>CM060480.1:16616823-19016823 GCA_030544235.1 Lepturacanthus savala
ATTCACAGTCACCCATGGTCAGGCTAAATGGCTGACAGTGGAATTGGAGGCCCACATTTATTCCAGTACACATACACTTTGTTTCAAAAATGGCTATTGACATTGACTAAAGAGCTTGAACTGCTTTTCTGCAATGTTTCTGCAAGGTTAAATATCCAACTCGATGTGGTATTTTTTTGCTTGTGTGCGGAAAACCTCTTCCTGTGAGAGATTAATAGAAAATATTTCCTGAAATATACACTTAAGAATTTGCAACACAGCACATCTAAAGGTACAACTGATAGTTAAAGTACTTCAACTGTGTACTAAGCCTGTATTTTAACGTTTTTGTATTTTTTCACTCCCACGTGTTTATATGCACAAATATGTCTACAGTTGATACATTAAGGGATTGTGCTGGTGGCAGGAAAACAATTGACATTTTTCCAGGTTTTCCGCACAAAAACCAGCATTAAAATAGCTGTAATAACATGCGGTACAACATATGTAGTGGACCTGGCAACTGTGGTTGTGGCAATATTGCTAATTCAAGCTCATAATGTAAAAAGCTGGGCCTGGCAGCCTTTCATGTTAATTGTGTCTGTGCCTTAAAACAAAGCTTGTTTTTTGCAGCCTAACACTGATTACAAAATGTTGCAGAGTTCTGATCTGTGCATTTCTGAGCAGCACTTCATTTTTTTCCCTCCCCCCCTTGAGTAGATTATTAAAAATTGATCATTCTTCGTAATAGCCTCATTTCTGTCGGTTTTCATATTTTAATCCTGTTTTAAGGAAAACACGATACATTAATCAAATATGACAGAACATACTTTTAATGTAATCATGCAGGGGGAATATGAATTGCAAATGCCTCCCCGCCCCTGTCCCCCCTCCTTTCACCCAAATGTGCTTCCATTAATGTTACAAAATAAAATAATCATGACCATTTTAAATAGAAATCAACTACATGGAATGTGACAGAATATTTTAGAATTGGGTTTGTGTGAAATGGCAAAATGCAGAGTCTTTTACATCAAAAGCCAGTGGTGTAACACAGTGAACAAGCCACCGGCGCCTTGGGACGGTGACTCAAGACAAATGCGACACGACGCACGCTTCGCCAGGCCCCATTTCCTCCCTGATCGAGATGGAACACAAGTTTTCTGTGTCAAGAACAAAGATTCTTCTCAGCTGAGTTCTTTTTTCATCCTGACTAATGGCACATCGTCATTTCCTCGACCGTCCTTGTTGGGTAGATTGACAGGTTTGAGCCCCGATGTACGAAAGTGAACTGCAGAGATTGCGCATATCTCTCAATTACGTTGGATACTAAAGATGTTTAAGATTAAGACATGTGACTTAAAAGAAGAAGAATGAAAATGCTGAAAGTGGAGGGAAAAAAAATCAACAACTGGTGACTCGGGAGTTCCTGAGAATTGGAAATTGCTGAACTGATGATGACATCCTGCAATTAATGTAATACATTACGACCAACCCGGCGCCACTATAGATCTGTACAGGATTGCATTTATGGACTAAAATATCTCATCACCGTTTAGAAGTTTTCCTTAAAGAGATTGGGACGGAGCATTCCAGAGACATTCGCTTGAAATGGAGAGGCACCTTTCAAAACAAGTCAATATTCAGCACAGAAGAAAGAGGTCCTAATTAGATTCATTTGCCTCTCGGATCAATGTTTTCCTAGGGATGTGAGTTATAAAGTCAGAGTGGAGCATAAATAATCAAAAACAAATAAAGATGTGTGTTTGGAGAAATATGGCTGATAGTGCTCATAAAATCTCGGCCCCGGCGTAGAAAAGCCGAATGAATATTTAAAGATGGGGAAGGAAAGAAAATAGCTCAGGTGGAATAAAGAAAAGAAGCAGTTTCTAAAAAGGTCTGACCTTGGCCAGCAGAGTGGAGGAATCCTTTAGAGGGTACCTTGGCCATACTTAGTGAAAAGTAGATAATTTGTTAATGTCACGTACTTGTTGGAAATGGCAGATAAATGGATTTCAGCCATTATTTTCCAGCCTAAGTGAAGTGAAGGAGGAAACGTTGCGGAGAGGACAAACCCAGTTATGACTGATAAGTGTCTAAAAGCTAATGAAGGCTGGCTAGGCCAAGGTCAATGGCTGCTAGTGAGATGCTATGTGCTGCTCCGTTGTCCTGCCGCTTAAATATAGAGGAAATATACATTGAGCTTTTAACACCTTGAAACATAGGAGAGACTGGTATATGAAATATGGGCATGTAATGGCTTTTTAATGACGGCCTCCCAGCCCACTATTCTGGCCTGAGATTGGAAATCGGAGGTGAACCTTGATATCACTGCGCTAAGTGCTTGTAATGCACCGTAACTTCTGGCCATCCTGTTGAGTGAGACAGTTCAGGCCAGGAGATAAATGCCCCTGTACTGGACAGGGCCTCTGCTGGCAGGAGGACGTGGCACTCCCCGTGATCCCGGCGAGAGTTACTCCGTAGGGGAGAACAGCGAGTGCAGTGATTTGTTGGTTTGTGGGTCAAAAGAATTTTAAAAAAAAGCTTGGAAACTTGGTTGAAAAGTGGAGGTTTTCCGACACGCGGGAAGGATCTGCACTGATATAATCATTATAATCATTTTAGTAAAATAATCTGGTAAAATAATAGTCCTAAGTATACAAACTGCTACCAAATTTATTCCCGTCTTAACTAACACATTTGAAAAGTTTGTGAATGCAAATTTGTAGTGACAAATTTTGCATTTGAATGTACAGTGAAAGTCAAATATGCAAGAAAAGTCAAGTTTGTAAAGTTTATATATACATACACACACACACGTGCACATGTATATATATTATATGTTTGAAAACTAAAAGTATGTAGTATATTTTCACAAACCTCACAGCATGATTGTTGCTGAGAGAATGGAAGTTGTTGCTGCTACACACTTTGCAAACATATCATTTGACACATTACATTTCACACTTCTATGTATTAAAGATTCAAGATTCAAGAGTTTATTGTTATGCACACAGTGTAGAAACAAGTTTCTCTGTATAATGAAATTCTTACTTGTTGTCCACATGAATGCTGTATCAATAACGATAAACGTAGTAATAAGGATGAAAATAGTAATAAGATACACACACACACACTTCTGTGAATATATATATATATATATATATATATATATATATATATATATATATATATATATATTCACAGAAGTCACATGACTATTGGAGTTAGGAGAATGGAAGTTGTTGCTGCTACAGTTTGGGTATCAGCTGACCCTTGGCTGGACTTTCAGTTTTGACTCCCTTAATCCAATCAGCTGAGTAAATAATTGCAAAATAATAACACCGGTCGGTGCAACATCATCTTGGCTCCATCCAGTAGAGTGGCTTCCCTTCCGCCACTTGTGTGCTTAATGTCCTCTAAAGACCCATATTACACCCCAATTAGATGGCACTCTTGTTTCCTTACATCAAGGGCTTGACTCTACTGGCTTGTCACCCTCCCTTGGCCTAATCAATTTCATTACTCCAGTTACAGCCCCAGCCCCGGGAAAGCTGTGCCCTTAAACTTCAGCTCCTGCTTCAATCGATCAATAGCCCGCGTCCCTGCCAAGGTTCCATTTAAAGTTCATTTATTTCAAGCCATCATATAAAACAAGACAGAGCATCGATGCAGCCCCACTTTGTTTTATTTGACTGAGGATTTCCACCATGACACTCAAATCCACTCCAGTTTACTCCCTGAGCTGTCCTGAGAACAGACACCAGGTAGGATCACAATACCTCGGAGTTTACTTACTTCCTGTTTTCCAGCCCTGCGCTCATGAGTCACATGTGCAGCTTCTGCTCCGCTCAGCGTAACAAAGACAAAAGATAATTTATTTCCCTTAAGTGGCATGAAACCTATTGTGGAATTTGAAAGCTGTTGCCTCAACATAAATTAACAGTTTTCTTTATGCAGAACAGGCATTTCCTGCGTGTTTGAAACTTGTTTTTTCTCCCGTCGGAATGAAAAACAAAAAAAAAAAAAAAATATGAAAGCAGCCTTTTTGCCCGAGGATACTTGAGCAACATTATACAAACTCTTCCAGTTGTTCGCAAGTTTCTGTGAAAAGTCGCTCAGGTAAAAAAAAAAATTTCACAGAAATCCGTGCACCTTCTGCACATTTCCTCCTTTGCGGTTCCCCGCGGATCCCGCAAGTGTAACATCGTATATTATCACCAGTTAATTAATTCCAGTGACTAATGCAATATAGCTAGGTCTGTCTCCTCCATTACATACTTTATTTGTGAAGTCTATAGAGATGCAAAGCTTTGGTGCGCAATTATATACAGAATTAAGGACCTTAAATATTCATAAGGGTTATATAGAAGATGATCATGATTGTGAAAGCCTGCATCTTCAGCCCTTCATTAACCAGACAACTTCATTATCATTCACAGCTTGACAAATCAGCATAATTTGCTTTGGATATTGTGAATGAGGTCCCAATTTACATGAAAGTGGCCCCCAACATTGATTGAAGTGGTGTGTTTTACTTATTCTGCTGCTTGGAATGTGTCACACTCCGCTACTGTATTTTCACAGTTTACAGTAGCAGCGCTTATTGTTAAGTCTTTTTTTTTTCGCTCCAGATCTTAAACGCGAAGCGTTCAAAGGAGCCAAAAGCCGAAGCGCGTTGTTTGGATGTCAGGTCGCATGACAGGCGTCACGACGAAAATTCAAGTGACTCTTTTGGAGTTTGTTGATAATGCGGCGCCGGTGGTGAGTCAAAGCATGACGGGTCAACCTGCACCGGAGCCTCAGTCTCCTCAGACGTCCAGTCACCGCCACACCAGAGTGACTTCACAACCTGTCAGAGGACATCTTCACTCGGCAATCTTTGTCCTTAACCCTCCGTAGTTACAGCTTCCAGGAACAGCTAATTCTCAGGATATTTATAATTCGATTGTTGCTCAGACCTCTGCCAAACTCGGCGGACCAACAGAAACGGGTTATTTAAGTCTTACCACGCGTAGGAAAATAAGGTTTGTCCGCCAAATCCCATGTCACGCAAAGTACAAATATTCATTTTAGATATGTTTTGAATATAGTTTGACTACAGGTGCTTGTTTCAAGAATGCAAGCTAAAAATACATTTGCTGTATCAGGCATAGCTGCAGATATCAATGAAAACACGCTCCATCCTTTAGAGCTAATAAAAAAAGCATTAAAAAAAGGAGCAAGTGAACAAATCTCTTAAAACGCCTCAGAATAGAATACTTTATTGTCCGTCCCAAATGGTGAAAGAAATTCTTCTTTGACCTGACTCACAAACCCATTCACATATTCCCATCATGACACAATTTTACATTAGGAACAGTATAAAAATGCACAAATAGATTTAAAAAAAACGAATTAAAAGACGATTAGTGGACGTTGAAGAGGTGTTGAGCAGACGTTCGAAAGATTAGTCATCACACAGCTGTTAATATAGAGCTGAGCCCCTTGAATGAAAATAATACCTTAAACTTCCCTTAATTTGCAAGATCAATAACGGCTGCTTACTATGATATTATTAAAACTCTTAATCATTACAGTTAGAACAGGCTATCAATAACAATAAGGGCTTTACTTAGGTTTCATGAAGATCAGGTTCATGTTTTTTTTTTTCCCTCCACTTAAGATTATTTTTATGCATATTTTAATTCAATTTCAACACGAAAAAGTGATAAAACGCCTATAAAATTAAAGGGCTCCGATTGAAAAATTGACTCAGATCCCCCGCAGACTCTGTGGGGCTTTAATAACAAGGCTCTGGTTTTTTACCAGCGATGTTTCATGCCGGCCTGAGCAGCGCTGACTGAACTCCCGACTTGTGGCCTTTTGATAAAAACGGGCTCGATTCAGTAGCGGACTGGAGTCTGAAAAAGCCTCTTTTTTTCCCCCTTTTTTTTTCTCTGTGCGACGAGCATGTCAGCCTCGCCACACATGGCAAAACCCTCGCTGCAGCGGGGGCTTGGCAGGGAGAGGCCCGTCTCTGGGAGTGATTTCTTCCAAAGCTGGCCCAAATGAAAGCATCTTGTTTTAATCAAGGATTCTGGCTGCGATAGCTGCAGTGGGAGCTGTGAGGACTTGGCAGTCGGTTGCAATGCAGACTGTGGCACTCGTACAAAATACACAAATATTTCCACAGTAATTATGTGTCAAGTTAAACAAGCAATTGAGGGCTTGGGCTGAATGTGTTGGGAGGGAGTACTAAGCGAAAGAGCACGGTGTGTTACTTGGATGCAGGGGATCGAGCGAGACCCCCAACAAGACAAATTAGGCCATCAGACTTTGATAGGCTTTAAGGATATTTTTTTGGCTCCGGCAAATCCGACAGACCACATTGTAATTGTGAATACTCGGTGGATTGAGCAATATCATGTGGTATCGCCACGTCTCGTTCCAGTGGAAGGCGTTCTCAGTTCACAAGATAGAGTTCAAAGACTGGGTGGATGGCCAGAGGGACTAAGTAATTGTGAGATCAGTGACTTGTGCTTTTGTGTGGTTCCTGGTTTATATAGGCACATTTGTAAATCTACACTGGCATCAGTACTCGAAAATGAAATACGATCACTGTCTTGACTCCACTCCGGTTCAAAAGCTACTGGAAAAGAGTGGAAATTTAGTATGATAAATTACTTTTAAATTGATGTGTTTCTTTTGCTGAATTTTAATGCAGAGCTCAAGTAGGA
Source organism: Lepturacanthus savala (assembly GCA_030544235.1). Classification (NCBI taxonomy): domain Eukaryota; kingdom Metazoa; phylum Chordata; class Actinopteri; order Scombriformes; family Trichiuridae; genus Lepturacanthus; species Lepturacanthus savala. The sequence goes on from CM060480.1 coordinate 16,623,522, forward strand.
AGCAGCATTCGTACCGACCACTGCATGCTCGCACGGAGGCAGAAAATGTTCAGGACATGCAGAGGAATGCCATCTGCCTTGAAATGAACATGATGCGATTTAAAAAAAAAAAAAAGGGAAAAAACCTTTTTTTTTAAACCTTGTTTGAGAATATCTGTATCCCATGACTGTTTAATCCTGGATCTGTATCAAATCAGTAATTCTATAGCGCAGGGCCTAACTTTTCACTAAATACAAAAATATGTTCACATATTTCATACACAGGACCAAAATCTTAACTTTTGTGGTGGATGTACACTGCAAAAAAAGTGAAATCTTATCAGTTTGAAAACGTCTCTCCAATATTGAGTGGAATTAATGTGGATTAATTTAGATAATTTAGCTTATTTAATTTTTCTTCCTTGATTCTAGTCAATTTAATATTTTTTAAGAAAATGTTAGTCTCGTTTTCTTAAAACAAGACCCAATAGACCCAAATCAGGGGGAAACAAACGCGAAATAAGCTGAATTATCTGCCAATGGAATGAGATAATTCTATTTAATATCAGACTAATTGTACCAAATACAAGACAATTTCACTTGATTTCAGTTTTTGCGACGTAAAATAGCAAGCACGGTATATTGGTACTCTTATCTACAGCATAGCCGCAGTTGTGTCAAGTCCAAGTACAAAGGAGCAGATATGGGTGCATGCAGAGAAAAAAATGGCTACAAGTCAGTGAAAGAGTCATCCCACCTGGCTGAGGGAGTCTGTTGCAGCCACTCTGTCGCACTAAGTTCCCAATGACCTTCCACCGTGAAGACACTCCACACGACGAGTATCACTGCACCTGATTTGAAGCTGGCTGATCTGTACAGGAAACCAAACACCTGCCATTCAGCAAAAAGAACCCCCCCCCCCTCCTCCTCACAGACAGACACATCCGAGTGTCATCCAGAAGTGGCTTACAAGGTATCAGGAGGCTGGAAAAGTGGCATCACAGAGATTTCTCACAGTTGTCTTACTCTAAGAGCAGGTGTAGTATTCATATAGAGCTGCAACGAAAGATGATTTTCATTATTGATGAATATGTGATAGCTGTTGTAATGAAAAAGAAAGTGAAAAATGGCCCTTGCAAGAAAAGTCTAAGAAAATATGAAGAACTTTGCAGGTACAGCAGCACAGATTTCAGGAGATGCACTGCAGAAAAGATGAAATAAGGAATGAAAATGGCTTGTGTTTGGTATAAGTAGTCCAGTAATTTCGGAAGAATTATCTCATTATCACAGATAATTTGACTTATTTCAAGTTTTTTTTCCTGATTCTGCACAATTTGGTCAAGTTCTGAGAAAACAGGATGAACATTTATGAGTAAATTGAACAAAATCAAGAAAAAAAAAATCTGGGAAAAAAATGAAAATAAGCTAAAGTATGTGCCAATAAAATGAGACAATTCTCATTCTACTGAATCCACTCAATATTGGACTAATTGTGCCAAAAACAAGATATTTTCACCTGATTTTACATTTTGGGCAGTGTGGAACAAATATCAGGCTTTCACGATTTAAATGCTGTCAATTCACTTTCTAGCTGTCGATGGATCATTTTTTAAATTATTTTTTTTTATTATTTTAATTATTATTATATTGTGTTATTATTATTATAACATTTTTTTTTAAAAAAAGGGAAAACTTAGGATTTTAATACAGTAATGTAAAAAAGGCAAGATAAATATAATCAGTCCTGAATCAGAGAAAATTAAAACGTGGGATTTGTAGTTTTTTTCTGCTTTCAGACTGCACACAGACACGGAATAACAAAAGTTACCAAGCTGAGACGAGAATTCTTTTAATGCTTAATAATTAGTCTCCGCGGACACCTGTGTTTTACCAGATAACACGGTGTGAAGAAAGCAAATCCCCCTGAAATGCAGTTGAGGGAAAGTAGAGCTTCCACCACAATTAGCATATTGTAGTGAAGTGTCAGTAAATCCAAACTGTGCTTAAGTAGAGGATTCATCTCTGCTCGAGTTCGTCTACCAACGACAAAATCCTTTTCTGTCCAAACAGCATCCCGGGCCTTAGTGCTCGCTACGTCTGAGCGTCTCCCAGCAGCCGAGCTATGACACTCTCATTACACCCAATCCAATATAAGCCCCCCTCATTTCTCTCCTTACTGTATGGAACCGGCAGTCAGAAGTGACACCGCCTCTGTGAAAGAATACGCTCATTAGCAAAAACCGGCTAACAGTAGATCTCCCCACGTCTATTAGTGTTACATTTACCTCTGGCGTGACAGTGATTCATCACAAACATTAGCTTTGACTGGAATCCTGTCTCTGTACACTTCTATTGCCGCCGTGACAGCCATTAAATCACCTGCCAAGGTGCAGCCACTTTACTGATGCCGCTATTGATGCCTGGCTGACCCGTCGAGCCCCGACAGTACATACTTCTGTTTTATGTCACATACAGTAGCAGCTCAGGACCAGGCCGCTCTCCTTTGTGCCTCGACTTCCTGCGGAATCAAATCATTTACCCTTTTTCCCCCTCCTGCAATCCGCTCAAGCAAACAGAGAAGTGAAAATTACATGTGACTTTTTTTTTTTTTTTTATTGTCTAAGTGTGTGTATGTGTAAAGCTGAACATGAAGGGTACACCAGAGAGTTTTCATAATTACGTGCCACTGTTCTCTGGTTTCAAAGTTGTCATTTCCTTGAGTTCTTTTTTTTCTCTTTAGACCTAAAACAAACTGTTTCTGTTTTTCCGCTGTTTTCGACTTTTGCGCGTCGCCGTCGTGAAGTAGGGTGGGAATTGAGAAATAAAGTAAACAGTCGGGCTCGGATTCCATTTCTTATTTAAATGCTTCGCATTGTCTGTGCCAAAACCATGATTTCCCTCCTCACTCTGCTACACACAAAGCCCACCTTCCCAGGTGCCTGCTGCAGATGGTGAGAAAAGGTATTTGCTTTTTGAAGGCATTGTCTTGGGTTTTTGTGTAAATCCATTATTTAGGATATCCTTGGTTGCATGTTTATTGTTATGAATTTTGAGAAAACTTCCTGGTTCCTGGTGGTATGGAGGAGGCCCCCGGACGCTTCGCCTGCGCGACTGTGCAAATTCCAAAAAGTTTTTTATTGAAAAGTGAGACAGGAATGACAACAGCGAGCAGACATGTGGGTTCTCGGCCCTGCAGGTCGTCCGATTTAGCCGGTTGACTCACTTTTTATCCAGAGGGAATATCTGGTAAAATCATCTCGGGTTTGGTTGGAAAATAACTATTTTTTTTTTTTTTTGCTGTTATACATTTGTGAGACTCACTGGCACGTCGCTAGGATGAAGACATAGAGTCAAGTTATGGCTTGTTTGGCAAAGGTACTTTTTTACCACCACAGTTTGAAACCCAAATGTGACCTTTGTCACATCATCTGTTTTTCATAGCCTATTTTCTGTCTCTCCTAAAACAGAAATACACCCTGAATGCCTTTAAAAATAATTAAATAGAATATAACGACATTCGCGCACACAGAATTCTTTTTTTCTCATTTTTTGTTTCACAGCAGCTGCACAGACTGAGGAGCCAAACTGGGCCAATAAGCACCAATAGGAGTTTAGTCTGGCACATATTTAGGCCTTTAACCAAAGTGAATGTTAACCTGTTAAAATCCAAGGCCCCTTGATACGGGGATATGCACTGAGTTTAATGCATTGATTAGGATGAAGCACAGGCTTCACCCTAATCATCCCATCCAATACATAAATCATATGAGAAAACCTCCGCTACAACACTAAATAGAATATTTTTACCTGTCATAAAACACATCGCTACATTTTTTTTTTTTGTAATATTCTAACTTAATTTGCTCTGTCACAGCACCATAAATAGATTGTGACACTTCTGCAGTCACCCCACATGGAGCTTTCTTTTTGATACCAGGTTTAAGCCCTTGTGGTTTTAGAGATATTCCGTATTTATTGTGGACGTGTCATTTCGAACAGAAAACCTCAAGAAGCCACTGAGATCTACGGACGGGGACCACAATTAGAGCTATGATAGATGAAGCAACATCAATCGATAATTGATGTTAAAATGTCATTTTTATTTTGCAATATTTAATTTGCTATCTGTTGTCTCCCTTTAACAGGGAGTGGCTACTTTTGAACCTCGACCTACCCAATATATAAACTAGGAGTCTATGGAAAGGAGTGTCCATCTCATGCCTGTTTTTTTTTATATAAATACCAATAAAATGATAGATTTCTGGTCTAAGGCCTCAGGCTTAACAGTCATGGATCACCTGCAGCCTTTTTTTTTTTTAAACAATACATTCAATACTATATTTTGCATTAAATATCCACAGCATATGTCCTTTAACATTTCGAAACGTTAGCAGTTCAAGTCCGGTGCAAGCAGCACTCTGGGAGTTTTGAGTCGAGCGTCACAATTTCTAAAAGAAACCTCCCAAAAAGATCCCAAAAAAAAACGTGTCTGTGCGCCTATACTGAACTTGTTCGGTGCGCAGCCTGCACGACTTCAACACGACGCGCTTAAACAAGTGTTTCCCTGTTACAATACCGGCAGCAGAAGTCGGTCAGGTGTGTGATGGAGCGTACAGGGGCAGCTCCGGTTCCCAGACGCGCCAGTGGGAGGCGCTTTAGCCGTGTTGTATTCAAACCGCCGCTCCTGTAGGTTGGAGAGAGAGAGAGAGATAGAGGTTTGTCCTCAAACTGAGAAAACTTTTTTTTTTATTATTATTTTATTTTGACAAGCACTTCTTTTATTTTGTACATCTTAACAACAACAACAACAAGCTATATAAATAAATAAAACCCTCCGATCCATAGCTATTATTAAAACCTGGCCTAATTATTAAGGATGTAGATTCCATAGAGGGGAGAAAACACGTTTAATAACGTTCGTGCAGAGGGACACTCGGCGGTTTTCCATGGATGTTACAAACGAGCCGAAGCGATGTACACGCGCACTTTACGCATAAAGTTTTTAGAATGGAGAAGTTGTCCCCTTTACGCGTGTTAATCCACGCAGGATTCTTTTTTTTTTGCTTTAAAAAGACAAAGAAAATCTGTAAAAAAAAAAAAAAAAAAAAAAAAAAGGTAAAGCACTTTGAACAAAAACACATGGCCGCGATGTGATTTAAGAGGCGAACGCCCAAATATTGTTTATCCAATTAATAAAGTCCGGTGCGAGCCCGGGTGACGGATGGGCTGAGGGTCAAAGTGCTGTTTCTCACATTTCAGTTCATTTGCACAAAGACATTGAGACGCCTCGGACCCCACCGCGAGTCAATACCGTTAATAACAAAGGGACAGGATCCCGGTGCGACAACGCCTCGAAGTTGGACATGTCTCCGGATGCTCGCGTAAATACGCGGTAGGAGAAAGCAACACAAGGCGAAGGCGTGCAAAGTGCAAGAAGCGGAACGCTGCGAAGGAAAGGAAGCCAAAAAGGAGACTCTCACAGGACTCTTGTCATTTAGCTGTTTAGCTTTTTATCACAGGGGACCCTGCTGCAAATAGCTGGGAGGAGAGTAAAAAAAAAAAAAAAAAAAAAAAAGAGAGAAGCTGAATGCAAACGATCTGCTCTCTTCTTGTTGGGTATTAAACACTTTATAGAAAATTAAACCTTTCAGAGGTAGCAGTAAAAGACCCGGCTGCATCTGTCTTTTTTCTCTCTCCCCCCTCCACCATAATAAGACACCGGTATCCAAACAATGCTGGTATAATGCATTTAAATACAAGTCCTATTATTTTTTATTGTTATTTTGCATTTTCTCATTCCATGCTTCGCATCTTTGGCTACCAGATGTGTCTCCACATTGAAGAATTATTTCTCCTCCCCAGAGTCAAATAAATGCAATCAATATGAGTATTGCTCTCAGGCCTTGAAATATTACATTAATGTTCCATGTGGTGACATTTTAGCTGGAATTTTCAAATACATCATGAAGGCTCAAATTAATATTTATCAGCAAGAGGCTTTTATGCTTTGCAAAACAGTATTAGCGTGAACTCCAATAATCTTGTCCTCTAAGCAGGAAAATGGTGTCTGTGTATGGGCTTGAACAGGCAGGTTTGGGATTTTATAAGCTTAAAATGTCTCATTTTTTTTGGGTCTGGTTTCGGTTAAATTCACAACAATTAAAACAACAAAGAAGCAAAATATCTGGATTTTCCTCCACGTTCCGATGGTCAGAAATGAATATTTACATTTCATAGACGTGTATTGCTTTTCTTTTATTCCCTCAAGGTCAGACTCATTTGACTTAAGTAAAGGGGTGGGGTGGTTCTGCATTGATATTATTATTTATTCAGGTATGTTAAACAATTTGTCCTCCCTATCCTTGCTGATCAGAGCAGAAAAGCCTAAGAAATTCAGAAAAGATCGATTTCTCAATATGTACTTGAACTCACCAGATAAAGGCACAGAGCCACCAAATAAGGCAAAGTGTGTTTATGCACACACATGCATAATATTATGTTGCATAGTTTTTTTTTTTTTTTTATCATCCACACATCCATTTTGCGAAGCGTTCAGAGGTTCATCTTGTCAATCTAGGGGGAAAAAAATGTTATGCATGTGTGACCATAGGGAATAGCGTTCTATCGCTTATAGATCTGTTTTAAATTATTCTTGTCATTGAGCCCCAAATTTATGCCACCATTGATCCGGCGAGGAAAATATGAAACGAATTGGGGTTGCTATTTGATGACCCCTGGGGTCAAGGAGATTTTAACATTGGTATTATTGAGCGTGGCATCTGTCGTTTTTCACCTGGGCCGCTGCCCTCTTCACTTTCCCTGCTCTCCACTGCCAGAATGAAAACAAACGCCTTTTACTTGCAGCGCGCAAAGGTGACAAAGACGCCTGCGAGGGGACAGTTGTGGATTTGAATCTGAAAATACACACACACCCGCAAAAGAATCTCGGCTCACTTAAGACAACCTGTTTACATTTTAGATGCAATATAAAGACTCTGGATCATCATTAAGCTCTTTCAGACAGGATTCTGCACTATGAAGGTTTCATTCATTCATTCATTAAATCATTCATCATGTGTTATGCAAGCTGTTTTATTTCCAAGGCGTAATGTTTCAGTCCATAAATCAGCCAAAAAAGAGAAGCATAGTTTAGTTAGAATCAGCTGATACACATTTTCTATATCTGAAACTTATATGTACTAGTAGAAAAGCAGGATTCACCCTAAATGCACCCGTGCCGTGTATTTGTGTGTTGCTGTATATTCGCTGCATCCACTGTTTATTACGCGCACAACAGATCGTCGCCGAAAGTTCCCACGAAGGAATCTGCGTGACGCGGTCCGAGTAAACAGTGGATCCTCGCGTTATTGTCGAGCAGCGTGAAGTCTATTTTCGCTGGGATAGCCAGACTGTGGCAGAGCATCAGCGCTCTGCCTCTGAGCTCGGAGCAGACTGAGCCAGGTGTTGTGGTAACAGACTTCCCCTGTGGCCCACTGATGAAGAACATCTGGAGTGCTTCTGTTCCGCCACTTCTTTCCTGTCCCCAATATGACCAGGCGATGTAGCTAACAGTGCGATGCATGTCGACACATGGCTCCAAGGTCCCCAGATAGGGTATGAGATGCTCTGATATTCATACCTGACAGGCCTGCCCCATTGACACAGTGTGCACTCTTTCCATATGCGTGGCTGGTGTTGGGTGCAAGAGTGCTGAGCCCAGTCAGAGAGTTTGGAACTTAACAGGTAACGGCTTCCTGTGACTCTCTCCGGCCCTGAGGGGCGAGAGACGGATCAATGCGAGAGGCAAATGGAACTTAAAAGTGAATGAAATCACAGAATGGAAACTGAACTGAGTTCATCGTGTGAAAAAAATAGATAAATAGCTATTAAAGACATATAAAATACATTTTATTTAAACAACCGGTCACCTTTTTTGTTCAGAATTCCTGAGATGTTCCTTCTTGAGGGAAGTTTAAGGTCTAATAAATCGCAACAAACACTACGGTGGCTTCACATGTTGTACTTTTAACTTTAAGTTTCAACATTATCCATTCTGACAACCTACATTTACAATGTGATTAACAGCTGGGAATAAAAGTCTAAAGCAAACAAAGTAATGCAGCAGTATAACTTTTGTTTTACAATGTGGCAGTCCAATCTGAGTAGCCTACATGGATCTTACAGTAAATCACCAGGAGTGACGTACTGGACCTCGCTGACAGGTAAGTGTGTGTGTTTAAAATGCAGATACAGTTTCCAATCACGGGGGAAAAAAAAGCAGCACAAGATAAATGTTATTATTTTAGTGCAGGTAAAAAAAAGGCTGATTATTTCAAGAAGAATGTAATGATTTTTTATAAACACGGCCTGAAAGTGGTATTAATCCCTGACTTTTAGATATGCATAAGCAGAAGTCCTATCACACTTTTATTTACATGAACAATTCATCTGAGATTGTTTTTGTCCTTCTACCCTCCTAACAGCTGAGGCTATAAACGAGTTAAATCTGCTGGAACCTTGCCCCGCTGGCCAATTGAATGGCAAGCACAGTGATCCAAAACACCCTCTGCAGAAATAAAACAATATATAGAAATGTGCAATACTGGGATTTAATTTTCCCACCACCATCCATTTATATAATACATGAAATGAACCTCAAATTAATTTGCACCGCGGCTCTAAAGTAACAATGTAATCTCAGTGTTATAGCACAGTTGCAAATGGATTTCTGTCTCTTGTAATTTTATAAGAAGCACTCTAGGGGTCACCTTAAAAGATGTCGCTATTTTTTAAAAGCCAAAACTATCCTGTGGCCTGTCAGCAATAGGGAATCTCTGCAATGCAATCTGTTTTGTGCCATCGATTTGTCTGGTATTGCACCTTGTCACATGGTTTGCCTGTTAGGTGCGCTGGTATTGGCAGAGATGACTAATATTATACCCAGATGTCTATAATAAAGTGTGGAGTATCTGCTTACTTGTGCGTAGTCCGGTCCTTACGACTTCCTGACTAGTGCAGAATGACTTGAACCCTGCTAAATGTTAAAGGAACAACATTACATCGCATTGCAGGAGTGACGGAGAGGGGGGCTCAGCAGAATATGATGATCCTTCTATTAGTACCCTTCTGCTGGAGAACCTGAAACTGATTTCTGCAAATTATACGTTTGCTATTATTGATACTGCATTCGTGTTTGACATGTCTATTTGAACCATATAAGGGAGGGGAAAAAAAATCTTCATTTTTAAGATCTTAAACTTGAATTCTTGTCAAAAAAATAAGCATTACACACTGATTAATATGCTGTAATGCCCGGCGTATATCCAGTCATCTTTCCTGTTTCAAAAGGGCACATATGTGACACATGCCAAGCAAACACCTGTCACACAATCAGTCACTACAGAGCACTTCCCCACAGCCATATAATGTATTCTATCTTATAGCCTACTTCAAATCCACTCAGCGTTTCCAGAACTTTTCATACGTCACATGATCCCACCCAGATAGCTCCTGGGCCCATAACTCAGTACCTAAATTTAGGCAATATATTAAGACGACCCCCCCCCCCCCACACACACACACACACACACACCATCCCCCCCACCCCCCCTCCCTCTGGACCTAATTGTGACTTTTGCCTTTTTTTGGGAGCAAAGCCTGGTGTTTCACACCAGCGGATCAGAAGCCGTCCTTGTGTAGTGTTTAGTTTTCAAATTACCACAAAGACTCCGTGAAGGTCACTCAGAATACACAATGTGACGTGATTTAAAGAGTGTTTTCACAACGGTGGCGGGGAGAGCACGACGCTGCCAGCAAGCACGCTTGACCCGCACAGTATCGTGAAAAAGACAAAATACGGAGCATTAACATTATATAATTTGATAAAAGTTTATTGTTTGCATTGCCGACCTCAATAATGTCACGATAATGACACCATAAATGACACATCTAGATTTGCTTCTGGGTGAAGATGACTTTGTTCTGCTCCAGTGTGATTGTCTGCTCGTCCTTCGACCTTAACGCCCTGCAAGTACCCTGATCAGATGGCTTGTTAATTCCCTCATTTCAGAGTTTTATGGATTTTCCAGTTGCTGTTGTGTTCATAAATGAACATTTCAGCTGACCCCCCCCTCTCCTCCTCTCGCCCCCCCTCCCTCGCTCTTTTTTTATGTCAGCGTTTTCTCTGAAGGAGGAATTTAGAGCTCAGAAAGTTTATAAATAAGCCTTCTATCAAGTTCCACAACAGGTGTGACCCCTGTGTCCTAAAACTGAACACTTTTCAGTTGGGCCACTATTCGGCGAGCGAGGAGGGGAGGACAAACTGCCTCATCGCATAGAAACCTCGCCTTGGCATGTGTTAATATATTTTTAAAAGCCACTGTCGCTATGACAAAGTGTTAAACGGGCCCGGTTTGACTTCACAATGGCAGCTGTAGTGAGGACAGACATGTCAAGTTCTGTCCCTGCCAGGGGAGTTTGAGGTATTCAATAAAGCTTTCAAGGATAAACGCCATATCAGGTGATATACTGGACGAGACAGCGACTCGGTGTGACACGCTGAAAAGAACGCGGCTCGTCCCTATGGTGTTTCAACAAATGCAAAAGGAGGGGGATCGGCGAGCTTGCCAGGACAGTTGTGAAGGACCAGCTACTTTTCAACACCTACTGTAGCCTCAGACGCATTGCACCCCTTTACTGGGGCCACAAACTCACACTATTACTTAATATATACAAGAAATGATGGGTCATTCAAGTATGGAATAGAAAAGAAGTTTGGAAAAATATCAGAAATATGTAACATATCAATGCTGCAGCCATAATCCAGGGAAAAAAATGCATATAGAAGCAACAAGACATTCATTTCATAAGTGGAGCGCAGGTGTACGTGAATGCATCTGCCACTGACGTGTGTTCTCTCTCTCTCTCTCTCTCTCTCTCTCTCTCTCGAGTTGTGACATTTGAGATTTTTTTGCATCCCAAGGCAAAACAGTCAAGCACTTGTTCGTGCCTTTTTTTTTTTTTTCTATACATGTGCGCTTTGATTTTTTTTTTGAGTACGAGCAGTAAAGTTGAGGAATTTGATTGGAAGGAGCTTGCAAGATCCTGATGGAATAATTATGGTCAATCATAAAACTTTATCACAGCGTGAGACAAACAGAGTGACAGAGTCGGAGCTGATTGCTCGAATACAGTCTAAACAAAGGGGCTCGGTCATGCATGACTGATGCGCTGTACTCTTTGAAACCCCTAAAGGTTATCTGTCAAAAGATAGAGTTTCCAATCATAACTTTAAATTTCTCCTATAGTCTTAGTGTATATATTCATGTATATATAATAATGAGACCTTAACATTCACCCTTGGAATATAACAAGAACAAGAAAGATGAGCTGTATACACACGCTATAATAGTTTCACCTCTAAAACAAGAGTTCACTTACTTTAACAGTACTGGAAATTTATTTTGACATTGAACACATCATATGAGGTAGTTGACATAATATTCTTTATAAATAGCTGTTGGGTGTGTTTTTTTTTTTTGTTTGCCTCTGTCGGTATGCCTCATGATGATTGCGGACAGGCGGTTTTACACACCATTTTATTTACCACAACATCGGTGGTAAGAACAGACGAGAAATAAGAGACGATGGGTAATGGTGGGTAAAATGCGCTCCTCCATGTCACTCCCATGTCCTTAAATGTCCCTCCCTGTCCCCTGTCAACTGAGAGCGGTCTTCGAATTAGGAGCAGGTGAGCCCGAAAGAATGAAAGCTCGCTGGATTACTTTACATTATTTCAATCAATTATTCAAATGTTCCCATTGCCTTCATGATGGCTTGACGAGGCATGCCGAATAATGATCCCTGCCCACACACACACGCACGCACGCACATGCTTGCAGGTAATGTAGTGACAAAAGGCTATTACTCAATATACTTAATAAAATGTATTAATCAATATACTTATAATCAATATACTAAGTGAGTTGTAGTTCATAAAGTCATGGCATTTACACCAGAGACATTCTACCTCATGTTGATTTTCAAACTGTGAACTCGTCAAGTTGTGAACATTTGACCCCTGCTGACTACACAAGCTGGGTGAATTCTACCTCCTTTTTAAACAAGTATGATCTAAAAATGTAGTCCAACACTGAAACCATGGCGCCAACACTGAAATCATGGCAATCTTAGATGACCTCATGCCATAGGTCCAGTTGCATTCCAAACAAGATATGGGTCAAGCTCCTCCTGTTAAGGGAAGGGACTTTGCATGGTCAGCCAGTTTAAAAAAAATACATGATGACATGTACATCCTCGGTTAGAATTGACATGTATGGTAATACCGGTGGAAAACAGTGAAAAATGTATCAAATAGCAGGCGGGGCCTGGGGAGGAGTCCCCAGACTTTTCAGTCGGTTTTCAGACTTAGGCTACTTCTCATGTATGGTTAACATTGTATTCTCTGCAATAAACCATCGTTGGACCGTGAACCAGCTAATCCTGTCTCATCTTTAATTTTCTTGTGACTTCACATTTTTGTTATTCCGTACTAAGACTTAGACTAATTTATTGCTTATTGGATATTGAACAAAAGTCACTACAGCAAGCACGCATGCTCACCTAAATATACTCAGATGCACAATCTCACAACAGCAAAATGTTCATTTCCCATTGATTGGGCCCAAATGTGTAAAGATGTCTGTGTCGGGGCTAACCGTGTGAGGTCAGTACCGGCGGGTGCAGCAGCTAGTTGCATTTAATGTCTCTGTCACCTTCGTCACAGATAAGCAGCTGAAGCACTACGGCGAGGAGGAGGAGGGGGGGGAAGGAGCCAAAGAAGTGCAAGAAGAACAGGGTCGCCTTTATCCCAGACTGCGACTCATGTGAGTGTCAAAAGCTAATAAATATTTTAGAATTAGGTGTGTGTCAGGGGCAGGCCCACTCTATCAGACGTCTGTTCTGTTTACTCTCCCAGGGAAACAGGTGCAGCCACATGAAGGAGAATTTCATTTCAAAAATAGCATTTAGCATTTTACTCCTCCTGGAGGCCTTCTCTGAGAGAAATTCTCATGTAATCATACACCACGGTTACTGAAAACTTCTGAAGTTGATCCACCGAGACATATGGTGTCTTAGAGAGGGGAGGAGTCACAGTTGCTGGAGGGACGTAAATAGGATTTAAAATGTTTGGTTTGTGATTATTTTCAAAAGGGCAAATTGCTGTAACAACTGGATGAAATTACACGATTTGCTGGTTCATAATCCAGGCATCACAAGTAATACTTTGCAGTGAGAAAAAAAAGAAGCGTCCGTAAAATATTAATCATTTTTCGTCAGCTGCATATCTGAATGAGGGTTACGTCTCAAACATCTACAGTGCAAATGCTGAGAAAACATTATAGTGTGATCACATCTTTCTCTCTTTCCCATTTTCCGGAGCTGGATCCCGTATAAGGGCCTTGTTCATTTTGATTATTAGCAGCATGCGCTGCCTCCCGAACATCCAGGTCGAGCTCACACTCCCCCTGAGCCTTTGCATTTTTGAGTTTTTTCCATTCGCGTCATCAAATGCTGCCTGCAACATAATGAGAGATGTGGCAATTAATTTTCTTTTAATCAAGGTCGAAATGAAGTAAATTGGTGCAGCTTGGCGAGCCCTCATTTTCTATTTTTGCAGTGATGCAAAACAAATACGATAAAATTATGGCCCTCCTCACCTTCTGTAATTAGAAAGCATGGATGATCAGAGGGAGATGATACGGACTATACAGTACCTCCGACTATGCCTCTCCCCCCAGAGATCAGATTTCAGCTCTTTTGAAACAGATGACCATGTTTGCCTCCCCTCGCCTCCCTTATTTGTCTCTTCTTTTTTCCCTCTACTGAAGATACAGACGGAGCAGCTCAACATGACATTGACTGCAACGTTGTTGTAATGCCTCTCAAATCTTATTAAAGACCACAGCTGTGAAAGACCTTGCTGACTCTACAAATTCCCATTAACTATGTTGCTTCAGTATCCCTCCAAGCTGATTAGGAATTTATTAAAATTAGATTTTACCTGGGCATCTTATCATCACCATATGGTGCAGTGACCAGCACTGTTGAAAATAGCATTTGTTTTCATTTTGACATGTGAACACAGCTTCTGTAATGATATATTATTTTTTATAAGCAATAGCTTATAGCCCTAGTTATATTATATATTAAAATGCACACCATGAGCTTTGAGCATACATTCCCAAATTTCAAGTTGCTCTTTTGGATTAAAATAATCCCTTAGCCCAGAATATATCATTTGTCTTGAGAAAAGTTTAGATGGGTGCGATACTACAGTCTTCATGGAGGACCCACACTTTAATTTCCTGTTGGAAGTGATTGAGGAAGTAGCCACCTACCTCTTATTGTCTGCTGCCTAAACATGTAAATAGCCTAGATGGAGAAAACATATTGCGCCAGGATGAAAAGACAAACAACCAGATTTGACGGAGACTTTAAACATTTACGCCGGCGTTTGTTACCGGCTGGCCAAAGATATGAAACTGCGAGGGAGATTATATTGTTCATGGTGACAGATTACCAGCGCCATACTCGTTGAGGTCATGAGACATTTGTGCTTTTTTTCCTGAAGTTTGACAGAAACAGTAATTCAATGGCTGAGGCATTCCAGCTTTTGCCCTCTGTTGCTCATGTGCTTCACACATCTGTCACACCAAATGTGTCTCTGCAGGGCCTTAGACACTAGGTGTACACAGTGCTGAAATGCACTGGAAAAATATATACAAAGGCTCGATCGAGCATTAGCTCTAAGTCAGCACAGTGAGGTGGGTATGGTGACAGCTGTCCAATCTTCACTTCACCCCCACCCTCCCCTCTCCGCCTCCACCATCACTTTTCAAAAATGTTCCCTGTTTACCATACATAGGCAGCTGCCACCACTGTTAACTTCCATAAGACAGCCACCTGCTAAAGGACATTTGTACATGTCTTTATTTAATTAAGGTGAATGCCAGTTCATTGGCCCCCTCATGCAATGCGACTGAAAATAAGTCGACCTTGATCAGACTCACGCCAGTGGACATTTTAGAGGCTCGCAGAGGGAACGTCTACTTCGTTGATCAAATGTCAGTTTTGCGAATAAAAAAAATAGATGTTTCAAATGTTTTTTACAGAACAGCTAGTGTCACGCTCTACGGCCAGGTGCATGTAGTAATGGAGCTGATTTGACCAGTGTTTCTCTAATATTTTTCCAAGTATAAAAAATGCTCACACAGCAGTACAAATTGTTACAGCCATGTTCAGTTGTCTTCTTCTGTCCGACAAAAATACAGTATCACTTACTTGAAGTGTTAAACTTGAGATTGTTTTTATGAAAATAAAAGGGATATTTGTGCTGGTATACTGGTGACATGCACACACACACACACACACACACACACACACACACACACACACACACACACACACACACACACACACACACACACACACACACACACACACACACACACACACACACACACAGAACCCGTCGCCAAACTGCTCTGAGTGTTTTCCTGTTGATGATTTGTTATGTAATTCAGCCGTGAAAAGCTGACAGGTTGTGTTTAGCCTGCAGAATGTTATTTTCAGACTATTGTATTCTGGTAGCTGCTGCTACAACTATCTTGAAATATGGGTAAAATATAATTCTACCACTTGCACTAATAACAATTATTTGCACATGTATTAACACTGTTTTTATATGTATTTATATATGTTTAAATTTTATATTTTAAACAGCACACCTACATTACTGTAAAATACTGCAGATAATTGTTAAGTCTAAGACATTTTCTGAAATGTGTAATCCATAGTCTGATGACAAGTTTGATATACATTTCATCAGTGTGAGATAGATTGAGCAAGGATGTCTGTAACCTCAAGAAAAAAAATATTTTGAAAAACTCTGAAGCTTCTGCTGCTGGAACCAATGACTACATGCAGCATCCTGAGAGTCCTGTCATCATAGTGAGGTGCCATATAGTTTACACAGGATTTAATAGTAATGATGACTAAAGTTCATGTTAACAAGATACATCATATGAATCAGACACCTTTCAAGAAGTTGGAAGATTATTTTTATTTTGATGGTACTTAGCTTCTGTCTCTGCTGAAACTGAAATCAATCTCCTAATTTGACATTAGGTATTTACATAAATACATTCATTTAACCCTGACCTATAGGGTATATTTACCAAAAAGTGTTCATTATAATATGTTGCTATTCATAATACATTATAGCCTTTTAACATAAATATATAGTACATCGTGCTATTATAGGCTTTTATATGAAGTAGGGAATGAAAAATATGTATCTTCTCTCTGGATGTAACCAACACTTAAATTTAACCAAACTGTATGTCTTTTCTGACCTTGGACTGCCATGCGATTAGCTTTTAATGTTTTATAATTAGTAGTACCACTGGTAAAGTAGTCAGCAGGGCAGAGGTGGGGTGGGTACGCCCTTGAGAGCAGGCCTTATGAATCAACGGCTGGCGATAAATGGACTGGATCATTACTGAATCAAGTGATCTGCAGAATAATCTATTGATTTTCTGGTCTTTCTTACTTCTTTATTATTCTGTATCACAGTATTGCAACATCAGGAGGAACCCACTGATGGATGGGATGCTTGGACCTCTGCAGTGACCGTGGGGGTTTTTGCTTAAGAGTGTAGTATATATAACACATTCCAGGGTACTGGGCATAAAATATATACAATAACACATGGATTTATGCCTCATAAGGTGTGTTTTTTAAATTTACTACTGTCATTCTTAAGTAAATATAGAGCATTCATTTTTTTTTAAAGGAGTCAAAATGTTGACATTTTGCTTTAAGTGGTAGAACTGATGGAAGACATTGGCTCCAAGATGTCAGTAGCATTAAATATGTGCACAACATACAGCCACAGATAATAGGAGGAGGGTTTGAACTATGAAAAAGCCCTATAATATATTTATAGAGCTTAAGCTGAATATTTTCAAAATCAAATAGCGGTGGTGGTAAAGGCTATCTCTTTGAGTTAAAATGCCATTTAAAACCTTTAAAAGATCAAATGCTGTGGAAAAATGTAAAGATGATTTCTGTTGTAATGATAAAATGGTGACATGAGAGTAGTATGACTAAATAAAAAAAATATATCTTACCCTAATGGAAGTATACCAAGCGGTAGGTCACAATCCTTGAACCCCTACAAGGAAGGTAGAGATTAAAGCACTATCTACCTTGTTAGTTGACTTTACTATTGATCTTCTTGATTCTTTATTATGTACAACGGGGCACATCACAAAACTGCTAATTGGCAATAATCTGTTTGTCAATAGTTCACAAGACTGCAGAATTTAGATAAGGAAAGTACAAGTTTAAAATACATTATCACAGCTCAACTACTCTTATGGGCTTTGCTCCTGGAATATCTTCAAGGAGTCTCATGCTTGGAATATTTTACAGTAAATTATTGATGTATGGCATGTGGTGGTGAGAGAGAAGGAAAACAAAGAGTGTAGGTGACATTAGTGTTCTGCCAATATGAAGGTAAACTTTAAATGGACATGGAAAACGCTGTAAATATTGATTGATTAACTGCGCAACTTAAGCTACACATTGTTGTAAAATGTAAAATGAATATAAATAATAAAATCATATTTCTTACTGCAAATTAACCTCTAAACCACACCTGGACCCAACCTTTACTGAACTTTCAAGCTGCAACAATTACTATTTTACCCTATTTGTCCATACATTACCACCTCATTGTTTTGGGAGCTATGTTGTAGTGTTACTGTGTCCCCAGGCAAGTGCTAGTTGCGGATTACCCATAAAAAATACCACGTTTGAATATAGGACGATGCCAAAGCAAAAACCTGTGTGGAAGTGGTTCAAGGATGAATTGCTGGAGATATTGTTGGACAGTGGACAGACGACTTTGAGGAACTCCTAAACTTGACCTCTGTGGATGTGGCGGAACTGGAAGACTCAGGGGAAGTCTTAGTCACCGGGGGTAGATGAGATTCACCCTGAGGTGCTGACTGCACATTGTTGGGCTGTCTCAGTTGACAGGTCTCTTCAATGTTGCATGGAGGTCAAAGACAGTATTTGGACTGGCTAACCTGGGTAGTAGTTATCACTTTTAAAGGGGGAACGCAGGGTGTTCTCTATTTTTCAGGGTGTAAAAAAGTGAAAAAGCTCTTTGCCCTTATAAGGTTATCAGGGTGTGGTCATTGACTCATTGTTTTATGGATGAGTTTCTAACTCATCCATAAGTTAGAAACACCCCAGGCATCTGCGATCTTGATGCCTGGGGTGTCTCCTCAGAAGGCTGCAGGAATACGGGGCACAAGCGTCATTGTTATGAGCCATTCAGTTCAGGATTTTGTGGTCTGCATGGACAGGATCTCATGGCACAGAATCTTGGCGAAACTCTTTGCAGATGACGTGAATCCTTTGGCACAGGAGTGGACTGCAGACTGTGAAGTTGTTGGGATGAGACTGAGCACCTACAGGTTTAAGCTTTTACCCTTAAAGATACAATAAGAACTTTAGATATGTGCTAAATCCAGATAAACAGCAGATGATTAGGCCTAATGCACATATGGATAATTAATGTATATTAACAAGCAATCAATCAATTAAATTGATAAAGATGTCATTGTATTGGTGACAAACCCACAGATAGTCAATTTCACTATTTTTGATTAAGTTTTACCTTTCTCCTAACACAGGTACAGCAAACCTTTCTGGCTCAAAGGTTCTGATCAATCCACTGTATGCTGCTTGCCCAGCACCAGCTACAATGCTCAGCAGCTGGCGGAAACCCAAAATAGAGGTAAATTGAGAGAGAATATTGGATTTGGATTAATCAGGAAAAACATAACTTCAAATGAATACAAACATTGCTCTCTGTCTGCTGGATGTATAAATAGATTGTTTGCTAACACGTTTCCTCCAGCAACTTTAATATCAAAATAATAACAAAAGAAAATCATTTATTTATCCTGCAAGAAAAAACTAATATTTAACCAAAGTGGTATTACGGTGGATTTGGAGTTATTTTACATTAAAGGTTAAAGGAATAAACATTTTTCACAGCAGCAATATTGACATGAAATAGTAGGTAAACACAAATGTCACTATTGATAAGAATTTAAAGGTTCTGTTTCCATTTAATATAGCAGAGCATTTCCAGTAAACCAATATGTTTAATCATCCTTAATTAGTGTCATTAGTAACACCTGTTACCTAGTATATTATGTCAAGAAAAAGCCATGAAAAAGGTCTGTATCAATGCTTTTTGAAGTGTGTCCTATTAATGACAACTATTGCTTTATATATAGAAAATATTGATGTCAATGTGTAAATTAATCTGTATACCATATATAATAGGGTCCAGATTGCTCTACACATTGCTTTTTGCAATAGTTACATTTTTTTCTACAAAAAGCACTTAAGAAATATATTACATTTATATCAAATTCAATTAAAGGTACAGTTTGTAGTTTCTGGAATCATCTAGTGGTTGGGTTGCAGATTACAACCAACCGTGTACCACAAGTATGTAGGAGAACCTATGCTGGCTGTGAAAGGTAGATATGAATATTATATTACAGTTTTGCCTCTGCCTAGTCTTTTCCACTAAATAAAACTTACCTGATATAAAATATAAAATGCTGTTTTAAATTTTTAAGCGGATGGTACCTTCAAGTCTAATGATAGTTTACATTTTATCCTGGGATTGACTATTGATTATTAGTTGAAATTGCTCCAGGCAGGACTGTGAAAATACATTTTACAAAGAGAATGTGATTGAATTTTAATCTAAAAAAACAAAGGAAGTGATACTTTGTTATTCTTTTTTATGGGGGGAGGGAAAATGTTAAAAAGGTGAACAATATAACCTAGAATGTGGTTTTGTGTAAATTAAAAAATTAAAAAGGCGTTTTTTTTATTTATTTATTTTTTTTTATTTCAGGGGGACTTTAACGTTAGCTGAAGCAGCCGTTAGCTGAAGTAGCCGTTAGCCGAAGCAGCCGTTAGCCGTGTGCTAACGTTAATAATGCTGGAACAACTTGACAGGCAAAAGTTCTGTCCCACATGTCAAATATTGTGACAAGTTAACTAAAGGTGAGATTCTATTACAAATATCTGTTCATTAATAATATGTGAAGGTCTGTTTCTGTTTTGACAAGCTGTCAGCTGAGGTGCGAACCGACGCCTAAACTCCAGTCCAGCTTTTCCAAGCAACACCTGCTAACAGAGAAATTCAATTAAGGACTCCTCTTCCCACTTGGAGCCGGTCTCCAGGGCAGATCTTCCGGGCGACTCGCCTTGTAAGAAATTAGAAAATGCTACAATAAAAAACCCGAAAAACTGAGAAAACAAATATGTGGCAACTTTAATAATGAAAGCTCTCACGCTATCCCCTGTGAACACACACGTCCCTTTTAGTTGGAAGTCAGCGAAAGGCAGCGAAGTACCACAGGTAAGAGTTTTCCTTTTCCTCTCAACTACAGTTCCTGCTCCTTTGATTTACAAACATATAACTCACTGTAAAGAGAGAGCGACACCGGCGTGTTCTCTCCGCAGCGGGGAACGGGGAATTAATAAGCAGTTTTATTAAGTCTTGACACAAAAGGACGGAGACTTGCTGTGCGGACTTATCGGTAAAGCACGGCGTGAGTCCCGCCTCGGTGCAGCGGCGGCGGCGGCGGCGCCGTCAGCGGGTCTGGAGCGACCCGAGCAGCCTGTTAGTGGAGCTCTTTGGCTCCGAGAGGACCAGGCTGATCCAGAAACTTTCACAATTCACACGCCGGCCAAATTCACGTGGAAACCAAAACGCCAGCCTCGTTACAAGTTGAGAGAGCAACTTTCCTCCCCCTGTCCGCACTTTTCTTTTTTTTATTTATTTTTTGTATTAATTTTTGCACAGTCAAAGCGATCTCAAATACTCCCCGTTCCCCCCATATATGAAGAATAAAGGAGACAAAGTAGGAAAAAGCGACTGATGTGAACGGTATTTTAATATTTACTGAGCGGCTCAGACTAACAGTATAGTCTGGATTTTATTTCTGACACTTCTCCAAAATTGCAGAAACGAGCGACTTTCAGGTTCAGCGCTGAAAGTCTTTTTTTTTTGTCGAGAATAAAAAACTTACTGAAAGTCCCCTGGTTGCCCCTAAACAGGTAGTAGCCGTCCTACAGTGTCAATTACTGTAAATAGATGAAAATAGAGGAACTACTATAAATGCAATCAATATGCAGAGCCTGAAATGCGGAAGTTCTGCTGTTCAAGATTGTCGGTAAATGACTTTTGAAAATATGCTTTCTCTATTTTGCCCCCCCCCCCCCATGTTAATTTGCCACTGCAGTGTCAGTCATGAACTGAAATTGTAACCTGCCGAATGCAGGGATTCATAAAAAATAATAATCAAAAACCTTCTGATCATTTGGAGTTTCATCAGACCATTATACATTTTTATATATATAAAAAAATACTATAATAAATATTACATCATTATTAATCAATATTGAGCTGACCTTATGTACAGAAAAGTTTAACAACAGTATTGTCAGGTTATACACCTTTTTGACACCACACACACACATGCAACTTTCCTACATACACACACTCCTACATACACACACACATACGCAATATATTTGCAAAGGTAAATATGATTTTCTGCAGTTCCTGCTCTCACTGGCTGTAAAGGCAGTTTGTTTTTTTTTTACTTCCACCTCCTGTAGAACAAACAATCTGTTTAAAAACACTGTGCATACGTGTTTGGTTAGTTGTGATCGCTACAAAACACCACTATGATGTGAGATTTAATTTAACATGCTTTCGTAAAGGGTCACTGTTTGTTCTTGTGTGCATTCGTAAATGTCTGTGCTGTGTGCTTGCCACTGTGTTTGTTATTATTCTCAGGGATGAAGAGGAGGACAGGAATAGATCACTGGCACTTTAAACCCGGAGTTCTCATATTCTCGCCGGATCTTTCTCCTTTGCTAATTATTGTGTTGTTTTCAGAGCAAATATGTCATATCCATGGCGACCAGGCAGGTTTATTGTCTCTCCCGTGCAATAGCTCACAAAAGTAATTAATTATCCTTTTTTTTTCCTCCTTTCCTTTCCTTCCTGTCTTTGGTTAAACAGATCATTCATGGAAAACCATCTTCTATATTAAATGCCACTGCGAGTACAACACAAGGTAAACATGAAAGTTGTTTTTCAATTCTACAGTTTTGATGTCCCTTTTTGTGCTTAGTTTTTTTCCCCCTGTCATATGAAACTGTTGTAGATGGAATCCTTTCAAAATGTAAAAAATGCATTATGCGCACACTGTTTGCTTTTGAGTTATTTTCCATAATACCCTCATAATGCAGCAGCTGTGCAGCCTAATTGTTGCAGATGTATTCATGCATGCAAAGCAAGCACACACTTGACACTTAAACAGGCAAGCTTAAAAACACATGTTTAGGCATGAAATCAGCTTGCATTTTGTGTGATTTGAACAACAGCGAGCATTATTCAGACCAAAGGTAAGTTTAATTTTATGGTGTCTCCTATTTTACGAGGTTGCCAAAAATAATAGCCAGCAGCAGGTGACACTACAGGGTACAATAGTTCACCTTCAGTGCACTGCAGTAGCATTGTACATGCTGCTTTTATACGGTTTGCCCAAAGAGAGCTGTAAAGTGATCAGTTGAAGCAGTTTCCAGCTCTCCATCCTGTGTGCTCCCTTGGTGTAAGTCTGGAATGTGACGGCATGTGTCTGCTGTCCGGAAGGTCCATCTTCGGCTGGACACCAGCCAGCCTTCACTGTCAGACCGGTGGTACAGATTCTCATCTCTCTTCAGCATTGATGAGACACTGTAATAGCCATCTGTCAAACATACTGCCCTTCTTTCCCTACCTCTCGTTCACTCTCTCTCTGTATTCCTTCCTTCATAATGTTTCATTTGTCACTATAGGTGGAAGTGGAGCAAGTTAAATCTCCTGAGCTGGGGAAGCAGACATGCTAATTGTCCCTTCGTGCTGTTTTAATTGCGATTTGGTTTGTGTGTGTGTAGTTTGGTTATGGATGTGGTTCTCTAGACCTTTTTGATTGGGTCTCTCTCTCTCTCTCTCTCTCTCTTTAAAAAAGCACTTGAAATGTTGCCTGTGGTGTGCTCCTGGTTCATTCGACTAGTTGAAAATCTCATTGGTTAATCAGTATGTGATGCTGCCACCGTTCTTATTTCCCGCAGCCCTATCAGTCAGTGAAATGCCTCATGTCTCATAAGTACCCATCTGCATCTGTCAAGGGGTGTGTAGAATTAAACCCATGTGTATTCCTTTTCTGTTTGACCTTGGCTGTGGACCTCAGGTCTTTGATGTCAAATAAGCGTCAGTAATCCCAGGCGGCATTTGACAAGCTTCAGGAGCCATTACTTTTGTTTCCCAGCACATAAGCTTTATCAATTGCCCTCACTGTAATGATTTTGTATACGAATTCACACTACCACAACCATTGTGTTTTGCCTTGTAAAAATATACTGCCGTCAACACGTACTGTTATACCAGCACAAATAGCACACATGTTTTTTTAATCATCATTATTGTTTTTATTTTAGTGCTGAGGAAATGTCCTTTTTGCATGCTTGATCAGCCAGTAGAGAAATCCAATATAATGGAGGTTCAAGGTGAATTGCATCCCGTGCATTTCCCCCCTTTCGGCTGAAGGAATATTCCAGAGAAAAATAAACAAATCACACAGACAACAGTAATATAGGGTTGATTTTGAAGGCATGAAATAAGTATCGATTAAATCCTGCAGTTCATAGATGAAAATGGCCTTTTTGGTAATTTGTCCTGGGTCCTTTCAATACAATGGAGAAAGAGAGAGACAGGCATGAACTAGGGGGAGAGGGAGACTGCAGAAAGGGTGGAGAGGAGGAATAGAGAGAGAAAAAGAAGGATATACAAGTGAACAGTGAGCGAGAAAAAGACAGAGAGAAGAGCTTTCACAGAGTTGAGAAAGGGACATGCTGCCCCTTTCCGAGCTCATTATCATTCTTAATAAGTCTTAAGGAAAAGAAGGAGCATTGAGTGTAAATGCACGGTAATCCTTACACTGGCCAAGGTTAGTAGGGACGTCAGCACATGCGCACCGTTCCCAGCTGGCCACTTTGGGACAGGGAGGGGACCAGAGGAGCACAGTTAAAGAAAGATGTTCAAGGAGAAAGTGAGGACATTTAAACACTGTATAAAGGTTAGGCCCTTTCCCCCAGCCTGTAGAGTTTCACTGGCTGCACCACCTGGCATTCAGCAAGTAAACAGTTCAGAATCACACTAAAAACAGCTATATTTCACCATAAGGCCTGGTGTAGTGTGCAATGATTTAGAAGAACTAAAAGGTGAAATTTAGAATAAGCTTGTTTAAAGAAATCTCAATAATAAAATTTTGACTTTGGCACCATTAACCACAAGGGAACGTGAACTTGTAATCAAAGTAACTGTTGGCTGCACTTGCATGCCTAACTCACTGTTCTTTGGGTGTGGTCCAAAAACAGGCATTAAGATGAATTGGATGAACTGGTGACCAATTAACTCATTTAATAAATTACCAGCCACTTGTAGTGGTTGTTCAACCATGTTGCTTTAATGGAAATCCAATGTAGTACTTATTTATATACTGCACTAAGCATGCAGTCCAGTGTGTCACACTATACATTCTACAGTGTTGGTAATATTACAGTATTCCTGTTCATTAATCAAGTCAGATGTGAGACATGTCTGGCACATTAATCTTCGTCCACAGTAAAACCACATCAAGAGCTGCTTTACTTTATAGTGTCACATGATCAAAATGTTTATTAAGAAGATTTCCTTCCAACAAAAAGAATATAAAACTTGGAGCACGAATGTGTAAGATTTACTGTAATAAAATGGTCTTTTTTATTAATGGTCTATTTTATTTTTAGCACACAGTATAGACTTTTTTTGGTTAAACACTGAGTCTGTAGCAGGTTGACAAATTACTTGCATATTTGAACCTTAAAGTAAAGTAACCAGAAACTTCTTCCTGCACAGATATTTGTGTTGCTTAAATGTTACATGAGTTTTTAAAGTTTGGGTTTCACCAACCGGGTTGGCTGTTGGGAGAAAATGTAGTTTCCTGGGCTAGACTCCAGCTCTGCACTGCTGGCGTGTCTGTATCATGATTACGACTGTTCCTTTTGGGAATGTGTCGCCTTAATTGTCCAGAAAAAGGAGGACAACAGTTAAATAAGCGGATGAAATTGGAGCTGGTGTGGAGTGGGGGTGCTCTTTTGTCTTGCTTAACGTAATGCCATCTCTGTGCCGTTCTGTCATGTAAGGATGATTTACCCAGAGACAGATGTACTCAGACCTTTGCTCATGAACCTGCACCATTTTGTTCTATTTTTTCCCATTTAAAGGTTAAGGAGGCTTTTCCTGCAACATGTCCGCCTCTTTTTGATTGCTGAGGTGTCAGTTGTACTGTGCACTGAGTTTTAGACGCTGCACTGATAGTGGACTTTAACTCGTGACAGCACTGAAAACGTTACCATTTTGAAGACGGAAGATGCTTCTTCTTCACCATTCTCCTCCTCTGACTGCTTGGTTGCCCCCCCCCCCCCCCCCCCCCACACACACACACACACACACCACACCACACCACCACCAACTCTCCACTCTCCAACCCCCTCCAGGGAGCCTTGGGAGGCAGAGAGCCATCACCATGGTGATCTGAACACAGATCCCCCACACACCGGTCCATTGTGACTGGCGTGCGTTGAGGTGAGAGGGAACAAAATGTCACAGCAACAGGTTTTTTTGTGTTTTTGTTTTTGCCTCAATCCTCAGTGGGATTGTGCTCAGATCCATGCGCTCAGTTACACTGGAGGGACTGCCCGAGAGACTGTGGGAGTTAGGGAAACAAGTTGATTAGAAAAATGAATAGAGTGATATGGAAATGTGTTTATTTTTCTTTTTTTACCGTGGTCATCTTAAGTGTGAGGGCAAACCATTACAAGTTGCATGAGTGAGCATCATTAATATTATCTAAGCCCATAGTTAACTAAAACCAACAGAGTATGTCAGTCATTTTCTATACCCGCCTATTCCTCATTAGGGTCATGGGGGTCTGCTGGAGCCAATCCCAGCGCATTACAGACAGGGAGAGGCAAAGAGCCACCCCAGACAGGTCACCAGTCCATCGTGGGGCAATGGCACCATTCACTCACACCTCTGGGCAATTTAAAGTCTCTAATTAACCTCAGCAAAATGCTGAGGTGGGAGGAAGACAGAGAACCTGGAGAAAACCGACGCACGTGAACGAACATGCAAACTCCACACAGAAAGGTCCCAGCTCAAAGTCTTGAACCTGCAACCTTCTTGCTGTGAGGCAACAGTGCACACTGTTTCACCATGTCACCCAGCAGAGTACGTATCTAATATTCTATTAGATTAGATTATTTTTTTTCTTCAATTTTATGGTTTGAATCACACATCTAATTAGCCTCAGAGTGCTGTTAATTAGCAAATATTTTATGACAGAAAAGACGCTGTCTTTCACTGTCGTCCGCAGAGATTACAGTTTTCCCGTCACATTTGTGGTAGTTATTGCGATGGCAGATAATAGCGGTCACCAGGAGTCCCTTTATACCCCAGGGTCTAAGTTGCTGCGTGCTTCACTTTACTTCTGCCATAGTGGCTAGTGATGATCTTATGGTACTGCCCCTTTGAGCATTCAGTTTGTGGTGACCTTTGACTTGTCTTAAACCAGCCAAACATGCTATTGGCTACCGGCCTCGCAGAGGGAAGGGGGTCCATAGATAACGTGGCATTGAAGAGCGGGAGCAGATTTTGCCCCCCAACCCTGAAGAGGATGTGAGGTGTTCCTGTGACAGGTCCAGGGTTGCCCTCAGTCCCAGAGGTTGGGGGGCAGGGTCAGCCTCTACCAGAGGGCACATGGGCGGCTTCAGACACACAACCCAAACGTCTGGCACAATGTCTGGAATTGTTGCCCTCTGCTCCGAGTAGGATACCACCCCACGCCTCCTATGATGTTAAAAACAAAACTGATCCATCTCGCCTCGTCTTATCTCAGTATTTCTATTCAGAGGTAAATTGTTGCGGTTTTATCGTGCGAGAACCAGAAGCCTCATTAATATTTGTTGATACGTAGCTATAGCAGTCAGGCTTTTTCGTGCCAAGTCTGTAGGAGTTAAAGCTCTTCCAGCCATCGCTGCTCCCCGAGCAGATGCAAAGGTGCAGGTCCTGAGAGATCCTTTTATGTTTGGAGACCTCTCCTTGCTCCTTTGACTGCGACCTCAACGCGGCTCTGTCTCAATCAGCTCTCTGCTGTAATCCCACTTCAGAATTCCTCTTGGCTAAATGAGTAAATAAATTTTTCAGAGTTTATTAGAATACAGCTTGCCAGAAGGGACTCCTTTCTCCTCTCCT
Organism: Lepturacanthus savala; assembly: GCA_030544235.1. Classification (NCBI taxonomy): domain Eukaryota; kingdom Metazoa; phylum Chordata; class Actinopteri; order Scombriformes; family Trichiuridae; genus Lepturacanthus; species Lepturacanthus savala. Next base: position 16,651,015 of record CM060480.1, read on the forward strand.
ATAGCTGCTCCAGTAATTAGCAAATTGATTAGGAGAACTTCAACACACCTCCTTGGCTCTTATCTCCCCATTCTAGACAATATTGCTGTGCCATGGGACAGCGTAAATATTTTAAGGGAAACCCTCAGTGAAACTCATTAAATGGCTATGGGGCAGAGCAGCTGTCTCCTGCTAAAGGTCCCAGCCAATTTTCTAAACTATGATTAAAGAAAAGTTTTGGATTATTTAAACATGCCGTGTCCTGTGGGTTTTTTCAGTGCCTGTGTGTTTCCCCCACCCTGACATGCCAGGACCGCTCCTTTCCCTTTGGATCTATTAGGTTGAAATCATTTGGGTGATGACTCTTTGAAAGTTGTGGTCATTCTGGGATGCCATGTTCAAAATGCAACAAAGACCTCTCTTTTATGCACACATGCTAATTAAAATTTTTACCCCCCATCCCCAAGCTGCAGAGGGAAAGACTTGGTAGTAATTTGGCAGATAATCAAATTGAATTTTAAATGGAGCCGTTTAAAGATGACTGGGGTCTGCTCACAGGAAGACACAGTGGCACAAATTAAGCTCGAATATGGTGCAATGTGCACAGAGGAACAATAGAACCAAATTCACATCACAATAGAACGATGCATTTATGTAAATAGAAACATCCAATGTTTTTTTATGTGTCAGGTTTGTATCCTCTAAATGCATGCTTGCAGGAGTACTGTTTTTCTTTTAATTATGATTTCCCTCTTGCTAAGTGGCATTTTTTCATAATGTGCCTCACAATCTGACCAATTGAGGCAATGGCATGATTTGTTAATGGTTTTGGTACCTTGGAAAGATGTTGTTCTTGATTTTCAGCTTGACAGAAATGGCAAACTGGGTGGAAAATGTTGTCAACAGCTATGTTTGTCTATGAAAATCTGCGCTTAGAAGCTGTCCCCCCACATTTGGTATACATCATTAAGTCCTTCGTAGCCAATCAAATTGTCTATTCACACAGCATTCCAGTACATATTAGTGACATCTCATTAGCAGAAAACAGAAAACTGACACAAAAAATTTGGGAAACAGGCCTGAATTGTTTATCTCTCAGAATAAGGAGAAAGTGTGATTCTTATGAAATGATAGAACTGGATGAAATGTGAAGTTCCCAAAGCTGCTCTTATACTCTAGCTTTGTGTCCCTGAAAAACTACACAAGACGACCTCTTTAGTTTTCAACACCACTCTTACTCAGGCCGCATTTCCTGTTAAGTTTAACATTCATCACACAAGACCAATACAGCAATCAGAACGGATTCATATCCATAAAACCCCATTATAGACAGCACAACAAGTGATGCTTGACTTGTAAGTTTAAAGAGTTCTTAATTGGCTGTGATTTGCTGGCTGTACAGCAGTGACTGTGGAAGTGGCATAATGACCCTCCGTGGATGACACATTACTTTTCTGGCTGGAACTTAATGCACCTCAACGGTGGATTTACTGTATCTGTGATCTCCTACTCCAGATACATAACGCCTCAATCTCAGCATCGTGACGGATTCGCACAGTAACAATGGTTTTCATTTGCAAACTACAGGTTTTGCATGAGTTGAGGTAAAGCTGACCCTCTTCACCTTCTCTGCAGTGCGTATCTGTAGAGAAATTCCCCTGAGATCTTTTACGATGATCCCTGGAGGTGTTTTGCTGTTTCCACTTAGGATTTGTGTTTGAAAGCAGCTGAACACATTTTAAAAAGCAGTGACGCATCTCTGGCTTTCACGTTTTGATGATCATTACTGAAGCATTTACAGAATGAGCACAGTAGGCCCCCAAAAACAAACATAATTATTTTTCTGGTAGACACTGTAGATCATTCGTTTCACAATGAGTGAAATAATTTATCCATAAAACAACATGTCAGATTCATTTTAATTACCTCAAAAATGTTTTCTACTGACCATGTGTTTGTTTTTTTTTAAACGTGGAGCATTATCATAAACACTGCCCTTTTCATGTGATTTGTCATAACATTTTCAGTAATAAAAATAATAATTTCCTTTTAATATCCATTTAAACTGGACAAACATCAACACAATAGTCAGTGTATTTTAATGATCTTCCTATTCTAGCAAAATCCATGTTTCTAATATATTGTGTATATATCTAATATATACACGGTAATGTTGTATTGGATTTGTGTAAAAAATTGTCTTCCTTTTCCACATTTCCTAAAAATCCATATGGTAATTACCAAGTTGGCATTTTTATAAACATGCATGTTTTTAATGATAACAGCAAATTAGATTTCTCATTGGTAAAAGCAACAGATAGTACAGATAGGAGAGCACATCCTAATTGGAGCAACACAATCGCTGTCTTGTGACGCTGATTGACAAATATTGTTGCAAAGTTAATGGCACAAGAGGGATTTGATTGATCAAGTGGATGACCGATCATAAAACTGCAGTCAATATTTGGCTGAAGCTTTATTTCCCCTCTGAACAACATTGTGCCTGGATGTCTGAGATGTATGGGTAGGCACACAGCGATGGCAAAAACATATTTACACTTCAATCTCTCCTGAGCATGATGATGCTGCCTGCTGTTTGCATACAGTAAATAATATCCCATGATGCTTGGAGTATTTATTCAGTCGGAGCAGAGGGTATTGGTTAAACCTGACCAATTTTAGAGAAGTTGGAAAATCTCCCTCTAATTACTGTACTGTGTGGATTCTATGGTCCCACTCCCTCTGCTGCAAATGATGGTATTAAAAAGTCTCTTTTATTTATAGAAATAAAATTTTAGCTTTAGAGACAATAGGCTAGTTCTGTTTTACGGTACAGCAGACTTTATCTTTTTAATAAAAAATCCTGACTTGGTGAAAGTTTAATTAATAAGGGACTTAAAGCTCGGGGAATGAGCAAGGGAGTTGGGTCTTTAAGGGGGTACTTATTTTTCCATCTGGGCTATCCTCCAAAAAAACTGTCAATTAGTGTGTTAAGCTGAAGAGACAAAAAACGTCATTAGTTCTAGCAAAAAGAATAATGGGTCTTAAAGGTTTCGCTTTAGAGTCAGGCCAAAAGCACTTACAGTAAGAGTGAGGCTTGTGTATTTTCTTTTATTTCTTGCAATTATCAAAGTTTGAAGGAAGCCTTTATTGTTATAAGGTGCATGATTGAAGGAGCAGACACGGTGGCTTGTTTTTCTGAGTAACTGTGTACCTTTAGTGTCTGAGATAAGACAAATATCTCAAGACAGCAACTGTTGAGTGCTTATCTCCTGTTTACTTTTAATTCATCTTTATTTCCTGGTTCAGTGTTCTCAGTGGAACTGTGTGAATTGTATCATCATGGAGGAGGAAATGCATAATACTGCGTTTCACTTAGTGTTGCTATGAATTTGTGGCAGATAGGTTATTGTCAAAAGTCATGATTTGCCTTACTCTGCCTCAGATTTATTAGTACCTGTGTATTCATGACTTCCCCATTGGAGGACAAAACTTTGTGCGCCTTAGTGTTGTAGTCAAGTCACCAACTCTCAAGTCCTCTGAGTTGAGTCTCGAGTTCTCCGTGTTCAAGTTGAGTCATCGTTACTGAGGTCCTTTCCTTAGAGAATTTAATATATCAATCTCTCTCTCTCTCTCTCTCTCTCTCTCTCTCTCTCTCTCTCTCTCTCTCTCTCTCTCTCTCTCTCTCTCTATATATATATATATATATATATATATATATATATATATATATATATATATATATATATACACACACACAATGGGGGAAATAAGTATTGGATGCGTCAACTTTTTTGTCATTACATTTATTTCCAAAGATGCAATTCATGTGACATTTCTTCCAGACACTGGTATTAACTCAAATAATCCACACATGAAAAGAAATGACACCATTCAAATCCATAAATAGTGATTATGTGGAATTAAGTGCAATATCACAGGAAAAAAGTATTGAACACACTATCTGAGACTCGTTTAATACTTTGTGGAGAAGCCTTTGTTTGCAATGACAGCTTCCAGAAGCTTCTTGTATGTCTTAACTAATCACCGACACTGCTCAGGTGTGATTTTTGCCCATTCCTCCGCACAGATTGTCTTTAAATTTTGAATATTCTTTGGTGACCTCTGGTGAACCCTTTTCTTTAGTTCTTTTCACAAATGTTCAATCGGATTAAAGTCAGGTAATTGACTGGGCCATTCTAACACATTGATTTTCCTTTTTTAAAACCATTCGAGAGTCAACTTTGCTGTGTGCTTCGGATCGTTGTCCTGTTGAAAGGTCCAGCCACATCTCATCTTCATCATCCTGGTGGATGGCCGCAGGTTCATCTCAAGAATTTGCCGATAGATGTTTCCATTCATTGCTCCTTCAATTATATGAAGTCTGCCAGTACCACGAGATGAGAAACAACCCCATGCCATGATGTTTCCACCACCAAACTTCACTGTTGGTATAGTGTTATTTGGGTGATGTGCAGTGTCATTTCTCCACCAAACATGGTGTGTAGTATGACAGCCAAAAAGTTCAATTTTGATCTCGTCTGACCAGACAACATTCTCCCAGTATTCCACAGGCTTATCCAGATGCTGTTAAGCAAACTTTAAACGAGCTTCAACGTGCCTTTTTTTGAGGAATGGAGTCTTGTGGGCTGAGCGTCCATAGAGGCCATGGCGGTGGAGTGCATTGCCTATCGTTTTCTCTGTAACACTTGTACCTGCTGCCTTCATGTCTTTCTGGAGCGCTTTCCGGGTGGTCCTTGGCTCTTTGAGAACTCTTCTGACCATCTTTCTGACTCCCTGGTCAGAAATGTTGCGAGGAGCTCCTGTGCGTGGCCTTTTGATGATAAGGTGATGCTTCTTTCACTTGCGGATATTGGCCCCAACGGTGCTTATTGGAATACTCAGATGCTTTGAGATAACTCTGTAACCAGTTCCATTCTGATGCTGGATCAATGCAATCAGGTTGCGAAGGTCTTGAGAGAGCTCCTTGCTTTTACCCATCATGAGATGTGTCTGTACAAAGACCAAATACTGTCAGATTTGAGATGGTATGGTGCCTTTCCTTGCCAAACTATACAGCTTTCCTATGTGTGTTCAATACTTTTTTCCTGTGTTATTGCACTTAATTCCACATTATCACTATTTATGGATTTGAATGTTGTGATTTCTTTTCATGTGTGGATTATTTGAGTTAATACCAGTGTCTGGAAGAAATGTCACATGAATTGCATCTTTGGAAATAAATGTAATGACAAAAAAGTTGACGCATCCAATACTTATTTCCCCCATTGTGTGTGTATATATATATATATATATATATGTATGTGTGTATGTGTGTATGTGTGTGTATATATATATATATATATATATATATATATATGTATGTGTGTATGTGTGTATGTGTGTGTATATATATATATATATATATATATATATATATATATATATATATATACACATATATGAGTGTGTGAATGCTTAAGTCTGAGTCATCATTGTGCAAGTCCAAGTCGAGTTACGAGTTCTGAAAATGATGACTCAGGTCTGACTCGAGTCACAACACTGGCACACCCTACAATGTAGCAGAAAGCCAGTAGCTAGCGGCTAGGCTAGTGGTTACCACATGCTGGTTAAACAACTTGTTGACATTGTCTAATTTGTCCACCTCATCCCTTTGACTTGCACAGTAAAATACAGGCCTTGTTATGCCTTTCATTGGGCGGTGTTGAATTGATTAGTTGCACATAAAAGCTGCTGCCTTTTCTCACATGTATTCATGCTCTGTCAATGATCAGCTCAAGTTAACGGTTTCATTGAACTACTTGGGTTACATGATGCGAGGCTGTTCTGCTGTATTTTCCCTCTCTGGTATTATTCACTTGGTCTTGTTAATTTCATATATGTAAAAAAATGTTATCATAAAACTTGTGTACCTGAAACTTAAGCTTAGAGGGTTAGATTCTCTGTTCTGATTCTCTGTAGCAAATATATCAATGCTTTAAACCCTGTTTAAAGCATTTCATTTATGGAACATACAAACCTAGCTGAAATGAGGTTGATTAGAGGGCCGTAATGTCAGGTTTGTTCATTTCGTTTTAAGAACAATTCTTGTGCAATGCGAAGGACAAATATACCTACAGACGTTGCTGCTACAGCGCCACCTCTGAATGGCATTAAATTTCTCATGGTCGCATCATATTTTCACGTTCCATGTTCATAGAATCAAATGCTAACTTTTTTGTAATAGAAGCCCTGCCCATAGCATTTGAGCTAACTTTGAGAGCTAGATATAGTAAAACTGTACGGGATATCAAAAATTTCCAGCACCTTTTTTGAGAATTAACACTGGGGAAAAAAAAGAATTTTGATTCAAAGGCGTTTAAAACCTATAGTCTAAAACTCAAATTGCATTGTTATATCGCCACCATCTGGCCCAAATTCTGCATAATTCTGTATCAGGTCCCAAGCAAAACGCCTGCCAAATGTCAGATGGATCAGATGAACAGTAGCCGACTGATGTGACGATCAGACAGACGCACACCAACAGACACTCACGAGATTCCTTCCTTTACAGTTAGATGTATTTCACCTTGACGTAAACACTAAATGTGAGAATGTAGCCTATAAATGAGCAGTAACCAACTCCCAACCTTGCAGATAGCCATTTGAATGTTTTTTTTTCTCTCTGTGGGCAGAAAGTGTGACAGTGGTGCTTAGATGGAGCTTACATAACCGGTCATAGTGCAAGAGGTTTCAGGCGCCGAGCCCAAAATATGTCATTGACTTGTGCCACACACAACAGGAGATTGCTTTTGCATCACAGTGTGAATGCTAGTAAATGATTGGTTACAGGAGATCCTCCAATAAATTAATTGTTTCCACTTCATGGTTAAGTATGTGCTACTCTTCCAAATCGAGTGCTGGTACTTGGTTATTACACTTTAATAGCTCGCTTGCCAAACTAACGATATATTACTCCATGTGCTGGCTCAGATCAGAGAAGATGAATTGGCTATTAATTAGAGTTGCACTGAGAGGGCACAGGGGAGAGACTACTCATAGCCTCGCAATCAGTGTCAACAGGGGCCCTTTTCTGACTGGGACAGCCGGGGCAGGCCCAGGTCACTGAGTCTTATCATAAAAACCCCTGAATCCGGTGGAAGGAGCAGCATCAAACATGGCCACCATCTTGTTGAGTCAAACAAAGGACAAACAATTTAACGTCGAGCAGCTGCCATTTCATCTGATGATTTTAGTCAGGAGAGCGGACAGAACGGCAGAGATGCGTGGGAGGTTGCTTGGCTCCATGAGGTTCCTTAACAAAAGCCTCACGTCCGAAGGACTTTGAATTAGAAAGTTATGGAAGAAATATTTGACGGGCAGAGATGATTTGTGGGGAATATTATTGTTTGGCTCACTTTTCTTGTGCAGCCTCTGAATTAGCCCTTTTATCACAATTAATTAAGCTTGCCTATAGGAGATGTTCCATCTTGAGCTCATCCACAAAGGATAAATAAGTCAAAGCAGCAGGATATATGTCCTTTTATTGGCTGACTTGATCTCTGAAGCATCTGTAGTGGGGGGAAGCTGTCTCTGTGGTGCGACTTTGTGGAAGAGTCTTTGCCATCACTCACTTTGAATGCTTCTTTTATGACTCGTTTTGTTAAAAACCTCTTTTTTTAATGCAAGGTATCAGGAGTTATGGCCTGTCTATGCAAATTAGAAAATTTTGACAGTTTGTTATTCATGTCATCGCCTTTTTAAACACTTAAAGGCAATAAATTTCAGCGTGACAGGGTGCTCCGAAATTGCCACTAAATATTATTAAATATTTTAACAAGTTCCTTGTAAATATGCCTTAAATGTTTGAACGATGGGCAGGAAGAAAAATGGCCTTGCATCAACTTATTAGAGGCTATAAAAGTGGCAGTGATTTATCATAGATGCAGAGCAACTCAGGCCATCTTTTTTTTTTTTTTTGTTTTTTTGTTTTGCTTATTCTGTAAGCTTGCTTTGTCCTGATGAGCACATTAAAGAGAGCATCCTGTTAAAAGCCTGCAGTTTCACAAGTCATGAAAATGTTAGCAGCAGATATTGTTGTACCTCTGGTCCTTGAAAGGCAGAGTGATATATGACAAAGCTTCTCGTATCCATTTACAGTTTTAAGAGTTAAATTTTGTGATATAACTGGCTGTAACCGAGTGTGTTTATCAAGAAATCCAGCTGAATTGATGTTTCCTAACCGTTAGAGATAACCGTTTCCTTTTTCAGAGCTTTCATTTTACTCTTAATTATTTTCTGACACATTTAATTGGACAGTAAAATCTACACATTTTGTGAGTCAATGATCTCTACAAGGAAGAACATTCTGTACATAAGGAAATACTCCTCCTATTGTCACATCGTTGTGCCTCTGTCCAGTGATGCTGATCAGTCTGTGTCTTGCAGATGCTTTGATATTATATTACATTATATCTATAGAATCAAATTAGAACATTAAAGTCCTCTCATTCTAGGACTTCAGCGTCATTCTTCGGTATCGTCCAGCTACCGTGCTGTATTACTAATTGATAAAAATTAAAAAACTAAATTCTGTCAGTTGTCTGTTTGTTGAATTGCTTCTAAAATGTTTGATCATCAATAAATTTCACTAGCAATAGCACTACAGATTAAATGTGACGTCGAAAAAATTGTTTGAGATTGGACACAGCCTTGCGGTTTGTGGTGCACCTTTCCATTGGTGAAGGCAGTGATTTTAGCACCACATCAGGGTCATTTAGAGTAACATGACCATGTTCCAGAGGATTTCAGTTTTACGTTACGGCAACACACAGAGTCCCTCTTCAGCCACATTCCAGCTTTTAAATTCAGAAGTCAACTATTTTGCCTGACCAGCCTATCATTTTGTGACTTAAAGTGGTTTCTTAATTTATAGCACTTCAATTATGATTAAGTTCAACTTCATGTTCTTCTTTATTATCTCTAAGAAGGGAAATGATGTCAGGCAGTGCCCACAAAGAGAGGGAAAAAAAGAAAATCGCGGCTCAGCACAAAATTATAGGACACAAAAAAATACCATGAAAACACTGTCATATTAAAAAAGCTGATTGTGCATGTAATAGTAATAATAAACTTTATTTGTATAGCACCTTTCATACAAGAAATACGACCCAAAGTGCTTTACAACAGACATAAAATAAACATTAAAAACATGTTAAAGAAAACATTAAATAGGAAATTAAAACCCCCAAAGGTAAATTAGACAATTAAGACCTATTTAAGATGGGAAGAGAAGACATAAGTATAAATCTGAATTGAACAGAAAAATACATGACATGCATATCATAGACTCAAAGACCTGAATATTCTGGACCATGCAAATACATGTAAAAAGAGTTAGTTTGGTGGTCAGAGAAGTGAAGGATATCTGAAAGGCCTTGTGGATATTTTTTTAATAGGAAATCTGCTTCTGTACAGTGGTTTAGGAACATGAATGTTCATAATTATTTGCTTTATTTTCTTACTCATCTGCTTAATTCACACATTCTCTGCAGAATTGACTGGCAACTGTTATTTTACATGTACAGAGATGTGCAGCTCTGCACAGGCATCATTGATCAGAAGATATGAAATTCATTTAGGATTCTACACATTTTTCTAGGTGTCCAAACAAATACTACTTACTTCATCATATGTTTTATTCTTTAATGGGATTGAAGGTGCAGGGATCACCAGGGATCCCTCTGACTTCACAGATGCCTTCATCTTTGAGTGGTTTTGTTTGTTTTATACTTATTATAAATATATATTAACCTACTATTGCTCCCTGAAGGACAGATACGCCTGGGCCCTACCTGCGTATGCATCACTGAACCGCTGCAACTCGCACGCTCGTAGTGTCCAGACAGATAGCATTGCTGCTGGTATCCCTTTCTACATTGAGTTTGCTTTGGATCATTGCTATCACAATAAAAGCTCTGTCAAGAAACGAAGGGTCTTTAGAGGACTTTTAATTTGAAACAGGTACTGGTGTGAAACCAAAAGAGTTAGAAAGAGTTTAAAAAAAAATCTCACGTCTTTAGATATATAAAGAATGAACCACTCACTACAAAGTGAAAAAATAGGAGAAATGACGTGCTGATGCTGCCACGCATGTCGGATGAGCTGTGTGGCTGCGCTAACACTAACATTGGCGCCAGAACGAAAAGCAACAGGTTCCGTAACTTACACGGCAGGCAGCACATCCCGGGCCTCGGTTATTAAAAAAAAAAAAAAAAAAAAAAAAAAAGGCAATCAGGGGTCATGTAATCCACAAAACCCCCCTCACTGTTTTGGTTAGAAGCCACTACAGTATTCTACAAATCTCAGTGCTGTCTGTGCACATCACTCTCGCTGGTTAGTGTGACGTGACGGCTGCCATGTCAGCAACACGGCACATCTCTGTTCTCTCTCTCCGGAGCCCTCTGCGAGTTTTCCCTGGGGTTGGCAGAATACGAGTGCCCCCTTGTCTGACTGGCTATAACCTTGCCACCAGCTTGTGTGTGCGTGTGCGTGTGTGCATCGGTGTGTGTGTGTGTATGTGTGTCTGTGTTTTTTTTTTCCAACTCTAAAGACTTGAACAATGATGACTCAAGCCACGCAGAGTACACCTCAGGGAAAATACAGTGGAAATAAAAATAACAAGTGGATTTTTGACTGCAGTCAGATGTGAGAGGAGACACACTGGTACTGGGCTAAAAGCCTGAACAGATTCTGCCCCCCCCCCCCCCAACCCCCCACCCCCACTTCATTAGATTAGGCTGTCTCGTGTTCAGGAAGTGCTGAAAGGCACTGCCGATTGTATCTGCATGAAATGCTGTCCTTACGTCCAGAGACAGTTGCCAGTGCAGGTCTTTGAAATTCCAAAGTAGTTCTCAATCCAGTTAAGGCCTGATATCGTGGTAGTCTCCTGGTGGGCCCCCTGCTGAGGGTTCTTAGTAGAAGGGTTAAGTATGAGGACGCCTGTGTTGGTATTTCTGCGGTTGCTCATCTGCGTACCGCACATGAATTTCTTTAAATTATTTATTTTCCTGACACCACCATATGGTGCTGTAACTTGTTTGTCTTGGAGCGTAGTGGAGAGAAATGCGAGAGCGTATACATGGGAGACCCTCTTCAAACAATGCCTGTTTTTTGTTATTTCTTTTGTCGGGGCGGGCTGTGTTGATGCAATTCCGCGCAACTCTTTACAAGAGTTCTCCTGTCATCGACTCGAGAGCAGAGAGATGATAAACATAATTGGGCCAAAATGTGGAGATGTTTCAAAGTGATGCACAAACACACAGACCGCTCGTCACTGGGCTGCAAGCAGATGGGGCAACTGAGCAAGAAGCTTGAAGAGCCCTGGAAAAAATGGGGTCCTGATCTTCTTTGAAATGCCACAATTAATTGCTATGCATTGCCAATGCATGGATGATTAAATGTGCTCCTAAACTGCCCTGATTTGTGGGGGCACCTTGCCGATTTTATTTGCCACTGTTAACATTTTCATTCCTGCATAATGCATGGTGCTGTGGGGCAAGGAAGTGCTGCAAACAAATGGCCTGAGGGATTGGCGTAAACACAGTGTGCCATAAGGGCGAGAAGACTAACAGTTCAGCACCGCCTCCCTCAGCCAGTCTTCACTGACAAACTAGACAGCCCCTCTGCAGTGTGGCTTTAGTTTAAAAGAGCAGCACAGGATTGTTATCAGGTATTTGAAAATGGGGACTATAGATTGGGAGATGTATATTGAGAATGTAAGGTTTGATAAAATGGAATACGCACATCTGTATTTTTATTAATCAACACTGAATGCGTGTCTGATATAATGTTCCATCAAACTAATTGAATGTGAGTCGTCCTCCTTCAGCATGTATAGGCTGAGGTCACTCTCACTGGTTAAATCTGACAGCCAAAGCAATGTGGTGCCGGTTCCTTTGTGTTTAGGGACTTTAGCTCCTCATCGCAATAATCAGTGACTGATAGAAGCTCTAGTGTTTTATGAAGGCACGCCAAATGACATGTGCTCCCTTTTGAACATGAAACACGGAGTAGAAATATGAATTTTCACATTAGAGGCATATTAACTCTCTGATTAGCATTTACTTGAGTGGGATCTTGGCTGTTAGAAGTGCAACGCCTGCTCACATGGGCTGCCCGAGGTGTCAGCTGTCATTGTATTGGCCCGCAGCCTTATGCTTGGCAGGTCTCCACCCTCTCACCTCCGGCTGACAATGCAAATACAGGGAAATGATGTGTAGCCACTGGACACACTCATGTAATTCCATATGGATCAGAAAACGTGATTGTGGTGTAAGTTGATCATCAGACAGTGGGACGATTTTTTCATTTTAACTCATAAACCTGTCCATGCTCTCAAGTTCTTGCCAGTATATGCTGTGTATATATAGTTTTTATTTTTATTTTATTTATTTTCTTTTACCCAGCCGTTGCCATCAAAATGCTCTGCTTGGCATTAATCGTAACTAATGCACTAGGCATTGGAAAGAGGGCAGATATTGTATTTTATGGCCTGACCTTTGAAACATTATTATTTTTTTGATGAATAACTGTTTACTCTGAATGCGGGCATTAAACAAGTTTCCTTAAGGTTTGCAGTCATTGCCCCTGACACAAATGGCAAAAACAAAAACATCTCATCCTGTTCACAGCCAAAGTGAAGCGTGCTGTCAGTGGAAATGGAAAGTCGGTTTTAGTGGACTGGAGAGTAGTGTTAAATAGGTGGCAACCAGTTCATTAGGATGCCTTTCAGAGCATGAAAAATGACCTTTTCCCATGTAATTGTAGTCTGAGTTCATAGATAGTTGACTGGAACCAGAGCATACTGTACACTGACAAGGATCACTGGAAACAATTAGCATTGCGTCTCACCAGTCAGTATGTAAGTAGCTCTCAGTCACCACATTTTCACACCTTCTTGCTCAAATGCCAGTCTGATTTGATTATATGTGACAGAAATGTTAGACAAATAAGAACAATAATGTATTTGATTTATTAAATGTATTGAACTGAATCTAATAATTTTTGCATAATTGTCTTCTTAAGAAAAAGTGTTTTCTTACAGAAGACGCCTCGATTTACTGCGCTGTCTGTTATATTACATTCACTGTATGTATATTTAAATTTAAAAAAGTACTGAAATGCTACAGTTGATAGATTATGATGTCGCGTGAGCCTTACGGTGTGCACATAGTCAAATGTATTTGTAGTCTTACCGTAAAATGATTAAACCTTTTGACAGTAATGGGTCATTTTCAATCAGATTTACAGAAGCATCAGCACTTTACCACATCAGATTACATGGTGGGAGCTAGCACCTACAGCGCAGTACCGTGGCTAGTTGGTGTGTCACTAAATATCAATAATTCCTAATCAGATAAATGTAAAGACACAATTCATAATCCAAATACAATCAAAAGGGTAGTTACACCAACGAAAGTGAAAACACAACATTGAACCTGCTTTCACCGCTGTATTGATCAAAATATTTTAGCTGATGAACACTGGTCAACAAATAAATCTAAATAATTAGTGTTTTCAAATCTTGTTAAGAGGTTGATTACATTAATTTGTTATTTTTTAAATATATAATTTATCATGATGGAGTGGAAAAAATTTCAGGTATTTGATAACTGTAATTAACATATTGTGGTGCGTTGACACTATTACTGTGTTGTGCTATTAAGAATAAATATTATTAATAGCAATTTTAGGGTTTTTCCAACTTGCTCATTACTTTTTGTACCTGCAGGCACCTTAGCATTTTAAATTTATTTTTACACACATTTTGGGTTTGTTTAGTCTCCAGAGACCTCTAATACACTTGGTAAAGGGAATAAATTACATTGAAAGAGGTACAACGTTTAATGTATTTGTCTTTCCAGCAAACGCTTCTCAGTCTAACATTAATATGACCATATAGTCTTAGGGGAGTGCAGTAAATTTAGGATGCTTGTGGAAAGCATCAAAAATGTGTTAGTCAATATTTATGTACATCTGTTTTGTTTGGCAGAGTGTTACCATATAACAGTCACATGTGGGGAAGGTTGCCTTCTTTTTTCTTTTTAATCTTCAGTGCTTTCATCATCAGACTTGTCCCTCCTACTCTGTGGGGTTTTGATAAAGAAAATTGTGGTTGAGGAGAGCAAATATTTAAGGTATCTGCAAATGTGATGCACATCTGTCAAACAGCCCAAGGGTGAAAACCAGCACATAACAAGGCAACAAATGCTGATCCGGGACTTCTCTGCGGCAAAATAAAATATGGCTCAAGTTTTCATTAAGGTGCTATTGATTAGCTTTTCCTGGCAATGAATTATGGGTGACATTAAATAAAAGGGAAAATATTTTTATGACTTCGCTTAGGCCATGCCAGATTCCCCCTTTGCCTCATGTATGCTCGCCCTGACAGGCATTTTGTTTTCTCTCAAATTCTTGTGGTTTTTTGTGAAACTTAGACGAAGGTAAAAAAAAAAAAAAAAAAAAAAGTTATTTCACATCATTAATCGCTGTTCCCATTTTATACACCATACGTGGAAACAATTTGGCAAATGGACTGCAGAAAGGGTTTAAAATATATGGAATTCACTATTTTAAACCTACTAACTTGATATTTTCTAACTGAAATTGTGATGTCAGCAGCTCTAGTTTTGAGTTACATCTCTATTTTGATTTTCAGGATTTTTTTCACTTTACTGCACAGATTTAGATTTCATATAATATGTCACTATTTGGGATTTAAAGTGATACTTTAAATCCCAAATCCATCTTTTGATCATCAAACGCCCTGCAGCATGAACCATGTGTCTACTCCTGGTTTGAATGCAAAGTAGAATATGCTATTGCCAACATTCATATTTTTACAGAAATATCTATGTATGTGGGGTATAATTACGTGGTTACTTGTTCTCTGAAGGCCTGCGTTTTATATTTGTACCTGGGGATAGTAATAGCTCCTATGAAGGGCTTGATTACCTTAAAAAGGATATTCTTGGCATTGTCTCTTGAAATATTAAGTCAGAGGTAACTACACTTGTTCTGATGAAGTCCCTTGGATGAGACAAAAACAGAAACTCTATTTTATAAGACCGAGCGAAATTAAAATACATTTTGTCCGTTTTAATCCTGTGTCAATGTATACATTTTTTATTTATCTGTTATTATGTAGAAAATACAGTAGGCCATATGTAGAAGGAAAAAAATAATCTCTCTCTTCTCTTCCTGTGAAACAGTTTCAGGGGGCGTTGACAAAAGTTCATGTGATGAAATGTGACTCTGGTTATAAAAACCACCACTAGTACACATTTTCTTTTAATGGTTTAGCCTGTTTTTTTGCTAGCCAAAGTACGCATTAGTGTGAGCTTTATCACAGTTAAGTGTAGCTGTTAACCAAGCTTTCTAGTACTAGTGTTAGAGCTCCATGATATCATGCCTGCAAGCATGGTGATCAAATCCAAGATGTCGATGATCAAAATTCCAAACATGAGGCTTCAAAATGGGTAACGTCAAGGTGCCCACGTCTATTATTATTTATTTTTTTTACATTCTATCATATAAAATCAGTCCTCTAGCTATATTTCTCTCTTGCAGCTGTGTATCGTGTTAAACTCTAAGCCCCGCCCATTATTGAAGTCTAACCAAATGCAAGGTATTTGATTTAAATCCCCCTCGTTACCGAATATTCTCAAATATTCCAATTCACTGGGAAATACGTCACAGCACAGAGACAAAAGACGCTCTAACTTCCGTTTCACCGAGACTATCCTTGATGACTGAGATTCTTTACTTCGGTCATCAATAAAACACTCATACATGTCTCTGTGGCATCAGCTATCTTATCAACAGCTTCTGCCTCTTTGCGTAAGCATTCCTTATGATTTTTATTCCCATAAGTCATCCAGCACTGAAGCATTGCCTCTGGTGGCCGGGAAGAATGAAATAAATCACGAGTTATAACATGAGTCTTTTCCCTGCCATATAAATTGAAGTTGTGGCGGGGAGTGTGTGTGTGTGTGTGTGTGTGTGTGTTTTTTGCAATAGCTGTCACCAAATGCTTCCACATATGGAATCGGGGTCACCCGAGTCATTACTTTTCAAATTGTGACACATTGGGTCAAACATGATGATGAAACTGAAAACTGAAGCTTTAAATTATTATCCTACACATATAGTTTGCTTGTGGATGAAAAACAACAGCTAAAAACATTTCTCTTTTTTTTCTGTCATGTGTCCCCACAAAGTATTCCGATTCCCTGCAGCATTCACACTCTTGGCATTATTGTACACCTGACAATATATCAATGGAATGTAGTGACTGTTGGAGTTGAACACTTTTATGAGAATAATTACATCTCTCTACAGTAAATCAGATTAACCTGTTTGTCCTGTTGTGTCTTCTTAAACACAATTGTCTGTTAACTGGGACAAGTTTCAGTGCGAGTTTCAGTAACTGCAGCGTTTTCGTTTTATCTAGAGTTGTTACTTGTTCTGAATCCAAATACGAGTAGGTGTTTAGATACTGTGTTGTTTCAATTATTGTGTGTGTTTATAAAACAGAAAATGTGTTTTCTCTTAATTCCTAAGAAATAAAATGAGAGAACTATTATTTCATATTCAGCAGTACTTAAGTGCACAGCACTTAAAATACAATCAATTTTCGAGGCATGTTGGAGAATGAGCATTCCATGCATTCTGAGAGCATGGAACCGGAAGAAGTCGAAGAAAAAGTATGTTGTATTTGCGTCACTGAGAAAATAACCGTACAATGTTTTCTTAGAAATGCAGCCGCACCTATGCCACATTACAGCACATTCTGTTTGTGCACTTACAGTATGTAAGGTATGTTCTCTTAACTGTGGTATTCATGCATTCATGGGGAGTTATGGCTGGAAAAAACACAACACTTCAAATGTATAACATTGTGTTCCTTTTTGTGAAGGGCTCAAACTAGTTTTCCCTAAAAAGGAAAATGACTGAACAAAACGGTAAATGTGAAATGAGTTAATTTGTGATGAGCGTATGCGGGTGCAACATTATTTCCTTAGAATTAATGTTGAATTAGAATTAGAATTTCTAATGTATATCTGGGGTGCTTTTAATTGATCATAGACAGTAAATAGGTTTTTAAATCATTATTCATTTAATTTCTAATGGCCAGGTTGTTACTTAAACAGCTTTATGGGTGGTGATGTGTAAAGACTGCAATGAAACCTGCTTCATCCTCCCTCAATGAGCTATTAATCCTTCTCCCGTACAATAACGCCTCACACAAACAAAACATACTGAATATTAGGAAGATATCTGGAAAATAACTATTCTGTCTGTAGGCATTTTCAAAGAACTACTAGTATAATATTCTTCCAATTGTATTCACGACACCTAGGACCTAGTCCTCATTCACGGAACATTGATTTAATGCATTTAACATTGCCGCATGAAACAACTGTGGCTGACTGATTTGAATGATATGTTTTTAAACAGACTGTTATTTTTTTCTTTTTAGGCAATACACAACGTAAAAGGTGTTGACACCTGACATTCTAATAGTTAATATAGTTGCCACGTAATGACAATTGGGAAATGAAGTCCAGCATAAAGCTGCGGAGCGTGGTAAATAGAAAATGTTTTAGATGTGACATTGCTTTATGAAAGAATGCTATGACTGCTAGCTGCTCTTCATTGTTCAGACTGCAGGCACTTAGTGCGCCAGGTGTTTTGCCCAAGATTTTTTCCACAAGACAAATGGAAAAGTGCCATATCCTTTAAACATCCCATTAATATGTCTTATAGGACTCACCACAACTGAGAACTAAAAACTCCATTTTATTACAGTTCCATGTCTTTGTCAGGCATAGCTTCCAGTTTACGTTTTCAGGTAATTATAGTGTTGTGCACACAAGAGTGGCACAAATTAGCAGTTTGAGGGAAGAATCAGTTGGCCGGGTGCCCATCGTTGCCTGTATGGCCTGGACGCGATAAACACACCAGCACGAATGCCTGTAAAAGGCACCTGAAGTTTGCAGCAACATTTTAATGCAGGATGTGTTTCAGCTTTGTCTTTGAAGCACTGTTATAGACCTTTTTTTTCATGGGAACTACAACTGATCTCTGCTGTAGTCCTGGTTAATTTTGTGCTTTCATAATAAATGGACCTTGAACAGTCAGTTCTAAACAGGACATCATGACCTATACACTATGAAACAATCATATTTTTAAATATGATTGTTTGTATATTTTTGTATGGCTATATTTCCTGTTTTTAAACGGATATACTGAAAAAAAAATTCATGATTTTAGTAATGGTGTAAGGACACGTTTTTAAAAATAGTCAGTTATAATATTGTGTGAGAGGTTTGATGTGGTCCAAAGTGCTTGTCTTCCTCAGATTTCATGAAAGAACACTTATGGCGGTACTATATTGTCTGACAAATGAAACTCATGGTAGGAAATGCAGAACAGAGACCAGTGATTCCTCCTTGTTACATGTGGACAATTTCCTCCCTGTTGACTGAAGTATCAGCATATTGTTGCCATATTCCCTCCCACAAGAACACAGAGATTTAATAATTTGCAGAATGGAGGGGGCAGATGAGAGGCCATCAAAGTCACTCGCATTTGTTTAATCTCTTAAGCACTCCTGTTCACTAACTTTTCTATAACAAGATATAGCGTTTTAGAAGTTTTCAAAAAAAAAAAAGAAGAAAGAATTGCGGTGAAAGCTAAGCGACTAAAGTCACAGTCAGAGACAGTGAGCCTTAATGTACACTGTTCACCTATGTGTATGTACTGTATGTATATTGTAATCAATACGTGCTAAGAAATACTATATATATTGCGTTTACAGTATGATCATGTGGAGGAAAAATAACAATAAGTAATCTCATGTCATTTAGCTGTTCTATGCAAAGTTAATGTAATCCTCTAATGTTTAGTGTAACGCATCAATCATGCAAAAATCTATTGTTGCATTAGCCTTGAAAGAACAATAATAATAAAAATGCTATAATGGTTTTAGCTTCCTTTCCATAAATCATACTCAGAGGCTGGGGAGGGGCATCTTAACTTGCCGTTTCAGCTCATCTGAGCAGCTGAAGGGATTCTGAATACTGATATGATATTGAACAATAACCAGAGCCGCACTTGGTCACTTTCAACCTCAAGTGGTTTGAAATACTGTGTGACACAGTAAGACGCCGCATCTAACCGAAGTTGACCCAACACCTCCTACGGTGACATAAAGCAGTTTTCTGTTCGATAGCCACTCAACAAGGGACTGTAAATCAACAGTAAATGCATAAAAACAGTGCAGAGAGGAAGATTTATTGTAACACAGCAAATCCTTTTAAACAAATATTAAAATAAGACCCAAATCAGCCGGAACGTCATTTAACAGGTCATGCTCGCTTCAGTTTTGAGCTCGGCCTTGGTGGCTGACAGGCTGCTGGAATTTACATCGATATTAACATTTGATTAATAACGCAGCTCTCGCTTTCAATGCTGGTTATGCTCTAAGTGTATATGTCTGTGATGTATGAACGAAATGCAAATAGAATCAGCACATGATTGGAGCCCAATGTACTTTCCAATGGTTAAACAGCACATTAGGGTACATATATGGATATAAAAGTACACCAGTTAAGCAAATCTCCGCTTCAATAATACATCATTATACTAAGTCATGTAGCCAAACACATACATATAAAGAGAATTGCTGAGGAGCACAGCTTTCAGATTTGATAAGTGGAAGAGCTTTTCTACCATGTGGTTTCAACCTGGGACCTTTACAAGAGCCTGTCAGAGTAGCGCTTAGAGTACTTCCTGAAGAGCCTTTTTGATTTCACAGAGAATACACTCCTAGGAGGTGGGTGGAGAAGATAATATTCAAAAAGCGGAAGAAAAAAAGGAAACTAGCACATTAATAAACCTTTTTAGTTGGCATAATTGTTCATTTTAAACTTAAACTGAACAGAGCAACAAACAAATCATTTTTGGGGAAAGAATACATGTATTTTAATGCCCTCAAGCAAAACTAATTAAAGACGACACCTCATTTACATAAATAAGCATTATAATTTGCATGCATGCACAAGGGAATAGAGTCAGAAAAGAAAGCAATATTTTGCAGTCTGCTAATTTCGTTTTATTCAGGATTTAAGCTTAATAAAGATTCATTTTGGAGGGGAAAGGAAAATAATCAAAGGGGAAATTTGAACTATCTCCAAAGATGCAGCAGCTCCCCATTCAAAGGGCTCTTTCCGAGTCACCAGATGACTCCTAATCTGGAGTGGCACTTCCTGGCCCGGCTCCAACACCAACTCCTTGAAAGGTAAAAAAATTTTAGAGCCCAATTTATTAGTATGCAGTTCTGGCATCGGGTAGAGAATTAATGGCGGTGACTGATAATGACTGTAATCGTGGCACAAATGGGGTGTTGAAATAGCAAACAACGGGCACAAGGCATGTAATGGGGATTTTATTAATTACCCGAGGTCCCTAGCATGAGCAGTCTCCAGGATTTACTGTGGCCATGCCAGCCGGTCGAGGAGGGGTCGGCCAGTCTAATCTGACAATGAAAGGGTCACTACAGAGACTGCAGTGTGGGCAAGAGGGAGTAACGTGGCATACTACTGCACTCGCTTCACGTTACAAGTGTTCAAACGATGTGAGAGAATCTATTCATTCGGCTTATTTACTGGTGTTCGGATCATATCATACAACAAAATCCTTGAATAGTTTTCATTGAATGGTTACAATGAGTTGGATTATAACAAAAAGGGGCACATTCCCCCCATTAAGCAATTGTTTATTCAGAAGAAAAGATATATTAATTTGAATTACCTTTTTCTTTAGAGTATTTCAACTAAGTTATACAGCAAATGCAGTCACCTACACTGAAATAAGCTCCCTTTATCTCTCTGTTGGCTAATAGAAAAAGAAATCAACATATGGTAGCACTGTCAGGTAGGATAGCCCATTCACACATCAACTCATCAACAAGAGAGGATTGATTAAAAGTCCTTTTTATTACTCACTGCATCCTTAATGGACGCTAGACTTTCAAAATGGAAGAAACAATTAGAGTTTTACTGCTTTGTGGGCACTACTGATTTATATAAATCACTGCACGGGTGTAAATTTTCCAATAAAAGACTGAATCACTCCTAGCATACATAATCAACATGTCCACACTTGGTACACACTCTAGACACACACGATCTCTTGAAATTAGAAGGTCTCAACAATTGCACCAATTCAAGCTAACTCAATCAACAGATTAGGTGTACTTGGTCAAATTTCTAAACTGTTTCTAAACGATTTACCGCTATTAATCAAACTCTGTGCTTTAGGGCCCAAAATATGTTTTATATGGAGCTTGGCTGCTAAAACAGGCATCCAAGCATCCAAATCTATGGTTGTTAAAGTGAATGTAGATGTCCTGTGGTCTCTGATGCTGTCAACCGGCTTGTTGCTGCAACACGAAACAGGTGGGGTCATACGTAGTATGACACTCCCTGTAATATAGCCAATAACCTTAGTTTAAAATAGCATTTTAAAATTGGCAATGGAATTAAAATGATACTCCACCGAAGATCTATCTTTATCAAATAAGCACCCTCCGTGGGCTTGAAAGGGCACTCTTTAAAGTTACAATTTTTTATCGTCATTGAGAAAGCAGCTGTGGTCACATACAGCATGTTACAGTAGAGTAGGAACAACAGAAGAATGAAAAGTATTAAAAGATCCATAAAATAGAATAGTCTACTTGTCTTGAACTACATCTTTAGACCTTAGCTATATCTGAAACAGATCCTGCAAAAGAATGAAATACCTTTTTTTTTAACCTTGGAATACTTGTTGCTATTGAAATCCATTGTTATCCACATATATTAATACTTTTCCTCAATCTGTTTGAATAATGGCAACTACATGTTTTGTAGCCTAATAAAAAAAAAACTGTTTGATAATCCAAAATGAATCTATAAATAACAGACATGCCCCTTACATGTATTGAAATTCACATAAATATTCCTAATGCTACCATAATTTAAATATTCCATATAAAACAAGGCACTTGTAAAAGGAAATGAAATTGGCTGTTTGGTTTGTAGTGTAGCCTTTTATAGAAAAAAATAGCGACTTCTAATTGTACACGGAGAAAAAAAAAGCTTTAGTCACACTGAATTACATTGTGGTCGACGGGAGATTAAAATGACTCTTCAACTAGCTACGTGTTAGTTGTCAACGCTACGTTAAAACACAGCACAGAGGCGTGAGGCAGACAAAATTCACAGATGACAGAAATCTAATAGTGTAACAATTGTCCTAATTTGGATAGAGAAAAATGAATCTTACACACACCCTGAAACAAGATTTCTTCACAGAGTGAAACCAGCTATTTTAATATTTGTAAATCAAAAGCTGTTTGATCTAGAATGATAATGTGAGCAGTTGGTACAGACTGTGTCTCTATCCACAATATAATATAACCCTTAAAACATAAAATTCCATGTGTGCAGTGATTCATATTCCTATTGAGTGAATACAAATCTTTAAAGCTGGCTATCTTTCTGCCAGTGAAAGCTCTATAAAGTAACAACAAATGAAAAGAAGACAATCAACTACATAAAAAATAAGGCTGGCCAGCTGCACATTGCGTGTCATCATGAACCTGAACGCCCTTTTGCTCAAGTCACATTGCGTGACAAAGGTGTGTGTATATAGTACAGTATATTTGTCTTCTACTTATGCCCAAAGGCATCTGTTTGTAACATAACCTCAGCGAAATCTCACCATTCAAGTTCAAGATTTTCTCTTTTCGTCATGCACTTGCTTTGTGGTATGAGCATGTTTCTCAAAGTACAGTACTCTTTTTCTTTCTCTGTATATTTTACTGTCATTTTTTTTTACAACTTCTTAAAAAAATAATGAATTCCCACCTGCAAAACATCACAAAACATTCTCAGTTAGTGAACAGTTAACACGTTTCAGCTCCTGTGATTGCTGTTTTATCACCAGAATCAAAATATGTACTTTTTCAGTACCTTCCCTCATTCACATGTTCTGACAAGGCTTTCACAAGTGCCTTGGCTGTGCCTTTTGTTTATACTGTGTACTAGTAAGTGTAGCTTGTTTTTATTTAAACATTGTTTTTTGGGCGATTGCGGGAAATGTCACCTTCACGGCAACAACTGTTCAACATTCAGGGAAAATAGTAAAACAGTTGTTTTACGCTCTTTCCTCCTTCTCCCAACTCAGTGTCATTTCACCTGAAACCAGTCAAAAGCTTCACTGTCATATCTAATGACAGACTCACTACAGTGGGTGATAAAGCCGCAGTTAATATCTGACTCTGCATTAATGTGAAGTTTCATGTCTTTTAATGCTGGTTTTCTATAACATTAGCATTGTATGTCATTTCTCCCTAAAATCCTGATAAATACATCCTTTCACATACCTTGTAGCATTGCCAGTAGCTTTCCTATTCATTTATGCTTGCCTCTCCCCACAAAGAGTCATCGCTGTAATGGAAAATACCAGTTTGAGGCAAATACCAGAAAGTACATACCCCATTTACTTGTGAAATACCCATCTTCCTGACTTTTTTTTTGTTAGTGTTTTTACCTCAAGTACCTGTTCCATGGGTGTGTACATTCTTTTTTCAAATTGTGAGGTCATGTGTGAAAAATGTATTGAAAACCAGTCGTGCCGTAACGTATCGAAACCTGTTTTAATGATCTAGATTAAAAGAAAAAAAGAATCTGTCCCATTGCATTGCATGTTCCTTTCTGTTTTTTTTTTGTGTGTTTCTCTTCTTGTCCTGCCTCTGAGGTGAGAGGGAGAGACTCTGAAACTAAAGTTGGCAGCATTCCTAGGCAGTGACACATACAGATGTATCACCTTATTGCTCACTTTTTGAACACATGGAAAGCACAAAGAGCTGAACCAGATGTTCCAGTTCTGATATGAAAAGAGATTGCACGTATAGCAAGAAAACTCTAAGTATGCTTCAAAGTTCAGAACATTTTTCCTCAAATTGAAATAACCTCCCCTTCCATTTTTGTGCAAGGCAGTTATTACTGTTATACATTTAATAACCGCATAATGTGCACCTCCTAGAGATATAAGTTGAGCCATTGTAGCTCTCATTGTAGTTACTCACAGTAATCACCCATCTCTTTGGTTTATAAAAGATTTGAAAAACTTTGTAGGTCCTTCTGGTATCTTTTTTTTCCCCCCCCAGAAATAATCTTTCCAACAATAAATATACAGAACAATGAAACTTTTAAATAAATGGATTGAATTTATGTTGCTATATGAATCAGCAATAAGATGGAGAAAAAAATAAATCTATGTTGTAATCATTACTGGAAACCACAGTGAGCAGGTTCCCTGCGTGTCGGAAGCAGCGGTCCCATGGGTGCTGAAGAGGAGATCCCTCTGCGTTCCAAAGGTGTCTCAGACAGCTTGTTGCCTCACCTGGTCCTGTGTTTACCTCAGATGGTAGGATTATGAAGCAGCCATGTGGAAGATATGAGTCTAATCCGTCGTGCCTTTACTTGGCACTCGGATACGGTCCTCACAAACACTTCTGCCTTCCTAAAGGTAGAGCAACACCCACGAGGAATGTGAGAAATATCAGCAGCGTTTTGAGACTGAGGATGTGATGCAGCAATATTTTCATTGCCAAATGGGGTGCAGTTGTCCCCGGGGAGGAGGGTCGCAGGTGGGCTGCTGGGGGGTCAGTGGTAAGGGGTGTTGAAACTTTTCAAAGCAGGGAATAATTGAACTCGTGCCTGATGTCCGTTAAACATACTCTCATATTCCCCTTTCATGTGAAACAGAGTGGTTATCATCACCCTGTAGCACTAAGCTGTGCCTTAAGTTTCTGATATGTTGTAAAAGAAAACATGTTTTTTTTTCCAATGAAACTAGCACAATCATCATAATTAAGTCATGTTAGCTGACAATGCATTTTTAATGCCAAATGTCAAATCTGACTCAATGTAATGAAGACTCTTAAATTGTCACAAGGAAACTTGTGGCTATAACCTTCTGCTAAGGTGAATTCATTTTGGTTCATTAGTGCAAGTAAAACATGTTAAATTGTACAAATTGAGTTCCATGTGCCGCTGTGACTTTCTCTTTGGTTTTTGAAATTGAATATTTGTTGGAAAAAATGTCAAATACAGTTCCGATTCCATTTCATATTGAGAAGCCAGTGCATAAAAACAAAATATTTCATACAACTGATCATATGCTGATAAATTGATTCTACAGGATAATAAAACAAATTCCCGGCCCAACTTCTGCCTTATAATAACATTAGTGACAAATGCAGACTATGCAGCATTTTCAAAATAAAGTGATTATTAGTCAAATCTAGTGAATATTGTGCATATTATTTACATTATCATCATTCATTCACCATCTGTGCTACCTACAGCTTCTCCTTGTGTTTTTGGTCATGTCATAACCACATCACCACCTCCATCACAAACAACAGAAAAGAAAACTCACATTTATTCAGTGTGCTGATAATTAAGCCGTTCTCATTAGTAACATAATTGGAAATGTAATTAGCAATAGTAATAATTATTGCATTAAATACCTTTTCTCTTTAGTTATCAGGCTCATTCACACTCGTAATTAGCAGTCATGAGAATTTCATACTTTTTGTCCTTTCATTTTGGTCACCTATTATTTCTGTTGTATTTTACATCAATAAATCATTATCACATTCATATATAGTTTTCACAAACACATGGAAACCCTGCTTGCACACATAGGAGAGGAGAGTCTTTAGATGACATCAATGACTTTACTTTTGGTTTCATGGCTGTGTCATCCTTCACCGAGCTTTGGGCTGATCTGGTTACTGTCAACATTTGAACTGCCTGCTGCACAATGAGGAAAATCTGCGATGTACGATAACATAATACAATATTACAATGACATTATGCCTTGTGCTAAATTAACAAATATTGACGAGTGCTCCAGTTCCTTCGTCTTTCTGCTTTAATGAGAATACAGCCAACACCAGCACCAAATATTGAATATGATCAAGCTTACCTTTTTGATACATTTATTAAATTGTGATTGAAAAATCAAATCAAGTGCCAGTAATATTTTTCTTTTTCCTCAACAAAATAAATATTTGAATAGAAAAATGCTGCAGTGTGATAGAGTACATAGATACCATCGTATGTTTGTTTGTTACATGTCCAGTAACCAACCCAGTCACCACAGGGAAATGTTCAGAGTTTATGCTTCTGATACATTGAAGGTCAACATTTAATCAAAATAATGGCCTTTGCTCTTTTTTCAAGTTTTTGGGAAAACACCAAAAACTTTATCAAGTGCGGGGAATGTTATATTTATTAATCATTTCAATCAAAAAGTCCTTATCAGTGGATGACTGTGGACATACATAAAATGTTGTGTGTTACTTATGTCACATGAAAGAATGAAGTGAGTCAGGCCAATTTTTTTTTAACATTCTTGTGTGACTTAGGCAACTTTAAACTTGGCTCAGACTGTCCTTTCATTCCATTGTGCAAACTCAAAACGTACATTACCTGGAGGTAAATTAAACAAATGTCAGGTAAATCAAATTCGTCAGGAGGTAATTTCCTTTTTCATCACTTTCCCAGGTGTTCTATGCCTGTTTTTTATTGAACGTAACTTATTTACAAAATCCAGTTTTGGCAACGTTTTGAAACCTGAGATGTGGCAAATTTTCAGTGAAGTGATGACACTCAACAGGCATCAACATGTTTAATGACTGAAGATCCTGGAAGTTTCTTTCTTTCTTTATATTTGGCTACATATTTATTGAATTTATTTATATTCAGCGCACTTTATATTAATTTATTATTAAAGTATAACTTGTGAAATTTAAAGTAAATGACTATAAAACATAGCCTATAGCCTTTTTCTTGTAAAATCACCAGTAGAAATTGATTCAAGAATCATGTTGGTTGTTAAAAGGTTGTTAAATCACCCAAGTCAAGCATTTAATCCTATTTTGGGCAAAAAACATTAACTTAGGCAAAAACATGGCCTAAGTGAAATGGCCATTGTATGGCATGAAGAGTATGATCATTTTAATTTAAGATTAAATTGATTTTACCACATCATCAAGTTTTTTTAGGATAAAAAAATCACTTTTTCACCAGTACTGTTTTAGGATGAGCTGTGGTTTAGGTATGTTTAGGTTTAGGCAGTGATGTAATAGGTAGAAAAGTAAAGTCACATTTCTGCTACATTAATCTCTGTATCATTTGTTCTTTTAATAATCAATTGGAAATCCTAAAATTAAGAATAAAAAAAACAAAACTTTTTCATTATTTATTTATTTATTTATTTTTTTTTAATCATTTAATCTTCAAATTAATTTTATCCTCAAGTCAAACACATGAAATGGAAAAACGGGACACGGACCAAATTTGATTCTTATAGTTAACACATTCAGTTTGTGTGTCAGCCACTGCCATCAGTGTGTGAATGGATGAATAAAAATTTGTAGGGTGAAGCACTTTGCATAGAGAAGGTTAAAAAGGCCATATATAAATTCAGTCCATTTAATTGCTGCTAAATCATAAACACTGTACCTTTATAATTCCAGTAATTCCAGGAGTGCCAAACTTATTCCTGGTTTGCCTTTGCTTGTTTTTTTTTTTTTTTATATTTGCACATTATCATCTAAACTGGTCGCATTAGCATTGACATCTTCTGTACTTTCTAGTTAATTTCTTGGTGCTTCAAATCTTCAGTTTCAAAGAAACTATGCATGATTGTAAAAAGGCTGTTTTGTTTATCTACAGAAATCAGGTGGCAGTGTGAGCGTTGGCCTGAGGCGATAACTGCTTAGCGGATTCAGCTTTAGCGCAGACTGTTCAACATAAAGGTGAGTCTCATTGCGCATGGTTGTATCAACTGAATAACCAATTAATCCAATAGTAAAAACAATGATGGGTTAAAACATTATTTTAAGTATAAATTGGTGCCAGATAGAGTGATCTCAGTGAGAGATCAAACTCAGTTATTTGTATTGCAGTTGTATGAAAATAAAAACCACACTGTTGTCATTAATTTTTCTGCTACTGTCGGCTGGAAACAAATTAGTGGATCATTGACTCCTACTTTCACAAAACACAAAATGTGGCCTGTAATGTGCAGGATGGGTGTCTCCGCTCCGCGTTGAAGTTGCACCTCTGTTTAGGGGGAACAACTTAATTGTCTCAAACATGCACGCAAGCAGTACGCGCGAGTCATGATACCCCAAGGCCTAGATTAATTAAGCTATGAAAACCCATGAGCAGAGAGCATTCAGCAGGTGCCTGTTTGCCTTGGTATGGGACTTGTTTTTGGCAGTGGTGCAGTGGCTCATTATAAATCTATAATTAAGTTACAATTTTATTTGCTTTTTTTTAACATACTGTCATAGGGGATCAACATGGCTTAAACTCTGATTTTGTTAAGTGCACTCTTGGCTATATTGGTATTGTGTCTTCTATTCTTTCTCTGGACAAATGTGTGCATGAGACTACTAGTGATTCCCCATTGTGCTCCTAATTCTTAAAATCTCTTGATTTGTTCTTTGCCATCATTTTGCCCTCTACAGGTGTTTTTGTTTCCAACTTGCTGTTGAGACGCATCTCCTAATTCTTAAAATCTCTTGATTTGTTCTTAATCCAAACCAAGCTGATTTCCCCCCCTTTCCCTTCCCATCCTCTCCTTCCTCCCACCCCTCTACAAAAACAAACATTGCGCCCTCCTGCTGGTTGAAAGGACGGTCCTCAGAGCTCCAACGGTTCAGCTCATCCCGAGTCGGGGCGTGTTGGCAGCACTAAGTGAATGCGATGAAGCGGCTCTCTCAGGGCAATATCTGTTATTTTGAGTCACCTGCCAGCAAAGAGGGAGGTGAGATGCACAGTGGGGTACCGGGGGAGGGATGATCAGGGCTGTGGGAGAGAATCCCCCTGCTTGCAGGGTGGTCAGACTGAATGAGAGTCACCACCACGGCGGGAACGTTTGCCAAGAGCTCGCTCAAGCTAACAATGTGGCCTGTGGAGGGGCAGACTGGGCAGGAAATTGAGGTTAACAATGTTGTTACATATTAAACAGGGCTCGTGTGTGTGTGTGTGTGTGTGTGTGTGTGTGCGTGTGTGTGTGTGTGTGTGTGTGTGTGCATAGGACGTGGAATGGTAAATCCCTGCATAGTCCAGCATGTTATTTAGTAATGAAATCTTTTCAAAAATAATATTTATTCACAATACATGTTCTTTCTGAATACTCTGCTGTAAGGAACAAAGAAGCTAGAAACACATGAAAGGCACGGTGAGTTTGCAGTGTGCAAAGCTGCACTGCAGTTTTAATATCCTGTTTATTTCTAATTAGCGTTTCCATAAACAATCTGTTAACTCTTACCCTATTCAGAAAAGGTCAAATAATTAGATATGAACCAGTTCATATTTAAGTTCTGTTATCTCTGAATGGAACCAGTGAAACAAAGTAAGGGCTTTAAAACAAACAGCACTAGTCAAATCTTAACATAACGATGTGTCCACAAACTCTCTTCAAGTGACGTGTCTAGTCAGCAATTATGAATACTGTGAGTATTTTCACAGGTGCTAATTGGACATTACAATATAGGTCTTAGCACTGTTTTTACAGCTCAAGCCTTACAGTACTAGTGAATCTCACCGCTTTCCTTTACACTTTCCCCCACTGTGCTTTGCCCAGGGGAGAGACGCCTTCTACGTGTTGTAATAAGGGTAGCTGATATAATGAAGGTCATTGTAATCAGAGCTAATGTGCCAAGGAGTCAAGACACTGTAGCTTTATTTGCCAGCAAGGCCCGGCATTTAGTACCCATGGGGATCAGGCTGATAGTGTTATCTTTGCTAACCTGACTCTAATACAGGCCTTGCTCCGCTGTTTGTGTCAGTGTCGGAGCTGAACTTTTCCCAGTGATCCCTTCAATGTGTGGATGGGCACTGACTGGGCTCCACTCCGCTCCATCCTGGTTAAATCCCATCCCAAGGTGTTTGGCTTCTCTCAATTCACATACTGTATTTAGAAAGCCGCGCTCCCTCTCTCCGACTCTCAGACTTGGAAAACAGACCGGGCTCGCATAGGCTTCAATTGAATGTACTTGACATAGAAACATTACTTTGGCGTCTGCAGAGGACTGGCTCGTAAGAGATGACCTCTAAATCTAATCCTGTCCCTCAGGATATGCAAATGTCCTCAGCTCAAATTTGATTTGTTTTTGTCAGTTCAGGACACAGCAGTTTGTTTACAACTGTTATCCAGCACAGAGTAAAAAACTGATGGCACACGTAGACGTAGCTCTCTTTTATAAGACGGTTTGCTCACAAGACTGTGAACTGTTAATTTGTCTTAGATTTTGGAAGTTAAAAAAAATAAAAATAAAACATAAAGTCCATAAAATCAGAAACAAAACTCATCTCTGTTGGGGATCCTTGGCAGAACTGGAAGGTTGGACAATTTATCTTACTTTTCATATTTGCCTTTTTAATGACATGCCGCTTTCTGTGAGAAACATCAAAGGCCTTTTCCCTATTCATCTGAGCACATCCAGGAAAAAAAAGAAAAAAAAGGCTACCCGTATCTAACCCCATGCAAGTCCCCTGGTCCCATCATTCAAACTTCCAAGCCTCTCTTTGTGGCTTCCTAGAGGACCACGGTGAAATGATCTCTTTTGTTTCGCATCATTAGTTCCATCTGTTGTGCGAGCAGGCCTGTCTGTTCCGGAGCATGGCAACGTGATGGTCGCCAGGGGCGATTGGAGATGCTACCGTCCCGGTGGCTCGCGGCTCGACCTCCTCCACCACCATTGCCTCGTCCGTGATCCCCATGACACTCTCACTCTTGACTGTTTTGACTTATTTATTCATACATCTAGGGAAATTGGAAGCATACGTGTGCTTCATAGGGATGAAATACAGTCAGTTGAGCTGCTTTTTAAATGAAATCATTTACTAGTAGGATTTCTTTTTTTTAATATTGTACAAAGTAAACACTGTATTTGAAGAGTGCAGTTTATAAAGTTATGATGAAGTAAAGCAATATATATATGTGTGGGCAATTTTTAATCTCTTTAAAGTGATTGTGGTTAGCAATTTAGTGCATTTCACCCAACTTCAGCTCGTGTGTTCACTTTTTGTGTGAAAAGCAGGCTTTAATAGGTCAGATCTGGGTGATTATTTTGTTGCAGTCTGGAGTAAATGATGCACCAAACAGATGTAGCATTTTCTCTCAACAAGGAAATATTTTATTCATGATTTACATGAATGATAAATCTTCAGAAAGTCTTAGCGCTGATGGGCATACACAATTTAACATCTGTCTTCTTCAGAATAATTAATTGCATAGCAGAACACTTGGGACTCAGTGTTGGATTTTTTCCTCTCACTTTACTTGATCTAATTGCTTCTTTAAAAGCAAAGCATCCTCTAAAGAAGATGGAAATGATAAATATACCAACCACACTCTCCTCTGAAGAATACAGGAGCGTAACACCAGTTTTATTTTTTTTTATAAAGACTGCTTTTTAACCCTGTCACTGTGAAACCACAAAAGCCCCCACCATACCTAAGGCAGGGAAATGTGACTGTACAGTACATTCTAATTATAATTCATAATTCCCAAATGAATATTTCCATAATGTCTCCCAAGTGAATTGCTCTGGCCTTATCACCATAGTGTGAATGTACAGCACAAGGGCATCTGTGTGCATGTCAATGCGGAGATCATCAGATCATTTTCATTGATGATGGAGCCATCAAAGGTCATAGCCATCGAAATGACCTAACCTTGCAATGTAACACCTGGGTGTAAAAGTGGACTCATCCTATCTACTGGGATGGGTGTAATGTACCTCTAATGTATAAAGTGCGGAAATAAAATAAGAGTTATAGGTTGGTGGAAGATATTCAGTGTGGGCTGGAGAATACTGTAACTCTATAGGGTGAAATAGCTGTGTTGGTATCACCCGAGGTGACAGGCTATTGCCAAAGTGCTGTATTTGTTGGAACCATTATGAAATAAAAGACTGTGAAAAAGGCCAATATTCAGTTTGAATTGATTCCCGGAAAACTCCAGAAGTGAATATGCTTTCATTTTGATAGTATTACGATGGACAAAATACGTTGTGTCAGTTTCACCTCGCCATTACTTTGCTCCATTAAGGTAAAACTGAGTGATTTTATTTTTGCCCAGTCTATTTTCTGTGATAAAATGAAAATCTGAGAGCTTTATTAAGTCTGAGTGACACCTAAAGCTGAGAGCCAACAGGAAAATAAGTCATGTGGGATCCAGTTTCAGTTCATTTCTGCTCAATTCCCATCTCCTGATCAAATACTGCACTTTCCAGTAGGGGCCTAATGGGAGTGTCAAGTTCACAAAGGGCCTCTCTCTTCCTCTGACTCCATTACCTGATAACAGTACTGGTTTTGGCACTTATTTGTACAGCGCAGTTAAGCTCGGCTTGTGCTGCGAACATTTGTAGCAGGTTGTAATTGAAGCTATATTGAGGCCATTTTTTTTTTATTAATTTCTACAAATCTTCTCTGCATATTCCGTCCAAGTCGCAGTGGGACTTACCAATCTCATTTTCCCTGCTGTACTTTTGACTGTATGGGCCGAAGCTTTTGAATGCTGCTCCTCTTTAAGCCAAACAAACATGACCACTGATGTCTTGGGTTCAGGGCCTTTCAAACAACCTTTCAATAAAACAAGCTCAGCTGTGAGACATGCAGGATCTCTCATGCTGGGCAGCCCCGCTGAAAATACCCTCCCTCCTGTTTCAAAGCCATCAGCTTTTGGTTCCCCCAGGAGAGCCAGCATTATCCTGCAGGGGTTATTTAAAATGTTGGGAAGGTCTAGCTTTTTTTTTTTCATCCAGTAGGTTATGTGACATTTAAGAGAACCTCACCACATATGAAACTGATTTTATTGGACTTATTGATCCACATTTTGAGGCTATAGTTGCCAATTCCCCGCAATATGTAAATGACGGCAGGCTTTTTGGTTTGGCCCACGTACTGCTGGGTTGTTCCTGGAGCTCATCTGCCTGTGGCATAAGCAGGATGAGGGAAGCTGCGATGCCTTAGGGCCTGCTGCGTTTGCCAGACTTTTAGCACTCTGCGAGTGACAGTAACCTGAAAAGGTAAAGGTAAAGAGGGAAGGGGGAGAAAGATAAATGACAAAGAGATGACAAAGGCATCTTTTACGGCTTGATACTGACGTGTCTGACTTGTTTTTATTGACCTTTTCTCTTTTCTTCCCCATATATATATCCACAGTAGAAGATTTGCCACTTAAATAAATGTCATTTGACCATCTCCGGTTTCAGTGTCACACAGTGACTTGTGGTATTTTGATGGAATCCATTTGTCCGTGCGGATAGTGTATTCATTCTCGCTGCTATATTGCATCACCTTATATAGATCTATATTTCACGGAATAAAGGCACTTGCAGTGCATTTTTTTTGTTTTGCCATTTTTATCCTTTATTTGACAGTCGACAGAATAGAAGTACGCCGGAATAACAGATAGTGTAGCAGTGTGACATGCAACCGAGTTCACTGGATGGACAGTCAGGTGGAGGCCATGCCACATGCGCCTCTGTTTTTTTTTGGCTATCAGGATGCCCCAGCGCGTCCTTTTTGTAATCACTCCTCCTTTAACTGCCTCTTAAATTGTCAAACTGGTCAATCTCAGTGTATTACTTCTTTGTACCATCAAGGGAGGACAACTATGCTTTGTCTGCGACATGATTGAACCATTAAACTGCCCTCCTTCCATTCTCAAGCACTTTCAGTTCTGTATAAATGCATCAGAATTACTTCCACAGGGGTTGTGGCGTAAAAAAAAAAAGACCACTGGAAAGGCTACTTATTCTATTAATTATGTCTCGTCCTTTTGAAAGTTGTCATCACAAATGGATGAATATGGCAGAGGGACCGCCTCAGGGGCTGAGGTCATCAACTTCTTGTCACAGCACAGGAACTTTCTATGAAATGAGGCTGGACAGTTTGCGTTAAAAGTTGAATTTGTTGACAGACGAGTGAGGAAGTGCATTGTCACATACTGTACCACAAAGTAATTATTGTGAGGGCTGGTATATGATTATTTTGCAGCCTGCTAATAGCTAAGTTAGGAGAAACACTATAAACATTATATTTACGTAATTGAATAAGTGTGTTGAAAGTCAATGCTGAATCCTTAACTGACAGAAGACATATTGATTCTTAATGAATGGCTATGTTGATTGTTACTTGTTATCCGTGAATTTAAACAGGCATTGTGAATTCTGTCATTAAATTATCAACTCTTCCATTGTGGTGATTATCGTGGTTAAGTGAGTGAATTTTTGCCAAGCTGAAATTGTGGACAAATGGAAAAAATGGAATAAGTATTACACTTTACAAGAAATAATAAAAAGTAAAATTAATGTTTTAATTTCTTTTGATTTAGTGTAATAAATTAGAGGTTCATTTGAGTCTTGTCAACCTCAAGTTGAGTGTGTAACCACACCAAGATCAAATGAGTATACTATCATTTTTTGTAATTGTACAAGTTCTCTCCGTGGTGTTTTTTTTTTTTTTTTAATTTCTACTCATTTATTTTCTGTTATCTGACAGGTAAATCAGGCAAAAAAATAAATAAATAAAACTCTCCTGTTGAACACATTATTATCTGCAATAATACTTTGATTTAACTAGAATCATTTAAAAGGTGAAAGTGTCTTTTTCTCAAGGGTGAGTGTATTAATGAAGTAAATTTTAAATTAAATTAAGCTCACAACTGATAGTAGTAACAATGAGTCACATTTTTGAATTTATACGTTTTGTCTATTTGGAAGAGTCACTTAATACTTAATAGATTTGACTTTCCTATGACATAGAAAATATGAGATTAAGTGGATTTGAAAGTATCATGTCAGTGTTGGAAGTAAAAGAGGAGCAGTGCTGGCACAGTGGTACAAAATACCGATGTAGATTTATGGTATAACATTAATTTTTTTTTCATTCCCAGCACCTTTGGGCTGCCTACAAGCACACATCAAGCGGGTGAGGTGTAGTCAGTGATATACATGACACGTGTCTCTAAGGACAATCTGATTTGTATAATATCCTTCAGACAAGGTCATAGCAGTTCCTACGTCTTTGAAGATAGAGGAAAGAGAACATGTTCCCCCTTCATTGTGCCTGTGGAATAGAACAAACGTAAGATCATGGTGTCGAGGGGCTTCCACTCTTCAAAGTTGATATGAATCAGACATGAAACGATTTAGATAAAGTGATAGTTATCTTGATTCCTGGCGCCGTCCGTTGAACAGTCTAACGCGCGCAGAAGCTGAATAGCGGCGTTTTATTGTGAAATCCTGAGGAAACGTATCCATCTGGTGCATGAATAATTTAGATGGCTCAAGTTGGTTCCTGTTGCTGTTGTGTTTGCACTCAGCTTTCTCTCTCAGCTCAGCACCCCCACCACCCTCCCTGCCTCCTTGACATCACTCCCGAGGCTTGTTTGTGATGCTTAAAGGGAAGTTGGGCCACATGAGGAATTGTGGGGAGGAGAGACTCACTTTTCCTCTCTGCCGTGCTTTCTGTCTCCCCTCTTCTGTCTTTCCTAGACACGCACAAGCCTTTAACACACACACACACACACACACACACGCATACTTCACACATATACACACAGACACCGCTATATTGCTTTTGGAGACACTGTAGATGTAGAGAAACTCTAAATGTGCTCTGCACTAAGCATTACAGTACTTTATGTGTACTCCCTCACCTCACACACCTTTTGAAGTTTAGAAGGCTTGGATTTCAATATTTAAAATCTGATCATAACCATGCACTGAGCATAGCGTTAATAACACTGGGTGTGACTGATAATAGATTTTCTTGTGGCACTTATAAATGCATTATACAGCACTTAACAGAGATGCATCAGAGTCGGTGAAAGTTATTCTCACATCGAACATGAGTGTAGGGAGTTTAAATGGGACGCAAAGTGCTGAATTGCCTGACTGACCCCTCAATCAAACACACACACACACACACACACACACACACGCACACGCACACACACCCAACTATCACTCTTATACAAAATATAAATCTTAGCATTCAAATTGCACACATACAGCTATATACCAAGCATATGCAGAAAACACAGGCGCAAGCTCTGACACAAGCATGCAAATCCAATATAATATGCCAGGCCAGCTATACTTGCCCTGCTTGCCCTGATTTATTTATTGTAAAAATGAAAACATGCTTAGGTTGAGTTGTGTCCTCTGTTATAATCCAGTCCCTGTCTTTAAGGGAACCAGTCAGGATGAGGGGGGTGGCATTGAGGAATAGGAGGAGGGAAAGACTGAGAGAGAGGGAGAGAGAGAGAGATAGAGAGAAAGGGAGGGAGGGAGGGAGGAGGGGGATGTGACAGGCCCTTGGAATCTCAACCTCACTCTCCTGGCGCCCGCACTAATCAACCCCTGTAATTTATGCAGAAAATATGATTTATATTTAATTTCACTACACTTGCATTGTTAATTTGAGATGTAATTAACGCGTCGCCACGGCAACTAATTTCTCAATGCCGTAAATTATCACCGCCTTTTCATCAAAATTCAGTTACTTTGGCTCCTGTGTGCAGTGTTGTGATGCAATTAGGTTACCAGGGCAACCCCAAAGTGTTAATTTTCTTTTGTTATATTGCAGCGAGGCAGAAATTTTTATACCACAAGTCATATTCACTTTTCTTCTTTTTTTTTTTTTTTTTTCTTTTTGGAGGGGGGGTGAACAAAGAATTTTTTTTTTCTTTAAACTTAAGTAAAAAAAAAAGAAAAGAAAAAGACGGGTTGTGTTAAATGGGGCCCGTGGAACACGCTGGTCATGAACACGAGTACACGACGCTGCATGCTGCTCTCTGAAATACTTGTTATACTGCGGTGAAGTAAGCTGATTGATTGCTGAGAATTCTCTGCTATTGCAAGTAGAGGTGTTTCCAAGTTGTCCTTTGGGAAAGGGCATATTTGTCAAAGGGAATCTATATAAATGAGAAATGTGTTCATTGTTCAAATTTAAGAGAGCTCGGTCATTCTCCCCCCCTACAGTCCCCCCCCCCCCTTTCCCTCTCTCTCATTTTCTGTCTCATACATACAAACACGCTCACACACATCACAGCACATTTTCAGAACTCACACTCCTCGCATTCCCCCAACAGTGACTGTGAAATGACTCAATATTTTAATCAACTGTATCTAATTTGCACTCCAGCAGAAGATAGGGCCACATGTGTGCTGTTGTTGCCCTGGCTGGCACTGAGTATGCCCACCGGATGCCTCTGAGCTGCCCTGGATTGCAATGCTTGCCAGTCTCTGTGGCCCACTCGCTGCGTCCATCTCCAATCCATCCCCCCACGCTAGTCTACAGTGGAAATATCAGGTCATTGGCTGCTAAGCCCTGGTTAACTGCAAAGGTAATTAAATTTGTAAGCAGGCTTTTTGAATCTTTTTAGCCTCTTCGGTAATACCAGCAGGGATTACAGTGTTTTTGAAGCACAGCTCTGTTTTGAAGCCCCGGCAGAACGGGGCCAAGTCCCAATGACCAGGCCGGGTTCACAATAGCCAAACCTCTAAGTGACTGACAGATCCAGAGCCATGACGTCTTCTTTGCTGCACGGATACAAAAATCAGCAGCCGACGAGTGTGTAACTTTCATTTCAACTCACTTATATCTTAAAGATTGACACAGATTTGCCACATTTGTGGTTAATGACAAAATCAGGGTGGAGAATATTCCCATCTATTCCGATTTCGTCCCTTCTAACTCTGACATTATTTGAAAAGGCAGCATAACTAAAGTGCATTCATCTCTTTGTAGAAGGGCACCAAAGGGAGAGCCCCAGCAGACGCACCCTTTAAAAAGCCTGTTATCATAAGGTAATGAATCATTTGATTGTAAAAACACCCTTTTGATATAACTTCTTTTTACCTATTTTAGATTACCTAATAAATGTAAGTGAGGAGATATTGGTTCCAGTGTAGATTTCATAGCAGCTCTATGATTGTAACTGAAAACCCCAGAGCTTTGATCCCTCCCTGTCTTGATCCTTTAACTACTGTATAGATAAATCCAACCTCAGAGTTGAAAACAAGTTTCCACTTGCCTTTTACAACTCCTAAAATCTCTAATGCATTTCAGTATTTGTACATTCAGTCATTTGTCCACTGATGTAAAGTCCATCTAAATAACAATAAGAGGCCACAATGAGGCTGAACTGTCTAATCAAAAGCAGCATGATACATCATCTAACCTGGCTGGTATGTCTGGCAAGTCTTGCTTGATTAAAACAACAGACAAAATATCCTTTTCATTTTTCTGGTAGGGGAAATATACGAGTGTGAGGAAAGGTCATCAAGGAAGTTTTCATGTAACTCACTCTGTAAAAACACTAAGTTGATTGGACTTGTTTATTTATTCAGGTCCAAAAGAGTATTTGCTTTTGTCGCATTTATTCCCATTTTGCCAGCACAAGGGGCCCTGGAAGACGAGTTACCAAGGAACACAAAATTTTAATTAGTGTATTTTAATCATTCAGGCTTTTCAAGCTAATCCACAGACCCCTGAGAATTCCCAAGATGCAGCTCTGTGCTGCTTTACCATTTATTGTTGAGTCTATTATAATTACTGTTAGCAGGTGGGGGAAGGGAGACGTTTATTATGTTTTTCCATCTTTATTATAATTACTAGAAAAAATGAAAGGATGCTGTTTCATTAAGTTTAGAGATGATGCCATTTTCCCCCTGTTTTTCCCCTCAATCTCCTTCCTGCCTTTGTTCCATAATGCTATTGTACTGGTTTTCATTCGAGGGCTTTCATACATTGCACAGCTTTATGAAAAAAAAAAAAACAACAAAAAGGAACAGATCGCTTATTAAGAACAGAAGAGGGGAAAGATGGTCTTAAAGAACTTAATTTCTAAGACAGTTTCTCTTTCTTTTTTTTTTTCTTCAAATCCAAGCAGTGCTCTGAGAATGAAGTTGATGATTCCTCTGAAACACAAATGTTTAATAGAGTTGGACTGGGATCAGAACACAAATGCAAAAACTAAAATATGTGTGCCTCTCTTTCACATTCGTCAGTAATGATAGATAAGAGGACTGAAGTAAATCTTTAAGCCGCATGCATTTGGTGCTCTGCAGGGATTTTAGCATCTTCCAGAAATACTTTATGTTTGTCTGTTTGTTTTAAATACTATTCGGCCACTCCATCTTCCTCTTTAAGTCCCAAATGTATGGTTCTTGAGCATCTAAAACAATAAGGCAGCTGAATTTTGCATGCATGTTTCTCCTTTAGTTTCCTTTGAGTATCCCTATTTGTGATACTTTTTAGAAACAAACCAACTCGTGGCAAAGTCTCGATTTTCATTTTTTTAGTTTGTACAAATGACTGAGAAAAAGATGTCTGCAGTTCAAGTGCATGCTATATGGGTTGACTAGTTGATCAGAGCTTGTAGTATGGTTATGTTAGAGTCAACTACATCTCATAAAACTTAACGCTTGTCATCATTTCAATGTCTGTCAAGGGCACCATTTTGGCAAAGGATCTCATCAATTTTCCTAAGTGAGCCAATCTGAAGCTGTCACTTGGCTAGAAAGCAGAATGCAGAACTTTACATCAGAATGATGTCATTAGACTCCCAGTTCAGTTCAGCGTAAGTCTTTGTCCGCAAACATATGAAGGGTAACATCCATCCAAAAAGATCATTTGCATTTCGCTGTTGACAGGTGAAACCACATGTCGAGAACGAGCCAAGTTAAAACAACAATATTTCACTTATTTATTTATTACCCAGCAACAGAGATGTGAGATTTATGTGTTATTGCCACTGGAGCTAATCTGGCCAAGTCATGACAAGAGAGGCTTTTCTCTCAAGAGGCAGACAGATCGTTTCAAGAGATTCAAGAGACTCTGGAGCTTGCTTTGTAAAGTGTTTGCATTTGCAGAGTTCCGTTTGATGTTGGAGAGGTTGTATTTGATGTGATGATTTAAAAGGGATTCACACCTGTTGCACCTGCTACAGTAAAACAAAATAAGTTTTACATTTCACCTCTCAAATGATATATTAGATGGTTCTGATGAATATTGCTTGTTGAGCCAATTGTTTAGTTTTAAATCATAGCAAATACATTAACATCAATTATATATATAAAAAACATTTTTATAAAATATTATATGAAAGAATTTAACAGCAAGTTATTAATGTGTTTAAGGAAAAGTCTTGCCAGTGACTGTGTGGACATTCAGTATGTGATTGTGGTTGATAAAGAATTAAAGCTGTTTTCCATTTATTGCGAATTTTATTGATAAAGTAAATATGTTTGTTCTCCTACACAGAGAAGCTGTTTTCCAGGTCCTGTAGTACATGAACCAGTATACATTGATTCTAATGTGTACTGTAGCTGCTGTGTCCTGTTTCATTGTCCCAAATAAACAATGGCAATATTGTACAGTTTTAGAGAAGCAGGCAAAAGCACAAACTTAGCTGTGTAGCAGCTAACAACTATTAGCTATTCTACTGTATTTACTGCATTCAACATAAGCTCTGGACATTTTAAAATATAATACACCTGCTGGCCACACACAGAAATCACAATATGGCCTACTACAATTTTTGTAGCAATATCGCATGACATTTGTGAAATGTGTCATTAAATTACTTTTTAAAATTAAATAATTTGGTACTGCAGACATGTCCTGGCCTACATGTCTTATTCTGCAGCCATAAGGAAACATTGTTTGTTAATGAAACTGAAAATAATGATTTAAAAATTATTATTATCACTTCCATCAAAAACCGTGATTGAAAAATCAGTGAAAAAAATAAGAAATGGATATGTTTTCAAAAACTTTCAGCCGTTACACACACAGAAACACACACACACCCACATACACATACACAGACACTGATCTGTAGTGAAGCTGCAAGGTGGTGAGAAGGCATTCTTGGCCAAGAAAGTTATCTTAGCCAAAAATCCTCAGTAGTTTGTCCACATTTCATTGACCCCAGAATACCCCCAGAGTACTACAGCTGGCCAGAGTGATACAGAAAAGTTTGGCAGGCATTGTGGGTGAATATAGACCTGCCATCGTACAACTAATGTATTTTAAAAAATGTCCCTTTAGAGTAGATTTACATTTAGGATTATAGTCAGTGGAAGGTGCCCAAAGCTGATGCCAAGACTCTGTTTTCACTCCTGCTCATTAAGTTTCATACTGCAGTTGAAAGTTATTGTTTTGACCTTTGCTCCCCTTAAATTTGTCTCTTGCACTTTAAACCGTCTTCTCTCAATCAACGTCCCAAATTCTTTAGGCTTCAGTGTGTATTTAGCACCAAATCATGGCTCTATTCTGGGATGTTTTTGAGGGCAGAAAGGAGAGGAGAGTAAGTAGTCATCTCAAGTGGATATTTTTCGTGTTTTCATGAAAAATTCCACATGTTCTCATGAGGAGGCTTTCAGTGGGGAAAAAAAGGGATATGTTTCAGGACAGGTCCAATGAAAAAATAATTAATAGACCTTTGAAGTGTGAAAGGCCATCCTAATGCAATTATAGAGTCTTTGTGAAGTGTCAGGATTTTGGAATTATAAAATCACTCTGGATTGGCAGCAGTAATTATTGTGGGTGAAAGACACATTCTCTCACACCTTTGCTGATACTGCCCAGTCTTTCCACTCTGTGAAGGGCTTTTCTAGTTATATACTGATGTTTAACAAAAGGCTGAGTTATGTTATTTATGTCTGTAACCACAAAATATACAGGAGGATGTAGTCTTATTAAAAACAAATCTTAACATATCCTTATGTAATGGAAAGCAGTTTCTGTCACAGGTGCATCCACACATACTGTAAACGTGTAAGAATTTTGTTCATATTATCTTTGATATGTCTTTTTCTTCTTCCGTCTGTTATTGTAAGATTGTCAAAAAAAGTAATTATAGCTTTATGCTCATTAGTGGCTTGATTTGTTAAAGTTAAACCAAGGCAGCCGCTGTTCTGATTGTGGTCTTTGACTAATATATTAGCCACCGGAAAAAAATTCTATCATACACGGTCATTATGAATAAGTACATGAATGTTCTTTTCTCGTTTCAACATTTCTAGTATAATAAGGGCTGCATTTACTAATAAAATACAGAACTGAGCATTGAAAGAAAATGGGAAACTTAAAAGAAAATGGATCTTTGAATTATATTTTGTGGCTACACAGTGTCCAGCATAGCATTGTTTCCCCACTCTCCCACTTGGCCAGTAGATCAGAGTTTTACTAGCTTCTATATTTTCACTGGCCCAACAGCCAAAATGTGAAAATAACCCGTATTTTTCCCATAATTCTCCTCAATAATTGGCCAATCAACTTGCTCTGCACATAGGAGATACAGTGGTTTTGACCTGCCCATGGAAAGAATGATCATACTCTATAAGGGTATGTCCATTGTTGATCAAAAGCTCTGTTTTTGTGTCTACCTTTCTCTCTTTAGAGCATTTCTCTGACTGTAGCCTCTCGTCTGGTCTCTACCCTGTCACTGACTGGAGTCGCATCACGTGAGATGATTTACAACGCATGCAATTGGTCTGCGAGTTTCCTGGGCTGCTAAACTAGTGCCGTAAAGGCTGGAAAAGCCGCAATGGGTAAAATGGAAACACTCTGTCAAAATTTAATAACTCCCAATAATTCATAGGTTATAATGAGCTTGCACTCGACACTAAACAATGCACTTCCTTGAGTCCCCGGCAATACCCCCGCCAAGTGTGAAGTATATCGGATGAACGGTTCTCAAGATATGCTAACGACAGATATACAGACAAGCAGAGATTCATGGTTTTATACAGAGACAATCAAAAGTTCATAATTTGTTAACAAATGTATGAAATCATCAGAAATTTTGTCACAAAATATGATATGAAGAAGCAAAAAAATCTACAAATACATTAAAAGTAGTTTTCTCTTTTTTTACCCAAGCGAGGGTCATGGAAAACGGTCATCTTAATTAGTCAACAACAAAGGGAAATGCTCAAATTAATCTAGATGTATTGTATCGTCCCGTCCGAAGAGCCACAGTTAAAAACAGGCTGTAATTGTAAGAGAGGTCACAATAAAGTTGCACAGTTGGTCTCCACATCACAGAACAAATGCTGTGTCTGTGCTACAGTAACAGGACGATCTTTATTGGATCTTTTCAGTAACATGGCCTTGATAGGCTTTGTGGAATAATAATGAGTGCATCTGTTGTTCATGCACAGACAGCCAGGTGATGTTTAGGTTTTTGTATAATAGTCAGGCAAGTGATTCCATTAGCATCCATGATGGGTCTCCTGGGGTTATTGCAGAACAGAAAACCTGTATGACTGGTTCTGCCTGTTTCTCAGTGTTTTTTTTTAATGAGCTTAATGTCTGTTGTGCCATGATGTAACACAGAGGCTCTTTTACTATTCGGATCCAAAGGTCCGTGTGCTCAGTTGGAGCGAGGGAAGCTAACCAGGCCTGATAAAAGTGGCATTAAACCATCAGACTTCTCCCCTCACACAGCACCCACGTCCACATCGTACAAATTACTGCTCAATTTGGCTGCAATCATGCTCTTAACATGGAGCTGGTTTGGAGAGGAGCTTTTCTAATTATG
Source organism: Lepturacanthus savala (assembly GCA_030544235.1). NCBI lineage: Eukaryota > Metazoa > Chordata > Actinopteri > Scombriformes > Trichiuridae > Lepturacanthus > Lepturacanthus savala. The sequence goes on from CM060480.1 coordinate 16,694,764, forward strand.
GGCAATCTGTAAAAGATTGTTGTTGTGATTACAGCACAGACATATGCCCCAGTGCAGAGTACATACAAAGTAGACACCAGTAAGCTAAAAGCCCATAGAGACCCTTGCCTTACCTCTGACAGTTTGTTGTTAAATTCATGTCAATATATACTAATGTGTCATAATTGTTATAAAATGATAGTTAAACATGTTTTTAGTTAACACTGATTTGGACTTTGCATTTATGGTTCTGTAGTTTTGATATAAAACCATCAACCTCTTTTTCATGTCTATATATATATATATATATATATATATATATATATATATATATATATATATATATATATATATATATATATATATATATATATATATTAGCAATGTAGCTTCAGTACATATGACACAATAAGGCACAGTGTGATTCTTTATCAGGGGTGGGATGATTAAACATGGACACATTTCATTTCAGAAACCATATCAAGAAGAGCATAGAGACAAGATCAAGAAATCCTAATTATAATTACAAAATTACATGGGTTACAACAAGGGCATTCAGTCTAATGCCGATAATTACAGACACAAAGAGCAAATAAGAAATATGACATTGTGAGAAACTCAATTTTGTGACTCCACGTCTTTTTCTATGAATGACTGTCTCTCTGTGTGTCTGTCTTGATGTGTGTGCCATATAGCTGTCTATTTTGTTTTTATATTGGCATGTTCTGTTGTTTTAGCTTCCATTGCCCTGATCAAGAGAGGTTGAGTTGATACCACTGCTCCTTTCATAAAAAAGATTTTGGCTCCATCTCTCCTTATAAAAACTCCTCATCCACCCAAACCGCCACACGTGCCCTTTTCCTGTCTCTGTTTATTGCAGAGCCATGATCCTCTTATGAAGGCTTCCTCTCCAGTGGAATACCATATGTTTCTAGTTAAGCCCAATTTCTTTTTCTCATCATTCAAGACAAGCATTTGCCATGCCAAAAGCATTGAGAAAGCTCCACTTCTGCCATTCTTTTTGATTTGTTCCCCCAGACATGTCTCAGAATATTTCACATTTTTAAATTCATTTACAGCCACAACAGAAGTATTTCAATAGCACTGTGAGTAATTTAAGTTAATTTTACTAACCTTTGAAATAGAGTTCAGGCAGCCACTAAATTGTGGTTGCTGTTGACGATCACAGAGGTCAAACAGAGGGTTCCAGCTTATTCATCAAAGGCTTAGCGGGATATCATTTAGGAATTACCATTTTTCTTTTAACCAATGGCACTCAAAAATTGTGGAGAACAATGTGGAGAACATAAAAAAAACAATTACAAATTTGGTTTAGATTATTTTTTATAACCTCAATTCCTTCACATACCATCTTTTAAGCTGTAACTGTTATGCTCAGAATTAATTTTTTTATTTTTTTTTTTTCGAAATCGCCAAAGGCGTCCTTACAGAAGCTCCAGAGGTACATTATGCAATGGAGGTAATTCCAGCGCACGGCAGGAGTTGTAAATTGAAGTGTGAATCAACCACAGCAGCTACACCAAAATATTACAGAATTCCTCTAGCATGTGATGTATTATTTTGTTTCTATTAGGGAAAACTCATCCAGATACACTGTTGAACACTGAACAGGAACGCAGCTTGTAATTAGTAACAGAGAACCATCTGCATTATTCCAACTACCAGTTCATTTCCTACTCTTGTTTTTTTTTATCCTTTTTCATCCATTACTGCTTCCCAACCAACAATAATAAATAAGTAGTTTCTTTCATAATGTATTCAACAGTATGAGAGTATGGCTGTGGTGTCACCTCCTTTTTTAGTGTGAAATCCCCCCCCCCCCCCCCCCCCACTCACCCGCCCCCACATTAAATGTAAGCTGTTACAGGGCCCAAAGGAGCTCAGTAGTCTATTTTCCAATGATGTTGTCAGCCATGTGGCTTACACCCCTGAGAGGTGAAGGTAATCAGCCTTTTCATCTCCAGAGGAGGAGCAATGTCGAGGTCCGGGCTGACTCCATATTTTCCTCAGTCATCCTCACAGTGCCTGAGCAAAGCTTCACTCTTTCTTCTGTACCCATGTGGACCCTTCTCTCTAATCGTGTTTAGTGTATCAAGGTGTTTTTCACAATATCCTTTTAAATCCTTTTGAAATATGTGTGTGTGTGTGTGTGTGTGTGTTAGGATGTTGAGACAGCTCATGTTAACCAGGAAATGTTGGACTGCTTAGTTCTCCCTAAAATTAATAACACAACCAAAGCTGAATAAAAATGCTTGAAGACCAACAAATGTTTGTTTTGAGCATGAATTCAATTCAAGCATAAACTAATTTCAGTCCATGGGTCATTCTTATTACCAGTCTCATTATGTCCTGATTAACATCAGTGGCAATGTATAAAACTGCTGAAAAACCAAACTACTGAGGAATGAAAGTTTTTAATTTGTGCTGTGAATAATATGTATGAATGTGTTTATCTTCTGCTGCGAACGAATCAGCACTCGGACATGAAATCAAAACCTGTTTCTAACCCAACGGCGTTTCTTTTGTGTAGGTGTTGAAACAATTGCTCTCTTCTGTGCGCCTCCCTAAAATAGCAGGGGTATGTACAGGGCTTGTAAGAAAATTAGTCAATTTAATTTCCTTGAGTAATGAAAATGTCATGCACCATTTAATAAAACTGCAAGAAAAAAAGTCTGCATTTCACATGTTGGAGATAGCTGGGGCTCCATGGATTTGAAAGTTTGACAGTTGCCCCTTTTGATGTTTTCTCTTAGTTTTGTTTCTTTTTTTTTCTTGATGTGATTTCAAATTAATCTCAACAGCTTGGATGTAAATATGAAAATGAGACTTGTTTGGTCTCCCCCTGACAACCCAGAGCACTGCTGGCTGAGGTAACCGATATCTCTTTCCCCTTTAAACTGCAAATTATTTTACGTTTATGAGTTTGTCTCATCTTCAAGGTCAAAAATGTAATTTTTGCTCTTTCAAAGGGTTATAACCTTAAAAGAGAACCTCCATCCTTGCTGATTAATGAGAGACTCCTGCATTTGATGTTTCAACGGTGACATTTTAAACTTTAAATATTTTATATGCATACCTATGAAAAAAAGAAGATATGCATTCATGTGGAATAAACGGTATTGCAGAGAAGAAAGGCTGGGCTGGGTATCATTTTAATAGAACAGTTAGAGTGCAATGGTTTTTCTTGGTGATTTTTATTTGAGGTTTTTATGTGTGCGCAAGCTGATTTAAAGGCACACTAAATCATTGGGGATGGGGAGTAGTGGATTATGCATTTAATCAAGGAGTAGGCCTTGGGAGAGTGGCTGGCCGAGTCACCAGGGCATCAATGAGCGGTTGGCTCTAACATGGGGCCTATCCTCTTTGTTCCTTGCCATAATGGGCCATTTTCACATCATTTGTAAGGAAAAATTGAATAAATGTGCTTCTGTTCCAGCTGCGTTCCCACTGATCTCTGGAAACAGTGACTACTGTGTGCGTTTAGTATAAAATAGCTTTATAGTAAAATCCTTAAAGTAACTTGGAGGCTGCATAAGCAAACTCTAGTCACAGTTCTGCTTTTAGCACAGCACATAATTGTTGCTGATTTATTGCGCAGGTGTTAACTTGTGCCGTCATTTACTTTGATAAAAGTCTATATTCACAAATACTTTCACAATGAGTCACATAAGGCCCAGATCCTATTTAAAACAGATCCATGCAGCAAACATGCCCTAAATGTCCTTCACTGGGCATGTATATAGCTGAGAAATACATACATGTGGAGATGGCGCATACAGTCCACGAGACCCTTAATGGCTATGCAGATATGGGAAGTATTATTTGAGCTTTTTGTCAGTTTAATCTTTGACAGCACAAAGCCTTGCGGAGACACAGGAAAATACAGTAGATGCTAATTATAACTCACAAGTTAGTGATATCATTTTGATTACTCTTTGATTAGTACTGATTATTTGGATGGTTGATTAATTAATTCGTTTATCAACAGGAAATTATAATTTTCCAGTTTTAATGATTGAATATGAAAGAAAACATTTGCTGGTCAAATTTGGCTGTGTAAATGTACAACTCTTTTTTTCTATGAGATCCTGTCAGCTATTCTTTATGAGCTTCGTGTGAGGTATGTTAGTTGATGGTCAGACTATACTCTTTAACATGTGATTTTGCGAGTGGTAATTGACAAAAAGAAAAATGGATGCACTGTCAGTTCTGGTTTGAACTGCATATATATATATATATATATATATATATATATATATATATATATATATATATATATATATATATATATATATATATATATATATATATATGTATATGTATATATATATGTATATGTATATGTGTGTGTGTGTGTGTGTGTATCAGTATTCTGATTGGTGGAGTACTCTTTTAAGGTGCCTGCATATCTGACCAAGAGGCCACTTTGCTAAAGATACTCTTTTTTTATTGCTGGAATATAATTATGAAATTGGACGCAATCCAAATGGCATCAAAAAGCACAATATCAAGGGGCAAGATTTTGGTGTGTAATTCAAATTTTCTATATTTAAATGGTCTTCTGTACTATTCTCTTGTCAGACTGACCATGCAAAGTAACGCTTTGTGAATTGCACCGTAGAGTTACCATGAATCCGCAGTGTCTGTCTTGGTCGTGTCATCAACCTTATCACAGCTCCCACAGTGTTCCCCCATGAAATTGAAATACTCTGTCAGTGGTTTTGTCTTTAGACATGGATTGACTGGTGACGTCAAAATATCTGAACGCAGTGATACTGTACATTTATTAGTGAGGGTGTGTGCTTGTGGAAAATGTGGATTTTTGGCTCAGTTAAGTGTTATATTTATGAGCGTCCTGCCAGCCTCAGGCAAGTTAGCGTCACTGTCTCCAAGATGTTCCCATTACCACTGGTTCTTTGAAAATTAATATGTGTGCTTAATGCATGATGACTTGCTTTCCTACTGGCCAGCAACGCTTAATGTTTAATTTAAAAGCCTCAGTGTGCCTTATATGTCAGAGCTGTGCAACTGTCTCAGGTCTTAATCAGGCTGGCAGCACACAAATCAAGGATGAATTTAGAAAGCAAATGGAAAGTAATGGAAACACAAGCATTTCAAGTGCCAAATCCATTATTTTAATATGTGGCAGAAACTACACGTATGCATGGGTATTCCTTTCATTATCAGTTGTGGACAGTTACTCTGACAGCTGCGCATGGGGTTGCATGTTAACACAGGATGGGATTGCATGGGTTTCCAGTTTCAAAGTATGTCACTGTTTGAGAAATTCATAGTTTTCCTGCGGTATGAGCTGATTTTTTTCCCCCTCCGCAAGGTTAAAATTACTGCTCAAAGGTAGTAAGTGCAGAGTATCCCTCAGGCCATATGCAGCTGTAGCCTAGAGTAACACAACATCAATCACCTGTGTACAAGCAACCTGTGTTTATGATGGGTGAGGTGAAGCCATGAAGCAAGCTTAACCTACTCACATGACCATGTGTGCACAAACATTTGTTTTTGCTTGCGTGCTACGCGAGTGCACCATTGTCCTTCTCCCCACCAGGAACGCCAGCTATGTTTGTTACCTGAGACTAAAGCTAGCGCTAACCAGGTTCACAGAGTACAACCAATAGTAAAAGGCACATATTACCAAAACTTACCAGGCAAGACCTTTCCTTAATGTTTCCTTCATTCATTACAAATAATTCAAAGAATAATCTCACAGAGCTAGCAAGCTAGCATTGCGTGTGTGTGTTTCCTCACTCACACTCTCTTCCTTTCTCTATATGTGCCGACGTGCATTAACATTGAAATTACAAAATCAATATTATAGCCTTATTTGATATTATAATAATAATTAGTAGTTGTTGTTTATGTGTTTGTGCATAAAATCAATTAGCTGTAATACATTGTTTAAATATATTTGTTTAATCCAGTAAAACAGTACTATATACAGAGCCGGATTGAATAAATCAATGAATTCTTCATTGATTCATCCGATCAAACATTTATCAGAAATATACAAACTATAATTTGAGGGGCACCAAGCACGGTGGTTTAATGAGGTTTTTATTTTTTATTTCTTAATTTTTGCTTGGTGCCTATCGTGCCAATTTGTTTTAAGTTCTTCTTTCGGATCACTGTTGTTCCAAACATCCAAAATAATTTGAGGGGCACCTGGGGAAAAAAGCCTTTTTCCTTGGTGTCCTTTGTGCCCCTCCAGCCTTAATGCCCATATGGTCAATCTGTGCCAGACACACTCGCTCTCTCTCTCTCTCTCTCTCTCTCTCTCTCTCTCTCTCTATATATATATATATATATATATATATATATATATATATATATATATATATATATATATATATATATATATATACTGGGGGAAATAAGTATTGGATGTGTCAACTTTGTGTGTGTATGTATGTGTGTGTGTGTATGGGGCAATAAAGTAAGTTAATTGTAATTATAGATGTAGGTTATATTAATACACCTGTATATTATTCTTTTTTTAGGGCAGCAATAGTTCTAGCAGAAGACGAGCTACAATACAAAATAACACATTTTCAAGCTGCCCAATATCATGATAACATGAAGTGATATTTTTACCTAAGGTTATCATACTATCATTATACTATCACTATACTATCATCGCAATCTCATACCGACCCATGACTTACATATATAGTAATGTGAAGGAGAAAAGCCTTCCTGTGTTCTAGATTTGGTTGTCATTATTGTCCAGGCAGTAATTTATTTATTTTTCCTTCAAAACATTAATTTTGTCAATTATGTAGCTTAATTTCAGTTTAACCTCTCAAAGGCATCTCCAGTTTTCCTGGCTGTGTAGTTATATAGGTGAAATATCTACACAAAGTAGGATTTAAATAGAGACATGTTTTCTATAAGGGCATGGTTTGTTTTCTCCTCCTATTTGCTCCTGCGGGGGATTAATACTGTCAATCACATTGACTGGCACCTCTCAAATCACACCCTTGCAGCAAAGTGGCTGATTTTGTCAGGGAGAGAATGGCGTTATCGGTAGAACCTTGTTTGGAGACTCACAAAACCACTAAACCCGCAATTCATGGGAGATCTGTTTACAATCTGCACCGGCCATTGACTGCTAAACAGCCCGCGCAGATCCATCCTGGGCCACTCCGAGGAGGAGAGGAGCAGAGCAATTATATCCTCAAACAGCAATCTGAGCCTAGGTCGGCATGCAAACAGACATCAAGTACACACAAACACCAACAGATTCAGACACAAGCAATACGTTTGCTCAAGACTTTGCGGAGTCTCGTCAAGCTTTGGGTATGAACATGTTTGGCCTATCCAGTGTTGCACATGTACTGTGCAGTACAGACATTTTGCTGACATGTACCTCTGAGTATCTAATTTTATCTTCCCTGATTCAGAAGCAGCATAGGAATCCCAAATACTGATACTAGGGTTTCCTATGCACCTGTAGTATAGTTGAAATACAACAAAAATCTGTCACCAAAAAATGTTTTCATTTCAAGAGGTCAGGCGTTTGGGATCATTGCAGATTAGGACAGAAAAGATTATTTAAATATGAATTGACAAATAAACCCCTCCATAGATATGCTTTGTAATTTGATGCTAAAACGCTGGCAACATGACAAGCTTCCATCTTCATTTGACCAGATGCGAGTCAAATGTTCCATGGCGGTGCTAAACCTGGCAGGTTAAAACTGCATCTTAGCTTTAGTGTCTGACATTGATACTGACACATTTCAGGATAACATCAGAGTTTCAGGGGTGGTCAATCACCAACATTAGGTGCACTGAGATCTGTCACCTTCAGTATTCAGATGTTTTCAGAAACTCAGAATATTAATTGAAATTTAATTGAATCAAATAGATTCTTTAAATATCTTACAGTAAACTGATTTACACTTGTCTGAAAGCTATTAGGTAAAGTAAAATCATGAAACATGTCTTATATATGATTCTGTAGGGAGAACACCCCCAGATCATTTAGTTCTATGACTATGACTTAAGGGAATATATCAAAAGAAAAAGAATTTTGTTCTAGATACATTTCTTTTTTATTCTTAAATGTATTCATTTCCTTTGAAAATTCCACTTCTCTGACAAAACTGCACAAAACTGAGAATTCAAAGAATTCAAATTCAAATTTTGATTTTAGTTTTTTTTCCCTCACTTCCATAGTCCAACTTCAACTCTTTATTTTACCAGTATCAGCTCTGGAAAGGTGAGAAGGAGAAGATGACTGAACCTTGAATTGCTTGGCTGCACGTTTGAATATAAATCTGGGTCACTGTCGCTAACTCTAGCCACAGGCTGGGTGTCTTTGCCAGCTATGGCAGCCACAACAGCAGCTTGTGTTTGAGTGTATGACCAGCTGTGTTTTGCGTCTGCGACCTGGCTGTAGATAGGAAAATAAATTATTCGAGTGTTAGACAATCAGCGGTGGTGGTTCAGGCATTTTTTTCTGGGTATGGCTGGTTCTTTGTGCTCTCTGGGCATTAGGCCATGATAGCATGTAGCATTAACTGGGCTACAAAACTGCTCTATCTACTTCCTGCGGTGATGAAACTTTGTAGGGTGATCTGTCAAAGTGCCCAACAAGATAGGAGCAAAAGGCGAGATATCTCATCTTTGGAGGGAAGATGTGAGCTACATACTCTTACTACAAAATCTAATTTTGGTTAAAAAGTTTCCATAGACCTCAAGATACAGTTCTATGTTTGAGATTTTCCTAAAGCTACTTTTGTTTTAATCTCTCTCTTGTTTAGTCTGCCATTTTAACACTCTACTAAATTCCCAATTTGCAGATGACAACCTGACAACCTGTTGTAAATATTCTTGTTTTGTATAAATTACTATTTTGAGCCATCTTAGCATAAAATACCATTTACCAACCATGCTGCTTGTTGTATGATTTTAGCAAAAGAGAAATGTAACCATTTGTTTCCACTGAGCCAGTGCAAATTCATAGAAAATTACATGATATTTTAATAAATCATTTTACGTAATCTAGCTTTTTGTAGTTTCAGTGCATGTAAAACTACCATTGATAATAATATGGCAGTTCTCAACTAAAGAAGTTCTTAGTTGACTAAATAGTCATTTGACATACCAGCTATTCAATTAATTTTCAATTCAATAAGTTGGTTTCATCAACAAATCTGTAAAATTTGGAGCCTGGGTATACCTATCCTTCCATGATCCAACATGGCACAGGCAGTTTTAGAAAGTGTTCAAAGTAATTTATGCTGCAAGTTTATTTTGGAAAATGATCAATTTTTAGTGCTAAACGATTTCATCATCATCGGGTTTCGGGTACGTCATCAGGTATGTTTGATACAAGTGGCTATAAATTACGTACAGACGCATTTGATAGACATTGGTAACACCCAATAAACAGCTCTGGGCTTTCATAAACCACGCCTCCAATATGACCAAATAAGCGGATGGTTCCCAGACCGAATATCAATCTACAATGAGATGAGGTCTGGTGTTAGCCAGGCTATAAAATTTGAGTCTTCCACATGCAATAATGCAGGAGGGCCTCTTTAAATCTAGTGCTTGCTAGAGATATAACTAAGCAACAGCACAGCAAAACAACTTCTCTGATACTTCCACATCTGGATCCAAGTGCTTCTTTTTGAACTAACATTGAACCAAGCACGGAGGTTGGTCTGTCTTACAAAGCAAGGTTAAAAGCTATAAAGATATCACCAGAAGATTAAAAGCATTAGAGGAGATGTCAGCGGATCATTTTATTTTGCCCAGCGCACTGCTAGTCAGCATCTTTTTTGGTTGTTGTTAAAGGACATATGGCCTTTTAATCCAAAGAGACTGATTGTTGTTTTTATGGCCCCGGAAGTGTTTCTCGATTGGGGTGCACTAAATCATCACTCCGCTCAATGCTATATAAAATGGCTAAAGGTTGTCCAATGGGGAACATATAGTACATGCGCTGTCCTTTGCAGACAAAGCAGCTTCTCCAGCGTAGCTGTGTAGCACAAACTATTCTATTCACTGAACCTTAAATACAAACCTACTGAAGACATAGTATTACTGAATTTATGCTTCAGCTCCCTGGTGACTGTCTAGGGGATCGGCTGAAAAGAAAATGGACGGATTGCAGGATGTTTGCTATCAAGTGTACTAAGGTCCTGCCTAAGACAAATAAGTCAGTTAAATATAGCAGTATTCTTTTGACACAGTCAAGGAAACAGGAAGGTGTTTCCAAACTTTTGCCTGGTATTATACGTACTGTATTTGAAGTGGTATGTCACAATAGGTGTCAGTCAAGCTTTTTACGGTGCTTGAAACTTAACGCCTCCCCGGTATAGGGCCTCGGGCATTAAAGCTTGAGGATGATGCAAACAGCTAAGTATATTGCTTCATCCATTAAAGGATTTTAATAGTTGAGTTACATTATTGATTTTATTTTACAGTTATAAATACATCACTGATTGAAGGTTTTTCGCTTCAAAGATGGATTGCATTAGAGTCGGGGCAGAGATAAGATGTGTGAAAGCTATAAAACCTGCACACATGACACTTAATGTGGACATTACAACTATGCTAGTGCAGCCTTTTCACAGTATTGTTTTGAAAAGGGGTAATGAGTAGTAATCACAAGAAGGAACTCTATGTCCCTGAGGCTGTTCATATTTTAATGCGTTATCCTATATATACATAAAGCGTTCCCACAAACCGTGATAAAACATAATGTACATATTCAGAACTGCTATATACACACTAATTTGATTTACTTCATGTTAAATCAAACTTTTGCAAAAAATATTTGTGTTTTTAACAGAAATTATTTATCAGACAAATTGCATCGGATGACACTGGTTAAGCATACAATATCATCATAAGATACACTGTACAGCGGAGAAAACTAATAAATAAACACCAATAAATTAATCTAACCATGCATGTAAGAATTTTTATCTGAATTTTGGTATTTAGGAGATCCAGAGTGAATGATGATATGTGACAATCAGTCACAGCAATTAGTGTTACTGTTAAGAAGCCTTTTTGTTTTCTCTCACCCATACAGAATGTCACAAATAAATCCTCGCTCGCATTTGCATATTAATTGGATCTGAGACGTCAGGCATCTTTCATTAAGCAAAATGATCTGCATATTTGGAGACATAAAATAGTTTATTTCAATGTGGGAAAAGAAGTCATTGAAAATTGACCGCATATGGGATGTAAACTTTGGCTGAGCCATTAACCCTTTACCCCCTGGCAGTAGATTGAACACAAAGCAACAACAGGCTGATTAACAATGGGATGATGTTTCTCAAACTCAATCAATGCTAAGCTAAATGCAGTAAAATAAAGGAGCATATCAAATCCTTATTATGGAGTATTATTTTTGTTATATGTTTTTTCAACATGGTGACATTTTCTAAATTGATTAAATTTTCCCGAGAGAAGTAAACAGCTGCAGACAACTTAACAATAAAGTAGACTGCAGTGTTGCTGCTTTGTTTTCTATAACTATGAATTCATCTTTTTTCTGTGGAATGAAACAAGCAGTGTATGGTACAACATGAAAAATCATATGAATACAGCAAAAATTGTACTGATCAGCAATTTCACAATGTCAGAAACATGACATATTTGCAAGTTTGTAAAATTTGTCATTACATAAATCATACTCTTATTTGAATCAGCAGATTTGTTTATCTTCTTTTCGGATTAGGCCTTTAGGGAACCCAACCCCATGATTATCAAAATCCCTTGTGTCATCTGCAGTTGTCTTTCAAAGTTATTCTCAGTAGCTCCAACTCTGCACTGCTAATTACCACAACAACCAACTTCCCTGGAAAGCATCATCTGAACATATTGTCCTATTGTCTTAAGATTGTGTACTTCCAGCGATAAAATTCTCTTTCTCTTAGTGTGCTCTGTTCTACATAAAATCCCGGGACAATAGGAACGGCAAACAAAATGGACAAGGGGGGGAAAGACGTTGTTTGTCTGAAATCTTGGTGTGTCAGACACAACCACGCTTTGTTTACTGCGTCTGTTGGCCATTCTAAAGGGAGAAGTGACATTGGTTTGGTTCGATACGATTAAGGCAGGGAGGCTGGTAATGGAAAGGCTGTGTATCGCGGGGTCTACATAGTTAGGGGCTAGACTTGTGAATAATTTGATTAGGTTGCAGGGGAATATATCTGGAGGATTATGTAAATGGCGGTGCCCCCATGCAGAATTCTTTTGAACTCTTCAGAACTCACATCTGCCGAGGTCGACAGCTAGACAGGACGGCTGCCTTCTTGTAGCCTGATTCCTCAGTGTTGGAGGAAGGTGTTTAAAGGTCATTTCGAGTACAAACAGACTTGTCCTGAAAGAACTCGCTTTCCAAAGAACTTCAATTTATTTTTTGTTGATGCCCATGCAATTATCATTTTCTTTGAGTCAACAATAGCTGAGCTTAGGACAATTATTGTTGTATACTAATTAGCCAGACTGTGTGCGTGTGTGTCACCAGTAACCTCTCGCAACTGCTGTACTGTATATGTACACACTGGAATAGCTTTGACCTGTTTACAATATATTTAAGGTTATATCTGCCTCTCCCTCTGTGCCTTCTGATTATGAGATTTTTCCCCCAAGCCTTATTTGGTGTATTTCTGGGTGGGGATATGTTTGTGTTGAGTACTATGGCAACCAAAGTCAAGGTGACCAAGAGCATGTTGCACACATTAGATTACCAGAATAGAGGCAGGAGACAATGCAGTCAGCACAAAATACCATTTATCTGCAGCCTGATTGTAGGGATTTCAGAGACCATCCCTGGGCTGCCTGTGGATTTATTGTCTCGGTGAGTTTGACCACTCTTAGCCGTATGAAGGCAAAGGGACCTCTGCTTGTACAGTGACTTCTGTATGCTGTATGCCATGTCACACAGTCTACAAACACCTTAACAACAGAGGACAAGAGTTTATTTTTGGATTGGAATAGACAGCGGTTGTTAAGTTGAATCCGATTGTTTCACTGAAGTACTTTTTTTAAACCATGTAACAAGCATTTGAGAAGCCTTGTTGAAGTTTCCTCCAGAAAATATTATCCTTATTTGTTTTGCTGAGAGACGGATAGTGTAACAATGTTATCACTTCAATTGTACCATAATTCATATCTTATTCGAAAGGCGGTTGAATTGCACTCATAGTAACCACATTATGCTGTGCTGGGGGGGTGTTCGGAACGTATTTCATCAATCTCCAAACAAGCTAAAATGCTCTAACTTTAGCAGCTGGTTGAAAATCTGGCAGGCTCATAGGAGCACATGTTAAGTAACTCTTGCAACTCATGTTTGCTTTTGCGCTGTGGCTGCAAGTGTATGTTCAGGCCTTCAGAGATGAAGTGTTTGGGACTGCTCTGCAGAAACTGAGGCAGTAGTGCCAACACAGTAAAATCGTAATCACTTTGGCAGGCCGCGTAGTTGTGGGATTCCGTCTCACTCAACAAAACATAAAAAAGAAAACAAGCTGATTTTTACAGTGCATGTGAACCCCCCATACTGTGATGGCTATGTGAAACATGGGGAATGTCTGAAGTGGTGCATATGTGCTCTCTGTGCTCTCAGTTAGTTTCCCCTCTCAGAAAAAGCTGAAGTCCTGAAATATTGACTGAAAATAAGCCTGACAAAACCTCCCACTTCCCCTCTTTGAGAATGTTTTTTTTTTTATTCCCAGGAATGTATGCATAGCAGTACGTGGTTGCTACACCAACAGGAAGGATGATACAAGGACATACTGTAATTATGTTCAAAGATACAAATTCAGCCCAGTTTTTACTTGTAAACTTGAGCAATCAGTTTTGGAATCTGAACGAATCCTCTTTTGTGGTTGTCATGAGTCTGCTTTGCCCTGGCTTGTGACCACTTGTTGAAGGGTTTGGGAGTGATTTAAGGAGGGCAGCTGGATAACAGAGATTTTATTTATCTATTCTGAGAGCCCTTTATTTTTGCAAGCAGTTCTCAGCTTGCAGTTGCTGCTTTCATGACTTTGTGGCAGTTTTTATGAATTGTGTCGAATGAGTACGGCTTAAAGGGCGGAACAGCTGAGAGGGATAAAGTGTGGAGGAAAAAAAAGTGAAGAAAAGGAAAAATATTATAGATGTTAACCAGAGGGCAATCTGGACTTCTGGAAGTGCTAAATGCTGATTTCCTCCTGCTCTTTTAAAAGAGAAGGAAAGGGAGGGCAACATGTTGTGTCAGTGTCAGGGACTGGGACACAGACAATAAGTGAATGTTTTCCAACTTAACATAGGTTGGATTCAACATATTAATATTGTTCATGTTATGAATTAATTCATTTGATAAAGTAGATAATTTTTCCAAGAGTTGACACGACATGAGAGCAAATATAAAATTGAAACTTTTTCTAACAGGCCATAGTTATTCAACGTTGTTTCTCACGGCTTTATGAAACCCCTCCAGGCATCTGAATATATGATTGTTCTGTTCCGCTACGTGTGTGAAGATAGATATGGAGGCATTATTACCCAGGAGAGGTCAGGGGTCAAGCATTAAGCAAGCTGCCTGCTTGGATCCCTGCATCCAAGATTTCACTCTGTTGGCCTGTGAAATACTCTTGTGTCTCGTCTAAATAATCAAGGAGTCCTTCAGCGTACAAATTTGAAAACTGATAAATAAACACAAGAGACTGAGATTAAGAGGAAGTATCACTGAAAGGAGCCCACTGCGCCAATCTGAAGATTTTTTTTTCTCTTAATTATAGATCAACAGAGTGGTGTTTACAGGGCCTTGCTCAGGAACAGGAATACCCTGTTGGTCTCATGCTGTTACCTTTAGTCTCATTTTCTTCGTTTCATAACAATGTTGTTTGACCTTCTACATAGGAACAGTTTGTTTTAACCTCATTCCTTTAAAAATGCAGGAAAACAATGGAACAGGCTTTGGTAGGAAGTCACATTTATCAAAAACAGATTAGAAACTGAAGAAAAGGCCGAAAAACAGAAAAACATAGACAAAGACACACAGACAAAGGCAGCGGCAATGAAAAATATAAAAGCACTTTTTTTCACAGTATGTGCCTGGCAGAAATTTTTTTTGTTCTAGTTCTGCTATGTGTTTACTACTTATTGTTATTCATGGTATTTACATGCTCACCACAATACACACCATTATTATTATTAGTAGTAGTAGTTGAAGTACTGCTAGTAGTAGTATTTCACAGTACTTCAGCTATTTTATCTGGTCAAACTACCTTTGTCTGAAAGGTCCTGGCTTGCCTCCTGTTAGAATCTCCAGAGGGACAAAGTTAGAGTGAGTATTATCACACAAACTCAAAATAACTCAAGAATTCAGACAGTGCCTTATTAGGTCATGAATCCACAATGGGAAGTTAAGTGAACAAAAAAATGTATTGACATGCCTGTGTTCCTTTGTGTGCAGGCACAGGACAACATAACCTAAGATAGAGATTGTTAGCGACAAGCTTTACTTGGAGAACAATTAAAACAGGTTTGGGATATTTAAAGCTGGGTTTAGTTGTGATAGTGCAGGTAAAACTATGTGGTTCTTATGTCATTGCCTGAGGCTTATCAAAGCGCATCACCTGTCTGAGTAATTTAATAACTTCCCACATAATTGGTAGGGAAGCAGAAGTATTGAACGTTTTCCTGCACATGTCTCTCACATATTTGGATATTATGGTTTGAAATTGCTCCCTACTCATATGATGGTCTCGTTATTATAACAGCGAACTGTTATTACAAGAAGTGTTAGTTGAAAACAAGACAAATTAGTTCCACAAGTGAACTACATTTCAATTACAAACTGTGAACAAACAGTCTATTTTTGGACGGGAAAAAAAATGCCTGTCAGTTGCACAACATACCTCACTAGTGTTTTGTTCTATTTTGGAGTTGTTTCTGTCCTTGAAAAGGACAAGAAAACTGACAGTGTGTGGGTATGTGCATGTGGGTGTTTGTGTGGCAGTTGGATAGGGTGGGGTGTATGGCGTCACAAGTGCTCCAGTTTAGGAAAAGTGACACTTTGTCTTGAAAGACACTTCGGGCCAGTCAGATAAGGAATTTAGTGGCTTTATCACAAATGCCACTATTTAATTTAAAAGGGTGAGGCACTTAGGATCTGGCACCAGTCTTTCAGTCTAGTGATAAAATTGCAAGAAAGTGGAAAAGATTGGAGCCTGAGAGCAGATTAGCAGGATACAAATATAGAAGTGACATTATAGTGGGTATTAGTCAGGTGCTCCTCTGAACAAGTGGCTGGTTCCTGATAGGCCTGAGAATGGGGCGTAACTGCAGGCTGTTTTTTCTCTTTTAAAAGAAACACCTTAAAGCTCATATGTTAGGAATATTTTGTAGTGCCTCAATAGATCCTTCTCATATTGGCCTTGATAGCATTTTCATAAAATGAAACTGGTTAATTCTTTGGTTTGGTTTCTGTGTCATTATTCCATTTGTTTTAGGACATAAGTTGTCAAAAATATGTAGGAGCCTCAGCCAAAACAGAAACAGGTCTCACCTTGAATTTACCATTTAGATTCCCAATATATGGTCAGTTTATCCAAATAACACCTCTTTGGAAATTTGCTTTTTGGAGACCCCTGTGATGATCAGGTTAACCTCTGTCCTCATCCTGATGAGCCGATGAACTGATCTCACAGCTCTTTGGTAATTTACTGCTGGCTTGAATGTCTCCGGAGCATTTTGATTAATGATTCTTTTTGGAAGATACACATAAGTATTTCAGATTAAATCTACAGTTAAAGCTTGTCCAAATGTAAAGTGAAGTTCAGTGTTTCTGTTTCTGATTGGACTGGACAGAACAGAACATTGCTGCCTTTGAGGCTCCACATGTACAGATATAACCACATTTAAGCAAATATAAATGTATTAAAATCACCAGATCATTCTTTATTAAATTTAGTTTTATTTTATTGAACCACATAACAGTTTGGATGTGTATTATAGCTAGATTACTGACCAAATAAGAAAATATACTGCATTTCTCTGTCAATGTGGTTATATTTTGTTATAAATAAGTGTTATTGGAGCTTTGAGTTGAGATTATTTTCTTACAGTACCGTCAGGTAGTTGTATTGAAGCTGAGCTGCTGCTGTCAGCAAGTATGCTGCTGTTCCAATTGCAGAATGACCGTAGTGCGTCCTCCCGTTCTCAGAAGCCAGAGCCACTTAAGAGAAAGAGAGAGAGAGAGAGAGAGGATGAGCTTCTTCAGCTCATGAAGGAAGACATAAGGTTGCAGAGAGAGGCACAGGAAAGGAGAGCAGGAGAGGATGGACAGACGCTTCTCTCTATACTTGAGAAATGAATTGAAGAATAAAAAAAATGTTGAAAGAATCAAATAAAATAAAGTAGGTGTGAAATACATTGTTATTTCAGTAATAGAATTATTTACAAAATAAAGTGCATTGGAAGTAGAACAACAAATTTTGTGAATATTAGCGAAAATGTGTTTTAAGTGTGTAGTTTGGTTCAGCAGAGCAAGAAGTCATTGCTGGTTGCTGCTGGACCTGGATGGGCTGCCACAATAATAAAATAAAAATGTCTGGCTCCATTTCTAGTAGCTGTGTCCTGATTGTCAACTGCAGCTGTCAAGGTTGCTAGGCTACAAGCGTGGTGCTTCGTGACGCAAGGGTAAGGGTGGGAAGAGCCGGTGATGCAAATAGGATATCCTCCATAGACCAGACCGTCTCATTTAACAATGCTTGGTTTGCCCTTCGCGGTCTACGAAAGATACACCTTTATAGACTCCTTCGAAGAATGTGGCACCTGAATTGGGATACAGCTTTTTTGTTTGTACAGAAACAAGCACACAGGCACACACATGTATAGTAATTGCAATTATAATATTGATTATTACTATTAATTAATTGACTACTGTCATGTGGTGTCTGTGCTATGTCCCCCACGCAAGGCTCAAAAAGAGGTTGATCATATTCCAACACAGCCAATGGTTGATGCAACAAAAGAAGTTTATTTAACCAAAAACAAAGCACCCATAATTAACAATGGTGAACAACAACCAAACCATCCTGCATAGGGCTGTGGGATTTAGTGTCTCCTTCTCTACTTACACAAAATAACCCTAACTAAAAAAAAATAAAGTCATGTAAATAACTAACTAGCTAATCCATTCTAAAAGAAAATAACTAAAAGGTCAAAACACATGCAGCTTCTGCTGTAGTAGATGACAGAATAAGAGCTGGATCTCCTGGTCACATATAATGGCCTTCCTTACAATCATCTAATCAGCTTCACCTGCTCCGAAGAGGACAGACACATGATGGGATTAAGAATACACTTTGGCTAACATCCTGGAAGAAATACATGGTTAATCGACAACACTTGTCAGAAAACCCATAATTTTGTTTCCCCCATAACTAGAACTTCAACTTCATACAAAGCAACATCATTCCTTTGCCTGTCAATTAGCTGTCTTCAAGCATACCTACTTGTTTCACCAGTCCTACCTGCATCTTAAGAAAACAAGCCATCATCAGAAACACAAAGAAACTGTCACATGAATCAACTTTCTTATTATCCATTTCATGCACAGATTGAGCAACAGTAGATTCTAATTTGTACTAGTTACCGTAAAATACCAAATAATAGCCGGGGTGTTTACTTGTTTCATTCACTTAACAGATCAGGCATTTATTTTAGACCAGTCAGCAGTTTGGGGACAGGGGATTAATAATTAACTAATTCTTTCCTGACAAAAAACATGCACCTCATCCACATCATTCCCCATGAAAAAGGAAACCCCTTTAATTGGGAAACCAAGACACACCCTCATTGTCACTTGACTAGAAACAAGGCCTGACTCCACAAAAACTTTATGCAGAACTGTCTTCTATGCCAAAGCCCAACAATGAAGGGTAACACTCCAAAATGTAAGACTGGCAGGAAACTGTGTCATGCAAGATCTTCTTTACAACAAGAATTTACAACTGCTGCCAGATTATTCGACAATCCCATCCATACTAAATTGTGCGATGTGAGCCGGCTTATCCAGGCACCCTCAGACCCCTCAGAAGGCAGCTTGCCACAATATGTACTTTTTCCTACAGTAGAAATACTTCAAGTGTTCCTTGTCCCTTAAAACCCTCTTAGCCCCATCAGGCTCAAAAAGGACTTAAACTCCTACCATCGGTTTAGCAACTATCATGGACATACTTGTCTCATTCACATGCCTGCCTGCTGTGGATTTGACTTATGTTTAACTTTTTTTGATGCAACACAGTTAACTTGCAGAGTGCTTGTCTTAATGTCTGGTCACATGAGGAGCCCAGTAAGGCCCCACAGATCAGAGTGGGTATGCAGGTAAGTGTCGCCTCCCATCTGAAAAGACGTTTAGCATCATTGTTTGTCACAGACCGTTGCATCGTCTGTGGGGCCCCATCCCTTCCTGGGAGGGAAGAAAGGGTGCAGTGAGCACTTAGTCCTTGGCCTGGGAAGAGGTGAGGTCCAGACAGGGGGTGTTGTAAAGCTCATAGCTGTGAAGCCACCTTTGCCCCAAGTCTTTTCAAGCTCACCTAGGGCCTGTCATAGTACACCACTGAGGTCTCAACCAGCACCAGGGAGACTTGGGGCTTGACTTGCTTGTCACCGGTAGGCCACTATGTTATTATTATTGTTATCATTATTATTATTATTATTATTGTTGTTATCAATATTTGGAGCTGTAAAACCACAATTGCATGCTTAATATTGGGATTAATAATAATAATATTTTTTTTTTTGAGAAAGACTGACTGTTTTTTTGAGAACAAAAATTCGAATACTCAATTATTCATAGACTGTAAAATGGTATTCAGGACAGTCCTACCCAACACTAGCGGGTCAGATCCTGTAGTATCTGCTCTCAGTAAGGTCTTTTTATTAATATGTCTGGTCAGGCCCGCCACAGCCATGTCTTCAGCAAACTGAACAATGGTGTAGGAGTGGCTCTACGGCCAGCAGGGTGCTTAAAAACCAGCCCTGGGATGTTCCAGTGTTAAAGATGAGGTATGTCAACAGTCACCAACCCTTAACACCTGGAGACTGCCTGTCAGGATGTCAAGGATCCACAAGCACAGTGAGATATTTCATCCAAGATCCTTGAGACTTGAGATATCTATGCCGTAGAGATGTTCTTAGAGTAGTAACAAACTGGCAACACAGCACTAGCTCCAGCACAACTTGCATCAACTTGAGTCGTACTGCAGAAATAGTTGGCAGTACAGTAAGCTAACGTAGAGCTATCCGGGAGCGGCAAAGCTTGATCACACTTTCCCTCTCAAATACTCTTAGCGGGTAAAGCAATTCTGACAAAGGGGACATAATGAGCAAAGTTATGATAAAAGATCGGGAGTGAGCAGCTAAGCTGAGAAATCGATGTAATTCCCGCTTAGTAGTGAAAAAAAAAACCTCACTTGAAGGCAGTTAGCTTAGCATCTCCTGAACACATATGACTTTGACAAACCTGCTTGTTTAGAGGAGTTATGTTCACTTTAGAAAACATCTTTTGTAAGGTTCAAAGTGAGAGAAGCCTCTTGCAAACACTGAAATGGGGGACAGAGTTTTCATATGAGATTGCTAATCAGTGGAGTAAATTACCACATCATCTAGATACAGTATGCCTCACAGTTTGCCACTCCAGACAAGACCCTCAGCATAAGTCACTGGATAGTGGCTGGCACATCCCACATCCCAAATGCCATGAACATCTACTGAAGCAAAGTGGCTGGGGTAAGAAATCTCATAAGCATGGGCTGTCAAGGGCACTTGCCAGTAACCCTTGAGCAAGTCCAATTTGGTGACATAGTGAGCAGCTTCAACCTTATCTATACAGTTTTCCCCATGAGGAAGAAGAAATGAATCTGGCTTGGTAACACTTTATAACACTTTCCTGTAGTCAGTACAAAAGTGTGATGACTCATCAGACTTTGAGACTAACCAACACAGAGAGCCCCAAAAGCTGGAACTAGAAAAAGCAAAGCCGTGCTTTTGTAATGTATGTATTTTTTTAATTTGAGCCCTTTTTGTGTTTTTGTGTGCACACATTGGTACACATGCTGCTTAATAAGAGGACAGTGTTATGAGACCCAGGGAGGTGAGACAGATTAATCTCCAAATCACTTAACGCCTGGGAATTCTGCAATTGAGCACACAGAACAGGAGCATCTCGTATTATAAGTCATCTTCCTTAGGAGATTAAAAAGACACTGGCTGAAACTACAGGTAATACTTTAGCTTAAAGCTTCTGGAAGTCCATATGGTACACACAACATCGCCTATCTGGGGTGTGATTAATAGAAACATTACTTTGTTTCTTTCAACTTCTTCTCAATCACTTAAGGTCCTGAAAACTTTGCTTCCAGTACTGAATCAGGGATAGGAAGGAAAACCAACACAGAGTCTCTTGGCTGAAAATATTTAAAAATGTCTTTTCAAAGTGATAATTTCAGAACGGTGAAAAGAAAATTACTTTTCTTTGACAAACATAATATTATATTCAATAGTAGGTTTAGCTAAGATCACAATCTGCTATTGTGATCAAAATGAACAATGATACATCCATTGTCATCATTGCCTAAAAGATCCCATTTATGCATGAGGATGCCACCCTTTGAATAGTAAGCAACATGAGAAGTACAAATCTTGTTGTAGTCTTATGAGATTTGTCAATAAAAGCTACAATATGAGCCAAGAAAGTATTTTTTCCATATCTTTCTCCGAGAAATGAGGAACTAAACTTCATACCAACATCAAATCAAGGAGGGGTAAACAGATAAAGAATAGCTAATAGCTTGAGATATAGCAGTTTCAGATCTTGACCTTAACTCCACTACCTTCATTTCATCTCCATGTTCTAGCTGCAACCTCTCCAGTTCTAGCTTCCTCACCTTCTCTTTATCCTTCACATGTATCATTAGCTGTTTTATCTGAACTCGTACATACCTTGCCTCGTTCATTCTTACCTCTACAAACTGCATTTACAAATATTGTAAGCATACAGACTGATCTTAAAACTGAAACCTGCTCTGTTTTACTGCCAAGAAACTTAACTTCACTTAAGACTGACTCTTCATCAGACTGACCACACACTGACAACATTCTATCATAGGTCTATCATTGGAACTTCACAAATCCCCTGCAAATTTAACTCCATAGTTAAGTCAACAAACAAAACAAAGAGTACAAAAGTAACAAAAAGTAAATTTTGAAATTTTGAAAAGCTGTAACAGGCTGTTCGAGGAAGTGGGAGAACTAGTGATGCACCGATCCAGGTTTTTTCCGATTCAATCTGATACTGATACCGGGACTGAGTGTATCGGCCGATAACCAATACTAATCCGATACTACTGTTGAATGAATACATTTTTGCGAGGGCATGGAGCACGCTGCAAATAGAGAATAGAAATTTTTCTTTTTTCAATTTTTGTGCAAGAATGGTACGTGGGATGAGCGTCTTTTCAGCTAAATCCAGTTTAAACTTACAGCAAACTTTATTTGCAATGTCTACTAAAGAGGTGAAATATGCAGTTGTTTCTTTTTTCGTACCGGGAGTGAATAATTTGACAACATTGACTTTTTGGAAGAGTGACAACAATTCCACCGTCCTTTTTTTATATGTGCTGTTGCTCTGTAATCATCATTAGCAATAATAACATTTTAATAGAGAAACACAGTGTATTAAGTGAATGGGACACAGGGCTATGCACACTAAAGATGTGCCTATTGCAGGTCAGCACAGGCGACGTACGTAGACATACTTTTTGGTAGCACACACTAGGGATGGGAATTGATACGATTTTTACAATACGAAAGAACAATGCATAGTGCAATCTGAAAATACAATGAAGAATAAACAATTTTTTTGCAGAAAAATAAGCATGTCTTCTTTTTCAGGAAGGATACGTAACCGTAGAGGTGATAGCTTGGCTACTGCAGCTGCTGCTGGGTTAAGACGTATCACTCTGAAGCGTCAAAAATACTCCTTTAATGTTATTCCATGTTTGTGAATATTTGTCATGTTCCCTCCCTACGTTGTTATGTCCATTTTGCAATGACTGCAACTCGTCTGTTGCCATCCTTTTTTCATAAAGTGAAGCCAAACTTTCTGGAATCAAGAGTGCATAACTTGCGTAAGTTACATGACGTAGATTCGTGCTGGTTGGAATCGGTAAGAGAATCATTAGATAAACTGCCAAACGATTCCATGGAATTGAAACACACGGAACTGGTTCTCTACAGGAACCGGTTCTCGATTCCCATCCCTAGCACACACGTCGTTGGACTTGTTGGCGTATCAAGTTTGAAATGTCTCCAAATGGCAGACTTTGCTCAGTCTGGCACTGACTCCTTTTTGCTGTGTTTGCTAGCATGGTGGTGGCGTGGTGGCGTGCATGGCCAGCTTTCAGACACAGAATCAAAGTGACTAGATGCCGTAACTGTATTGCTGTGTATGATATTAATTTTAAAAAAAAAAACCTGACTGGATTGAAACACTGTATAGGCCTCATTTATCTGATATTCGATCCAGTTAATCGGTCAATATCGGAACCGATATCCGATCCGGGTATCGGGTCGGTGCATCTCTAGGGAGAATGACTTATACCCACAGTCAACATCTGTTAAGCCAGACTCAGCAATGGTAACTAAGCGGGATTTAGGAAGGATCACTTGCCATTTTTGCTTGATGTCTTAAATGATTATGAAATGTGTAATTTACCACATAAATGCCGCACTATTTCAGTACGGAGATAACTCTGCATATGGCACACAATCTATGTCATTGAAGGATTGTTCTGTTGTTCTGTTGTTTGGTCTCTCGTTTGTCATTACAACGGCAGCAATACTATATGAGCATCCAGGGTAATAACGGTAGCCAGGGTAAACAGGCTAACTTGGCTAAGCCGACTAGCATACATTCAGTACCACATCTACAGTAAGTGGTGTGCTGCCAAAACCTTCCGAGTGGAACTCGTGCTCTAGAAATATTGCTGTGTACGTCAGGATGAGTGGATGATTAAACAAAAATATTTTGACAGTAATTGTATGGATCATCTAGCATATCAAACAGAACAAAGTCATGTACTGAAGCAAGCATCCTGTTTGGAAGAATACACCCCAATTCAATTATCAAAATGTTGTCTATAGGCCTATAAAGGAGAAAAGGGGCGTTTTAATGACAGGAAAGATACAGGAAAGCAGTTGAATTTTAAATTTGCATATGTAATTATTTGTGGAACTTTTCATTAAAAACTATAATTATTTTACTACAAGCTGTTTATATGCTCATACCCTTCTTTTGATTTAATGCAGCAAGTTCACACCTGTTTTAGGGTGTTAAAAGGCAGTGTAAAATGCTAACTAAAGATAATTAAAGTTCAAAGAAAGTATTCTCATGAAGATATACTGTATTGATAAATTTTTGATGATACTGTAAAAGTGATGTGCTCATGGGTGGAGGTTTTCTTGCAGCTTAACAGCAACAACAATTTCTCTGTTTCTCTTTTCTTTCATCCTCCAGTCATCCCAAATTACCTTTCTCCATTTTTCTTCATATTCCTCAGATCCTCTAACACACATTTTACATTACTAAACCTTTGTTTTTTCCCCCTATTTGTCTCCCCTCCCTCTCTTCCTCCCTCCTTCCCTTTTTTTTTTTTTTTTTTTTGCAACAGTTGGTGTGTGTTCATCTTGGCAGCGCTCCATAGGCTGTTTGATGTGGTTTCCAGAAGTCCTGAACTGCAGTCCCTGGCCACTCTTTCTGTCATCAGTAGACCTGCTGTCTCTTTAGCCTCCATTGACTCCTTTTAACCTCCTCCTACCTTCCTCACATTGAAGCAGCTGCTTTCCTTCCCGCTGCACATTTCTGCATGGAAATGACCTGATTCCCATTATTTAGTAGTAAACTGTTTTTTGCTGTGGGCTGCATACACAAACACAGTCTTTTACTCTCAAATACAGTGTGCTATCTAGTTGCTACATTGTTGAACATCTTCCAGGCTCTGTTCCAGGCACTGAAGAAAAAGCAAAGAAGGCTACTATTTCTCTGTTGTAAAAATAATTGAATGACTAAATTTATGATTCATATTTAAAGTCATGAGCCACTCTAGACATGTACTTTTTCCCTCCCAATAATTTGTAAAACTAGATCAAAGTTAATCAGCTCTGTTGAACCCATTTCTACCAGCGACCTCTGCACACAGTAATTTGAGTGATGGGGGGGGGGGGGGGGGGTGTAGAGCCTGCAAGATAGTAGCTTCAAAGAGGGCCTCGTAGAGGACAGTCAGTGACCCTATATGGGCGCCTTTCCTGCATATACCAGCACGTTTAAAGGGAAACTGATAGGCAGGTGAAATATCTGCCACTTACAGAAAAGAGGCAGGGAGGACAGACAGGACAGAATGGATATGGATTAGGTCACAAGGCTGACAAGGCCTTCCTAAGGAAATGAATATTCCTTGCAAAGTACACTTGGTGACACTTAGGTCTAAGGACAAAACACAAGAGCAAAGGAAATCCATTCCTAACTTTAATTTGGCACGCAAACACATTGGATCATAGTTTTTTTTCCCATCCCATATATCTTTACATGCTACCAGGCCGTTTATGGTGACATTACTACAAAGTACGCTCTGTTTTTATGACACTATTTATTGTATGATGGCGATTTGCAGTCACATAGGAAAATCATAGAAAAACATAGAAAAATCTTTCTTCAAGTCGCCACATTCGAAACAGAGAAAGAGCGTTTAATCAATCGTCTTTTCTCATGGTCTAAAGTGTATATGTATCCGCTTTCACCCAACCAGCAGAGTTACATATTATTATCGGGTGGACTTCCACTTTGTATCAGATGAAAGCAGTGCGGTGAAGGCAGAGCTAAACATGCCCAGGGGGCTGGAGTGAAACCAGTGTCTCGTTTTCAGGGGCAAACAAACACATACAGGGAGCAGACATGGCTGTCACATCTCCCTTAGCTCCCCCTGTCACCCTTGAGGGCAGTGGGCATGGGCAACCTCTGTGATGTGGTGATGCCACGAAAACCTACATCATGCAAGGGACAGAAATACATGACCAGACACACACATTTACAGTACACAGACGCAAATATACAAGCAGATGCTGAGCCTGCTGTACAAAGCCTCTCAAATGAAGCAAAAAAAAACAACAAACTCTCATGTTAAATGTTACTATTCCTCTCTGAGTTCACCAGTTTGACCGTCCACGCTGAAAAGCAGCAGATTTAGTCCACAAACCTGGCTCCATTTTTAACTTTCCCAGATTGATCAGTGATCGCGCTGGCGCCGAGCAGCTGTATAGCTTTACATCAGCGAGGAGGAGGTTTAGTGGTTTTCAATAGTATTTCAGGATATCCTTGCTGCTGCTGCTGCAGTTTTTGGCAGACTAACAGCTGCCACCAGCATTAGTGTACAAGCAGACACTTCTTAATGTTCCCCAGCCCCGGCCTCATATGTCACATGGACTCGATCCAGCCTTACCCAGTTGCCATCCACATTGGCTGGATTGGTTGAAAGCAGTGTGAGACCGGCAATTTACATTATGATTGAGGTTAATCCTTTCATTTTGGTTTAAGGTTAGTAACAGCCCTGACGTTTTGGTGGCCTCTGTTTTGCCCACAGAAGACAAACAGAGTAGAGACACCTTTCTAATTAGGATTCATTATCACAGTTGAAAAGTGATTTATTACTCTCTTTTTTTTAACCGTCTCTGGTCCAAGGGAAATTACTTACATTGCCCTGTTGCTTATAATTTGACAACACTGCCTTGAATTCACTGAGATGTAAAATGAATTCTTCCTCTTGTTTTCAATGGGACTTTCATGTTTGTCTTGCTCACTGTTAAAATCTGAGAAAAATACAAATGATTGGGCTTGGCTCAGTAACTTCATTGTGCAGGGAAAAGAAAGCTGAACTGGCCGGGGTTCAGTGGTTTTAGGCCTTTTGAGGGTTTGTGTGTCAGGATTTATGTATTTAATTACACACTCATCGTACTAATGTAAGTGGAGAAAAAAGGGAAACAGATAAAAAGACCCATCAAGCCTATAAGCTAGTAGTTTCCCTCTTACTGAAAGTTGGCTGCCACTGCTGTTTAGCTCCCCTTGAACTGGGCTAATACTTGTCTATTCCGATTAGGATTAGTATGTGAAGCATGGGCTCAGGGACCCGGGACTGGTAATCTAATAAATCAAGATAAAAAACTCTGAGATTGGTTTACAGAGGGCTCGGATTTACTATTGGCCATCTCAGAGAAACAGGGATTAACACAGCATTTGGTGCTGTAGCCACACACCCACAATTCTGTTCATAAGGAGCAGGAGAGCGAAGAAGTGAGCAGAGAGGAAAGAAGACTTAGTGGGAGGGAGTGGAGGAGAAGGGCTGGCTTGGGCTTTATATTGCCTAACAGACAGCAAGTTAAACTCGCAGTGACAAGGTCAGGTTAGTCCTTGTACAAAGGGCTTTGTTCCATAGGCAGATTAAAGGTCTCTTTGACAGTTTTTACACTTTTGGATCATGTTGAACATATTAGGAGTTAATCCTGTCTACGAGGAGAAGAAGCTCTGTTGCCACACGGAATGCTGAGCACACTATCTTCAACCAGAAGCTGCACAAAAAAAAAAAAAACAATATCCCTGCTCCATTGATAAATAATGAAAAGAAGGCACCTGGATGTTTTTCTTAGTTTTCCTTTTACAACGTACAGTAAGCAGAAGAGACTTATAAACTGTAAAACAATAATACAACTCATGGTACATTGTTTTATATATTCTCATATGCTCTGATAACAGTTCAGAGCAATTTATCAATTTATTAATTTATTGAGGGGATGTAATAAGGTGGTGGTTTTCTGGTTCAAGGCAAGTTCTTTATGATCACAACCATTGATTTCATAATAGTTTTGTGTGAGAAACCAATATGCTGTTTTTTCAGTTCATTTTTTGTTAGTTTGGAAGAATCTGGAAGAATGAATTAACCAGTCCGTCTGTTTAAAGTTTTTAGCCAGTGTAAGGACTGTAATTATATCTACTCACAATCTATTATTGTCCATGATGGAAACAGCTAATGGTTCGTAGTTAGTCCCAACATTATTGTTCTTAGCATTTTGTTAAGGTGTGGAGAGAATTATATATGGTTCAGAATGTATAATATCATTGAAGACTATAAAATATTTAACACACATTAGGTTTTAGCTTTCTATTATCTAAAGTGTACTCGGATAGGTATGTACGGTATATGTTAAGGGAGCAGTGTGCAAACTGAGGACCTGTTTTCCAACTCAGCCCTGCCATGTGATATAGATGTTAGAGCTTCGGTTTCCTTTTTCACATGTACAGGGAGTTGATTTTGTTTACAAATGCCGTGTGGACTATCCATGCTAGTAATACTAAGAATTGAGAATTTCAACCCAATAGTAATCAATATTATGTCGCTTTAAACTCAGTCAGAATGTTACATGTGTTTTTGAACTAATAAAGTAAGTATGTTATGTAAGTCTTAGTTTTATGCACACACATCTGTTTAGGTAATTATATTCAGTTGAGTTTAGTTGCATTCATTTTAAAATTATGATGTGTCTGTCTATGGTAAGACACAATTACAGTTATGTATTAAATTCACACAGTTATACAGAGCCTTTGTTTTCTGGCCTGAAAAAAATGTCCAGACTTGACTTGTATGTGAAAAATGATGTATCTGTAGCAGTTATCTATCTGCTGCAGCTCCTTTTTCTGCTAAGCGTTTTTCTGAGAAACAAGACAAAAATATCTCCACCTGGAATTTGAGCTCTTTCTATTTTCTCTCTGATGACAGGGTTTCACATGAAGTTTTACATATCAAAAGTGAAATGTTCTTTCATCTGGTTGCTTGTGTTGTTAAGCAATATCAAACACAGGAAATTCTTTCTACATCCACATATAAAGGTTGAAAAATCCTAGCAACACATCCCAGCTTGTGCAAAAGAGGCCTTTTCTTTCTTTCTGGGGGAAGCGTTAGTAATATCACCGGGCAATTAGCAAGGAAACGAGAGAGAAATGGAGAAGCCAATTACTTCTGCGAGTTAGCTAAAGGCCATTTTAAACTGTGTGCCCATGACATAATAATGTTTATGGTAAATATTATAGTTGGAGACAGTGAGTGCATGGCGTGAGAGGCAAGGAAAAAAAGGCATCAATCTCAGATCGAGAATAATTTATTAAGATCTGAGATGCGGCAATTACGTGGAAAGGACCAAAAAGAAAAAAAAAAGAAGAAGCCAACTCTCCAGGAACCGCATACATGATTGCAATCTTGATTAAATCCCCCTGGATCTAATGAGTTGATTTTCTGCTGTTAATATTGCATTGGCTGATGATGGATTCGTTAAGATAATGGAACGAAGCTAAAATATAAATGACTCCCTGTCAAGGAGCAGATTTTCGTCATTTTCCGTCTGACACCTCCGCCGTGGGGATTTGGTGAGGCCTTTTTGTGTTTAGAACCATCAGGATCTGGAATACTAATTGCTCATGTGTGGACGCTTCTAATACCTCTCTTCCTCTCCTCCTCTCTGCACCCCCCAACCCCTCCCTGTCGTCTTGGTAAATATCTCTCCGCAGAAACAAAGAGACAGAATTAGCTTTCTTTCTTTAATATTGGTTAAAGTATTTCTCTTTTTCAGCATATTTCTCAACATATTTCCCATCACGCCGCAAACATCAGTCCTGATTGACACCTCTGTTTTTAACTATTAAATCACGTAGCGAGGGCCAGATATTTAAAGCTACTGTATGTGACACAAAAAACTGCTAACAAAAAGAAAACATGTAAGCAATAGGCTTCTCATATCGATCTGTGCTTTTGAGATAAATTAATAATGCGGTCTCCCTTTGGTGCCGTGCAGAGCAGCTGAGCCAGACTCCCTCTGTTTTAAATGGTCTGTCACTTAGGTCAAATGGAGGAGTAAAATGTCTGATGCAAAGAATATTGATCCCATATCGCACTTGAACCACAATGCTACATGTATAATTTTTCTCACAAGTGTGGCAGGAACCTAATGCAAAAAGCATTTGTAATAACCAGAGGTACACTATAGTGTGAATATGCTGAGATAATATGCTATCATTAGTAGCGGCTGTCGTTAGTCAAAGAGGAAGTGAGCATGTTTAGGTTCATGCCAGTTCAGTTGCCCGATAATCAGTTTTACACCGATGATATGTTTAAATAAAATAAATAAATAAATAAAAAACACACACACAGTTTGGGGATTATGGAAAATCACACACTTCGTAGTGTTGTGTAGTTTGATGTGACCTACCGTCCAAATCGCAAACTTTTCATTATTATCGTAATCACCATTGTTGTCGCGTTTCATGCTTGCCCTGACCCTTCCTTTGTGGCGATTATCATATTGTTTCTTTTTCTGTGCGATATTACCGGGGGAACCCGTCTGATTGGGCCGTCCCCAAAGGCCCTTTCTTCTGCGTGTCACTTTTTGTGTCCTTTAACATGGTTTTACTAAAAAGTCTTTTTTAATCAATCAAGAAGCAGGCAGAAAATAGGCTTTGTCATGGCCAAGCCCGGGGTCGTGTGATGCCTGCTCTGCCTGCTCTGCCTGGTGACAGGTCTTCAAAAGGGATAAAAAGGAATATTTTGGGGGGAAAACGGGGGTTTCCATGGCACCGGCACTTGTTGCACATGGATCACCATTCTTTGGTTCTGCATGAGATTGAGGTTTCAAAGGGCTGGACAACAAAAATTAGGCGAGGAGGGGACAGCGGGACTGTGGAGGTAGCTGCCCTCAAGCCCCTGACTCTGTCCTCTCCTGGGGAAAGGGAGAATAGGAGCCAGAAGTGACAGCACAAAAAGGGGCCTACTAGGTGCTGTCAAATATGCATGAGTAAATGGTCAGTTTCTCATCCTGTGTTCAAAGAGTCAAAAGCAAAACTCAAGACTAAAAGACACAAAGTACCAAACCTATTCAGACAGAACTGTATTCTTGTTGCGGCTTCCACTTCGTGTAATTAGAGGTTGTTTCTTGTAGAATGAGGTCATGTAAGCGTTTCTGAGTTCATGTGTGGGAAATGAAACCAGGAAACTTAGACAATAGATTGGCAATCATTACAGCAATGAAGGTTATTATTTAAAACCATTCTGTCCACTTGAGTGCGTGTTTGTTTATTTAATCCTTACATACTCTTTGGTCAAATTTGACTAATTTTGACATAAGAAAGCAGTTCAAAACACCCCAAATTACATCCTTTAAGCCTAACCATTACATTCTTTAAGCTTCACCGTTAGCAAAGTGGCCCAGAATACAAAAAAAATGGAAATATATCAAAAATATTTATTTTCTCCAGCTGGTATAAATATTTGTACATAAAGAGTATTTACTCAAAGGGATTTTTTAGTCAGCAAAGGGGCTCAAATATAGATGGCCGTGGGGAATCTTGAAACAGTTAAACAATGCTTCAGCATGTGTGTTTCCGACAGTGGGACGGTGGAGAAGAGCTCAAGGCGGACTCGCCAGATTTTCCACCCAGTTGGACCTGAAATCAAGCCTAAAAAGTAACAAAAATCCATTTTTTTCCCCCAGTTTAACGAACATATTTGGTTGTAACATAGTTCTCCCCATAATGGAGAGAAGCTTTCATAGGACTATAAAAAGTACCTAAGTCCCTATTTCACTGATTCCGTAGAGTGGAAGGAGTGATTTGGTGGATCTCTGATTCCAAGATGAAATAGAAAACAATTTGTTGAAGAGAAAACATAGAGAAAATTGAAGAAAAGGCCTCTAGAACTTTGCTCATACACATTACGGTCACAGCAGCATCACAGCGGTCTGATTCTTGCTCTGATCACTCTGCAGTTCCACAGTCAAATTTCACATAGGGGACAAAAGAGAGGAAGATGCAACTTCTGCAGAACAAAAATAGACTGTGAAAGTAATATTGTTCAGTCAGTTAGTTATAAATTTCCAAGCATTTTTTGTGGAGTTTTATGACTGATACACTCAATGTAGAGTTGGTTTTGTAGAACAGGCGGAAAAAGAGAGCATGTGGTGCATGGACAGTGGTAGTTGATGGTTTTCATGGTTACAATGAAACTGTCCATTCAAAAACTACTACTACTACTATATAAAGTAAGTCACTTTACTATATAAAAGTCAAAGGAATAATTATAGATGTTTTGTTCTCCTTTTGTAGATAAGATGAGATCATAATATAATATGATTGTATTTTATTTTCTTTATAAACAAATAGTGTTAAACTTAAGGAAGGCACTTTCTTTGCTCTCTGAAGTATTAATGAAGGATTAATCACACACATTTTTATAAAATCATGCATTATTGATTGGTAAGATGTGGATGCAAATAGATTTGTGGTTCAACATTTGGCGTAGGGGCTAATTACAAAGGGATACTTAAGCCAGGTCAAAAATAACTCCCTTCATATTCGGTATGCATGGACTCACACTCATATATTTCACACATGAATGGCTTTGAGCTGTTTTCACTTCTGTTAAAAAAATGTTGTTCATTGTGATTACCTTTATGTTCCACCTTGAATTCCTCTAACAATTACCCATTCTTCTGTCTTTGGGAAATGGCATTATGAGGTCAAGGTTTTTGCGTGTCAGGAGTCCTTTAAGCAATTTGCAATAATTTCCATAGCATCATCACTGCCACCTTCAATAACAAACAAGGTTACACACATGTATTGCTCTAAACACTCACACAAAAACGGAGCCGTACATTTTTCAGCGAGTGAAGGGCTTTTGCCCATTCACACTTGGATAAAGCAGATAAAAAGCTCCACATATTTAGCTTAAGGTGTTGATCAGTATTTTAAAAATGTAAGAATAAAGAAGAACATGAATTACACATCTTTCATGCTATAACGTCACCTTGTAATGTTGAAATTTCAAACTATATGGGTGGCTGTAGATGCATGTTATTATAACTTCTGTGTATTTATTTATTTATCTATTTAGTTCTTTTATGTTCTCAACAATGTGCTGTCAGTCTGTTTAAAAGGTTAAGGCAGTTGGGATATGTTCCTTGATGGGATTTTATCATGCTAGGCATGCTCTGTTTCCTGATGAATATATTAAAATTATTACTGTGCAAACAGAGTTTCTAATTACTGACCTGCTTGCCATTGTACTGTGCGTTCTGTATGCCCCCCCCCCCCCTTCTTCTCCATGCCTTGTTTATTTATCTGCACCAGTGAATACAGAATAGTCTATGCAATGTCATTTCCATCCACATGAAAATGATTTTGAAAATGCCAATCTTGCCTATTATACAGTGTAATTACTTGTCTGCTTTTTGATTTTATCATATCTTCAGCTAGGGGGGTACTTGGAGAGGCCAAACATCTTAGCAGAGCTTGTCGGCTGATTATTTGCTGTGAAAAAAATAAAATCCCCTAGTTTGCGATAGAAAAGTGCTATCTGCCACTTGCACTTGTAAAGTCAATGATTGTAGTTTATTGAGAGGTTTACCTACTGTCTGCAAGATAACGATTCAGGCCATTTCCAGGATATGTTGTCATGTGGTAGCCCAACATTTATGATTCTGAAGATTTTGAAGGAAGTGCTGTATGACAAATGTGGCAGATGCAACTGTCTTGATGCATTCTTGCGTTATGAATGAGCCTTTGTATGTTAACCCTTGCTTTCATATAGCAGGTTTTTCAACTTGCAAGTCGAAAAAAGTTATTTTCAAGTTGCTTCTGATCATCACAGCTGCACTTCTCACATGGCTATTCCATTTGAATATGTACATATCCTCTATATGTATGTGCAGTGGGAAAGTGTCACCCATTTTACATAGCATCTGCACTACATCATGGAAAAGGGCAACCCTGTTGTTTACTTGTCTGCCTGCAATGTTGCACAGGGGGTTGATCAGGGGAGTTGATAGGAGCTGCAATTTAAAAAGAGGACACTGCAGCTCTGAACAAAAACAATTAAAGGAAAATGAAAGACGGCCCCCAAGGGTTAAAAATAGAAAATTATCAACATGCATGCTGGAATCCACTACCCCCCACCCCCCACACCGATACCCGCTCCTGCACCCCCCCGCCCCCACCCTCCTCAAACTTACTGGGCCTGCATTGTTATGTATGATCAGATCTGCCAGTTCTTCCTCTAAGCTCCTTGTCACATTTTGACTTAATGAAGTGCAACTTAGAAGGGAATTGGGTTCATCATGCTAGTCGCACGATGCTCCCTTGTTGTAGCAAACAGGAGTGGCATGGGACCGAAGCGCTACAGCGCGAGTCGTTATCATTCCGGTCAGTCTGTTTAACACAAAATTAAACAAAGAACTAATTAGTGCCTCATGAATTAATAACTGCACTGTTGCCGAGAAGAAGTTAGGTTGCTGAGGGGAGATATAAAATAAGTAGGAAGATCAGGTTAGAATTATTATTACTTTTTCGGGGATGCATGGGCTCTCAAGGTTAGGAAACTTTTGAGAGGATTTAAGAGTGACTCAACTGGCTCTGCTGAAGTCTGCTTCTGTCCTGGTTTTACACTGTGTCTGGGTTAATGGGTGTCATATAAGACGTGCAATTCTACTTTTCTGTATGTAGGAGAAATAGACATACACTTGTCATCATCATCTTCATAGTTTTGGCTGTGTATATATGATTTTGTATATGAAATGTAGAATAGAAACCTACATGTTCTCTTATTTCATCCATGTTTTTATTCCACTGAGGTTTCAAAGGAAAGATGCTCTCTATCTCTATTCTATTTTTATTCTACAAGACTGTGTTGAGTTACCCTTAGCTAAAAGGTAGCAAGCTGCAATTAAAATATCCACCTCATTCATTTAGGATTACTGCCTCGAAGTAAATTATTTCTAGCAAACTACTGAAATATGCACAGACATTGTTAAGTGTACTCCACAACTGCTCCCGATGCTTGGATGGTCTCCCTATTGCCCCTCTCCCTAAGCTGTAATATGGGGCCTGTGTGTGTGTGTATTTATGCACTGTATATCAAAAGCACAGGAGTGAACAAAAGTAGAAATTTTCCTTTTTCATCATGTGGAAGCCAGCTACATTATGTCATCCACCGTAGATTAGATGAGTTGGGTAAATGTATGGATTTCTCTAGAACATGTATGTGCATGCATATATACGGTATGTCGGAATAATCAGGGTTTTTAATGTTTCTCCTTTGCTCTCCTTCTCAGATGAAGTGAGCCCCCGTATGGAGTGACTCCCCAGGAAGAGAAAACGAGGTAGGACAAATCCCCAACATGACTGATTACTGTCCCCACCATCTCCCATGTTCATATCTACAACAATATCAGGCATCTTCATTAATCCCCATGGATCAATGTGTCTGGGGGTTGTAAAAATTGACAAATGACTTATTAGAATCCCACCGTTTTATTTTCCAACTGATTAACTCACAGCAATGTCGTACACTATACAGGCACACTGATGTATCTGTTTTCCAAAGAGGGTCTCTCTCTCTCTCTCTCTTTCACTCTCTTTCTCTCTCGCTGTCTGTCTTGCTATGAGGGATCTACACAGTGTAAAATACATGCCTTACACAGTGTATTAGAAAAGCTACCAGGCTGCAACAACTCATAACTGCAAGAACAATAAGGTGCTTTTGACATATAACAACTGCCATTTTATCAGTTTCCTGACATAAACAGCTGCTGAACAGTGCTTTGGCTGTCTTACAGTACTTAAAACACAAAAATACAACAATGAACTCAGAACAACCCATTGGCAAATAATCAGCATGAATATGAAATTATATAAGCTTCACATGCAGTAATAAAAGTATTTATATGCATTTTAGCATCATACATAGTTTTTCATAATTTTGCCTGTTTGCCATATTATTGTAATCAAGGTTGTGCTGTTCTGTTAATTATAACTTGATGTTCTTTTATGCCTGCTTTATGTCTGGATGTTGCGGTGGCAACATCCCACATTGTCATCTTGACAAAATAATATAATTTTTCCACTATATGGCATTTATTACTGTAACAGACATTAGACACAGACATCTAAGTACAGATGACATCCACCAAATTAACAAGAGTATAAAACCTTTTGTTGCTGATAAAAAATCTGCCTCTGTACAATTTGACTCTCGAGAGGACGCTAATGACTTGTGACTTGAAGAAACTGGGTTGCTTTCTCTCTCTCTCTCTCTCTCTCTCTCTCTCTCTCTCTCTCTCTCTCTCTCTCTCTCCCTGAGATGAAACCTTCTGTGCTAATGATGTTAGCTGGTATGAGCACAATGCTGATGTGGGAGTCTGTCATGAGGATGCATACAACAGCCCTTGCCCCTGGCCTCCTAGTCAAGAGGGATCTAAACATTCAGTAGTGACACCGTGGGCTGCCTCATGTCAAACCAGAGACCCTCGCTATCACCGGGGGGGTGGCATGGCCGTGAATTGAGGCGGAGGGCTACACCACACTCCTTTGTTTCTGGCGGTGTCACTCACACACCAGAGAGAAGACACACTCCTTGCATCAATCAGAGCCCCTGATACATGCCCAGTGTACCGCCCTACAACACAATGATGACACTATGCTCAGATTCACACACAGATACGTTACCAGCAACAGGAGGATGAGATCTTCACAACAGATTCTGTGCGGCCGCATATGCCTTCACGAGTCTATTCCTGCTGTTAAGAATGGTTGTTGATGTGATGTCAGTGCATTGTTGTATGCACCGGTTGACATTTCCAACAGGTTGCTTCCAAAGTCCCATGAAGCTCAGCGCAGTCTGAGTCAAGTGAAGTGCAGACTATACATCCTAACTTAAGTCTCCCTTTGTCTAACCACATAACAACAACATAACTGAGTGCAGTTAGTTAATTGGCTTTTGATATATGTTAATGCAACTAATCATGAAGACCAAATGGCTCAACGCAGGGCTGGCATGGCACCCCCCCCCCCCCCCCCCCCCCCCCCCTTCTCCTTTTGGCTCCTGCAGACTTAAGCTAGGGAACAATCCCAGAGCGGAGTCCCTCTCTTAGACAGTGGGAAGAAAATTAAACTGCCAAATTTGTTTTCATTGGTTCCAGGGACAATCTCAGGGGACTTCATGGCTTTTAATTGAGCTCACTGAGCAGAAATTTGTAGGGCTGCTTACCAACAACAATAGTGTCTCCCTTTTAACTTCTTTCAGGCAGATTGGGTATGATTGAGTATGAACATTTGCATATCACATGTGTTTTGAAGTTTTGGGATCTGTTTAAGATCTTTCTTTTCTACTCGTGAAAAATGCAATATGGGTTTGATAACGATTGATAATTTAGCGGATGATTCATTTTATTTAGTGTTTTGTTGTTTTTTTAGGGTTTGTGTGTGGGACAGCGATGATTCTCTCATAAAAAGGAGTTCATTCAGTCATGGATGAAGGTAAATAAAGTCTGCAGTTCACCATATGAAAGATAATTTGTCTCACTGAGGAAAAAAAAAAGAACAACTCGTGAAACTCAATTCAGTGTTAGTGCATCATTCACTATAGTATAATAAGAAAAACGAGTGACCGCCTTCTCATTTCTCCCACTTTTCTCTCTCCTACACTTTTTGTCCTTTAAATTTTTCCAGTGTGTCAAAACAAGCAAAGGCTACATGGATACGGCAGCCCTGTGTAAATATTTATGATGTAACATCTCCATGTGAATAGACTTTCCTCCGAATCCATCCATCATTACGGGCATATCGTGAAAGCCCACCTCCCGGTGGTGGCTCAGGGCCTTAGGAAGCTCAGACAGGAGCAGCGTGTCCCCCTCTCATTCAAAGTATTTGTTTTTCTTTTGACTGGAGGCAGCCCAGCTGTGAGGGCATTTCATGTGTCAACCCCTCCATTTTCATTCAGGGCCGACTTCAAAGCCCATTTCGGGCCATTGTTTCTGTGACGTGGCTGCTGGACCCAAAAATGCCCAAACAGAAAAATGTGATGTAGGTCAAATTACAGCAGTTGTGTCCCTGAAAAAAAAATTGAATTCTTATCGTCAAAACATAAAGCCCTGGTTACCGCCTAACCCTAGCTTTTGTGCTTGTTGGCCACATACCTCTTTATTTGTTCATAGCAGAGCTGAATGGAAGTTGGTGAATGCAAAATAAAAAGGGCTGTACTTTGGCAGAAAATCATAGTTTCGAGTCTAATCCTTTTCAGGCTGTTTTTTTTTCTGATTTATAACACTTCACTCAGGAACAAAATGTCAAATAGCATACTTGCTGGAGATGTGTTATAAAATATGTTGATGACATTTTCTCTAGCCCTTTATTTTGAGGTTATTATCTCCTGAAAGTGTGACTGAGTCTTAAGGACAAACCGGGCATCTGTTGGAGCTGTACATGCACAGTTATTTAACTTGTGCATGGTTAGACATGTGAAACATGTCTCCATTTCTTACAAACAAAGTGAGTTGAAGGTTTTGCTTGCAGTCTTTAACAATATGAAGGTGCAGTAGATTTATGAGGTTGTGTGTTTGCAGAAGTAGGTAAGTCTTCTGCCTTACCTAAGTGGATTACAAGGTTTTAGGCTTTTATCCTTGCACAACTTATCGGCAGAAAATAGGCGTTGCAGACATTATATAGACAAAATATTGCCACCCAGACTCTCATAACATTATCATTAGCTACGGCGGATTGCAGAAATGTGATTAATACATCACCATTTTGACAGACTGAGCCAGAAAAGGTAATATGGATTATTACAATGGTTGTAGAGCTCAATACTGCCATCCAAGTTTATCCATTTATCTGCAATGATGAGACTCCTTTGTGTTGAATAGCATTGTAACATCTATCTAAATAACAAAAGATAGCTCTCCCATACACAATTATCATGCTGTTAATATTCAGCCCATGCAACAATGCACATGGGAACAGAATGCCGAGACAAAACTTGACTCAAAACAGGGGAAAAGTCCATAGAACATCATGAACATTATGAATTGATGCACTGTACAAGCCTGTATCACTGAGCACTTTTTTTTTCTTGGCTCAGGTATCTGATTACCTTCAAACAAAAATATTGCTCCTGTATTGTTCAATTACAACTGGTTGAGTGCTGAATGATGCAATTCACTATCTAAAAGCTATTTTTTCTTTCTTTGTGTATGCACTTTGTGTGGGTTTCATTTAGTTGCCCTCGGACGATACACGCTGAATAAATGCCATTTTCTGACGTTTCAAGTGCCTCTTTTCTCTCTGTGGATCCATTCAAGCTTTCAATACCTTTTCTCCCCCTCTCTTCTCCTGTCTCTTTTTTCCACGAGCAGGAGGGTTTTACTTTACTCCTTTGTCATCCTAATTGATTGCATTAACCTTTTGAGTATTGAATTTCCTGTGCATCACGCCGAGCACAATGTGGAATATTATCATAATCCTTCCAAGTAATGGACACAGGGCAATCAACAATGCTTTAGGAAAAGTACATCTTTGAAAGATGGAGCATCATATTATTTTCAGTCCAAAGACCTGGATAGGGTAAGACTGTTGAGCTTTAAGAAACTTTGTCAATAAGCGTAGTATGATTTTTTTTCATCTATTAAAGATGTCAGAAGAGTTGCTTTTACTGTTGCTGTGTTGGGAAGTGATGTAAAAGTTTCTGAGAATATGTTGTCATGATGAAATTGACTGACTTGTTAATGTCTGACCTCAGTCAAAATGATTTGTTCATTATTTTGATATAAAATATGATATCATGATAATTTACCAATAATTGTTAACTACCGGCACCTAATTCTTTGTTTTTTGCCTTTTTTCATATTATTATGATCTTTAACGGGAACCCCAACTGAAAGTAATCAAGCATTCACCATGGCCCTACAAGCAAACAAATGTAAAGCAAACATATGTGCTTGCCAAATGCCCTGAATTAGCATGTGGGCCCAACAGAGTCTTTACCCTGTTTTACCCAGTTATAATTGGGTTCTTGGTCTCCTGGACTCTGGCTAGGCTTGTTTGCTGTCATGAGAGGTGGATAACACATCCTAGGGAGGGTTTTTGGATACTCATAAGCCCCGTAAATGAGCATTGATGTGTTGGAGATTTCCCTTGGCAATGAAAGGGTTTCTTTTATGTTATTGAGAGTTATGAAGAGCATGGCTCTTACCATTGTTTCTCTTTATGATTCAGCACTAAGGTATTGCAAGCCAAGAGGACTATTGTATATGTGGACTTGGAAGCAAAATTACTGTTATTGGAGAAATCTGGGGCCGTCATGGAGAAGGACTTTTCGTTAGCTTCAAAGAAGTTCTGGGAAAGTGCCAAGCGGGTATGCAAAGCCTTGCTCAGACTATTCTCTGAGATTTCAGGACTAGGAAATAAGTCTTTGAAGAAGTCCTGAGTCTGACCAACACCATCTGTGGTGGATACCAAAAAGGCTTATCCTCTCTCAGTGCTCAAATTGGCAAAATGCTCAGCAGTGGCAAGGAAATATTCATAAATGAGATTTGCCCTAATATGTTGTGGTGTGTCTGTGTGTGTGTTTAAATAACCTGAAAGTTGTGTTCCAAAGACTGGGCTATCACCGAGCTTACCGTCCTTGAGAAAGGAAATGGCAGGGTACTCGAAAGGAGGCTCCATCAGACCTGGATGTCAAAACCTCAGATTCATTGACAGGTGGACCAGCTTTTGTTTTTTGGATATTGGAGGAGACTTGTGACATGTCCCTCAGGGTGTGACATGGGGTCAGCTATTCTGTTAGCTTCTGTGAACCCCAATGTAAACTGTGGCTACTTGCATCCTTTGTGGCAGTTGGGCTGGGAATCCATGTCTGACGCCATTAGACATTACTGGTAAATGATGGTTTGGCCGGTTTGGGGTTGAAGGTGAGTTTCATGCTTGATTCATGCTGTCCCTTGAAGATCTCAACACCCTGCAAATGTGCTTGAACAAAAAATAAAAGACATGATCCGTTACCAGGGTCTTACATGGAACACTGGCATTTGTGTTCACTGTGAGAACAGGCCCAGCTGGAAGCACCGCTCCTAGGATTCTATTTACAAAGTAATAAGCTCCTCAAATATGGCCAGCCTTTGGATAAATGTTACTTTACTGTTTACTGATCTAATTATTAGGGCAGGCCCAAGGAATTTGAATATTCTACTGTTCGTTTGTTAAGTTGGTATTCGCAGCTCAATTCACTATTAGGAAGCTTCGGTAAAAGGTCATTTAGGATAAATGTCTTTTTAGATGGGGAGCAATTGAGGTCCTGAGTTAAGAGTTAATTCATATTTCAATTCTGGAATTTGTGTGGAACTTTTTTTTTTTGATGCAACACAGTTTACTGGTGTAGCACTTCTGTCCATTGACATGAGGAGCACAGTGAGAGCTGCAAATCAAAGTGGGCGAGTGTTGCTTTCTTTCTGAAAAGATCTTTACAGCCTGCCATGGTCTACAGTTGTGCCAGGAGCAGCAAACACATGGTCATGAATTCAGCTTCACCTCTAGGTCCATATTTCCAAGCTGACCAAAGGCCATTCGTGATGCACCACAGTACCACAGCTGACAAGGGCCAGCTAGCATTATGGAGACTCAAGCTACTCGCTTGTCCCTGGTAGACCTAATATAGTTTATTTTTTAAACAATTTGACACCTGTTGGATCCATTTGGAACTGCAGAAACACCTAAATACTCTATGTTTATCATTGGGATTAATATTTATTTATTTTTAACAGTGTAACAGTAACAGTGTTTTTGAGAAAGAGTATTTGAATACTCTTTTGGGAGACACCAAGAAATATGTAAAGCCTTTATAATAGTAATCAGTTACTGTATGTAATAATTCTGAGCAATGATTACTACACAGCACTGTGTGTTATCAACTTTAACAAGAAAAGGGGCCCTATTTAGCAAATGCATGGGCTAAAAGCTGTTGCATATTCCTGGACTTATACTGTCCATTCAAACTGTTCTACAATCCACAATTTTCAACCAATTTCTCCCATTCGACTTTCTATTTCATCACCCATTAATTCCCAATTATGTTTTTAGGACCTGTCAATCAAATGCTAGACCCAATTTATGAACAGCAGCTTTTTTTCCTCTTTTCATTCTCTGACAAACATGCATTGCTTAGTTCTCGTTTCCTACAACTGAAAGAACAGTATTATATTCAATACTAGGAAGTAAGCTGTTATGATACATAAGAAATATATAATGAGTTCTGTCCAATAAATCCATTTGGCCTTACTCTTTATGCACTCACAGATGTCCCATGGAAATTAAAATGAATCTTTTAGTTTGAACATTATTTTGAGAGGCTAACCTCACACCAAAAACATTGCAGCTGGGTATTTTATTTGGTAAAAAGATTTTGTGAATATTAGGCATGGTAACATCTGTGGTTTCGCCAAATCATATTTACTGGCTCAGAAATAAGCATACACAATGTATCAAATCTTGTATCATGTTCAACATAACTTCTGTCTTCTGTGGGTTTTAGCCTTGTATATGACAAACAAGTATTATCTGATTTTCATCATGTTTCCGCTCTGCTGCACAATCCCTGTGTGTATGTGTGTAACTAGCAGAGCGAACCTGGCTCTCACCGCATCTAATGTGCCGCTTAAATAACACAAGGCGATGCTTTTGCATGTAAGAGCTGCTTTTGGTCAGTCTTGGTCATGTCCTTAAACCCTGAATGACTGTGGGACTATAGGCCACGACCAAACACACCCACCAGCACATGCATGAGCAAAACTACATTTCATATTTACAAATGCGGGATGCTGGGTGTGAAATTGATGACTACGCTGGTGGTATCTGTTGTGTTTGGCCGCTGCGACCATTTTTAGGATTTAAACAGAGCCCAAAGAGTCTGGAGCCATGCCTTGCTGCTCTGCGGTACTGTAGCTAGACACAGTGTTGGAGCTAAATGCTAAACTCTGTATGCTATCATGTTCACAGTGACTAGTGATGAAAATGATGATTGGTGCAGCAAGACAATGTGAGGCATTTTGGCAAAAAAGTTGAACTGGGTAAAAATTTCGCTACAACATGACATTGTGCAGCAAAGTGTTGCGTTGGCCAATTATATTCCCGTTGGATTACTTTGTAATGGTATATGACTGTTTGCCTCACAATCATTGAGATGAGAAATGAAACGGTTGCTGCCGTGATAAGTAACATAAATTCCAACTCTTCCTGGATTGTATTGGATTATCTCAACGGCACCTTTAACAACATGCCACCCCCACCAACACAGCCCCTCGCTTTGTTTTAATGCAGTGCTGACTGTGGTCAGTCAGGGCTTGGCCACAGTGGGGAAAAAAAAATAAAAGCACCAGCAAAGGAATAACCATGGCAGAGCATATTTTATTGTTGCAGCAACTTTTGAAACCATCAAAAACAGAAAAAACCCACACTCTTCTGCATTATGTGAATGAAATTGAGACCAAAGATGAAAAAATGTCCCACAAAAATTTAAGTGCATCCATTAACTGATTAATGTGTCTACTTGTGTACATATCTATATAGCTATATCTGTCTCAATTATTATTATTTACTTTTTTGTAATTGAAATTGTGTGATTCAGATTTTATTTTTTTTTACTTTTATTATTATTTTTTTTTTTACTGAACTTGTGATTGCAATTACATCTTTCAGCAAAGAAGAATGAGCTAGAGTGAATACATGCATTGCAGCTGATAATGATAACCTTTTCAGGAGGATTGTGGGATTGTAGTGAGAACACAGTAAAATGAAAGTATTGCATTAAAGCGGAATCTAACTTAACTGCGGATTGTTTTGAGTTGAGGGGTCAGGATAGACGAGCTTTGGGGGAAAGGTAAGCCCTCGATTTACCATGACACGTCCTTTAATCTCTTAACCAGCTTGACAATCGCCTGTTTTGGTTTGGGGGGGAAGTGTAAGTTGTTTTTTTCCTCCGTTTTCTTTAGTCATTGCTTGAGAATTATTTTGAGCAAGCCTGTTCATATTGGTTTATTATTATCTGTATAACTAGCTGGTGTGACAGTGCAATACATTTTTACAGGCATTACTAGTATATTACTACATAACACTTAACCTCTGCTACATCAATAATATTAAGGCCTCAAGCCTAAAACCTACACAAGATGCATCAAGGATAACAGTACGATAG
Organism: Lepturacanthus savala; assembly: GCA_030544235.1. Lineage (NCBI taxonomy): Eukaryota > Metazoa > Chordata > Actinopteri > Scombriformes > Trichiuridae > Lepturacanthus > Lepturacanthus savala. The sequence continues at coordinate 16,738,902 of CM060480.1, forward strand.
CAGCCTGCTTGCTATAGATACTTTATTTAAAGATGATGGTCAAGGTATAAAAAATGTTGAAAACCAATGTAATACCCATAAATGTCTTATAAAGGCTTAATGTCAGAAGGCTTCAGGGGATGTGTTCTTAGAATAACACTGATCAGCCTTGAGTTTGGTAATTAGAGACAGCAAATCTTTGAGCATAACATGGCACCTGGTGTAGTTAGGTGGGTAGCAACGTTTGCTGAGCAAGCTCTATACATTTTATGTAGCTTACTAAAGTATTACATATATTTGACAACCACACATAATATAATGTCACACAATAATGTTAAATATCATGCAGATAATCTGCTTTAGACATAATAGCTATAGAAGATGCTATCTTTGTTAGCCCTGCAGTGGCAAGCTAAGGTAGAGTTAATTTGAAATGGAATTAAATGGTGTTTATTATCTACAACCCACCTCAGAAACTCATAAGCTCTATATTACTTTTATAGAAGCAGCATCGGTCACTTGCACAGACTGTCGTGTGTTTCTCTGTAAACAATAGCATAAATACATTAAAGTAATTGATTGTTGGAAAACAGACAAAAATGGTTACCACGTTTCCCTGGCAACAGCGAGTATTATCTGGGTTGTGTTGATGAATTGAACCAAAACACCCTGTAATTCATATCAACTCTATTTTTTTCAGCTCAAAGAGGAAAAATCAATTGAAACAAGCTCTTATGCATGGATAGATGCTAGTTTTGATCAATACTATTTTCACAGGGATAGTGCCTTTGAGTTTGATTGAGGCCAGGTTATACAAAGCTAGCCATCGGAGCTCAGGATTAATATGAAAATGTTGATACATAGACGGGGAACAGGCAGTATTTGGGCACATCTTTTGGCATCACCTGCATTGTATTGATCAAAATAGAACCATTTGATTGAGTGAGGACGTGGGTCAAAAAATAGGTCAAGGTCAGTCAACAGCACAAAGCCTAATCCTGTCCATCTTTTGTATTCCATCAAGCGTCACTGGTATTCCACTGGGAACCTCTGTGCCCTCAGCATATGGAAACTAAGGGCCCTTAGTTCAATTATACAAGCCCATTGAGCTTCAGAATATTGACATATCTCGGTATTCTGAAAATGTCATGGATAATGATCAACCAGTTCACCAGAAATGCTTTCGTAGAAAACCAAGATGTGGGGTTTAGATATAGTACGCATCGAATTCATGGACTGCAGCTATAAGGTCAGGATTTACCTGCCTAAAGGTACTCTAGGTATAATATGGATGAAAGCAGGCAATGATTAGCACATATTCATAACCATGCACAATGTAAAAATAAAAGAGGCAGTGAAATGCAGGATAAGTAGAATGCATAGATAAACTTACAGATCTAGTTGAGTTCTAATGTTCATAAACCATTAAATTATCACTATTAGCTTGTGACATAATTTAACCTTACATATATATTAGGACTGTCAATTGATTAAAAAAAATTGAAGTTTTCAGAAATGTATCACTACTAATGGATTTTTTTCCTTAATATTGAAGCTTGTAATGATTGATATTTTTAAATTTTTAATTTTTAAAAATTATTTTATAACTTCCTCTGAAAGACATAAAGATGTAAATCTTTGTCTGATGTTCATTGTACATTGTCAATACCTTATTATGAATCAATTTAATTATCATTAATTTAAATAATTTATCCTTATTTGCTTGTAAGTCTTGTATTATATTCTGTGTTGTCTAAACTGTATCTTTATCCTGTGTTTGTATTGTATATACATAAGGTGGAAAAAATGATTTTATATATATATATATATATATATATATATATATATATATATATATATATATATATATATATATAGCTTAATAAGTGCTTATGCATCTGTAGTCAAATGTAGTCAAACATTCAGCCGAGGATATGCAGCCATACCAGAACTGACATAGTTTTCTCCTCAGCTACATCTGTGATGCAGACCAGCTTTGTTTACACACTATGTTAACCCATGTTTTAACAATTGCAATTATGTCCAGATACTTCATCGTAAATAGAATTGGCATATCTTAATTTGGCTCAGTCACAAAAATGTCACATTTAATAAAAAGACAGTGTGGTGTGGAGACAGCATTTTACCTCCTGTTTTGTATGGTGATAACTGTTTCTTTAACGTTTGAATTCACAGTCTGGCTCTGTTCGGCAACAGATACAGAGAGAATCTTAATTGATCTAATCTGGTTACTGCTTGCTATTTTCAACAGTTCCATTAGAAAACTTCCATCCTCCCCCACTCTCTCTCTCTCTCTCCTCTCCCTTCACCTCTCTTACTCTCTACCCCCCATCTGCCCTGACCTACATGGTAGTCACATGGCCCCGGTTCCCTGGCTTGGCATTTTATGGAAAATCTGCAGGAGATAAAGCCACAGGGTTTAAAGTGTTATCCCTGCCTGTCCTTTGAGAAGGGCTAAACACTGAATGAGGTGTTATTGCATCAATGCTGTTGGACACACACAGGCAGCAAAGAGGATATCTTCCCCCCTCTCTCTCTCTCTCTCTCTCTCTCTCTCTCTCTCTCTCCCTCTCCCTCCTCAGTTTGATTGGATTTAGTAGAGTGTCACCACTGGTGACTTTGGGGGATTTCTCTTTCCCTGTCACTGTCTTCTGCATGCTTGCTTGGGTTATTTACTTAACTTGTCCAGAAAATGGACTGTGATCTGCAGCTTAGTGCCAAAGCTACGGAGAGACAAGTGCCTCGTGCTAGTTAAGATATGCCAGACAGGCACCTACGATGCTCGCCTGCCCGCTCTCGCTTGCAAACCTCCTTGCTGGTGCTGAGGGCTTAGTTTTGCACTGTGACCGAGTCCCCTTCACACTGTTGTCTGCCTGTAAATTTTCTGCTGCCCTTGCTATTCAGCCAATTATGGCAAAAGAGCTTTAGCGATTTTTTTTTCCCCCCTTCTCTTCCTCCTGGTGTATATTTATATATTTATTTTACAAGCGAATGACAAGCATTGCTGAAGGTTAAAAAAAATGCTGAATTTCATAGTGCATATAATGTCAACTTTTTTTCTATAGCAGGTCTAATCAATAGAAGTCAGCTCTATCTTGTGTAGAAACAATACACACACTGCAGACTAATATAGCTCATTGCCTGTTGCATTTCAATTTTGATTCTTTTTTTTTTTGGTTTTACCTCTACTTAAATTTAGAAGGTGTGCTGAACAACAATACAACATATTGAAAGTTGTAAGAACGTGTTTGTAACCCAGTAATCGTTATTTTTTTTTCTATTTAGCTAGACTTAAGTGGTGCTGTGCAAAGTTATCGTGGTCTCATGGGATAAATAAACAAAGATGATCCAGCAAAATTAGTGTTCTATTGTGTAACAGCATGTACATATACTTTTGTATTCCTCCTTTAATTTCTCGGACAGCTATTCCCTTGTTATGGAATGGTTTCCTGCTGTCAGCATATCCCCTGTCCTAGTCTTGACATTAATCTGCTCTGTCCCAACTGTCAACCTTAGTACTTGTAGCTATATATTCAATAATAGGTTTACAAGTACACACCTTTAAATCCATCTACAACATAATGACTTCTACTGTATTTCAATCCATACACCATATGTTCATCATAGATGATTTTCTTTGAGTTGTTTATTCTTTACTTTTGAAGTTAAGTACACAATGAAGCACACTACTAAATATGTTTGACCTGATGTCTGTGAAAGGCTACAGAATGACTATCAATACAATGTCAAATGTAATGCAGAGCCACAAAGCAGTTGAGGAATGCATCCAAAGTGCTCTGCCATGTTGCATTATGGTGCTAAAAAGACCAGAGCAAATATCCTCCCCGAAATATTGGATGAGATAAAGCGGTCAACAAAGCTTTGCCACACTGTGGTCATTGGTCATGGCTGTATTTCACTAGGTTTCGCATGTTTACGACAGTCTTGTTGCAACCAAAAACAGAACATCACTTATTTTGTCGTTTTTTTATATGAAAAACAATTCTGCCGTAAAAACTAAACCAGAAGTTTCACAAGTGATAAATGTGCACAAAAAGAAATGACACCACAAAATGAACAGCGATCCAAAACAAAGAGAGCAGAAAAATAAATACATTTCCACCTGTGCAAAATCAAGCTACGCCTAGCAGTGGGAACGGAAAGTAAAACTGCTTAATGTGACAATATAAAGACAGAAACACTCCAAGGGTAAATTAGAATTAGGATCCTGAAAGATTTATGCCTCCATTTTATTTATAATTTGTTTTCTTTTCCTTATTGGAATTGAGATGCAACTGAATATTTGATGAACAGCCTAGAAGTAAGGATGTTATGTCAGCAAGGAAACAAAAAGTAAAGAGAAACAAGCAAGAAATGTATTTTGCAAAGTTTGCGCTTTGGAATAAACTAATATGCCTCTGCTTTCACAAGTGGATTCTTAATTGAATGTGGGGGGGAGTTCGCTATCTGCAGGTTGTGTTGAGCCCTAGCGAGGCTAGCGTGCGCCTTTCCGTATGCACTGCACTGAGTGCTGGGTACTCTCCGTGCACAGAACACCATCTGCATTTTGCTGTTAACGCGCCTTCACATCCAAGGGAGGATTAGGAGAAAATCCCCAGGTTTTTTTCAACCAGTTGACAAATATCAGATTTGTCTCTAAAAAATTAGCTCCATCTATATCTCCCGCCATATGACACACAAAAAAGATTATCTTTAATACCCAGCCAGCTTGGGTGTGGAAAAAGCAGATTAAAGTTTCAGTTTGGTCATATTTACCCAGCCACTTCAAGTACGAGACTGCCTGCATTACACAGTCGAAAGACCTCTTCACAAAGACTCCTACCCACACCCACCCTCAAGCCTTTACCTTCCAGAACCGAGATGTCTGCCTTGAAACAATTAGACATCATACTTAAATAATTTATCATTTCCCAGTCAGTCTTTCTCTTTTTTAAACGGACAGAGTGAGCTGCCAAAGGGGCTAAAGTGAATAACAGCAGCAGGTGCCTTTTCAGATGCAGCTTTGTAGTCTGCAGAGGGTGCTGAGCTGTTATTTTAGTGGCCCACTGGTGAGGAGCAGGGGGTGGCTGGGAAATGGACCTGGTGGCTGACCTGAGCCCCCAGAGCTGTCCTATTAGCAGCGTGCTCGCCACTTAACGTTACCAGCAATAATTCCCGGTCTCAGTTTGCACCCTACATCTCAGAAGAAATAGAGCTGGGATAAAAAAGACAAGTCAGTATTTATCATTCACAGTCACCTGTGGAGACAAAGAACCCAAAAGCGTTGCTCGATTCCCCTCTATAACAGTTTATAAACCCTCCCAAAGATAAATTCCTCTGACCCCAAAGGAGATCATTTGTGTTGGCAGTGACAGATTGTAAGACTGGACATGCATTATTACCCATGAGCATGCATCAGAGGGATTTAAATGTACGAGTAAGATGCTCCTTAAGCCTCTGCTAAGTCAGTATGTTCTTCCTGACCATTTCATTATCAAATGCATAATCGTCATCTGCCGAGGACAGAACTGGAGGCCTAAGGCCCTACCTGTTGTCCTGGATGTTGACTTCCTCGCTTCCGCTCAAGACCACTGCCCCACCCAAAGGTTGCTTTATGAACACAGGAGCCCCATAAATGAAATTAAGGTGTCAATTAGTCAATTACAACATAATAACTCTGAGGGCAGACATTTAGAGACTGAGAGAACCTCAGCTAAGTTCATTTCCTCCAGCCCAGGAGCCTAGCGCTTGGCACACGTCACTCCCCACCCAGACTCGCTGAATAAGGGCCCCAGTGCTCTCCCTAATGTTATTTTCCCCAGGATATCTTTTTTGATCAACAATTTCCTTTCATGGGTTTGTTTTTCAGATGCAGGCGATGCACTTTTTCTCTCCCCAATTTGGCAAGGGAGAATTTTATAATTTAGTAATTAAAATCTTTGTTAGGCTTTAGAAATTGCAGCTAATTGAATTTAATAGGAAGATGAATTTCAATTTTATTTGATTAGCAGGACCCCTGGCATAGGTATTTATGGAAAAAACGCTACAAAAATATGCTGTGTGGGCTAAGATGGCATAATAGAATTACAGATAATCTGATTTTACTGTCATGAATTTCACTCTAATTTCACTATAATTTTCCATTAGATAGCTGGTTTACAAATATTTGCTCATCTGCGATGGGAAAGGCTATCTGTCTAAAATGATTACAGAGCGAGCCTTCAGAAATATGTCCCTTTTTCCCCCTCCCTTTTAAAAACCAGATTGCGAGGGATCAAAATTAGGAAGATTGCATTATGGATGTCTGCATCCGGGAGAGCAATGGGGGAGATATGATGATTACGGCCGGGGGATGAAAGCAGTGTCAAGAAAAATGTATGACTCAAAAACATAGGCCTATTCTATCTACAAAATCTCTGCTCTCAGCACACTGCCGCCAAGTAACATGCTATATCATAATTCATGTAATATCATAAACAGTGTACGAATATAAGAAAGACATTGCAGCATGTTGGCATACAAATATACCTTTTGCCTCGCACAAACTTCATGTTAATTGCTTTCAAATGTGTACCTATAATGTGATTTCACCACGTGATTTTCGCAGTGTATGTATGTATATGTATATACAGCTATACAGCAATTATGGAAATCAAATGAGATTCTGAAGAATCATAGTCATGAGTAATGCAAATGGTGATGATCAAAAAAAAAAAGTGGTGTATCGCCATCAACATGTGCTGCTATATGTGTGTAAGTTTAATATTCAGCTCCCTCTCTGCTTAAAAATAAATATATAAAGCAATATAAACAGACGTGAGAGGGAATAATATCCCACATCACAGACAACCTCGAATAACACAAGGGTGAACTCTTGTTGAATCCCACTTTAAAAGCTCCTGCTTCAGAATTAAGCTTTTACATGTTCAATTTCCTGCCAATTTAACAACAACATGACAGTGAATATCAAGAATAAACTTGATCTATCGTCTGCTGGAAAACACAAACTATTTTAATTTGTTGTGGTGGCTGAAGTTAGATGGAGTGGAAGTGCTTCATGAAACTCCTCTTTTGCAACCCCCCCCCTTCTTCATCCCCCCCTTCCTCCCCACCACCACCTGTACACTCCTCTGGTCCGGGCAGACTCCACCCCACGCCAACACACACCCACTCCATCTCCTCCCATACGCTCACTCACTCTTTGCCCCGAACTGCCAGAGACAGCAAGAGGGGTTCAAAAACACAATCTGACTCTCGGCAAAGGTCAGATTTCTCACTCGGCATGTCTCTGGGCTTTGGGCACAAAAGCCACTGAATTCACATCTTTCAACTGGGCCCTGGCTTTTGTCTCGCGGAATGGAGGACTCGGAGTGGGCCCTGCACCAGACCAGCCCCTCCTGGAGTGCACTGTCAGGGGCAGCCAAACGTCTGGCCCGGCAGCCCTTTTGACTGATGTACCCCCGCCATGTCACACGCACGGCAGCGCGCGCACACACTCACACATACGCACACTCCACCTTGCCCTCAACATTCTCCCGCATGAACCATACAATACCCTCAGACCACATCAAACGAAAAGCCCCACAGCTCTTTTTGAAAAGTAATGGTTTCGCCCCTAAAGATGGCAGCTCAAGGGCCAGAGGGCTGTAATGCATGGACAACAAACCCTCCCTCCTGTGGACAATGTTACATGAATAGAATTCACCCTGCACACCAAAATGTCCCCCAATATCAAGTTTAGAGGTACTGACTGTAGAGGGTTTTCTTGTTCTTTTCATCAATATGTTATACCTAATAGGTAGTAGATACTATTATGTGGAACAAATCAGCACAGTGTTACAACCACAACAACTTTTTTAAGCTAATGTGAAATGTCAGATTGTAGAGGGATTTCCCAAAAGGAAATTCAAATAATTCACATAAATGCATTGGTGCATTTTCAAATTGCACATAAGTGGAAATGCTGGATGTTCAAAAATCTTAATATTCACTTCAATTCAGTTCAATTTTATTTGTATTGCCCCAAATCACAAATCACAGATTCGCCCCAATGGGTTTTACAGTTTGTACAACACAACATCCCCTGTCCTTAGACCCTCACATTGTACAAGAAATAGGGAGAAAAAAAAAACTTTAATGGGAAGAGTATTTTGTTTTCTTTTTTTAAAATGCTTGGCTGAATTGGAAAATTTGTTGTGTCAAAATTAATTACACCATTAGTGAACAGAGTACTATTTGGTATAGCTCTATCGATATATTACATTGCTAAATGACCACACAGAATTGCTTTTTCAAAGACGTTTCAAAGTTTTGCATCACTATGGTAAAAGTCTGGTTAGGTTTAGGCATAAAAAACAAAACATCTGATTACCGGTAGGGAGAAATCATCCTTGGTGCTGGGCCCTGAAGCCAATTTTAATACTAGCCAAACTGTGGAATTACAAATACAACACCCATCACATGATGGTATTGGGCCCAAAATGCATTTTCCCCACACAATCATGGGAAAAGAAATGGTTAAAATTACTACTTCCTTAGGCAACCTTTGTAGCTACAGTAAACACCACAACGATCATAGTTATTTTTATTTTATTTTCACTATGTGCGTGTATTTATTTAAATCCTAACTCCAGCTAAGGCCACTAGAGGGCATCTGTCACTGAAACGTAACTATAGGTCGCATTTGACGACTGAATTCTTGACAATTGGGGTTGACAACATTGAATAAAAGAGATTAAAAAAAAAGCAATAAAAAAGACAACAACAGAGTTTTGGCCAAAGTTTGCTCAGCATTGATCCAACTGAAGGTCACCAGGTCTCACTCTATTTTTAATATGTGATTGATGAAGAACCAAAGTGACATTTGACTCGATTTCAACACACCCAACACACCTTTGCAACAAAAAAACGTTTGATTGCTTAATCAGGTCATGTACAAAAAAAAATTAATTTGATTTCTATTGTGGCGAAAAAAAAAAGGAGTAGTATTTACAGTACAATGTTATATCAAGGGCGGAACCTTTTGATAGAAACTCACGTATTATTTTCCCTTATATGGGTTGGGAAGGAGTAAACATTTTTCTCATGATTAACCATGATGACTCATCATAATTTCAAAATCAACCAAAACCCTTTTTTACATAAATACTTTGGACTCCGATGACAGCAGTCAGGAACTGAAGCCAGCACTGTGGATCACTGCATTACAGTTCACAGACAACAAACTCGTTCATTTCCTCTTTTCTATAGCCGGTAAATACACCACCTTTTATTCAAAATAAAACTGCTGTAGAAAACAGGAATACCCACTGACCTTTCAAAGTTTGGACCGTTTATTATTTTGTGTCACATTGTAAATTCCACATTCTTGACATAAAACCCTGTTTACAGTATATGGGCATTATGTACAAATGGCCCGGAGGCACTTTGCATGCCACTGCGGAAGAAACTGCCAGGCAAATAAGGGGTTTGTCTTATAAAGTATTCATTGTCACCTGGTAACGGCTGTCGTTTATCATTTCACCTGAAATTACAATGAAAACTGATAGCTTATCAGAGGGAGGAAAGGAGAAAGAGTGAGCTCTGAGGGAGAGAGGTAGAAAGTATACGAGGCACTGAAATAGAGACGACCTCTTTGTTTGTGAGAGAAGAGAAAGAGTTATTCGATTTGAGCTAAAGTGTTAGACCAGCTTCCATATTTTGTCACACTTGATGCTTCTGGCAAAAGACATGAGAAAGACAAACTACCGTATGAAATAGACTCGATGTAACAGGCACATAAACGTGTGACATTCAGTGACGGGTTTTGCATGCAAGATTGTCAGAATATTCTTTCCCTTACTGTAGTTGTATAATATGCAAAACAATAATAAAACATTGGCATTTTAAAAAAAGCAAGCTGTTAACATGCAGTAACATCATATTCGATTTAAAACATCAACGAAAAAAGTACAATATATTTTAATATACATGTAATCTTTTGCTTCCCAAAACCTTCTTAAAGTGTTGTGCTCCCCTCATTTGAATGGAAGCAGTAGAGGCTCCACCCCAAGAGAGTTGAAAGGCTAGAAGACCACAAAGATGGAAAAGGCCAGCCCACTGAGGGAGGGAGAAAAAAAACTGCTCCGGTTCCTCTGCCATAATTTCCTATCAGCCTATTCAGACAACATCACCAACAGCTTGGTCTGTGCGTGTGTGTGTGTGTATGGAAGCAAAGCAGAGAGCAAGCGAGAGAGAGGCAGCGCACGAGAGGCAGAGAGAGAGAGAGAGAGAGAGAGAGCAGGGAAGGGAAGGGGGAGGCTCCATATTCTTTCACCTACCCCCCGTCAAACCACAGGAAGGAGGGGCCAGACCCTAAGCTGCCAATCAAATCCGCTCGTGGCAGCCGGCATTATCTCAGCAACAAACTATTGACAGATTACATGTCAAGGAGTTTAGTGCATGATTGAAGGAAGCCTTTTTTTATCTAGTTACTTTTCCGCTTTATTTCCCCTCCAATAACCAACATTCGAATGACTTTCTAACAGAGTTGAGTAATATTATGAAAGTTACATGTCTGAGAGGATTTAACTTCGACTTCCCTGAATATGGTGAGTACTCTCCTTTTTTTCTATCTCTTGCCAGATATGTTTTATTAGCTGACAATTTAAGGTGTGTCTTTATGTCTCTTGACTAAATATCCAGAGAGGGGAAGTTGTTCATGATTAAACCATGTGCCAGCGTGTACATATACCCAAGTGTTGCGACACCCTTATTTATAGCTCTTTGACAGTGCCCAAAGGTGACTGCAATATCAAATATGATTGCCCATTTCTCCAACACACGGCTCGTGACACCGCGTTTCATGCAGCACACGTGAAGAAAGTTCACAAAACCAGTTTCATTTTCTCTTGTCAGTGTATTTCTCTTCTAGGACATGAAGAGCAGCATAACTCCCCTGTCACGTTTTTTTTCCCCCTCTCTCTCTTTTTATCTCTCTCTCTCTTCATCCATGTTTTCTTGCTTGTTCTGTCCCTGCGTTTAATTACATGTTTTTTTCAAGAAGCCAGCGTTCGGTACTATAGAAATACAGGTATTGGTTTTACCCACAGAGGCAGTGGCAATGCCATTAGGGTGCAATGAATGGCCTAAGGGTTTGTTGCCAAGGGGACAAAGCAAACAAACTGTTGTGTTGCTTATATTGTCACACATGTAAAGGGAGCAGCAGTGCTATCACCTTTTCAGGTACTTCCAATTAGTCTATGTACAGTGCACATGTAAATGTTACATTAATATGTAAACATGTTACATATTAACATGTTGTTAAATCAAGTGCTTTACTGTTAAATCAAGTGCTTTACATGTTAGGTAAAATTAGAAATAAAAAAAAAAGCAGGATTCATTTAAAATATTTTACAGGGTCTTGGTGATTGACTTTTTTGTACAAATACACCGGATTCTTTTAAATTGTATTAGGTGTGTAAATGTCAGGTAACAGCAGTCGGTCTGTGCGTACTTTTGGGAGGATAAACTTGTTAGTGGATTACATCTCACACTTCACACAGCGTCACTCTCATCACCACGTACTTGCAGGAAAGGGTTCGGTGTGTGTTTTAAAATAAACCCTATTTCACACTCACATTAATTTCTTTCTGGTTTGTGTTTACTGTATGTACGGATGTGTTTTCAGTTACCACAACGGTGGCTTCTTTTTATACGTGTGTGTGTGCCTGTGTGTGTGTATATTAATAGTCCCTGTGTATTTTATTATTTGCACCATGCATAAATATATACACTCAATAAGTAAACTATTACTTTTTTAGAGATGTGTCAGGTTCCCTTTGACTTCGATCAATTTTATCTGCAGTATTTTTGCTCCACTTTATTTTAAACTCAGCATATAAATATTTAGTAATGGTTGTGGGGATATTTTGGACTAGTCTGTTATTTTTAAAAAATGGTATCACAGTGTTTTAAATTACAGAATGGATGCTTAGAAAAATATTTAGATACAGTTGTGTTCTTTTTTTGTCTTTTCATATTTTTAGAAAAGCGTATCTGTAAATCAAACTTCATTCATAACACGTTTTGCTGCAGGCTGTTATTTTTAATATGTTTATTTGCCAGTACTACATACTCTATTTTGTGTCCCCTTAACAATATTTTTTTTTCTTGCTGTCTATATCTTGCTCTTCAGCACTCTTGACACTGTATTGGCTTTTTTTGCTCTTTTACCTGTTATGGGAGCATTAATGAAAAATAACACACAGCCTGAAGATGATTTTTTTTTTCATATTAAATTAAACGCTGAGATATTGTACAGTTGAGCAATATGACCACAGGTTTTCACAAACACATGCGAAAGACAGACAAGAGGGCTCGCTTATTATGTCTGGTTATTTAAGGCGTCCTGTGTTATAGTTTAAAATAACAACAAACAAGTACAACTGTAATCGTGACACACCCTAATTTCCAACTTTTCAGTCAGCTTGGAAAATGTTTTTCTACCCTCTTATGAGTCATAATGTTGATTGCCTTCTTCCTCACTGAGTTGTCTCATTAACCCTTTGTGGACCTCTCCATCTTTTACGGCCTTCCACAAAACCAGGATGAAATGAGGGAGAAAAACAAGCCCAGGTCTGAAGGCCCTCAATAACCTTTTATCACAATTTAGCAATAACCTGAATCAATTTGATGTCTTAAGCAATAAAATATGCTGTTGCACTCCTATTTCTGCTGCTCCTTGGATGACAGTAAATTTACATTTTTTAATTAAACTAGCCGGAATTTTTATTAGGGGGCTGGGCTATGCTAATGGAAATGTTGTGTACAGCAGATTAACAGAGTTTTGAAATAAATTTAACAGGGAGACATTTGGTGGAAAAAAAAAAAATGCGAGTCATTGTCTTTAACCTCTTTCATGCCGATTTCTCCTGGGGGATCCTTGTATTCTAAGGAGCCTTGTCAGGGAAGAGTGCTTCTCAGCAACGAGGTGATTAGTATCGCCTTGTCAACCGAAGGAAAACATTCACATTCTTAGATTTTTTTTTTTGTTGTTGTTTTCTTTAGGTGAAAATATATTTGTTTTTTACTATCATTTCCATATGCATTTCAACACAATTAACACCGCTCTCTTAGTTTGAACCTAAAATGTTAAAATAAAATAAAATCATATTTCCATGTTTTATCTAGCTATTTTTTAAATGTAAAAAAAATAGACAGAGAATATAGACATTTTATTGCAACATTTTAAATTCTTATTTAAAAACACTACCCCAGCAACAGATTCTTAAAAAAAGAAAAAGAAAAAGGTTACGTTCCTGTCTAAAGTGATCCATTCTCTGCCTCTCATTTGAATATTCCTATTTTACATGTACCGTGAAAAAGGAACTATTAAAAAAAAAAGTGCAAAATACAGTAGTTAATGGCAGCGTATATGTTTGTGTAGTTTTATGGTCCGCTCTCAGTATTTGATTGATGTTACGCGAGGCTGTGTGTGTTATGCCTGGTTTTAGCAGAGTGGCAGGGGGAGACAAGGGGGAACACAGACAGCAGACAAGGGGAGGGAGGTGTGTGCATGTGTGTCTGTGTGTGTTGTGTGTGCGTGTGTGTGTGTGTGTGTGTGTGTGTTAAGGGGGGCAGACAGAAAGAGAGGGACAGCTGAGTCCTGATTGAGCATGTGCCCAGTCATCAGACACAAGCCACCCAACACCATAATTACCTTAACCCCCGTCTTTTAATACCCAAATCACACCAACTGGCTTTTTTTTTTTTTTTTTTTTGTTACCGGCAGAAAGAGGAAACATCAGAGATCAAACGATCAAATAAAGTCCAGATGCACGTGGGCTGCCATGCATCTTGCCGCAGTAGCCAAAGTGTTCAGGGCTACTTGATATGGGCCAGGAGCAAGGCAAGTGGCATCACCACCCCCTTTCCTCACTCCTGTGCACTCATGCAGTGGCCAGCACCTAATTAAAACCTCAAAGCTCCCCGTCACCAATCTGGAGTAATGGCCTAATTAATACTTGGTGAAGAAATATTCCAGAATGATAAACAGGTTGCACCTTGGGTCTTCATTGCCTTAATTATCTAAAATATAACAGGCCAAGTTTTTATTATCACAGATAATGCATGTTTGTTAATCTGCTCTACTAAAACTAGGTGGGGGAAATGGACACAAAGACGTATCCTTTTTAATTATTATATCTTAAAAAGGATGGCAATGAATCAGAAATGATATCATTAATACGTTAAAAAAAAAGTTTCATGGTGTTATTTTTTTGGAGGAAAAAAAATGTCTTTTTTCTCTCCCCAAATTAAACAAAGACAAATCCTGCTTTTATTCTCTCAGCTGAATGTGCCGTGTCATGTATCCTTGTGTGCAGAGTCAAGAAAAAGAGCCACCAGCAACCTCTTCACTGACTCGATTTTGTAATCTTGCATATGAAATTATAATTTCATGCAAAGTGAGGGAGAGGAATAATCTGTAGTCGTTGATATGCCATATAAGAGGGGAAAAGGGGAAAATGAAGAGGTAATTAGCAGAGTGGAAGACTTTGGCGCGTTTGTCTGAAAGCATGGTCTCCACTGGCCATGAATGAATTTGCATGCTTCGCTTATCGAAGCGCACTTATTAGGCCAGCTGAAAGAGAGATTAAGCCGGCACAAAATGTGGTGACTAATCCTTTTAAATGTGGCAGGGGGTCTTTAAGGTGTGAACCAGCCCGTACGTAGGTTAGCGGGTATGGAATGTGATAGACCACAACTTTTCATACGACTGGACGTATTCGAAGGGAAGCAGCGGACGCAGGGTTAACTGTTTAATGACAAGGACAGTGATTGACACGGGTAATAAATTGAGAGTTTATCTTCTGACCCTCTTATCTCTGGAACAAATAGAGCAGGTAGGGTCAGACTAGGTTGAGATAATGACGGAAACACTTTGTGTGGTCCAACATCAGTGGCTTTTCTTTGATTTTTTTTTTTTTTTTTTTTTTTTACAAATTAATTAATTGTTGGTGAATTTATTCATGCTTAAACAGCGAAGACTTAAAACATGAGAATAGTAGCAACAACAACAAAAAAAACCTTCTCACTTTACTGCTGTTTTCCAGTGTTGAGCAAACGTCTCGGTTTCATTTCTCTGTCACCTTTTCTTTGACAGGAATTCGGAGGCTACTGTACTTGTCTCTGGCTTTCATTTTGATAAAAGAAAAAAAAAGAATCGACTCAAACAAGCATATTTTTTTTGTCTGTCTCTTTCGCTATGAGGGAGAAAATGTTTGCTCTGCCGAGTTACAGAGCCAATACCCCTGTCCTCGTCCGTAATTGACTGCAAACAGGAACGTGGTGACGTTTAAACACTGCTCTCCTCTCTTTTCTGTCTCTCTCACACACACACGGAGTCGCACACACGCGTCTTCCGCACAGTTCCCACACAGTTCCCAACACGGTACCGCTCAAACTTCAGGTTCCCTTCTGCCGTGTGTTTTTTTCATGTGACATTCTATTCACTTGGGTCAGAAGCAAGCAGGACCAGCAATAATTACTGTCTGTACATGATAAATCTGAAGCCCAGCTGTTCATTTATGTCACTGCCAACAGAGAAAGAAAGCGAGAAAGATAGAGTGGAAGAACCCAGGAGTTTGCAGTTTGCCGGATTTCTTTTTCCCCCCCTTTTTTTTTCTTTAGTTGGTAACTTGATAGGATTACATGGTTCTAGAGCCCACACCTGTTAAGAGGCTGTTAGCAGAACAGTTGGCAGTCCCATAGCCAGAGCTAAGCCCTTTTTTTTTTCCTTCCCTCTGCTGTCCGTTCTGTATCCTCTTGTGGGGATTTCACCCGGCATGTATGACGAGAGTTTGTTTCTCTGGGCTCCTGCCTGTAGTCGGGGGCGAAGAGGGGAGCGCGCTCCTAGTGACACGCGAGTGGTGTGTGTTTGATGTCGGGAGTGCGTATCCCACGTTAATGTGTGTGTGAGTGTGTGTCTGTGCGAGTGCGAGGCAGGGTCGGCTGACATCTCTCTCTCTTTTTTTTTTCCCTCCCTCTCCTAAGTCACGTTGTCTCTCATCAGTTGTGTGCTTCCCTCTCGACCTCAGTCACACCGGAGCCGCCCCCTCCCTCACCCCCCACCCCCCCACGCCCGGAACAACATTCAAGTAACACGACAGCAAACAAAGAAAGAATTCAATTTGGTTTGTTTTTCACAAGGGTGGGGGACAGGTGTTGGCAGTCATAAAATGCCCAAATACAGGTTAAACCAGATGATATAAATGATTATGGGTTAGGTTGAGAACATTTGTGCATATTTTAGGAGTGCCAAAGCCCTGCTGTCAATTAGAAATACTTTTGGAAGGAGTGGAGAAATGAGTAATGCATAAAAGTCGTTGCTTGTTTTCTCTTGTTCGTCTGCTATTTAGGTGGAAAACAGCCGTGAATATCGTCTCCACGCAGGGAAATATTGTGCTGGAGACGGTTTGTGGAGGGAATCCGTGATAGTCAACAGAGTTTTGCATTACAGTAGGTTGTTTTGTGCCTCGGTGCAACGTGCCTCGCTGCCTTATTTGGCATTCAGCAGCAACCCAGCTCTTCGGCTTCGTCACTTTCTATGGGCCCTCAGCACCTGTTCCCCCTATTGTGCCGGAATTTTCTATATTTGGCAAGAAGTTGGACTCCCAATTGGGGTGTAGGTCACTGTTTCTAGTAGTTTGAGAGAGATAAACTCAATATTCTCATGGTTGTTTTTTTTTTCCTTTCTGTCCTGCTGTTGCTCAGTTGCTCGAAAGACAATATTAGAAAACATGATTCAACTTGGGAGGACTACGAAACATTTCTCACCGGGGCCTCTAAATGTCATGTTGTCCCTTGCATGATATTGACACGTTGCATTGCCATGAGTGCAAATTATCTTCCTTGTGAAGCACGGGAGAAATAAAAAAAGAGCAAAGTTGATAGATATCTCGGGCTAACTTTTAATTGTTCTGATATGTAATCGCTAAATGACAATAAAAAAAGGAGCACAGCCACTTTAAAAGCTTTATCTCTCCTGCTCTGTGCCCAAAGTGTCATGTCCATAACGGCACCACCTGATCTACAGAGTAAAATAACCGCTAAGGCTTATTGTTTGGACAATATTGGAGCGCCCCCCTCCCGCCACCACACCCCGCACCCCCGCTCCCCCCACTGCTTCACTCCCCTCTCCCTTGATTCATTTCACCCACTGTCCTCGGCTGCTGGAAAATGGCGTTAATTTTTTTATTACCTGTTTGACTCTCCAGCCTTATTACTGTAGCCCCTTAATGTTCTCTGTAACCGTGGAAACCAGATGAATAAATGTCCGCCAAAGAAAATGAGATGATTAAACAGGTCACCCTTGCAAAACAAATTCGCTTGGTCGAGCGCAATTTGTGTACCAAGCGGCTGTCTTAACAGTTTGCTAACAAGGGGATTGTTTGCCAGACTAACTGACAGAGAAAGGAGGGGGGGAAATGAAGATATCTTGGGGGGGTGGAGGATATGATTGAAGAGATAATATTTTAAATCACTATGCTATTTGTCTCATCTCTATTCTTCATGAATAATACGGTGTTTGTATATGATTTAAAGTCCCAGCGTTCTATATGTCGTATTCCTCTCACACACGCTTCAGAAATGGTCTTTTCCATCGTACTATATTTAACCAACATTTACAAGTAACATTCAAGTTTAAAGCAGCCATCCATATTATTGTCAGAGGCATTTGGTCTGTGATCATCAGCAAGTGCAGTAGCAAATAGAATTTCCCTCATTTATGTGGCAACCAATCATTACTGCTAATTGTCCTTGAGGCCATCTGTATAGGATGGCTCGTCCTCTATTGGTGTTGGAACCGCTACTGGTCATGGATTTACAAGTCCAATAATAATACTTAACTCATCCATAGTCAGCACAAAACAGTTCATACAGCTCAACTGCAGTAATAAATATGTTTTCTCCCCTGAAATTAAACAGCCGCCTGAGCAGCATCCTGCTTTCAAAGTGTCACTAAGTTCCTTTTCCCCCGTGCTGCCCCTGCCCTTCCCCTCTTTCTCCAAGTGTAATCTTCATCTCTTCGACGACTCGTTCTAAGCAAAGGGACGTCTGGTGTTTTCATTGGCGGGGGGAAAATAAGTGACTAGGTCGAGGCGGATTTAGCCATGTAACGATAGGGCAAACATGCAGACTTGTATTAGAATCAAGCCTGTGTGTTGCCATTCCGACCACAAATCATAAATGTCGGGGACACGGCGGTGGTGTTGTTTATGGAAGGATGCCACGCTGCGCCACTCAAGGGTGTTGCCTGTTTGCATTGATGCACCACCACCACTTACCGCCTCTTGCTTTAAAACAACTTGTACATCCCTCTCAGGCCCAGCCATTTTGTCCTGCTACCAAAGCAGATCCCCAAATGTTCACCACAGCTTTAGTCTTAACTTTAAAAGAAAGGAGGAGGAGGAGGAGGGGGGGGGTATTACTCATAGCAGGGCCATGGCTTCTTTGAGGGACAGAAGATGGCGAGCTGGAGTTTTTCCACTGGTAGAGGGGGTATTTCATCCCAATACAGGGACACTATAGCTCAAAACTGAAAAGCACTTATGCATTATTGATGTTTTAATTTGTGCAAATGCCCAAGTCTTTGTTAAGTGATTATAGTGCTAGGGAGATAACAGGGGAGGTACTTTTCTATGAAACAAGAGCTTGCTTGCTGGCCGCACTGGGAAGCCATTGGACTAAATCTAACAAGTCCTTGCTTCTACTCTGCTCCGTGTGCGAGAGAGAGAGGGAGGGAAGCAGGGCTTTGGGGGGAGGGAGTGAAGAGAGTTGACTCAAAATATCAACGTGTCTAAGATAAGAAAAAATTCAGCCGTTGATCTTTTGTCCTTATTTCAGCTACACCTCTCCCGTTTATGATGTTGGGTTTATAGGTCTTTTACATCCCTTATCAAAAATTATTTGATGTAAATACAATGGAACTGACCTGAAAAGCCCCATGTGTAAATACTCCTCGTGGCACACTAGAAACTGACCTTGGGGGGAAGAATACAAAGTTATAATGCTTGCAAAACAAGCCAATAAAATAATATCCAATTGAAAGGAGGGAGTTTGGGTAAATATATAAAAGAGAAGCAGTTTTCTCTCCCTGTAATGATTAACTCAGAACAAAGGTTATCACGAATGACTTTTTTTTTTTTTTTACTCAGTAATTTATGTAATTGCTCAGTAACAGCTACCTTGCCGGATAAACAGTGACGGTAGGAAAGGTTGAAATCTTCCCCAGAAAACGACAAAAAAACAACAAAAAAACATTCTTGTATATTCAGAGTATAAGACGAGCTAAAAAAGATTTTGTTTTATATCCTATTTGATCCAATCTCCAGCTCCATCTCAGATCATTGTCACCGGTGCATCTAGTCGTTCTATTGTGCTGTTTGATGTAATGGTTATCTAAACTCGGCCTCAGCCTCCCTGCTCCCACACCTGCAGCTGTTCACACAGCCTGCCTTCCTCCAGCAACTAACGCATGTATAACCTGTAAATTATGCTGTATTCATTTGGCTCAGACTGCATTAATATGGGCTCTATCAGTGTCAACCCATGAGATAAGTGTCTTAGTTTTGGCTGTGGTTTCAGTGTTAGTCATTCTCTTTTGTTCATTGGCTTTATTCTTGCTTTATTCTTTGAGAAAATCTGCTTGAGTATAGAACCAGGCTTTGCCTTCTGCTTTGAGGTCCCTCGTGGAGGTAAAACGGGAGAGCATGCGCATGCACATGTAGGCACACACACACACACACACACAGACACACACACACACACACACACACACACACACACATATGCGTGCACGCACACACACAGGCACACAGTAGGCTCTCAGGCTTCCCCAAGCATTTACTGCTTTATTAAGCTGTCTCATGAACCCACTAGCAGAACATGAGAATACTGGAAAAAAAAAAGAAAAAGAAAAGCCCATATTACTTAGATGATTTGATGTCATTTGTGGACTACAAAACGCTAGGCTTTATTGTGTGCGCAGGGAGAAAGAGGGAGCAGGGAAAAAAAGAAGTTGGCTTAGAAATTCAGAATTTCAATTAGCGTACGTAATCTGAACCTGCCGGCTTTGATAGAGGCTTTTTTTTTTTTTTTTACTAAGAATACAGCAGCACTTGTAAAACATTAATTAAGCAGACTTGTTTTTTTTAAAGGATGGAGTAAAGTGTGCTTTATGCAGTCCTTTTCACATGAACAAAAGGCAGTTACCTCACAGAGAGAGGACTGCTTCACCCAAACCGTTTGGAAAAAAAGGGGCAATTTGAAATGGAGAAAAACACAAAAGACAAAAAAGACAAGCCATTGAGCGTAATGTTGTAAAGGAGATGATATCATATGAGAGCACAGCCTTTTGCTGAAGAATTGAAATGTATCCCTGCCTCAGTGAAACCTAAGCTTGGTGCAGGAAAACGAGCCCCTATTTTAATGACTTTCTACCTGACAGATGACTTTAGATCGCCTTTTGGATCACATTGCTCTGACTTTGTCTCTTACATCATCAATCCATTGATTATTAATAGTTGATATTAATTGTTAATTGATGGGTAAATCGGACGATTACATTTAAAAAGGTGACTGTTTGTCAGTAATATAAAACTTAAAAAAAGTCTTGAGAAAAATCTTCTGTTTTCTTTTCATGGGAGTAATGTTTTCTGACAACAAACAAATGTATGATCATTACAGTGTATTCACATGCTTTGGTTTTCTTTTCCATGATTGTATCAAAATAAAAACTATGCAGTTTATTCCCACTAAATCATTTACCAAGTTCGTTAGTAGCTGATGTCGAAAGGTATAAAAAGGGACAGTACAGGTGATTCTTTTTCTCGTCATTATTAAACCTAAGAGCTTCTATGACTTTTACTTCATGAAATACAAAATAGAAAAAAAAAACAAACAAAAAAGGATGAAGTCCCTGTCTTGCCTTTGCACACACAGCGTTGTATATGCATTTTTCTCGGACTATTGTAAATCCTCTTGCAGTGGGTGATGAGTACACATACAGATGATACATTAAAACTGCCATAACTCGCACACCCAGCAAAGCTAAAAATCAATTGGAATGGATAGTTAAGCTGGCCCCTAAAAATCAATGAGCAATTCATGTCCTTGATCACAGAGTGTCATTCCTCTCAATGTTAGAGGCTGATGAGGGCTGAACACAGATACTAACATTCAGCACAAATATACAGGAAACTTGAGGATGCATCCACCGTGCTGAACAAGTTAAGAGTAAATTAAAAAGACAGTTCAAGGACGCATACTTTAACACACTTGGATTTTAAACAACTTCTCTTGATATCCTTAAAACAGGTTTCAGCTGTATTCAGTTTAACACAGCGCTGTGTGTTTTACTTACTGCTGGAGACATTAATACATACATTTTTATCTAAGGTTTTATTTTATCTAAATATATTGAGACAGTGTTAAATGAGGTTAGGGTATTTTATTAGGAACAGCTGGTGAATACAACCGTAGTAGTTAAACTATTGAAAATGGCAGGGAGTCGGATTTCAAAGCTCGTGTTGTTGTTTTTAAACCGTGCAAAATGTTGCAATCCGATGACATTGTACACCCAAGTCTGGAAAATAGAGATGACCTTATAGCCATTACATGGTGTGGGCACAAACAGACTCAAATGCGCACACACACACACACATACACACACAGTGGGCTTTCATGTAGAAGGAGGAGAAAGGCGATAAGGTTAGCCAAATGAAGAGGATGAAAATTCTGTGTTTCAAAATAGCAATTTTGCCCTTATTAATGCCATTAGTGTAACAGTCATAATGGATCAAATCAAAGGATGACCGAAGCAACTCCCCTGTCTCTGCGCTATGACGGGATCATGTCGGGAACAATTTGGGCATTTTGTGTTGATGAGTGAAGTTTCTAGTGCTGTAGTATCCTTCTCTTTATCTATTTCTCTTTTTTATTTCTTTCATCATTTTTTCATACCTTCTCTCCTCAACTCATTGTGTTAATTTGACTTCTTTTTTTTTTCGATTGGGTCGAGCTATTAGTACAAGCAGTTTGTAGTTTGGAACTACAGTGTTTCTAATCCACATTTAAATTATGGCACTGTGACAGTCATCTTTGCTCCTGGGCTATTTGAGGCCGTTCTTGTCACTCACACTTTATATCCCCCCTCTCGTAACCAATTATAGCCACACTGACCAATTCAGAGCAAAGCTCCAACGCAAATTATGTCCATGCAACGTCTCTGAACCTTTTGTCCACCAACGACGTTCTCCTTATTTGTCTATAGAGTCTGCGGGATATTAGTTATGAGTTAGCAGTTGCTTGGTCTTAACAGGTGGTCATCTTTTACGGTCTATTCCTCTGGTAACATTTGAAAGGGTCATTCAGCCCACTAGCTAAATACCTCAGATTTGGGGAGAGGAGAGGGCCTTCGAAACAGTTGTCGTCTGTCAGGAGGAGCAGAGTCAGAAGGACCAGTGGAACAGTTGCTCGTCCCTTAATCGAGGTGAGAAATTTTCCGGCAGCTGTCACTCGGCCTCTTTACCTCATGTTTTTTTTTTTTTTTTTTTTTGGGGGGGAGGGGGAGGGGTGTTTTTTTCACTCATTTCCAATAAAGCAGAAATGAATGTTTGTGGCAACTGGAGGGGGGAGGGCACACTCCGATGCTGTGCCCTGTCACTCACGATCTCGCCCGTGTGTGTCCTCCTCTAGAAGGGTTACATGTCTCATCAGCCGCCAATCATGAGACGCACGTGACATGAGACTAACAACAGACTCTTCTTCTTCTTTTTCTTCTTCTTTTTTCTTTTCTTTTTTTTAAATTTTCTTTTGAATCCACTGCTTAAAAGGGTCCAGGTGCTTTTTTTTTATGTTTGGCATCGCAAGACTTGTTCTGTTTTGACATGTATAGAAGCAAAATGGTGTTTTTTTTTTTCCTTCACCCGCCTCTGTTCTGTCTCTCCTCGACTGCACTACCCTTCTCTCTCCCGTTCCCTCTTCCTTTCCCTGTCTCCCTCACTCCCCCCTTTCTCCCCCCTCAATCCATCTGCATCATGTCGATCTGTCAGACTGCCAGTGTCTGTTCCAATTAGATTCCACTTAATACACGTAACCTCGATTAACACGCAATCAAGCCCAGATAAATCACGTCCTTTAAGTCCCCCCCTCTGCCTCTCCTGTGTTGCTTTGCATCACTCAGTTTTTCCCAACAAGCTTTCTTCGCCACAGTCGTTGGTCACAATGTATAAAATCACATGCCGACTGCACAAAGCAGGTAAACTTAGCGAATGTCCTAAAGCTTTTCGGAAGGTGACATTTTGTCGTGGAGACAGTTGCCTTTCGCCTCCGACCAAAGTGTTCTGAATTAGCGTGCGTCCAGCGTTTCCAGTAATGGTAAGTTCCCTTTGTGTTTCCAGCAGAGTCTTGTTGGTGCCCTTCTCACCCCTGAAGATGAAGGTGTCTTAATTACATCTTTGGTTAAAAAGCTACAAAAGACACCCTGGGCTTTCTCTACATTGCGGGAGGCTGTGTAGTCTATTGTCTCAGTGACCTTTTTAGCTAGCGGACAATTGGTTTGACTAGATTACAAATTAAGACACAGCACCAGGCACTTAGAAAGCAAGTCTGTTAGAGAGCAGTTCTATTACTACCAGCCTGTGAAAGCTACTGGGCCATACATTTTAAGCATCACATAAATGGCCACAAAGTCAGGCATCACATGCAGATTGTGCCATATCTACAAAATATAAAGTTACATTTGTTTTAATGATATCTGCAATGCCACAGCGAGTCGTTGCCAGTGGCAGAACGGGGAAAACACACAGAGCCGCTTCAGAGCTTATAGGATTCACAGCCGATTATAATTCTTTCAACAAAGTTAATAATTTACACTGTTTATGCTAATAGGTGAAAAGAGGACCGCTGAATTACAGTACCAAACCGCGAAAACACTAAAAATACAAACCAAATGAAAACAACCTGGGGCAGTGAAAAAGCACACGCAGCACTCTCGGGGTCTTCTTTTATTAATCGCAGCTAAAAGTGCTAACATTGACATGTTGAACAGATTAGCCTCTTTAATAACTGGGTGGGTCAACATGGCTACCGCTGCTGATCCAGGAGGATATCCTGTCGGGAGGTGGATAGCCTGTGTGTTTCATATCCTGACCCCTGCCTCTATAAGGCTGGCCCATATGCATTCACTACAAGTGGAATATAAGAGCTCCTTTTCTTACATCTTTCCTCACTTTACGAGGCCCTGGCGATCGTCCTTTGCCGCCTTATCGTAATGTCTGGCTGCGTTGTTACTGTATTTGTAGCCATGCTGTGTTCAAAAGTGGGAGCCGTGGCAGTTAGAGATCTGGCTTTGTTTCACACAGCGACAGCTTGTGTCATACACGCTCAGGCTGCTGCTGTACAGCATTATGGTTTTAAATATCTCAATGCTAGTTGGAGCTGACAAGGCCTGCCGGTGTGCAGTGTGTAAATAGGGCTTGGATTTAAAATAAATTAAGCTATGAGAAAGGCTCACGTTGATCCATTTCTTATCTCCTCTGCTGCCTTGTCAGCCCCGAGCCCTTTCAAACTGTGCGGACAAGTCAAGGGACAAGCAGTACTCTTTCACAGTTTCTAGCATGTCATGTAAGAAATGCCTCTTATTAGTACTTACTAATGAAGGATGTATGTGTAACCGCAGTGGATACTATACTTGTTCAACTTCATTGAAACTGTTGATCGCTGTAAAACCAATTAAAAAGTTGTGCGTGTTTTATTTAATTAGTATTGGGTGCAAACAAAATGACTATTGAATACCCACCCAATAGTCCTGTGGCCTGTCTTTTTCCATTTATAAACTCCACAGCCACAACAATGTTGCACTGTCTCTTTAAACGGGGTGACAGTTTTGACTATAAGTTGAGCTAATTTTTTCTTTTTCCCAGAGAAAAAAAAAATGTGAATAACGCTGATGAGTTTTAACAGCTTCAGCCAGGCGATGGGCAAATATAATAAGTGTTTTCGTAGACGTCACCAATGATTATCTCATCTAGGCATTTTGGGTGAATGTAGTGGATTTAGAGGCTTGTCTCCCATTGTGCTGACATCACCCTTTAACAAACCAAATTAAATCATGGCTAAAATCATTTGAAACTCTCCCAGAGTCTGTCTCAAATGGCTAAACAATGAAAGTCTGGGAAAATTTGAAAGGGAACACTGTGTGCATTCGGATGTGCGTGTGTATGGATGGGTTTGAGTGTGTTTAGTCGTGGGGGATGGGTGGGGGGTGTATTGTGGAAATTGGGGCAAATTTACCCTCACACTGAATAATGAGATAAGGGGAGGCAATATTTAACAAATTCTTAAGACAATTTAAAGGACAGCGAAGGACACCATACTGAGCAGTTATGCCCTTTTTCATCACAAGTATGTTCAGAAATAAGTCTGCATTCTGTATTAAAAAAAAAAAATCTGCGATTTTATAATTATTTGTACTTGTGAAAAAAATGTCACCGGCCTTGTCATGGAAAATTCTCTGTAAGGAAAATATAAGAAGGCAGCTAAAACAGCCAGTCAGTCTTGACATAGCTGAACTTTTATAGATAGAAAGTCACATTAAAGGGCACAAGTGTCCAGTTTCCACTGCCAGGCAATGTTGCATGGAAAATTAGTTTTGATATTGATACCTCTATAATACTACAGGCAAGAAAAGACAAAGTGACACTTGTATATTTTATAAACATATTTTGGTGACGCACCATAACAAATTACATGTGTGCATTTCTCTTACAGTAATATTTGAAATCTCATTTTAGCAATAGAGAAAATTGGAGAAAATTATATTTGCTATACAATTACATTGCAGACTTAAATGCAACTTTGTAGATAACAATTTACCAAGTTTGCAGTTGTTTTCATTCCATTTGCGTTGCACTTCAGCCATAAAATAAGCTTCTCTGGAATGGCTGGAACACACAGAGATTCATCAGCTGTCCCACCTCACCACGTGTGTGCCGTATCCGGCCACCCATGACCTTGTGAAATGAACATGGGAGTAAAAGAGAAAGAGAGAGAGTGAGTGTGTGTGTGTGTGAGTGACCGAGTGAGGAGAAGGCAAAGGAGTGGTGACGAAGAGTAGAGGTGCGCGGTGGAGGTGGTGGTGGCTTCAACTCAGCCAGTGTGGACTGATGTGACAGGATTAGCTAAGCCCCGGTGAACATGGCTGGTGCGATGTGTGTGTGTGAGTGTGTGTGCGGCGGTGTGCACAGCAGACTGGGAGCCCAGAACTGCTGCTCACCACCAGCCGAACCAAGACATGACACAGGAGATCAACAGTGTGCCGGGTCCATCGCTGCCATCAGGCTTTAGCCCTCATCATCACCCGCCCCCTTTGCGCCAATGGGAGAGAGCCAGACCATAGACGACACAGCCAAGGGAGTCAAGATACAGTGGGGGGTGACACAGTGGGGGGCTAGTGGGCGGGCAGCTGGGGCTAAAGTGAACGTGAGTTGGAAAATGATCCTATTAAATTGAATTAAAGAGGCAGTCTTCATTTACCCCAAGAATGATGGATTTGGATAATTAACAGTCTTAATGGGGACTGGTTAAAGAGGGCACGGGAAACCAGTGATTGCAGACACAGTGTAAAGGGGCCAGGTCAGACCTGCATTGTGTTCAGTCCGGTGACTCATGAGGGTCGGCCTTTTATTTTGCCTCACGCCGACCTATGGGCACTTGTCAGGGATTATTTTATAAGCATGACTGTGGCATATTAATTGGAAATGCTCTTTTTCCTTTTCAAGATATTTCTTCTCCCCCCCACCACCTTTATAAAAGAACAGCAGCTGTAAGATGATCTGAACACAGCAGATCAAAAGGCTGTTGTGTTGTTGTTTTTTGCCCGCTGCTTTGCACGCATGCGAATAAGGAAATAAAAGCAATTGGCGAGTGTCACTGACGAGCATGTACAGTAGGTTTAGTGTCAATGTATTTGGTGGTACACCAGTGTGCTGCAGCGGTGAGTGCATTATACCAGTTTAATGTCCTCATCTCTGGACCTAATTATGGCAGTAGTACTGTGTGCGAAGTGTCGTGGTGTGCTTGTGTGCCTGGGTTTTCACTTTGGTCAGTGCACAAACCCTATCTGCATGTCCTTAATTCTTGATGATGGGCAGGCCTTAGGCGGTGTGTGTGATGGAGAGGATGCCTGTGTGCCAAGTTGAAGTGATCAGGCGGCAGGGCCCGGGCCCTCACCCCTCTGAAATATCCCGCCACTTCGCTCACAGCGGCCGACCGTGGCGGTAGCATGTCGCTAGTTTTCCACAGTCTAGTCGGGACTAGTGACACCCCGCCACAAAGGAGCCAGATTTATAGGACACTATATGTCACCGGGTAATCTGCAGCTCGTCAATTGCTGGAGAAATAATAGCTAATCCTGTAGAGGAACTAGTTAGCTTCATTTACAAGATCGTGGCCAATGCTTTACTAATTATGTTTATCCCCTTATATGCGGCGTATATTATGTCCTGCATTGTTTAAGGTCGAGCAGTTTTCACAGAGTTGTGGATGTAATCAATTTCAACAGTTGTAGACGCACACTCAACTCTCCCATTACCTTGGATGATGCGCACTGCAGCTTACCTGAACCCTGATTAGGCAGAGAATGTCTTAAGTAAGGGGATCAAATAATTTTATGCTACTTTTCTCCTTTCAAAAAAATTAACACCACAGTCGCACCCTGTGTGTGTGTGTAAGCGAGAGAGTGATAGAGTGTGTGGAAAAAAACAATCTCATCAAGCAGGAGGCCGTTTGCTTAGCAAGAGCTGACAGTCTTTGTGTATGTAAATGAAGAATTTAGACTAATGGAGTTGAACCATTTCTAATTTTGTGATGGCAAGAGGATTTTGATTGAAAGTAATTAAGCAAGCTAGCTGTAAAATTAATTAAAGCAAAAGGAGGGGGGGACTTTTATTGGATTGGATAGCGATATAGCTGCTGTCAGGCAGGGGGACAAATGGGGGTGACCTGGATTCTCTGCCCTCCCTCCTCCCACTCGGGACTTTTATGTCACTTTAATCTCCTTAGAGCGGCTGGTGTGCATTTGTTCGAAATAATCAAGGAAATATGGTCAGAAATTGTCAGCTTTCAGATCTAATTTACCTGACAGCCTCGCAAGTGTGCGTGCACGCGCATGCATGCATGTGACAGTGGCAGGTCTTTTTTTCCCCTTGCCCTCTCCTCAGCTTTGTGGAAAATGCTTTTGACAGTCTTGAAGCATCTTGGTTGTCAGAGGGCGGGGGAGATGAGGAACTTGGGTGGCTTTAAGATGGACATTTCAATGAGGCGTGTTTGGCCCGGCTTAGCACCTCTGACACTGTTGTGTGCGTGCACACACACACACCAACATGCTTAATTGCCTCTGTAACATATTCAGACTCCGTTTGGCCACTGTACCAGCACTTCTCAGCCTCTGTTGTCTGCAGGTAGCCTAAATGGGCAGAAGCAGATTACAACCATGACAAAGCCTGTTACAGCTACTTAACCACTGACAAATACGATTGGCCGGTCCTGCACAAATAGAAATGGAACGTATTGTTCTTTGAGTTTTGAAAAAAAAAAAAAACAAAACAATAACAGTAACGTCTATATCGTAATTAAAGCAAATGCTAATTTCTATTTTTCCCTTGGAGTTTCGTCTTGAGCCTATAACTCAATGGCTGTCATGTTAAAATATCAACCACCTGTGCAATTTCTGCAAAGCTAATAACCAGTCATAAAATAGCCCTGCTAATGTCCTGCGACATCTATATGGCTTTGAGCTGTATGTGGTCCATATTAAAGATCCACAGGGTTTCCAACCATCCCACAGTGGGTGAGGTGCCACTTCTTCTTAAAGCTGCTCGGCGCTTGCTGGTTTTTGTGACACAGGGTCTCAGTGTGGCCCTCAGTGCCCCCTGAAGAGACAGTTAATTAAGGCCTAGGCCCAGACAACGCTGCCGGGACTCTCACCCACCACACCATCATCTGCCCCTTCCACCGCGGCTCCCCTCCCCGACTCTGCAGCCGCCAGGGCCTCTGGGAAAGCAGAGCGCCCGGGCTGTACCACCATTGGGGCCCCTAACAGGATTAGGAGTCCTCTGAAAATAGGACCTTAGCTCCAAAAGCCTCTCGCCCACCTTCATCTGCCCAAAGGATCCCCCTCAATGCGCGCACCCCCCCCCCCACCCCTATCCTCTTCTCCTCCCCCCTCATAGACGGCTCCACCCGAGCTTCGTTTTATCAATTAATGTAATAAAAGGTGGAACAAAGAGCTTTCTTTCCCTCGCTCTGTAATTAGAGGGGGGAGATCTCCTGAGGACTGGCATTCCTTGGGCCCGAAAAAACATGATTCTCACCCCCCCCCTCTCCCCCATCATCACCACCACCACCACCACTCAAGCGGAACGTGGCTCCTCGATGTATAAGGGTGATAATGTAAATGTAGTATAGTGTGCCAGGCAAAGCCGGCACAACCTATTTTGCAGTAGCATCATCTAAGTGTGAACAAATGAATGTAACATTTAGAAGAGTGATACATTATTAACTCTAATTGATTCCTTTATAACACTATACATTCACTGTCACCTTCGCTTTGGCTCGCACGAGCACATGCGCTCGGAATCACTCTTGTCGCTGTCCCCCTTCTAACACGTTACGTGTCACCACACACTGTTAACAAATGTGATAAAACCACCTGAATCGAGAATATCAGGTATGGCGTCTGCCTATGTGTGTTTTTATCTGTTAATTTGAGATACAGTAGACTTTGCTAGGTGTGTGTGTGTGTTTCTCTCTGTCTCCTGTTCATCTGTTTCTACATGGGTGTGAAAGCAAAAGAGAGAGACAGAGTGCCCGCTTTCACAGCCACTGGAGCTTTCGATAGGAATTAGTTTTACAACATATGCAAATGTTCCCCCTTGAAAAAAGGGGGTCTTTAAGTGACAGGTTGATATGTGATTAAACGACAATTAGAGTGCTGAAAATAAGTGTCGGCAGTAGGTCAAGCACCGGGCGGCTCAGCTAAAAGGTAGCAGACTATTGAGGAGAAAACATTCCCAGGCGGAGGCCACGAATGGGACCCAAAACAAATTACAGAGGTGAAGGGGGAACAAGGTTGGCACTGTGTTCCAATAAACCTACAACAAAAACAACTTCTGTGTTTCTCCTCAATGACAAAAGAGGAGACTGTTGCGATTAGCGTAGGATCCTGTTTTTAGCAGGCCAGCGTTTGAACACAGACACACGATCCCTGTGTTTTTTTTCAGTCTGGATCACGCAAACCCTGCGCCGACGCACTTGACTTTCGAGGGACTCCACCGTGTGATTCACGGATTTTAACCTTTATTGCTCCCGGGCCAGATTAAACCCGAGTTCTCTACCCCAGTGTAGGCTGCACCCCTCACCTCCGCTGCCCTTTAAGTTTAAAGTACAGAGGCATGACAAACACACACACGCTCACTAAAAGACACAGTCTCACACACACACAAACATACAAGCAGAGACATAAAAGGGCTCACGCTTATTCTGGCAACAGATGGCCCTGTCCCTATAATCCCCTTTGATGCTGCGGTGGGCAGTGGCTCCTGAACATCTCTGAAGCTAAAGCCCCAACAAAACTTACTACTTAATACTTTTCCTTTAACTGACCCCAATTGCCAAGGAGCTGTCAGCTGTCAGACCTGGTTAAGAGCGTCTTTACTGGTGGAGAATGAAGGGCACAGGTTTCTCTCTCTCTCTCTCTCTCTCTCTCTCTCTCTCTCTCCTTTCTCAGGTTCCTGTTTGCTTTCTGTCACACACGGTTCATTCCACCTCCACAGCAGCGCGGCTGTGAAAGCAGGTTGTCCGTAGAGCGCTTTGACTAGTAGTATAGATGGCACTTATTTCTTCCATGCTCCTTCCAGAAGGCGAAAGAGTGATCCGTCCCGAGCTGTAATATTGGAGCCACAGATGGCAGGAGGTGGGCTAAGAGGCTTAGATTTCATCAAAGAGCTCACCTTAATTAATGTCAATTGTAAGAAAAAAAAGGCTCTCCGTGTTTGTTTAACCTGTAAATTATACATACAGAACGGAATTAAAACCAAAGCCAAACTTTTTTGACTTGATTTTATTTTTTATTTTTTTTTATTTTTTTTTTTTTTACTTGTCTTTCACAGGCATCTGTGTAAGTGGCTGCTTACTAGTTTAGAGAGCTGGCTAGTTGATGCTGATGAAATAAATCTGCTATCTCTAAAGAAAGTGGCTCAGTCTCCGATAAGATAAAATCCCCACGATAGTAATGAGCTCACTAATGGAAGTTTTAAAGGAATTAAACAAATACCCTTAACACTCACATTTTGTAGAAAAAAAAAGAAAAAACATGATTTTAGTTTAATTCTTAACACAAATATTATAGCTGGCATTTTCAAAATTTTGCAGAATAGCAAAAAAACGTTATGTTAAACACATCAACTGCTCCAAATCTTTGAGTGAACCATCACTATGAATCAATTTGCTTTCTTATTAAGTGTCCACTGTAAATAGAATCAAATGTGAACTCACATCTTAACCTTTGTCTTAAATGATTTTCCTCTCCTCAAATAGGGAGCTCTGTTAGTCCTCTGTTAAAAGCACAGATGCCGCTGATTGCAGATGTCTCCTCAGTTTCATTTCCAAACATTCAGATTCTAAGCAAACGGGGAAACCTGAATTAGTGCTTGCTGGCTGTGCGATTTCAGAGAAATCTTCTATACCATTCGATAATGTATTATCATTTGAGAGCTTTGGGGGATAATCATCGCTGAGATTTGCTCACGTTTCCAGCAGGTCTGCTGAGATGCATGTACGTAGCTAATGGGATTGGGCTTTTTTTCTATCCCTCTCCTGTGGCGTTATGGAGCTGGCAGCTGAACTTGAACGGATGCGCATGGTGCTGAGTCGTGCACAGGACTATTTCAAGACTGAAATGCGATTGTTTTAATACTTTAATCCACCTGTCCTTGGCATTCAGGATGTTGTAGAAGTCGCCTAATTATTTCAGTGCCCTCTATCCTTCCTGGATGAAATTCAGTAGAGACAGCAACAGCCCTCTGTTGATAAATAAGGCCATACACAAATGATTCTTGAATTTCTTAATGGGGAAGAAGTTGTCATTTTTTAATTAAATGAAATAAAGATACTTTTTTTTTTCTCTTTTACTCCAATGTCCGGCATGTCAATAAAGTTCCGACACATACAACTTCTGAATCATACTTTAAAAAATGTATAGCCTAATTGAAATTTTAAAAATGCATGCATGCAAAGAGGATCTGAAATACCCCAAATCACTTTAGAGCAAGCCATTAAACAACCAGAATTCTCAGAATTGTCCCAGGTTCCAGCCACGATAGTATGCAAACACAAATATTTTCTTTTAATTAAAAAGGCCTCATCTCACTGTATCCTCCCCCAAGCCTGCTGCCAGCTCCCAACGACCCCCTAATGCACACAAACGCACACACACACACGCACGCACACACACACTAGTACTGCTTTTTTTTTTTTTAAATCCACACATTCGCGGTCACATACAAACGGGCAAAAAATTTGACGGAAAGTGATTATTTTAATTGCATCCCGGGCCGTGGATTCCTCCTGACTAGCTGCTAATCTGTCAGAGTCTGGTTGTCAATTGTGAACCGGGGACACCAGCAGTGACGGCTGCCCAGTTCACTGATAGCCCCCTGAGGGACAGTTAACCCTCAAACACCCCCACCTCTGAAAAGCAAAACAAAAAAACACCCTCTCGTGCTCACGACTCACTCCCCACTTCCTCCCCCCCAGTCTAGTCCAGCCTAACAGAACCCACGGTGGCACTAAAAGGTGGGGGGAGGAGGGGGGGGAGGGTGAAGGATTGGCGGTTTCTGCGTATGTGCCTGCTGGTTTGGGACGGTGGTGGCGGTGGTGTGTGTTGTACGTGTGGTTCAGCGGGGGGGCGGCTGCTTGATAGTAATGCATGTTGATGGTTTCAGAGATTCATTTCAGAAACAGGGGCCTCATTAACTGAAGTCTTCATCAGGCCAGTGAGCAGTGGGCACATTAGGGGTCCACAGGAAGTTGGACTACAGCAGGAGAGTGCATTAGGGAGGCCTAGGGAGGCACACTCCTTCTCTTCCCCTCAGTTCCACTTCCACTTCCAGTGCTTTTCTATATCTTAATGTACCTTTCAGAGGAATTCGGATAGAGGTCAATAATTATGCTCTTTAAATTATTCAGTCGAGGTCCTCTGTAATTGTGCTTTTTAGAGGCTCGGACATTGACAGCATGTTTTACTGCACCGCGTTTGGGGCACGGCCTGACCGGATGAATCCGTAAAAGAGTAAGAGAAAAGAGCATGGTGTGTGTGTGTGTTTTACTGTTCTCATCACCAATTGACGTAGGAGTGATCTTCGTTTATAAAATCTTGCCAAAGCCGAATGAATTCTCCTGCTGGGGGAAATTTGTCAGCACATCCAAGCAGGGATCCCTTTTAAAACAGGCATCTGTGGTGGGCACGCTGGTGTCAGGGACCTACTGAGCTACCAGCCCCTGTGTGGGAATGTTTAGTTTGGGACACAACCATGTTATTTTTGTTACATCGAGGAGAGGAAAGCGCAAACTGCAAGGGTAGCAGAAAAAAAAATCGCCAAACTTTCTCTACAAAGCCAGCCCCGGCAACGTTTGACTGCACATGATAACATCGTCCATCCACACAACAAGTCCTCTTTCAGCTGCAGATTATTAACACATCGCTGCAAGCGGCAGAGGGCATTTCACTGTTGTCACAGGGTCTAATATTTATATTTATCTAGTTGGGAGAGGCACTGACAAACATGTCACACACCTGCGGTTTTGTAATACATGCTACTGCAGTTTGGTGTCAAAGAAAGAGCCTGTACAGTAGAGTTTTGTTGGGGCGAGAGGAAGACTGTAATTACTGTCTGGCGATTCATCTAGTCACTGCATAAAATAGTGTTTATCCAGTCGCCTGTGTTTCTGTCGTGGCTGAGGGAGGGGAGGGTCATGTTTTGCACAACTGAGACAGCTAGGGCAATCAGGAGAAGAATCGTGACTCCAAAACATTCAGCCTTTCTTTTCTTTTCTCTTTCTTTCTCTTTGTCTCTCTTTCTCTCGGGTTGAGAACTGGTGCCTTAGAAAATGAGATCTCCCTTTCTCTCTCTCCCCCCCCCTTCTCTGACACACCCACACACAAATAAACATAAAAAGCTAATTTGTTAGCGCCCTCACTTTTGGAGGCCTGAGCAGTAGAATATTGTTGAGGGGGAAAAGTAATGCTGTGTCAAACGCTGACATTTGTTGCAAACATGGGGCCTTGGAGCAGCGGTAACAACAGCAGCCGCACTTTCGCGGACCGGCTCAGGCAGATTGTCAGCACATGAAGAGAGGATGCTTTGAAACAAGATTAGCCTCCAAATGGCCCTGCCCCCCCACCACTCCTGTGCATAATGTGTGCATGTGTACGTCTCCATGTGCGGCTGCGCTAAGATGCTAAATGATCAGGTCCACTGAAATATTTGTGGGCCTGTTTTCTCACAGAACGAGTCCAGGGTGTCACACGCCGTATATCAACCGTACAGCTGAAGGCGCATGTGCTCGCGTTTGTTCCTCCGCAAGGCCCCATTATCTGGCACATGGGTCTAGGGCTCGGTTTCGCAGGCCAGAAAGCACCATCCCAGTCACCGAGGCTGCCTCCCCTTGGCTTTGGGTTACGGTGACCCTGGGCGGGGGGTGGGGGAAAAAAAAAAAGTCCATCACCCCCACACACTGCCCCACAAAAATGAATAAAAATTGGAAAACAACATGGAAGGTCCACCTAATACGGAACACTTGCAATATGCTGATGTTTTCTTTTGCACACTGTGTTTGCTAAATTGCCTTTGACTGCGTGCATCAGTAATGAAACTTTATGTCCTTGTGGAGAGGGCAGCAAGTCCGTTCCAGTTAGGACCGGGACGATCTCTCCTGTCTGGCTTTTGTAAGACTTTTTTTTTTTTTCCCCTAATACGCGTCCTTATGAATAAATGAAGCCCATGAAGTCATTTTTTCCATATTTGTGTAAATTGCTTTAAAAGCATTTTATCATGTCATAAAAAAGCGCAATTGATCTGCTGGGCTTAGCCCATTGGACAGCTGTGTGTTTTGTTAATGGCCACTTTGCTCCAAGCAGCTTATTAAAAAATTTATATATAAATGCTAAAATTGCATAAATTATTTAGATACAGTAAGCATTTTTTTGTTTTGGTCAGGCAGGGAGGGGCTGTTATCAGTATGGAAATTTACCATAGTATATTATCTGCTGAAATATAGTAATATATCTGCCCAGACACATATGTGTCCTCCTCACTGCACCCCCACACATGCAGAGGCGCAGGGAAAAAGTATATATTTTTTGATGACTTCGTTTCAGCAACCACGGAATGTCACCCATATCCTGGTTGATTGTACTTTCGAGTTTTATGATGTTTTTCCATTGATTTGTTTCCCGGGCGCAGCTGCCGACCTCTATTGAGGGACGAACGTAATCAGCGCTGACGCAAATTAGATGGTTATTCGTTTCGAAAATTGACAGAAAAACAATAAAAAAGATGAAATGCTCCCAAATCAATAGATATAATGAAATTCAAATAATCCGAGAGATGAGGTCTCCATGGCAACTGATAATGTGGAAAAGAAAACAATTTAATAAAGGACAGACACGCTTTGAAAACAGATTGGGGAGGGGGGTGGCTGTAAAGCGGGGAGAGGAGAGCAGAGGAGAGAGGAGGTGGGGAGATGGAGGGATAGAGGGAGGGAGGGAGCAAGGGAGGGAGGGCGGGAGGTAGAGGGGTGTTTGTGGCTGTAGTGGTTGCTCTATAGCTTGTTTCCCCCGGCGTGTGAAGGATCTGTGTCTGTCCCAAGGACACCGGAATAATTAGAAAAGCTTTCAGGCCAGAAAGTGCAGATTCAGGTTTTAATACACAAAATTATTTCAGGGGCAGTGAATCGGAAAACCATTTGTTGGTGACCTTCCTGAGAGGCCTCCCCCTCCCCGGTACAGGGCAAGATGGAGGCTATGTGGCAGCACTGCCTGAGTTATAGCATATTTGTGTTTTTATAGAGGCATGGGGAATGGAGTTGGGGAAGTTGGGAGGGGGATGTGGGGGTAAATGTGTGTGTGTGTGGTTGCGTTTCGGTGTGTGCGCGCTTGCGGTGGGGGGGGTCATATGGAGACCTTGTATGTATGTGTGTGTGTGCACGTGTGTGTGCATGTGTAGGTCTGGCAGGAGTTTGGGCAGAGGGAGGGAGAGCAAAGATGAGATGAGAGAAAAGGGGGAAGTTGCAGATCCGGCTGTATTTACAGATCAGTTGTCAAAAGGAGCCATTTAAGGGGAATGCGCCCGTTCCCGCACTGTGACAGGCGAGGTGCATGTTTAAAAAGCAAAAAGACAGCTATGAACCTGAGAGGGAGATAGTCAAACACAGGCTTTTTCTGTTGAAGACAGACAGAGCAGGGGGTGGTGAGGGAAGCGAGTGAGTGTTAAGTGACTTCATTTGTAGTCTATTTAAGGTATGTTTTACTTGTCCTTGTGCTGCTCCTCCAACATCCAATACAGGGGGCTGCATTCTAGTTAGTACAGCCAGGGAATAATGATTGAGTGCGTCGTTCTCGTTTCTTGTAAATACGAATGACTTTCCTTCATCTGGCTAAAAACCTGTATTTGATTTCAGTCTTGCTGTCAAGGGAGATTTGCTGCTGATGCAAACATTGATAAGCGTCAACCAAAAGCGCAGCTCTGTTTCCCTCATTAGCTTATCATGACTTTAAGTACACTTTCTGGCAGCTTTATTCAACATCCGTGTCCTGCTCTTTTAACATCCTATTTTCTTTATTACACGTTGTCAACGTTTTTAACAGAGTGTGGTTGGGCGTTGGAGCCACGTCTGTCAAGAAGTGACTACCATTTTTTGTGTCATTAGAAGGCTTTGTTTAACTCAAATAAAGGTGATCCACCCTCTGTTCAAATTATACCAACAGTAGGACCAGGATATCACAACGTGAGCGCAGATACACTTATCCTGTTCCACAAGGCAATAAATGGAAAAACAAGTCCTCACACACAAAGCTTGGCCTGATAATTACTGTTCTGATATTTTAATAGCATAGGATCCAGATCAGGATCAGTTTCCTGCAATATAAACCCTCATAAAAGTTGGGCAATATTTGATTAAAAAAAAAAACATGGGATCAAGTTCCACTCAACGTTAATCTCTGTCCTTTCTCTTGTCAAGAATCTCGAAATCTGTCAAAAGATCTGTGCCATTCAGCAGCTGTTACTTAATACACAATAAAAAGGTTATAAATTACAATCACACTCTTCTCCTCTGTCTACCTTTAAACAGTGGTTTCATTCCTTTTCTTACTTGATTTAATTTTTTTAAAGCAAGCCCTTTTAGTTCAGTTGTTAACATGCTGTTGCACACAGAAGATAATTACAGGCTTATTTAAACTCTGCGAGTCAGATCTTATTTTCTTTTACTGCGGAGATTCTGCTCTTATTCAAAGACTAACAGAGATCTGACATTCTTCAGCAGGACAGCTAATATTCTCCAGTATTGATATTGCAATGTGAAAAGTGCCCCTCAAGTAGGAGAGAAACTAGAAATTCCCCACTGTACACTAGCTAAGAGCCTTCAAATCTAACATGCCAGTGTCAATGAAGACTGTTTTCTTTTTTTAAATGAAAAAAAAAGATAGACTAGAGACCTGAAATACGAGAGCCGATAGGCATCCACTGCATGTTTGTGTGTACATGCATACTGACACACACACATAGGGCACAGAGCACATGTTATCACTGTCAACAGCAGCAGTAGCAAACAGCAGCAGTTGTTCTGTGTTTGTGCCTGTGTGTGTGTGTGTTGTGTATGAGTGAAAGTGTGTGCTTGCATGCCCAGAAATCTCTCTCTCTCGCTCTAGCTGCTGGCTTCGAGGGACTCACTGTAAGTCAATCTGTGTATTCATATGCCTGAGAGTGTGTGTTTTGTGTGTGTGTGTGACTACTGTACTACACTTCAGGGGCCAGGAGCCAGGACCAAGCCTAGCCGAACAGGGCTGGAAAGGGCCAAGGGCCAGCTCCCTGTGCGCACAACCCTCCTCACACCTGTCTCACACACACACACACACACACATACACGTACACACACATATACACAAACAGACGCACACAGCTCGTACAGCCGTGCTGCTCGGCACAGGGCTCTCATTGTAGCAGTGACAGGAGGGCGCCCGTTAAGTGGCTCTCTCTTCCTGGGGCCTGTGTGTTGTGTTGTGTTGTGTGTGTGCGTGTGTATGTGTGTGTGTGTATGTGTGTGCGTGTGTGTGTTTTGTTCCCCTATGTGGCTGTGGGGTGGAGAAGGGCGATGAAGGACCCCTACTGGTAAAGTGGGTAAACTCGCACAGCCTCGACATCTGTGCTCAGAGAGGGGAGGGAGGGAAGGAGTGGAGAGAGAGGAGGAGGGAGGGGGAGGGTAAGGAGGGAGGAGAGATAGACAGCGAGAGAGGAGAACAGAGTGGGAAAGAGGAAAAGGAGTGAGAAGGAAAGAGGGAGGGAGAGAGAGACACAGAGAGAGAGAGAGGGAGAGAGAGAGAGAGAGAGAGAGAGAGCAGTGCCTTGGCAGAGAGCAGTTGAGGAGAAAATGCCTTGCTTTGTGGAGAGAATTCTTCCAGGGCAGGAGGGAGAGGTGAGACAGAGCGCAGAGAACGGTCTGCTGCCAGGTAAGACTCTCACACACCTTCCTCCCCCACCCCCCTCCTCTTCCTCTCTCTCTCTCTCCCTCTCTCTCACTCCCCCACCCACCCACCCCCCCACACCCCCCACACACACACGCACAAGAGTTGAGTGCTACCTCGAGGTGAACGGGTCTGCTACTAGTTGCAGTTGGCATGAGTCAGGCACGCATGTGTAGTGATGTAGTGGGTGGTGTCAAAGTGTGTGTGTGCGTGTGTGTGCGCGTGTGTGGGGGGAGGGGGGGGACAGAGCAGGTGTAATATTTGTTTTTTGGAAAAAATGTTTAGTTTTTAATTACAAATTCACATTTGCTCCTAAAGTGCACTGAATGTCAGTGATGTGTTTAATAAATTTTAGTGGCGCGTTGCTTCCTCAAAAGTTTTACTGTTGACTTTTGTGCTGTATCTCATAGCACAGTTCCACTTTCTTTTAATATATATATATTTTACAGTTATGTTTATGATATTCAGTGATGGAAAGTTACAAAACACATTTATTCAAGTTCTGTATACTGTACATGTACAATTTTAGATAATTCAGTATATATTTTTATTGCTACTTTAACTTAACTACATTGCAGTGGGAAATAATACACCTTTTATTTACATTATATGCTACTTTGCAAATTGATATTTTACATGCAAAATATTATCAGTTCATAAAATATGATACAGTGTAATAGAAAACAGAATACAATTAACAATGTAAAAATGTTGTGTATGTGTTAATCACTTATAATAATCTGGTTATATAATATATATAATATTTTAGCAGTCTGAAAGAGGCCATCGTGCATAAACAGAATTTTTGATTACTTTTGATACTTTGTTTATTTTGATGTTATTATTTTTTTTTTATAGTTTTCAAAGTCCAACATTTTTTTAATGCAGGACTTTTGTTTGTAATAAATTATTTTTGAATTATGGTGTTGAAAGTACTACTTAAGTAAATGATCTGAATACTTTATTCACCACTAATTACATGTTATCTTTATAGTAAATACTTTTTTTAAAAAATTTATTATGAAGCCATATTCCGGCTGTTACAGTGATTAAAGGCTACACAAATGCACGTAATTTACTTTTAAGGGAAAATATGATCTAAATACCTTGTTTTCCACATGCTAAAATGAGAAATTATTTAAAAGCACCTAAAATCCCTTTGCTCTAATGTCAAGTGCACATGTTTTTCGGATCCGACATGAGGTAATTTGCGGTGTTGAGATTGATTCGGGCTGTTTAGGTGCAGATGTTGTGATGGAGAAGTTTGTCATCTGAGGGATTTTCCACTCTGCTGATGTAAACAGTGTCTGTTGTAGAAAGGCTAAAGAGTCCTTTTCTCCCTTGTGGAGACATGGCTGTGAGAGGAATAATCGTCCTTGTGTACAATTAGATTTGCTCCTTTTGCTTAAATAAATACTGTGTCTGTGAGCATAAACACAGATTTACATGCGGCCCTGTGGCTGTCTGTCTCTGAAACAGCCTACCGCTACAGTCGGGGCCTGATATTACTTGCTGAGGACCACAGGAAAAAAAAAAAGAAAAAGAAAAAAGACAAGACAGACGAGGCAGAAGTTGGCCGGCTCTAACTTCACGCTTGCTGTTTATTTGTTTTTATAACAAATGGAACCGGCGTCTCGAGTGAAAGGTGAAGTGAGAATTGAATTTGGCTTGCGTTACTGTGGCGATCTGGCAACCGCTCCCATGTCCCACAGGACTGCTCTGGTTGCTGTGTGCCGGGCGCGTGTGTTTGTTATTTAACTGGTGTGTGTGTGTGTGTGTGTGTGTGTGTGTGTGTGTGTGTGTGTGTGTGTGTGAGTGTACACTATTGCTCTGCATGCGTAATCGTGTATGTGCGCGCGTGTGTGTTTGGTAGTGGGTGGTGGTAGCAGCATTCACGAGAGAGACATTTTACTAAGCAGACATTTCCCCCTCTGTTTTCACTCTGACCTGGTAGGAGATTGATGACTGAATTGTGGAGTACATGTTAACAGTAACTGGTGATTTATGAAGATACTTAGGGTAAGTGAGGCCGCACAGGCTGGAGGGGAAGAAAAAGATATAGCCTTTTAAGTTAATGCAAAAATATAGCCTTTTTAAGTAATAATTGTTATTACTACTGCAGGGGTTTGGAGAGAGGTCTGAGTTAGAGTTGGATGTGCACAAAGTGAAGCTTTTCCTTTTCCATTGGCCATGTGCCGACCTTTGTGTCTAGTTTTTTAACTTTGCCTCCATATAACATTACAGGTTTATTGTATAGAAAAGGAAAAATACACATGTGCGTTTTTTGGATACATAGATAGACAAACATATATTGAGATTCATTCAGATTGCAGAATTAAAATATTTCAATTGAGAAAAGTGACTTTTTTCCTGGGGTAAACCACAGTGGAAAACTTTTCTTGGCTGAACCCTTGCACTGCAACAAGTGCACTGTGTGTTTTGGCAGCCCCGCTTAGCCAAAGATCCCTCAGAAAATCCACATGCAATTTTAGAAGAATCAGATTCTTTCCCTTTTCTTGGCTCGCGGATTCCCTCGATATTGTGCACACGGAGAATCTTCCTCCCTATTCAAATTTGAGATCCAATTCACTCGGATGTGATCTATAGCATTTTTAAGGAATAAAGCAATTTTAGGGAACAGAGAATAGTGCTTCCCCTGCAAGAGGGATGGCTTTCATTTTTTTTTTTCAAGGCACCTCTTAGACTGAGTGAAATGTTTCCCCTGTTCGCTCAGGGACGACTTTATTTCTTACCAGGGATTTAACACTCACTCAGTCCCCTCATAAATACAGCGTCCCTCAGCCCTTCGCTAGCCATAACTCATGCACTAACTCTCTAGCTAACTAAACTCATATAGCAGAGCCAACACTTGTTTGTCTTTTACCTCAACCTTTTTCTCTCTCACTCTTCCTCTCTGTCTCTTTTTCCTCCTTTGAGCTGATTTATGTGTGACAGGATCTTCTTTGACTGCCGTCTCACCAGGCTGCTGTGCCGATCTCCTTGGCCCACTCGCGTAGTGGGCTTTTTTTTTTTTTTTTTTTTTTTTTTACAAGAAAATGTGCATTTGAATATGAGCCAGCACAATCTCCTTGCGGCTATTTACAGTGAGCCTAATGATCCAAGAATGAGCGAGAACAATACCGGAGAAAATGCAGACGTCCCCCCTCTGCGTGTCACAACACAACTCAGGTCTCCGAAGAACGAAGCAAGTGTTTGATTTGTTGATGAAAATCTCTCTGTAAGGCAAAGGACATAAAATTCCTGCTTTCTAGGCACCTGTTGAAAGTCTTTGTGTGTGGTTAGATCTTTCATGGCACCTACTTGTAGATTTTTTTAAAAACTTTTTAACATGTTATCCCGATGGCACAATAAAATAGCAGACAATCAGCAGCTGATAAACTTTTGAGACGTTTCACTTTGGGCTGATGAAAGCGGCTCAGGTGGGATATTACAGTATGGGGGGAAGCCTTTACTGATCTGGTGCCGATTGGCATTTTGGGAGGAGACGGTCTTTCTGGCGTGGTTCCCGTACTGGTTGTTAACAGCCTGCTTGTACCTTCTGTTCTCTCTGTTCAGTCCCACTGGCCCGACACTGACAACTCCTCAAGCATCTGAAGACCCTCTGAAGTCAAAATCGCCCATTTTGATGTCTCATGACAGCACCCGGCGTTTTGTTGTATTTGCGTCTGAAAACACGGGCCCTGCTTGGAGGAATTACCCTCAGCGCTCCTTGTCGGATGGGGGAGGAGGGTATAGTTCCTCTTTTCCCCCTCATCTCCCTGCTCTCCTTGCTGTCCTTCCTTTCTTTTT
Source organism: Lepturacanthus savala (assembly GCA_030544235.1). Classification (NCBI taxonomy): domain Eukaryota; kingdom Metazoa; phylum Chordata; class Actinopteri; order Scombriformes; family Trichiuridae; genus Lepturacanthus; species Lepturacanthus savala. Next base: position 16,781,554 of record CM060480.1, read on the forward strand.
GATCTCGCCATCAAATCTTCCCCCGTTTTTTTTTTTTTCTCCCCCCTCTTTATGAGTGACGTTTACCCGAGAGCGGCTGGGGAAATGGCTGGCTGAAGAAGACGTTTGAGAAAATGCGCCCGAGCAAGCTATCACCTTTGATAAAGCCATAGTTCCGGCGGGAGAAGAAAAAGAAGAAAGCCGGGACGAGCGAGAGCATTGTTGGTAATGAAAAATGCCACGCAAGAGGGAGCATCGCTCTGATCCCGGCCTGTTAAACTAACAGCGTATTGTACAACAGATACTGCAGCAGAACATCAAGCATTTCTCTGGTTGCTGCACCGCGATGAGTGTTTGACCCAGAGGACGGATATGGATCTGGGATACCACACCGCGCCTCTTATTGCACATCAGCTGGGCACCAAATAATCTCATAATACAGCTCTCTCTGTCACACACACACACACACATGCACACACTGAGTCAGACAGGTGCTGCCATCAACACGGGCATACCTTCAGCTGTGTCACCAGTTGGCAAAAAAGGCGGGCAAGGCGCATGAGAGCACTGCAGAAAGAGTAATAAATGATGGGGAAGTGGAGGGTAGTTTGGAGACACAGAGAGCAAAGAAATGTTAGCTTTAGTAATTACTACTTCCATAGAGAAGCAGTGGAGAGGACAGTGAGGCAAGCAAGCGCACAAAGGAGGCCCCGTGTGCAGATAATGAAGGGGTATCATTGTAGCTCTGACAGTGTTAATCTTAGAGTGCTCCACAGTATGTTTGTGTGTGTGTGTGTGTGTGTGTGTGTGTGTATGAGTGTGCACGTGTAGCTTTTTTTAATATATATATATATATATATATATATATATATATATATATATATATATATATATATATATATATATATATATATATATATATATATATATTGTCGGGGTGGATGGAAGTTAAGGTAGAGTGCCGTTTGACTCCCACCCTGCCAGGGAGACCATCCGGCCCACCTGACACCGCAGTTTTTATCCAACTTTTTTGACAGTCACTGCTTCTCACAGCTTCTCAGTAAAACATTTATGAAACTCCAGACCATCTCACTCATCCTCACAAAGCACCAGGATCACCGATCAACACCCCGAAACTTCATCACTTCTTTATAGATGAAAGAGGGCGGGCAAAAAAAAAAGAAAATAAAAAAGCGCAAAAAAAAGGGGACGAGCAGTCGAACTTTCTTTGTGCTTTTTCCCTTCTCTTTTTTTCTTCCTCCCTCTTTCCATTTGAAGTTGCAAGACACTCATTTGAGCCTCATTGCACACCGACATTCAACACACGAGAAAGTGTTATGAATATGTATCAACACAGCATATGGCAGCAGAAGCGCTGGGACTAGGTGTGTCCAGAAGGTAGAGTGCTGCCGATGCATTATTCTCCATTCAAATTACCACGCTAAGAATGCAGTGGGGAGCCGAGAGGTGTTCACCACCTCTTTAGACGGGGCACGAGAAGAAGCTGGATCATGCAGAACAGCGGGAGCGGAAGAGCTGTGATGAGCACAGTAGTAGGCCAGCTGAGTTTCCTTGATTTGGTAGATTTTTTCGGCAGGTTCAAACCCAGCACTCGCTGACACAAGCGTGATTAAAAGTGATATTTCTGACACATTAGGATGCGCACGGGAAGTAACCTCCTCTAAAGCGTTCATTATTAGATGCATGACAGACCTGAATATTTATAAAATAGGTTTTAATAATTAATAGCAGCAATCTGCTCCCGTAATTCATCAGATTTGCACTTCAACAGAGTATCCGTTTTCACTTTAAAATAATAATAAGAGGAATATTAATGTTGCAGAAATGTAAAACGGGCAGCTGGATACAGCACAAATAGGCGAGCGCTCCATGTTCACTTCTGAGGCTTTCCTTTAACCTGTCACTTTTCAAACAAAATTACATTTTAAGCCATCAACACTGCGCCATGTGAAAACCTTCATTTGTTTGTGCTCAACAAATTTAGTGAGTGGCTTCTCACAAATGTGGCAAGTCATGAAGATAAAGATGCAGGAAACAAAGTGGGTTTGGTGTAGAATGCAAAGGTAGTCGCTGTGGTTTTTATCAAAAGCAAATTTATTTGTTTGAGTCAACTTAGCAACGCTTCCTTTTGCACGCTGAGACCCAAAATAGACGGCATTTTTTTTCTGTAAAGCAGCCTTGCTTGTTTTTGTCGTTTCATTTTTTTTTTTTATTTTTTCCCCTTTATTTTGAGTCAAGTCGTTTTATCACACCTTCAAAATTCAGTCCCAGCACATTCCTCCTCCTCCTCCTCCTCCTCCTCCTCCTCCCACCACTTGAACTCTCAACAACAAGAATGTTCCTGTTTCAGGTGTAAACTGCCGCATTAACTTCTGCCTCCAGTTCACATTGAACTTTTTTGATAAAGCGCACTCTGCTTTAGTGCCGTTGACGGATGCAGTGGCGTGTTTATCCTCACCGTGGATCTGTGTTTAATTGTCAGCGTGCATATCTGACGGTGTGTGCCTTAGACGCAAATGACGGGACCTGCTGCCACCAGACAGAGGAGCAGAAGGAGAGCAGAGCACACAATGCCCTGCTGTCTACAACCCACGCATACACACACGCACACACAACACACGCAGACAGCTAATATTGGTTGCAGCCACTTAACATATGTGTTTACAGGGTATTGTGCACATATCTACCCTTTTGCAACCACACACAGACACACATACACTTTTAAATGTCATATATCATAGCAAACCCCATTGTCACTCTCGGCCTGCTTATCAGAAACACAAAAGATAACAAACTAGATATCTGACTGGGGACTCACAGCTACAGGGTCTAAAAAATGCAAATCCCACGAGCAGGAAGACTCACTCATCTCACTCATCACTTCCTCTCTCTGCTCTACAAAGAAAGTATTTTATCAAAATTTAATTATGCTTCATAGGAAGACTGCGTCGAACATTTAAATTGTAGAATGTGATACCAAAAAAAAAAAAAAAGTCTCTGCTCTGATTTTCCATGGAGGAGCCATTGGGTCATTTTTGGACAGGTAGATTGTACCTGGATGACATTTGTGATTCATTCTAGCGCAAATAAAGTCCAAAAGTCTGTCAGGCAGAGTAAATTTTTTAATGGTGGCCAGTGATCGATGATGTCAGAGCGAGCATCCTGTCTGGAAATACATGCTTTTTTTATTTTATTTTATTTTTTTTTGGGGGGGGGGGGGGGGGGGGGGGGGGAATGTTACCTTCTCTTTTCTTTTTCAAGGGAAGAGAGAGAAAGAAGAAAAAAAAGTGCAAAGGGGAAAGAGATGGGAGGAGGGGGGGGGGGGGGTAAGGAGGTCAACGAGATCTGATGCAAACATTCCAAACCAGGCCTGAATTTAGGGAAATTGCTTGAAAAACATTGACTTGCACTTCACAAGGCCCCTGTATCTGAAAAACAAATTTAAAATGTAACCTTGGAAATCAATTAAGAAGTCCGCGGGAGCTTGAGAAAAAAGAGGGATAAGGCCCCCCCTCACCACCACCACACACACACACACACACACACACGTCTCCTCTCCTTCACTAAGCAGGGACTCAGATCTGCCCATCAGAACACAGCCTTGTGTGAGGAGGCTTTGTCAGCGGGGGCTTTATTTATTTATTTTTTTTTAACGGCAGAGTGCCTTATATGCTGTCAAAATGTCTCAGGAGTCTTATTAAAGAAATGCCACAGCTCATTTCCTTGTAATGCAATTCATATGCTGGTGAAAGGGGGCATGTCTAAAGATCTAAACAGCTTTGCTTTTTAGGCTTCACATTAGGGGTTATCTGTGAGGGCTTGTCATTGATTGACATTATCTGGCCTGACAGGGCCTCATATCAAGGTTAAGCTCATGGACAAAAGTGCCACCCGCACGGACACACAAGCGCACTCTCACTCACTCACACTTACAGTCAAATAAGGCATGCTCTCCTCAACTTCCTGTTGAGAGGGGCGCTACGTATGTGCGCCGGCTTTAATCGGTGCGTGTGCATTTGTGTGTGTGCCAGGTGGAGATTTCCAGACTTAATTGATAACTAATGGAGCGACGTGTGCTGAGTTTACCCTGGAGGATTGACACTGTGTTGTGTGCGTGCGTGCACATGTGTGTGTGTGTGTCCTGTGGAGAGATAGTGTGGGTAGGTGATTGTAGGAAGATTGGGGGGGGGTGAGTTACTCAGCAGCGTAACTCCAGATTCTGGTAAATTAAATATTGCCCCAAAGATTATGACATACAGTGACACACACCAATCTGGGGCCTCGTGACCTCTTACTGTAGGCGAGTGGGCTTCGCTACAGCGTAAAACTCACAATACACACACTCACATGCACAACTCCTCCACCCCACCCCCCTGCTTCTTCCTCCCAACAAGCCACAAAGGCAAAGAGAGATCCCCGTGACCAAAATACAACTGAAGCAGTTAATCTGTACAGATATTAGCTCAAGGGCCCTTGAGAGGTGCACCGCTGAGCCCCCTTCTCCACTGTACTACCCACGCTGCCTCGCCGCCGCACCGAGCGCAGCAACCATGAGGGAGGGACACAGGGGTCGTCTGCTCATTTGCCATGGCTGTGGCTTATCAAATTGCACTCCTGGTGTCTTGAAACCGAACATGGAAGCCGAGCATCAAAACAAAGCTGCAGGAATAAATTTCCCTTGTTTCAGCTTGTGGAAGCATGGGACTGTGTGTGTGTGTGTGTGTGTGTGTGTGTGTGTGTGTGTGTGTGTGTGTGTGTGTATTTTTTTTTGTTTTTTGAAGCAAAGTTTTTGCCTCCTGCCACACGAATTAAGTCATCATCTGGTGCCAGCTGTGAGTGCCAGATTTGATGTACAATTTTAACAAGCCGTGTCCACCGTGAATTACCCTAAGCAGCAAACTGAATAAAAGTTGGCTGTTTTGGTACGTGGCTGTCAGAATGGCTCTTGTCACTCATGTCAGATTGTTTTTTTTTTTTTCCCTCCCTTAGACCATTTTAGGCTTAGCTTGTCCTCTGTTCTGGAAAATACCATAATTACCCTGTTTGTGATGAAGCTGTAGGGCGTATTTGTCCTTAGATTTCAACTTTCCTGCCTGATTGCCCTCAAGTTCAACGTCTTTCCTCTTCCGCCTGCACTTGAAATATACATTGTTTTCTTCAGCCATTGTCCTGTGTAGTCTGTGCGTGCGTGTGTGTGTGTGCGTGTGTGTGTGCGTGTGACTGGAGCTGTTTTGTGTCCGCCTTTGTCCTGCAGCGCATTGTTTGTGTTTTTGCGGCGATGTGACGGGAGCGTGGCACTTGGCTGAGGGCTCGTGTTTGATAACAGCCCTTGGACGGCGAAGAAGTGAAATTGTCCAAACGGGTCCTTCAAGGTCAGCACCCCCAGAAAGACGACGCACAATGTGCAAGGTCACATTCTAGACTAAAAGCAATAAGTGCTTTATTGATAGAAAAAAAAAACAACAACAAGCAGGCAGATGTGCAACCAACTGATTAATAATAAAATAGATTTGTGAGAGAGAGAGAGGGGGGGGGGGCAGGGGGAAGGGAGGGTGCAGGGGAGAGAAGACAGTTACGTCCTCACTGTATGTCCGCGTGTCTGTGTACTGTATGTGCCAGCCTGCCTGCACGCATGTACAGGCTGCCAGAGCGAAACATTGATCCTGTTGTGGAACCTTAAAAAAATCCATTAAAAATCCGGTTGTTTAAAAAAAAAAAAAAGAGAGAGAACAAAATGTGACGGATCGGCGCTGCTGGCAGTTTCCCGGTTGTACAGTCTTTCTGCTTCATGCCCAAAACGTTTCCTATCACCACTGCAGTTTTGTAAGATCCGTAAAATACAGTGTGAAAGTGCAGTTTTAAAAAAAAGAAGATCAAAAGCAACTCACTTCTGTTTTGACAGTATTACACGTATCATGTACAGTATATCTGCTCTCGGTATCATGTTTTACAACAGAGAAAACAGTCACCACAGTTTCTTTTTCCATTCAGTCACTTTATGAACAATGTGCCTTTTGTACTGCACCTACTGTGCGATTATCTTTTTATGAAAATAAGCAGAGGGTATTGGACTGTCGTCATCTTTTATGTGCCTTTATCGTTCCTTCTCTTGTGCTTGCTTTTTTTTCTCTCCCTCCTCCCCAACCCAGCAAACCTGCCAAGTGAATACAGCTCTGAAGTGGATCCGTCAGTGGCAGATTTAGATTTGAGGTGGGGATCACTAAGTCCCAGTCCCAGCCAAACCTGTTTCCTAAAGAAGACTCTGAGGGACAGGAGGGCTGGGAGATTTCCATATGCTCTGCCACCCCCTTTTCCTCAGTGAACACCTACAGTAGTAACCCCCCCACACCCACCCCCGTGCACACTTTTCCTTCTGCTTGATACTGTACACTATACCCGCATTTACAGCCCCCTTCCTGAATCCCCTCTCTGCATAAACTTCTCTGATGTGCCCACCCCCAAACCCTCATCTATCAACTAGTTGGCAATGGCATTGTTTTTAATCATCAGAACCTCAAAATTATTATTATCGCTTCTGATGCGGCAATTAAAACTTCAGGTCAGAGGCACAACGAGCGGTGATCAGCAGCCGAGCTGAGAAGTTTTAATTAGACGATCAGAACCATTAATGCACAAAAAAAAGGTGTGCGCTGGGAAATTAACGGGAACGTCTTAATCAGGGTTAGCGACTCCGAAGAGGAGTCAAGTGAACAGAGAGCAAAAAACAAATCATTTCCGCACCACTGGGACAAAACTCAATTAAATATGCATGCGGAAAAATGGAAATTTCTCAGCATCGGCTTCACCGACTGTTGGAAAACTGTGGCAAAATCTCACGGTGGGGTCGGCGACCTGCTTATTGTTATTCTTGTGTAATAAAAATGAGAAAGGGGCCAGATGCTGGGGTCTGGGTGTCATGGCGTAGTTGTCCATCAGTGGCTTTCCGCTTGACTTCTTTGCGGCTGCTCACAGCCTCTCTACCATGCAGGGGGACAGGGGGAGAGAGGGAGAAAAAGAGAAAAGAGAAAAACATTCTCTTCCTGCAAGCCGTAAATTTACAAAAAAATAAAAAAATAAAAAAAATAAAAACACGGCGTGTCTGCGCGTGTGTTTGCCGGTGTGGCTCAGTGATTTCCCTAAATCACACACGCACACACCATGCACACACTCTCCCCCCACACATGCGACTCCCTCAAGAGACAGAGACACAAAAGGTTGACTGAGCTACACATCGGGAGCCGCAGCCTTGTTGATTAATCTGCCAAAGGTTCATAAAGTTGTATTTTTTTTTTTAAAGAACTAGAACAACTCCGTGTTACATATTATAAAATAATCCCGCGCTGAACAGACATCTCCCGGACCCTGTTTGTATTAATTAACTCCAGATATTGCGGTGGGTTTGTCCCTGTGTCAGTCATGTTGAAACTCAGCAGGAATCCACAACGAGCCCTGTACCTGTGTTTGATTAGGTGAAGCGATAAGCTTCAGTTTAAACAGGTAATATCTACCTCTCTTATACAGACACTCCTGTGTGCTCCCTCCATACAAACCCAACAACTCTACAGGGAACCGGCATGTTTATGGTGCAGCGCTGCATTTTGAATAACCAATAAAGGAGAGTTAATCATTATTTGTTTTCTATATGTTGCACATGTAGCTTTACATCACGCATACGACAGGTACAGAAGTGTTTCAGACTCAAGTCTAGAATGTCAGGTTGTGACTGACCCTGCCAGTCACAGCTGTCGTTAACTCCCCAAATCCTTGATTACAGTCGGTGCACGTTCGCACAAATAATGCACTTCCAACAGCGTTATTAGGATTTGAAACGCCACTTGATTGGGCGTGATATCATTCTGGCACACAAACAGAGACTCTGCATCAAAAAACCAACGAGACCTGTGGGGCTCAGAGCTGTGGAAGAGTAAGTTTGCTTGTGCAGAAGGCTCCACTTGAACACGAGTTGTCTCATCCAGCTCTGAAAAGAAACAGGGCCCTGAGGAACTTTGATGCGCTTCTTTCTGACTGAAGATGAAAAAGAACCTGACCAAATGTATTTAGAATAGTTTCCTAACTTTTTCCTCAGGTTTTGGCCTTATACAGACAGTATATGGCACTCCTTTGTAGCCCTGCACTGTTTCCAGTAAAAATAGTGTCACAGTTAACATAAGCAGTTGGAAAAATTAGTTTCAGCTGTTGTGTTCAAATTCAAACCTGTCTCTTTCTTTTTTTTCCCCTTTTTTTCCAACTCTCAGTGCTTACTGAGGTGTCTTCTCCTTGACAATTAGCACACCAGGCTAAAACAGTCTAAATAATGTCCAATCCATGTGACAGTGTTGTTTTTCTTTCTGATATTCATTAATAAGGCAGAATGCTTACTGGACTCTGTGGGAGGTGGGGGAGTTGGTCCCAGAGGGAAAAGTTGTTCTTTCATGTAGGTCCCCTTAGATTTTATATCATTGTACGCTATCATGCACACAAACGACTTGAGGTAAACAACTTAGTGTTACCATAGCAATCCTATTGTAAGCAATGGCAAAAAGCTGCTGTGGACAGAAACCCTCAGCATAAATAATAGTTTAGACAGCTTCCATAAACCATCGAACCATAGCATGTTTCTCCTCAGGGGCAGCTCACAATATTAAATTTGTTTTAAAGTGCACCTTACTTTTAAAGAAAGGAAGCTGTGAATATGTGCTAATCTGATGTCTGATAATTCAGTTAGACGCCTGTTTAGATACTCAACCGGTAGCACTTGGTCCTCTACTCACGCGCCTCATTGTTAACCGAAAATCACACATAAATACTCACTAATGGAAAGAAACAACTGTGTAGGGGTCATTTCCTACAAGGAGCTTGAGATTGCAATGCAAAGGAAATCGGTAGTTAAAGCATGAAATACTGAACACAGTAAACACAAAAAATGACCTCCACTGCAACACCCAAATGACCTCAATCTTCCTTGGGAGGGTATTTCTGAAAAAAAAATTTATGTCTTCCACCTCCTAATAGTTTTTCCAGCTGATTTTTTTTTTCCAAAATTGCTGTCCTCTAAAAGGTGACCCTTTCACCCCTGCCTGCAATTGTCTAACACTAAATTGTGACCGTAATGTGCTGCTGATATATGGCCCCCCTCAAAACTACATAATTCCTGAAGTCATTGTTTCAGAGAGGAAGCCTGCAATGTAAATACAGTAACTGAGAAAGCATGTGTGGGGAGCACAGGCTGCATTGTCTGGCGACGGAGTGATCTGTAAACTCCTTCAAATTGTATATCCTCTAATGATTCCATAGCTTTGCAAAAGAAAATGAAAACAGGATTTTATGTTGCACCAGTGTGATTTACATAATGCCAGCAATGGCTCACACATGATTGTGCTTGGCTTTATGGCTGAGGGAAAATGAAGAGGCTCGTGCTCATTGTTATAGAAAGTGAATTGAGTCTTTAAGATAGAACTTTGTTACCTCTGATATCACACATTTTTCTCCACCGAAATGGTGTGTCTGCAGCTCAGGATAGTGTATTATCTTAACCACAGCGTTGGCTGAGTTAAGATGGAGATACAATACAACCTCAAGGAGGAGAAATATCTCTGCTGTGGCCTGGTGGTTTGCTGTTTTCACTGAGTTTCAACTGACAAAGCTCCACTATACATGAAACAGAATGAAAACCAGAACACAAGTCAACAAGTCTGTCCTCGTTCTTAGTGATTCTTTTAATATTGTAAATGCTTTATTACTCATAGTCGCCTCCTTGCTTTTTAGAAGGCATTTACAACTTGATAAAGATCTGGCCTTGATTTTGAGTCTGGAAAAAGTTGTCAGAAGGTGAACTTTGGTGGCTCTGGAAATGAAGCGAAAGGTAACAGAGTGCAGTTTCTGCCCTAAAAAGGCAGCTCTGGATATGGAATGCCACAGGCAGCTGTTCCTGCCTCATCAGAGGACATGTTATAAAGATAGCCCCACTTGGGTTGAAATAATGCCACCCATTCCTGCCCCAAAGCACACTCTATCATACTCTATTGTTCAAAGAGGCCGCACTAGGGAAAAACGCAGAGACTGTGCAGTTGTCTTGTTAAGTGAAGATATGTAAAGCGTGGTAACTACAGCATGTTTTTTGCATGATGTACCCCGTGTTACCCTGTTTTGGCTAGATCAACAGTAACAGAGAGTAGATGGTAGAGATAGACACATGGCACATTTCCCCACGTTCACTTAAAGTGAAATAAGCAACCTCTAAAAAACAAAAAAACAGAAAAACAGTTAGGTGTGTAATCCCACGGAATAACCAACATGAGGACACAGGTCCAAAAGAGCTGAGCATTTTCACTCCACATCCTGACAGTGTTAATGCTGTGCAGCCCCCCACTCAGTGGCAGGACTACAGCCTCTTGAGGTGAGAGTGAAGATAACATTTCACAGTGTCTCTATAGCGCTGTCATGTGAAGGATTATGTAGCGGTGTATTTGCTGCTTGTACTACCGTAGGGGGTCTGATACCTAACTGTCGGGTGCTTTTTTCTCCTGTTTTTCCACCACTGTTCAACTCTGAGCTGACCGTGGAGGTGTGACTTAGAAAGATATGTACAGTATCTCCCTGTGTCCTTCTAGTCTTGCGCTGTTATTGTTAAGTGCTTTTGGTTGTTATTAATAGCAGCAGTCACCATTGTTCTGTGTCAGTTTGTTTTTCCGTTGTGATGTTTTAAAATCAGTGCACGTTGGTGACACTGAGAGCAGGTTCAAACGCTGTTTGTATGTGTATGAAAAGCATGCGGGCGTGCTGCAAATTTGACTAATCCTATACTTTTGTGTTGTGTTTTTGTTTTATTTCTATCAGCTGAAAGGAGTTTATGCACTGAAACGACCTCAGGAAAATCCAAGATGGCCGCCAAAAGGAAAGGTGGCCTAAAACTCAACGCTATCTGTGCCAAGCTGAGCCGCCAGGTGGTGTTCGACAGCAGCTCCCAGAATGCAGATGGAGACCAGAGTGTAGCAGAAAACAGCGAGCGTGGCAGTTCCCACTACGACGACAATGAGACCAACTTCCCAGAGAGCCTGAACCTTAGTCAGAGCCTGGAGGAGGACCAGAAGAGGCGCGAGGCCATCGAGAAGTGGGTCAACGGTGAATACGGTGACGAGCCGCATGCTCCCGAGTGCGGCGACGAGCAGGAGCATGAACTCAAAGTCAGCAACGATGAAGACGGCCCTCCCGAGGGCGTGTACATGGTGCAGCCCCAAGGCTGCAGCGATGATGAAGACAATGCGGAGGAGGCAGAGCCCTTGGCACAGTCTCAGGATAGCAGTTACCATGACGACAAAGAAGCAGAAGACAGGCCTTCAAAAACTGACACCTACATGCCGCCAAGTGAGGCCCAGAGTCGCCAAGCACCTTTCGCTTCTCCAGGTACATCTCGACTCTCTAACCTCCAATAAATTTCCTCCTGACATCCCTGCATTACTGATTTATACATGCTCACCTTAAACCAACACTACCTTTGCCCTTCAAAACATTCCACTTCATAGCATTAAGGGGCAAAGGCTTAGATAGAACGCGGGCAGCATTGCCACATCCACATAAGCTTAAGTGTGCCCATTATTGGAAAGAGACACTCTAGAGTTACATTATGAATAGCCAGTGACATTATTACCCTGAAGACACATTCAACTGGCAGGCCATGGGGGGAAAACAGGAACTTGTCAGTGTGTGGTTAACTGCACGAAGAAATTCATAAATGGAGTAGGCTTACAACATAAGGCAGTTTATGCACTCTCCCAGCAGCTGTGGGCCAAGAGCGCATGGCAGGCCCAGGCTAAGCTTCATATTACACCCAGGATTACATATTGAGTCTTTGATTTTCCCTAAGCTCACTAAACTTAGCCACCGCTTCAAGCTCCTCTATTACATAGTCTGCTATGAAGGAGTGTTTCTCGCAAACATTCTTTTTTTTCATAGTTCCAAGAGACCAGTTGTCAAATAAAGTCAGAAATGGGTAATATTATCATATTTTTTACATTTTACAGTGGCAGGCATGCACATATTTTAACAAATGCCCTTAAATGATGTGCTGTAGTAAATGACTCATAATAACCCTCGTTTAATTGTAATATTATGTTCCCTTGGTATAATTCACTGATTATCAGATAGATAAAGCCGACAGAGACTCTCAGCAGCTGTCTGAAGTAGCACAAGTATGTGTCAACAGTACAAACAATCTTTTAAGAAAGCACAGTTTACAGTTCTACACTTTGTGACCCTTGAAACCAGACACATGTCGACTAGAGATTGGCCTTTGTATAGCAGAAGTTAAAACACAGAGCTGTAAATAGGAGAGAAAAAAACAGAACTTGGTTATATGAATAGATAAAGCCAGTTACACAGACACCCAGAAAAAAAAAAAAGACGGCAATTTGTTGGTGAGACCGGTTGTTGCGGTGAAAAAACAAGTTTTGTTTTGTGCTTGCTCACCTCAGTTTAACAGTTTTTTGACCTTTCATCTAGGTTTAGGTATCTACCTCAGACATGTACACATGCTCTTTTTTGCCTCCATTTCTCTTTTTTTTTTCCTCACTACAGCAGCAGTTGGCCACACACAGACTTGGGGGCAGGGGCTTCTCAGAAAATGAAGCAGGTTTCATGTCAGAGGCAAATGAAAAAAAAGGCTTTGTGGTTTTAATTAGTCATTTTGTGTTTATTTCATGGTCTTAAAAAAGCCTGTATGTAAATATGTATTTCTGTTGTGCAGCAGGCCTACACCTTTCCCTCCACTGGCTCCTTTACTACTTTACATCTCACAACAAAGCCAGTGTGTTTGAAGACAGCGGGGAGAGCGTACTGCATCAGTTGCAAATCTTGTCTTTGGAGTGTGTTTTTTTTTCAGAGTTGCTCTTTGTTGATTGTAACTAGGGCATCTATATTGCCATGTTTCTGCTCAGCTCACAATTAAAACATTTTTTCCTCTCTCTCTCTTTCTCTCTCTCTCTCTCTCTCGCCGCTGTCTTTCAAAGGCTGATGCGGAGTGCACATAATTATGCATATAAACATAGTGGCTTAATTATCTCTCACAACATCAGTGACAATGTAATTAACAAACATTGCAAGATCAATGAGAGAAACTGCGACCTTCAAAACATTTAACTCCTCACATTGAGGCATCGTGCGCATTTCCTATCAGTGCAAAACCCCAGAATACTTTTCCTAGATAATTTAGATGTCGCATTAGAGCCCTCGTAAGCCAGTCAATGGAAAAACCAATGAATAAAAGCTATGAAAGCAATGACAGAGATGCTCATAGCGATGGATCAAACAGGCTTGACCATGACTTCCATTTGCAATTCTGGGTTCACTGTAAAAGGTTATTGTTCATTTCAAGCTGTTTCAAAGCCCTCTCTATTTACTGCCTGTTAATTAACTAACCAAACAGCAAGGAAGTTTGAAGCTCCGTACAGTTTTGTATGTAATAAATTAGTCCAAACAAATGCATATGTCATTTATTCAAAGCTTTATTAGGATACCACTGTCCATTCAAAGAAAACACACTTAAACTAATTCACTAAGATGAACACAAATGGCTTTATAAAACTGATTTTAATTAAAAAGATTGTACCATATGAAAAAATCCACTATTTAAAATGTTCTCTGACTGAACTCATTTAATTTAAAAAAAGAGAGTAAGTTTACATTGACCATATGTGGTTCAAAACTGACACCCTTTAGATGGTATTGGAACTCTAGATTACTCCATATATAGCCATTGGCATGCACCTTTATCATCAGCGACACCTCTGCCTCTCAGTCCTGCGAGCGGAGAAGCTATGCCACACTGATGGCCATGTTTGGTCAGCTAATAGGAGATATAGTACCCATCTGTTATCATATCTGGAAAGGGAAAATGTGGCCTAATTGCCTCAAATATAGACAAGGCAGGTCTGTGTTGTGTTGCTTTTTGCTGGTGTCAAGACTAGGAAGATTTTACAGTGACACCAGAGAGTAAAGAGAGAGAGGGTCAGGGAAAAGGAGACAAAGAGGTTCATTTATTTATTATTATTTAGATAGTGGAACGTTAACCCGTTCTCCATCAATTTGGTTTCCCACCTGGTGTCAACACAGCATCATTAAGAGGCAGCCAGATAAGACTTAAGTAGAAAACACATTTACATGGTGTTTCAGAAAATGTATCGCCTTTCACGTTTCAAGTCACATGCTTTCGCTGGTAAATATAATATTTTGTGAATTCTTTTGGAGAAGATGATGATAATATAAGAAAATAGAATATGGCATGAAGGTACCTAAAGTCACTACTGAATCAACTGTGACAAGATTTATAATATAAATGTAAATTATAAAATGTTACATTTTGCATTTAGAAATTTAAGGATGTTTCCCTCCAAATATGTCTGTTATAACTTTAACTTCCTTTATAAATATCACTCCTTGAAAAGTGTAAAGTGCAGTCACCTTTTCAGTCTCATTTTCTGGTGTGGGTGTGTCTGCCCTAACTTTAGTGCTATATGATATTCTGTGACCTGAGATGCCCATATAGCAAATCTAGCCAAGCACCAAGGCTATCAACACCTAAATCAAATGAGAAGAATGTTTAGCCAAATATGTGTAAGTGTTAAATGATATTTTTAATGTTGACGAGTTGATCTTGTGATGTTATGCCATGTACTATTATCATAATGGCTTAAATCAAAAAAGAGAGCTGAACTGAAGTGACACCAGTAAAGTATTGAAAAATATAATTCTAGTCTATTTGTAAATATATAGTATGTCACTGTGGTTTCTGAACATGTGGAAACATGGTAGATTTGATCAAATGATCTGTGGAAACATACAGGTATTTCCTCTCAAATACCTGATCCATTTCTCTTAAATTTTTCATGCCCTTTCGATCCACCAGATACTCTTTCATACTGATCCACTTCGCACAGAGGAGAAACCCCAAAGCAGTGAATGGAAATTTGGGGATTATTTTACATGCTACACGGGAGATGTGAAAAGCAGGGCACAGCGACTGATTTAGCAATAACTTAGAAATCTGAGACAAGAGCAGAAATATTTGTGTATTAATTACCCACATGGTAAGTGGTGTCACCTCTGGTCAGCTCATGTGTTGCAGATGAAAAAAAGCAATAAACACATTTAAAAAAAAACTAAAGAAAAAAAATGATCCTGTGACTGTGCCAATGAGCACCAATGATGAGTTAAGAGGACCAAAAGTTTACCATGGTAGTGAGGTGAAATTATTATCTGCTGTGTTACAAACATGTGTGTATTCTTGGATTCTGCCTAATATGCAAACTGACAACACATCGACAACAATTGATTTTTGGAATTAAAAACACAACAGTCGTCCTCTCATTTTCTCTTTGTTTCTCTCTTTCACAGCCTTCCTCTACACTTGTTTCTCAGTTCATGTCCTCTTTATGCTCTTTTTGTTCCTCCACTGCTTTCAGGCAAATGCATTTTTTTCTTTTCCCCCCAACTCTCTGACCCCTTGCACTAACCTGGATGAAAGTTAATGGGCCAGAATTAATCTTCACGTACTGTAATGCAATTAAACTATACATTGACTATATGTTGTCTATGTCCTTGGGGAAGTTGTCCAATTTAATGGACTCTTAAAGCGAAAGTGATGTTTCTGTTCACAATTGTGTAAAAAGATTAATTAAATTCACTTTTGAAGGTGACACAATTTTCAAATACTTTACACCAAGCCTCAAAGGGGATTTAATAAGTTGTGCTCAACATGCTATAATTTTGCAGCAAATAGATTGATCATTTTCTTATCATTAACCATCAGTCATCATGTAAAACCTTTTCGGGGAAATCCACTGAAAGTCTCACTTCATTTCTTAGAAGCAATATAAATAGTTTTTTTTTTCTAAAGCTTCACTTGTTTTTTTAACTCTCAAAGTAGTAAGGAAGATTTTGTGCTCTCGAGTGGAATAGTCATGTAAAATATTGACCTCTACAGTTGTTTGTTTAATATCATAAACAGAAGCACAGAAAATTGTTTATTCAGTTGTCTCTTGGTGCATTCACTCGCAAATTCTGTAGGACTGACTTATAGTGCAACCAAAACAGGAAGAGCATTGCCTCAGACTGCATGTTTGTAGACACCTAAACACAATCATGTGCAGAGCTTGCTTTGCAGAATCTTTTTTTCCTGCTGATAAATTTACTTTTACTCTTTTACTTACTGAAATAAAGAGGAAACCAGTCTCTCGTGCGCAGAACATAGCAACACTTTACCACATTGCATAATGTAACAGATGTAGTTCTTTTAGGTTATCAGTCTTCTAGTATCAAAGTAGCAGTGCATTTTCCAAAACATTGAGGTGAGACAGCGTTGTTTCATTAACCGAGCCGACAAAATATTGTCTACACTTGTAACACAAAGCTACTTTGCCAGATTAATCCATTTGTAACTAGAGTAATTGCTGCCAAATAGAAACCTTAATTGTCGCACATAGAGTAGACCATCCATCCGCTACAAAGCATAGTGACAGTGTAACACTTGTCAAGGGAAAATCATTCAACATGAAGTGAGAAAACCATTTACAGGCTGATTGAGTGATCTGAATTTGTCTACTGATTAACATGTCTTGAGGAAAGGGTAAAGTTTGTTTCACTTTCACTACTGAAATATAAAAAGAGAAGAACATACTCATATACGTAACTATCAGCACCAATAAGTGTGGTTAACCAATAATATTTGCTAAAGCTTAAAATAATCATTTGTTAATGGTTTTAAAAGAAAAGCAGTTATTAGAATTCTACCTCTTACATATGAGCTCTCTACTCTTTTCAGGAGAAGCATCTGCCCTGCGAGACTATGCAGCCAACACCATGAATGAGTTTTTGGGAATGTTTGGATATGATGACCAGCAGGTAAGGGATGAGCTGACCAAGAAGATCAGCTTTGAGAAGCTCAAAGCCGCTACCTCAGACCCCTCATCCCTCAGCAGTGAGGAGGCCTCACGGCGTGCCCGCTTCTCCAAGTACGAAGAGTACATCCGCAAGCTAAAAGCCGGTGAGACCCTACCTTGGCCCGTGCATGCTTCCCCACCCAAACCGGACGACCTCAACTCCAAACTGGCCCAAGAGAAGAGTGCCACCATGCTCCAGACTTCCGGGTGCCTCCCAGGGGCCGAGGCACGGCTCTACCCCACCAGCCTGGATCACAAACAGCCAGGAGGACCTCAGCTGGGCTCTCCACAGCCATCCAATCCTTCTCACATCCAGAACATGGCATCCCGGGCCTCTAAATATGACTTCTTTATTCAGAAGCTGAAGATGGGTGAGAGCCTACAGCAGCAGAATGGTAATGCGTACAAGCGACCCTCCAAGTACGACCTGGAGAACGTAAAGTTCCTGCACCTCTTCAAGCCTGGTGAGGGCAACCCCGACATGGGTGGCGCCATCGCCTTTAAGACTGGCAAAGTGGGCCGTCCTTCGAAGTACGATGTCAGGACAATTCAGAAGTTGATGCCAGGAAATTCCGAGGCCTCACCGATACCCAATGTCCTTGCTACAGCACCAGGGAACCCAGGAGCTTCCGGTGTCCCGCCCATAGCTGCATCTGGGGCCAGCATCGCCCCAGGGCTCACAATGGACCAGGCGGGTAACATTAGTTTCAACACCTCCGATTACCTAAAGTCCAGCTTTTCCAAGACTGACTCCATCACCACTGGCACGGTGTCCTCTGTTAAGTAAGTCTGCCTCATATGAAACAATGAAAGCATCAGAGCACTCACACCTCTGTTAAGACTACACAATGCTTTTAATTTGTCACAAAATGTATATAAATGGAACTGGAATTCTGACTTTTTTTAACTCAAGGAAAGTTATTGTTGTTTACAAGGAGCTATTGTCCAGTGAATTATTGCCATTTAAATTCATCATGAAGCTCTATTTATCCTTTATATGGTGCTTTGTCAAACAGGCCAAAGGCAACGAGTCATAGATAAACATACATATACTTTCAAAGAAATAATGCATTACTTTTTTGGGAGCAGTTGTGCAGATTTTAGATTTTAGTCAAATTTGTATCATATAAAATTTTTGAATGAGTAATGAGTCAAAAAGTACAAATGCTATCTACACCACAACATAATAATGTGTAATACAATAGCCCATTAAATGTAGGCTTTTGTTTAATGACCAGCAGAAAGTAGACATCAGAACAGGAAACAGGGTGAGAGAGAAGGGCATGACTTGCAACAAAGGTCCCTAGCCGGAATCGAACTGCGGAAGTTGCGATTATGTGGTATGTTGAACTTAATTGAATCTTTGAAGTAGGTTTTGAGATATCCAAATCCTCCTCAGTTAACAAAGCAATAAAATATCCAGAACTTGAGGGGACGAAAATTACTACATGTAGCTTCTTTAAGCAACCTTTCTCATATTAGAAGTAGTTAGGTGTGTGCATATTGACACAAAAATAAAAAAAAATAAAAAAAAATAATAAATCACATAACTATTCATTAAAATTTCAATTTAAAGTTTACTGGTGGATTAAAAAGATTCCAAGCCCACAGGTCTGGTTTCTTCACACTGATAGTCTCTCAGTGGAACACCTTGGAGCTTATGTGAAGCTCACATACACTTAACTGCTACTGTGAGTCAGTTAGCCTAAAGCAAAGGTAATTGCTACCTCCACAGCAGCCAACAGAAATGTAGTGTGAAGTAGCGCATAGCGCCCAAAAGATCCACGACATGATGAGTTGCGAAGGCACATGAAGTGTTTACTCGCTGTAGCACTCCGTGGAGACTGATTTAGCACAGTCATCGCAAAGTGACTGACTTCTTTCGTTTGGCTAGGGTGTAACAACTCTCCCTTTAATTACTTTGGAGCCATGACTAACCTCCCGGCGAGTCACAGGGGCCGACTCAACACTGCCTGACGAGTGCACTTTAAAGGAAGCAAACGAGGGGTTTGGGGAACCAGCCTACAGTCGTGTGCACTACCAGTAGGAAACAGCTCCCAGAGTCTGTTTGATTGGTTTTGACCTTGTCTCTAGTTAGTGAAGACCTATCAAAGACACCATTCAAGAGCCCTCAGGCACTTCTCCCTCAGGCTTTGGCCTTTGTCAGGTTGGGGCTCAGAGGAGCAACAAGCTCGGCTAACTGACCCAGTCTGGTGCTTGTATACAGGGAGGAGGGGGGGGGGGAGCTCGGCAGAATGTCTGGCAGAGCATCCTCCCCTCTGGGCCAGATTAACCTCGGGTCATCCCCCGTGTGGAGCTGCTCACATGGAGCTAAATGCCATTGCTGAGAGGTAGCGAGCAGAACCAATACTGTATTATGAGTGTCACTCTACAGACAGTACTGCTACCAGCTTCATGGGAATCAAGGGAATCATGTCACAGGTGACAAAATGTGCAGCGTTTTGCAGCACGCCTCTACACAGCAACATGATGAATTCTTCTTGATTTCCTGTTTTGACTGGAATCTGATTGAGTTGAGACCGGTACTAAGTTGATTAGCTTGATCCATGCGCATTTAAAGCAGCGGTGTTGTCTTACGTCTTTGTTTGAGCCGAGTCCAGACTGAGTGGAGACAACCTGACATCCGCATTAGAGCCGAGGCCCTTGGAGATTATCAGAAAAGACCTTTTCAGAGCTTTTCTTCCACATCCCCATTATCTAGTTTTGCATGCGAGCACTCACCAAAATACTCCCATAAAAGATTAATGTCGCTTTGCTCTTGCATTTTGCCTTCCATTGGTTGGGGAGACCATGCATCAAAGTGTGCCGCTTCTATCCCTGATTCATATGGCACATGAAAATGCTGTTATGCCACAAGAAAATGTATATTGATAGTCCAAAGTTTGGGAGAGGCTTGTAAGTAAATATTGTGTCAGTTTGTTTTTATTAACAACAGGCAGCCCAACCTCGCCATTAATCCTGTCTCCTTTGTGTTTGCTGTTGCATTAGGAATGGCCTGCCACCAGATAAACCCGCCAGCGACGACATCAACCTCTACCAGAAATATATTGCCAGGTATGCAAATCCCTCAATGTGCTACGCCAATGAAAAAATATACCCAAAACACAGACAAACCACTGACATTGTGTTTTATTCAGTGATGTAACTAGATTGTCGACTGCTATGAGGATGTTCAGTACACAGTGAATTAATTAAGAAAAGACTCACCAATTTATGTGGTGAGAGGAAGTATGAGGATGCGGGGTAATGAAAGAGAAATGGTTTGATGGTAGCTTACTGTAACCGTTTGAATAAAAGCTCCCAGTGCGTATAGCACTAAAACACTGAGGAGAACATAAGTCTGTGCATCCCTGTGCAGTGACTGACACAGAGGATATGAGGTCAGGATTTGTTTCGACTTCTGCCGTATATCGTTGAACACACGAAGAACCGACTGATCTCAAAAGTCACTCACACCACCAGCGACAAAAAACATCAGGGGAGGGGAGGTATCTTGCCTTTCAATGGACACAGAACAATGTCCCCCCATTCTGGATTCATTTTGAGCCGACACTAGGAGGTGATTATCACTTGTTTGTTTATTCAGTTTAAAAAGAAAGAAAAACAGCATTTGAAAAGCCAAAGTGGCTTTGGCGTTAATGATTACTTCTCCAAGCCATAACATGAAGGGCACAAATCAAAGCCTTGGCACTGACAGACACACGCGCACACACACACACACACACACACACACACACATACACACACACACATCCTCGCCTGCACACACACACGCACTCACACAAAACCTCTTCCTTGGACTGATTACATTTTGCAAGAAGATTTAATTAAGGAATTTTTAATGAGGCTTCTGCTGGCACTGCCAAGAACTGTTTTGATATTTGCGCTGCATAATGCATAAAATTTGTCTAAACATCTCGGCAGTTGATGCACGGGGAGGCTGCAGATAAGCCCAGATACAGTTTCAATTTCCGTGTTGGGGTTGGGAAAAAAAGAGAAAGGGAAGGAGAGGAGGGAGGAAAAAAATGGAAAAAGAGGGCTCATAAAAAGGGCAAATGTAGCACCGGGAGGGGAGGTATAAGCGGGGGAGGGTCCTATTTGGAGCTGGGGCTAATGAGTGCACACTAATACCAAAAACAAGCTTTGTAAATGCGTTTGCATCCGAATCCTGTGAAAACAGAGGCAAAAAAAGTTCTTCATCTCCTCGACATGCTACAATTCCATGTTTTAAAGAGCTACCCTGGCAGTGTTTAGTCGCAGTTTTCACTCTTTAAATGCTTTCATGCACACACTATTGCCTCGGTACTTTGATCTGTGTATCTCTATTGTAACTGGAGATGCACTGCAATCTCTGTATCGTGGCGATATTAATATTTAATCTGCTGCTGAATAGCAGCGGCCCATTAGGCCCCCTGACGCGGCAAGTGGGAATTGTCCAGAGGCAAAGTGATACAGCTGGGCAATGAGCAGAGGGGTGGGCCACAGTCTCAGGGGACGGGGGGGGCTTTGTGTGTTCATAAGTGTTAATGTGTGTGTGCATGTGTATGTATGTGAAAGAAGAGTATAGAAATCACAAATGGTTGGGACATATGTTGCATTATTGTGCGCACAGGCGTAATTCAACTTCTGGTTTTGTATTTTTTTTTTTTTTAAAGAGCTATCAAAACTTCCCAAAGCCCCCTTCTACCTCTGCCACCATTTTCCAGACTCACACACACACATACACACACACATTCACTCAGTCACACAACCAACTTAAAAAGAGTAGTGGATATGCCGTTCAATTAGCTTAATGAACTCAGCAAAGTGATCTGTAAATGCAGCTCTGGGATAATCCTAACAAGGAAAAAACAGAAAGAGAGATGGAAAAAATATTACTTAGCCCCCTTTTCCCCCTCTCCTCTGCACTAGCAGATGGAGTTCTTGGCAGCAGCAGAGCAAATGTTTATTTGTGTGTTTTCACTGGTAATTGGAGGATTTTAACAGTCATCATCGTCAGGCTTATAATCACCACCGTAAAAGTGACTGTACTGTAGCAAGCGGTAGTCTCTTTTTTTTTTTTTTTTTTCAACTAGCGCCAGACTAAAATCTGTTTTTTTGGACTCCAGATGAGAGAGTGACAGGGTTTCCAGTGAAACCTAGACAGAGCTGTTCCCTACATCTCAGGATACGTGAGCCTTTTTCCTCACAGAGTAAGACTATGGTTAACCTGAGAGAACTGTGCATTGATTTGACAAGGATTTTCAGTGTTGAGAAATAAAGTAGTCATGGGGTTCCCGATGCTTGATTAAGTGTGTGTGTGTGTGTGTCATAGGAAAGGGTTCCCGTGTAATAAGTGTCTCTTATGGCTGCTTTAGAAATAAATGGAATTAATTTGGCTGAAATTGGTGTGACAGACGGGTAAATTGTTGCAGCAGTGTGGAAAGCAGAAGTCAGTTTGAAGGTGTGAGCTGTGTTACTTTGAAGGTGAGCTGAGCATAATGCCTTTGAAACCTCCTTCACCGGTTTTATTTCACATGGCTCTGGAATTTCAAATATTTTCTCCATTAATCATTCTTGATTTACCATAGATTATTTTTTGTAACCACATCGACATCTTACCAAGCTCGTTTAATCGTTCAGCTTTTTCATCCTTGTGGCTATTCTATGTGATAGGTTATGATGTATATGGATGTTTTTTTTTTATTCACTGTTTTTGTGTGTAACTTTTGTCCATGGCTTTCAGGTTCTCTGGGAGTCAGCACTGTGGACATGTGCACTGTGCCTACCAGTACAGAGAGCACTACCACTGCATGGACCCTGAGTGTAACTACCAGGTGAGCGTGAGTACTTCATCAATTTTTTTGAGCATCACCTAAATACACATTTATTGTTTTCTGTTGAATGTTGCAAACCTTTATAGCGTCCCACAGTTCATATTTACACATGCTGAAGAAAATAAGACAAGTGCTAGATTTATTCCTTCATAACAAGATGAGGTTACAGTCGCTGAGCATCTTCTTTTTTCAGACATATCTAGAGGATTTGGTGAAAAGGATAATGTATGTCTTTTCATTAGTGATCACACCCAGCCAAAATTTACACAGATGACCCATTCGGTCTGCGGAACAGGCTACGGGTGTTACGACCAATTCAGTTTGCAAGCGTCTTCCAGGCACAGTTGGTCTTTGACAGTTGGCCTTTTATTACAAGGGTTAATTGTGAATATGTTTGAAATACGGCTCTTTTTTTTTTATCCATGTTCTTTTTTTTCCTAAAGACATCTGCCACCGTCAGGGGCCTGCCTTTAATCCCCTTTCACGTTATTAATCTTGTCCTGGTCCCAGGAGTTGTCATGTATGGCACAGGAAGGAGAAAAAACACAAAGCAGATCATAGTACAGACCTCGTGTTTGCCGTAGCATATGGCCTGAGAGAGTTAGACAAACACGAGTAGATTTGTCAAAGATGTCAAAAAATCCATGCACAGCTCGAGCCGCGTGTGTTTTCCTTCCTTTCTTAACAATTTTCTGAATTAAGCCATCTTCAACCGTAATCTCCTTTGTCTGCTACTGATCAAGAGAGATTACCACTCGATAAATATTGTTTATGCGGTGAAAAGCATTACAGATCTAAGCTTTCATTTTCTGCATGAATCCACTTCACAGTGTGATGAGACACATTCTTGGAGGAATACAAAGGAAAATTATTTCATGTCGTTATTTAGACTGTTAGTTCAGGTTATCATGGCAATTTCCACGGTCAGGGCCACATTTCTTTGCCGCGTTTGCGCTGCGTGGAAACACAGATATGCTTTGGAAGCTGGCTCTCTGGATGTCAATACCTCGAAAAAAACAGGCAGGCAGTGATGAGCAGCCCCTTTCGAAGCGATAAGTCATGAAATGTTACATGACACACACTCCTGGAATATTATCCCACTGCCAGCCTCTGGGCGATTGGCTGAGTCTTAACATTCTCCTTTCATGGGCTTGTACATGAGCGAGAGTGTGCATCTTGCCACACTAGTGGGAATCCTAAAATAAATGTAGCAAGTGGCTCCCAACCTTCATCACCACTCAACTGAAAATGAGATCTTTTTCCCAGTCAGCTCTCTCCATGGCCTATTTTTGACGGCTTGATGGATCGAATGTACCATGACCGCAGTTCAACTTATCTCGTCGTCATCATCAACCATTAGATATCAGAAAGCCCAAAGCCTGGAACTGGGCTCAGAAATTCTCAGAAAATCACTAAACAAATGATTAATCCGAAGTATTCACCAATAAGAAAATCCTAATGAAGTGTTTGCTCTTAGAGGAGTCAAACATCTCAGAAATATGTATTGGGAAATACGCCAAGAGCAAAGCAACGAACAGCTGTGTGAGATCTTCGCTTTTTACTTGTGCGCGAGTGGAACACATGACACAAAGCAATTACCCTACTTTGTACAGCAATTAGTTGCTTTTTAGAATGGTTCTTTCTGATGTTTTTTCCCTCAACTGGAGATAAATATGGATTGAAGACAGAACTGTCTCATTGATTTGAGCATCTCCCGTTACAGTTTCTGTAACATCAGCTTAAGCCCAATTACAGCAGATTTGGTTGCTGCAGGTCTCTGTGGAGTGACTTTTCTTTTTTCCCTTCCTGACTCCTGGGTGTGGGAGGGATTTTTATTTATTTATTTATTTAATTTGTAATTTTAGAAGGAGGGTCTCTTAGCATATTCACTCATCATTACAGGCAGAGCCTGCACAAAAAGCGAGTGCTAATGCTTTAATTAAAAAAGGAATCATATCTCAGCGAATTGAAAGGGAAAACACTTTTTGGTTGGCTTGTTTGTTTGTTTGTTTCTGTTGTCTTCTGTTTTCCCTTGTGCACCGCTGAAAAACCATCTGCATGGAACATAATTTTTCCAGAGCCAGAAACATCAGAACTGTGATCTTGCATGTCAATTGATTCATCTTAATTAAAAATGGTGGAAGGGAAAAAAAAAATAATGTAGACACCGAGAGCGAGTGCGGGGGAACATACTTTATGTTCCATGTGGAAGCTTTGCCTGTTCTCAGAAAGTCTCAGAGTGCTGCATTTGGATAGGACACAACTTTAAGATATGTAAAGTAAATCAATAACCAGAGAACACGTCATCTTGAGACATCGTGGCCATCTCCATTGCAGTCTGTAGGTTACAGCCCTCCCCAACTGCCAACTGGCTCCCGCATGTTGCAGCTGCTGCTTCCACAGAGATAAAGTGACTTGTTGCTGATTCTGTGACTGGTTTAAATAAACACCAACCTGTTGCCGTACATTTTTCCCCCTCCCATTTTGCAGAGGTTTACCAGTAAGCAGGATGTAATCAGGCACTACAACATGCACAAGAAGAGGGACAACTCCCTGCAGCATGGCTTCATGCGCTTCAGCCCTCTGGATGACTGCAGCGTCTACTACCATGGCTGCCACCTCAATGGAAAAAGCACCCATTACCACTGCATGCAGGTACACTACACAGACTCACACCACCCCTTCACCCACGCACACATACGGTACGCATGCATGGCACACAGAAACTGACAAATACCTGAAAATTGGGCCACCAATGCTTAAGCATTACCCACAGGGCAAATATCACACTTAAAACTCACTCATGTTGATAAAATTTAAATATATAAAATTGCACAAAAAAGCATAATTCAGAAACAATTTACATTCCAGAGCATCACAACAAATCACACACTGTCCATATAGAGGTTCTGTTCAATTAAGAGCCATAAAAGCATTTTTAAAGCATTTGCATTCCTTAAAGACAGTTTAACAAGACAAGACAGGTACAAAAAAAAAAGAGTTGCACAACATCATGATATAGACGCTGCCCAGATTTGTGAAATACATACATCTTCTTCAGGATGGTTGAGTCACACAGTTTACCTACATCTGTGAAGTGGAGTTAGTCCCACACTTTTTTTTTTTTCCATTCACGCTAAAGTGTCTTTAAAGAGCACTTTGGGGAAACGTGTCCTTAAGTAAATAAAAGAAAATCAAAAAGGGTGAATACACGTGAGGCTGCTTTCCCCACCTCTTCACTCTCTCGCTCCTTAATTGGCATGGATAAAATTCAGTTAGGTGTTTATATAAACTACACATTTTTCATTTTTTAGTACCAAGCAGCCAGTTGAAGATTATTCACCTTCTGGATTTGTTTAATTTTTTTTACATCTGCTTATTTTCAATGTGTCATTGTGCCGGGAGCTTTCTCACCGACAGGGCAGCAGCGCAGCGGAGGATGGCTTGAGATATATTCTTTTTTAAACCCCTCTAACGGCGTAATTGTTATTAGGACATTTCAGCTCTTGTTTTAACAGTGCCTGAGAACCTGCAGATGTTGGCATCGGCACTCTTGATTTAAGGGGGAAAAAAAACAGAGTGGCATTTTTTTCATTGTTTGACTCAATATGGAGAAGGTTGCCCGGTTTGCACGGGTGAAAAGTGCCAGGGATGATATACAATTGCTGCTTTTAATTCAAACATTACCAGTTTTTTCCCCCCCTCTGTTGGCTCTGAGGGCTCCTGAGTACTAGAACATTTTAAACTAAAGACCATGACAGTTATCTTAGTCCCATCTGCTTCCCCCTCAGCCCCCTCTACCTCTCAAATCTGCTCTCAGACTGATTTACAGTAAGTTTGTGGTGAATGCATTGTCACGCAAAGAATTTCATTTTCTAAAAGGCAGCTTTGCCAGGAAGATACTGTAGCTTTGTCTGCCTGCTGTGTGACCACTGTCTTTGATTCTTTGTCACAAAGACAAGATTGTTTGCAATTCGCAGGTTTGACTTGAAACTTGAAACCTCTCTGCTGCGCATTACCACAAATTAAATTTTGAACGTGAGAAAACAACCATCCTCCACCCATTTCTAGGCCACTAGCATTTTCTTAACCACACTGAGCTCCTTTGCTATATCTTGTACACTTTATCAGATCTCTTTAAAGCTGTTATAGAAGTAGGCTTTTTTCAAGCCATTCTTGCAAACTGAAACTCTCATGTCTGCTATGGGCGCAGAGGTTTTTTCTTCATTTGCCTTGCGCTGCCTCTGCTTTGCAGGTGGGCTGCAGCAAGGTGTACACCAGCACCTCAGATGTCATGACCCATGAAAACTTCCATAAAAAGAACGCCCAGCTGATCAATGATGGCTTCCAGAGATTTCGTGCAACCGAGGACTGTGGCACAGTTGGGTGTCAATTCTACGGGCAGAAGACTACACACTTCCACTGCAGGTGAACTGGGCTAATGTTTCTGAGAATGCATCAATAATAATTAGATAATGCAGTTTTTTTTGTATTTATGAAACCTACATTTACTGTAGTGTGAATGCAATGTAATACAAAGCATGCATACTATCAAACAATTAGCTTTTGAGGCCCATATTAGCATTGGCATTGAAGCAGTTTCCATAAAGCAATGAATCTGCAGTACAACAGTACATCACTACAAGTGAGATGACGACTAAATCTCCTGGTCTGTGCTGTAAGTGCTTTCAAGTATTCCATAATCAGTAATTTGAAGGTAAATATAAGAAAAAGCAATGAATTAAGAAAAGACCATTTCAAGATTTGTCTGCTTCAAGTTGTTATTTTGAAGTTGCCAGGTACCAAAACACTTATCGACGGTCAGAAAGAATCACTTGGTTGATCTTCAAACTCCGTTCATGAAATGTATCCGTCTGGCAAAAGTTGCAGGTGGTGACGTGCCAATGAGCTGCTGCCTGTGACACCGAACCTCCTCAGTTATCATTATACTATTGTCAAGTATTTGAATCATGTGGACCCTCTCCATGTCTCCCAACTGCACAGAGGTTGCGAGGAGGCTTTGTAACGCTAGCATCCTATCTAATCATGTTTTCCCCCTCTATTCCATTCTTTCCTCAGGCGCCCGGGCTGCATATTCACTTTCAAGAACAAGTGTGACATTGAGAAGCACAAGAGTTACCACATCAAGGATGATGCCTATGCCAAAGATGGCTTCAAGAAGTTCTATAAGTACGAGGAGTGCAAGTACGAAGGCTGCGTGTACAGCAAAGCTACCAACCACTTCCACTGCATCCGCTCAGGCTGTGGCTTCACCTTTACCTCCACCAGCCAGATGACCTCCCACAAGCGCAAACATGAGCGCCGGCACATCCGCTCCTCCGGCGTCATGGGCCTCTCTTCCACCTACCTGGCACCAAAAGACGAGCCAGAGGAATCGAGCAATGATGACCTGATGGACTTCTCAACCATCAGCAGCAAGAACTCCAGCCTGAGTGCCTCGCCGACCACCCAGCAGTCCACCACTGTACCGCACCTGTTGGCCACGCCCACCACCGCTGTCTCCTCCTCTTCTCTGTCGGGCCACACCCTCAAGCTCACATCCTCACTGCCCAATGCAGGCCAGCGCATGTCCAGCCTGCTGTCCCAGGCCCTGCCCAGCAACATGCCGGTGGCCCTGGCTCTGTCCAACAGCACCCTGGGCGCCTCCAATCCGTTTTTCCCCCTCATGCCCAGGTTACCTCTCCAACCGCCGCATCCGGCCGCTAGCCTGATATCGGCCGCATCTTCCGGGTCCCACTCCATGCCCACCGACTCGCTGACCCAAGGCTGCTCCACGGCAGGGGCGGACAGAGTGATGGCGTCCACCCCGACCTCCTTCACCACCTCCTCCATCATGGAGAAGATCTCGGCCAGCAAGGGGCTGATATCACCCATGATGGCCCGACTAGCGGCTGCTGCCCTCAAGCCCTCAAACAACCCAGAAGCAGGTCAGTGAAAAGTACTGAGTGATTTCAAGAGACACAACAATACACAACACAAACTAATGAGTGACAGGCAAAATAAAACAAACAATTTAAAGGAATCATCCTGGGTGGAAGCAACCTGCGCTATTGTAGAGGATCAATCAATCATTAATCGATAATACAATATATTTATTTATAACACATCCCCAATTACAATTCCTTTTCCTCATCATCAATACTATAAACTGAACCGGTGAAACACCCTTGTACTTTCTAAACACATGATGAGACAAGTGTTGAAATATGAGACAAAAAGAGCAACTCTTTTGATCTGCTTGAGTGTCCACTGAGACTATACTAAAACCACATCCTTCTTTCTCCGTGTGGACTTGCTCAACTACAGCCAGAGCAGAGCAAGAGAGTGCACTCAGAGGTCATTTCTATCACTACCCCACAGTGGAGAGAAAGGCAGAAAAAGTGCCGCTTTCAGGCTTAAAGGGACATACCGGAGGCATGGTCGTCTGCTCTGGGCTTGTTATTGTGTTGATCATTTGTTAGATACCCACAATCCATTTGGAGATAAATGCGCTGACAGGGGAGAGTAGAGCCTGTAAAAGTCTCTTATGATGTTCAGAGTGGGGGCTCATGGGGCTTGTGTCGAACATGTTTCCTCATCATCGGGCTCTTATCTATGTCTGCGCCCGTTCCAAGCAAATGGAGGTGGAATGAAATTAAGTTCAGAAATTGCGAGAACAAAAAAAAAAACGTTTTTTTTTTCCGTATCCTCTATGCAAACTGATAAAAAAAAAAAAAAACAGAAATCGCTCAGGCAGAAATGACTCAATGCACCAGAGCTGAGAAAGAAGCTTTTTTTTTTCACTGATACAAGAAGTCAGACACACTTGCGTGCATCAGCAAAGACACTTTTTGAATTTCTCGAAACTGTCATTTCCCACAAAAACATGTCAATATCTGCTTTGCATAAACACAACTCACATACATTTTGGAAGGTAATTGCCTCGTCTGTGTTCATCATATTGCTCCAAACAAAGCTTCTGAAAAAAACGAAAATGGAGTTACGGCATTAAATTGATAATGCACTGCGGAGCACAGACTTGCATTCTGCAGCAAGCGGGGCCTCCTGTGCTGAGCCTGAGCAGGTGGGGCGCGGATTGTAAATGGGGCTGCAAGGGGGAGCATCTCCGGATGTTGGGACTGGGAAGGATTACAATTCCTCGCGGTGTTCCCGGAGCAGGACAGGCCCTGGGAGAGAGCTGGGGCAGCTGCTCCGGGGAGCTGAGCTGAGCCCAGGCTGTCAGGCTGAGCTCCACCTCTGGGCTTCCAGCAGGTAGTCTGAGCACTGAGAAGGCCCCCACTGAGGGTGGGGCCTCCACAGATGGCGCCTTCACCACCCCTCTGGTTGGCTCACTGAGAGGCTGCAGCTCAGATCTCTCTCCTGAATAACAAAGCCGGTTCGAAAAAGGAGCTCCCCGCGTCTCAATCACATACTTTAGCATAAATGTTGAGTACACATACAGGATGGAGGGGTAGCTGTGGTTTTGTTTCTCATATTTGTTTCATAAAATGTGTGAACAGGACATTTGGGGCTAAAATGAAGAGGAAGTGGTTTATGCTTCTCTGTCAAAAGGTGTGAGAAAAGTCACTGTGTGCGCGACTATTTTTCACATCACTTATTTGTTTCATTAGGGTTGTGAAACTTCACATCTATTGTTGCGAATTATGCATTTGTGCTTTCAGTATTTTCACAGTATTTTCTGTTTATATATATATATATATATATATATATATATTTATATATATATATATATATATATTAATGTTCTGCTCTAATTTACCCCTAAGTGTTTTTTTTTTCCCGGAGATTCATGCATATGAAAGGTTTACTAATTAGACACACAGTACAAATGATCTTTCACAAGCTCTGTATCTTATCCAGAGTAATTACATGGTGGTACATTATTCCTGGACAATTTCCAGAAAGAAGCTGTTTTGAGTCAAACTCATTTGTTCTCCCTCTTTGGGAAGTGGATAGAAAAAAAACAACCTCATGATGTGAAACAGAACAAGAGACATTCTGCACTTTAATCCAACTTAAACAGGGAATTTATCCTCTCAGACAGTGAAGGAATTCGTTAATTCTGCCTGGCGATCATGTGTAGATCGTATAGTGAGTGGTGGTATAATGCGCTCCCATTTGGTCTGAGAGTTGATTTAATTGTCAATGACAAGGCAGGATTTGTCTGGCTAGTTAATTTTGGGTATACTCCTATCAAGTTGGGGGGGGGGGGGGCTTGGTGAGGATTCAGTGACCTTAAAGCAGACACAAAATTGTTTGGCTGCTGTTTTCCTTTAGCCGAGCCCCTCGCTCAACACACACACACCCTGCCCCCACACCCTGCCCCTCCAACCTCAGCCATTGTCAGACCGAACTGACACTGACACTTCCCAATCTCTGAGCTTTCAGCTGACAAGGCCCAAGACCGGCTTTTCCACTCCTATTCTGTCTGATATGTCTGTGGGTCATCTTGTAGCAGGGGGGAAACTGCTCGGTTTTACCCCTGACGTAGGCTGGTCTTGTTTTTTCCACCCAGCAAGAAAAAATGAGAGGGGCCTCACCAAGCTGAGGGCCAAGGGCACACACTTGGTTGCCCATGACCTTGCCTGTCACAACCCCTCAGTACCAGCGCCGGCTCTTAAACAACAGATTCCTCACCAAACCAATCACGGCCGCCACTGCTCTTCCAGATTAAAAAATAAATAAATAAAACACCACTTATTGTCTACCAAAAGCCCAGCTTTCCCTGTATAGCCCCAGGACAAATTAATATTTCAATCCCTCGGGGATCTTGTGGGGGGAGGTGGCGGAGCAGAATTCACCTTCCTGTCATTTTTACCCCACGACATCCCCCTGCTCTTTATTTATTTCATTACAGCACCGCTGTCCTCACTCACAGCATCTACTGAATACCTATTTGGAGGAGAACGCGATCGAGAGGTCACGCTATTTGAACCAATCTGATTGGCTGTCAGCTCCAATCTGACCGACATAGCACCCCTGTTCCTTGTGGGTACGCTTGGTGGCATTGGCTGCCGCCCGTTGTCAGGCCAACGAGGAGCCTGGGAAGGTGGGGGGTGGGGGGTGGACAATCTGAGACTGCCACTTTCCCTCAGCATTAGCATCTCACTTAATGACCAGTTAAGAGGCAGCCTGGCAAATGAGTTGTGACAAGTGCTGCAGAAAAAGGAGTCTTTTTCCCTCATATCTCCCGCCTCTCAATCACCATTTAAAAGGCTTGACGGCCTGACATAATTTCGCAATAATTATCACTCGGGAGTATTCTTTTCAGGCCAGGACAGAAGTCAGATTGGATCTCATCATAGGGTAATAATGCTGACCAACAATAACTTTGTTGTCTCTCTTCTCTCCACCGCGTCTCTTGTCTCGATCCTCAGGGAACGGGCAGCCGGCTTCAGCCAGCCAGTTCAATCTGGTTCAAGTGAAGCAGGAGCCAGTGGATGCCGCCTCTGGGGCCTCCCTGGACTCTACGCAGGAACACAGCCTGGACCTGAGCAAGAAAGACCACAGGTACACACACAGCCACACGGGGAAACGCAGGGTTACATCTGTATGTTGATCCTTGTTGTACACAACATATTCGCAAAATCAATCAACAAAGAAAATAAGATTTTCTGTGACTGATAAATTATTTCTACAATCTTGGCAGCCAGGGTTATATTCACAATTATTTATCAGAAATATTCCATTTATATACATGTGCATACCAATTATAACGTCCTCAACATATTTCTCCATTTTTGTGTGAGAAGGATGTTTACATAAACCTTCAACTCCAATCTTCCCTCCAACTCACAGTAGATCTTATTTCTTAAGAAGGCAGCATTTTTCTTCTTCATTATACAGGCACACCTCGTGTGATAAATAGTAATATTTACTGTTCTCATGCAAATCTTGACTAAACATTGTTCATTTTCCTTGTTCCAGTAATGAATCAAACGGACACCCTGTACCAGGGAATACATCTCTTTTATCCTCGCTTATGAATAAGGTAAGATCCATCCATCAAACGCCTTTCATCCCAAGACAAATTAGCGGGACACAGAGGGGCCTGTTTGTTTTTTAATGTTTCACCGCTAATAAGATGAGTTTGTATCATTTAAATTTTCCAGCCATTTTTCATACAGTGTAATTTTCACTGTACCTCACACAAATTAATATAATGAAGCAGTAGCTGGGTGCCA
This sequence comes from Lepturacanthus savala, assembly GCA_030544235.1. NCBI lineage: Eukaryota > Metazoa > Chordata > Actinopteri > Scombriformes > Trichiuridae > Lepturacanthus > Lepturacanthus savala. Next base: position 16,814,527 of record CM060480.1, read on the forward strand.
TGCCAGATATATAGAGATGTTTGTTTTTTGATGAGCTGTTTTGCACTCGCCGTCCATTTTTTCTCCTCCTTTATACTTTTTCTTCCCCCGCCTTGCTCTGCATTTATTTATAGAGTTTGTAAATTATTTGATTAAAAAGTCAGGGGAGAAAAAATAGGAAGGCGCTGCCCTCATTTTTTAGCCCGTCTAAATGTTAGCGTATGGAAATTTAAATGTGTATATTTTTGGTGAAGATTAAAATGGACATTGTCTTCCATCACGTTGATGATGTAATGACAGATCAGCTCTTTTGCTCTCAGCAACTGGTCAAGGCCTCCTCCCTCCTCCTACGTGCTTTCCCTCCACGCACTGATGCACACGTCTTTTTCAACTTCTCCCTGGGAGATCTCAACTTCAGAGTCTCCCTCCTCAAAGCAGCGAACCCAGACAGTGGAGGGGTTTGATTCAAGGCATTTCGGGGGGTTTGATCCAAGCCACCACATCACATAAACGGGTTAATAGTCGCTCCCAGAGGACACTTGGCAAACACGCTTGGCCTGCGCTCAAAAAGCGGAAAAAAAAAAAAGCCCGGGTGTCTGTAAATCTGGCTGAAAAACTCTTGCGCACATCCAAGCATATGGAAGTTAACACTGCGGCTGCTGGTTTGTGCTTTGTGTGTTTCTGTAGATGTCACAGGTGAACCCGGCCCTCTTCAACGCCATGAACCTGAAGACAGAGCTGGAGACAGGCCAGAGCAGCGACACCTCAGAGGCATCACAGTATCTGAACAGAGTGCTGAAGAGGCCCCTGGCAGACAAACACAGTGAGATCTGGAGGACATACCTCCGCAGGTACGGAACATGCAGGAAACGCACTGTACTGTAGATTGATTCATTTTAATAGTGAGAAAAAAGGGAGTGTTTTTAAACATAGCAGGCCTCTTTCTGTAGATACTATTCCTCAGTGGAAAACCCCCATGTGAAGAATCTGGTCTTACCGGAACTTGACGTGATTTACTGTATTATCTACAAGCATTTACTGTCAGTTGAGGAGTTTAACCAGTTGTCTTCTTAGTCGCACATTTGGGATGGCAGTAGATTTACAGTCTTTGTTCTCTGTCTATAAGGTTTGGCACAGAAGACTTCTGTGAGGCTCAGTGTGACTTCCTTCAGAAAGTGCACTTCCACTGCCTGGTAGAGGACTGCGGTGCGCTCTTCAGCACTGTGGATGGGGCCATAAAACATGCTAAGTGAGTGTCACACCGTTTCACGATTGGAAAATACACCCTTCCCACGTTTTAGTTTTCGGCTTTATTGATCAACATAAAAAGTGAGCTTCATTTTTTTTTTTTTTTTTTTTGCCTTTTTCTAGTTTCCACCTCAGAGCCACCTTGAAAGTGAAGACGGAGCCTCCGTTTAGTGAGAGCAAGGTTTCCTGCGAGAGCGCCCTGCTGCAGCCCGCCGCCCCCGTCTCCGCGGCCAACAACTCCTCAGTGGATGTGGCACACATCACCCCTTCCGGTGGCTACAGCTCCCCTTCCCCTTCCTTGCTGGCCTGGAAGCCGCTGACCGGCAGCATCCCGCAGATGCCGGCATCGATGCCCAACCTGCCGGCCAACTCCCCGCTGGCCACCACCTCCCTGGAGAATGCTAAACCGCAGGTCAAACCCGGTTTCCTGCAGTTTCAGGAAAAGTATGAGAACCATTTGTGTCTTATTAAATGACAGTACAGTGTGTTCTTTTTCCTCTTTTGGTCAAGTTGTTGATTGGACTACATTTCCCTTTTTAAAAAAAAATCCCATCCAGTGATCCTTGTTTGGCTACCGACTGCAAGTACTCAAACAAGTTCCACTTCCACTGCTTGTTTGGGAATTGCAAGTATGTGTGCAAGACTTCTGGCAAAGCTGAGTCCCACTGTTTGGACCACATCAACCCCAACAACAATCTGGTCAACGTCCGTGACCAGTTTTCCTACTACTCCCTCCAGTGTCTCTGTCCTAACCAGGTGAGTGAGGCTTGATAACTCAGCCAGGAGCTGAATCACCAACTGTCATCTGCCACAGTTTTCTAAGCATGAAGTATACTATCTATTAGACCAGTATTTGAGGTTATTTGACTCAAGGCTTTCACAACTGCTGCTAGCCGTCTTCCATCTCTGCTGAAAAAAGACAGTCGACTCACCCCAGTAATGCCTGTTTATATGTCAATGATGTCATTTTGACTGCCGCATTCTCCTCTCAGAAAAGGCCAATTTAGCTGATATTACCCAATAAATCATTGTCACTTGCACAGTAAACAAGGCTGTCTGGAATAGGGCAAAAATCAGGGGAATGCTTCGCAAATGAAACCTAAATGGCAGCTCCCTGCCTGCTCTCATGAGCCCGTATTTGGAAAACCATTTAAATGAATTCATTAATGTGTCGAAAATCACCCCTCTCACAAAAAGCCCACTCTCTTCCCCTCCTCCTCCTCCTTCTCTCCTTCCCTCCTCCCCTTAGTCTCTATCTCCTGAACTGAGCAGATCTTATTTGGCCCAGTCCTTTGGGATTTGGGCCTCACAAACAGATGGTGGTGTACAGACATTTTAGAAAGGAGGGGTGTTGGAAAAGCCTGGAAAAAAAGTCATCCTATTTAAATATGTGGGATGTTCCAAATGGCCGGAAAGGAAAGCCCCGTGAGGTGTTGATTATGTTTTTTGTTTTTTTCTTTTGGAGAAACTGTCTGTTTTGTTCAGTTTGGACAGATGTTTAAATGTCACAGGGCTCTTGACACGTTCATCACATTAGATTCTTTGAAATTGGAAATCTGTCCACAGCACTGCGAGTTCCGAATGAGGGGCCACTATCACTGTCTGCGGCCCGGCTGCTTCTTTGTCACCAACATCACCACCAAGCTGCCGTGGCACGTCAAGAAGCATGAGAAGGCAGAGCGCCGCGCCGCCAACGGCTTCAAATATTTCACCAAGCGGGAGGAGTGTGGGAGGCTGGGTAAGCGCTCAGAATCTATACTTCTCATCCCGTATGAGTTTGTGCCTGCTTTCTCTCTCGTTTAGCTTTTCTTTTCTTTTTTGTCTTTGCCTCTTGTTCCCAACAAGCCCTAAACACTCCAGCTTTTTGCCAGTGGAGATGTGCAGATTTAATGTGTCAAATTGAGAAAGATATGGATTGATTTTCAGTGGCTGTTGCAAGAGGATATTCTCCGTGTTTACAAAGGGAGAGAGACGAGTGTTGGCAAACACAGCGCTGCGCTGCGAGAGTGGTTTAAGAGGCATGAAACAAGTCCGCCTCATAGGTTCTGTAGCTGTTTTGTATATTCACAATGGCACCTCAAGTCCCTAAGGTAGTTGCGCCTGTACTATATGAGCAATAACGTCAAAGGGGGCAATCACATCCAGGTTGTTTTCTTCTTCCTTTTTGCCCCTGTCAGAAATGAGCAATTAGGTTTGTGTTTGTTAATTATCCGGCTTGTCTGGTTTAGCCTGTTTGTGTTCTGAAGCTGCGCCTCACAGCCACCGCTGCCATCGCACAGAAATGAATTAAAAGTGATCTGTTTTTTTCAGGCGGTTACACAAGCTTTTCAGAACAGAGAAACAAAGCAAACAAAAACAGGCCCTAAACAGCTGTTTTTTGTCCCCAGCCTGATCTGCCAACTGTATTGTTTGGGCTAGGGGAAAAACAGAAAGGATTACCATCGCTAGCACTTCACTCATAAAGAATTGATGGGTTGCCAGTATCCATGGCAGCGACATTAAACTGAACACCGCTGATGATGTTACCTGGTTTCTGTCTCACAAAAGGCACTCCGTGTCACAGGGGTTACTGCTATTTGCTCAACTTTGCGTGCGTTTCAAACATTGTCTGTGCGAAAGCTATTTGATGACGTGTTGTGCTCTTCAACCGGGTGCCATGGTGACTGACATGCTAGCACCTGCCCAGCATGTTACTCTTTCAATTATTTCTGCCTGCTTTTATATAATGGTATTTGATTAACAGCCACAAAACGGAACATTCATTTAATTTGAAATCATAAAGCAATTAGAGCCAGACCGGTTAAAACACGAGAAAAGAACAGAAGAATATGAAGCAGACAGCAGTACAATGGAGAACAAAAGGGAAAATGACAATGGAGATACTTTGAAAAATGAAGTTAATATGGTAATAATTGTATATTTACTTTGGTTTGCAGGGGTGTGTGCATTATTGGCCCACAGAAAATGAGAATTTATTTATGTAAATTCCTAATTGAATAAAGCATGTCAGTGTAATAAAAGAGCTCCACAGGTTTAGTGCACAGAAGCCTTGACTTGCTCAGTGTGACACCAGAGTGATCTAATATTCCTCCTACACGTACACTCGGAAACACTTTGAAACCCGATCCCTCTTTTATCAAAGCTATATCATGAAATTAAAAAAAAAAAAAAAAAAAAAACTAAAAATATTTCACTTTGTATTTGATCTAATCATAACAGCGCCGCACTAATAATATTGCGTTCGGCGCGGCGGCTGCTTTCAGACGCCTCGCAAGAAGCCGAAGATAAATGAATGTGCTGATGCAGAGTTTACAACTGTTAACTGTTTTCTTCTTTATAGGTTGTAAGTATAACCAAGTGAACAGCCACTTCCACTGCATCCGTGAGGGCTGCCAGTTCTCCTTTCTGCTCAAGCACCAGATGACCTCACACGCACGCAAACACATGAGGCGGATGCTGGGAAAGAACTTCGATAGAGTCCCATCCCAGGTACTGACACAAATTAGAACATACACGATGACGCATGATACTTTTAAAACAGGTAATTATCTGGGGCAAAAAAAAAAAAAACAACTGAAAAAAACTGGCTGAACACCTCTGAAAGCTGTTTATTGAGACATATTCTAACAAAGCCTTACACACCCTGTTGTATTGCATCAGAGATACAGCGTACATGTTTTCAGTTCATTTTTTAAAACTTAAAAACAGACCCTACATTTACAATTTACAGATAAATTGATTCTTAATTAAATTTCCCAGCTCATATAGTTGTGTTTTTAACTGCAAGAAGATGAATAAGATGTGAATATGATGTTTTACAGCAAAAGGCTTTTTTTTAAATCAGATTTTTTTTTCAGGGAATAGATAAATACATATTCAGTGTTCTGTAAAAGAAAAGAAACAGCTCATAACCTGTCATACCAGTCATTAACAGATCAGTCATGACGTTCCCTTTAAATTTGTCACACCGGCATCTACTTAATTTCCTAATGTCGCTTCTGTGGTACAGAATGTATGATACTTGATTTTAAACATGTGGTTCTTCTAGTTCAGTTTGTTCTTTTTGTTTTTTTCCCATACCTATCTAGAAACCTACGTATACACAGTATGAGGTTCAGTCTTTTCAAAACACTTGGTTGTACGCCAAGAGCCAACACCTTGCAATGAAGTTTATTTTTTTTTTCTTCCCCTCCCAGGTGATGCGACTTGGCCAGAGGGCAGATGATGTGCAGCCCGCGTCCGGCATGATGTCCGGGGCCGGAGCTCACCCCGGCGTCAACTCCAGCTTCTCGTCTGCCGTCATGGACGAGACCGATGATTACATGGACTACATGGGAGCAGGGGGCAGCCCCTTAGGCCTCTCCTCGGAGTCCTCCAACCAGGACCGCAGCTGCACGAGCACACCTGTGGGCAACGACAGCTCTCCTGCAGGTGAGTCCAAAAACAGTACATACACACACACACACACACACACGTTACAGTGTCAGCACATCGAGCACTCATAGAGAAATTTTAGTCCAACAGGTGAATAGTGCAATACTGGTTTTATAAATTCAGCACCATGCATCACGCTTCGCCCAGTCCACAGCACCCATCTACCTCATCCAGAAAAACCAGCAACGTGTCATTTCACGCACCCTTTAAAAATCATGTATCTCATGATGTAGTAACAGTCAATAGCATGATGACACATCCGTCATAATGTACCGTATGAGGCTGATGACAATGCTGTATTCTTATGTTCTGAGTCGTGGACAGTTTGCCTGATCGTCCTCATAAAACATCCATTTTGTACATCAGTGGTTTGAGTTACAGTATTGCACTCTATGTAGCTTATTACATTTTCCTTTGGCCTGAGATCACCTCTGTGGCTTTATGTCTACTTTAGCAGTTTTAGTGGGTTGAATTGTGGGAGAAAGGGCAGCAGAAACAGCATTTTTCTTCAAACTTGCAGTATAAAAGGAATCTCCTCTGCTTTTTTTTTTCCTAAATCTGAGCCTGCCTGTGATTTTCACATTTTCTCCATGTGTTGCCAGTATGATCGACTACTTTCATCATTGTTGTTTTGGCTGGTGTTTGGGTTTACTTGTCTTGAATGGGCATCATTTTGTATCATTCTCTTATCTTTTATCTTTCCTTTTTTACCTCCCATCCCTCTGTGTGTGTGTGTGTGTGTGTGTGTGTGCGTGTGTGTGTTGCGTGTGTGATTTGACCTTTGTTTTTGTGTGTGTACCCGTCTTTGTGTTTTTCCCCCTCTTGTCTGTCCTTCACCCTCCTCTCTGGTCAACCTGTCTCTCCAGGACAAGGCTGCCCCACCACCACTTCTGCTCCTACCACCCCTGCTGACACTTGCGCTACCCAAAATGCACCTCCTTCTTCCCCACCTCCTCCTCCTCCTCCTCCTCCTCCACCAGCACCTCCTCTCTCCACTTCTCAGCCTGGCTTCCAGTCCCAGGCCCCATCCTTCTCTCCTGGTCTCCTCCGGCCTCCTCTCCCCTCACTCCCATACCTCCTCTCTCCATCCTGTCTGTCATACTCTCTGCTCAGCGCCTCTCTGGGAGCCACTCGGAGTGTTGTCATGCCAACCAACACACCAGCTTTCAGCCCCATCATTGCCACTCCGTCTCCGGTTAAAAATGACGTCCCTATAGTGCAGGATGCTGCAGGTACTTATCCCCGGCGCAAACCAACACTGCAGCTGTCACTCTTAATTGAGTCCTGTGCAGCATTTAACTGTGTGATCCAACCTTTCTCTGCAGAGAATGAAAGGGGCTTTTCCAGCATGCAAAAAAAAAAAACCCTGAACATTCACATAGAAGTGTGCATGCTTACTGAGTAATAGAACAGATGTGTATAATTACTTAACCTTACACCCTTGCGTATGTTTCCACTTTGGTATCACTAGGATTTAGAGATAGAGCAGTAAATTTTGGTACCTGTAGTGTGAAGCCTGGGCCTTGTTTAGACTCCATTAACAAGGCTGCATCAGCAAGCTCTTATTTTAATCACGCCTCAAGTTTTATCGAGGCTCACTGCTTCCTGTCTTGCTGAACAGGGATCACATCATTAGCAGTGACCCCAGGGTGTTGCAAAAGGTGGGTGCCCCTCGTAAAACATTGGAGATAAGAGGGTTGGTTAAGACCCGCAGCCTCCGACTCTGTTTGGAGGCTGGAGACACCCTGTAAAAGTGTCATGTTCTAAAGTCAATCTATCATCTCCCCCTCCCCTCCTTTAATCATTCTGGGAATTAGGAATAAAAAAATTGTGGCTCTCTGTGCTTACTCAGCTGTGAACCACTTCTGGCTGAGTATGGCCGCACATCTCAACCAGGACAATCTCACACTGCTTTTTGTTTTCGTGGGTTTTTCTCTGTGAACCAACTGATCCATTTTTTTGGTTTTTTGTTTTATTTTATTTTATTTTTTTATATGCTTTTCCTTCAGGCAACACCATCTCCATTCCAACGGCTGCCGGAGCAAAGAAGCGCTTCTGGATCATCGAGGACATGTCACCGTTCGGCAAACGCCGCAAGACGGCGTCGTCGCGCAAGATGCTGGACGAGGGGATGATGCTGGAGGGCTTCCGGCGCTACGACCTGTATGAGAACTGCAAGGACCCCGGCTGCCAGTTCTCCCTGAAGGTGACCCACTACCACTGCACGCGTGAGAACTGCGGCTACAAGTTCTGCGGCCGCACCCACATGTACAAGCACGCGCAGCACCACGACCGCGTGGACAACCTGGTCCTGGACGACTTCAAGCGCTTCAAGTCCTCCCTCAGCTGCAACTTCCCCGACTGCCAGTTCTCCGGCAACAGCACCCACTTCCACTGCCTGCGCTGCGGCTTCCGCTGCACCGACAGCACCAAGGTGACGGCCCACCGCAAGCACCACGGCAAGCAAGACGTCATCACTGCTGCCGGCTTCTGCCAGTTCAGCTCCAGCGTGGACTGCGAGGTCCCCGACTGCAAATATAAGCTCAAGTGCTCGCACTTCCACTGCACCTTCCCTGAGTGCAAGCACACGGTGGTGGGCATGTCCCAGATGGACTCCCACAAGCGCAAGCACGAGAAGCAGGAGCGCGGCGAGTTGCCGTCCGTGTCGCCCAAACAGGAAGCGGTGCACCACCTCGGGGGGAGCGTGTCAGCGGTGCCTCCGGCGTCGATGGGCCTGTCCACCTCTTCGCACGTCAGCTTCCACGGGTTGTCCCACGCCATCAACAGCAGTGCCCCCTCCATGGTCTACTCAACGAGCGGCGTCGGACCTGAGTACGGCCACTCGTACCCACCATCCTCCATCAGCCTGGACAGCTCCCTCAACCTGGGCACCGACACCAGCAGCTCCCTGTTCTTCCTCAAGAACGCCGCCGGCCTGGGCCTCAGCGACTCACTGGACCTCAGCAAGAAGATGCACCACGACGCGGCCCGCTGCGGCGCCGGCCACAACGCCACGCCCCCACTGGCCCTGCCGGCGGCTCAGGACGACACCACGGGAACGTCCGGGGAGGCCGAAGACGACCTGTCACCTGAGGAGGAGGCACACGCCGACGAGGAGGAGGAAGAGGAGGAGGAGGACGAGGAGGAGGCCGAGGAGGACATCAACTCTGACTCGAACGACGATTCGATGGCCGAGCCCGACGGCGAGAAGGACATTGAGGAGAGTTTCGATGCTTCCGTTAACCACACTGATACTTCCCAACTGGAAAAGCAAGACGTTGACCCGTGAGAAAAAAAAAAAAGAAAGAATTAAAAAAAATAAATAAACTAACAGTGACTGTAGGAACTGAAGAAAAACCCTGTGTACTATGAACAAACAAAAATGAAAGTGGCCTCATTTATCATGTTTAGAGACTTCAAATGACAACAAAACACAACAACAGCGGAGAAAATGACGGCCCAAAATGATTTATTATGATGTTTACAAGATGACCAACATTATTAATTCAATTATGCATTAAAAAAAAAAAATGAACGGAGACACACAGAATTAGGCCCTGTTTTACATGCGGGGCAGCAATGTAAAGCATTTTACTACACATCAGTCTTTTTGTGTGCGTGCATGTTTGACTTTAATTTATTTTTTATTTTTTTCACTTTTTTGTGTGTGGAAAAAAAAAGTTAGAAAAACAAAAACAAATCTCTCTATATAACTATATATGTAAGTGTGTGTGGGTGTATGTGTGTGTATGTGTGTGATCGACGATATACAAAAAGGAAAAAAAAAAAACAACGCAGGCCCAGACAACGAAGATGAACTGCAGGTCTGTGGATATGTAGAAAAAGGGAAGTGAATCACTAAGGGGAAACAGGATGCATTCAAACATTTGATCTTATTTTCTTTATTAATATTATTATTATTATTAATTATTATTAGACACTGAGAGGAAGGGGTGATGCTTTTCTTGCCCCCCCACCCACCTCCCCCAGCCCCACCCCCCATCTCTCTCAGGTGTTTTACTTTGTTCTCACATGACACGTGGAATTGACCAGTAACTGTCGGGTCAGTCTCAGCTGCAGTCGGCGTCTCAACGGTTCTTCTCTTTGACTCTGCAAGGAACGTTCGACTAGCACCAAAAACCAAGCTCAGCCCTTGTAATTTAATCCCCCTGTGGAGGAATCAAGTTTGTGTGTGGATAGTGCACTTTTATACTAGCTGACCATGACTATAGATAAAACTCATAAGCATATTTAAAGATATTTTTGTTACCATTTGCATCTTTGCATTACAGTGTCGTTTTGTTGTGTTGTTAGTCAGAAGCATATCGATCTGTAAGCAGGCGAGGTCGTGATTAATGACCAGGCAAGTCGGGCGTTGTGGGGGGGGTGGGGGGTCGGGGGAGTCAGGCTGACCAGAGGAAACAATGAGTCATTCAGATGTAGCGGGGGGGGGGGGGGGGGGGGGGGGGGGGTGACAGAGAGAGCGTCAGGGAGTGTATTTAATGTTGAAAATGTACAGACCGAAAAAAAATGTCTCAACGGCATTTTGTTTTTTTCCATTCACTATGGCTGTGGTTGAGCTCCTGTTGTAACGGTTTTTATTTAATATTTATGTGACCTTCCAATGAGAAAAAAAATTTTTAGGGTGTTATTGCACTTTTTAGGTTCATTTTTACCGTCTGAAAAAAAAAGAAAAAAAAAGATATATATCTTTTAACAGGGACTTTGCTTTAAGGATGTTGTTTTAGTTCACTTTGCTTTAATGCACAAATAGATGTTAGTGTGACAAAGAACTGTTGTTTTGTGATTTATTTAAAAAGACTGGTTTTTATTTTGCTTCTGTGATTGGACAGTTTGACAAAAAGGAAAATGGGCGCGCCAGAAAAAAAAAAATGGCGCCCTGTTAAGAAACACTAATACAGACTGTGATTTAAATTAATTCTTAAGAAGTTCACTTACTGTAGTACTAAATTATAAATCTGTCAAAGCCACCCTCTGGTTTATATTGAGCGAATATGTACGACTGAGGAGTGGACACACCGATCATGAATTATCTCCTGAGCTTGGCATTGGAAATACATGATCATAATATACGGAATAATAATGTGTGCAGATGATATTCCTCCAGATATTGTTTTGAGAAGAAAAAAAAAGGTTGTACAGTATTTTCCTCTGTAAAAAAATAACTATATATGAACAAAATGCTCTTTGATGAACAGCTTCCTTTAAAAAGAAAACCGTAAAAAAGGAGAAATAAATAATAAAAAGTTAAAAATTCAAATAGCCTCATCATAGTTTGCTTGTGTGCGTGAAGTTTTTTTTTTTTTTTATTTATCCTTGGTCCAGATCTTTTGGAAAAAAGTTGTTCATACTATATATAGCATTGGCAGATTCCGTTCTGATATTTGCAGTATATTATTTTGTTCCCAAAATGTCAGAAGCTCAAACTCAAATACACTGATTTGAATTCATTCATCAATGTTTCTGTTTTATTTAACTACTTGTTTTTTGTCATTTGGTGTGTGTGTGTGTGTGTGTGTGCGCGCGCTTTATTTTCCTCGTTAATTGAAATTCTCAGTTCCTATTTTACTTTGCTGTGGGCACGCCTCGTTCACAGACTAAACCGTCTCCCCCAGGTGTTACTGCTTTTGTTTTGTTTTCTCATCATTTTGCTCAGATATCTGTGAGGTTGGGAGACGTTGTGCACTTGAATTCAGTTTCTATGTGTGTGTGTGTGTGTGTGTGTGTGTGTGTGTGTGTACTTGTGTAGGTGGGGGGGGGTGTAAAATAGCAGGATTTGTAAAAAGTTTAAAATAAAGAAACTATAATTATTATAACAATACACATGTAGTGCTTGATAGTGCTTCAGCTTGAGGACATTTTGGGGTCACATAGAGGGGAAAGGTCACAGCAGTGCATTCTGTCTCTTTTTCTATTTGTCAGTGACACTACTGAAGTGTGTGTGCGTGTGTGTGTGTGTGTCTACCCCTGAGAGAGACAGACAGGCCGTGGCTGTAAGAACACAGACCTGTGGCTCCGTCCCAGCTGCTCAGAGCTTCGATTCATATTTCATGACCTTGTGCGTCTTTCCCCTTCTTTGTTCTGTTCTAAATCCAACTGGGACCGTTTTTTTTTTTTTTTTTTTTTTTTGTCACAGATTTTTGAAGAAGAAGAAAAGAGGGAAAAAAACAAACATCTGCATTCATGCAGGTAGAGGAATCAACAATATTTGTTGTCGGGGTCACCCGTTGTTCACGTTTGACGTTCTGGTGCGAGAAGATCAGAGCTGAGGACCATTAGGGAGATTTAGAGGCCTGCTACTGCTAACAAGATGGCTCTGTGTTAAAAGGGCACATTAATTTTTTTTTCAGTCATTTATTTCTTGTTATTTTTTTTTTTTTTGCCTTGAGCCATGTGCTGGGTTCTCCTCCCACTCCCTCATGTCACCCAGTGGCCAGTGTGCTAGTTCTGTCTGTCCCCTCGTCTACAGCTGTTCCTGTCCTTCCTCCTTCTCTTCCTTGTGATGTTTTCTTTTTTTAATAAAAAAAAAAAAAAGAAAGAAAAAAAACATGGGTAAAGGCATCACCATCTGTCAGCCAGCTGGCATCCTGTATATAATCTACCAGAAAAAAAAAAAGAATAAACATGAAAATTATATTACACAAAAACCAGACGGAAACGACCTCCAAATCCTGCATAGGCTGCTGCTGAAACAACAGATCATTTTACTGTTTTAATTAACAGAGTAAAAAGGATGGTATAAAAAAGTGGTGGGGAAATAAACTGAGATGTATTTCCACTGCTGGAAAACATGTAATATGAAAGCCGCCTGCTTACTGCAGAGTAGTGGATAAACAGAGCAACATTTTAGACTTTGTAAAATATATTGCACTTTTGGACTAAAAGCCATCTCCCGTTAGCATTCAATTTGGCGAGATTCATGAGACATTTTATATGAGAAGTAGACAATGAAGCGATTTTTTTAAAAACAAAACAAAAAAAGAGTCTCTACTTGAAGTTGTTGCCCTCAGCACTACTATTCATCCTTAGACCTATTGCTTATTTCCACTTGGTTACAGTGCTGTTTATCTTCATTGTGCTATATTTATGTTTTTCTTCTGTTTTCTGCATGTCTTATGCAAAGATTGAGATTTTCACTCAGTGAAATAAAAACATACTGAACGACTTTAGGCTTGTTTTCGGTGTCAATGTCTTTTTGAGTCACTCAGAGGAGTCCAAACACATCTTTTCAGCAAATAAACACTGTCGACCTTTTTTTTCCCCTTTTTCTCCACAAACGCCTCCCGAGCAGCGACTTGAACATTCCGAGTGCGGATACACGCGTGTGTGCCGGCCTTCGCTGACGTGCAGCCGGTTGATGTGCCAAGAACAGGTTGAGTGAGAGTGTGTGAGCTGCGGAAAGAGGCAACAGTCGGGGCTGGGGAACACACGACAGGTGTGCACCACATATGTGGTCACATGATGCCTATAAGGCAGATTAGGGCCCAAACAGATGAAGCGCTGCTTAATGGCAGCTTTTATTAAGTTCACAAAGTGTGGAGGGAGGAGGGGGGGGGGGGGCCAACAGAGGAAAAGCAGGTGGCTGGGCCTGTGCTCTCTTAGATGAAGACAGATATTGTAGAGTGGAGTCTGAAGAGGGAAGCCACTGTGGAAGGATTTATGGAGATTTGCCCGCCCCGGACTCACCCGCCTGCCTGTTCCAGAATCCCGCAGTAATAGCCAGAGACGGGAAAGCGCAGGGAGAAAAATGTTGCCAGCCGTGAAGCCAGCGTGTGATCACATAAGACGAGATGAAACTATATTTATACCGATGAGGACGGTCAGAGGCTGTCGCAACAAACGGGAAAATCACAAGCAGAAATTAAAACTGAAAAAAAAGACAACATATAACACTCGCACACAAGCGACTAATTAAAAGTTGGAGTATTTTTTTTTTAGTTTGGATAAAAACATAAAATTCTCAGAAGAGAAGAAGAAGCGCACTGTCACAAACATAAGTGACAGACATTTTGAAAGTTTAGAAAATCACCCTCTATGTCAAATGACAAAGAAAATGCTATAAAATATAAATGATGCATATAGAAATAAAACAGCTGTATGAAGATAAATACAGAGTGATAAGTCTAGACCAGCAGAAAATCAAAGGTCATAATATTGCTTCTTTCTTGTTATTGCTCTATTTTGAACACATTAAGGACACAGAAGTGAGCAAAGCCGAGTGAGTTGCATCGGTCAGGGCTCGGTGACCCGGTGGTTTGGTCTGTCTGGACTTCAGCTCGACGACTGCCGACATGAAAGAGCAGCGGCGGTGCAGCAGCTCTGTGTCGGGGGCCGGAGATTGAGAGACTCGAGCAGTCTGTGTTGTCTTCAACGCACCTAACGTTAATCCTCATCCTGCCCTCCGCTATAATCTGTCTCCAGGTACACACCCTGCAAACAAACACACTATTCACTGGCCTCGCCGATGCTGCCCCGGCACACATCATTTTGCATTTTTTAGTTGCCTCTGAACTCACTTATTTACCGCGTGTCCCAGTGGGCGGAGCCACAGTTATTAAAAAAAAAAGTGAATAAATAAGAGGAAATTCATATAAAGAATAAACCATTGACCACTGAGCTGCTGCGTCTAATCTTATCTTCAGGCATGTGTCTGAAACGATTTGCGTGATTTTGAAAGGGTCAAACGTTTTCTTGGGGTTTCAACCCTTTTAATTTAAAACAACTTGTCGTTTCAAATAAGAAAAGAAAAAAAAACACGTGTGACAACATATCCCATGAGTCTCAGCCGTTCGCCTGTTGTCGAAGCCCCGCGAGAGCTGTAGTTTTGAAGGTTAATGAAATAATTGTCTGGGTCCCTTGTAAAAATCGACAAGGTGCTGGATTTAGCAGAGGAGACGCGTTCATCTTAAAATGTGAACAGACAAGCACAGGAACAACTTTTTCTATGAAACAAACCCACACAGTCACATAACACAAGTCGCCCGAAACCAGAGTAGACGCTGCAGTGTTTTTTTTTTTCTATCGTTTCAGCTGAGGAGCCGACACAAGTCATAGTATTTTTCAGCAGCATCACTGGAACAGTTGTCTGTGGTTAAGAGCAAAAACCGGACGTGGGACATGATTTGCCTATCAGAGCGTCGGGCCTGGAATCAGAGAGAAAGAGCAGACAAACATACACACCCTGTTGTGTCAAAACACACAAATATATCATTTTAAAAACAACAATCCAGGACCTGTTCACCAGGAAGCAGTGACTAAACTGGTTACATATTTACAAAAGAGAAACAAATCTAAGGGCGCCTGATGAAAGAAGAAATGAGTGTTGGGCTCGTAGAAATCCTAAAACACACAAACATAAGTAGTAAAAAAATGATTACAAATATATTATTATAATATTAAAAAATAGGAAATATGTAAATATGAGAGCTGTTCTCAAGAATACGTATGACGGCTAACCTCAACAGGTTCAAACAAACAGTAAAAGTGAAGGTTTGTCTAAAGACGCCCTTGCATCGCTCCAAATGACTGAGGAAAGGAGTAAGAGAAGCTTTTGCATAAAGCACATGACCGGCCTCCTCTCATATCTGATCTTTGTCATCAGACGCAGTCGACCAGCTTGTTGCTGATCGGCCTCACAGGAAAACCTCAGATCTTGTATCATGTGTTTATAACAGGGCCGCACCGCTCGCTCTGCAGCTCCATTCGAATGTAACGTTTTTTTTTGTTTGTTTTTTTCGGACGAGACGTTTCCCCCTCGTCTCTTTCAGCACTCAGACCTCTCTTTAAATCCTGTGCCCTTTGCAATAGATGTTCATTTATCTATTTTTGCATGTGTATGGGCTTATTTTGGAAAGAGCCCGGTCACACGGCAGAAAAGGGGGCCGGGGTGGGATGTGGGGGGGGGGTGTCTGTGTGAAAAAAGCGGGGCTTTGCCATTGGTAGCAGCTGTTGCTGCTGAGACACCTCTGAGGAAATGGAGAATTGGACACACACTCATCCAATTTACCATTAACAAGACCTTATTGGATGCAGGGGCCATAGGAACATGCGGCTTTGCCTTATGTGGCTCTGTTCAGATATGCTGCTGTTATGCTGCTGTTATGTTTGTGGCCATGTTTGGGATCAAAGTTTGAGCTACGTAATGATCCGAATAAGAGGTGTCAAGTCACTAAATGACAAATACTTTGTTATCTGAAGTAGAAATGTTGGGTATCTATACTTTACTGGAGGAATTACTGTTTTCTACTTCTTACATTTTAAAAAATCTCTGTTACTCCTATTTCATTCCAGCTTGTTTTCATGACAACTGTCGAGCTAAAAAGTGATTTTCTGCCAGAAAGTGCATTATTTCACCTGCTCCGTGCCCTGAATTAGAAACAATCCAGACATTTTCCACTGTTAAAATACTTTTAAAAGGACAATATACCACATATTTTTTTTCTCTTGCCAAAAAGTGATGACAGCTCATATATTGGGAGTTAAAGGTAGTTTTTGCCAAAAAATCGTATTGAGTATTAGATTTGATAGATCTGTTAAAATACTTTTAAAGGGACAATGCAACACATAAACAAAAAGGTGATTATAGCTCATATGTTAACTGACAAGCAACAGATTTGTTTTTATTACTTTTACTTTAAGTATTTTTGAAACCAGTTTACATTTTTAAATGAGTAAAAAAGAGTTGATACTTCAACTTCAAGAGAACTATTTTAAACCCTAGTATCTACACCTCTGATCTCTGATCAGTTTATATATATATATAGATATACATAGCAAAAGAGACATTTACAACATTTACAACACTTCAATGCAACATGTTACATTTTGCAACATGTTGCATTGAAGAATAAAACCTAAACCATAAAAACCATTAAACAGTCACCGAAATGAGAAGGATTTATAGATCTGTGGAAGTATCACTACTAAAACCATCCATAGGAAAGTCTTAGTTGAAACATGAGTATCTAACCTAGTATCAAACATCAAACAGTGAAGCCGCTCTTCAAAGATCTGCAAAAAGCAGAGATTTCCAATCTGTTTTCATATTTTCCACATTTAAAACTAACCACGGCAAGAGAACTAGGTTGTTGTCAAGCGTTTCAACATAGCAACCGCTGGTCAGACGAGTATTGACTTCATCCGCCTCCATGAGTTCATGCATTAATGAAATGTGTAATTATCTTTTAAGATCCAGTCCTACATAAAGCGCAGATCTGCGTCAGTGTGTACACTCAGCAACTTTTCAATCAGATACTCTTCTTTTCTCTTGGGCAACACCTACTGTAATGTTGGTATTTTCTTCTTCTTCTTTTTTTTTTGCTCCTTTTATTCCATAAACACGGCTGCTCGCATTCTTCACGAGGGTGGCGTATCTTGAGAATCTCTCAACACGTTTTCTTCTGTTAAGACATAAAGATAACACAGCATTCTTCTCACCGTTTTGCTGGAACATTCAGTTAGTGAGAAAACAAACAGCAGGGTCGTTATTAACTTCAAAAACCTGAAAAACTGGATTCAGCTCTGGAAAAAAAAAAAAAAAAGGCTGAGCCAAGTGTCCGTAAAACGCTGATCAGATCATAACCATAACCAACCACATCAGCTTTTATTTGTCTTTAAAAACATTTTTTGTTGTTTTTCCTTCAGTACAGAGAGGTTAGGACAGCTACAATAAAGGACATGCATCATAGACAATGAGAAACATGAAATATATATATATATATATATATATATATATATATATATGGAGAGAGAGAGAGAGAGAGAGAGAGAGAGAGAGGTGGTGTAGGTTATTCAAGGTTCTTCTATAGATCATGAGGTTGACCTTTAGATCAGAAATCCACAGCAGCTTCTACTACTTGATGCATGTTTGAATTGAAATGAAAAGTCTTTGAGTCTTTGATTGCACTCAAAATGACTCATAGTTAGCTCCGTTTAAAAGTCAAGTTTCTAAAGCGTGTGTGTGTGTGTGTGTGTGTGTAGTGGGGCAGTCAGCGGGGGTGTAATGTTACACAAGAGATGTTATTCTGTAAACAGGCGGTTGTCATCTCACAAACACAAACAATAATCCAGTGGAAAGATTAGCGTCGAGGCCCCTCCGACGAGCTCCGTGAAAACGGAGCCTCCTCGTCAACCCGGTTACATAAATGTTTACCAAGAAATACCAAACATTGTGTTCTATTTGTTTTACTTTGCCTCAAGTTTGCCCATCGCCACAGATTAGTCATCGCGGGAGTTAAACAGGACTTTGCCGGCAGAACAAACAACTAGTAGCAGACAGCAGGCAGAAACAAGTGCATAAAACTGTTGATCCGCGCTGGCACCGAGCCACATGGCCATTACCCTTCAAGTAGTTTGCTTCAGAATTGGACCAGAGGTCTCCAGAGTTGAGTGGGACCGTTTCATCACTTTATAAGTCCTCCATCCAAAAAAAAAAAAAAAAAAAAAAAAGAGAGAGAGCTTGGAGCAAAAAAAAAAAAAATCTAATGGCCCTTCGCTCTCTCAGAAGCCAGAGTAATTCTCATTCCACTTCAATTGCCACAGCGCAGCATCGCTAACTGGCAAGTGAGACCTGCCGCTGCTGCTTTCTTGGCAAACAGAGAAGTTCTTAAGTGCTAAGCTGTAAATTTGCTTAATTTGACGTGAGTCTGAGGGGAATGGGATCGTTTTCTTTCAGGGGAAAAAGCCTGGCATATTGGCCGACAATAAGGCGGAATGGTCCAACATGGTGTTTTCTGCTCCCGCGACGGCGGCTGGAAACACACGACGGACCCGGCCTTTTGACAAGAGCTGTAAAAAAAAAAAAAAAAAAGGGACTCGACTCTGGCACCACCGGCTCGTGTGACTCATTCTGATGTTAATGCTGCGAAAAGCCTTTCAAACGGTAATTCCCGCAGATGAAAATGATGATTTCCTCCCGAAGCGGCTTAAAATGGGCCCCAGACTTTGTACATACAGGGGAAATTGCTATTTACCGAATGCCGCACGACGCTCAACTCAAACACACCTGCGTTAATCTGAAGTTCACAGAAAAAGGAAAAAAAAAAAAAAAGTGATTTGAATATTTTTTTTTTGTTTGTTCGATAAAAGAATGTGTTTGACAATCCATGGTCACTCGTGCACAGGAAGCTTTACTCATTTCTGACTTTTGATTTCATGACTCACAGGTCAAACAGAAGTCAATGTCTTGGTCACGGATATGGAAGTGAAACAGAAATCTTCTGCTTTCTTTTATTATCGCGGGAGGAGGGCAACCTTGCAGAATAGAAAAAGAACAATAGTTTGATTTAAAAAGAGGAAAATCAGGGGATTTAGTTTGAAACAATCACATTTTTGTCCTGCAAAAAAATGTACATTTCTAGTGAAACATAATAGCACCACTGGGGAATGATTGTCAGAAGACCAATTAATAATTTATTAGTCACCCGCTTTATCACGATTATCTTACTTTACCCTGTGAAGATTTTGCAACAGCAATCAAAGCTTCCTGTGTATTTCTACGAGAATTGTGCAAGTATTTCTTGAACGTAGCATTAAAGTCTGGGCGGAAACAGGAATAAAAGTGAAGTAGCACGGTTAAGCAGAAATATGACAACTGTGGTGGAGTCTCTTTTTGTCCTTTTTTGTTTTTTAAAGAAAATACAGCAGTTTTAAATCAGGGATTTATGTGCCGTCTTGAGTTGCTGAACTGTTGCAAGAATTAAAGCGACGCGTTACAATCGGTTTTATTTCTGTTGAATGACTCTCAAATACCCTCCCATGACCATCACTTGTGCCTTTAAAAAGACCGGTTTCAGTATCACAGCTGTGACCTTCATAAAACAGAGCTGGCAACAGGTGGGCATCATGTGTGTGCTAATCTTCCACATTATGGTTGTTGATAACAGACGCTGCACAGCCCGCTCGGTTAAAACGCAGTAATTTAATATGGAATACATCAGCAATGTGATATTTGTAGCATGGAAGAAGCAAAGGTTGGGAAGATTCTGCTGATGCTAATTTTAGCAAAAGTCCATCATTCACTTTGGGTTTCTGTTACCAAAAGAATCCAGTGAGTACCGCAGACCCTCAAAACAAGACATTGGGTGTCCACCGAGGGATTTTGGGATTATTTTTTTTCGCTCGCTCTCCTCCTCGCTAAGGGCATGAAAATGTGGATTGTATTTCGCTGTGACAATCCGTGCCAATTTTGGAGGGCAAGGTCGGTGAATGCCCCCCCCCCCTTTTTTTTTTTTTCATAGGCCGTCCTGCTTTATCAGTTTCTCACACGTGGCTCATGGCGGCTGGAAGTTTTGGGCCTCGGAGCAGCACGAGAGCTACAAAAAGAAGTGACTCAAACAGCCATGATTAGAAAGCTACAGGAGTGGGCTGCTTTATCGGTTTAATTAGCACCGAAGATTCTGGAATCAGGAAACTGAAAACTGTCACAATAGACCTACTAAGCTAATATGTTAATTCATTTATTATGTCTTTTCTGTTTCCGCAACAAAAACCGCACTGGAAAAACATTGTAAGTGTTCTGGAAACAATATGAAAGAAGTTAATTGTTTGGAGAAGTGGTGAGATTGATTGTCACGTAAATATAGTATTTAAGAACTCTCGTATTTGCTTCCAGAGAAAATGCTTTTACATTATTATTCATAATAAAGGATTTTAAATTAGTCTAATATATGTCTATTACTCTACCTTTTAAATTATTGTTTTTGGTGCATTCATGTATTATAATTTTTTATAGTGGTTTTATTAGAAGCTGTGTCCATTTTTATCTTCAACTAGTCACAAAATGACATCAACAATGTCCTTTTTATTTTTTATATTGGCAATAACGAGATGCGAGATGTGGCCTGGATGTGTTGAGGCTAATTCTGAACCGGTTTGCCGCTGCCTTTTCAGTTTTAAGTGTACGATATTAAACATAGATATTTATGCGTTGTTTGTTCAAAAAATAGCGTACGCGTTTTGCTGGTTGGTAAAAACCCAGCAGTCATTACGTTTGTTTTTTTTCCCCTTGTATTTGCACAGATGAAAGATGAGAGAATTTGCCTTTGCTAGTAGAGCCATAGAGAAGACAGCGCTAAACTGTATCTCCAATTATTTTCTCCTCCTTCCACCTCTCCCCCCGCCCGCCTGACTGGCCGCTAGCATGCTTCAGGTGTTCCACAGTCAGGTCCTGTGATTAGTCTAATTTGCACAAATGCTGGCGAGCGTCGCACCTGTTGCCCCTGCGCCGCCTGCAGCCGTGGTCCCTCAGTGGGCTGACAGGCCTTCCCTTGGATAATCCAATCTCCTCACAACAGCGTCGCTGCTCTCCACCAGCGCAGGACAAGGACATTTTTTTCTCCCCCCCCCACGTCTTGACTTCCTTCGTATTCTCATGGCCGCCTCGCTCCTGATGGCTCATTATTGGACCATTCATAAATACTGTCAGCCAGTTCTCCCTGTTATTTACAGTCCAACGGTGATTTTCTTCACCCTGTCTCACCGCACCTTCCTTTACCTGCCAATAAGGTGAGTAAAGCTTTCCCTCACGTTCAGAAAAGAGGCCCCGCAGCCTTCCACATGACAGCCCACCAGTATCCACGTACTCCATTTGGATTTGAAACAGCGCCAGGAGAAAATCAAGTGACAGGCCACACAGAGTGGGAGGGTGGGAGGGAGGGAATGTGATCCCACTTGATTGTTGAGAGTTTATATAGCGAGTGATGACAAAGTGCTTTATGACTTTGCAGTGTTCGCTGGGCCCTGCGATTGAAGCCTTATACAGCCAAAGCCCCCTGGTGACCTTGGCTTGTCAAATGTTCTCATTTTCACCAGGAAGGAGCCAGTGTTCAGCGGCTGCTCAGAGCTGGTAAGCTGCTGTTAGAGAGACAGCCGTGGAAAGCTTTTGGAGGTGACCCGTGCCGTGCTTCCTTACTTTCACTGCTGAAACACCACTGAGGAAACCCATCAGTCAGAGAAAGGCTTCAGCCTGCCAACCCACTGAACTGTTAAGCCTATGTAGACTGTAAAAGCAGGAATATTTTCAAAAGGACTACAGCGGCTCTGTGAGGCTGTACTTAGTGTGTTAACATGCTCACTTTCACTTTAACAATGCTAACACACTGGTGTATCCTGTTGCCATATTTGCCACATTTGTTTAGCATGTTAGCATGCTAATATAAGCAAAGCAATATAAGCAAGCCCAAAATGATTGATGGTTAGATAATTAGCACTAAATATGAAGGACTTCTTTTTTTCTTTTTTTTTTCTTTTAGGGATTTAGACATTTATTTAGACATTTTGAGGTGATGGTGGCATTAGATGGAAAGTTAAGGAATCATCCCCAGGAGGAAATGAATGTGTGTACCAAAGTCCAAAACAGCACAACAACCAATAGTACAATAATACAAAGAAAACACAAATGTCCACCTAGCTGCTTGTAGCTGTAGCAACGAGTGCATCATCTGGGAGCCATAAATATCAATCCATTGAGCATATCTTAACATTTGGAAGCTATGATCTGATGGTGGTGCTCCTTAAAAAAAAAGTCAGATGATCGCCACAAATGTTATGATTCATCTTGTGGGCATGGTAGAGTAGAAGTGACCCAGCAGCTATAATTAAAAAGCCATAGAGGTGAGGGCATTGTTTTGTATTTAGCACAGAATTTGGACTGGAAAGTTAAGGGAGCATCATCAGGAGGAAATGAATGTGTGTACCAAATTCCAAAGCACTGCAACCAGTTGTGAAGATGTTTTATTAAAAACAACAAAAATGTCCACCTAACTGTTGGTAGCAGTAGCAGAAATATCAGGGTTCCTCGTGGGTCTCCAACCCTGGTCCTAGAGAGCCACTGGTGGTGCAGGGTTTCGCTCCAACCAAGCAGTTACACACATGATTCTGCTAATCAACTATTGCCCTTGCTAAGGACCTTCATTAGTAGAATCAGGTGTGTTGCTGTTTGGTTACAACAGAAGTCTGCACCTACAGCGAATCTCCAGGACCAGGGTTGGAGACCCATGGGATACATCATCTGGGAACCATGAATATCAATACATCAAGTGGATCTTAACATTTGAAAGATTTGACCTGATGGTGGTGCTACTTTAAAAAAAGGAAGGAGATCGTCAAAGTCATTCAGATCCATCTTCTGGGCATGGAACCGTAGATCTGTAGAAAATGTTAATCCAACCAATAGTTGGCAGATATTTCAGTCAGGACCAGTGACAGATGAACTGAGCGGGCAGAAATGCAGACAAAATAAATTGCAGGACTTTGATGAGAACATCTTGACAGAAGAGTAAAAGATTGTCACTGAGATGACAACATTAATCGAGAAGAGGATTCCTGAGGAGTAAAAGGTGGATGGACGGGGGATGTCTGGGTCACTGACTGAATTTTGTTAAGCCCAGTGAGGCAACCGTGTTGTGATGTTGGGCTATAAATAAAAATTGAATTGAATTGAATTAAAAGGATATTTCCAAAGGGGTAAAAACAACCAGTGGTGTTCCAGAGGCCTGGTCAGAAGCATTACATCAGATTGTTTCCCGGCTGCATGCCACCTGCATCTTATCTCACGGGGAAGTGGAAGGTGAACCGCATCCTCATGCCCCCTTATTTTCCTGCATTGTCCATGACCTTTCCTAAGCAAATTTTTATAGGACACTTCCCCTTAGAGAGGATCACGGAAGGTGTCTGCTTCAAGAACTGGATCTATATTTCTAGGATGTAAATTATTGTGAACAAGTGTGTTTCAAAAGAAAATAAAAAAACAATAGCTGGACCAGGATTAACACCTCAAGGAGGAGTTTTTGTACCGGTACTGTTGATGCGTGTCCGGTGTGGTGCAGACAGAGCCGCGGTAGCCCCTTGACCGGCTGCTATGGGCTAACAACCCTTGCATTGATCCAAGGAGACACTCAGCCCTCTAACCTGCTGAGTGCTCAGTTCCAGTGAACAATAGAGTTCAGAGCCCGTCGATACACTATCCTATTGAGTGCTCTCCGTTTAGCAGTAAGATTGATGAGGTTAAGGCTCCCAACTGGGGAGCCAAATGGTGTCAAAACCAAGGTGTTGCTTTGGACAAACAATCCCTCACTACACTACCACACACAGTGACGCCGGTAACCGGCTAAATACGCCGCCTTACACAGGAAGTGTATTTCTCCAGGCACATCATTTCTGAAAGCGTATGCAAACTGTGGTGGTGGTTGATAAGACTCTTAAAATGGAGATGAGAATATAAATATAGGCGAGATGCTGCTTTCTAGACAGGAATGCAGTGCAAATCCCCTAAGACACTAAATGATGTACAAGTGGATTTATTACAGTAGGTCCCTATAAATCTAAGGTTGGCCTCAACTCCAGGGAGAGGTTAATGGATTACAAAGGGATGTGGTATCGAACCTGGGAGAAGTTTATACACCTCATCAATATGTGAAACGCTATTGATCATTTAGACCTTGATAAATTAAATTCATACACTTGATAATGCATGGTAATATTCAGAACACACTGTATCAGGGAAAAAAATGGCTTTTTCGGTCCAGGATGAGAATCTATGATGGGACCTTGTATTGGCATGGCTGCTAAAAACTGTGTGTGTGAGTGTGTGTGTGTGTGTGTGGCAGTTTGTGATGTGAGCTGTACGGTAAATGCTAGGAAACTCCCAGAATCAACCTGAGTAAGGTTACTGAAATTGAAATAAGAAAAAATGACTGAAGTTATGATTCTGCAGTATGTTTTCCAGTATGAAAAAATGCATTGTTCATTTCCCAATTTTTTTCAAATACATGTAAAATACAGAAATGAGCAAGAGCACATTCTCCCTATAAGGGGGCTCATAGCAAATGATAAAAATACTGCATTTGTACAGCCCATTTCTAGTCTTCTGACTGCTCATACACTTCACACTTCATGCCAACATACACCCATTCACACACACATTCATGCACTGATGGTCGTGGCTGCCATGCAAGGTGCCAACCAGCTCATCAGGAGGAGTATCTAATCATTCACACCCACACTCCCACACCAGCTTCAATGGCACAGCCTTCAGGAGCAATTTGATGTCCACTACCTTGCCCAAGGACACTTTGACAGGCTTCTTGCACCCTTCTTAAAGTCAAAAACCAAGTCTTAAGACAACTAAGACCCCAAAATATATAATTTAAGACCCCAAGAATGTCAAAATAATTTGTTCAACAAAAAAGAGGCAATTCATTGATTTCCTTTCTTTTTGTTCAATGCTGAGAACACTGTCAATTTAAAATTTTCCTTTCAAATCATTAACCTGGAAACAGTACAATCCAATTAAAAGTCCTCAAACAGCCGGTCCCAATCCAAAAAGATGAAATATTAACGTACATGACAGTTTGAAAAAACAATCCACATTAAGGATCACATGACTCGAGATAAACTGAGATATAAAAGGGGTCATAAGGTCAGCAGACCAAAGTCAAGGGCTGGCTATCGTTCAGACGTGCAGACTAGACGAGTTTGCAACCACTGATCTTTCGATTAGTGGAAGACTCACGCTGCCTCTCAGCCACAGTCACCTCAAAAATAAATATAAATATTTGGCTCTCTATCTGTTAAATGTTCCACTATGCTCATGAGCTCACTGAAAACTGTTTGCCTTTTGGTAATTATTTTTATTTTTTTTGCTGCGGTTGAACACTCACACTGCATATCAATAGCTAATGCATGTGCCTTACATGTTATTTATGAAACTATTCTGAGCCATTAATATGCTGCAGCTTATTTTAATGATCTGAGTATAAGCATAATAATGTATTTAAGTAAAGCTTAGACTGAAAGTTGAGTCTGTGGATGAACCCTTTTGATACAAGTTAAAATATGTCATTTTTAATGGTAAGCATCTGAACATCTAAAGCTACATTTAACATTTACAAAGACTTTTGTATTTTGATCTTAACATTAAATTAAACTAAAAAGGGTGGTAGTGTGGCAACAGTTCGACAGGTTGATTCAAAATTTTCTGTCCATGAATGACACATCATTTTAATTTAAAGACCCAGATACACCCTGGTCACATGAGATTACTGTGGAAAAAAAAAAATCACAGCATACTTGCAATTATTACAGTACTCTTCTTTTCCTCCTCTCTGTCTGTCTCGCCCTGCCTCAGAGTTTTCTGTACTGTTGGATGAAGCAAAAAAAATGTATTTTTAATACTAGGATTAATATATAATGGCCACCTTCAGAAAAAGAAAAGAAAGAAAAGGAAATTTTATATGAGAAGGCATTACATGTACTCCCACTACAGAAACCAAAAGAGGCTTTGGTTTCTAACGATTCGCCTACAGAAATCAACAAAACGTCCTACCTTCAGTGTATACCAATGTCACCCACTCAAGCCGAAAAAAAAAAGTCTGAAAGTCCCTGCTCCGTCATGCTTTCTGAAGTCAAGTGAAGCGTGATTCATCATTCCACATACAGTGAGTAGTACTGTAGTATTCTCATATCTGGTTCGGTTACATTAACGCCTAAAGCTTAGCAGCTGTGACACAAAAAAACTGAAAACATAAGAACCTGAAGGAGACTGTCTCATGCAGTTTTTGCTCAAATTTGGAGCGCTTGATTTTCAGAAATGTGGTATTTTCTTCAAATTGTGTAAATTTACATGACTGATTTTAACACAATTTTAAGCTCAACAGAGAAATAATTTTTCATATTACATGATATGAATGCTACAAAATACCTTCTTGCACATAAACACAACTGCATTCACACAAAGACGAAGACAAGAACTACAAAATTTACTTAAAAGACATTTTTTCAGAGTAATTTCCTTGTTATTATACATTTTCCTTCTTTTAATGTTAAGGGATAGGAACATAAACTAGTTTAATTTTACTGCATCAGAAATTAAATTCATCACTCTGTTCTGTAGTGAAAGTCTATTCGTATTTATTTGAAAAAGGGAAATTTTGAAACATTACTCTTAACAGTACCTGAATGCAGAGAAAGAGAAACAGATCATATCAATGACAGAAATACTAGATTTTCGGTGTGTATTTTGTGGTTTAAAAAGAAATCTCATGGAGATTCTCCTGGAGATAAACCAAATTTATTACAATTATGTACATTTTTTAGTGAGATCATAAATTCAGACAATAATTCAGTAGGTTACAGCGAGGACTGATTCTACAGTGGCTAAAAAGCAGAAAGTGCACCTGGTTCTTTTAACCAACAGTATTTATCCTCACAAATACAAAATAGAATTTACAGCATGATGCATTATTGTTGTCGCTGTTTTACACTTTTCGCAAATACACAATCAACATAACTAAACAGAATCTGTTGGTTTCAGACTGGTGTCACACAGGAATGTGCAGCGCCCCTCTACCTTTTTCTGTGTTCCTATGAAGGCCGTGTGTTGGGAGGTGGAAACGGCACGAGAGCTGATATCCCTTCTTCTCACTCATGGGCTCTTCTTGTTAGCTGGAGACAGAGTGAGTAATTCAATAAGTCAAATATTCATTTATTACTTTCCTTTTCAATCATGGGGCAATTTCTTTTTAAACTTCCCCCATCCACCTCCACACTGAGAAAAAAAACAAAGTTCTGCAACTTCCATCTGTGGCAGCCGCTGTTGTCTTACTGTAGCTTAATTACAAAATATTGGCGCTGTTTTCTGTAAAGATTACTCACTGTGGGAGGCCCTACGTAATTTGAACCGGAGGGTTTGTCACGGAAAATAATACAATGCAACTGGGCTTTCTGTATTAGATTTCCGCTTTTAGCCTCCTTGACATTTCAAGCTGCATGAACTAATACATCTGTTATTTGTTGATCATTTGATTATTAACATACTTCATAAACCAAATCAGCAGCCCTGCTGGAGACACAGATACAGCACAGCAGACAGTCTGGGTTTTCTCGCCTGCCACGCACAAACACACTCACAAAGATGCACAATTCAGCCCTCAGTGAAAGAGGAAAGCGGGGGAAAACATTTATCTTCTCCTCCTTTGAGCGTATGAGCACTCTGACACCGGCATGGAACAAAGCCCGTCATCACATTCTAATCTCGAATTTCAGGGCTTTTATTTCACCCAAATGCCACCCTGCTGGCCTTGTGAATTATTGACAGACTGACACCAATGCGAAAGGACACATAAAAGAGGCTAAAAGCTCCGGCCCTGGAAGAGCTTGTCCTCTTCTATTGGCGTCAACAGGGAGACAAACTCTGCTAATGCTTCTCTGGAACCACACGGTAACTTTGAGCCTGAAGAACCAACGTATGACTCCTGACCTACAGCTGCACTATAAAGGGGAGATATGAGATATCCTGTGCAGTGCTGCTTCTTTGGTCTGTATAAGAGCATTAGTACAATTACAAGGACACCAAGGCTAAGCTGTGAATTATCTGATCGAATCATGAAAATTAAAAGCTGTAAGTCACACACGGTTATTACTGCATACTGCCTTTTAAAGTCATTCTAATTTGACTATTGCTCGTTGTTTCCCATTTCAAAACGAGATGTCGCAACTGCGGCGCTTGGCTCTGCACGCGGTCGTTTAGTTTGCATGGTGAAAAGTAAATTGAGGTAAGCGTGTGTGTCATCTACACACTCTTTGTGTCCATTTCATGTCTCCTCACACCCACTCCTCATTTTGCTCAGGATTACGGTGCGACAGACGCAAGTGGGAAACGGACAGTTAAAAGTTCTTTCTTTTTTTCCTTTTTTTAAATGAACAAACAAACAAAGAGAATAAGTGGGAACAGAGGATCAAAAACCGTAAATGCTGACGTGAGGAATATTTGAACTGTTTTTTTGTGCTTTCTGCTGTGGTCTAATCCACCTCGCTCTCGTTGCTGGCACCCTCGGGCCGCCGCAGTTTGTCCACCTGTTCGTTAATCTGTCCGTCTCCACCTCGCCGGTCCTCTGTCTGTATGCTGAGACCGTCCTCCTCCTCCTCCTCCTCCTCCTCCTCCTCTACGTGGCTGACGTCATCCTCCTCTTCCTCCTTCTCCTCCTCCCCCTGGACCTCCATGCGGACCTGGTCTTTCAGGTCCAGGGGCAGGGTCGCCCCAAGGCCCGCTGTGCCTGTGTCGCCGTTGATACCGAGGGCGCCGTCAGGCCCGCCCAGCGCATCCTGGGGGCTGTGGTGTCCGTCTCTGACGGGGGAGGAGCTGGCCGACTCGTTGCTGACGGGAGAGATGTCACTGCTACTGTTGGTGTGGTTGGCTGACTGCGAGCCGGATGCCGATGTCGGCTTCAGGGGAATCTGCCATGAGGGGATTTTAGGGATAGAGGGGGTGGAGGGGAATTGTTTTCTGTACAGGGGGGAGAAAATGAGACCTCATCAACAAACCTCAGTGATCAAAATGTGTGAAATGAGTTTTCCCATGAAGTAATGAGCTGTAATTGGGCAGACTGCAACCACACAACTACTGTATATATATATATATATAGCTTTTTAAGTCAGACGTTAAGTGACAACATATCGTCAACATTACTACATTTTAGCCTGCAACCACATACTAAGCGTCCTATGTAATTCTCATAATTACAGCACAGAAAATGACCCCCCCCCCCCCCCCCCCCCCCCCCCACACACACACACACACACACACACACACACACCCCAAACAGCCAGATGTTCATCACACCTGGTGAAGATGGTCTACGATTTTTTTTTTCCTGTCTTTTTTTTTTCTTTATTTTTTAATTACATCCGCTGCAGCTTTTAAGATCAAAAAGACAATGTTGAATCATAATGGGATCAGCACTTCTTGGTGGTTAAGGGAACTGTTTGGAGATGATATGGATCATTTGAAAAGGACAGGGAAACAAGTTTAGAGACAGATGGTGATACAGAGCCTTTATTTTTTTTTTTGTGATTTAAGCCTTCGCCAGGAAAATACGGCGCGAGAGTCGGGGTGAAGTCTCGAAAGTAAATGACAAAGGGATTACTGCCGATTAGAATGTAGGAGAGGAACAAAACATCCCCAACTAGATGGTTCTGTGGAAATTTTTTGTCCTTGCCTGGTTTTCTGATGTGCACTCTTACTTCAGGCTTCATTATAAACACAGATACGTAATCATGCATGCTAATGTGCTTGTCTAGATTGAGGAACAAAGCTGGAAAGAATAAGGGGATGTCTAGTAATATAAAATGAGGTTTAAACTCTTTACACCTCATCTCATATTATTCTTCATCTTTTTTTTTTATTATTTTCAATATTTCAATTTTACTTGTGTTTTTCCCCCATCCTAACGGGTCTTAATTGCCTCCTAATGTTTTCCTTAACATGTTATTGTTTTTAATGTTTAATGTTTTTAATGTCCATTTCATGTTAGCTGTAAAGCATGGCATTTATGTATGAAAGGTGCTATACAAATAAAGTGTACTATTATTATGTGGCAGGTTTTTTTTTTTTTTCTTTAGATCTTATCCAGACAACAATGTATAAAATATAAATGTATAAATAATTTCTCTCGTGTTTTCATATTTGCACTCTTCAAATGACTTAAAGTTGCATATCATAGGAGCAGTTATGCACTTGTGTGGTTATCTCGCTTACCAAATAAAACCATAAAAAAACAGAAGACCAGCTGATGTCTGCAGTATGCTAATCGCAGAGGCGAGTTGTGAAGAAAAAGAAATGGTGCAATCAGTATCGTAACCTCTTGTGCCTGTGAGATTATTCCCAAAAAAAAAAAAAAAAAAAAAAAAAAATGATATTAATGATTATCCTTTAAGTGTGTGGGTAATTTGGAAGAGGAATGTGACGTTATATGGTCTTTTATTTTATTCATTTGTACACAAACAAAAACTTTCAGGCCATCTGCAGCCAGTACTGCGAAGTAAAAGTGGACACGTGAAAAATGATCACACACAGCTCAGCTGCAGAAGCTATAAACATACTTTGGGGGGGAAAAAAAGGAATAAATCGGCCTTGAGCTGCAATCTTTTTGTTAGAGCTTTCAACCACACCCGACACGTCTTCTTCAGCAGAGTGACTTCATTCAATTATGAAAAGCATAAGTCAGTCATGTGATTATGTGACTACTGAGCAAGGACCAATAGATGTGGTTGAAATCTGCAATAATGAGTAATTGCCCTGAGTTTAGGTTTGACAAGTTATGTTTTTTTTTTGGTGGACATGCTCTTCAACAGCAGCCACACAACAAGCTGCATTGTTTTTCGTTCCAAAAACTCTCATAATGACAGTTGTTTTTCATGTATTTTACATATATGTAAAACATAGAAAGAAAGAATTATCCATCTGATCCAAACAAATAGGGAGCAGTGTGTGTGCGTGTGACTCACTGAATATAGTATAAAGATTACTGTAGCCTGCAGCAGTGTCTTCAACAACATCCGCAACTTGGCATTATTTCGATAAACTTGATTACATATTGGGAATCTAAATGGTCACTTTCTGGCCTGAAACAATATTAAAACTTAATAAACTGATCAGTGGTGCATGAAGCCAAAAAATCTAAGGAATGCCAGGGTTCCAGTTCAGAATGAGTTTAAAATAATTCAACTTAAGCTCTTCTATTTTACGTTTCCAAATGTTAATGTTACTCGACTGAATGGATCAAATTCAGTGAAATTAATCATTTTGCACGGGTTGTGACACTTCTTTTCTCTTTCGGTGTGGCAAATTGATGAAAAGAAAATTGTGTTTAAAATGTGTTTATTTTCAGTTTGAAAAGCACAAAATAGAAGCAATAATTCCTTGTATTGTCATATCTAAAAAAACCTTAACCCTAAGATATTCTGTTTTCAACTCAAGGACTCAAGCAAACAAAAAAATACACATTTAAGAAGATGGAACTGAAGAGGTTTAGTATTTTTTCTTCAAAAAAAAAAGTCAAAGTGAATAGTTTACTGTTGCAGCTCTACATGTTAATAGAAGGAATTTTTGGCACTTGAGTCAATTACACATGAAGTTGACAGTGCTTTATTCCTGTTTTAACACTTTAAATGCATTCAAATGGATTGCCTCAAGGAACTCAAAAAGGCACAACAACAGTAAGCTCTGCACCCTTCAACAAACGCACACACTCTCTCTCTCACACACACACACATCTGAGATGGGTAGGGGTCTGGATAACTTTGTTACCTGCTGAGCAGTAAGCCCTTCAAAGAGACAATCTCAGCTTTCAGCTCTGCAACTGTTTGGTTGTCCAGGATGCGGTTGGTTGAAGATGATGCCTATAGGAAAAATACAAGTGAGACACACACACATCTATCGGTGACACGCACACACAGTATTCAGGTCACATGCAGGGCTGCAGACTAAAGTCAATATATGTCTTTCAACGACTCCTCTATTGTCACTCGACACATTATGAAATGATTAAAAAAATAACCTTTGTTTCATAAAAAGGACATACAACGTAAACAAATGTGGCAAATGCAAATGCTAAAAGCCACATGTTCTTGTGTAGTCAGGTTATCTGTCAACTTAATAACCTCACAACCGCCTACTGCTGGTGATCACAGAGGAGAGGAGACAAACAACCCTACTACAGTCACCTTTATGGCCTTCGCTGCTCAGAACATCCAGTGAGTGTGAATCATGCTGTTTTTACATAATTTTCCATACTATCTAGAAAAGGTTAGGGCAGTGTCCAGTGTTTTGGATAATGACTATCTTGAACAATGGCCACATTCATGAAGGCAGACCATAGCATAGCAGTTTGTTTTGTTCTTTTTGTCTTTTATCAAAGGCGTGTGTTATCACGCACACACACACAGACACACACACACACACACGCACACACAGACACACAGACACACAGAGTGGTGCAGCATGAAATGCTACAGGGCATAATGGCAAAGTATTTGAATAACAAATTGCTGCCCAAAATCTGTCTCTGCAGCACTTTTTAAGGGTAGGTAGGACTTTGACAGAGGGAGCTATAAAATGATATGTTTTGATAAAGGCAGAGAAAGAAGTAAATGGCACAGAAATAGCTGAATGTGATAATAAAACTGAATTCTACAGCTGCAAATTCTGAAAAAAATGGCAATGTTATTGCTTAACTGGAAGACCACCAGAAAGCAGTGACTTCTACAAAGATACATCTGAGGGGTTCTCCTTACACACACACACACACACACACACACACACACAGCTTTTTCCACATTATTTTTTCCACATTTTTTCAGACAATTTTTCTCTTTAGGAAAACTCCAAATACACATGGATAAAACGCTCCGTGAAGGCAACATGTGACTCTTTGGTTGAACTTCTCACATAAAAATGCAACCTGTGAGTAGGCATCACTTGGCTATAAAGAGTCTCAAGCCCAGTTGTAAACCGGTGATGTAGATAATTGCTCCCTATTCAATCTATCTCTGAATACAAAGCACAAACATGTGTGAGAACGGCAGGACAGACTGATGAGACCAGAGGGAGGAGAGGGAGAAGACATGGGGAAAAGTGGGATAAAAGAAAAGTAAAAACTGTAATTAAGACTCTCCTGACTCACCAGAGGAAGCTTGTTAGGAAGCACAGACCCCCTATCGAGGATAGACGGATAACTTGGACTCTTTCGCTTGTAATTAAATCTAAGAGAAATTAATTGAATCACATCTGAAAGGGATCAGACTCATTTACAGTGGAAAGAGGGAGGCAAAGAAGAAGTGAATGGATACAGAAAAGGAGGCGAGGAGGGGGGGGGGGGGGGGGGGGGGGGGGGGGGGGTGTTGGACTCTTATCGGCTCCTAAACCTCACCGATAAGGAGCTGTGTTTTAGAGGTGGTGCATTGGAGGCCTGCTGAAGACACTCTTATTACAGCCGTCACCTCATTAGAACCATCTTAATCCCTTGCCTCCCCAAGGCACCCGTATAATAAGGCTGGATTCTGCTTCTCCCTCATTTCACATTTAAAAAAAATTAATTGCTGTATGGGCTGAGCTAAAAGATGTCCAAGGCACAGAATCAACTTCAGAAAAAAATGGCAGACTGCTCCGAATAATGTCTATATACTTAAAACACTTGACATGAGGAAAACAACAGTAGAATTATTAACCGCTTGCTACGTACTCAACATAATATGTATCATCCATATACTATCTCACATCAGGGTTTGTCACACAACACGACCTCGAACATATGTCTTATTAAGTCTGAATAAACCTAATTAAACGTTAGGCCAGAGCTGAGTTTCAGCTTTGAGATGCATTATGTTGGTTAAGTGCACTAGGTGCTTGGGTGGAGGCTGAGTGGTGGTATCAGTGACTGGAGATTGAAAGTACGCTGACACATATCCGACAGACCGCATGAACATGGAAGATGCGTAGCTCAACAAACTGCTGATCGAAACATTTAAACCATTGATTTAGCAACTTTGATTACAAAAACACAATCACTGAGACTCTGCCAGGTCTGTTGATATGCAGCATATCACAAAGAGTTTAATATTTAACTTTGCAATGCAGAATGTAACCTCTATGATGATTGCTTTTAATATTATATTCTAGTACAAAAATAAACAATTGTTGACTTTAACCCTTATTTGCATGGAAGTTCATACAATGTTGGCTGGTACACAACAATATATTATATTCTTATTTTCTAAAGTCTATATAAATACATGCACCCAAATACATTTTTATAGTGTGACATTTTACTAAATTATTTATATTACGCATTAATATTTACTCATTAGATTAGATTGATTTTTTTTGTCTGTTTTAGTGGAAATCTGTTGACAATAAAGCAAAAACACACAACATATACAACAGATAGGAACAGATAGGTCATATAACAATACCAGAGAGCAAATCCTACAAGCCAGTGTCTCTGTAGCAGTTATTTTTTGCTCAATGCCTCTATAGCATAGGATATAATAGACTTGTATATTTAAATACGGTACATTTCGCTCTTTGGGTTTTGAACAGGCAGCGAGAAAAGGGAGCAGCTCAAACTGCTTTAATCGATGGGAGGATCTGCAGTTATGCATGTTTTTCCTTCCTGTGTTTTTCCTACAGCACTGTCACATACATTGCAGAGTTGTTTTTGTAATCACCTTCCCTTCAGTATTAACACTTTTGTGGAGCTTGTTTTTGCTCTTTACACTCAGGTTACGCATTTAAAAATAATGGAAAACACTAATATCTTCCTCGGCTGAAGCTTAAATATTGTGCGTTTGACTAATTAAATGTGTACATAACCAACAGTTTGACGCAGTGATTCAATAATACTGTATTTGCTGGCACATATCACATAGATATGAGGCTTTTCTTGGAGACATACGACCTTTTACGATACAGCTTAATTTCTCCCTTCATGTCACTGGTTTTAACCAGCTGTTCTATAGGTTATGTAAGATGTTGTGGTATGTTGATTTGTGGTTTCACCCTGAAGGAGGCATCATGCAAAAGTGATGTTTGACTTCTATCATGCTTCCTGGTGTACAGGTGCAGGGCTGCGTGTGGCTTCAATATTGGAGAGTATAATCCTGCACTCAGCACTGCTGTGCACATTGCAAAAGGCTCCATGCACTAACAAACATCCAACTAACAAATGAACCATGCAACCCAAATAAGACAAAGCTCACCCTGTGAAATTTATGCCTATTCAATTATCAGCCACCACTACACT
This sequence comes from Lepturacanthus savala, assembly GCA_030544235.1. Classification (NCBI taxonomy): domain Eukaryota; kingdom Metazoa; phylum Chordata; class Actinopteri; order Scombriformes; family Trichiuridae; genus Lepturacanthus; species Lepturacanthus savala. The sequence continues at coordinate 16,849,785 of CM060480.1, forward strand.
GTCTAGATCTGTTTCATTGTGTAAATACTGAAGATAGTAAAGATATACACTAACTGGTTTAAAAGACTTGCAACTAATATGTCTCGGGTGGGTGCCTGGGTGCGATAGGGGTCGGCCCTTTTCTGCTGGTTAACTAAATGCCTTAAGAAAAAAAAAGAGAAAAAAATTATTACAAGCACAGAAAAAAAAGACTATCAACTCCAGCAGCACCCAAGGACGGCAACGCATCTGGCTAAATGAAGATAAATGCCTGTGGACCATTAGCAACAAGATACTGTAAGATCTTTAACAAGCCTTGTTTAAGAGTGTCTGAAGGCAAATTAATTCACAGTTACTCCGCCGGCAGACAGTGTGTTTTCATGTAACGCATGTATATTTATGATGGAATTAGTTTCAAAAGGAAGTCCCCAGAGGAGTGTTTTTGAGTGGAAACACTGGTACAGTGCAATTGATTTCACTCTATTTATGCACTTTCCCACTGGCAGTTCATCTCGCTCAAGCAAGGAGGCGGTTTCTAATCTTCTATCTAGTATCCACTAATAAAGAGAACGATCAGTGAGTTGAGACAGCGGGGCAAACACAGTTAACAGGCAGATTTGTAATGATAATAGAGTAGAAGTACGCTTGGCTGTTTAACATTGGGCATGAATCATCTGGAGGCAAATCTATCCTTGAGTTGAGCGTTTAACACCGGTGGTAGAATACAGCAACATGTGAATGCCATAAAAAGATAATGGAGGAAACAGTAAAAAGGAGAGAAACTGTCCCAGGGACTGAAGTCTGGAAATATTCAGCATCAGCATGTGCTGTGTGTGTACCATCATATCTTAAAGCGCTCATAGCACCCTTTTACTCCACTAGAACACTGCACTCCAAAAAGTACGATAGGAGGCAGAACCTTCAACTATTAGGCTCTTCTCCTGTAGAACCATCTTCCAGTTTAGTTGTTGGATGCAGACACCATCTCTACATCTAAGAGCAGACTTAAAATGTTCTTTTAGATAAAGCTTATAGTTGCCTTACACCCAGTTATGGTGCTATAGGAATATACTGCCGGGGGGATTTACTATGATGCACTGAGTTTCTCTCTCCTCCTCTCCCTCTCCATCTGTATACCTTCATGTCTCATTAATGCAAGTTACTAACTCGGCATCTTCTCTCTCCTGTAGTTTTGTGCTTCATCATCTCTCTCCTCCTGTCATGTTCTGCAGGTATTTCTGCCTCTGGAGATGTAGAATCTGGATCTGTGATTGCAAGCCGCCTACTGCCCCCATGATCCTGCTCAACACCCACTGCTACAATTTGTATAATTATACATATCTCTCTCTCTCTCTCTCACACACACACTCTCTCTCTCTCTCTGCCATGCCAGAACTTGGATTTTACTCGAGGATTCTTGCCATTTAAAGGGAGATTTTCCTTGCCACTGTTGACAAGTGCTTCCTCACGGGGGGAAAGCTCGGTCTTTATGGATAATATTTTAAAGAGTACACTCTACACCTGCTCTAGATGAAAAGTTCCCTGAGATAACTTGTTATGATTTTGCGCTACATAAATAGACTTGACTTGGACATGAGTTAAGTCTTCCATAATGAGGCCACCAGTTTAGGTATAGAGCGCACTCTGCAATTGAGCGGTTTCCAAACTACGAGAAATGTTTACTTAGCAGCTGAGGAAACACAAGTCCCCATGTGTTTCGGGTTAAAGGCACATTTCCGCGTTGAGAGGGATAATTGCTAAGCGTGGCACACTTTGAGCGCCGTGGTGAGGCAAACCCTGAAAGCCGCAAACGGTGAATGATAAGTAGCTCGCCAGCTCCAACATGTGTTTCTCGTCCAACATCCCGGACCTGAAAACAATTTCCCAATTTCCCCCATGGCCAGAGACAACAGAGGGCCTCGTGCCGACTCACAGGGAAAATTTAAGATCAACACTATAGCTATAAAGCAGAGTTTATGATTTGTTTAATGGGTGTTTTGATGTGAAATATACTTTTTATACACTACGCCTCTCCAACAAGGCACTCCTAGCAAATGAAGTAGCCACTTTTTAATCCAATCTGTGATTTGGAGAATCAAGTGACTCGTTCTGAGAGAAAACCTTCAGGTTCAGACCAGCGTGGGGTCAAACCAGATCATTGCTCCACATGTACGCACACGCTGATTTTCTACACGACTAAGAGACACTTGCACGGCTGGAAAACTTGAAACGGCACAAAAATGAGCTGCGAGTCACCGTTTTTTTGATGAATCTCATCGAAGGAAGGGATTCATATTTTTTCTTCCTTGTTGCCTGTGCCGAAGCAGATGTGTCTGCATATGTTTTCCAGCAATATCCAGATGCTACACTGAAACACCCATGTGCTTAACAAGCTGTGGACATAAAACATTGTCTAAGATTGTCTCTTCCAAGGCACTTTTTTTAGAGCCCAGAGATCATAAAGCGATTTATGAGCGGCGTTATAAAAAGCAAGCAACATTTCATCTCTGCACATAAGTTTTTAGAACAATCACTCAGTCTGATTCACCTAAACACTCAGATTATGAACACTGTCTATAAAAATCAAGGCGAAGAGGAACGACAATATGGTTAAAGATTATGGTCCCATGATGAGATGCATCATACTCTTTTGCAGCTTGTATTCTGTTGATATACAGTATAATAAGCCTGTCTATCTCATGCAGTTATGACCTAGGGCAGTGCATGAGAGTTTAGTACACAGAGGCCTCGAGAAACCTTTTCTCTCTCCTCATCAATCTAGAGATTTCAACCCAGCAACTTTACGTTCACTGGGCTCTTCTGTAATTTCAAAGTTACTGCCTGTCTAGTATCCCGCAAAAACATCAATCATACAATAACAGACCTCAAAGGTGCAGTCGGTAACTTTCATGCCCAGCAAAGCTGCACTTATTGCCAGCTTTGTAAAGTTGTTTCATCTCAGTTGCTGGTTTCCACAAAATATATAAGGACACGAAAATATTATTTACTGAAACAATAAAGCAAGACGAGTGTGACTTGGCAAGCCAGTGTAGCATTTCGCTATTTTGTAATATAGGGAGCATGTCAAACCGTGGTAGAAGTGCAAATTTCATCTTTAAATAAATTAGTCAGAATAAAACGCTAATATCCAGTTTGATCCAGTGAAAGGAGAACATGTTGTAAAAAAAAAAAAAAAACATGAATCAAAAGGTAAACAGACATTCAACTGAAACTGTTGTTATTCCTGTACGTTTCAAATTGCCTGTGATAAGTGAAGGCTGCCGTGTTGATGATGAGGTGCTAGTTACCCCTGCTGCAGACAGTTCCTGTGTGAGCTCCTGGATTTTCTGCTGCTGCTGGATCAGGAGCTCCTGGAGGGAAACCAGGGTCTGCTGCAGTTGGCTGACTGTGGAAAGAAGCGCAATGACAGACGGTAATTTCAGCAAACATCAAACAAGACAAAAAAAAAAAACAAAAAAAAACAAAACAAAAACATGATGTCGTGATAAGGTTGTTTTGGTGTCTCAAAAAAAAAAAAAAAAAAAAACTGCCATTTTTATTTCCGCTAAACAGAGACGAGTACTGATGAGACTCAACTTGTGTCACTGATCAAAGCCGTCCTCTAAGAATTGTAATCAAAGCTAATACCCAGTAACTTTAGCAGCTTTTTGGTCCGAGTCGCTCGGGGTAGAGGGTGGGAAGGGGGGAGCACATAGGATGGAGATATTAATCTCTAGTGCCTGAACTTAAATCAAATAACAGTCTCTAACCTTCCATTATCCACCCAGACACTGCCTTCTAATGCATCTTAAATCCTCAAACGATCAACAAAGGAAAAAACAAGGCTCTCATTTGGGAGGAGGCTGCCAGACCAAATGTCCCCCCTAATCCTAATAAATATTGTTCTTTTTCCATTGACTTTGAAGATTGAATTAGTTCAAGTGTTGGTGTTGGACGAGGGTGTATGATTTCAAATAACACCGGGCACAGTTTGTTGCCCCCTGCTTCCAGTCACGCGTGTATTACCAAACAATGCATTAAGTTCCGCCGAGCTGATTATATTACAGAAAACCAATAAACATTCATATAAATCATGGGCGTGTAAAGTGTTAAATCAAGCCTAATAGGATTAACATCAACAGATATTGTGGCGGTCCACTGCTGAGGTTGTCAGGCCAATGGTTAAAAGCCTGAGCTACAGCCGGCTGGACGGGATGTAAAGAACCCTCCTCTCACATTAACCCAAGCCTGGACAAAAAAAAAAAAAAAAGACAGAGCCCGGCTTGGAGGTTGTGTTCCTTTTGAAAAAAAAAAAAAAATCAACACAGACAAAATATTTGATCTTTCAAAGAAGCTAATATCTTGTAGTGACACCTGTGTTTAAATGGGTGGAGTTGTATCAATATAGGTGGGGTGCTTGCAACGTTTGATCTTTTCATGCACGCAGAATCCTACAGAATACGAGTTTGAGCAGGATTGCTGGTTGGGCCGCAAACTATTGTGCAAACAGTTTGGAGTTTTCTTGCTAGCGTTTAGGATCCAGCGGAGCGTGACCAACCTTTCTGAAGATGGCAATAAAACTAAAATACCGCGGCCATCCCTGCTTAAAAAAGGTGTTACTGTGACGGGGTGTGCACGCTAAACCGAGAGCTGCCTTATTAGCGTCTGATTCCACCTCACCACAGAACGGCTTATCCAGATGTGTGGGTCAGTCTGCCAGCCCCATAATGCCGCGTCTCCTGAATTACCATGGCACTGCTTTTTCAGCCAAACTCTTAACAGCCCAACTCTTTTCATGTCCGCGCAGTTGACTTCTTTGTACTGTTCAGACACTTGACAAAAATGCAGAACTTCTTACCCCCAGTTATCACAGATACCAAGCCAAGAATAATGAAGTCAATGACTTTGGCCAGGCATGAATCAGAAGGAGTCTAGCTGCCCTGTGTGTGATTGTGTGTGTGTGAGAGTGTGTGTGTGTGAGAGAGAGAAAATCAGAGACAAGATGATGTGTGAGGCTTGCAGCTGCTGTGAGGAGGGTGCACATTGTGTATTCAGTAAATTATTCAGTAAATACCTCGATATAATGTACACTACATATGTCCAGGCCTGTCTCTGTCTTTAATGGCCAGCTGGTCACCAATATGGCTCCCACCGACAAAGAGTGCCCAAACAGCCGCACAATTCCATTACAGCCTGGGTGCGCTGAAGTAGTTCCAAGACCCATTCATTAATTGTCTGTGTGAAGTTGTAGGCAAATCATAATGGGAGTCAAGGCCCTACTCTTGAGCTGGGGCTGGCGAGGGAGACTAATGTAGTCCCTATTCAAAAGGATACATCACCTCATTGCGCCCGGCACTAGAGAAATACATGAACTTTAACAAAAGGGGGTTCAAGCAATTGGCAGCAGTGAGGCAGTCGGTCGCTATTACTCAGTGCAGCAAGAAGAGAGGGAGTGAGAGAAAGAAAAAGACAAAGGGAAAGCAGGGGGAGAAAACTCTCAGTGTAATTGCAACCCCTCTCCCCAACTGTTAACTACAACAGTCATTAACTACAATAGCAGCTTGGCTACTGCAGTCATAGCAAATTAGTTCCCCACACTGGCTGAAGGAAAGGCCCGTTTTTTTTTTTTTTTTTCCCTTTCCCCCACCGGAGTCTCAGCTACTCGCAGCAAAGCACAAGAGGAGTCTTTACCGACAAACAAAATAGGGTTTGCAGGTTGGCAAATCTCCAAAAAGTGATAAGTAGAACAAGAATGGGCAGTGGAATACCCAGAGGAAATGTGTTTGCATAGTTGGGAGAAAATGACCATAAAAGAGCATATATTTGTTAATCAGATTCGGGTTGGCACACCTCGCACGCAATCTCACACAATTGCTGTTCTCCACCTACCTTCGGCAGCCAGAAAACAATGGCATGGGTGTGACAGGATGAAATGATAACGGCCATATTTTTTTCATTCGCACAATGTTGGCTTTTGCTTTATTAACGACCTCACTTTAAGCATTAATAACTCCTGAAGTGAAGTCTCTACCTGGTTATCTCATGCAGACGGGTGCACACACCTCAATGTGACCTAAATAAATTTACAAGGGAATTAATATATAAATTTTGACCTATCTATTCAGAAACCTAACAAAAAAAAAGTCAAACACTGATCTAAATCAAGTCATATTCCATTTAAAGTGTAAAAATCTCATGATAGTAACTCTGAAGTCACAGTTTTAGTTTGGATTTCTGTCCCGTTACCTTGTGTTTTAGGTCACTATGTTCTTTTATTCAATCTGTTGTGTGAAGCCTCCTGGAGTATGTTGGGGTGGGGCTCTATAAATAAAATGGAGTACTATTATAACAACATAAACAAACAAAAACAAAATTATTGGGTTTTTTTGTTTTGTTTTTTTTTCGCCAAATCACTTATCTCAAATGGGGATTGGTACCTTTCAGGTGAAAACACACTTCAGTTCAACACTACTGCTAACGAGACCAAACTTTCTCAGAGTGCCTCTCTCATTTACGCCTCCCTGGATTTTTAATTATACTTGACGAGCTAGAAGAGCTCGGAAAGCATCTCTCTCTCTCTCTCTCTCTCTCTCTCTCTCTCTCTCCCCCTCTGCTTCTCTCTCTCTCTCTCCATGTCTGACAGCCAGGTTGAGATTCCTCACCTGTCCAACACGGGAGCCGCACCTGTCACCGTGCACTTAATCACACTAGGGCCAGTGCTGAGCCCAGACGCCACACAGTGCCACGCCACACGCACTTCCAACAAAACACACGTGCACACACATACATACATATGTGCAGACAAAATTAAAATGAACTTTCTCGCCACCTACGGGGGGAAGAGGGTGGATGATGATGATGGCGGTGGAGGTTTTCGATGGGGATGAAGGGGAGGGGGGAGGAGGAGGAGGAGCGGGGGAGAAAAGTTGTCATTTCCCAACTCCTCATTAATATTCCGAGGTTAAGAGCTTTTCAGCGAAACGTAATTAATTGAGCCCGAGCCTGACAGTAAACAAGCAATTTCAAATTAAAGCGAAATGACAGCGGCATCATTTGTTAAAAACGTGCGGGGCCCCCCGATTTTGGCGACAGATAAATGAGGGAAAATGTTAAGGAGGGAGAAAGTGATGAAGATATTAATCTTCACCTGTCTGTGTCAGCGTGCCACTCATTGCCGCAATGTTGCTCTCCATCCTCTGCAGATGCTTCTTGTCCTCTCGGCTGCCCATAATGAGGGGAAGGATGTATTTCTGCAATTAAAAGCATGGCACAATATTACACTTCTCTCTGGTGGGAAGGGACAGTGAGACGGGGAGAAGACAGGGCCACCTAGACTCAGCAGAGGAGGGTCAAAGACATTGTTTTATTAGACGAGTGTTGATTCAGTGATTGCATTTCCACGACAGTATCCAAGCAACTGATCCGAGCTTTTCACCATCTTGAATCCGTTCACAATTTGCTGATAATTCATAGATTAAACAACAAAAGATATCAGACTAATATAGAATGAACATGCAGTGCCTCAAAAAGATAATACCAGTAAACTAAATGAATGAAGGCATGAAAAAGACACTGAAAGGAAGAGACAGGCCTACAAGAAAAAACATGATGGTTAACACTGAAAATAGTTTTCCAAAACCAAAAACAATCTTGTGTTTATCATCTCTCTGCCACTGAATAAACAGAACTTTACCAAAATGATATGTATGTCTGACAGTCAAAAGAGGATGTTTGTTATCCAGTGGAGCTGTTAACCAGATGAGCAGCTTGCGAGCGTCAACACTGAATCCGTCGCATGTGTATGGAGTGGAGCTCGCCTTGTGCTATAAAAGTCCACGTGACCCCAGAAAACCCTGCTGAACTTCAGAATCCTACATCATTTCTTGTTTTTAAAAGGCCGAATATAAAAAAAAAAAAAAAAAAATCACGTTAATCCCTCACAGCCAGTTTGCAGCTCGCTGCCGTCTGAGCCAGGTTTTCTCTCCAGCTCAGGTGGCAACAGGCCACACCAGCGCAAGTAATAAACACTTTTTAGAGAAAAAAAATATTAAATTAGTGTCAACACGTGGTAATTAATAAGTGGGTTGCTGGGAGTGTGGTGTTTACAAGGTGCACCATAACATAAATAAAGTATGGGCAGAAGCCTGGACATATGGTGCGACTGGCGCAACACTCCAGTGACATGACAGCAACCTGTGCCGTCCCGCCAGGGAATCCCACCTCCCAGGCGAGCGGTGGCTGGCCAAACGCTGCTGCACAGAGGAAACAGTGGACCGCTACAGTGTGTGTTTCTGTAGGAGTAGAGGAATGAGGGACAAGAGACCCTGAATGTGTGCGTGCAGCTTTTGTGAAAGGCTGTGTAAAGAAGGATGAAATAAAAGGATGTAACAGGATCTAAAGAGAAGCCAATATGTCTGACAGGGTCAGGTAGGCATATGCATGTACATGATAGCACTGCCTTTCGCTCTCTCTCACACGCAGAGGAGAACAGCCTGTCATCTAGGCCAAGAGCTACTGCTAAAGCTCCTGTCCTCCTCTAAAACGAGAGTAATGGCTTCCACATGCCACTCAGACTACTACTAACAACCACTATGGGATTAATGTCACCAGGGACAAGGGGCCTCATGAGCTCATGTTCAAGGGCTGCTAAGCCCGATAAAAACCAGGGTGATTATTTTTAGGCGGTGGGACGTCAAAAAAAAATGGTCGTGTGCTGTGTTAGCAACTATATTTTTTTTGATGGAAAAACATATCTGAGAGGAGGAGGGAAAGGGAAGTTAAAAAGAAGGGGGTTCAAATGAGATCATGCTTTGACGTAAAGCAGGGCAGGTTTAATAACAAGACCAGAGAGATGTTACGTACTGCAGAGGCGCCTTCTGTTCCAGCACCATAATTCATAATAAACCGATTGACTTGCTAAACCGCCAAATTAAATGGAATATCAGGAAGTTGGTACTGACAGATCTCGAGTACAATACATACACAATACAAATTTTAGATAAACATTAACCATGAAAATGCGTTGGTTACGATATGTAGTCGAAAAAGGCAAGAGAAACAGAATGTGACTTACCTTGTAAAGCTGATGAAAACCAAAGGCGATTCCCACCATAATGATGGTCAGGGCCCCATAGTCTCTCCATCTGTAGCCTGTTGAACCTGAAAAAAAGGATAAAGTATACAGTAAAATTAAGATTTTTGGACCATTTTCAAATACACGGACATTTTAAAGTTTTGGGAAGTACTTATTTACTACCATTCTCAGTAGGCATTGCTTTCCATTAATTTGCATACATTTGCTGCATTGTAATGGGATTTAGGTACAGATTGATTGTGATAATGATCTCACTTTGACATATTCACCATGATTGATTATAAAACGTAAGGAACTTTTAAGAGTCTGCTAAATGAATTTTATACTGTGCTAAAATGAATGGGAGCCAATGGATGCCTGATTGATAGAAAAACACATATACCCTACAATGCAGGGAAACTGCAGCAAAACAGTTTGCAGAATTGTTAAATGTGATGTTAAGCCAGCTGTTATTATAATAACAATGTGTCATACATGACCACGTAGAATACAATTGACTTTGGTGTTACCATCATTCAATCTGTTTATCATCTGTTAAACAAACCTATCTTAAACAGGTGTGTGAAGAACAAATAGGCTCTATATTTCCTGCTCTTCCTGAAAGGACACTTACTTTGGTGTGTGTCCTCAAACATATGGGTCTGCATAAACCTTTAAACAACTGAAACTGACAGAAAGGTGACTGAGTGTTAGTGTGTTTGTGTGTTTAGAAGTTGACGGTTTTGCTGAGTGACAGATAATGTGAAAGCATGTCTTTGTGCAGGCTGTCATCTGGGTAGGCCAACTGTCTGTCAAAGTGGAAAATCCCCACATAAGCGAGGCATTGAACTGAAAATGTCACTAAACAACAAACAGGTCTTGTGGAAATAAGAGTTTTTTTCTTTCTTTTATTCACTCTGGTGGGGCCCAAATGAATAGGAAATTATTAGAGGCTAGGCCACTAAAGTACGCCATTGATATTCTATTACAGGTCTGATTTCACCTAATGGGTTATGTGGTACATTGTTTACTGGCTTGAAGTAAGTAAAACAGATTGATGTTGCGCTTCACCACTTGTGTGATTTGACATGCAAATCAAATGAGAGACCCGCTGTCATATTGGACTATATGGTATATTTTCAAGGTGAATTCCATTTTATTCTCCTTACTCAAGGGCACATTTCATCGCTGCTGCAGCATTCTGGGTTGAACCTGTAACCTTTCCTATCGAAGATTTTGAGTCATTCTCCAACATCCATATGGTAACCACATAAATTTGGGGTCTTCATCAACATTATAGCTGCTATAGACTGTCACCTATCCCAGAATACTGTGCTTCTGAAAGGCCTTGGAGTCCTTCGTATGGGTGGTTGACCCTGAACGAGCCTCGCTGCATCACAAGGGGTCTTCACTTGCTCTTTTCCCCCCTTTAGGACCTTCCATTCTTCCTCCGTCTCTCCCTTTTTTCTCCAGCACTTCCACTCTGCCATCTTCCTTTTTTTATTTGGTCACTTAAGCTGTGGAACTGTGGTCTCCATCCCCCGTTTTTCCAATCTCCTCTCAAATTTATTGGGTTCAGTGGAGGCCTTCCTGTCCTTCTACCGCGTGGAAATAGAGATCAGAGTATCCATTACTTCGACAGAGATGGATGCAGGTCCCCGTGCACCCTCCCCATAACAAGGACATCAAAGGGAGGTAGCCCCCTCTTTCCGGCATGACCCCCCATACAAGACTCCCCGCTCTCACCTCATTATGCAGCTCCCTTATAGCCATTTTGATATAAAACCCCCCACTATGGACGGAGAGCCGCGAGTCTCCCTAACTACATGGCCATCCCATCAACATCACTTTCATTACAAAACATGAGATGCCGGGGGAGTCAAGGACAGTGTGGTAATAAATGAGGGTGGAATACATCTGGAATCATTGTCATATGGGTTAAGCATTACGTGGACTTCATTCTGCATTGGTAAATCAGTGGACAGCACTCATAACCTCCTGAGGTAATAAAGATACAGGTTGCGGTGTGGGGTCTTGCCAGGTTGGAACCCCTTGAAACATGGCAAGGGAGACTTCATGAGCTTCTAGTCATATTCCTCGGGTCTGTATTCACAATCATGGCAAACGTTGCATGATATACAATACTGTAGTGCTTGTAAAGATCCAGGTACTTGATGTGGTATGAATAACCCTGTTTTAGTGCATTTAGGATTTAAGTTATAAATTAAATTCATCTGCAAGAAAATCTTGTTTTTGTTGCAAAAATTCAAAATGTTTATTTTTATATATATATATATATATATATATATATATATATATATATATATATATATATATATATATATATATATATATACACACACACACATATATATGCATGCCCCAGGGGAGAAAAGGATGTGTGAACTCACCATATTGTACAGTAGCAAGTTGAGGTGCATGCAGTGGATGTGGGGTCCCTAAGGGGCTCAGAGGCGGGAGTTCTTCTGTGCAGCCGGAGCGCAGGAAGGCCAACTCTACCTCCTCATCCGTCAGCCCTGGAATCAAGAGACACACCTTTAAGACATTCGAAACGGAATATAGTAACTACGTGTTAACGGGAAACACCAAAGGGTTCCTCAGCGACCATGATGTATGCTTAAATACTTCCCAGGCTCCCCACAAATCTTTTATGAACAATTTAGAGAAGGTATGACAAATCCTCAGTCCGTTTTATGCGCCCTTCTTCTTAAAAAATATATTTCCATTTCATAATTCAGAAATTCCATCGAGAGTTTCTGTTTCAGGGTCGTCCATCAAAAGGAAGATCGTGTGGAAAGGTTCACACAATGAAATCTGAAACTCTGCTCTGCCTATTAACTGCCACCAAAGGCAAAGAAAATAAGAGTCTGTCCACTTCTCCAGTTATATTTCCCATGTGGAGATTTCATACACCCCAGACAGCGAAAATGCATTATTTTAATTTCTTCATTGTAATGTAAATGTATTACATAATTTTGCAAATGCCAATATAATTTAATCTTCAGATCTTTTTAATGATTTTAGTGATGATTAAATTGCAAAGGGCTCCCTGATGGAGAATCAGAGGGGAGGAGAAAAAAATCTAATATGAACATCTCCTTTTGTGGCAAGAAAGGATTTTATTTCAGGCGCCATATGCTGCCATTGCTGTGGGTCTCATCTTTTAATGAGCATCTTAGTCTAAACAAAGAAAAATAATTATAACTTTTGATGAGCTGCACAAACTACACAGAGGAAAAAAAACAGCATTAACCAATTTATTGCAAAATAATTGTGAGTAAGCCCAAGACAGTGAATAAAAACTGGTGTGCTGGTGAGCATGTTTCACCTCATAATGAAAAAAAAAAGTCAGCAGAGTTCATATCATAATGTTGTGTATCACTCATTGCATATCTCTCACTGGCATTTTACTATCACAGCCATTTCCGCTGCTTATTGACCGTAAATCCCCTTTGTAAGAGAGCCTGTTACTTGAACTATTCCCTCAGGATCAAGAGAATTCGCAAATGCTCAGAATAAGCTTCCTCCATCCTTTGAGAGACATCGAGCAATTGGAAAGGGCTCAGTTGCAGTGTTTCAAGTGATGGCTGTTACGTTTTCATTAATAGTAACTGCTAAGAGCCAGATCCTAACAACTCTGATACTGACCTCCAAAGTGGTCTACATAAGATACCGTAACACCCATGTGACTTGGTACTTTGTAGTGTGTAAACATGTTAAGCATAAGCTTCCCTTTCTTAAGGTGGACATGATTTTCTACACAAACGAACGCTCTTTTTTTTTTAAATATCAGTATAAGTGACTTTATTATGAGTCAGACTTGGAATAGCAGGTTGAACCTTGATCTGAAACTTTAACCAATGTATCACCAGTGTGAAGGCATAAAGAAATCCTTTGATAATCCACTATGTTGCATATGCCAAGAGGAGGTCCCTCCCGTCACCTATTTAAATGCTCCGAGGACCTCAAATGGCCATGAAAATTGTTGAATAATTGAAGGCAAATATTGGCCGGCCTGTAGTCTACAGCAGGTCCTGAGTGCCAGGAAGTGGTGAGCACCATGTGCTGAGTTTGTGCAGTCAGACTGCACTGTCAAATAAGCAATAATGTGTCCCTGGACTCCTGATTCATCTGACCACAGCAGACTACATGGTGGCAGACTATTGAGTGAGACATGCAGGGATCTCAGTTTCACCAAATAAGAAGAAATAAAAACATGCGTCTGGTTTTTACTTTCACCTTGAAATGTTAAGTCCATTTTTTTAAAAACAAATCTGTATTTGGGCTGCTGTCAAGCTTAATGTATGTACATCCTAATAGCTGTTCACATCTTTGATGTTCTTTATACAGCAAATGAAAAGGTGCTTTATGTTGCATCATAATAAAATACATGGAAATTCCTAAAGCTGTTTTCCAGTCAAATTATAACTTGCTAAGTCGCGTTGTGGGCTCTGATCTGTTTATTGTCGAGGGGGAAGACAACAGCAAATGAAAGCGGCCTTAGATCCAAAAGAAAAGGGAACAAGGTGAAAGTGAGTTTTACATATAAAAGGAAAAGACAAAAAAGGGTTTGTGAAATTTATTATGGGTTCCAAAACCTGTGGAATGACCCCTGGACCCCTATTTCAGATCGAACTGTGGGGAGATGAATTTTTTAAGACATAAATTACACCTAATGACGACACCATAAAAAAGAACAATAATGGAAAGCTATTCTGTATTTCATTATACTGTATTATTTGGTGCACCTGATACACGCAGTGCCTGTTTATGAGTCACCGTATTAGCAGATGCTCAGCCAAAGCATTTGCTTTGACCTTGCCATTCTCATTGGGGCATGAAATTACGGTGCTGGCACCTCGATATTACAGCTATAAATACTGTAAACTGCATATCTGGGCTACGTTTTCTATTGTCTTTCAACATAAACCTGATCAGTATTTATTTAAAGGAAAACCCATTGCTCGTCAGGTTATTTACAGCTCTATTTTCAGTGGCTCATATTCTCTGGGCGTTTTTTAAGGGCAAAGAGGCAGCAAGGCTCTTACATTAAATCCATTTCTCCAATTCTGGCACTTCTGGACTTTATGGGTCAAGACCTAGGCCGGACAGCCAATTATAAAAATTGCTTACTAAAATATTTTGGGTGGTAAAAGGTGAATGCCTTTTTCACTGTCCTCCAAGGCCTGAATTATGAAGTTGCCCTTGAGTGAAATTACTTACATTTTGAATATCGTATTTATAAAAAAAAAAAAAAAAAGATGCACAGCAGCGGTCATAAATAGATGGAGGTCAATGGGTATTAAGAAGTGGAGCGCAACTTCAACCTGTTTCTCATGCCGTGGCGGTGAGGGAGATTCTACATGTCATTTGGTTCACTACAACTGCTTGAAAATGCCATGCCCTAAATAATGACCACTCTCATAGAGTATTCATTTATGTATTAAAAAAGGAGACTCTGCTCTCATTTCCCTGCTTTATTGCCTTGTACTCATGACAAAGTAGGCAAGGCCTGGGCTAGGTGGCGCCGTGGAGTAATTTATAACCACATCAATCCCTTTACCTTCTGAGCAGGCCTTGGTCATTGTCATTTTTGTCCGAGAGGTGAGTCACATAACCCCACTTACAAACAGCATCCTATTAATATCTAGAATGATGAACTTTATCCTTACCCTTACCTTCATACCAGGTATGGTAATAGACCTACAGCCTACCTGTGTTCCCTGTGACCCTCGATCACTGGCACTCTACTCAGGGTGAAATCTATTAGCATTATATATTCAACTCAATAACAACTGGGACGGCATAAAAAAGAAATAAGTCAAGGCATCATTCATGTCTCACTGACAGAAAATGTACTGCGCCTGTTCCACATGCTGAATTGACCTATAATGCAACAATGTACACACGCACACACACTCTGCGCTTTATTTTCCTAAACAAAGTGTACTCCGTTCGTCCAGTCTGGGTGCGCCTGAGCGATGTCAGCTTTGGGGCCACGGTCAAAGTGACACATTCAAAGCTGGAAAATGTTGTTGACTTTGTTTTGAGAATTTGATTTTTTGGTAATTATGTGTGTAACCGCTAATTGTCTGGGCTAAATTGTGTTGCCAAAATGGGGACCCATCGCTCTTTAGTCGTTACATCTGTTAATTGCAGAGGACATAGATGGCACAATTCACTAAATGAGACACACGGCAAATTATATTTCACTCAAGCACAATAAAATTTACTTGATCTTGGCAAGGAACAAGTAAAGCGAAATTGCTTCGAGATGGCTGTAAGACAGTTTAAATGAAATTCATTTCCCCACTCCTCTCCAAAATTAAGAAAAACATCTCTGGGTTTAAATCTTTATTTATATTACATTTAACTGACAAAGTTTAAACATTTTAGCCAGTTTATTCAACAAGGACTCTAGATAGGCAGCTAGAAATATTGGACTGCATAATTGCCAATTCATACCCTGAAATTGAAAGTTGAAGGAAAACAGAAAATTATATTTTTCAATGAATATTAAAATACACCCCACTATTAGGATCTCTTTGGAAGAAAAGAAGATGTAACCACAGAGGCATCCTTCAGTGCAGATTAGGGTACAAATGCGCGGTGAAATAATATGCACGAGCGAGATTATTGTGTAAAGATTCTGCAACATGCAATCAAAGTGGGCCCTATTTTCCCCTTCATCAGCTGTCCAGCGTAAGTACTGGCAGCAAGAGGAATCCAATTTAAATTCCACTCTACCGGGAGATGGTATTGTTTCATTTTATGTGTGCTTTGACATTTCTGGCTGTTAATATAGAGTAAAATCCAGAAGTATTTACATAAATATGACATTAAACTATATTAGAAATTAAGACTGACACATTTGCAGTGGCGATTGTGGGAGGAGGCGGATGATTGAGTTTCTAGGTCAAAAGGTTGCGAGGACAACAAGTATTGGCCCACTGCTCTGTGTCCCACATCACTATGGCTCAAAAGAGACAGGAAAAAAATATAACTGCCAAATATCATGAACATATTCTTTTGAAAAGAATGATAAGTTGAAAATTGAACTCGTCAAAATAGAAACATGAAAACAGATGGTGTCTGTTTAACTCATTTAACTCATCAAAAGGCTCAATTACATAACAAATATTATATAATGGTGTAAATTTGACTCGTGATTCACAGCATTACGAAATATGATTTTTACACCTACCTTTAAACTTAGATAAGTAGTTTACTAAATAACCCCTGAGCAATAAAGCTGAAAAATGTACCGCAATAAAATGTTTTATTTCCGTCAATATGGTTAATTATTGATAATTTTTAATGACCTTTTTTAATAAAGGCCAGGAGAAAAAAAGGTTGTATTTAACCTTTTTATTTATCAGGGCACATAGGACACCCTTTTAATGTCAATACAAAAAAATGAATAACATACATATAACAATTCAATTACAATTCCTTACCCTCTGCACTCTTTTTCTCATTCCGTGCGGTTTCTGTTTCTGTGTCACATGTCAATGCCACTGAGCAGCACACTATGATCATTGGGTGTTTGCGTGTCACTTGTAGAACTCTCCATTATCAAGGTATATGATAGGCTGTTCATGAGCCAGGGAGGGAGCATGCTTGGGGGGTTGTTCATGCAATGGAACCATGCATTTCTTATGTTCTTTAAGGTCAGTTTGTATTTAATGCATATAAGTGAAATTATCAAAAATTGTATCAAAAATGTTCTTATTGCTGTTGATAAACTGGTATCTATCACTGCTGTTTTTTCACCCAGGCCTGACTCATACTTTGGTTACATAATTACTGCACAGTGTTAAAAGTGGAGTAGAAAAGAAAAAAAAACTCATAAAATTTCCCATAACAAATATTTTCACCTAGTAATCTAGGCTTGAAGTATGTGTGATGTGTGGTATATACGAAAAACAAAAAACAGTTTAATGAAGTATGAGGTTGCAACGAAGCACTTCCCTGAAACTAAACAGAAAGCTGAGGTATGAATGCACAAGATTTCCAGGTTCACTTTCGTATGACTAGTCAAGAGTTATTTTACGAATACTGTAGCATGCTACTCAAACATACGTTTTGCTTAGTGTTTCATTGCTCCATTTTCTCTCATCTTTGCCCTCTCTCTCCCAGAGATCAATGCTCTTATGCAAATCGAGGGTTCTTGTTTAGATCTACAGTGGAACGGACTTTCCAAAATAAATCTACATTGAAGCATCATACATATTTCATGGGCTTATAGTGCAGTAAGAGCAAACCGTTTTGGATATAACTGGCATTTAAACCGAAGCAGAAAGAAAGAAGAAAATGCGGTGCGGTATGACATCATTTTGTATTGATGAGGCCTTATTATATTTGAGATAACCAAGAGAAGATTATGACCGTGCTTTAGTTGTCAATAATCAGACACAAAGACAAAGAAATTTCAAAAGATATCAAGACTCATTAGAGCCACATGAGATGTGTGTGCGAGCAGCCGGCAACCATGGATTTGGTTTCAGGTTACCTTCCCTGGTCATGGAGCTTTTAGGCTCACTTTTCACTGTTTGGCTACTCTAATGCTGGAAGATAAGTCCCACAGCAGCACTGGTACAGGACTGTTTTGTGAGGAATTAAAAAATATATATATATATTAAAATTTAATTGCGGTCCACATACTCTTTGTACATATCGTCACTGCTCAGCCATAGGCCGGCTGTAAGAAATACATGGCATAACACTGGACATTTCCACCTCCGCATAATATTGAACCGACTTAAATGAGTTCAGACTAATAAAGATTTTTCCAAGTTTTATTGCACAAACAATATTCCACCATGTGTCAGAAATAATCTCAATAAATTTCGAAGAAACTGAAGAGCCAGCAAACATTTCTACAATCCCTGCTGAGAAAACCTCCCTGTGTCATGCCTCAAATTTATGATAACAGTTAAATTAAGTAAAAGGGTTAAAATGCTGGAAGGCAATATTGATAATTCCATTGAAAATGCAGAGGGAGTTTGTCAATATTAATTTTCCTGAACCCAAAAGAGCATCCCAACTGGTGTGTCATTTATTCACAGGGTCTGAATCATGCACTCCGAAGCTAAATCGACCTCTATTAGAAGCCCCAGGGCAAAGAGCTACAACCACAACCTCTGACCCTTACAGGCCAGTTTTACCAAAAAGAAAGGGACACAATGTGCGACCTCTTATATAAACAAACATATAAATTATAGTCTAATCATTTTTAGGTTCAAAACAGACAAATTTATGTTGTATTTTTCACTATTTAATGCTTCAGGCGTTCTACATAAATCGAAAGCAAATCAAAGGTGTCTAACCTTTTTTCTTCAAGAAGGCTTTTCTGGTGGCCAAGGGACTCTGACGTACCTTCGGGTTCTGTAGAAATTTTACAGCAGTGGTAACCTGGAAAGAGACAAATGTGATTTAATTCTTCATAATTAGATAAAGTGAGAGGAAGGAGATAAGCTCTGCAGGAAAGTGAAGCTTTTAACAGTACAAACAACAGTCTAGGCCTTCTTTAAGAAAAAAAAAGGTTTGTTATGAATCCAGACATAAATGGATTCCATTTGATAGTTGCTTCTAAGCCCCCCACACCCAGCAGTGAGGCGAAAGACCACCTGACCACTTTCCAGCTAAATGTGGGGAATGACCAAATCAGCAGTTATAAAATTAGCCCATCAAGAGTGCTGGACAAATGGAGTATGGAGCTTAATTTGCTATTACCCTCTTAAAGACAAACTTCCATTCTTAAGTGCGCAGTGGAAGAAAATCTATACTTAATGCAGAGGTGATCATTTGTATCTAATAACTTGAGAATCCTACGCTGAAAACTTCTATAATTCTTCCAGTTAAAAACCTGCCATGATCAAATCACCCAGCCTGAAAGTTGTAATGACTTGAAACGTTAATGCACTAGAACGTTAAATAGCATCAGAACATCAGTAGTTTTAAGTGTACTGCGTTCATCGATTCTATTATGTTTTCCTTCGAGATACGGCCTTAATTTTCCACCCTTGTATGCATTTCCAAGAACTGGAGAGGGGAGAGAAAAGAATCTTCCTCGAATGGCATTAAAACATGAATCTGAAATGGACGCCGTGAAGTGGCGCCTCCTAAAATAGATAAATATGTAAGAACACAGAGAAAGGGGAAACACACTGGAGGGGAGGTTTAGATGACTTATTATCGCACCTGTGGTCCCCGTGATTCAATTGTAAAAGTCATCCCTCTAATAGGTTGAAAGGTTTTGATTACTCTTCTTTTCTCTTAGTGTTGAAAGATACAAAGTGATTGAGCGCCCTGCCAGTGGTAATTCGTTTTGGGTAATGCATTGCATATACTATGAACCTGTTTCAATCCAAAAGAATTGCAGTTTAAACTTGTCCAGCGGGGAGGTGTGGTGAGGGGAAAGCTGTGTGAAGAGCGAGGTTTCTCTGACAAACACACGGTGCCATCGTGGCACAAGGCAACTTTGTGGAAATCGCGAAAACGCATTTGACTTTTCATTGGTGTATAAAGACTGCGATGATGCTGTAGAGAAACTTAATTACACTTTTATTATCCCAGTTAAAGTGTTGGGTAGCACATGACTGCACTTTTTGGAGAGTAAGATGGATAACAGTGCAAAGTACATTTGGGCTGGTAGTATTTAAATTTAAAAGAAAAAAAATAGGTGAATTCCTTTTGTTTCAGAAATCCAGTGAATTATTTATGGTTCACACATCATTTAGACTCTTTTGTAAAGCTCAGTGCAAACCCGCTAATGCAACAAAGTGCATTATGTTGAGAGCAACAATGCTTACAAGAACATGTAAATGCCGGCGCAGAGCAGCCATAGACTGAGAAGTGTTTTATCATAGAGCTTTGCTAATATTAATGCATTAATGAAACAAAAGTGAATTTTATCAAAAAAGTACCAGATTCATCCTGAGAGATTCTGTCACAATTTCTTTACACGCTAAACTGACATTTCGCTAGGACATTACTGTGACCTTGATGTGCAAAGGGTTACAGCGAAGGAGTACGGAACTTCTTGGATCTCTTATATGGTGACGGCTTATTAAATGCAGCCTCCTGGAACCTTCATTGTGACAAGCAGATTAAACCATTTGCATGGTGAACCTCCAACTGATGTTCTGGGCCAAAAGATACAGTCAAAACAGTGAAAAACATCCCTTTGATAACAAGCTGAATCATTCAGTGTCTTTTGCCGACGAGAATAATTACGTCAAAGGAAAAAAAAAAAAAAAACGGCGATAACACCCTAAAATTCATTTCATAAAGAACAGAATAAGGCAGAGTGATGTAGGCTCTGTGAGAGTTGAGTGACCTAATACAAGAGGAATATGCTGAATAAGCAAATCTTGTTTACATTCCCTTTACCATCTCAATAGAATACTATCGACCAAAAACAATATTGTGTCAATGTTAATAGGCGTGAGCACAACATCTTCGTAAGGACCATAGCTAGCTCAGCGGCAACACTAATGAGGCAAATATCCATTTGGTTAGTGGTAGATCTTCAGGGAAAGGAAAAGTGCACTTCTTAGCAGATGACATAGATGCTTTGCACAAGTTCCACCCAGACATCTCAAATCAATTATAACCACATTGCACAGACTTTAGTCTTGTCTTGTTATTGACTTACAGATCATCCCAGTTAAAGTGTTGGGTAGCACACAACTGAGCTTTTTTTTTTTTTGGGTGATGGATAATAGGTCAAAGCGCATTTGGGCTGGGTATTAATAACAAAATGAAGATTTAGGTGATTTATCTTAGTTTTAGAAGAGTAGTGAATTATTTATGATTTAAACCACAATTAGCCTCTTTTGTAAAGCTTCTTGTAAAGCTTTGCGTGCTAATGTGGCAAAAGTGCTCCATGTTAAAAGCAATAATCTTTACAAACCAGATAACCAATAAAGTGTCAGGTAAAGCTGAAAAAGAGGCGAAAACTCAATCATCGGAAGAGATAACATTAACCAACACACTCAGAGGGTGAAGTTGATGAGCGGACAAGATTACAGCTATGTTATTGGGTTTGAATTGGACAAGACTTTGCACTGCACTTGTTTGAGAATTACAATTGCGATACCTTAAGTTGTGAGAAATGAGAATGAAATCCAATTATTTTTGAACCACATGGCTGGACGCCTGAGGGAATCCATGTAACCAGTTGTATATTGTTGTCCTAACTAGTAATAGCACTTCACTGTAATATAGGCAGATGACTTATAGACATTTTGCAGTTGTGCGTTATGGGTTTTCGGTTTGTGAGCACTTGGGGAATTCTGGTTTTCTATACTGAAATAGAAGTTATTATGTGTTTATTTGGGCTGGATTCAGGGTATTTGGATCTATGTGGCTAAATAAAATTGTGGAAAACATTTAAATCAACACAAAAGACTACATAAAAAGAATTTTTAAAAAATCTCATTTATTTTTTTTCCAGAATTTTCTTTTACAAAAAAGATTAGCCGCTCCTTAATCCATGTGATCTACTCCACAAAAAAAAAGTTATAGGCAAACATTTTGTCTGCAACAATGAAGACATTCAGAGGGCGTAATGGAACTAGAAGTTGGGTGCTGGGGGTGCAATGGAGGGGCTAAAAGGAAATCATTAGCGAGTATAGGATTCAGTCTCAGTGTGAATCAATTCATTCCAAATTGCCCCAGCCTGTACATTTATGGAGAAGTGCCCCTGATATAATAACACACTGATAGACACGAACAAAAATTGTGTTAGGCCAGTCTCAAATTTCACCCCCAAACACACGTTTGGAGGACCAAAGGCGAGAGAAAGTGAGACGGCGAAAAATGAAGCTCTATATTAATTTGGTGCTTTTTCATGGATGATTTGCTATCAGGAGCCGCTGTCTTAAATTACTTAACCCAATACCTCCCTGATACCAGAGCCCTGCCAAATAGGAATGATATTTTAATACAATTATTGTATTTCCTCTAGTCGCCTGACTGGTTTATGTGGCCAACAGTGTTTTTTAATCTTTTTAAAAGAGCAGCTTTAAATGCCCTTCTAATTGTGACATCTTTCCCGCCTTAATGTGACCTTTAGCGGAGGAAGCGGGGCCTCGTGGGAGCAGCTATAGGGAATTATTGACCCTGAGAGACATCAGGAAGTGAGGTGCAGACCCGACCGTTTAAGATAACCTCCACCATCCACACACGTTCAGACGCCGCAGCTGGAGCTGAACTACTCTGACAATGACTGTACAAAAAGAACCTTTAATTTCTTGTTATATTCACTTTTCAGTAGTGCTCGGAGAATCTACAATGTGAGAAAATAAATGAACAACCTTTACAAAAACTCAATATCATCACCAGTAAAATCTGATAAATAAGCGCTAGACGACGGAGGCTTTATTCTCCATCTCCTGGCAAATGAGACAGTTTAGACTTTCCTTTGTTTAGACTTTCTGTCAGAAGTCAACGGATAAATACAGTGGGTTGTTTAGCCGTGTCTTATCCGCTTTGACTGTGGTCAATCTTTATCGAATGATGCTAACTTTTGAAAATTTGAAAAAGGTCACTCAACATTTCAGCAGATGAAAAAAGGGTCATGGAAAACTTCATTGACATTTGCTTTGCAAAGGTTTAAAAATAACAGAGCGCTGTATCAGTGTCAGCGTTAGAGCCATGGGCAAGGCTACAATCATGACATCAAAAGCGTATTATGCAATTTTTGTACAGGGAGGAGGGGAGGTGGTGGTGGTGGATGGAAATCGTGCTTTTTTTTTTTTCAAGACCACTGCATGTACAGACCAAACTTTCCATTTAGCAGCATTTCCCTATCAGGGCTCTGTCATCACAAACATGGAAAAGTTGAGTCGGTTCAGCAGTAAGAAACACTGGGGGCTAAAGTACATTTGATCCATCAAGGACTATCAAACTGTAAAAACTGTGCAGAGTACAGATAATACAGATAATAGACAAGCACTAGAGTTAGGTTATCAAGGCAAAATACAAAGTGACATTGTTTCTTTAAACCTTCCCGCATGGACACAGAATTCTACTTCTACTAAAGTGTAAAAACAGTAATTAAAAACTGTAGAATCACGTTATGATTAAACACGCTGGGTATGCACAATTGTGTCATAGGATTGCTTCACTTTTTTTTTTTATATTGTCAATTCAAGTTATGATACGTCTCAGAAACAGGGTCAAAAGGTACATTGTGTTTTTGCAGGTGTAAATGTATCTTTCAAGATCTCGATAAACAGGAGAGAAAACTAAAGCGTTTTAGTGCAGCATACTTTGAAACTAAAACGAAGCACTATCAAAGAGAAGGAGTTGTTTTTTTTTTGGTTTTTTTTCTTGCGAGATCTAAAACCTGAAGAGAAACACGTGGCATCCAGCCAAATCAAAACTAGCTTGAGAGATACGGTACAAAGCCGAGTCTGACATTTCTTAATGTGCAACTGTCAGTCGTGCTGCCTGGGGTTGCCCTTGCTAAACTAGCGAGACAGATGACTGTTTAGATAAGGACATCCCCAGCGGGGCCTTGAGAGCCCGATGACTAAAGAGCAGCGACTCCGCCGGTGAAACCTCACTTTCGCCCACTTTGGACAAAAATACTTATATAGGCCACAAATTCCTTTTAATTCAGGTAAAAGGCCCAAACCATGAGCTCGGCGCTGCTCTGAGAGATGAGGGTCATCAGAGATTAACCCGTGGCACTTTAGTAGCGGGGGTGCAGGAGGGGAGTCGCAGTGGAGCACAACAAACTACTTAGCCACCACAAAACATTCCAGCCCCTTCTCAGCTGCAATCCAGTAATGGATACTTCCTCAGCTTCTCGATTGGTCAAAATGTTTTCATACAATAATTTAATTCAGAAACACATTTACAAAGCAGGAGTAATCAATTTTAATTAGTTGATTTTTTTTTCATTCGCATAAAATTTAATGTACTGCCATCGATCTCTTTTGTTCTTTAATGCAGTGCCTCTTTCCTGTAATTCGAAGCTTTTCTTTTTATTTTTTCTTTTACAGTCAATGATGACATTCTGTGACAAGCATATGCTTTTCAGTACGGGGAATTCAGGCTACTAAAACAGTTGCCCACAATGTTACTTTAGGTCAGTAGAATGCACTAAAAAAATGCAGTCATTATGTGGTTTGTAAATGCATTACACATGAAAAGTTGTGTTAAAAAGGGACATTAAGCATATGAAAATTGTTTGAAATGTAAGAAAAACTTAGAACTTAATTTAACTACTTTGGCCACGGATCACTTGCTTGGTGACTTTAATATATTTAACATAAGAATGACATATTTAGGTTATATCTTGTTTTTCCACTTTTGGAAAGGAACGAAAACTGCAATGAGGTAAGCGTCAAAAGATATTCTGAGTGGCTCTGTGCGCCTTTTAGTAAGAGTGATGACTGTTACCACACAACAAAAGTGCTCACAGTGCAACTTCAGATCAGTGGAACGTACTAAATGTGTGGTTATAATGTGGTTTATAAATGTGTTCTGCGCTGAAAAGTTTTGTTGGAGTGAAAAAAAAGAAATTGGTGCACTGCACTCGAATATTTTTAAACAAATAACAAACCAAAATAATTTACTTGAACAGATTTTAAACAATTTTTAATAAATACAGACCAAACCTTTATACTGAAAAACATGTCTTCGTTTGCAATAAACTGATCTGGATTGTTTTAAAGTTCTTTAGTGAATCCAAACGGGTGAATCAAACGACTGCAGCCGCATAAACAAGCACAAAGGCTTTTCTTAAAAGTGCCACCGCTCTGTGTGCGTTGTCCTTCATATCATCGAGGGCCCGCCGGCTTTTCACATTCAATTAGTTGATTGAGGCAAAACGCAAGCGGCACCAGCAGCAAACAACATGAAGCTTGTGTCCGAGCGACACGCCGCAGAAGTTGTGTTGTGGTGTCAAGAGAAGAGCCGCCTCCGTCAGGAGCGACTTACAGTGACAAGCCCGTCCCTCGCCCACTGATCCAAACTGCTCCTCTCACTGAGGCGGCACACGCCCATAGACACACACACACACCCAGCAATACACACAGGCACACTTCGAAGCGACTTGAAGTGAACCACAGCGATGGGCAAAAAAGGAAAGGACCCGTGTTGAAGATGCAAGCGAGTTGGCATCGGTTTTGCATGCCGTGCTGCCAGCCAGCCAAATTGACTAATAAAAACTAGAATAGAGGCCAGGGACAATAGAGAGAGAGAGAAGTGTCCTTTTATTGATCAAATTATTCCTTCTTGGGTTTGCTGTGCCACCGGATGAGAGTATGGCTCACACAGACAACCAGACAGATTGTGACATTCCAGTGACATTATAATCACACGTCAACCCTTCTCCAGTCAATAGGCTGAATGCACTAATCGTGCGTCTTGGATCAGCAATTTCATGGTCTTCAAAAAAGGGGGGCCAGGAATTGGTGGCATGACCCTCCACACGGGGTGAGACCCCCCCTTCCTCAGCAAGTGCCACAGAGAGAAGGAGAAGGAGTAGGATGGGGTTAAAGCGTCCAGGCGGGAGGGGAAGCCAGAGAAGATTAACATCGCCATCTACTGGTCAGGGGTGGTACAGTCAGTGTCAGAAGAGGGGGGGGGGCCTGGCAGTTTACCCTTGCGGCCTGTCTTTCACCGAGACCTGTCAGAAACATTTAGACACACTTGCCAAGACAATGGGCAACACATCTACAGCAGCGGATAAGTCAGAATGAAAACACTATAAAATGAGGGAGGAGGGAAGGGGGACTTAGGGTAGGAGACCTTGTTTTAGTTTTAGAGAAAAAAAGCAGACAGAGTCTGTTCCTGATCATGCTAAGTGACAGAGAAAAATGCTGTCTAATTCTCCTTTTCTTTTTTTTTTTTTTCCTGGAGGAGTCCGACTGCCAGGGAGAATTACAAAGAGTATGATAAGCACAAAAAAAGTGCGGTGCCGACAGCCTCAGAAAACAACAATCATCAGGGTCAATAAAGAAGTAGCGGGTTCCCTTCCTCGTCATTTAACCCTTATGCCAGAGAAACGATAGGGACGCGGCAGATCGGAATAACGATCCTTCCATTTCAAGCCTTCCAAAAAAAAAAAAAAAAATGCGCCGAGCTAAACACTGGAGGTTTCACTGTTAGAAAACGTCATAACGTGACAAAGGTAGGTGGCGTGTGGTTCATACGTGATGCACCTCAGCACGATCCGCCTTTCCCGGAAAAGTTCTGGCAGAAAAGTTTCAGGTTTTGCAGCATGTTTGCCTCCCGCAACTCGTCAAATGTATATGACTACATTTGACAAGATAAGCACTTACTCTTATTCAGTTGCATTCATGTGATTCATTTTGATGTCAAATTATGTTTTCTAAAAAAAAAAGAAAAAAATACCTATATTTTAACAAAAAAACTAAAAAGAGAAATAATGTATTTCCCAACAAAAGAACTAAGTGTGCACTACTCTTTCAGAGAAGGCCAAGACAGATAATGAATCAATAGAATCTGTCCTCCCTCAAAATGATTACTCCACCTTAAATAGGGAGGGTTATTTATATCAAAACAGAAAAAAAGCAGTAATCAGATAGGAATGTTGCATGTCACTGCTGCACAGCAAACATACTTTTCATGACAACGTGACAATCGGAGGCAGTGGTCAAAGTTTACACGTCAACACCCATCTGAACTCTGCATCAACTCACGTGGAGACAGGGGAAAGAAAGGAAAAAAAACAAAACAAAAAAAAAAAAACATATTTTACCCAGAACGAGGAGAGGAGACAACCTACAGCGAACCTCCGTAATGTCACACGGGGTGGCGTGTTACAGCAAAGGGGCTGCTGAGTTGGCAAGCAGCTCAGCAGCAGACGCACACCTGTTCTGACATTTTCTGTCGACCTTGACACAGAAAACACATGACAATGCCACTCTCCGCATTTCAGAAAAGTACGGGGCGTTTGACGAAGCCCCTTCACTTCCCCTTTTCCTCGTCCCTGTGACACCTGAAACCACTTTCTACACTGTATGGGAAATGTGTGTGTGTGGGGGGGGGGGAGAAAAAAATATGACGTAGTCATATAGAAGCGAAGAAGGACAGGTAGGAGACGAGTCACATGTTGACGGGGGGGAAAAACAGTGACTTACGAGGGGTGACGTCAACAAAGAAAATTCGGGACATGGTGTCATATTTGAGGACAAACCAAATGCTTCTCACTCTTTCCACAGGATCGCAGGCCCGCCAAACAGCTTCCTTAAAAATCCCAAACGCCTCTGTAAACATGATCTGCAAAAGGACAGAAAAGGCTCAGCCTTTCTTCTACTTACTCAGTCCCTATCATCTCATTCTCAGCCCTTTTCTTTTGAAGTTCGTGGCGGAGCTAAAATACATCCATCCACCTACTATTTTAATCAGAGAGAAAGCAAAGTGCCGGTGCCAGGAGAGCAGCAAAAGGAAAACAAATGCAATCTTCCTGTTAATCACTGCATTAACAAGAAGTCGGCAGTCTTGACGTACATGCCAGGGAGGGGAGCCAGTCCAGGTGTTGGATAATTGTCAGTTGTGCCAGTGGCTATGGTTGCTCTTTTTTTTTTTTTTTGTACTGGGCCAGGCTCTGTTTCTCCCTGCTGGTCTACACTTGTGCCCCACCTTAATGATAGCTTTTAAAAGACCTGTTTCTGCTGAAGACTGCATACAGACACAAAGAAATCTTGGCAACGGTTTCTTCATGCTGACTGTAGTGGACTATAGATGAAGGCTGCTATAATCTGTGCCAACTCAAGTGTAGCTCAGTTTTTGTAGCGATACCTGCGCATGCTTTAATTTAAATGAAAGTTGAAAAAAATAAAACAAAACTTGGGAAAAAAAGGCCATGCATGTATTAGAAATGCATCACAGTAGCTAGAAAAAATAACTTTCTGAGACAGTAACTTGTCAGAAATGATTCAAATGTTTCTTTCATTCAGAAAAAAAAAATCCTTCAGTCTCAGGTGAGGATAATGTGATGGAGACCAATTCCTATAAGAGCTCAACTTTCTATTATTACGTACTGAAAACATGACGGTTTACCGTCTTTACACTGCTGTTACACTGAGCTAAAGTTAGACTAATTAGAGTGGAAGAGTTTGTCTCATGTGGCCTATTTCAGTAGGTTTTAAGATGACTTATCTCGGTTTCTGCATTTTGTCACTTTCATTTTGGCCAAGAGAGTGTAGCCCACTATCTCTCTTTTTTTTTTTTCTTCAGATTCCCCAGATAAAGCCACAATCTCAGGGCGCCACACACTGAGAAACTCTGAAATCCCATTATCATTTTGCTTTCATTATTTTTAATCAAACCCAGAAAACCGACACATTAATTAATATCCATTACCAGTTTTTTTTTTTTTTTTTGCCCCTCTCCCAGAGTAGACGTTGGGGGGAAAAGAAGCAATTAACTTAACAAAATAATCAAAAAAATTGTTTCAGAAATCCCTGATAAATGTCATGTGAGGTCCCGTCTAAATCTAAGAAGTGTAATACATTCTTGCTGTCATATTCCATTAAACTGCTATTACAGTCTTGATAGAACTATTAGTCACTACATTATTAATAACATTAATGTATTTACATTTTTGGTATACAAGCCTGCTTTCAAGCAATAATTTATGAACGTGACTTCAGATATGTTATAATGTTCCCCATCTAGGCTCTTTTGTGTTTATTATTGATTGTGAAAACAGTCAAAATTCCAAGTCAAAACCCCCTTCTGCCGTCCCCCCCGCCCCTTAATGTATTGGAGTGGGCTGTTTACATTAAAGGACTGGAATAAAGTGCATTTACATCTGAAGCATAACTTCATAATTTACATTCCAACATTTATTAGAGGTGACAAACGAGCATTTGGTCCACTCGTGCTTTTCCACAATGCAGCACTCATTCAATCCATATAAATTACAGCTGGGCTAGGGAGTGCAAGAGCAAATTATTTTATTATATTTATGCATGTATGACTCTATAGGGGGTTACTAAGACAAACAGGGAATTACTTGATTAGGCCAACCGTGGTTAACAAAGAAAGAAATATGAGATTGAGGGCTGGGCCAATCAAATTTCAGAATTATTTAAATATTTGGCACTAATTCAAATATCTAAAATACACATATCTTAGTATAAAAGCTTTAGATTTATAAGCCTGTTGTATTTATGAAATGACTAAACTGCAGATGTTATCTTTACTGCCTTTTACAGTAGAATACTGTGCATTTTATATAGTATAGAGAGCTCTTTTAAGTATTGCCGTTTTAATAGCTTACCCGCAGCTAGAACTAATATTATTCAATTAAAATAAACTTGCCTAAAAGGCAGTATTATATTACATAATTAGACAGGGCAGCATTTTCAGAAGTGTAGTTACAAATGCACTAAGGGGATCCCAGCATTTGAACAAATATCTGCCGCTGTAGGGGAGCTTGCCGACAAATTAACAGCTAATAACTTACTGGGAAGCCAGATAAAAGGAGAAAAAAAAATGTTCCCCAAAGTGTCAATTACAAATAATTTTTCCTCTGATTTCCATACTTGTGAAAGCATAATATGCTAAAAAGCATTTTTGAATGGTGTGTCGAAAATGCAGGGGGTTCATTTATTCCTTTTAATTTTGGTATTCATTTCAATTCAGCATCGGCAGCAGTTTGATTGTTTTCAAACGGCCTTCACTCTGAAAGCATTAAGGATACTACGGGAGAGCGTTTACCGGTCACGACGTCAAGAGGTCAAGAGACAGACAGACGGGTGCAGGGACAGGGTGGGGGAAGGGAACGGGGGGATTCAATCAAATTCATGTTCATTAAAATCAGAGGACATCACAAAAATTAGAAAGATGCTGACAAATCAAAGGGTCTCAGTACCTGAATTACCATAGTCATTTACTTATTAAAGCCAGGATGCTTCCTGTCAATCAAGAGCCATCACATTCTCCATTTGCAGCGGAAAGCCGCCGTAATTGCTTCTCATACTAATCAACACAACTTGTGTAATTATGCCTTGAAAGTGACATTGGAGGCTGAGAGCGATGTGAGCAGTCTTGACAGCGGAGACATCTCAGATTCATCGGGAGATTTCCAGCCTCGCTGCAAGGAGACAAGCCACTCTCAGACCAAGTTACTCACTCGAGCAGTTTACAACCATAAACACAAAGAAAAGACGATAAATCAAGCTGAAGTAATTACAAAGCAGAATAGAGCATAAAGGAAGCTCGGCTCAATAAGGCCACTTTCCTGAGTATATTGAGGCAAAATGACTACAGCTGTAATTAAACTGGTGTTGTATTTCTATCATTTCTCAAGCAAACGTATTATGACAGTTCACTAAATTGCGGAAGAATGGGAAATTACAGCTCTGTTACCATGCTGTTTACATTAATATGCTTGCTGAGATGAAAACCCTACAAATAAAGTCCTAAGTAATGAGCATTCATTGAAGATTATTGAATTCGGCTTAAAGGGATATTTCACTCCTGTAAATATGATTTCTTAAAACTAGTAGAAATGTGCAATTATTTTTTTTTTCAAATTGGTGGCCTATGCCTAAAGACAACTGAGATAAAGGCTGTAGATTTCCCATATCGCTCTTGTTGGAATCAAATGACAACCAGAAAGCGTCGCTCGCGGTCTCCTTTAATTCGCGTTTACAGATATGAGGGTTTCCCTTAGTGAAGACGAAGTTGGTGAGAAAACATTACATCTCTTCACTGACGCTTATATTCATTTACAAAAGCTTTTTCTTCATCTAGTCTGGATATATCGTACAAGGATCATAAAACAAACTGCGCTGAAGTCTGTTACGCGGATCATTGCAAAGCTTGCTATGCAAGCCAGAACGCTGTCAGTGCACATCGGTGGATGGCTAAAAAAAAAAAAAAAAAGAAAGAAAGAAAGGAAAAAAAAAAAACTGAGTCTGCAGTTTCCATTTCAGCTTGGTTCAGGAACAATCAAAGATGAAGTTGTGAAAAACCACAACCAAATGACAGACGGGAAGGTACCTGGACCTAAGCGCTCAAGATGAATGTGGCAGTGAAAGTTAAGAGCTTCTACCATCCAGAGTTGGTAAAATCTGATATGATACTCTGTGAGCAAACCTGGTGGTCAGGTTTACCAAAGCGCAGCATAGTTTGTCGCATAACATGGCAGATGTAGTGTTTGGGGAGAACCACCTTTGAAAGTCCTTGGAGGTAGCACTATAGAAAATGAGGAAATATAGATTCTAGTTTATCATTTTACAGATCTCTGCTGCATGACAGGTTTTGAGTTTTTTTAGCTGAATATTTTATTAAAAGGGAGGACAGTGGAAAGTTTAATACAATACACCCTACTGAAATCATAGAGAAGGCTTTGAAAATCGGTAGAGCCATCTTTTAATAACAGACCTGCATATGTCTCCAAAATGAACTTTGCGTAAAACTAGCTTCAACATTCTTCTGAGAATTGGGAAACTAGCCAAACCATATTCCCCGGCTGCATCTGTCACTAGTCACACTGCGGCTCAGCCAGGAAGGTCAGAGCGAGGTCAAATTACTGCAACAAATCAAGTGCCGCGAGTCATGACACGAAGCTCCATCTACATAAAATATGTGAATTATTGACATAAAGTGACAACAGCTTCTTCTTCATAAACAATAAACTTTACAGCGAATTAAAGGATTTCCAATGCTCTCATCAAAAACATCGAGATGAAAAAACGCTGCCTGTGTTGGCAACGCAGATCTGAGTCCGGCTCAGCACATGAGGCAGAAACCACAAAATAAATAAAATTCATAAAATGGGTTGGACTCATCTGTGCTCATCATTTTCAAAGAGGTGGGTGGAACCATCAGAAGAAAAGTCCCCAACATCAAAAAGAAGTCAACTGATAATTCTGGCATACTATGAGGGGAATAAGCATAATGATTTCATCTGCTAACAGAAAGATGTTAGATGAGATTTATGGCTCATAAAAAGTTCAAACGGCAGAAAAAACCAAAAATCCTTGTCTGTGTCATTCCTCGCTCATGACCTCCAAACTTCAGCACATGTTGCAGACAAAGTCAAGAAATGCTCTTTTGTGGCCAAATGCGAGAAAAACAACTACAGCTAGTGACGTCGAAAACAGAGGCTTTTACAGGAAAAGCTTGTGTGATTCACCCCCTGCGTTCAACTCTAATGAGTCAAAAAGTGTGACCTGCACTTAAACAAGAAGTCACAGCCAGAAGCTGTAAACTCATTTTCCCCATCCAAAGCCAGCAACGTCGGCAGGACCTGGAAGATGTGCTCCGAGCATGCACGATAAATCTGACGTGAAATCATAATCATAAAAGCAATTAGCTGACCCTGCGCCACTCGTCCTTGGACATGACAGTGAGAATTCATACAGAGTCCTCTAAGGAGGCTGGCTGCCGGGTTGAGCGAGGAGGGGAAAAAGTGCAACACAGCAACAATAAAATGGAGGGCCCTTCCTGTATCATTAACCACCGAAACAAACAGCGCATGATGCACAATGAGTGTTGCGCTGAGAAATGGAGAATTGAGCTTTTATGCTTTTTTTTCAAAAGAGAAAATTTCAGTATGACCTCCTCAAATGAACTGCGGTCTGCAAATGTTTCACCCTTATGGTCATAGAAAGTAAAATAACGTCAAGAGGAATGACATCGCTCCACAATAGGATCCGCTGTACATTCGCAGTTTTTAGATAATATCCAAAATGATTGTACTTGTCTGAAATTAACCCAAAAACTATAAAGATAGATGCTTTCCCCACACACCTTAGTTCTATGCTTCTGCAAAGCGTGAAACATGTTTACAGTCGATGTGACAGGATACAGAATCTACTGACTGTAAGATGGCAGCTGGTCAGATTTATTCGACTTTTCTCTTTCAAGGAAGTGTTCGAATCTGAGAAATCTCTCCTCACACAACTTTACACACACACACACACACACACACACACACACGCACAGACACACACATACAGTTTCTTGCCATCACTTCCCACCCAGTAATTACAGCGAGGCCGAACTAGTGGCTGCCACCTAGTGACCGTCTTCTCCAATAATCATGAAATATCTCTATGGCCCGCGCCCCCACTCGGACCATAACTCTCATTTACTGCAGACAGCTCCAATAAAGGATTACAATTACAATTAAAGTAATGAGCAAAGAGGAAAAAAGGAAAATCTCAGAGAAGGTTCCCTTGACTAACTAAATGGTAGCCTAGTTTCTTGACAGAATGGAGTTGCCATACCAGACTCATTACTGACTCCCATTTCTTATTCTGCCCCAATAATTAATTCTGAGCATGTTGAAACCTGGAGTCCGCAAAAATTTAAATAATAGTTTTAAAAGTGATGAATGTGAAATTAATTTAAATGTGAATGATCAAATAAGAGATTAAGTTCTCATTATTTTTGCTTTATTATGGTGAATATGAAGGTCCAAATCACTTAAAACACTGTTTTTTTTTCTTAAAATTGCGCAAATCATATCACACAGATGCATGCACGCACATATGCACGTTAATAAAAATCTGTCTTTCCACAAGCACATGTTCCAGGGGGAAGAAATAACTGAGACCTGAGAGTAACCTCTGACTTCCTGGTATCACCGATGTGTTACATTTCTGTTACACCCACGCTTAAGTGAAAATAAAATCTTTTCAGAGACATATGAGCAACATCTGCCTGCCTACCGACTCACAAGACTGAGCAGAAAAGCTGTCGGGGAGAGGGGAGAGGTGAAATAAGGAGAAAAAGATCCAGAGAGAGACAAAAAGAGACAGTAGCAGTGTTGGTGCCTTCGTGGATTACTGTTCTGCCATCCGGCCAGGTCCTCCACAATTCCTGCATTTAACACACTGCTCCGCCCCTCCCCTCCCTTCCCCTATAGTACGATGGCTATTGCAGAGGGGCTATGGAAATTTGGAGACTGCTGAGCCAAAACAGATCACTTCAAAGCAGCTTATTTAACGCTTGCTAAATTTTTCATCATAGTTGCTTAATATCCTGGGGAAGGGGAGCTTTTGAAGTTGCTGTGAGACCGGGGATGTTCTTCATACAATTCTTTTTCTCCTCCCATTACCACCCTCCCTCTGCTGTACTAAAACCCCCAACCCTAAACACACACACACTTTACATATGTCCACATCCACACACAATGTGTGCAAATTGTATAGATGCATCTGCTGCTCACGTAAACACGCTTGCATCCCCACACCCAAATATATACTTTTTTGATTTGGGGCTGGTGAGAATAGATGGCAGACTTAATTCTACTAGAGTAATCACAAACAATTAGAATCCTATTTGGAGAGGAGTCAACTCTCCTGTAGATCAGCTGCACACCTGCACAGCATCTGGACACACAGACCTCTCTTCATATAGCAGCAACAACAAGTTTCACATGAAGTGAAGTAGTGAATAATGGATTGTTTGTTGACACTTTGGACACTTAGTATAATAAGTTTGCCTGCTATCTGCACACACACAATTTGTTTTTTACACCCCACATATTAGCATATAGCTTAATGAGAGACAAAATATCAAATACCACAACAGTTGGATCCTGTATTGTGATATTTTGAATATCATGATTGTTCTTAAGCTGTTCATCTAAAAGTATATAGTGAGTATATAGTTTCTGAGGGAAAAAATGGTAATGTAGTTTCCTTTTGATCAGTACAGTACTTCAGTATGGGTATTGTGTCCTTGTGAAACTAACCTAAAGATTTTCTTTTTCAAAACGCCTGGCAAGCCCAATGAGACCACCAGCGGGATTCCCTCCCTCCCCAGGGGGTACAAAAGACCTGGCATAGTCTCTGCTCCTCAATATTGTTACACTTCACCTCATATGACGTGGTTCTCAAAAATTTAACTGCCTGTTTGGAAGTGATCTAGCTTCCTACCAAAGGCATCCCTACAAAGACTCTGTACAAAGTAAGGATGCACCGAAATGAAAATTTGTGGCCAAACCCATTTTTTACTATTTTTTTATTGTTGCATAAATAGTCTTGAATATATTCTAGACAGATTTTCAAAGAAACATCTCTGGTAAGTACACATCCAAGAGGAGAAAATGCTGCAAAACCAAAAACATACACATAAAGCAAATGCAAAAAAAAAAGGTTCAGGAGAAAAATTCTGCAATCATGGAAACGAAGAAGAAAAAAAGACTCCAGAAAGACTCCACAAATTCACTCCACAGTCTGCTCCAGTTGCACAAAAACAGCAGCACGTCGTGGTAGTTTCCATTGCCAAAGAAACATGACGCCGTTCAGACTCGAGTGGAAAAAAAGATGTGTTAATGCAAATCGTAGAGATTAAACATGAAACAAAAGTCATCATTTTCACAAAGGGTTCAAAATGGTCAGTCGTGAGCTCACAAAATTATCAGTCATCAACTGACAAAACCAAAGGCCAAATATTGCTTTTTTTTTTGCAATATTTGGCCAAATAGATTTGGATACCAAATATTCCGTGCATCCTTAGTACAAAGTGCTTGTTTAGCAGTCTAATTGGTTGCTTTACCACTTTAGCCCAGCTAATGTGCACCTGTTTAGCCTCACTAACAGAACCGCTTATCCCACCTGTTTAGCAATCTAACAATTTATTTAGCAAATTAAATCGTCAAGTGGAATTGCACCTGCAAAAAGAAAAACTCTTTCAATGGGTCTAGCAAAGCTGTGAAGCATTTGCCTTCCTCCTTGCCCCAGTGCTTGCAGGTTTACTGTTTCCAAGATGGATACCAATGAAGCCAGCCTGTTATATCAGGTGCCTGTTGCATACCAAAGCAGCATGGCACACCCCAACCTCGAACCACATGTGCCACCCTGTGTCTGAGCTCCTTCAAGTTCTGTGGCTGGCTCCACCTCCTCGCCCACAGCTAACTTGATTCACGGGAAGTTACGTTCTCCGGCAGCAGCCCCCAGTGGACGTAAACTTTACACCTATGTACTAGCTCACGTGGTCGTAGACATCCCCTGAGGCTCTGCTATCAATGCAGTTTATCCAGTTCATAGATTTGGAAGAAATGGAGGATGAGGGGCTGGCAAACATTTCTCCATCGGATGAGACACTGGATGTACACTTGGCCTCAAAACCTAATTCTCTGCTTCTCAGCTCATGAAAATATATTGTGTCCAGGGGCTGATCACTCACGGTACACAACCACAAAGCTGCAAGCTTATCAAGCAGAGAAGCTGCGGCATCTTCACAAGGCCCTGGCGAAGAAGGGAAATCCGGCCAAGTTGCTGGATGAAGCACACAAGATCACAGATTTTATCCTCTGGCTATTCAACACAGTGGCCATCACTCTGGGGAAAGGCACGACCGAGATGGTGGTCTCCGAGAATCACCTGTGGCTGACAGTGCCAGACCTGCCAGATACACAGCGTGCGAGTTTCTCCAACCAAGCTGTTCAGCTTATTCGGACAGGCTCTGGAGAAAATCCAGACCTGCTGCTATCAAATGAAGAAGCAGGAGGAAGCTCTGCATATGAGTATTCCCAGGTGTTGTTACATACAGTCCCCATAGGCTAGAGATTGTTTTATATCAAAACGAGCGGCAGTCCGGAAGCCATCTTCCATCTAGCTCTCCCGAGGGAGCAAGAGAGATGGTTGAATTCGCTGGTACTCACGGTCTCCTCCTATATTATTTTGCCCTTTGTTCAAACAGCCTCAACCCACAGGACAAAATCATGGGATCCCTCAATTTCAGTTTATATCAATGTTTAGACAATCTATATGCCCCACAATATATTTTCAAATACCATAAATAACTAAGGAAATACCCCTTTGAAACTGCAGTACCAAGAATGCTCCGACAAGCCAGAGAAATCTCAAATTCAGTATCCAATTCCATGAAGTGGTCCCCACAAATTCAGAGGCATTTTCAGAAGAGCACCCATCCTGCACTCCAGTATTAAGAGAGAGGAAATCTATTCTTTGCTGAAGATATAGATTGTAAGCAGGGTTACAGAAATTACTTCATGGTACCAAAAAAAAGAGAGGTTTCCTTTCAATGCTTGAACCCACAGGTACTAACCAAATATGTGGGAAAGTTCCGGTCTAAAATTCTAACGTTTTGCCAGGTAAAGCAGTTGCTTCAAAATGCAGTTTCGGCATTTTGCCTACAACAGCACAGTGTACGAGTACAAAGTTCTGGCATTCGGTGAATCTCTCACTCCTCGCTTTTTTACCAAATGCCTCGAGGCAGTGAAGGAACCGATCAGAGGCCAGGGGATTCCCACCTTTGACTACCTGGATAATTTACTGATTCTGTTGGATTTGTCATATTACCCCAGTTGGCAAGTCATCTAAAGTTCTGGGATTTGCCCGGAAAAAAAAGCTGACTCACTCCCAGCTAGAAAATTATACTGATCTGCCTGGACTTGGATTCTATAGACAACTGAAAGCAGTTATGATCCCTGAGAGTGACCCCTTTTCAACCGAATTCTTTCTTTGGTTGAGCCACATGACAGTGTGCATCTCTATCAGTGCAAGCGCCTGCTGCTATAACTCAAGTAAGCCCCTTACCGCCTATTTGGCTCTGTGAAGTGCAGTTTAGATAGTGGAGCCACGAATGTGCCCAGTCTTTTGTAGCAACAGGGTATGTCGGGACTCCTCTGGCCTCCAACAGTCTCGTTGGCCTTGCCAGGCATTTTGAGAAAGGTTCTTCAGGTTGGTCTCAAAAGGACACAATCCCCATACTGGTGTGTCCTCACTTCCCTCCCTCAGGAAACATTGGTTATATGAATAACCTCCACATAAAATGGCCAAGCAGGTAAGATAAGGCAAAAAAAAAGAAAAGATTACATTAATAATAATGCATCTTTTCAATCTAATCTAACACCCAGTGTCATATTACAATATATTAATGTGATGTTATGTTGATTTCAGATCTAACCCTAATTTTTACTTTGATGGTTTTGTACATGTGTAACTATTGTTGTGATGTGTTTGGGTGGATTTGAAGACACTAAGGATACAGCAATAGGAGAAGACGAGTTGGTGAGCACATGGTGTCACTGTAGGGAGCGAGCAAAGAGACTAGGGTGACACCAGCAAGAGACTGGCAGGGATAACGGTCATGGCACCACTGACTAGAAGGGGGGGGTTGTAGACGGAGACGAGGCAATCAGGGGTGAGAGCGTGCAAAGAGCAGTGCCAGAGGCAACAGCAGCGGCTGGCAGCGACTGGTATACCAGTCGACCATGGAACACACACTCACGCGGTCTCTCCCACCCCTTTTTTTTGTCTATCCAATTGCAGGTCCAGACCTGCCCCTCTGGCCTGAACGGTGGCAGAGGCTGCGGCTCTGGCCCCTGAGCTGGGCCCTCCTGCCACAGAGGAGAGCCCACACCATGTAATGTGCCAGGGCCTGCTGATCTGGGTGAGGTGAGTCAGAACCTCTTAACATGACTGGTCTCTCCAGCCTGACACACCAGCTTGTCTGACATGCACATGTGCACATAAATGTTATACAAACGTGTATGTGCTTCCTCTCCCTCTCTCTCTCTCCCTCCCTCACTGTCTATATGCCCTCCCAACCCTGCCAGCACTCTCTTTCCTCTCATCCAGATAAAATCCTTTCAGACACAAATTTCAATTATTCACCTCATCCAAATAATGCCATGTGACAAGAATTATCCCTACTGTAATAATCCACTTAACTGGGAAAGAGCAGCTCATCAAAAAGAGAAAGGAGAAAAGGGGCTGGAAGTGAAGGTGGTGGTGGGGGTGACTTGTCAACCAGTCTTGAATCAGGACCCTCGTAACAAGAATTTCTTCCCCTTTTTGAGGAGGCAGTCTTGAGCACACTGGGATGATGAAATTGAAGTAAATTGAAAGAAAGCCTGGGAGAATGCTCCCACAATCAATAACCCCAGGATTAAATTAGCCTTGGCATGAAGGGATGATGGGGGGAGGATGAAGAGTGAATGGTGGTGAATGACATTGAGACATGTAGGCTGAACAATACAGCGCTCCTCTAACCTGGATGCTGTGCCCATACAAGGATAGTGAATGTATATGTGATCTGTTCCATCCCACTAGGCAATGAGATGTTCCAGGTTATAATCGTTGTCATCACTTGGGCCAAGCATGTCTTATGAACACTTTCCTTTACACATTATTGAAAAGCAACTGATGTTTGTTGTCATTAAACGTTACTGCCTTTGCATGTATTCGCAACCTGAACTACTTATGAGGACTATAGTTTGCATAGAAAGCTACTTGAAAAACTTTTTACGGAGCCATTTTACTGAAGTACTCCACTCAGGGGATCCAGGATTAAAGTGGGAGCAAAGACTTTATTCAATTGATACATAAAAGCTTTATTTCATAATATTTCCAGGACTTATAACTTCATGTGTATAATGCTGCAACATTAAAATAATATTTTACCACAGACTACGACTTTAAGAAGGAGTAATAAACTTATTTTAAAGTTGTGGTTATTAGGGAGGCTTGTGTGGATCGGAATGTGATTAAGACATAGTCTTTAGATGACAAAAACATGGTTATAATTTTTCTCTTTAATGTGTAAACCATACAATGGAAATTACAATTTTCATTGCTTGTTTTTTATAGACAAGGTCTAGATGTTATAGAAATACTGCCCATGCATCAAACAATCTATGGAGAAGTGCACATAGCCTGGATCTGGAAACTTTACCTTAAAACAGCTTGTTTGTACCTATGTGAACTTATAATATTACACCTATACAGTCTCAGCTACCCCCCCCCCCCTCATTCAAATCAGCCAATCAGAAGAAAGGCTCATGAATATTAATGAGACAGACCAAAATTGCCCTGTGCTTCCTAGAGCTCAAGAGAGAAGCTTAAGAGATACGCTGTAAAACTATAATGAGAAGATTTCTGGTACTTTAAACTGCAAGTATATCATGTTAGGGATATCAAAACTTCAAATAAAACCCAGGAAAGGGAACGATATGGGACCTTTAAAATGATTAAAGCAGCAGTGAACCCATTATGACTAATGGCTAAATGGCTAAAATAGACATTTCTTCATGCTTTTTACTCCCAAAAGACAAGAAAGTTAAAGTACTCTCTCATTATGGTCTTGGGAGCATCAGTAGCGTGCTTAAGTGACTGGCTGCTAATTGGAAGCCTTTAACACTTGATCTATCGAGGAAATGTGATCTATCATCAGATTAGCCAAGAAAAAGTAGTTTGTCGATTAAAGGATTAAAATACGTATGTTTAAGTGTCTAGATCATAAAAATCAAGCTTAATACTAAACTATGTGCCATCAATTGCAGTAGCATTCTTTCAATAATAATATGACAGCAGTTGATTTTACTGTTAAACACTGTCAGAACATGGGAAATGACCTGCAAAATCAGCTGTTTAAGTCTTTAAAAACACATATACTCTTGGTAAGTCATATTACTTTGCACTTATGTTTTATAATTATGGCATGGATCATTATAATCAATATTTGAAAGTTATTTTGATCATTTATGAGAGGTTATTCATATCAAACATGGCTTTCTTCATTACATGAGATCAAATTTAATATCTTATCCACTTTCTCTGACTAATACACACTTAGGCTACATCGAAAAGACATTCAATTCTTTTGTGATATTAGTCCACATTGTCAAGTAATCTGCATTAAATACTCAATCCTTACCAGAGTTTCTCTGGGGGGAGCTGCTGCATCATCCCCAGGTGGAAGGCCAGGCTGAGAAGATAGACAGACACTTGTATTAGAGTGCCATCTACTGGATGACAGAAGCTGTGGCTGTTTTACTGCAGTTGTATTTACAATGGAGGAATCTAGCCATTTATACAAGCTAAAAATTGTATTTTACAAGACTCATATTTTTATATATTGTTCCTGGACATTTTTTGAGAAATCTGTAGGTATTTAACTATTTTTATGACATTTTTCAGATTGGGTATTGCATTTGGTAAGTATACACTCAATATATTTTATACTCAATATTCTCACTATTTTCATATGTAGGTAGTTTTTAGTTTTCAAAGAATCTTAATGAATTAGTATCTTAACATTTCTAACAAAAAACTTTTGCCATACTTTTCAGTCTGCACTTTGTGTGCCAAAAACTTATAAGGTTGTTTCTTTTAAGCAATAATAATAATAATAATAATAAATTACTCTGCTAAACCAAATTAACACTTGCATGTTTCCTATAATTTATTCCATATTGCATATGTATTTCCATATAATATTAAAAATTAACCATTAAATACCTACAAATTGCTCAGAAAATTATCTGTAAAATGATGCATTGCCATAACAAATTAATGCTAACTGAACAAACTTCACCAAAAAGATAAAACATAATAAAGGCCCACCACCTTTAAGGTCTGGCATTGGTGTAGAGCAATAAATTCTAATAATTTGAGGATTTTGCATAAATAAGATAAAGTATGTAGATGGAAGAATGAAGTCAAATAAGCCTTTTATTCTTAGACATCCTCTGCTCCATATAAACTACTATGTAATAAAAAATAGAAAGAAATATAACCTGAACTACATGTGCTAAAAATATAGTTAAGGATGTCTGTTGCTAATTTGATTAATTATGCAAGTAACGGTTTTGTAATTGTTAGCATGCATTAAAATCAAGATCATAAAATCATTTAAGTGATTTAGTTCTACAACCATACTGTACACGTTATCCGGTGCAGCAGCTGCTTATTCGTGGTAGAAAACGCTTAATGAAATTACCCCTGGCAAAATGCATGAGCCACAACTTTCCAATAACATGTTTCTCGGAATGATCTACGCAGTTTGTCAGCTACTTAAACAAGCACAGTGACAACAAAGAGCCGAGGCTCCACCAGGGCTTGTTTGGCTAACAGTGACCTTTCTACATCCCATCATTACCTGCACATAATAAGACAGTGACGGTGCTTTACGGTCAGATGGGTGGACGTATACTTGGTCACGGTAAATAGCCAGCAGGGGTCAATTAAGGAAGCCGCAGAAGTTTCGGCAACATGTGGTAAAGCACATGAACGTCAGTTTGGCCCTTCGTGTCCACTTGTCAACACGCCCGTGCCTGAGAAGCAACTTTTCGAACGGCTCAGGAGCTAGCTAGCATGCTACCTAGCGAGCATGCTAACGCGGCCGAACACTAGCTAACTGGCACAAATGATGGTATTTAAGGGCCACGACCTATAAGCACGTTATTAGAGTGCACTGTCAGTTCTGGACATGAAGACGGAATTGTCATAGTTTCGTAAATGTAGACCTGTGTTGGTGGATCAGGTTGGTCGGTGGATGCCATCTTCCTATCCCTCGTTTGAGGCCGCTCGAGTGAATCACGCTCGATTGCTTTTTCTGAAACCTAAACAGGCAGTGAACAAACCTATGAAGAAACAACGCGGAGTTCATTGTGTCTGGGATATATTAATACATGCAATAATAATGGACTTAA
Organism: Lepturacanthus savala; assembly: GCA_030544235.1. Taxonomy (NCBI): domain Eukaryota; kingdom Metazoa; phylum Chordata; class Actinopteri; order Scombriformes; family Trichiuridae; genus Lepturacanthus; species Lepturacanthus savala. The sequence goes on from CM060480.1 coordinate 16,892,273, forward strand.
CAATTGTAAAATTAATAAATGTTCAAGTGTGTTTTTCTTGCCAGAATTATTGCTCCTGTTCATATTAGAAGATCCTTTAGTGATGGGGACATAATCCAGTAGTTTAACAGTAATTTGTAAATCTAAAGTATATACTTCAGAAAATGTGCAAGTAAGGTGAATATCTTAAAATGCTACAGTCACTTTCATTTGTAATAGGCAGTATAGACAGAATAATTAAAGTGAGCAAAACATTTTCAATGCTTATTTGTGTATCTGCTTTTAGCTTTAAAATAAGACTGGGGAATTTGAAGAACCTGCTCTTTAATAATTGTCTTGTTATTGCAATAATGTAGCCTTAAAATGCTATTGTTCCATGTAACAATGTGCTTTAGTGGCATATATTCTCAACCAAAATTTCCATTAATCATTTTTTTGTTTAAAATAGTGGAACTGGAGCCTTCTGACAGTCTTGGAGCCCTGAGACTCTGGAGCAGATGCCCCCCTATGTGAAAATCCAGCCTCACCTCACTGTGCATGCTCCTGAGACAATCCTGGCAACCAAGACATGTTTGTGACAATATGTAAAATATAACCTGTAATAACACATTAATGGAACATAAATTAACTTGTATGATGAGATAACTTCCTGATAAGCAGTTAGGAACGTGTCAGCCACAGTAGGAATGTGTGGGAAAAGGTGAATGGAAACCAGAAAGATGCTATACAAATATACTCCATTTACCACATCTGACAGTGTCTTTTACAGTACTCATATATATTTCTCTTAGAGAAATTAGCATAGAGCAATTCTCTACCCTAAATTTAGAATTAGAATGAATAGCTGAAATCAAAAAGCATGACTACACTACCTGGCAACGTCATCAATATTATCCTATAGGTTTTGTTGCCCTGGGTCAGAAATTAATAAAACCTTAATTTGCTGTAAGAAAATTTAAGGAAACACTCGATTTGAAAATATTTATTGCTGTTAATTTTGAATCCGCATCTAGCGGCCATGTTTGTTACTGCACGTTTAGCGTTTCCGCGTTGGCTTCAGTTGGCAACTTGAAAATAAAAATAAAATAGTACATTGGAAAAGATAATGGTCGTTTTTTATGTATCTCGCTGTAACTGTAACTATTAAATAATTATTAATAATCGTTGCTCTTATTTTTCATTAATAGCTCTGTTGTTGTTTGTTTATGAAACTACATATCCCAGAATCCCTAGCGTCGTCAACGCGGTTCCGTGTTCGAACCCGCTAAAGGCAAGGCAGTGAAGAGCTGGCTGTCGGTAAATGACTCTTTTGGGAGTAGGAATTGGGAAAAAAGAAAGTTCTCGCATGATGACAGACAGGAAACCGTGTAAAGTGTGTAACTTCACACGACAGAAATCCTACGGGTTGGCTGTGCCATGTCTCGATGACCTGAAGATAAAAGGTGAGATGTTATAGACTCGTATTTGTGTGTTATGACTGTAAAGTTTAGCTCGATAACAACAACGTAACGCACAGTCTTAATGGGAAACTTACATCGGAATGAAACTTAGCTTAAATTTGTAAGTTTTATGTTTCAATTTTGTGCGTTTTTTACCATTAAATCGGTTACTTTATGAAAGCGGAACATTCATATCAGGCTGAGATATGAGAAGACCCGATGACTTTGAGCGCTGAGTACTAACTATTCAGAGCCCTGGGGATGGTGCTGCTGGGTGTTAACTAATCTATCATAGTGATCATGATCGAGCTGTGCGGAGCAACATTTTCATCGTGTCCGAACTTGCAGATGAAAAGTCAGACAAGACCTCCCTCCTGTCCTTTTCATTCCATGAATGCCAGTCACCAGGCGTTGCTCAAATCGTTGTAAATCGTATTTTTTCAGATATAACAGTGGGTGTCAACAAAAACTACACGTGTATATCGTACAAAAAATCATATAATTGACATAATGATTGAATGACCGATTTACTGATCTATAGATTTATAATTGGCATAAAATATACAGTGTATAAAGGCAACTTTTCTTTTACGTTTGGGTTGGGAAAAGTGAATGAGTATGCCAAGCACCCAGTAACAATGGTGTGTTTGACAAGTAGAAACAGATAAGAATGAATTGACTTGCTTGAAGCACAGAGCGTGAGTCAGCTGACGATCACGTGGTGCGTGGGCTACGATTGCCTTAAATATTTAGTTAATATGATCTCTTGGGACTGTTTCCTGATAGATGTGCTATGAAGTATAACTACAGTACATTACATTAACCAGTAAATACTTACCGCTATACAAATATTTGATGCAATCAGTCCAATATTAAGTAGAATTATCTTATTCCATTGGCAGATTTTTTAATCTTATTTCAAGTTTTTTTTTTCCCCTAATTTAGGTCAATTTGGTCTTGTTAAAGAAACAAGACTGACATTTTCCTTAAAGAAGAATTACAAAAAATGAAATGGGTCCTTGGGACCTTTCTGTGTGGAGTTTGCATGTTCTCCCCGTGTCTGTGTAGGTCTTCACTGGGTACTCCGGCTTCCTCCCACAGTCCAAAAACATGCTCAGGTTAATTGGAGACTCTAAATTGCCCATAGGTGTGAGTGTGTGAGTGAATGGTGTGTGTGCCCCACGAATGGCTGGCGACCATCTGGGGTGTATCCCTGCCTCTCGCCGTAACGCGCTGGGATTGGCTCCAGCAGACCCCTGTGACCCTAATGAGGAATAAGCAGGTATAGAAAATGACTGACTGACTGAAATGGGTGAAACTATCAGCTAATAAAATAAGATAATTCTACTTAATATTGGACTGATTGAATAAAATACAAGACATTTTTACCTGATACCAGATTTTTTTAGTGTAACCTCTCTGTGATATTCATAATAACGGACAGTATAGAGCTAAAAGATTACACAATAAATCGATTAATTTCCAAAATCGACAACTGGATTGATTTGAGACATTTTTTTAAAAGTTCCAGCTTCTCAAATCTGTTTATTTTCATTTTTTTGTCTTCTATAATCGTAAACTGATGATCTTTTGGTTTTGTACTGTCTGTCAGTCTGGGGGAAAAAAAGACATTTTTGGGTTAAATATTTAGGTTTGGAAAAAAGTGATTGACATTTTACGCCATTTTATGAACCAAAAACTAATTGATGAATCATTTCAATCATTGATACCTTAATTGTCTATCAAAGTAGTGGTCTGTTGCAGCCCTAGTATGTAAGAGCTGTGAAGTTTATCACTTCTGTTCTTCTGGCAGGGTGTGAGTTTCTTGGGTTCGCCCCTAGCGACCAGGTCAAAGTGGTCCTAGAAGAAGATGGGACGATAGTGGAGGACGAGGCCTATTTTCTGTGTTTACCCTCAAACACAAAGTTCATGCTGCTGCAAAAACAAGAAACGTGGTCTCCGAGTCGCAAGAGTAAGTAGGTTTACTTTTCACACTTTTATCTACATTCTTGAGGCTTATGTTTTGAAGCCTTGTGTTTTATACTCTTTTAATTGTCATTGTAGTTGATGGTGGTACTGCGTGGATGGCCAGGGACTCTGTGCTGCTGGAGAGTGACGCTGTGGACACCCCTGCTGTTGTAGCACCGTGGTGGGACCTGGCTCAGCAGCTGAAGCAGGACCTGGCCAGCATCATCCTCATGTCTGAGGCAGACTTACAGGTACCCGATTTTATTCACTTTCTAAATTTCACCAACAGTATCTGCAACTGGGTCTATACCAGCACAATTAAACAATAAAAAAATATTTAAATACATATAGCGTCCAACTTACACACACAACAGGTTCCGAGAGGCTGTTCGTAAGCTAAATTAAGTCGTTATATATTAAATTTTAGTTTCCATGCAGATTGGCTGGCGTTTCTAGGGCTGCTCGATTATGGAAAAAATCATTATCATGATTATTTTGCTCAATATTAAAATCATGATTGTGACAAAAATCATCATGTGATGTAATCCTTAAAAATTTGGTACCAGTTAGTATAAGTCTTTTAAAAATGTTTTTAAAAAATGTAAAACATAAAAATGCAAGTTTTATATTCTAGGTGGATAATATATTTAAAATGTATATTTTTGTAAAAAAAAAAAAAAAAAAAAAAAAAGATACAAATATCCCTTTAAATAACAAGAAGCCAACATGAACACGAGGTACATTTTAAGAGACCTGAATGCTTCTTAAAACTGCATTTTAAAACGGTTTTGACTTTCTCATCTTGTATATCATCTCATCTTCAGTCTCGTGCACTTGCTCTTTCAGGAATTGTGTAATTAAAAATGTCAAATAACGTTTCAACTCGATTATATGAGTTTTGACACGCAAATCGAAATCGCGATTCAATTTCAATTAAAGGCACAGCCTTATGCATTTCTTACCATGACCGTTATCATCACTTGCCCTTTGCCACTACCACTAGTCTTTGCTTTATCAGCCATAATAAATAAGGTTAACTTGCACAGAAAGAAGAATCCAAGGAGATACCAAGCCAACCATTTTCCTGATGATATTATATTATATATAACTCCATCATAATAATAGATCACAATTTATTTACAATTTTTGAAAAGGTTTTGCTTGCTTATACATTTTTTTTTGTAAATATTCTTTCCTTCTTCTGTTCCATTATCCTATGAGGAACTACACAGCCATAGTAGTCCTACAGTTGTATATTTCTGTCACTTGCTGTTCCAGAGCTTAGTGGACGCCCCGTGCCCTGAGCTGGCGTCTGCTCTCGGCTTCAATGAGAAGAAGGCCGAGGTCCTCCAGGAGACACTGCAGCAGGTTTTGGACCGTAGGGAGGAGGAGAGACAGTCCAAGGAGCTGCTCCAGCTCTACCTCAAAGCCGTGGAGAACGAGGACATGCAGCTGGAAGGGCCAAGCCAGCCCATCCAGGGAGGTACAGCTGTATTAGTATTTGCGGTTTTCATTTTCACAATTTAAAGCTGCTTATCCTAAATAAAGATTTGGCATATTTGTTAGAGATTTGTTTTTGTGTTTTAGATCTGAAAAAGCTCTACGGAAAATCCCACGGCAGCATTTGGTCTTAAGAAAAACACTCTTTTGGATCATTTTGATTTACAATATCATATATCACTCGGCTCGCTGTGACTCAGGAGGTAGAGCGGCTGTCCACAAAGTGGAAGATTGGCGATTTCGATTCCAAACTCCTCCAGTCTGCATGTTGAAGTGTCCTTTTGGCAAGATACTTAACTCCAAATTGTGCCATGAATAATAAGATAAGATCCAGAATTGTGCCATGAATAATAAGATAAGATCCAGATGAGCAGTTAGCAACTTGTGTGGCAGTCATCGTCATCAGCGCAGGAATGTGTGGGAACGGAGGAATAAACACTTGTGAAGCACTCTGAGTGGTTTGGAAAACTAGAAAGGCGCTAAAGAAATGCATTTACCATACCTCACAGTTTCTTTTACGGTGCTCATATCTCTTCCTCTATCCTAAATTCAGAATAAGAATAAATTACCGGGATCGATAGGCATGACTACAACATCCGGCAAAGTAATCAATATTATCCTATGGTTTTGTTGCCCCGCAGGGAGGTAGTGACCCAGAAAGCTGATGTTCTTCAGACATGGTTCAGAAACTTCCTTTGCTTAGAAAACCTTAATTTGCTAGAGGAAAGTTCGAGGAAGCAATCAATCTGAAAACAATTATTTCCAAATATTTATTTATGTATGGGCCAAGGGCAGAAAATGAATTCAGTAGATCAATATTGTAACCCACCAGTGCTGACATAAAACAATAATGCAACTGAACCAAATGCTTTAAACATTAAGGATTCTTCTGAATCTAGAAACAGTATTCATTTCTCATTTCATGCTAAAACACATTGATAAATCACTAATCTGCTTCATGTCTGCGGTGGTCTTTGGTTTTTACTGTAGAAAAGGGCAGAGCTGTGCTTCAGCCTCTCGGTCACTAGGTGGAACCCTCGTTGCTGCTGAATAATCCCACTTCTTGCAGTAATGTGCAACAAATGATCCTGAGAGTGAAGCTGATTCTCTGTCGTCAGGGGTTGGAGATGTAGATATGCCGGATGGAACAGAGGTGGACTCGCCGTCTGGATTCACTTCCCGGACCCTGATGGTCCTGAAAGGCAAAACAAGCCCAGAGACCAGGCTCTCAACTGCAGATCTGCAGGTAAACCACTCACACAACTGATGCAGTCTGCATCTCTTTATATTTTACTTTATGTCCATCTACCATATATAACTGCAAATGCCAGAGGTCACAGTTTTTCTTAGATCTATATATAAACTTTACAGTGAATATTCACATGTAACAACAATGTGGGGTCACTCTTCAACTGTCTTATTCTCCTTCATATTCTCATCACTTTAATACTCAGGCATAAGATTTTTTTTAACATATCAAGTCAAGTATTACGCAACTTCATTTAAATTCAAATACTGTTGCAGCACATACACACTTAAATAATGATGTCATATTATTATTTATTATATATCTACTAATACCACTAACTACAGCTTCAAAAATGATCATGATTAATGATTTATTAAAGATTGTTGACACTAGATATTTATTGATTATTTTTATGATGTAAATAGAAATGCAACTAATGATTACTTTCATTATGAATTAATCTGTTGATTATTTTTTAATCAATTAGTTGTTTGGTCCCTAAAATGTCAGTAAATGATGGAAAATGTCAATCACTTCGTCAATGTTTTTGTTTTTGTCCACGCCTGCAGATATTCAGTTTATGTTATAGATATATATATAATATATATATGTTTATATATATATATATATATATATATATATATATATATATATATATATATATATATATATATATATATATATATATATATATATATATATATATAAACAGAAATAATTCACATTTGAGAAAATAGAATGAGATAAGTTGGATATTTTTGCTTAAAAAACAAAGTCATCATTGATCAGTATTTGCCAATGAAATCTTTGCAGCTCTAGATGTACAAATCCCAAAAGACGCAATTCACAGATGCTTCAGAAACAACTTCTACTATCAGAATAGAAGTGAAATTACACCCACAACCAGGGTCTGCCTGGTCAGACAGGACTCACGGAATTCTTTTTTGCGATCTTCACATTTCTCTTGTCCCCACGGTTCTTCAGATGGTGGTGAGCAGAGGGGCGGAGGCTATGGAGCAGGTGCTGGGCTGGGACGGACAGAGGACGTCAGCGCTGGTACAAGCCTGTGAAGCCGAGCTGTCCGAACGACTCCAGCAGGTTCAGGCCGTGCAGTCCATCAGGAGCACAGAGCAGCCAGACAGCAGCGGACAGTCGGCTGAGAACGCCGCTGCCGCCGCTGCCGAGGAGGGACAGGAAACGCCGGCGCAAGGCCCCGGCAACTAAGGCCGAGGCTTCACCTGTGCAGAGACTGAAAAGAATTCACACTGTCTGCCTCGGGGTCAGTAGAATGGGATTAACCCTGTGTTACCAGTTACAAGTAGCATCCATGATTTCTGAATCCATGAATGCTGATGATGTTGACATTTGCATCATTTTTGCCTCAAGAGGAGGCACAGTGATTTGCAGAAGTCATGTTTATCAAAGACATTTTGCATTAACCACTTGAATCAAAGTCCCACTAGCTCCTTATTCTGATGATGAGTGCCATGCTGTGAAAATAACACCAAATAAACTCACCGCCTGTGGAATATATATATATATATATATATATATATATATATATATATATATATATATATATATATATATATATATATATATATATATATATATATATATATATATATATATATATATATATATATATATATATATACATATATATACATATACATATACACATACTCATACATACGCATACATACATACAGCTCTGGGAAAAAAAAAACAGAGACCACTGTATTTTTTTCTGAAATCAGCATCTCTACATGTATTTCATGTATATCATTCCATTCCAGCATCTGTTGAATTCCAACACATGTACACCTCATTCAACTTAAAGAGGAACCAGGAGTAGAATTAAGTCACCCAAGAACAATGGTAAAGACTTGTGGAGAGCATGACAAGACACATGAAAGCTGTGATTCAAAATAAGGCTTAGTGCAGCGAATATCGATTCTGAACTCTTTTTGAGTGTAAACAGTAGTATTATGTTGTTTTAAAATGAATTCGATCTTGTTTCTTTGCAGTGTTTGAGGTCTGAAAACATTGTATCTTTTGTTATTTTGACCGTTTGTCATTTTCTGCAAATGAGGCTTTAAACAATATTTTTATTTGGATTTTGGAGGAAATGTCAGTAGTTTATAGACTCAAACTAAAAATATTACTTTAGCCCAAGAACATACCTATAAGTAGTTAAATCAGAAAAACTGATAATTTTGCAGTGATCTTATTTTTATTTTTTTTTTCAAGGATACAAAATGTAGTCCAGAATCTGTCCAGTTCAGACAGATTATGCACTGCATTTTAGTTTAAAATTCTAGGGTGAGTAAAGAATATACTCTGGAAAAGATTTACTATTTTTCTATGCTGGCCTATTTTTATGCACTATATTTAATATCCATCATTTTATATGAGTGTCCTAGTCCTTTGTGTGTATATTTATCCACTAGTGCCCTTGAAAAGTTCCAAAACTTGTGTGTATTTTGTAGGGAGCAGTGAATGAGGGAATTCAGACACGGGAAGAGGAGGGAGGTTTGGTGTAGCAGTGTATTCTTATTTCATCTTGGCGTCTCTGCTAAAAGAAACAAATGTTATGTTCATACTGTTGTTTCTTTAGATGTTTTTTTTCCTCCTTTTTGTACCTAAAGTCTGTGAGACTCATAAGTTAAGCAATGTTTTTTTTTCTGATGAAAACTAAATATTTAAAAAGAGGTTTCCCTATAGTCCCAGCTTGAAAATAGATTAATTCAGTGGTTGATTAATAATCATAAAAATTCTTATGAATCTACTATTGACTTGTGTCCCAGTCTTAATGGATGTTTACCTCAAACCTTTACTTTCAAACCGCTAATGCCACTAAACCAAAGAAAAACCTTGGAACAACACTACTTTTGAGTAACATTGGATGCAGCAGTAATGCTGAGAGTAATGTTATTTCTGAAATATATGCAAATGTTGACATTGATATATCTGTGTAAAAGCTAACATTGCATGAGTAAATTAAATTAATATAGAACGGTGCAGACACACTAATTTATCATTCAGTCAGAGTCCGATAAGATAAGATTTGTATCACCTCACTGAACACGTCTGGCTGACATGGGTAGAAAGATAATTAAAGACCATGTATTATATACTATTATGGGAGTTGGATGTGTCAAGTAAGACACACACACACACACACAAACACACACACACACACACACACAGGGTTGTTACAATCCCTGGAGTAAAGTGGTGCATGTCAGTGTAGGTAGGTCGTACAAAAAACCTGGTTTCTCCAAAAGTAAACCTGTCACTGCTGTTTCATACAGAACCATTTAAGAATTACTACAGTGTTAGATCCCCAACAAGCTCACATGTTGCATTTAGTTTAAACTACAAGTTTATATATGACTGGACAGTTAAAAGTATCATTTTTTATACACAATTTAAATGGTGGTATGAGGAATATTTTTGAAATAAATGCAAAAACATTTGAAATGTCTTGTAGTCCCATATTTGTTCTGATTAAATATTAAATTGATGTATCTCATATGTAGTAATGTATATATCTGTATATATGGGCTTGAGTGTCAAACATGCAGCCCGGCGGCCAGGACCAGCCCACTGGACTGTAAAAAGTGTGATAAAAATTGGACCAGTTCCTTTTTTTAATTTTTTTTTTTTATAGAAATGTGAAGTCAGTGAGAATCTTTCGAGGCTTAAGGGATAAAACATTAACAGTTTTGATTCATAAACGGTTTGTGAAGCAGGAGATAACTTCAACTCCTTAAAAATATAATAAAGTAAATGTTCAGTGAGTAAATGTTTTGAATTAAAATGCAACAGTAGACTGACTGAATATGGAATAACTGAGATGTCATATTTTTGAAATGACACTTCTCTTCTTAAGACATCTCTCCTGTTTTGTAAATGATATTATGTAAATTATATTTATAATGTATTTTATTACATTAATAACGAGGGGAGAAATGTTGTGTTATTGTTGGTGTTGTTATTTATACATAAATAGTTACTGGTCCAACCCACCTGAGATGAAATTGTACTGAATGTAGCCCATGAACTAAATAAAATAGAGTTTGACTCCCCTGCCATAACGTAATGATAAAATAAAGTAGTAATAGTAGTTACAGTATTGAAAATAACAATACTAAGTTACATTTTTGACAAGTTGCTGCTTCATACTTATTTCTTTATACACATTTAGTTAATGTACGTGATGCAGCATTGTCGACAAAATAGTGATGAGACATATTAGCTGTAATCCTATTGGCAGCCTGCTGCTGCGAGATGCTTTCCAACAGTTGGTTAATGTTTTTAATGGTGTGCATAATTCCTGTGGAATTAGGCTGGAACAGTTGGAGGTCATTGATGTATCGGAGGGGTTGGTTTTGCTCTCATGTGACGTATGCATGTTCCTGTTGGATCAGATGACCAGTTAACGCAACAGGTACGTTATTTACAGGCAGGCTTGCAAGCGCAACCGCTCAGTTGCCTTAAGGACCGTCTGGGCATTTCATGCGAGAAACAAACCTTATTCCATGTGGTCAGATGATTTTCAGAGGACACGCCACCACCTAAGACCTTACGATATTTTTAGGATCGCAAATGCCAAGGTCACGCATGGGTCAGCGTCTACCCTGCTTAGCTAGCTGTGGTGACCTTCAAACTACAAAGTATATGACAGCATAAAAGTTCAGTCCAAGATAATATACTTTTTAAATTTAAAGAAATCAGCAATTGGCTTAATTCCAGAGCAGTATGAGAAAAAAGAAAAAAAAAAAAAAACGAGTCATAGTGACAGTAAAAATAAATCAACTCAAGTGTGTTTCCCTTCTCACATCGACACATTCAGCCGTGCTCTTTTGCCCCTCTTGTGGGGCACAGATGGAGGAAAGTGTTGGTGAGCGAATACAAAAGTGTCAAACGAGAGGCACTTTCATGGGACTGGAGAAGCCTTTAATGACCATTTTGACAGAGGAGTGGAGCCAGGATCACAGAGAACGAGCTGCATTATGTATGAAGGTTAAATGACTGGCATTCACCGCTTCCTACGGCAGACTGACTTCCAGACTACTTTACACAACACTAGTTTATTAGTTCTGCCATTAAAATGCATCGCCGCCGTCGACTCAATTAATTTTGATTACAGATGCTTTATGTAGAGAATGTCTTCATCAAGGTCTGATCACATGCTGTATTTTTAGGGAAACTGCAAAAAATTAGAAATTTTATCACACAAAAATGTCATGTATTTGATACAAGTACTCCAATATTCATTAGAATGGTCTTAATCCATTGGCAGATAATTTACCAAATTTTTTCTTGATTTAGGTCAATTTAATCTTTTTTAAGAATGCTAGTCAACACCGAACTAATTCAAATCAGGAAAATAATTTCAAACAAACCATCTGCCTATCTGCCAATGAATTAATATTTCTAGTTTTTAAATTTAATTTTCGTATCGTTTATTCTTTGCCTTTTTTAAAAAATAAAATTTTAGTCTTGTTTTCTTAAAAAAAAAAAAACAAATCAGGAAACACACATTAAAACAGTGTAATAAGATAATTCTACTCAATATTGGTCTAATTGTACCATATACAAGGCGTTTTCACTTGTTAAGATTACATTTTTTGCAGTGTAACCATTTATTTTAATGAACACATAAAAAAAAAAGTCAGAAAGTGTCAGAAAGTAACTTAACTTTATTCCCACAAGTAACAACATAACAAAACTAAAGATCATACCGTTACATTATTTTAGATATATGCAACCCGTCTTCAGTTTAAGCCTGAGGTTCAGCCTTAGTACTGGAGTACTTGATCTTCCATCCCATGTTTTTCCCATTAGGGTCAGATTTGAACACAACATGCACCAGGTAACTTCCTGTGTCTATGCGGCCCGGTGGCGTTGATCCACAAAAGGGTCCATACTGTTGTCCAGCTGTTGAAATCTTATAAAGGGGCGACACCAAAAAAAAAAAAAAGGAAAGGAAAAAAAACACAGGGACGTTGGTTCAATAAACACCTCACACTCTAAAAATGAATTCAGGGAACCGTTTGCCATAACTCAAATATATGTATTGCCATGAGTTATTAAATCCATCCGTCTGTTCATTTTCTATCCCCGTTTATTCCTCACTAGGGTCATGGGGGTCTGCTGGAGCCAATCCCAGTGTGGTCCACCATTGGGCACACACACATTAACTCACACTCTGATGCCTATGGGTATTTAGAGTCTCCAATTAACCTAAGGTTTTCTTTTGTTCATGTATTTGTACTGTGAGTTATTAAATGAAGTTCTGAAAAACTGTTAAGACGTTTTACTTGTAATTGTTATATTCTTAAGCTCTGATGACACATAATGATACCTATTGATTTAGGTTCATACTGTGACTAACCTGACCTTCGAATCAGCAGCTCATTAACAAATAGCTTAATATTTAGTTCTGGCAATATAAATCTGACAAATGGCTTCTCATGCTGCCATGGTGACAAGTGAAGGAAACTCAAAAATCCAAGTGGAAAACATTGCCTTGATCTTTTGGTCTAAACCAACTTAAATATAGTATATGGTTCATACCTTTCTCATCATATTTAAAAGATGTTTGCTCAACTTAGATATTTTGATTCATGATGACAATTAGTAAGATCATGCTAATTAGAAATTAATTTTACTGTGGATTTTACAGCTATTAAATATTATGTTGGATCAACTTAACAACTGTCAACAAGTATTTAAGTTCATGTTACTGAAAGTGTATTCAGTCTACTTGAAACATTATGTTGGATCCACTAAGCTACAATCAACATCATCATGAGTATTTAAGTTAATGTTACTTAAAATGTTTTTTTAGGTTGAACCAGTGTTTTTTTTATAGTTTATTTTTTTTATAGTGTATTGAGTGATGTCCAGCAAAATATAAACATGCAGGAGACCCGACTACAGTTTATCACCCAAGGGGGACAAGTCGGTGACAGGCTGCCTACACAAGCATGAGGAGGAATACATTACTTATTCATCATCCTGTGTGTGCGTGTTCATGTGTGTGTGTGTGTGTTGGGTCACATGACTGACCTTCAACGTGTCGTACGGACAGGGGACGTCTTGGTGTGCCTCTACGTCGAAGGGTTCCAGGAAGTCCAGGATTATTCTGTAGCCCTCCGGCAAACGGATGGTGTGGTCGCACTCGCTCATGGGCGGATAGGGGGTCGGGTAGCCCGGACTGGTCAGGACCCCCGACGGCGCAGTCAACACCTGGTTAATGCACGGCACTGTAGGACACACACACACACACACACATACACTCACTTACTGACAGGCCCACTTTTAACAGTCTTCAGTGTTCATTTGAAAACTCTATAAAAAGTTTTAATTCCAAGAAAAACATTATCATTCGAGGCATTTCCTGGCATCATTAATAATTGGCTTCATTTAGGTTGGTGCTAGTGCGCAGATGACGTTGCAAACAAATATAAATGAGAATTGCAAAGAGGCTGAGTTGCTGTAATTCATATAATTAGTACAATCTGTAGGCAGATAATCATTTTTGCCTATTCATCGCATGATTTGTTTTGTCACCCTTTTTTTCCTCTGGCAAAGAATAATAATTTAAGTCACATTAACTGGTAATTGTGATTAATTACCTACCAGTACAGTGCTTGCGCACAGGTATCAATTTTGAAGGTGCTTTTCCCTTAGGAATCGACAGTAATTAACCTTGCTTTACACCAGCTGGCAGGGATCAGCTACTTTATGCGTCAGTGTGCCTTTTTTTCCGAAATTAGCACAGGCCGGCTATGATGGAATCAATCTGGCACACGATCAACTGTGTGAAATTTCAGAAATATGTTCTTTTTTAAGATTAGTTGTGGAGTACTGTGAAACATCAAGGATATTTCAATAGTTTTCTAGTCCAACACTTAGGTGTAATAATACATTTAACCCAAAGCAATGTGATCTTTTGTTTCATTCTCTCTTCTCACAAAGTATCGAAATTTGTATTCCTGCGGAATTTAAAATGCGTTGTAATCAAATGCCTCCACATTCTGGCTCAGAGGTCAATGCTTGCTAATGGAAAGTGCTTGCTTGTGCCTTTTATATCAGATGTGTCCACTAGTGAGGTGCCGGGCAGAAGGAGCGTACTTACCCATAGAAACACCATATTAAGAGATAAATATAGCAAAAATGCTGCAGTGCAATATACAGCTTTTGAGTGACTTTGAGTGTGCCCAGATGAACGCACCTCAAGCTTTGTGCTGCATTATCTCTTACCTGTGCAGGATCTTTTGTTGTCATGGAGAAGGTATCCTTGTCTGCATGTGCAGTAATATCCACCGATGTAATTATGGCAAAAATGATCACACGCTGGTTCCCCATCTACTTTGGACAGACACTCGTTTATGTCTGTAGGAGACGGAGAGTAAATATGGCTTTCTTAAAATGCACGAATTGTCTTTATATGACTTAGAAAAACCTTAAATTCATGCCTGGATCGGATAATGTACGATGACTTGCTTAGTTACTTTTTTTCTGGAGTGATGGGAATAAATCTCATTGTGAAAAGCTATTGGATTTCTGGCACTGAATTTTTATCGCACTGAAATTATGTATCTGAAATTTTAGATTCCAACTCTTGTTTTCACTTTTATTTTTTCAGTGTTCCCATATTCAGAATTAAGAAAATTAAAGATTAATAAATTCTAATGATTCATATCATGTCGCTGTAGGCCAAATTCAGATCAGAAGAAAAAAAAGAATCCTAGAAATAAATAAATCTGTATCACTCAAATTTTAGGATCTGAATTTGACCAACATATACAAATACATATATATTTCTAAATGTTCTTTTTTTACTTTAATTTTTGAGAATGCAAACAAATTAGGCTAAAAATTCAGTGGCTTTTAAATCTCAAAATCTAGTCTATGTACAGTATCTCACCTTCTTCTGTTGCTCTTTCTGAGGTTTCTTCCATTTTTTCTTTTTTCCCCATTAAAGGGATTTCAGCATTTGATCATTACATCCAATTAAAGCAGGAGTTTAAACAGGAAACAAAGTAAACTGCCGACGGCTTCCCAAACATGACCGGATGCACAAAATAACTAGAGCCATGCAAACAGCGAGAGCTAACGTGCCCATAATAATAGCAAACATTCACTAGGTTCACCATCTTAAAGGTTTAGTTCACCTTAGTTTGCTGTTAGCATCCTAGAATTTGCTTATAAGCAAATGTCCAAACAGAAAAAAATAGGATGTATTCGTCTTGTATTTTTGCTGTGTGCTGAGGATTTGTCAGTGTGAATTAACATTTAAAACACTACTGTATGTATCTGTGATGATACATCCTGCCAATTATTTCTCTACAAGTGCCACCATGATTTGCTTTGAGTGATTACAGCCGTCAGGAATGTACAGTTCTCTGCCCCTCTGGCTGCAAGACATCACTGTTGGACATCACCTTCCGAAGTGTAAAACGCGCGGAAGCCGGTGAATCGTCCCTCGTTAGAATAGTCGCTCCTAAAGACCACTGACATGCGGTTCCCTGCTGAGAGAACAATGGTGTTCCCGGGGCTGCTCTCAAAGTTCTTCTCCTCTTCGCCGCAGAACCGCACAGTCTCGTTCCCCTCGGCCAAAACCTGGTGTTGATAAGTTCAGAGCAGTTTTTCGGTGAGCGAGCTGCAGAGTCCAGTGTGGGTAATGCGAGTTTTAGTTTTAATGTACCTGAATGTAATCATATTCACATTCGTGGGAGGGTTCCATGCTGAAATGGGTGAAGTAGAGTTTGACCCTGTGGCCCTGCTGGACAGTGATGTTCCACACCATGAGCTGGTTATCAGGGTACGTCTGGGGGAAGTTGGGGGAGGTGAAGCTGCCATATAAGCCGGTCATTTCCACACTCAGTGAGACATGGATGAGGGAAAACAGGAGAAACACACAGCGCCCACTGGGCAAAATCAGCTGTGACGGCACCTTTATTTTACAGTTTTGTTTTGCACAAACAAACGCGAGCTGACACTCACCTGGTCATGATGTCTCCTTCAGATATCTTCAGAGGCTTGTTGGAACGGTTCAACCTCAGTGAACTAAGGGTAAATGAACCTGGCTGTACTGCCGGCCAACATTCAGGTAAACAGAGAGAAGCACATGATCAGTTTATCATCATGCTCCACCTCCCTCAGTTACAGAAATCTGACACTTTATCTAACACTGCTTAATAGATAGTTAATTACATTATAGTTAATAATTATTTAACTGTTGTTAATGATTATTAATTGGTTTGTAAACCATCTATAAACATTATGATAGATAGTTAATACTTTATAACAACTTTAAAATGATCCAAACATGTTTATCAAAGCTTTAGAAACCAATTACTAACAGTGATAAAGTAATATCTAGCTAAATAAGGTTTATAGATGATTTACAAACCAAATATTAACCATTAACAAACAGTAAATACCTCTTAACTAGTTCAATTATCTAAATAATGTTTGTATAATTTCCAAACCATTTATTAATCACTATCAACAGTAACATATATATTAACTGAAGTTTAGTTAACTATATATCTAAATAATGTTTATAGATGTTGTACAAAGTATTTATTAAGCATTTAACAAGGTATTATAATCATCTGTTACAGCTCCATAATCCAAATACTAACCAATAACCAATAACAACAGTAAAATTACAATAAATTAAAGTTAAATTATCTATCTAAACTATGTTTATAGGTGAAGTATTAACAATGTATTTTAATCATCAGTTGCAGCTTTATAATAGCAATCCAAATAATGGTTATACACTTTAATTTTTTTTTGTTAAATTAATAAGTTGGACTAACTCTAGTTCCTTATTTTTTGTTTAAATGATTTATTTTAATTAGTTTTAAATTTAAAAATGTAAAAGTAAAACTATAGTATCTATATCTTTATCTATTTAAAATTCAATTCGCTTTTATTTATAGCCCAACATCACAACACAGTTGCCTCACTGGGCTTCACAAAATTCAGTCAGTGACCCAGACATCCCCCGTCCTTAGACCCTCCTTCACAGCAAGGAAAAACTCCAAAACCCAGTGGGAAAAAGGAGAAACCTCAGGGAGAACCACAGTGAAGGAGAGATCCACTCCCATGGACGGACAGGCTATAGATGAACCAGGACTGACAGACATGCATCTGATGATGATGTATCAGTCTGTGAGATGTAAAAATGATTCAGTCTGTAGAGAATCAGGGGCCTTGATGAGTCACATCAGGAGTCGTCATCATTGGGCCTCATGCGGCTGAACTGAAGCAGTAGCCACTCCCAGTAATAAATGTGTAGTGGACGTCGTGCAGGATCACAGCACCAGCCACGATCCACGAGAACCTGCTGGAAGATAGAGCACAGAAACTTCGGGGAGTTTTGTTACATCTGTGAACTTACATGTCCACAGATGGAGGTGGAGAGAAAGAGAGAGGGAGAGAGAGAGAGAAAGTAAGAGAGAGAGAGAAAGAGAGAGAGGAGTCCCCCAGCAGTCTAATCCTATGGCAGCATAACTAAGGGATGACCAGAGCCAGCCCTAGCTATAAGCTTTATCAAAAAGGAAAGTCTTGAGTCTACTCTTAAAAGTGATAACCGTGTCTGCCTCCCGAACCCAGAATGGTAGTTTGTTCCACAGAAGAGGAGTTTGATAGCTGAAACCTCTGGCTCCCATTCTACTTTTGGAGACAATAGGAACCACAAGGAGCCCAGCATCCTCAGAGCGCAGTGTTCTAGAGGGGTAGTAAGGTGTTATGGGCTCTTTTATATATGATGGTGCTTGACCATGAAGAGTTTTGAATGTAGACTATTTACAAAAACATGGAAACCACCTATCCCCCGTATCACACTTCACTGCCCCGTGACACTTTCTCACATCTGCTTAGACAGTGACGCTGATCAGACCTGACTTATGCCATTAATTATTTCACTCCCATGATTGCTGGGCAGTGAGGCCATTAAATAAAATATCAGAAAAAATAAACACACTATCCCATCATGTTTCCACTCAAGCTCTTTCTATTTTCACCTAATCACTGTATTAAAGGGACGAAAAAATACAGCGGCACATCAAGAACGGCTTCCTAGTGAATGAAGCCAGA
Organism: Lepturacanthus savala; assembly: GCA_030544235.1. NCBI lineage: Eukaryota > Metazoa > Chordata > Actinopteri > Scombriformes > Trichiuridae > Lepturacanthus > Lepturacanthus savala. The sequence goes on from CM060480.1 coordinate 16,910,540, forward strand.
TTGCATCATACAACACTTTCAGGTCAGACGCTATTGTAAAGGCTTTTATAACGACAGAACCGCAACGTATTCAGCTGTCTGTTTTGATGGAATACACATATTGATGTTATTCAGAAGCGATGGGGCCTTTCAACCAGCAACTGTGGTGCGAATACTCAGATTATAATAGCCAACTCCCCCCAATTTCCCCAACGCTGAAGCACTAACAGCCAGTATTTGTGAGTGAATTACAATAATTATCCACATAAACATCAATGTTAATTTCCTTTTCGCAAATGACCTCTCTGATGGTACTCTTTTTAAATGGTGCCATAACCTTTTCCTCCGGATTGTAAGCTGGTGGAATGTTAAAAGTCATTGCGGAGTCTGCAATGACGCCAGATGTTCTGCTGTTGGATGTGGTCCAGCTACCACCCGGCTCCAGTATGATGCACTAACAGAACCGGCACCTTCTGACAGCAGTAATCAAAGCACCGCCGAACAATCTCACTTCATTATACAAGTCAAAATGTATACTATTGTGTTTTTTTATGCTCTATATGCTATTCAGACCTTTCAGGTTTCATTTTTGGAATGTACTTTTTTATTTCCAGAGAGCTCAAATCTTTAAGGTAAAAATTGAGAACTCTTCTGGACTTTTCCACTCCACTTTTTCCTGACCGACTTTTTTTTTTTTTTAGTCCACAACGCATTTTGCATAATTGGTTTGATGATGCCGCACACACAGATCTTTATCACGGTCCCTAATGAAATCTAATTTAAAATGTAGTTTTTCGGCAGTGCCATGGGCTTTATATTTGGGCACATGCAAATCTATTTCTTTGAGAAGCGTAGTTAATGTAATATTTTCAACTGCAGAGGCCCATGTCTCGGACAGATTGAAGAGGAATGTACCAGCGCCTGGGTCTTTGTCCATAGTTCTCAAAAAAATAAAATAAAAGTAAAAAGTAACCTCATCTTTTTAAAATCCCTCCAAGCTGCTGACACCAGAACCACGTCAGTTTTACAACCTTTTTCACCCTAAAGTTAAACTTTAGGGTGTGAAAGATCTTTTTAAATGTATTGTTGCTGGCTATAGACTGAAGAAAAATGAAAGAGAGAAAAGCACAACCGACACATTAAAACTTCAATTCGAATTTTGATTAAAAGCGAAATGTTTGAGAAATTGTAGTATACCAGAGAAGTGTGGACAACTGCACATTATATCAAGAATAATCAAGAAAAAAAATCCTAATTTAAAAATATTGTACAGTTGTCTGAATCTGAACAAGTATCTCTTAAGGCCGAGGAGCCGGGAGACTTGACTTGAAGTGAAAATGTCATCTGAAGACAAAACCTGGAGCTGCTCCATCAGTGAATAATAGAGCGACTGCTGACACCGTGACAGCAGCCGTGGGGATCTTATACAAGGACACTGAATGTGAGGATATTTTCTGAGTCTCAGCTGGAAGCCCTTAAATCCAGTAGAAGTCATTGGGATGGACGTAATACCCCAAGCAACATCAATCATCATCAAAAGGACTGACACCAAAAATTGTCACTCAAATTGTCATTCATTAAATCTAAATACTTTGATTTCCAACTTTACAGAAGAAAGTTTTTTTCTATTTGTATAATCTAATTTTCTTCAAAGAAATGATGTAATTTCCCAATTTATTTTCCCAATTTAATTTGTTTCCAATTTCATGTGCTCATTAGCAGAACTGGGATGCACAGAGAGCCTGATCTCCAGTTTGGTTTGGTTTCATTTAACCTTGCTAAAAACATCTGAAGCACCAAAGAGTTTGTATATTTACCTGTAACTAGTCAGAATCTGATTATGATTATTATTATGACACTAACACTTTTTTTTTTTTTTTTTTTTTTTACAAATGAACCCATTTAAGCCCCCGTTTTCCCCCTGTGTCACTAAAATAAAAAATCGAAATGTTACTCATACCGTTTTCTTTCCAACATCATAGGAGACAACTTAGGCAAAGTTTTTTTTTCTTTTTTTAAAGATTTTATGATATAAAAATCTAAATATACACTACTGTTCGAAAAGTTTTGGGTCACTTAGAAAATTCCTTATTTTTGAAAAAAAAAACAACTGATAACTTTGAACTAATCAGAAATACACTCTATACTGCTCATGTGGTAAATGACTATTCTAGATGTAAATGTCTGGTTTTTGGTACAATATATGCATATGTGTATAGTGTCCCATTTCCAGTAGTAGTGTGATATAGAAGGAAAAAACAGACAGCAAAGCGTAAGACCATAAAGAAAATAAACTCACAATTCCTCAGAATTTCAATCAGACCATTTTCATCAGTCCCCTAACAACAAACACATGTAGACTAAGTACTTACTTACAATTGCATGTGCCTTTGTTTTAAAAGATGATGAGAAATTAATTACAAGTACAAACAAAGGTCTAAAGCAAAAAAAAACAACAACATTAAACTTCCAGGTGCTTCCTGTCATATGATGTCATCAACTTCCTGCCCCTTCCTTCTGAGAACATGGATAAAACAGGTTTTTTTTAATTTATTTAAATGATTATGATTTGCAACCCTGATTATATCTCTTTAATCATTCAAGTCTCTAGGAGAACCAAACAAAGAATATTGTACCTAGGAGAAATATTATTTTGTTTATGGGCATATAAGTGCATGTGGCAACTACAGTTACTAGTCAATAAAATGATATTTTCCTCCAAAGCTGAGTATAAAAAGGAAAAGAAAAGATTGTTAATGTCTCAACTGATATAATTATATGCAAAAAAATGGCCTTAAATGGGTCAAGTGCTGCGCACATGTGAGTTGCAAGGAGCACATTTTCAAGACGCTGACTGTGTTTGTGCAAGGTGCCATGGATAATTCAAAGAGCACACAAACACGTGTACACACGCGCACACACGGGGCCGAGTGTTCGCTCCGAAAACGTGCAACAAAGCACAAGGCTGTTTTGTTTTCAGCATGATCAAATCCCTCAACGTCCTGTCCCCGCCACGCTGCCCGCTGTACCGTGCGGTAATGAAGTGCTTCCTTATAGGAAGGCAGCCAGTCATTAAATAAAGAATAGGCCGCATCAGATCAATAGGAAAAGAAAAAAAAAAGCGAAAAGGACAGTGACTGTTTGCTGGCAGGAGAGTCAACAAAAGGCATTTGCTGGTGGATCCGGGGAGAGATTTTCTAAATTAATGTCGCATCAGACGCGGGAAGGCGCCAAAGAGAGGGAGAGAGGTCCCTTCTATTCTTCTCATTTCGCATAATTTCCATATCTCTCCGCTACCCCTGTGGCGACCTCATCATCCCGCTGGCACAGTTTTGCCCCAATCCGGTATCTCTGATCATCTTAAGCAACTAATTACAGTCCCAGACACGCTAGTACACTTTATGAGCCTATTTACCCTCATTTCTAGCCGCCATCTTCAAACCTCGTCCTTCCCCACTGGCTGCAATCATAGCAGTCTCAACCACCCACATGCTGTAAACTGTAATTAAGGACTTGAATAAGTGCGGATGTGTCACTTGAGCCTGTGCAACTGAGGAACCGTGTAGAGTTAATCCACCGTAATTTGCTTGTCCACTTGTGCAGAGACGATGGAGTTCAGGCTTCCATGACCGCAAGTAACAGAAAAAATTTAAAAAAGTCTGGCCGAAACGTGTCCTGGTGTCAGATACTTGTAGGCACATTTGTTATTTCTGGTTAGTTAAATCATCAGGTTTCAAATCAGTGCAGGAATGTAGAATGTTGCTGGTAGGAGCATCCGCGGTTTTATTCACAGATCACAGATTTATTCACAAAAAAAAAACAGTAGTTTTTTTAAAATAACATTGCTTCCGGCTCTTCCGCGGTCCCACTTTTCTGTTTTTCAAAACCTCCAAACAATTGCGTTGAGTCGAGCCTCAAGGCCAGATGTTCTTATTTCTACTCTTCTACTTGCTACTATTCTACTTGCACGTTCTCATCCACCTGAGAGCTTATGGTTGTTATTTTAGCAGAAGTTTGAGAGAAGATTACACGGGAATTGACTCATTTCGCTATTTCAGTTTCATGGTTATGTCTTTCCACGACAATACCTGTCGAGCAATAATGAATGCGGAGAATTTGTGTTGTCTTTGTGATGGGAATAATCAACGTTCAAAGGGAAGACACGGGGGAAAATAAGACCAAATGATCTGGTAAAATGTTGTTGGATTGTATTTTGAGAAACACGAGGATGTTAAAGGGGACCTATTATGAAAAAAACACATTTTCAGTGCTTGTGTTTGGGGTCTGCCAACACACAAACTGTTAAATAAGACCACCCACTAATTCTGTTGTGGTCTGGTCTCCTTTGTAGTGTTGCTAAACCCAGAAGAACACACGTCACTTATGAATGCTCCTGTTGTGACATCACAACAGGAGCAGATGTTAATATTACCAGTCTCTGAATCCATGAAGCTCCCCACTCCTTTTGTATTTTTTTTTTTTACTTTACTAGTGTAGTGTTGTTTATGTTTTTCTGACCGACCCCAGCTCTCTTAGGGGCGAGACATTTCCGACAGAGCTGAGCCAATCAAACAGAGTGGGCGTATGGGTAGGGAGAGGTATTATATAAATGTTTTTTCAGAGTGAGTGTGTGAGAAGGCTGACTAATGCAGTCTGCCTTCTCACACATATATATCTCACACATAGGCCTATAGGTGTAACTAGAGGTTTTTGGACAAAAATAGCAAAAGCATGTGCATTTTCTTATAAATTAGACCACACACACACACACACACACACACACACACACACACACACATACACACACACACGCACACACACACACACACACACACATTTCTAATTATTTCTCAATATTTTATCTTAATTAAGCCACTTAATTAAGTATATCCGAAAGTGACGAACTGGATGAACTGATTCATTTTGTTATTGGGGATAGTTTTGAGGTGATTTAAATCCATGACATAAAATTACCTCACACATGTTTATGTAAATGATATTAATTCTGTTGATTCTTAAGTTAATTTATGGATTGGAATGCAAACTCTAAACATAATTAAGATCAGAATTTCACAAATTTTCCGTCCCAGTTGCACCTGCCGTGCCATTCTTAAAACACAAGTCAAATATTTTTAAAACCACACTGAAATATATTAATAAGGTTTCAACTCTTTAATTTACAGTAAGGATCGTTGTAATGCGTGCGCATTGTCAAACTGTCCCAAATGCTCTAGCCACATGCAACAAAATGTATAATTCATTGCCCTGGGGACCCGGTGTCCCTCGATGCTAATGATCAACAATGGCTCCTGATGAATTGATGCTGAGCCTTTTTGTGCTGGACTTCATCCCTGACGTCAGGCCCATTACTCTTTCAGTTTGGTCTGGCATGGCTCTTTTTCGCCGATAACAAATACGGTAATTTCCTTGCTGTGGCCCCGGTTTTAGCAATTCGGCGGACTGACATAAGGCAGTAAAGCAGTCAGTGACGTCTGCGTGAGGAAGCAATGATGAGAAATGGCACACAGGTGCTGCGCTCACCCCCTGAATCCTTTCCTTCATTATGGCGCCTCGCCGCCACCAGCCTTTTTCATTAAGTTTCAAACAGCTCCATCTCTTACTTTACAATTGCATTAAGACCAAGTGAGATTATTTTACTTATTTTTTCAACACAACATTCATAAAAGTCAGGAATTGCCTCAAAGAAGATAAAAACATTAGCTTCTATTAAGTGATCAACACTGAATATGTCTTGTAATAACATAATACAGTACATCTGCTGAAATTACATAAAGTGTGGACAGGCGACTCAATAACTTCAATAGGGATATTAATGCGGGGTTATTTCTGGTGTAATTGATTACACATTTTCGGGTCTGTTAGGCTCTAGAAAAATGACAGTCAGCCTTGAACATTAAACATGGATTTCCAATATGAGAAATGGCACGGCTCCCTTGTTGGCAGCAGTGAGGGCTTCACATGCCATTAATAAGCAAAAACCATCACTGTCACCCGTAATACTGGTGACATTTAGGATCTAAATGGCTCACGCCGCTTTTTTTGTGTGTATATTTGTTTCAGTATGTGTGTGTGTGTATGTGTGTTTGTCACAGCCAGACAATTTGACATAAGGGGTTTTCATGTCGGTACTTGGTGGAGCAACTGCAATCAGGTGTATTGCCATCCCACAAGGGCCCAATTGTCCTGAAAATAGTCATAAGCACTACAAGCTGGGAGAAAATAACATGACTTGAGATCATCATCCACTGCTGTGGCAACAAATCTATTACATGTGCAAAGTCAAACAAGGACAGTCCTGGTAGCTAATCACAGGAGTGTCACCCTTGTGATTAGAGCCCAATATTGCACATATCACACAGGACGCTGCAGTGCTTAAACAAGGCATTCAATATCGTCTCTCTGTGCTTTCTTCCCTCCCCGCAATCCTATTCTTCTAATGACACTATCAACACAAGTGGCTCCTGTCATGAGTTTGACGCTCAGAGTAAAAAGCCAAACTAATGAACTGTGACTGCAGTTCCCACCAATTTATAATGATATCAGATATTACTCAGATCTTCAGCGACTGTAATACAGCAATCGAAAGTTAAAGATAACGACTAGTGTGACGATGTATAGGACTCCAAAAATCATACCATTAATAACCACAGCGTAAATTAGCACTGAGACACATAGTCAGTCGAAGGATTTGAAACAGACACCAATAACTTGCTCGGACAATGCATTCCATGGGAAAAGAGTCAAAAAAGAACAAAAAACAATTGGATTAGTTGTCAGTATAGAGGGTCATTTTAACTGATCAATGAAGCAGAAAAACAATTAATGTGTACTGTTATAACGTGTAACGTGTAATCAACACCGAAAGTAGTGCAATCCCAGCTCCACACTGCCTTGTTGCTCAATTTAATATCACTGATTTGACAAAAGCAATATTTGTGCAAATAACATTTTTCATCTGACACCCAGGCAAACTGCAGTGATACAATATTAGAATCTAAACTAGGAAATAAAAAGTTTGATGTTGTTTTAGGATCTGCAAGTGTAAAATTGCCTCGGATTAGAACCTGTTGAGCAATTTTGGGTTGATTTGCCATCAAAATGGTTATAGCCCCCTAGGCTGAAAAGTTGGCATTTGAGAGATACTTCCTCATTTATGTGGATGGTCTACTGCTGCTTTGAATCAGAATATTGTAGCGTATATGTTTTTTATGGATGGCAATATCAGTTCAGCTTTGAGACTGAAATGTCTTAACAATTAATGGAGGTATTGTCATGTCCCCCTCAGGATAAATTATTAAGATCTTTAAAGGTCCCCTCCAGACATGATATTAATATAATGTGTCTAAAATGTTTTTTGCTTTATTTTTATCAAAGTACAATTGCCTCATGAAAAACTTAAAAATGATGATCTCCCTCAGAATCAATGAATATGCAAATATTGTTTATTTCAAAAGTAATCCTGCTGAACAAAAGGTGTCTATTGAACTGTGCTGTAAAGTGGATGAGCAGTGTTTGTGCATCATAGGCTTTAAGTTTCCATGTTGCATTTGTATGAATTGGCTCTAAATAGCTTCTAGTAGTTGTGAGGTCACCAACCATCCCCTTAACATCAGATTTTCAATGAGCACGCAACTTTCCCCCTTCAGCCAACGTGTCAAAAACGTCTGATTTTTTAGCGTCAAATTGAAGTTTAAACATTTAAAGAGAAAACCATGTTTCATTAGGAGAAATGTTCCTGACTATGATATATAACTCATCAGTAGTCAGAATGCAATTGAATATTAAATCATACTACTTTCATATGTAACTAATAAGTGTTTCTGCAAAAAAAAAAATTAACCTGTGATATGCTTTAGTATTGTCATCTTTAATTAAACCCTTGAAACTCTGTGTTGACTTTACCCTGTTTAATAGCACAGACCCGTCCTGCTTCCCAAAGTATCCAGAATGAGCACATTAGTAGTGGCCACCGTGCCGCATCCCTTCCTCAGCGGGTGACAGCTCATATTCTGAGCCATGGCTTTAGCACTGAAAGAGCAGAGGGCCCTATAATGAGCAGCTTTTAGTGCTGGCATCGGGCGGCTGAATAAGCCATCAGGCATCATTAGGCCCTGCTGGGGAAAAACAATCGCTCCGCTCCCATTGGTGCTCCCAAACAGGAGAACTCTTTGGGAGAAATACATCAGACTTTAGTCTGTCTGTGTGTGTGTGTGTCTTTGTGATCCTTTTTGAAAAATAATTGATTTAGTCTGAAACAGTATCAATTAAAACAACAAGTCTTGACTGAAATTTTGGATTTCAGAAAATATAAGGCAGGCACTAATGATCCGTCAGCAGAACGATGAAAACCTACCAACTATACAGAGAAACAGGTCTATTATCCTTTACTGGGCATGTTCTGTCTCAAGAGTATTTTAGAAATCTTTTTTTTTTTTTCCGCTTTGATATTTATTTCCCTTCAAAAATGCCCCAGCTAGTCAACCTGACTGCATTTGTTCAGCTCTATGGATACGACCCATCGAAAATGTCACAACCGAACAAATAGACTCCGGCTGACGGAGACGAATCAAGTCGCTGCAGGCACTTGAGTCCCGGAGTTGCCCGGGTTAATGAAGTACAAGTACATGTCTACGAACTGCCACAGAATTCCCATCTTGTTTTTTTGTAAACAAAAACACCCACCGCGTGATGCATTAAAGAAAAAGTCAAAAAAGCATATAGAAGGAGTGTTTTCACTGTTTTCTACATTTTCAATTTACTGTGACATATTTAATCAGGCGCGCTTTGAGAACACAGCACAGCCTAAATCCGGGGAAAAAAACATCTTATCTCAAAAGATCACCTCTGCCTCTTTTTATGTAAATCAATTTCATCTGCATATTATAACTTTGCTGATACTGTCTGAAGAACACAGGAGAACAAAACTGATTTTCAGTGGCTCTGCCTTGCCTGTTTGCACCTTCCATCGGAAGCATCGCCTGATGCTAAATGCTAATTTCAGTTGTGTGGGATAAAAATGGATTCAGGCACAGCATAAAATGAAGGTAAAATCATCAAGTACAATGAGTATTTGCAGGTCTTTCCTTAAATATGTACATGATCCTGTCGTGTTTGTTCTATAAAAGGATCAATTTGAAAACATGATGCATATATACACTCCTTTGACGTCAGGTGTCTGCCAACGACACCTTAAATACCACTCCAGGTGTGACCTTTGGCACATTAAAGCTCCAGTGATTGATTTATGTCCTCTACGTTAGGCAGACATTATCTTAAAATGTTAGAGCAAATCATTAAGCAGGAGCTGAGCAACATCAGGATCCATTTGGAGTCTTGTTTTTGTCTACCTGACAAGTGTAAATCCAATATCCAATATGTTGATGAAGTGGTGGGAGTGAACTGTGCAATGAATGTGTGACACAGCAAAGCAAAAAGCACAATGTGCTCAAATAGCCAAAACAAAAAAAGCTCTTTCCAGCAAAGATGAGTAATGATCTGTTCCTGTTGAACATTTGACTCACTTTGATTAAAGTAAATCCTAAACTTTGCACATGAAGCTCTATGATGTCATTCCATGTATTGTATAGATGCGCAACTTGTTCCCAGATTATATGCATGGATGGAAAAAAATATCCAAAACTAAGTAGCCACACATTATAAATAATATCGTGCTGGATTCATACTATATATCAATTTCAATTTAGTTCATGGGCCATGTAATTTGATCTCTACATATATAAATGACAATACCTACATATTTCTCATGATTAATGCAATTAATTAACCTTCAATGTACAAAACAGAAGATTTGACTTAAGAAAAAAAACAATCAATAATAATAAGTTATCTCCTGCTTTACAAACCATTTACCAATTCAAACTGTCAATATTTTATCCCTTGAGCCCTGAAAGATGCTCACTGACGTCACATTTCTGTGAAGAAACAGGAACTTGTCCGTTGTTATGTCACACTTTGTACAGTCATTCAGCGGGCCAGATCGGACCTTTTAGCGATCCGGGTTCTGGCCCCCAGGCCGCATGTTTGATACCCCCGTCATATAGAGTTACTCACAATTATTCTCTGCATTCATGTAGTCATGGATTCACTTTGAAGTTGTTCTCCTCAAAAAAGAACAAGTCTTTTGTTAGTTTGAAACACCGGCACATATAAAGTCACATTTAAATTTGAATTACACAGTAAGGCCCAAACACTCCTTTTTACCCCCCTCCTTCAGATCAAAAGGAAAAGCAAATAAAACGCTTTGCTGGCAGGCATCGGCTTTGATGTTTGCTCCTCGGTATGCTCATTTGAGCCCAAGGGGCATAGAGGAGCAGCAGTGGACAGCACCTCTGCTGACATCAAATTGTTTTGTGTTCACAATCTAAAGCCCAGAGATACTGATTGGCATCGGAGTACATAGCAGCAATTGAAGAGTAGTTGTCTTTTTTTTTTTTGCTTTTCTTCTTCTTTTTTTTTAATGATTTTTTCTTTCATTCTAGGATAATCATTTTTGATACGGCTATTTTTTTTTTGCTGCATGTAAGAATGATAGATGCTGCATGATTAACTGTAATCAAGTAAGCCCACAGGAGCCTTTGTCTATTCAGCATCATTAAAGGAAGTGACAGAGCAGTGTCGCAAGAACCATGTAATTACATTTGCTTTGAAATCAGTGGAACTGAAACTCGCCGTGAAGTGGCGTTTTGGGCGGATTTTTGCATTGTCTTGCACCGAAAAATAAGCGTTTCCTGTCTTTAACGTGTCGACAGAAAACCTAGTCTATAATGTTCCCCCCCATTATTAAATCAGAACTGTGAGTATATGCTGCTCATGTCTCATAACCGCCTGCTCATCCTGGAGATGACAAGCGAGTAACCCAGTTGAGAAGTGTTTAGAAACCTACTCCGAGCTTTACCTTCCCCTCTGGCTGCATATACAGTTTCTATGAAGTCTCATGAATTTTCACAATTTCATTGTCACTCTGTCGTTTGATTATTACCCAGAGGCAAAGTTTTGCCAAGCAATTAGCATAAGTTACTGCTAGCAGAAAAAATGCATATATATATATATATATATATATATATATATATATATATATATATATATATATATATATATATATATATATATATAGTCCCTGTTAACAAAAACAAAAGCTATGTCTCAACTTTTAATAATAAAAAAAGGTGTGCTATATATACATGCATGTAATTTACCATATAAAAAGATAATATCCATCAGTTCACTAATAGGGACCAGTGGGCTGGGCATGAAAATCAATACTTGATTGTAGCAGCACCTATGACATACTCTGAGCGGAAATACACCCCCCCCTCCCTCGCACACACACACACACACACACACACACACACACACACACACACACACACACACACATATCACATGGCTGTATATGCCACAAGGGGCTGTGAGAGTGTGTTGTAATTGCAGCGTGACTGATTGAGGACAAGTTGCCGGCAGCCAGCAAAGGGGCTTTGCTGAAAAATAAAATAAATAAATAAATAAAAAATAATAAAAAAAACAACTAAAAGCAGGTTGATAAGATTGCACAAACAACACTTCATTAGTTCAGCATGCAGTGGCAGCCTTGTATTATTTTTGACCTGATCTGTCATTTTGAAAAAAAAAAATTCACAGCTGTATAGAACAAAAGGCAGACACTTTCAGGGCTACATGTACTGTAACTGCTGCTACCGACAAACAACAGCATTCAGTGATTTGAAGTGTCTGATTTATTGACTTTCTTGTCTTACTGACAGGTTTAACGAGCTGTGATAAGTCACTGAAGCTTCTATAGCAACCTGTGGCTTGGAATTAATAAGGACCAATGTCTGACAGCTGTTTAAGACATGAATAGTCCTTTAACATTGCACTATTAAGTTGGGGTTAAAATACAGCCTTATATATTGTTATCATATTGATATGTCAGTAATTATATATATATATATTTTATAATTATAAGTAATAATAATTTTACAAACAAACAAAAAAAATACACTAAAATGCTTTTAATTTAAAGATCTAATTATGGCTCTCTCTACCTTACTTTAATTCAAACATTTGTTTCTTGTCAAATATTTTAAAATCTGTTAAATGGGCAGAATATCTACAGTTACCACATTTTGAATATCGTGTTGTGCCAATGTTATCCTTTCAAGTCCAAAGATTTATAATAACTCCAAAATATATACATACTATTTCCGCAATTTTAGTGGATGAACTGTTCTTTGAACTCTTTTTTGCATGAAATCTGGAAAATATGACTTTCTCTTTTCTGAAAAATTAAATAAAAGCAATTAAGTGTTACCATGTCAAACAGTATATCCATGCTTTATTGTTGACCCTGAAAGAAAATACATACGTAAATAAATAAATACATTGTATACATTAAATACAGAAATAATTAATATTCAAACAGACACGCTGTGCCAGTGAAGTCCATTGATGCCGAATGTCTGACGGGTGTGGATGATATGTACAGCCGAGGTCTACTACAGTTCATGTGGCGCTTGGGCGGGAAAAGGAGCGCGGCAGGCGGAGAGCAGGCGGGCGCTGTTAGCAGGAGGTGAAAGTTTTCCAGAAGAAGTTTTTACAGGGGGCTTTGCGGTCGCGCTGAGGCAGAGATAGCCTGTTGTAGACGGCCCTCTCCTCCAGGCGGGACTCCAGCGGCTCCTCCAGGTCCATCGGTAGCGCTTCCCCGGGCAGCATGTTGGTGTCCAACGCTCCGTCCAACAAGCCCGACACCAGCTTCAGGATCAACTCCTTGCGATCTTTGCTCAAATCCTGATGAAAAAAAAACAACAAAAAAAAAACAGAACAGAGGAGAAACCTTTCAATAAAGTGAAGGAAAACGTGAAAATTCTATACTACAATTCCTTTATTATTATTATTATTTATTTTCTATTTGTATGAATCAAAAACTGCATTCAAATCTCTAATTATTTCTCGTTTAAATGCAAAATCGCATGCAGCCACGTCATACTCTTTTAACATTTCGATTATTCCAACAATAAACTGGACCAATCTATCGATAAAGACTGAAAACCCAAGAGGAAATTTCCCATGAACTACACATGAACGGTATGAGAATAATATTCCTCACCCTGTTGACATGGATGGGGCTCCTATCCTCCACAGGAAGCACGGCGGCTGCTCTAACGCTGAGCAGAACCCCCATGAGAGCTGCTAACACCACCAGGAGCTGCATGCTGTGAGAGGAGTGCAAGTGACGGACCAGAGTAGCAGTCAACGGGAGGAGGAGGCTCACAGAGACCGGAGCGTGTGAGAGAGAGTGAGAGAAGGGGTTCGAGCACCTCAGACTGCAGATCCAGAGGAGTGGGCTGGAGGGAAAAAAAAGTGCAGTGCAGTTCTGGTTGGCGACTGCTCGCAAGATCTGGAAACCACTGATGCTCCTTCTGCTCTATCTCCAAAGTCCCTCACTCTTTTATATGGCTCTCCCTCCCCCCCCCCCGTCTACCACTGACGCAAAGGGGTGGTGGGTGTATGACGGAGGGTGTATGTCAGTGTGGGTGGGTGGGGGGTGTACATGAACGTTCGAAGAAGGAGGGGAGACGAAGAGGTCAGGACGGAACAAATGGAACGATGCAACAGTTAAGGGTTTTAAGAAATTGGCGGTTATGCGCGTGTGATTCACCGGAAGGTAACAACATCTGCAGTGGGCGACCACGTCACCGGGGCTGAAAGTAAGTTTGTGACACCGGCGTGTAACGGATGCATCGATGGACCTGACGGAGGATCTTCAATAAGACCTTGTCAAGCAATTCCACAACTCATCATCTGTGTGATATCACACTTTAGCCCTTAACACTCGGGGTAATATGGTCATATTTGACTGCAGTGGCAATCCAAACAAAAAGAGAGCACAAACTGATCACAAGCTGAATTACTGTAGATTACCTACACATCTCAGTATTTTGTCACTCTATCTCTGTCAACAGCTGATTCCTGCCACATATAAGAGTCTATATGACTCTCTGACACTTGCAAATTGCAATCGAACGGTGGTCTGACACTGAGCATGTCTCGGGGCGCCGTCACCAGGATATGGACATCAGCAAACGGCTGCTGAAAACAGCAGGAAGAAAGAATCGGTTGTTCTTCAGCGATTCACTGCATGGTCGACATTAACACAAGCGATTGAATTTCATTAATCTTTGTTTGTTTTTCTGAGTTAAAAATAAAAGGATAGCCAGGCTAGATACTATAGGCAGGTTTGGGGGAAAAAGGCTGAGTTAAGGCTGATTCATGCTTCTGTGATGAATCAACACCACAACAGGCACCTCCTCGGAAATGTAACTACATGTTGTGGGAACAGAGGTTTCCCTGTGACTTGATCTTTTCAATGTTCCAGTAATTTCAGTAAAATCTGAATCAGAATCACATTTGTTGGCCAAGTTTATGCATGGGAAACAGTGAATTTGACCCAAGTATATCTCACCTATCTGGTGAGATATACCATTGGTCTAAATAAATAACAGAGGAGTGGTGTTAAAAGGTAAGAGTAAAGGAAATAAATAGACAAAATCTTAGTTTACATATATACTAGGCAAAAGTAGAAAATTAACTAGAACAAAGGTGCAACAGCAGACAGTAGGTACAATAGTGAAAAAGGTGACAGGCACTACCATTAAAAAAAGTGCAGTATAGACATATACCACACTATATACACCATTCACTTACACCTAGCAATTTAGAGTCTCCAATCAACCTCAGCATATTTTTGGACTACAAACAATGGCGAGTTGGAGCTGTTGAACAGTAGCTTTATACTATACTTTTATACAAAATTGTATTTATTTTACTTTTATTGTACAAGAATAAGACAAAAGAAACCTGGAGTAGTGCCACAGCCAACTAGCTGTGCTGTGATTTCGATCTCCATCCCTTCTACATACTATAACTGTTTGTCAGATCAACCTCAGCTTTTGGATATACCTTGTGCATGGCACGATAGTGTACATTCTTTTTTGTGTATTTTTTCAGATAGATATTTAAAACATCATTTTAAAAATCCAATAGACTTACATGTCACAGCAGTATCCTGCAGCAGCACTTTTGTTACAGTGTAAAGCGCCTCCTCATGTTGCATCCCAGCGCTTTCGTTACAATTCAAAGCTCAGATCTCCCGTTTCTTTTTGCACCAATTGTGCAGCCAACGTAACGTTAAGTATTTTAATTTTATTTTAAAGTTGGTTTAGCTGCAACTTTACTCCTCATGCTAACATAATCCACTGTGGACCATAGCCATCAGGAAATCCCAGCACTATCACCTAACAACAGAATACAGAACACATATACCAGTAACATGACCAGGTTGTTACACTATACTGGAAAAAGTATGAAGAAACAGATTTATCATGAGTCTGGTTTTACTTGGCCTATCAACTCAATTTCAAAACTAATATGTAAATTGAGATCTGCACTTTCAAAATAAATGGTAGGATTTTTCTTCCAATAACTATATTTGTATGCCTCTCAGTTTATGTCCACATTTTACCCAATATACAATGTGTCTATTAAGACTATGTAACAGCCAACCCATTGGCAAAACATGAAAAATCTACTTAAGCTTCCACTTTTCTATAGGAATACATGCTTCCTACAATTACTGCACTAGTTTAAAAAATAACATATTAAAGGGGCCCTATTATGGAAAAAACACGTTTTTGGTGCTTTTTGGTTCCTACTAACACACAAACTGTGAAAAAAGACCACCCACTCATTCTATTGTGTTTTGGCCTCCTCTAGTAGTATTTTGGAAATCTGTTTCTGAAGACAAGCCATTTAGTGATGGTTCCTGTTGTGATGTCACAACAGGAGTGGAAGTTAATAGTAACCACCACTGCCCCTCCTTCGAGAGTTCTTGACATCTCTTTCTCCGACCTGGGACATTTCCATCAGTGCAAGGCCAATCCCAACAGAGCAGCCGTTTAATTAAGAAGGGGAGAAGGGAGGGTTTTTCAGAGTTAGTGTGCAGGAAGGCAGACTGTATTGCTGCTACTAAGATTTATGTGCAATATTTCAAACTATTGTAGCCTTTGCATGTAGCTGTACAATATTACTAAATATATTTCAAAAGATTTGTGAGCTACACATGAACTCCTGACAATTATAATGGTCTATGTGAGGTAAATCAAGACTGATTACAACATTAAACATTCTCGTCTGAAAGGAAATAGTTTCAACAGTTTGAAAAATTGCTCTCAACCACTCCAAAACATAGTGCTGAAGTAGCAGCACTCACAGAGTTTAGTGTTGTGATGTCTTCAGACAGTGCTACAGGGAACATACAGCATTTATATCCCAGTACGCCTTCCACTGATATGTTCAAAATTGATTTGCTGTGCTTTCAAAACAGTTTTGAGGTGTTTTTCGTCATACGCTGCTGATCTGAAGGGGGCCGGGAGCCACTACGAAGATTAGCTGATGAAACGGCTAAATTGGCAGTTCAGCGTTGTTTGAAGAATCTACAACAACCCGTCCCCTCTTAAAAGCATCAGCAGTCTGGCCTTACAAGAGGCTTCAAACAGTGGAAAACGCCAGCATTACGACTGGGTTAGGTGCTCTCAGATCTGATTAATGTTCAATTTGTCGAGTCACATGTGGAAACTTGAAACATCAAATGCATAAACATTAAAAAAAAAAAGATTTTCATTGAAGTAGGATACAGCTTTTGTCCAGTTATGAAAACCTTTGATATGAAAAAAGATTGACATATTCACAAATTCAGAAGCAATTTTAAGGATTTTAACAACATAACTGAACTTTTTTTTTTGTGGGAAAAACATACCAGACACAAATTATTATTCAAAGAAGATTGTGTTGATGTTATACATCTTAAACAGAGGGAGGAGGAGGGTATCCTTTTTTGTTGCCTTAGGTGCCTTTAATTGAGTACTTCATGATCTTTGTACTGCATGAGATTATAGATTATAACGACTGTTCTGATAATCTTTGCATCTCTCTAACTTTCAGTATGTTTATTCCACAATCATAGGAGCTTCCCTGGCTATTTCCTCCCCTTGTGCTCTCTTGTCTCTCGGGCATCTCCTGCCAGATCGGCACCAATCCTTGGAGTGCTCTGCTTTTGGATCTGGTTCCCCATCCCGCAGGAGTTCAGCCTCACCTCTTCTCTCTCTAAACGGTGTCTTTATCCGTCTTTTTTCCTGCTCTCTTTTCTAGTGCATGTGAATGACGTGATGTGAGTGTCTCCTGTGTGCACATGCAGCATGTCCTTCTGCCAGGTCTCCATGGCGATGGAAGTTGCGTGGCTCGGGCCCCCTCTTCTGTTCTGGCTGCACCTGGAAGCTGCTTTGTGTCCTCATCATCGCATTCTTATACATTATAAATCCATTATAATTCAGCTATGCCGTTCAATAGTGTATTCTGTAATTTGTGCTCTATTCTGTGCACACATCTATACAAGTCAGATCGCTCCTCTGTTGGTCTAATAGAGGTTCCTTTTGTTAATTCTAACCATTATTTCCCCCCCTTTCTTTTAAGGATTTCCTGTTATTTTTTATTTTTTTTTTTTTTTAATTGGAACAGGGGATGTGGTGCTGTAACCTACATGCTGTAAAGCCCCATGAGGAAAATGTGACACTGGGCTTTACAAATAGAAGAAAGTTGCAGTGCATCTTACAGTCACCAAACAGGCCTGTTGAGACAGTAATGTGTCACTGTTGAAGGTTGTTCATATTTCAGTAGAAAACCAGTCAACACTGAGGTCTTATTCATCAATGACAAAAGTTGATGCAACGGAGGGAAACAGTAACCCTTCCTGTGGCAAAACCCTGACTGATTTGCACAATATTATGAGAAGCATTTCAGTTCCAAAGAATCCTAATTCATGAATATACAATCTCTGAATGTGGCTTCAGTTTGGACAACCTCATTATTTAAATGCATTACTTCACACCTGCCTAATATGCGAAACTGTCTTATACATAACAGATTAAAGGATGCCATCTTGTGTTTGGATACTGAAACTGCGATTGGCCATGACCAGTAAAACAATGTTCATAGGAGCACAAACAAGATCAAGTTTGGAGTTTATCGTTTGTATTAAATAGCAGCAGAAATGGCCTTTTTAAAAAACACGACACACATCGACCGGCATTTCGTGACACCCCAAAGCTTGACAGTAGGCATGGATTACCACAATTTGAAACCAGAACTACCGATTTTTAAATGAATTAAAATGTAGTCTTACATCTAGTTGTCATTTCATGCAGAGTAAACACACACATGATTTAACCACTCAGTAGCCAGAATCATTCAGATCACAATCATTTTTATGTTACCAATTTATTACAGTTCATAGTTCTTATCAAAACAAAGATTTCATTGCTCAGGTATGACACCATTTTTCCCCCAAGAGTAAATGTGGATTTACAACTAATAGATCGTAACATAGGATGTTTGATGTTAGCTAAACAAGCAAACCTCACTAAAACATAATTTCCATGAAAAGAAATTAACAGCATCCTGTCGTAGACTGAGACTATGGGCTTAATACAGTACAAGCTTACTACTAGTAGTCAATACCCAATACTGCAAGTTAATTGCATAAAGAATTTGCATCTTTAAGACATTTCTTGAATCACAATGCCTCGGTGCCATGCGCAATTTTTATTTGAATTGTAACAGTAACATGAAACTATTCCAATATCAAACCAATGATCAAAGCTGAGCATTAATTACATATTCATTTTCAATTGGTGATAGTCTAAAAAAAAAAAAAAAGACAATTTTGTTAACTCTTGATTTTCATCTAGGAAACTACCTGCATGGTACACTATGATAAACACAGAACAAGTTATCTTTTTCAACAATGAACAACCATTTCAGGCACTATAGGGCTCATGTTGGTATGGAGGACACGGTATTCTGAATATACAGTCATGGCAGATGGCAATTGTGTATTTTCCTAGACGCATACGGAATGGAAATTAAACATTACTGATAAAAGTGCAGCAATGCATTACATAAACATACTCTGTCAGGTGTGCAATATATACATTGCACATAATGTAGATGCAGTGAATCCGATAAACAGTACATGGTTTCAAAGTGAGGTCAGTTTTGATGGCAATGTTCTTTCCACTCAGACTAACCCTTCACCTAATGCCGATAAGACAATTACAGAGTAAAAATGAAATCCAAATACGTCAGAAAAATAAATAAAACACTAAGAACGTGTAAGACTGGAAGGAAGAAAACATCTGAAATTTCTCAGTAAAGCTCAGCACATTCTCACCCACCGGTTAATTAGCTGGCCCCCCACACACGAACGTGTCGGAAAGCAATTCTCTTCAGCGGAGCTGAACGGTGCAGATTACCGAGGAGGTGAAGAAGCCGTAGAACAAGGTTGTATGTCTGTGGTCTGAGGGCCAGGTAGTGGATGAACAGTGCGGTCTGTTGTTGCTGGTCATGCTTCATCAAGTATCTGTCAACGGCCATGAAGATACCAAGTGAAAAATGGAAAATATGCATCAACAGTTTTGGATTGCAACCAAGCACTAAATAGAAAATAGTTTAAAATAAGGAGAGCAGGATTTACCTTTCTCACAAACTCAGGCAGGACGAATGATGCTTTGTGAATTTCTGGGCTGTAATACTTTAGTTTCATGGTTTCCCGTTCCTCTTTTGACAATTCTGTCACTGGGATCTTGAAATTTGTTTCCTAATAACAATAATTAACAAAAACAAAAAGGAACAAAGCTTAAGTAATTTGATAGCCATTATCGTATTGTTTTCAAAACAAGCTACTGACATTTCATAGGTTATCCAACAACAAACGGGGAAATGACGAGCACACTTACAGGATTTTTACTGCAGAGCATGAATCCAATTTGGCCACTGGGATACGTTGGGATGGTGCTGTAGGCATAGCTCACCACAGGGAATAGGGTCTTGCAGAAGGTTTGCATCTCCTTTATCAGCTCCAAATGGAGCCACTGACTCTCTCCTGTGAAATTGAGAGCAAGCATAAGGGCATGGTTATTACTTGGAAGACAAGACTATATGGATGAGAATATAACAGCTCCAGGAGAGTTCATGAAAGCCATCAATAGTAGCTGGTGCCTTTATTCGACTTGGACAAAAGGAGCAATACAGATATATTCCTAAAATATTCAGATTTCTACAATTTGTCATAGAAATACAAAGTTACCTTGGGAACAAACAATTCCACCCGCTCTCAATGCGGTCTTCATCAGCTGGTAGTAAGACTTCTTGAACAAACTCTCAGCTGGGCCTGTAATAAAATATTAATAATGATAATAAAACAAAAACTCCTCAGAATAGGGTCCACCACCTATCGTACAGTACAGTTTTATAATACTCAAAAAGCAGCACTTGCCAACAGGGTCTGAGGAATCGGTTATGATGATGTCGAAGGCATCCTGGTTCTGTTTCATAAATTCAAAGCCGTCTCCAACGTGGAGGGTGAGCTTGGGACTGAAAAAGCCTGTAGCCATCCCTGGCAGGAACTTCTTTGATACGTTAATGACATCCTACACGACAGAAAACACTGATATGAGCAGGAATTACATTAACAAGGAAGAACAGGAAATATTGTGTAGAGAAAAAAAATGATCTTTTTCCTGCAGGGTCAATGCTCCCACCTCATCGATCTCACACTGAACCACTGACTCCACCAGCGGATGCTTCACCACTTCCCTCAGGACTCCACCATCTCCACCACCGATGATCAGCACCTGTTAAAGGGAAAAAGGTGCTGACTGTCCTTACAGGAAACATGACTCAACCCTGAGAGGAGCCCTGATGTAAATCTCCGCCCCCCTTCCCAAAAAAAAAATCTGTACTTACCTTCTTGGGACAGGGGTGGCTACACAGGGGAAGGTTGGCGATCATCTCTTGATAGGCAAACTCATCCCTTTCTGTGCACTGGATCACTCCATCCAGCACCAAAATGTTCCCATAGGTTTTACTGAAGAGAGATCAAAAGGCACATTAGACGCTAAAGCTGAGAAACTCAGAATGTTTACATGGTTGCTACCATACTTAACAACAACAACAAAAAAACACCAAGTTAAAAAAGGAGATTGTTAAGTTATTCGGTACCGTTACCTAGCTAGTTTACAAGCTCAAACTAAAGGTAAAAGGAGACATAGCTAACGTTAAAAGCTGGGAGAACTTCTTAAGCTTCAAGTTGACCATTCATTGCTAGTAGACGCTAATGGCTAGCGGCGGTATGTAGCTAAACGGAGAAAAAAAAGGGTGCCCACCTCTTGAAAACCAAAACATCTTGAAATTTGGATTTCTTGTGGTAGAGGATCTCCTCCACCTGGAAGCTCATGGCCTGGCCCGGCCACAGCGAGCTCGTTTCCGTGAACCATCCGTCCTTAAAGTTCAGCATGTCAGCTGCCATAGTGCCACAAGTCAAAGTAGTAGCGCCTTTCTTAAAAGTGTGGCGATTCGAGTGACGACAAAGATTTGACACTTAGTCAGTACCTGACAGCCACCCGTGCTGCTTCATGTTATAGCGAATGGGACGCTGCTGACGTAGGCGGTTTCCCGTAACGGGAGCCAATGGGAAGGCGGCGACGAACCGGCTCCGCGGGTAGTTTGTTCGACTTCGCACCACGAGCGCCGCCCTGTAGCAACCAGAAGCCCACGTGAAGCTAAACCACGGTGGCGTAACCCTGCGCACGCGCTTCCTTATGGACATTTATGGACAAAATAGTGCAACGTTTATTCACGAATACGCTGAAGCTTTGAATTTAGACCTTTTAGACACTGAACTCTGTGCAAAATAACTGCTCAACAATCAATGACGGAAAGAAGTAACTAAGTACATTTACTTGAGTACAATTGTGAGGTACTTCACTTCAGATACCTTCTACTTCCGCTGCATTTCAGTCAGAATTCAGGAAATTTTCATCTTCCTCATTGAGGGTAGATTCCAATTTCAGCTTCTATATTCTTTCATATGTATATGTTAGAGTAGTTTTCCATCTGTATAGTTTTTTTTTTATTGGTTTTGCTTGTTTAATAAAAGGGAAAAGGTGGCCAGCACTTCCAAATACTCACACATGAACTGGTTGTTCCTGACCAGGACCAGGAAAAACCAGTTCATGTTCCTCCTGGTAGTTCCTGAGCAGGAACAACCAGGAGGAAAGAAAAAAAGGGAAAAAAGAGACATATGAAATACTGTTGTATTTCATATGTTTTTTCTCTGAATATTTCGTTGGACCTGGACCTTTTGGAAGCAGTTTTGCAGTTTTATTTTCTCTTTATTTCTTTTTCTACTTAAAAAAGTCCATTCCTTATGCTTACACAACAGAGAACATTTTATCATGAGGGTAGTAAAAAGCAGAAGTCAGGCGGTGAAGAATTTAGCCGAGCCTGTCAGAGCAGATGCTACAGAAACTAGCTGTAGATTTAGATGTAGATCTGTAGATTAGATACACTTTAATGGTGGCTACCTGCTCCAAAATACCATCAATATTGTCTGATTTGCTGAACAAATCTTGGTGTAACTTCCTCAACCAACACAGGAACTCATCTCTATATTATTGGGATTTGGCTCCAGCAGACCCCTGCGACCCTAATGAGGAATAAGCAGGTATAGAAAATGACTGACTGACTGACTTTTTCCATCACTGTGAACAACTGAACCTAATGTGAATTGTTTCTAACATATAATGTACTATTCAGCAGTGGACAGAGTACTCAAATCCTTTACTGAAATATGTAGAAAGAAAAGTCGTATACTGTTGTCTAAAAAAAGCTCCATTACAGGAAAAAGGCCTGAAAATATTACTTTAGTAAAAGTACAGGAAAAGGAACATGTCAATGTATCAAAAGTAAAAGTAGGCTTCTCATAACAGAAACAAGTTAAAAAGCCTTATAGTCCCCCCTGTTACCAGAATAATAAAAAAAGCTTGAAAAAGCTGAGCCGACATTAATAAAGAATCGTTTATTCACTCAGATGATTTCATTTCCACACGGACCCTGTACTGAAATGTTTTGTCCTTTAAAAGTCAAGAACAAGCTTTAAATCTTAACTTCAAATGGTACATTTTAAGAAGACTGAAAAGGTTCAGAAAGGAAATCTGGGCCCAGTTATGTTTCATTTATTTATTCTTTGGTTTCGACAAATGCTAAGTCACTATCCAGCTGTTTTTTGGGGGTTTTTTTGGGCTCCTCTATTTCAATTTTCTTGCTGGTAGCATCAACTATACTAGAAATTCACATGTTTATTCTGAATCTATGGGGCCTCATTGAGGACAGATTCCAATATCAGCTGCTACATTCTTTCATATGTATATGTTAGAGTAGTTTTCCAACTGCATAGTCTTGGTTTTGTTTGTTTAGTAAAAGGGAAAAGGTGGCCAGCACTTCCAAATGCTCACACATGAACTGGTTGTTCCTGGTCCTGGTCAGGAACAACCAGTTCATGTGGTCAGGTTGTTTCTGACCAGGAACAACTAGTAGGAAAGAAAAAAAAGGAAAAAAGGGAAAAAAGAGAGACATATGGAACACTGGCTGATTTTTCTCTGAATATTTCTTTGGACCTGGACCTTTTGGAAGCAGTTTTGCAGTTTTATTTTCTCTTTATTTCTTTTTCTACTTAAAAAAGTCCATTCCTTATGCTTACACAACAGAGAACATTTTATCATGAGGGTAGTAACAAGCAGAAGTCAGGCGGTGAAGAATTTAGCCGAGCCTGTCAGAGCAGATGCTACAGAAACTAGCTGTAGATTTAGATGTAGATCTGTAGATTAGATACACTTTAATGGTGGCTACCTGCTCCAAAATACCATCAATATTGTCTGATTTGCTGAACAAATCTTGGTGTAACTTCCTCAACCAACACAGGAGCATCACTGGTTTGAACAACCTCAGGAAACACATTTAAATATCTGCAAAACTGCACTGCATTTCAGTAGGAATTCAGGAAATTTACATCTTCGTACTTCACTATATTATCTGACAGCTTTAGTGACCTTTCTTTCTTTCTTTTTCTTTCTTTCTTTCTTTCTTTCTTTCTTTCTTTCTTTCTTTCTTTCTTTCTTTCTTTCTTTCTTTCTTTCTTTCTTTCTTTCTTTCTTTCTTTCTTTCTTTCTTTCTTTCTTTCTTTCTTGTGCTATGCACTTTGTGTGAAAGGTCCAAATATTATGATGCAGTACTATGACAATATTCTACAACTTGTCTCTCTCCAATGCATTTTGGCTAAAGTAAATGATCTGAGTACTTTTTCCATCAGGGTGGTGCAGGGGTTAGCTCTGTTGCCAGCAAGAAGGTCGCAGGTTCAAGACCTCCTTGGTCCTGGGTCTGGGACCTTTCTGTGTGGAGTTTGCATGTTCTCCCCGTGTCTGTGTGGGTTTTCACCGGGTACTCCTGCTTCCTCCCACAGTCCAAAAACATGCTGAGGTTAATTGGAGACTCTAAATTGCCCGTAGGTGTGAGTGTGTGAGTGAATGGTGTGTGTGCCCCATGATTGGCTGGTGACCATCTGGGGTGTATCCCTGCCTCTCACCGTAACGCGCTGGGATTGGCTCCAGCAGACCCCTGTGACCCTAATGAGGAATAAGCAGGTATAGAAAATGACTGACTGACTTTTTCCATCACTGTGAACAACTGAACCTAATGTGAATTGTTTCTAACATATAATGTACTATTCAGCAGTGGACAGAGTACTCAAATCCTTTACTGAAATATGTAGAAAGAAAAGTCATATACTGTTGTCTAAAAAAAGCTCCATTACAGGAAAAAGGCCTGAAAATATTACTTTAGTAAAAGTACAGGAAAAGGAACATGTCAATGTATCAGAAGTAAAAGTAGGCTTCTCATAACAGAAACAAGTTAAAAAGCCTTATAGTCCCCCCTGTTACCAGAATAATAAAAAAAAAAGCTTGAAAAAGCTGAGCCGACATTAATAAAGAATCGTTTATTCACTCAGATGATTTCATTTCCACACGGACCCTGTACTGAAATGTTTTGTCCTTTAAAAGTCAAGAACAAGCTTTAAATCTTAATTTCAAATGGTACATTTTAAGAAGACTGAAAAGGTTCAGAAAGGCAATCTGGGCCCAGTTATGTTTCATTTATTTATTCTTTGGTTTCGACAAATGCTAAGTCACTGTCCAGCTGTTTTTTTTTGTTTTTTTTTAACCCTAACTCAACTATACTAGAAATTCACATGTTTATTCTGAATCTATGGGGCCTCATTGAGGACAGATTCCAATATCAGCTGCTACATTCTTTCATATGTATATGTTAGAGTAGTTTTCCAACTGCATAGTCTTGGTTTTGTTTGTTTAGTAAAAGGGAAAAGGTGGCCAGCACTTCCAAATGCTCACACATGAACTGGTTGTTCCTGGTCCTGGTCAGGAACAACCAGTTCATGTGGTCAGGTTGTTTCTGACCAGGAACAACTAGTAGGAAAGAAAAAAAAGGAAAAAAGGGAAAAAAGAGACATATGAAACACTGGCTGATTTTTCTCTGAATATTTCTTTGGACCTGGACCTTTTGGAAGCAGTTTTGCAGTTTTATTTTCTCTTTATTTCTTTTTCTACTTAAAAAAGTCCATTCCTTATGCTTACACAACAGAGAACATTTTATCATGAGGGTAGTAACAAGCAGAAGTCAGGCGGTGAAGAATTTAGCCGAGCCTGTCAGAGCAGATGCTACAGAAACTAGCTGTAGATTTAGATGTAGATCTGTAGATTAGATACACTTTAATGGTGGCTACCTGCTCCAAAATACCATCAATATTGTCTGATTTGCTGAACAAATCTTGGTGTAACTTCCTCAACCAACACAGGAACTCATCTCTATATTAATGGTAAATGATACTTAGTGTTTTATAAATCACTGGTTTAAATAGGGCGACACAGTGGCGCAGGGGTTAGCGCTGTTGAAGAAGGTCGCTCCTTATGCTTATACAACAGAGAACCCAATCTACAGATGTAGATGTGTAGATTAGGTCTTGATCTAATTGTGGCTATCTGCTCCAAAATGCCATCAATAATGTCTGATTTACTGAACAAATCTTGGTGTAACTTCCTCAACCAACACAGGAGCATCACTGGTTTGAACAACCTCAGGAAACACATTTAAATATCTGCAAAACTGCACTGCATTTCAGTAGGAATTCAGGAAATTTACATCTTCCTACTTCACTATATTATCTGACAGCTTTAGTGACCTTTCTTTCTTTCTTTCTTTCTTTCTTTCTTTCTTTCTTTCTTTCTTTCTTTCTTTCTTTCTTTCTTTCTTTCTTTCTTTCTTTCTTTCTTTCTTTCTTTCTTTCTTGTGCTATGCACTTTGTGTGAAACGTCCAAATATTATGATGCAGTACTATGACAATATTCTACAACTTGTCTCTCTCCAATACATTTTGGCTAAAGTAAATGATCTGAGTACTTTTTCCATCAGGGTGGTGCAGGGGTTAGCTCTGTTGCCAGCAAGAAGGTCGCAGGTTCAAGACCTCCTTGGTCCTGGGTCTGGGACCTTTCTGTGGGGAGTTTGCATGTTCTCCCCGTGTCTGTGTGGGTTTTCACCAGGTACTCCAGCTTCCTCCCACAGTCCAAAAACATGCTCAGGTTAATTGGAGACTCTAAATTGCCCGTAGGTGTGAGTGTGTGAGTGAATGGTGTGTGTGCCCCATGATTGGCTGGTGACCATCTGGGGTGTATCCCTGCCTCTCGCCGTAACGCGCTGGGATTGGCTCCAGCAGACCCCTGTGACCCTAATGAGGAATAAGCAGGTATAGAAAATGACTGACTGACTTTTTCCATCACTGTGAACAACTGAACCTAATGTGAATTGTTTCTAACATATAATGTACTATTCAGCAGTGGACAGAGTACTCAAATCCTTTACTGAAATATGTAGAAAGAAAAGTCATATACTGTTGTCTAAAAAAAGCTCCATTACAGGAAAAAGGCCTGAAAATATTACTTTAGTAAAAGTACAGGAAAAGGAACATGTCAATGTATCAAAAGTAAAAGTAGGCTTCTCATAACAGAAACAAGTTAAAAAGCCTTATAGTCCCCCCTGTTACCAGAATAATAAAAAAAGCTTGAAAAAGCTGAGCCGACATTAATAAAGAGTCGTTTATTCACTCAGATGATTTCATTTCCACACGGACCCTGTACTGAAATGTTTTGTCCTTTAAAAGTCAAGCTTTAAATCTTAATTTCAAATGGTACATTTTAAGAAGACTGAAAAGGTTCAGAAAGGCAATCTGGGCTCAGTTATGTTTTATTTATTTATTCTTTGGTTTCGACAAATGCTAAGTCACTGTCCAGCTGTTTTTTTTTTGTTTTTTTTTAACCCTAACTCAACTATACTAGAAATTCACATGTTTATTCTGAATCTATGGGGCCTCATTGAGGACAGATTCCAATATCAGCTGCTACATTCTTTCATATGTATATGTTAGAGTAGTTTTCCAACTGCATAGTCTTGGTTTTGTTTGTTTAGTAAAAGGGAAAAGGTGGCCAGCACTTCCAAATGCTCACACATGAACTGGTTGTTCCTGGTCCTGGTCAGGAACAACCAGTTCATGTGGTCAGGTTGTTTCTGACCAGGAACAACTAGTAGGAAAGAAAAAAAAGGAAAAAAAGGGAAAAAAGAGACATATGAAACACTGGCTGATTTTTCTCTGAATATTTCTTTGGACCTGGACCTTTTGGAAGCAGTTTTGCAGTTTTATTTTCTCTTTATTTCTTTTTCTACTTAAAAAAGTCCATTCCTTATGCTTACACAACAGAGAACATTTTATCATGAGGGTAGTAAAAAGTAGAAGTCAGGCGGTGAAGAATTTAGCCGAGCCTGTCGGAGCAGATGCTACAGAAACTAGCTGTAGATTTAGATGTAGATCTGTAGATTAGATACACTTTAATGGTGGCTACCTGCTCCAAAATACCATCAATATTGTCTGATTTGCTGAACAAATCTTGGTGTAACTTCCTCAACCAACACAGGAACTCATCTCTATATTAATGGTAAATGATACTTAGTGTTTTATAAATCACTGGTTTAAATAGGGCGACACAGTGGCGCAGGGGTTAGCACTGTTGAAGAAGGTCGCTCCTTATGCTTATATAACAGAGAACCCAATCTACAGATGTAGATGTGTAGATTAGGTCTTGATCTAATTGTGGCTATCTGCTCCAAAATACCATCAATAATGTCTGATTTACTGAACAAATCTTGGTGTAACTTCCTCAACCAACACAGGAGCATCACTGGTTTGAACAACCTCAGGAAACACATTTAAATATCTGCAAAACTGCACTGCATTTCAGTAGGAATTCAGGAAATTTACATCTTCCTACTTCACTATATTATCTGACAGCTTTAGTGACCTTTCTTTCTTTCTTTCTTTCTTTCTTTCTTTCTTTCTTTCTTTCTTTCTTTCTTTCTTTCTTTCTTTCTTTCTTTCTTTCTTTCTTTCTTTCTTGTGCTATGCACTTTGTGTGAAAGGTCCAAATATTATGATGCAGTACTATGACAATATTCTACAACTTGTCTCTCTCCAATACATTTTGGCTAAAGTAAATGATCTGAGTACTTTTTCCATCAGGGTGGTGCAGGGGTTAGCTCTGTTGCCAGCAAGAAGGTCGCAGGTTCAAGACCTCCTTGGTCCTGGGTCTGGGACCTTTCTGTGTGGAGTTTGCATGTTCTCCCCATGTCTGTGTGGGTTTTCACCAGGTACTCCTGCTTCCTCCCACAGTCCAAAAACATGCTGAGGTTAATTGGAGACTCTAAATTGCCCATAGGTGTGAGTGAATGGTGTGTGTGCCCCATGATTGGCTGGTGACCATCTGGGGTGTATCCCTGCCTCTCGCTGTAACGCGCTGGGATTGGCTCCAGCAGACCCCTGTGACCCTAATGAGGAATAAGCAGGTATAGAAAATGACTGACTGACTTTTTCCATCACTGTGAATAACTGAACCTAATGTGAATTGTTTCTAACATATAATGTACTATTCAGCAGTGGACAGAGTACTCAAATCCTTTACTGAAATATGTAGAAAGAAAAGTCGTATACTGTTGTCTAAAAAAAGCTCCATTACAGGAAAAAGGCCTGAAAATATTACTTTAGTAAAAGTACAGGAAAAGGAACATGTCAATGTATCAGAAGTAAAAGTAGGCTTCTCATAACAGAAACAAGTTAAAAAGCCTTATAGTCCCCCCTGTTACCAGAATAATAAAAAAAGCTTGAAAAAGCTGAGCCGACATTAATAAAGAGTCGTTTATTCACTCAGATGATTTCATTTCCACACGGACCCTGTACTGAAATGTTTTGTCCTTTAAAAGTCAAGCTTTAAATCTTAACTTCAAATGGTACATTTTAAGAAGACTGAAAAGGTTCAGAAAGGCAATCTGGGCTCAGTTATGTTTCATTTATTTATTCTTTGGTTTCGACAAATGCTAAGTCACTGTCCAGCTGTTTTTTTTTTGTTTTTTTTTAACCCTAACTCAACTATACTAGAAATTCACATGTTTATTCTGAATCTATGGGGCCTCATTGAGGACAGATTCCAATATCAGCTGCTACATTCTTTCATATGTATATGTTAGAGTAGTTTTCCAACTGCATAGTCTTGGTTTTGTTTGTTTAGTAAAAGGGAAAAGGTGGCCAGCACTTCCAAATGCTCACACATGAACTGGTTGTTCCTGGTCCTGGTCAGGAACAACCAGTTCATGTGGTCAGGTTGTTTCTGACCAGGAACAACTAGTAGGAAAGAAAAAAAAAGAGACATATGAAACACTGGCTGATTTTTCTCTGAATATTTCTTTGGACCTGGACCTTTTGGAAGCAGTTTTGCAGTTTTATTTTCTCTTTATTTCTTTTTCTACTTAAAAAAGTCCATTCCTTATGCTTACACAACAGAGAACATTTTATCATGAGGGTAGTAACAAGCAGAAGTCAGGCGGTGAAGAATTTAGCCGAGCCTGTCGGAGCAGATGCTACAGAAACTAGCTGTAGATTTAGATGTAGATCTGTAGATTAGATACACTTTAATGGTGGCTACCTGCTCCAAAATGCCATCAATAATGTCTGATTTACTGAACAAATCTTGGTGTAACTTCCTCAACCAACACAGGAGCATCACTGGTTTGAACAACCTCAGGAAACACATTTAAATATCTGCAAAACTGCACTGCATTTCAGTAGGAATTCAGGAAATTTACATCTTCCTACTTCACTATATTATCTGACAGCTTTAGTGACCTTTCTTTCTTTTTCTTTCTTTCTTTCTTTCTTGTTATGCACTTTGTGTGAACTGGTTGTTCCTGGTCCTGGTCAGGAACAACCAGTTCATGTGGTCAGGTCTGTCTTCCTCCCACAGTCCAAAAACATGCTGAGGTTAATTGGTGACTCTAAATTGCCCGTAGGTGTGAGTGTGTGAGTGAATGGTGTGTGTGCCCCACGATTGGCTGGCGACCATCTGGGGTGTATCCCTGCCTCTCGCCGTAACGTGCTGGGATAGGCTCCAGCAGACCCCTGTGACCCTAATGAGGAATAAGCAGGTATAGAAAATGACTGACTGACTAGATTAAATAATCTTGAACAACATCAGGAAACATATTTAAATATATGTAAAACTTCTCAATCACTTTAAGTGAAAGTACTTTTCCAATCAAGTTATACACTATAGGTCAAAATGATGTGGACGCAGATCAATATGTCTACTCCTGGGGTTATTTTTTGTGGTTTTGAGAAGTGTGAACATTCCACAGCACATTTCCATCATTGTTCACGTGTCTTTAAAAGTGTCATCAGTAGTTACTTCACACTTGGAAGAAGTAAAAAAAAAATATATATATATATATATTCCTTTGACTCATTCCTTGGACATTAAAACAGAACACAACAAAACATTATGCCACCTTGTGAGTTGGGATGTACTGAATTTCAGTTTCACGGCCCACGTTATTATAGTTCATATAATCATTGATAAATGATAGTCACGCTGCATGATGCTGTTCCACCAAAATGAAACTGTCTGCAGAATTTAAAAAATATGAAAGCAAGATCTGTTTTTTTTTTCTCTACAATCATCTTTGATATATAGGTTTCCACATAAAAATCATCAAAATGGGTAAAAAAAAATGCTTTGAAATTCATGTAATATTGAAATACTGCATTTCACTTGCAAGATGTAAAAATTAAAGGGACCAGTGTCTCTGCAGCATTAACTCTTCAATGTATTTTGTAACTAATGAGATAATGATTTGATAAACGTCACTAATATCGACGCCAGCACTCTGTCACATCATTCATTAGATCTGCTGGCTGCGGCTGATTGCTCATATCGTTGTTTTGCCAATTATGTTGACGGAGAGTGAGGGAGAGGGCATTTTGGCAGCTGTCACTCCAGGAGCAAAACGTCCCAATTTCAACTATATTAATCAAAAGTGCCCGGATTTGCTCTGATCTCGAGCCTGTAAATAGTTTGATCCATACTTTCACTTTAATTTTACAGTGCAGTGTTACAACTTTTATTTTCATTTTATATACTTTTTTTTATGTTCTGTTCAATTGATCAATAGGGTGCACATGCAGTACATGTATATGTATACTGGTTTCTGTGTTGTAGTGCTGTGTATAATGGCTCTGTGCACAAATGATTCACTGCAGTTCATTAATAAAATCACATGCAGTTTGCTGCACAATGATCCGCTTCTATCATTAAACTACTCATCTATAAGGTTGGATGACAGAACCATTACATGGTTTGATACAACAGAACAGCAGTAGAAGGGTGGAATAACAATACAAAAAAGTACTTCTTGCCTTTGATGAAAGCCTAGTTTTCAAAACAGATACATTTCTTGCTACGGTTATTGAGTAAATAATAAGGGATTAACGCGGTAATGTATGAATGTAGTGAAAAGACAAAATGGCTGAAGTTTCAATAGCTAATGTGCAAAGTTTGGCTTTCATAACCATCATTTTATCTTTGACTATTCTGGTGGTATTTCCATTTGGTACAACTTTCTGTCACTTTTGTGACTGCCACCACTTAAAAGCTACAATGCCACGAATGTGACGAGCTGGAAATAGGATTAATATTCAGCCCCTACGGTGATGAAAAGAAGTGAGCTACAGCTTGGTTATTTTGTTTGTTAACTCAAAGTCTAGAATTAAGTTCTCAATTTCAAGTTTTAAGGCAAAACAGATAGGAAGTGCTTAAACTTTTCAGAAAAATGTATCAAGAACAGCTACAAAGTCAACCACAGGTGCCATTTATACATTTCTTTTAAGCTGTAGTTATTGAATTTATCAATGATTAATAAACCATTAAATGATGGTTTATATTAATATAAATCATTAAGGTTTGGTTGCCATGTTGTGGAAAATCAATCACCAGCACAGCACTTTTCTTTTTAGTTACAGCTCTTCAATTAATTAAAGCTATCAATAGACTCTTTGAAAACCTACCTGCAAGGAATCTGGACTAAAATTCATTTCTAAAAACGTATAACATTTCCAACTACAGATCTTATTGGAAACCATAACCCTTTAAATATTGAATGCAGGTGATTTACTACATTTTTGATAATGGCTTATTAGAAATTGAGAAACCCATAAGGGGTTCTTACAATAATCCATCATGTCTGCTGTTGTAAATGGTATTAAGCTGTTTTTTTGAACAGACTTTGATCCCTGCAGCTATTTTCCACATTGACAGGTCAAACGGTTCATTGCAGGTTAATTGAACACTAGCTTAAAGGACATGTTTCACACTGTAGTCACCAACCTGTCAACTCAAAAAGATAGTTTGATTAATAGAGTTTAACTGATCTTTAACTAATAAATTAACAGTAAATCTATAATCCTTGATGAAGACATTACAGCTTATAAACCCTTTATAAATGGTGTCTCTTCTGGACTATAATTCTACATATTTATAATACACATTAAAAAAAGAAGCTTTTTCAACATTAAAAACATTAACACAGGTGTTTTATATATATATATATATATATATATATATAAACACCTGTGTTAATGTTAATTAATTCCCTGATTTTTTTTCCAAAAACAACTTAAATTTAGATATCCAAAGCTATATAAATTTCACTTATAACCATACATTTTGGATTTGACTATTTTTGGTGGCATGTTGTCTTCAGAGATGTGGTTTCCATTTCATACCTTTTTCTAGCGCTGCTGTGACCACCACAACTGTTTACAAGGGAAGTTGAATGATAATCACTCTTAATCTTCAGCCAAATTGATAGTCCCCTACTGTGTTGGGAAAAAAAACTAGCTGTAGCAGCTCTAATTACACTTGGACAGCTTTATTTCCACAGTGGACCTTTCAGTGACATGTCATCTCAAAGTCAGGAAATAAATTTTGATAGCAACTTTTAAGCCAAAACGTTTAGGGTTTAGAAAAAAAAAAAAAGAAAGACATCTGAATATTTAGAATTCCTTGACAACTCTTGTTTTCTCTCTTATGTTTTACACAATATTGTTAAAAGAAATGAGACCTGTATCCATTTATGAACACTTTGTAGTTCGGGCTAGACTCCTTAGGTCCATTTCTGTTATGTTGTCATGCACAAAGCGAGATCCACTTAGTAAGAGTTATCAAATTGTGGTTCACAGAACCCACATCTCGATCCCACCCAACACCTCAGGGATGAACTGGAACACTTACAAGTGGTCACGTCTTCTTCCTTGATTTTTGTTTCCTAAAATAAAAATGACTTTGCCCAGCGTTTAAAGGGGACCTGGCAGTTAATTGAAACTTGGCTATTATTTGGAAATTTACGGTATCTGAAAAAAAGATCTGATTCTGCTCCACCAATATGAAACTGATTCTAAAATCATCTTTAATAAAGAGGCCCATGGCTCCACATATTTACAGGGAAAACTGGTTCCACAGACAGTAAAACAATACATTTTGAGATTCGTTAAATATAGAAACATCGAATTCCACTTGCAGGAAGAAAAAAAGAAAAAGAATGCCTTTCTGCAGGATGAAAAAAATAAAATAAAAAAAGCAGCATCAAAGAGAATTTATCTTTTGGGCCAATTATGCCGGAATCCTCTGTAGAGAAAAAAAAAAGGGTCAGAAGGTTAGTAACATACTGGGATGTTTGAATTTGCTAAAGGCAAAAAATGAGAAGTTATTCTGTATATTATATACCTTTCAGATTTTCCAGCCAGGTACGACATACTTCGGTTTCCAGCTCCACAGTTTGATTTTTGTCCCTTAGGAGTTTTCTGTTGGACGACAGATTTAAATCTGTCAAACACTAAAAAATAGTTTGTTTTTTTCAATTAAACAAACAAATGAACATAGAAATACCTTTTTCTTAAAATCATGGCTTTGACGGTTCGGATCAAATTGTGTGTTGTCCTTAGATTTAGTGCCTGCAAAAAAAGGCGATGCATTCATTTTAATACATTTTTTTTTCATTGAATACAACATCTGTAACTAAATATAAAGCAGCGTTGATTTCTCCAATGTGAGAATCCTATATATACAAACCGGCAAAGACTTTGAGGTCTGATTGACTGTAGTCGAAGGGCTTGAAGGTGTCTTGTGGAGGTGGTTCAGTCTTCTGGGGCTTCTCTGCAGATTTCATCAGTTTCTTGCTCGGTTTGGGAGTTGACTCTCCAGCCTCGCTGACGGCGCGCTCTCTTTTCTTTCCCTCGCCTTTCGCAGATTCCTATTGAATTTGCAATTTGGTAAATTGCATAAAAGGAAGATAGCAACAGATTTAATCTTTAATGAAAACTATGAATTTTTATTTTTCTGTGATTTAAATCAAACTGACTGCTGTGTAGCTAGAGAATAATGCTGTAATATCTTATCTTTACGCACAGCTAATTTAATTTTTAAATGCTTGCTAAGTCTGTACCGACTTTTAAGTTAGATGTTCAGGGCTGTTTGTTGGTAGTTTTCTCAGCATCTTGTGATATGTTCACCTCTAGGACTGAGTTAAAGAACTACAATCACAGTATAAAGTTTTCATGACAGCATCAGTGTCAAATGACGGAGTTCAACTTCATGAGAGCTTTGCAATTACAACGGTCAAGTGAAGCTTGAAACTGACTCTCAGGGCAAAACACATTTATAACACTTTACGTTACAGCATAGTAAAACCATGGAATTGGGGGGGGGGGGGGGGGGGGGGGGTAATGTTTTGTTACGTAATAACAACGGGTATATTAATATTAGACGGTAGGTGGATAAATCAATAAAATAGAAAAAACAATTACAGATGACAATTAGGTAAGACTATTTAGAGTGTAGCAATATTTTAATAACTATATGGTAACCTGTTGACAATAAAATGGTTATATCAGTGCAATATTTTGGTTAAAAAATGTATTAAATTAAGGGGTAATAGCTTGGTAATCAGATCATATAGGTT
This sequence comes from Lepturacanthus savala, assembly GCA_030544235.1. NCBI lineage: Eukaryota > Metazoa > Chordata > Actinopteri > Scombriformes > Trichiuridae > Lepturacanthus > Lepturacanthus savala. Next base: position 16,945,967 of record CM060480.1, read on the forward strand.
GATGTTTGCTTTATCTTATAGGCTAATATCAGCCTAACACCTGCAAACATGCCCTGAGTCACTACACCTCTTGATGCTTGTTTTATTTTGTAATTTTACCATAAATAGGTATTTTTGCAGCCCTGATTCATGGCTATTATACAGAAACTCCTAAAAGTGTTGCCAGGTAACAAGTCATTATATATTCAGCATTAAGCATAATTTGTACAGCGTTACAGTGAAACAAAAGGGAATGTTTAGAACAAAAGTGAGGAGGAGTGCACACTCTTGATGATGTTGTTCATAATATCAGTTTAGCAGACACCTTGGAAGGATCACAAAGCTTTCTTTCAAGCCGAAATTAAACAAGGGAACCTCACAGCCAAAGCGCTGGCTGCAATTGACAGCTAGCCGGCAAGGCCAATATTCTCCTGTAGTTGGCAGGTTGATGGGTGTTACTTTCAAGTGCCGCTGCCAACACTTCTGACTATGATGCATGCCGCCAGACGGTGCCAACGCGCCTATTTGGAGGCGCTGTTTCAGCAGGCAGTACTTTAAAACCAACTTTACACTGGTGCCACTATCACACGGTGGATTACTGTGGGCACAGGCCTCTGACGGCTCGAGGCTCTAAAGGTGAAAGGCAGAGGGGGAAGCTGTGCCAACCAGCAGGGAGGAAAAGTGAGTCCATTGGTGGTGACCATTCTTTGTTCTCCTGCACTATGGATGGAAAATGAAGACTTTGGTCGAACTTAGCATTTAAAAAGACATAGGAAACACCGTATGGTGGCAAGAAGTGTGTATGAATAACCAAGCGGGAGGTTGCCAAGCAATACCGCAGAGACACGCGGCGAACAGGAGGTGGGCTTTTAGGCAGAAAGTAGCTGTTTTTGTTCCCCGGGAGGAAAGGAAAGTGTTTGATGAGTGCAGAACATGACTCTAATGCTCCAATCCCACGCTGTGCATTCTCCTTCCCCAGGCACATAATGTGACATATATATATATATATATATATATATATATATATTTTAAAAAAAGGCCACTACAATGCTGGTGCCGCAGACCAGTAGCGCTCTGCTTCACTTTGCTCGTGAGTCACTGTTGTACAAGCCATGTCTCAAGAAAATGGGGTTACAAAGGGTTAAGCTCGCTATTAAAGTGTCTTTAATATGCTGTGCCAGTATAACTCAGGTTTTTCATGGATTCGTACTTTCCCCAACAGGGACATGGACCGAGTGCAAAAGCTTATCTGAAGTGGAAAAGAAGAAAGGACACGAGAGAAAATTACGAACCGCTGCTTGCTGCCGAACGGTGGCAACGTTCTGCAGAGACTCCTGGTAGCTCTGTTTAGTCTTCTTTCTTTCATCTGCGGAAAGCAACAATATCATACGATGAAGGACACAAGCCTTGCATACAATGAGTACATTTACGCATTACAAAGGCAACGTTCATTTATATTTCACTATTCCCACAAGAGAATTCAAAAGTGGCTAACAAGGGCATAGAAATGCACTGAAAATACCATAAATTGTCTAATATAGGCTGGTATTTGATTAGCGACTGGGTCTTTAACATTGGCCGGTCTTGCTGTTGGTGGGGATAAATTAAGACCAGTCTCTAATATAGGGCTAATATCAGAAACAACTATTTTAAATGTCTAATTGGTTAAGATGACATCATGATTGCATTTAAAAAGATTGAATACAAGAACACATTCAAATTTCTTTAAAAACGATAAAAGCAAAAATATGAAAATAAGTTGTTTAAACTTAAAAAAATAAATAAATAAATTACATTAATTTCATAAAAGACTGGGTAATCTTGTCTCAGGCGACCCGAGAGGTCACTCTGCACGCTTCATCTCTAACAGATTTTTTGTATGACCTGTGACGACACTACTACGGTCTAGCCTGCTGAAAGTAATTGCAAGAACTAGTTTTTCTGCATCTTGTTTAGAGAAAGTTATACCCCATTACCTGCCAATTTCTTTGCCTGTTCCTTTGCTTCTTCTTTGGCTTTTTTCTTGGACTCCAGCTCCTTCTGCTGCTGTTCAATACTCTGCAGTTTCCATCTTTTACTAATCTGTAAATGTGATATGGTACGGTTATGAATAATTAAACATGAAGTTAAGAAGACAACGATACACTTTGAAATAACAAAAGATAAATAAGTTATAAGCTGGATTCTGGGTCTGAATATTATGGGTCTGATTTGTATTCCTGGGTGTAAGGAAAAGGCACCGAGATAAAGGATTGGAAAGTCGCCCATCTAGCGTAGCTTGTATCAATCCAAGTATCGTACTGTTGTTAAACTGGATCGTTACAACCCTACTGGATACATATGGATGAACTGAGCTCTTTAATTACCTCAAATATTTTTGACGAGGGGTCAAACTTGGCGTTCTTGCTGATGTGGACATCATTGGATGGTAAATACTGAAAACACAAAAGAAGACAACCGAATATTTCGTGTCCATTTAATTAAAACGCAAACAATGCTGAAGATTAATCGAAAGTTGACTCTTACCATTCTGAAAGGGTTTTCAAAAGACTCAATGATACGTCTGGATTTCATCTGAGCTACAGAGAGGGACTCTGGGTCAGACTTTTTTTCCAGCTCCTTCAACGTAAAAAAAGGAGTTATCACATAACTCCCACAGTTATATTCAAGCTGATTAAATTGATTAAATTGGAAGTTGATCACTACCTCAAACAGTGTGATTTTGGCTACTGCCGTGACACCACTCGTTTTCTGTACATCAACATCCATTCGGTTGTCATCATCTGAGAAGAGCATCCCTTGTTTTACAGGCAGGTCTGAAAATAAAGTAATTTCTATCAGAAATATGTGCAATACAGAGCTACAACAAATAGTAAATTAAAGGTTAGTTAATTGACAGATAATACACAGTCCCATATTTTGATAAAACGACTAATTATTTTGAGTATTTTGTCCCCCAAGAAATAAATACTCAAAGCCTGTTTATTGTGAATATGTTTTTGTTTTCTTGGTCCTCTATGAAAGGAATATCTTTAATGATTGACTGTTCGATTAATTAAGACAATTATCAGATTAATTAACAACAAATCGTTAGTATAATATGTATGAATATGAAGCGTACCATCAGCAGAAAAGTGGGGGAGATCACTCTCAGAGATCCTGGATGTGTCATGAGGACCAAACAAGGTAACCTCTGGCTGGAAAATGACACAAGGTCACATTCATTTACCACAGTTTTAACTATTAAACAGAAATCCTGAAAATCCCATCTTGACTTATCCATTTTTAACCAACCTTTTTTATGGGCGTGAGTCCTTTCTTCCTTTGAGCTGCAATTTCAGCCTGTGTGAAAGTGCAGAAAACATTTTAACACCCCAAATACTGAAATTACATAACTGATAGAAATTGATTATACCGCCCACTGCTGCCACCTGTCGTTTATCACCTTAAGGAGGGGCATTTCTCGAGCTTCCTGCACCAACAAATGGAGCTCATTGACCTGCTGCCTCACCAGCGGGGGCACAGGGTTACAGCAGGCAATGATGCCCTGAGGCTCCCTGGGTGGATAAAAAAAAAAATAAATACTGTGAAGCAGGTTATAAATAAAAATCTAAATTCCCATACGCTGAAGTGAGAAAAAAAGAATAGAAATCTAATCAGGAAATCAACTTACTTGGGCAACTCCTCGGATATTTTGATCATCATGTGAGTTGGCAGGACAAATCTAAACACACGTGAAACTATTAAAATCATGTTATGGGAATGTCGAATGATTCTAAAAAGGCAGGAAGATTTTCAAGAAAACCATGTAGATTGCAAAATCTGTCTGAGTGCACACTATAAAAACGGGGGGGAAAGCACCAGCAGATTTCCAGAACTACATATCCAATCCATTTCCAAACAGCCTACCCAGTGCTTTCATCTTCCTGCCTGGCCAGCTTGTCCCTCCAGGCGAACAGCAGTCTGAAGGCTGTGAGCTGCTGCGTGTTAAAGGACCTTTTTTGCTTCCGCTGCAGCTCCAAATAGGACTCTTCTGTGAATATAGGCTTCATGTATTTCTGTGCGGGGGGGGGATATGGCGAAATCATGTGTCAACAAATGTCAGAAAACTTAGAAGATGACGGTGGGGAAATATCAACGCAATAAAGAAACTTGAATCGGTCTGGTGTTTGAGTGTCAGTTTAATCTTTATGGTGTAAGAGTGAGATTTGTGCAGACCTTCAGGGAAATGTCTTTGCTCTTGCTCCAGACGCTCTGCAGCAGGCCGGGCTGCCCGTGGTTGAAGGCCAACAGCTGGGCCCTCACACAGTCATAGATGTAAAGGAGGTAGTGGGTGTCTGTCCGGGCATACTGCACCATCTCATCTGGCAGCGGGCTACGGAGCCAAGAAATGGGACAAATCTTACTTTTTAAACAGGAAATGCTGTGTGATAAAAAATAACAATAAAAATCAATGGTTACCAATCATTTTCTTTTAAATGTTTGGGGTTTATTTTATTCTTATTGACCTACTTTTGATAGCAGGGGTGGGGTGATATAGCTAGTACATATATTGATTAAATATTTCATATCAGTGGATAACGATGATTATTAATTATTTTAATTATACCGGAAGAAAAAAGGACGAATGTAACCACTTTATATTAACCTTGATTTGGCGTTTTTTTTCTATTGTCAAGGGAAATATGATGTTTATGAACCAAGCACTTTTTTTTAAACACAAATCTTGAGTGAAACTATTGACATTTTATGGAACTATTTTCTTATTGTATTGAGGATGTGGGTATTGACGATATACTTTGATATTGTTTTATTGCCCTAGCATACAATTAATGATAAACCGAAATAAGTGACGTTTCCTGAAATCATTCCCACAGCTACACATGGGCAAATAAGTGAAAAACTAAACGTCAAATGATCAAGTCATTACTGTACCGGATCCTCCAGTCAGCGAGCTGGTAGCGTTTGTCCGAGTCCACGCTGCAGAAGTGTTTGAGCAGGTGGTCGAGGGAATGTCTGGCGAGGTTCAGGCCTCGACTGGCCTGATGTGTGTCAAAGAGGCCGACGACATACAAGCCGAAATCCCTCTGGAGCCACTCAATGTCGGAGTCTGCGCCATGAAATACCTGATGACAGTAAAGAAAGGACCTTGTAAATAACCGCTGAGGAGCCAACTTATTTAAACAAACAAAAACTTTACTGCTTTGAAAGCTAAGATAATGAAAAATAATGAAAATGTCTGGGGACACGCCATGGGACATTTGTTCACAGATCTCGCCTCTTTCAGCAGTTTAAGCCCACGCACCACACTTTGTCACAGGTGCCCTACTGTGTGCGTGAGTCACAGGGGCTCGCTCACATCACAAGAGACCTGTTGATTTCATGAAAGGTATTGAAAACAATGGAGCTATGAGACTCTTCAAAGAGTAAGTAAGGTAAAGTAAAAGGTTTCTAAGGATTATGATCATGGCACAATGTGTTTAGAGACAGGAGATTTTCCCTCTACTCTATGGTCACGATGTAATCAATTCATAAAATAAATTGCTAGTATACTCCCTCTTGGTGGGCTTTATCTTTTTTTTTTTTTTACATCATACACTTGGGCATAGCTGAGGGAATCAAATGATTTGTGCTGCGGTAGCGTTACTTTGACAATAGCCGGGTCGGTAAACGCCTCGTTCAGGATGTACAGCTCGCTGCGGAGCGCCAGGGTGTCAATGATGAAATCCTCCTCTCTGGTGGAGATCTGCATCAGACAGGTGAGGCCGAGGAAACTCCTGTAGGAATGGTGCTGCGGTGGAGAAAACATTGCAACTTAACATCTCCTCACACACTCGGACAGGCTTGCAGGCTTCATTACAAAAAAACAAAACACCACCGAATTAAGTCAAACGTGTGGGGGAACAATTGGCCCATAAAATGACGAATTGAATCACGTTACTTCACACAGGCATGTACTGTATATTTTTCTAATCCTTTACCTCAAGGTCCACTGCGATTTCAGTCTGTTTGCACAGCTTTTCATTCAGAGCCACCAGGTCCTCCAATGTGTCAATAAAGGAGCACTTCGTCTCGACCATTGGTTTGTACATCTAAGATAATCCACAAATGACAGACTTAGTACAGGCATTACTAACAGAAAGATCATCAGATTACATGATCACCGATTTACCTGAGGTTCTGGTTTAAAGAGGAGGTGTTCTGCTGTTGTAAGATGATCTATTTCATATTGGTATGGGTGTGCAAACCTACACAGGGCAAAAATCAGAACACGAGTCAGCAGTGTAAGAAAGGAAAAGACAAAAACGTTAACATTATAGCATGAGGGACAGGTTTTACATGTCGTCAACATGCTCCTGAGTTCTCTGCTGGTGAATTAAGTCAGCCAGGGCAGCCGGAACATCGAGATCCTCTGGTCTCTCTTTTCTGATCTGTTTGTTGGTGAAATCTGCAATTTGGAGAGGGAGAGATCAAACCAACGGTTAAGATTATAAGTCAAATGAAACGAACAGATGGGAACAGCATGAGTGAAAAACGTTTGACTTACAATGAGGGAGAGGCTTTACTGCATTAGGCTTGATGAAGATCTTGGGAATGAAGGGTGTGTTGCTGTTGTCGATTTTTTCCTTGAATTTCAGCTGAGGCCTCGTGACGTTCTTAGCGTGGAGCAGTCGGAACGTCTCAGAACGATTGCTGGAGCTGGAACCCTGGTTGATGGAAGCATTGTTTACCAAATGTGTGAGGTATTGGTGTGAATATTGATCAAGTGCTCCAGAGTTTTGGAAAAGACTACAAGAAAAAAAAAAAAAAGCTATGCTTTGAATGCCAGGACTGGCAGATGTTTCAGCTTGAGTGCAGCCCAAAACAGACAGGCATCTGCAGTACGAAAGCTGAGAGGTTAATTAGCCAACCTTGCGATTCCAGCTGGAAACGACGATTTTGGGAGGCTGAAACCCTGCAGGCATGACGGGCTGCTGGCTCCTGTTCACCCCGTCGGCTTCGTCGAGTAGAATCCCCTGGAAATCAGACAAGAGCTTGGTTGTGCTTGCAAACCCCTTTTTCCCCCCCATCAAGAAATCCATGTACCGCCAAAGCTGCAGGTCATACCACTCTCTCCAGGATGACGTCGTTCGAGTCCACGACCAAGTCGAACCGCTCCTCCAACCCTGTCAGCTTGTTGCGGTCTCTCATGTGAGATCTGCAGCCATGGTGCTGCATTATCTGACTCATGCTGAAACACAGTGGAAGTAATAAATTTCTCATACTGGGAAACTGTGGCAGTTACTCTGCAAATATTCTCGTCCGTTTTAGGACGAGAATATTTGCAGATATATATATATATATATATATATATATATATATAAATAATGAGCAGAGCCATCGCAGACTGCACAAACTCTGAGAATGCGCTTGCAGTGTGTAGTCTGGGTGTGTAGGTTGCTGTTGCAAAGACTTGGGTGCCAGCATCAATTTTTCTCCAAACAACTCAATTTTTCATGAACAGAATTAATGAATTTTTCAGTTCCACAGAATTCAGCATGAATGAGAAGTGAAGCAAACAAGTGTGACTGAGCCTCAACCCAAAAGAAGGAACGTCACGCTCCGTACTCACCAGTGCAGGAGCTTATCTCCCTGACTCTCACAGAACTCCTGGAAGCCCGGGAAGCTCCGATAGAAATCAAATTCATCTCCAGCTTGAGGCAAGCCGGCAGATGCTTTGGTGGCTGATAATACAGCACCCAGCCCATACTGCAGAAGAAAGATGTCAATAAAATAAATAAACACAGAAAAGCAATGCAAGCGCGTTTCAAATTCAAAATGTGAAAGGGAAACATATTAATGCTTTTTGTTTACATTCGTTCAAATCTTGATTTAAGTCTCAAGATCATTTTTACGATGTGAAAAATCATAATACATCATATAAAAGTAAACACACGTATATATATACACACACACACAATAAAATTAAAAATTTACAATAAAATAAAATCAGTGTTAAAATAGATGCATAAAGGAGCAAAGTGGCTATAATTATATAATTTTGCAGCTTTATAAATAACTATTATTTCTATGCAATGAACAGTTAATGGACATGACTTGTTAAACTGACATGAATACAATATTTCATTGATTAGTTGACATTAACACGAGTGTGTGACATACAACGTATTAATAGCACTTTTCATGACATATTGTTTTACTTAGCTCTCATGTAAACACATCAAATAGTTGTTGACATTTCAGATGACATGGGAATGTCACTTTAATAACTGGTATGTGCAACTTCATATGAAAGCTAAGCCCCAAAAGCGAGATACGGGATCCTTACGTCCTGCTTCGAATGTGTAATTCCAGGTTTCACCTGCTGCACAGTGAACCAAAAGAGGGGGCGCTGTAGAGCAGAAATTACACACCCGAAGCATGTTTTAGGGGAAACGTACACGCTGGATAAAACAACAATTTTATTGATAAACGCACAATATTGAAGACAACGCATGCGCCGTATACTCGGATAACAACAGCGGCTTTAAGGTAAGCGCCGTTTTTTGTGATTGGCACGTGTTGGAAAAAACAGCAGCGAAATGTAGAAAGTCCGTATCTCATTTTTGGTGGAGTAGCTTTGAGACTCATACGACGCGAAATAATGAACGCTAACGGTAGCTACCAGAGATAAAGGTTTATCTTGAGACACGGACGCTAATTCGCACATTAAAGAGGCTACCCCTTAATAAGGGAGTTGTCTTGAGAGTTAGCTGTGCGTGTATTTTTATTAGTAAGTCATAATTCGTTGGCATGCCTTGTGCATTAGCAAATACGAACATCCCACGTTGTCAGACTGACTGCTAGCCCGAACTCAAAAAGTCCGCGTCTGACTGGGCTAATTCACCTACTTTAACGAAGGCGTCCGCGTCTTTAAAACCAGGACACAGCTCCGCGTTTTCCTCCTCGTTAGAATCTGTGTTGCCATCTTGACGGCCACTATTTGAGGACTCTTTAATCGTTGAAGAATCCATCCTCTAGTTGAGTGTGTACATGTGAGCCGCAGGAAGCTTTCCCCCTTTCCTTAACGTTTTCTTCTGAGCCGTTGCGAAGGACGCGGAGGGATACACGGCGCCACCTTCAGGCGCGGAGGGCAAAGCGAAACTGCGGAACAATGAATTTAATGCTGTTGCTATATCACGATACATGTTTAAATCTAAAATAAAAACATTACATTCTATACTTGACCAGTACACACCATTGTTTTATTTCGTCTGGCATCTATGGCAAGACTGGACATTTGCATGTACCAGTTATTAAATAGAGGAGAGAATATACAATAAAAGCATATATATGGGAGGCCTGATGGGAATGGGGAATTCTTTTAAAATATCATCACTTTTATGGCTTTGTTCCTTTTAGTAGATTTCAGGTACAATTTAAAGATTAGGTTAATATTGTTATTCTGATTAAATCTATAGTTAGAGGCTTAGATCTGTCATGCATGGAGACAGAATTTTATGTTGAAATTATGCTCTGAAATTCCAGTAAATTTCATTTTCAAGAAAAGCATCATTTCATCACTTTACCGAGATCCAATTTTGACAGTAGCACCAACACATGTTACTCAGACGACACCTGAAAATATGTGTTGCTGCAGCACGCTATAAATTCAGAGATATTTCACACTTCATATCTTTAGCATTATAGCATAAGTGCCGAAGTCATTAATGGTTAATTAATTAATGGTATATTTTTATTGATATTTTAACAGTACATTCAACCAGATCTGTGAACAAACATGCAAAAATAACTAGACACAGTTCCTAATCCCTCTGATTGAGTGACATTCAGTGTCCAGATAACTGATGAAACATAGCCGCTTCTTCCTCTCTGCCATTTTACTTGTATCAAAACTGCCTAAGTCAAATGAATGACTTAGGAAGATAGTGTTTTTGGAATCTAATACGTGTTGTGATTTGCCATAGGCAGTAAATCAGGATGATGCAGCCGTGATAGTTGAGTGAAGTTATGCAAATATTTTGCCAAAATTTGACCAAAAAAACAACATAGGCCATTATGACTAACGATATCTCGGTTGTCTCTCAACACACCAACATTAATCTGGCGTCTCCTGTCAGTGTTCTGTGTTTCCCTGTGTGTGTGTGCCAGAAGGTCTGTATTTGTTAGTAAGTTTAACAGTTAATATTAAAGCAGACATGACGATGTTAGTTCATGTGTGTGGTCCTTGTTTGTCTTGTCACTGCCCTGCAGTCAGAGCACAACTAACAAGCGAAAAGGAGAGAGCAGATATGTTCCTGACACAGAGCATGTGTTTTGACCCTCAGGGCCACCGTACTGCGGGCTGTGGTCAATGTACCCATTCAACGCAGTGACACTGCAGAGTCAGCACTTACCCCCCCACCCCCTCCCTTGGCCAAAGTAGCACTGCACCAGGATGCCTGCACCATGAGGGGGCAGTGTTGACATGTGCTGCAGCAACTCAAGTTCCACCATCTGCACTGTGTTGGGAATATAAGGAGAAGTAATATACACCAATCATGCCTCAGCCAATATCTCTGCTGGAGCTCTCCGAACCATGTCTGCATCCAAAGTATTTAGAAGTTTCCCGCAATAACGGTGATAGCCTGCTACGGGTATACTAATCACGCAGCACATAAATACCCTTCGTTTAGTCGCTGGTGTAAAAGAGGAGTTATGGTACCCCTGGTGTTGAGATTCAGTGGGCAATAGCATGTGAAGAGCCATTGCTGAAGTATTGACACAGCAGCTCATTATGGATGATCTGTGGTGTGTAGGAAGAAACCTCTCTTTTCTTCACTTCCCCTCGCTATTGATCTCTTCACAGGGTCCTCTCCCTCTTATTATCTTAAAAGCATCTCTGCAACACTGGCGCAATCAATATTTCACAGCAGCTTTCCATGTCATTCTGTTGTTTTAGTAGAAAGTATCTGAACTTCAGCGAACACAAGCTCCAGTGATCCAAAGAAATTAATTAGCATTCTTTGCCAAGACTACCAGCAGGAAGCCACTCACGCCTTGATGAATATTAGTTTTTAGATTGTTTATTCTTTAAGACGTTTCTGTCATGTGATGTCAAGTTTCCAAAACCGTCGATTCTTGTGCGGTGATAATGTCATAATAATATAAAACAATTAGTATACGGACCAAAAATCTTTGTGTTCTTTATCCACTGAATAGGACATTACTGCTGCCATTTACTCTCATTTATATGCCCTTTCATAATATTATGCATTTTATAGCTTTGATGGTGCCCCAAGGCACCACTCAAATTCATCCTGCAGTAAAAGACACTATAAAACTGCTGATGCTGAAGATGACACTGTGCCACACATACTTAAGAAAAAAAAAGTCCAGGAGAAAAAAATCCTCAGTGAATTGTTTTTATTAACTCGCTCATTTTAGAAAACACAAATGCACCAAACGATATCATACATGCACAGCTTCAGCGTATCAAGATCAGCTGATGACGTTTCAATGTGAAAACGATACTGCCGCGATCTCACAGAGATCAACCCGGACATCAAAATACTGAGGAGTCACAGACAGAAAGGCCAAGCGTTGTCGCCCTGGGGTGCTAATTGTTGTTTCACCAATCTTTATGAAATTAAGAATTTTTGGGTTATCTCATTTATTGATTTTTTTTTCCCCCTTTTCAATCAATTCTGTCTTTTCTGATCTTCAAAGTAGTAAGAACATTGGAAAGCTGCATTGGTATAAAAAAGACAAGTAGCACTAGTAGCTAGTACTACATGTGTTATCTGTTGTACACTGGCCAACTACCTTGTAACAGGTAGTGTTTGTGTCATTGCACCTAAAAGGCGCAAAAAGTGTGATAGCAGCTGCTAAGGAATGGTACTTTTTTTTTTTTTTCAAATTCTGTGTTTGACTGAGAATCACAATTGGAAGAAGTTTGGTTTCCCAGTTTGGGCTGTTGCTTCAAAGCACAATAAAGTGCATACAGTATGTAAAATCCACCTTATAGAGCACTGGCTTTCATTTTTCCTTTTTAAAGCAACATCACTTGACCTTTGTGCAGAATTTTTAGAAGAGAAAAAAAACAGTTAGGAACCATATCAAACATTAAAAAAAGAGAAAAATCAAAAAGTCAAAATGAAAACAACTCCACAGTACTGATACGTTACAAAACAAAGAGTTTGGCAATGCTTCTATGTACCCAAGACACAAGTTCATAAACGGTGTAATGTTGTCTTTTTTTTCTCTTCTGTTTTAATATAATCAATAAATCAGTCCAAAGGATGCATTTTCCTGTGTAAACATTTGTTAGCTAACAATGACATTCCTTGATGAAAAGTTATGTGTACAGATTAAACCACATATAACCACGAAAACAACATAACAGGATTCCAAGGCTTGCTTTCAGAAAAAGTTATTAACAATCATCAGGGGGTAAAAAGAACACAAACAAACAGTTTGTCCTCATGTTTTAATACAAAATTATACTGCAAGGTGGACCTCGGTGGCCTTGGATTCTGGAGCTTTTATTCTTATTCCTTTGCACTGCCATTCCACGGTAACTTGATATTTCAATTCCTCCCTGGGTTAAACACAATTTTTCAACCTCCATATTGACCTTGTATTAGTCTATTTGAATATCCACAATGCTTCAGTTGCCCAAAGCCCCGAACCAAGGTTAAATACAGCAAATTAGTTTAAACTATTTTTTTTTTCCCAAATAGCAGAATGGTCTTGAAAACACTTATCCATGACACTGTGGAGTAAGGTAATAAGGTAATAACCATGTACATGCTCACTTTCTCTCTCTCGCTCTCCTACACACACACACACACACACACACGCACCCTTGAATCTTTCTGGTGTCATCTTGATGGGATTGTCCTGATTTAGTCCTCCCTAAATCCTGATATATTAGACTTGTGTGGGTGTCATTAGTGCCATTACTCCTGTGCCCTTTCCCATAGAGGCCCCTCAGGCCTGATCTAATTTATTAAGATGTTTTAATGTCTGCTAAATCATGGCACATATCAGACTTTCCATTCGTCAAGTCAAGACTGTTAAATAGACCCACGTGTCATGTCCTGACAGGTTTTCTGATCTATCTGCTTCTGCCATTTTAGGGCTATTGAAAGGTAAGATGAAGCAGGTCTGAATACCTGAGCAGTGGATGGGGGGGTTGCTGAAATACAACAATGACAACACAGATCACATAAAAAGCCAATTCAACTCACGACAAAAGGACGGATTCACAAAATATTAAAAAATGGCCGACCATACATTGAGTCAAATAATTTCTAAGCTGGTGGCTCTATTTCTGTTTTCAGACTGGCACAGTTGGCAGCACTTTAAATCTCTCCTGTGGACTGAAGTGGCTGATGACGTTCGTTGAGTAGCTGTATGTTGAACAGATGGAGTTCGTTTGATTGGACGTCCTGTTAATCAGTCTACAAAATGTCAGAAAATGGTAATATAGAATAATACATCATGATTTTCAAATGACTTGTTTTGTTAGACTGACGCTACAAATCACTGGCTGTATATAAAGTGGACGATTTGACAGCTCCCCGATAGTGAAGCCAAAACATCTCGATTGGTCCTACCCCCTCCATGTTAATCGAAGGGATGTGAGCATCGAATACATTTTCCCAAAGCTACTATCTGTCAATTTAGGTAGTTCTCTGGTTCAAGTGCTCAATTAGCTGTTTGTTACAAAATCATCATGATTGATAATTGTGGCAGCTGCTCTCATACCTGAGGCTGTGGGGGCGTGTCCTGCAGGACACCACCGCGCACACTCTGGCTCTAAATTATGTCAAACAAACACAACAGCTTCACCCGGGATATTTCTAAAAGATATTTTTGCTTCACTTTCGTAAAGCAGTTTGAAGAATGTCATCAAAGTGTCTTTTTGGTTTCTTGCGCTACTGAGCAACTTTGATAGGAACGATTGGAGCCCAATTCTGACAGTATTAAGTTTTCTTTTTGCCTTCATTGAGAGAAAAAAGAGTCGCATCATCCACCTTTATATGCAGTCCATGGTACAAAATCCTAAAATTCTACACTATTTAACCATGGCCACTTAGAATTCTTGATTCTGATAGGTGTCCCTTTATTTCATGTAACTGGACAGAATAACTGAACAATTTTGACGCATGTGTGTGTTTGTTATTCACCAGTAATAACCCTGTTTGATAAAATACAATTGCTAGATATTTATAGGGCTTTTGCCACGTCTCACTGTCCTCATAGAGCAAATGGAGTTTTCTCAGTCGTTATTGAGTTGGTTTAATTGTAATCACATGATCTGAGGACAAAACTTCACCTATGTGATAATCAGCGGCAGCCGAGCTGTCTCCGTTCATTGAGCATAACTGAGATGTGGTTGGAAAATGCTAGTAAGCGGAGTTGAGATTATTTTAGCAAACTTTCGTGCATAAAAAAGTACCAAACTACTATTCGCTGTTCTTATAATTTGACTGTCTTACTTCATACAATGAGAGTTAAATGACTCTTTAAAGCAGGGGTTTTGAACTTCTGAGAGTGTAGGCCTCCCCTCACCCCCCTTAGTTTACTTTTTATAGTTTCGCACAATACCTGGATGCCTTTAGGATGCTTATTATGATATTTGATCCCACAGCTAGGATACTCAATATTTTGGGCCTTTTTCAAATATAGAACTATTAAGGATCCATCTTATATAGGCTGTTTAACGAATTGTCTTTGTGGGATTAGTATGAATTATATTGTGAACTATATATACCGCCATTCATTAGGGTCAAGACACACTGCAGCTCCGACCATAATTTCCCACACTGACCATCTTGGTCCAGCTTTAAAGTAGCTTTTTTTGGTATGATGATGCACTATAACACAAAAACGAGGAAAAAAAACAATCAAAAAAACTAAAACTTGTCAAAAATAAAAACAAAACAAAAAACAACAGTAAAAAGATAGCCTAATATTACTGCTTGATATAACTTCAGACTACATCAAATACAAAAAAGACATCCGTCCTAAGGCATTTTTCTAGGTTCTGACTGTGGGAAATTGAGAAAAAAAACATTAAATTCCCCAAAACTACTTTATGTCTGAATCAATTTAACCAAAGCGCGCACACTAAGGCTATTCTATTTGATCTCCTTTTGATAACGAACGTAATCACATCCATTAGTTGAGTCTGAAATGGTTTGGAAGCCATCGGGAGGCCCGCCCCCTACTTTCAAAAAACCTCTGCTTTAAAGTTCAACACTTTGGGAAATGCAGAGAGAATCAATACCACTCTCATGTTACTACAACTGTGGAGCCTAGAAACTAAACAAACGAGATACACTGTGTTAATTACTGACCTTCAGAGGTGCTGGTAGGTGGATGGTTGAGCTTTTGATGGAGCCGGGCCGACTGCCAGTCTTTACGCTATGCTAACCGTCCCGACTCTATAGGTGATACATGCAGACCTAAGATATGGATCATATTTCCCAACACGTAAAATGCTTATTTCAAAGAATATTTTCTCCTACAGCCTGATAAATAGTCTAAATTATTTTGTTTCACTTCGTTCTATGGGAGACAAATGTGGTAAAAAAAAATGAGAATATATAATATATTATATCATAGTAATGTGATGGCATAGGGGAGATTGTTGTCAAGTGGCCACGGAATAAAGCAGAATAATATCCTCTAAGTGTACCTCGTCGGGTATTATACTTTACATCTAAAACACAGACAATCAGCAAATTCTCATGCCAGTCAATGCTTGGCATTTCTCCTCGATACAGTAAATTACTGTAATAACTGGTTGTTGATTAATTATCTGTTGATTGACTGATTGTTTTAGCGCTGAGAGTTGCTGACGCGGCAGTTGTGCACCTCTCCCGTCTGCTGCTGTATACAGGCAGATGTAATCTTTGTAAATGCGGAGCAAAGGCCGATCCATCAATCAGCAGGCTATCACGACGGCCGGTCCGAAGCGTTTAAACCTTTAGGGGCCCCCTCATTGTACATTCAGCTCTGCACAATCAAAGGATAAAAAGGTAAATGGCGAACGCTGGTGATGTGAGGTGTTTTATGAGTTTTAATCTGGGACAAAACCAACTTTTAATGGAGCACGTAAAGATGAGGATGGCTGCAGTATGTTCTAAAACGCTAAGTATTCGCTGACTAGTGTCTATAAATGACGCCATTACGAGAATATCCGAAGGCACGGGCACGGGTGAATGATCGTGTTCCTACTGTCGCCAATTGAGTTGTGGGGCGGAAAACTCAAAACCTCCAAGAAAATGGGAAAAAAAAATCACAACTCATCAAGGCCGTCTTGCGAGGTACACCAAGACCTTCAATAAGAACAACAATTGTGAGGAATAAGATGTTGAGGAAAGCATGTGGGTATCTTAGCAACAACAACAAAAAAAAAAGGCTGAAACTACTTTGGCACATGAATGGAAGTAAGGCATCTGTATCATTCTAGAGTCGAAGAACATAAAATAGTTGAAATGGAGCATTGTTCCCAAGAGACAAACCAACCTACGTTTAAAAAAAAGAAAAAGAAACTCAAGCATTTACTAATCATTAAAGTGTCTGACAGCGTTGCTCCGCTCGTTCGCTGCCTTGAACCCACAAACAAACACCAAATGAGAGAAAAAAGAAAAGAAAAAGAAAAAAAATCCTGGCAACTTTCACAAATTAAAGAAAACGATAATAAAAAATACTGAAGGTTGAAAAACAGAAGCGCAGTCTGTCATTGTGTCACGAAGTAGACCTGAATGTCGATGTGGCGATGGCGAGGAGCAGGGAGAGGGGGGAAATGTCCACACTCCAGGCTCGCGAGCCGCGGGCGCTCATACCTGCAACGCAAAAACAAAAACAACCTCAGGTAAACCGATGTAAAACCTGTGAGAGGAAGCTGACAGAATGCACCGTTCCAAACGAAAATGAGATGCCTCGTTTGAAGAAACATGCATATTGATGATTGCACAGGGGAACTGAAAATGTGGCAAAACTCATTCATGTCCTGGTTTATTACTGCAATTGGAAGAACAAATGTATATGGCACCAGGAGCCTGATGCAGTTTCCCCACTATGGTTTCGGATCTTAAGGCCAGACACCGGTCCAGAATATGGTAATTTATTTTACTTTGCTCCAGTCATAATGAAACTTAACATTGTGAAAATAAGCATAGAAAAAAAACATTTGAGTTTTCTAAAATAATACATTTTAATATGCAAACAAGGGGAAATACTCATTAAATAAGCACACATTTGCATATTTCACTGAATCATTTTTCACAAAATCTATTATAATATAACAGTTTTACGTGTTTTGTTTTGATAACAAATGCATTCATCAGACCTTTATGTCAAAATTCATATTTTGTGCATATTTTACACATAATTTGTCAGATTAAGTGTCACATAAAATCTAAAATACTAAATGTAGTCAAAACAAAAAAAGCTGTTATAAAAGTCTGAATGTGAGTGCTATGAAACATCATGTGAAGTTTTGCTGATATGCTTCCTTCCGTCTGGGAAATGGTCATGAATGGTCAAAAGATCATTTTGAGAAAATGGCCTTTAAAGATCAAAATGTATGCTATATCTGTAGTTGACACTCGTGGCTAAAGTGATGAAACAAAGCTATTTGTAACAATAATTTGCAGTTTATTGGTACATTTTATGAAAGTATATTAAATATTGATGTTAAAATAGTTAAATATCAAGAATTAGCTCGCATGGATCACTTTCTACTTTCCAGTAATGACTTTATATCCATATAAAATCCTTTCTTGAAGAAAACAAAATATACATTATTGATGCAAAGGAAATCTCCTGAACCTCTTCTGATGTTTCAGAGCCACTAGTTTCTATAAACAGATCACTCTGTTCTGCCTGCATACATTTCTTTGCAGGATTCAAAGAAGAACCTCTGGAAGAAAGCCTAGTTTTCAAAATAAATTAACAAAAAAAGAAACAGTGGAACTGTATCTCTCCCGACTGCTATTTTCAGGGATTTGACACACAATGTCAACAATGCAAATTAACATTTGGAGCTGAAGAACAAGCCCTTCCTGGAGTCTCACTGGACAGTGAATGCCATCCAGTAAAAGAGGAAGTCAACCTCTTTAACAGAGATGGATTGTCCTGCATATTTCAGCAAAACTTAAGCCCTGGAAGAACCCAACAGGGGAGCCTGGGGACATGGGTAATGGCGAGTTAACAAAGGACAAAATGTCTGTCGGGTTTAAAAAGTGTTAAGTGATTTCATTTACAAAAGTGCGCAAATAGGAAAAAGAGACAGTGAGGTCCCAGTTAGTCCTTCTGTCAAACATCCATCTCGCTGGAACACGGTGGCATAGGCATATTTTAGTGCTATGGCTGAAACATTGAAAAACTGAAACTGGAAATAACTATTTGTTTTCCTCTTTTCATCTCGTCCTCCTAGTCATATGTGGAGGAAAGTGTGTAAGTATCTTGGTAATAACAGGATGAAAATTGATAGAGCACAGAAATGGAAGTAAGGCGTCAGAACAGCTCTCGACAAAAGATGTCTGGTCACCTCGAAAACAAGAGAGAGAGAAAAGCTACAAATAATCAATTAAAGAAAATAATATCACTGAAGGTCGAAAAACAGATCTGTGTCTGTCATTATGTCACAAAATTGACCTGAGTGACCCGAAAGAGAATGGAAAAAATTGCTTTTTTTTCCCTTTTTTGGACAAAGGTGTTTTATTTCAACCTTGAGACGTTCTACTTCTTAGAGTGTGTACAATGGATGGGGACCTTACTCAGCTGGTGGATTCTGATGGGATCCGATGGTGGCCCCAGGCCGCCTTCGCTCAGTGTCTGGATGTGGATGATGTAGTCGTCGTCGTCCTCTGGGAGGGTCAGGTCAGCTGTAGAATTGGCTGTCGTGATCGTGTTTACGTCTTTGTGCCTCTGTCTCCTGTATGACAGCTGAATGGGAGGGAGAAACAATGAGAAGGGGGCACTGTGAAAATGTATTCTTACAGTCTGATGCAGACGGCAACTAACGACCAGACCAGCCATCCACAACTTAAAGATCATCAGTTTACTATTGTAGAAGACTGAAGAAATCAGAAAACACTCAGATTTTAGAAGCTGGAACCAGAAAATTAGAACATTTTCCTTAAAAATTACTCAAAAGTGATTAATCGATTATCAAAATAATTGGTGATTCATGCAATAGTTGTTAACTAATCGATTAATCGACTAATTGTTGCAACCTGAAATATATTTTTTTTTGTCCAGACCAACCCAAAGACCATTAGTTTGCTATTATAGAAGACAAAAGAATATGATCAGATTTGAGAAGCTGAAACTTGAGAATTCCAACATTTTGCCTAATTGATTATCAAAATAGTCTGTGATTAATGTAATATTTAGCAGCTAATCAGTTAATTGATTCATTATTGCAGCTTTGATGCAGCTTTCATGTAGATTTGTATTTGTATTTGTATTGAATGAGTTGAATTGAGTGTTTGAAAAACAAGATATTGCATAGGGTCCCCAAAATGCTAGAAGTTGTATAACATCATATTATTGTAATTGTTTTAAGCGTGTTGTCATACACAGTCAAAACAAGTCATTACCTTCTTCCCAGATAATAAGCACCGCTGGTTTTTGATTTTACTGCATTTCGGGTTCTTGGCTTGATTCAGCCTCTGCGTGTTTTCCTGTGCGTTTTCCGAAAGTGGGAAAGCGACGCTTGTGAAATTGGAATTGACAGTATGTACAGTGCTTGCTAAGTGAGCTGTGCTTATTATGAGCTCAACGTTCATTCCTGAAAAGCCGCAAGTATATTAGGGGGTGAGACGCGGGGATTTGTGTGCTGGATGGGAAACAGGGTGATGTTTATATATAGGCAGGATAAAGGCGACAGATCGATGGTGAGGGGTTAGGCCGGGTGCACTTCTTCCATCACGGTGGCTTCTGGCTTTGTGGCGTACTGTACTCAAATCAATTAATTTGGTTATCAGCAGCTCTAATCAGCAAATATCCGCATTGGCCGGCTGTCCGAGAGAGTCAATTGAGGTGGCCCATGTCATGTTGAATTTGTACTAAATGCCAACCGCCTTATGAATTTCTGTTCAATACTTACAAATTCTGTGGCTCCAACCAACATTTGTCATGTACTCAGTCCAAATACCTTAGTCACGGTTACCCAATTTACTCTGTATTACTACTATAGATAGCCAAATATGTATTGTTTTATCATTTTATATTAATGTTACATTTCAATATCTGGTCATAATAGAAACCCAGCAAAAGCTTTAAACTTACACCTAATTGTCAATAATGTTGTCAATAATATGTAAAATAATGTGAATAACTGTCAATAATGTTGCCTAGTGGCATCTAGTGGTCAAATTTCATATTTCTGTGGAATCCCTCCTAAATGCGTTGACATGGCAGGCCGGCATTGGATCAGGTGGGGGATTTCCACACAAAAAAAACACACTGATTTTTTATTACATTTAACTTGTCAACCACAAAGTAGATGTGCTCCATTATCAAGAGATGTCTCACCAAATTGAAGACTTAATGGAATGGTTAAAAGAGTTTTGTGTAATATGACGTACAGTTTAATCTGTAGATATAAATAGCAAGTGCTTCTCTGGTAAACCGTGCTGCCAATCAATACAAAGTCATACATTTTGTTTGTGTTAATAATATATGGAAGGTGGTTGTGGTCGGGGTGTGGGTGGGTTGGGCAGCTGGTATGGGCTGGTGTGGTCTGAATATTCCCGGTGTCCCACTCCCCCCCTGGCCCTAGTAATAAGTATAAACCAGTGTTAAATTCGTCAGATGAGACTAGACAAAATTTATTCGCCAGCAATATTTTTTTTCATGACGAAAATGAGAGGAAATCAATGCCGTTAACCACTGATTGTGACGCAATTAACACACAGTTTTTGTTGACAAAAAAAGACTTTACTGGATGTGCTTCACTTGCATTTCTCCTCCGATACTGCTGTGTGTGCGCACGGGCAAGTGAGGAGCATCCACCAGTGCTGTTGGCACTAAATGTGGCGACGCAGCAGGTGCGTCTCTGGTAAAACCTGCTGCCGATCAATACACGTCATTTCATGTCTTAACCCTGTGTTTCAATAAATGTATTCCTGCCTGAAACACACTGAAAAATAGAAAATAAAAATGTATTATTCCTCAATTTAGATGTCATAGCTGCATCTGAGACGATATGCATATTTACCTGCCCACTTTAAGACTAAAATGCCAGGACTTTTCATGTTTTAAATTGTGAAAAAAAAGAAATACAAGTTGACTAAATATGACTAAAACTAATATGGGCATTTGACACAAGACTAAGACTGATACTAAATTGACAAACATCTGACAAAATGAACATTGGTGTGGCACGTGACTGTGGAGTGGAGTAAAAATGTAAAACTCACTTGGTATCCCGTGACTTCGGACTCTGATTCCATCGCCACCACAGGTTCCCAGTAAAGCGACAGCTGGGAGCCAATTAGGGTCCATTCCACATTCATTGGTGGTTGGGCTGGTGCTGCATGACATAAAAATAATACAGTTTTCTATATGTCAGCACAGCAACATATTACTATCACTTCAGCATACTGGAATTACCATATTGCTTTCAAAAAAACGAGGGGGAGAACCAGAAATTCTCTCTTCTTCCTGACTTCTGTGATACAACAAGGCAAACATGCCAAATTAACTTTCTACTGCTTTGACGTAAGAGCGAAGACTACATTTTTTTTTTCAAACACGACCCTTCATTGTTTCCACCTCTTGTGTATACGGACACGCACACACCTGAGCAGCAGTGTGTGTCTGCTGGGACTTACGTGGCTTTTTTGTGGTGACGTTGATTGCAGGGAGGAAGGGGCCGGTGCCGGCTGTGTTGAAGGCGCTGACCGTCAGGAAGTACTGTGTGTTTCCCGCCAGGCCACTCACCGTCACCGACGTCTGATTCCACGGCACCCTGACCTTTCCCATGGTCTCCGGTTTGGTGTCATCCTCCCAGTACACCACCTATCAGAGACAACACAGGACCTGTCATCTGGCACCTTTCATATCTTCGGACTCCAGAAAAATCAGAGGCGAGTTCATTTTTTTTTTCTTTATCACACACAACACAAAACAGCACTTGTATTTGTTTTTTTTCTTTTGATGTCTCGAGGAGGAAGAAAAAAAAACGTGCTGTTGTTAAACGATCGCCTCGGGGTGTATCCTCTGAAGAGAGATCTTGGCTTTCTTTCACCTTTTTCCAGCAGGATATTTAATCTGACGTTACAAAGGATTTATTGATGTACTCTCACAACCGTTTTGCTCAGCCAGCTACTTGGAGTGCAGGAACTGACGATAACACGGCTATTCTTCATGATCAATCCGTTAATGATTTAATCTTAGAAAATGGCAGGAATTTGAAGCTTTCCAGATCACAAACTCATGATTGTTTCTTTTTTTTTTCTATGCAACCGTCAACTGAAATCCTCCCCCCCAAAGGAATTTGGTTTATCTCAGTTTGTGAAATGGCACAAAGGCGTATTTTCCCAGATGGACACATTCAAACAAATTTGATTGTTTGAATATGAATTTGATTGTTTGTCCCCCCCCACCCCTATACCCCCGACTACTCAGTCAGGAACATATTGCATTTAAAAGAGTAAAATGTACCTCGTAGCCCAGAACCCTTTCAGGGGTGAAGGAGAGGCCCTGCCAATTCACCTCGATCTCAGAGGCTGAAACGCTCCTGGCCCAAACTCCTGCTGGCATCCCGCTCGGCTCTGAAAAACAAGACAATTGGAGACTGAGCATTGCTGTCGTGTCGTCCAACAGCACCACAGATGAGCGGAACAAATGTCATCCTTTTTTTCTTTTCTTTTTTGTTTTTTTTACATGTAGAACTACAGCATTCTTCTTGATCTCCACTTGGATGAATCATTACACAAAGGTGCTCCCTCGTAAATAGCGTTGGCACTTTACAGACTGACCCTCTTACAGCATGCAGAGAAAAAGCATGAATCTAAATGCCAAGCGTTTTTTTTTTTTTTTTTAATGTGGCATATTCTAAAGCAGGGGCATCAAACATGTGGCCCGGGGGACAGAATCAGCCCACTAACGGGTCCAATCCGGCCCACTGTAAATGTGAAGTCAGTGGGCGCCTTTCAGGGCTCAAGGGATAAAATATTAACAGTTTTGATTTGTAAATGGTTTGTAAGGCAGGAGATAACTTCACCTGGTACTTAACATTGTTCCGTGGCTAAATGTTTTGAATTAAAATGCAACAGGAGACTGAATATGGATATAACTGAGACATCATATTGTTGAAATTGCACTTTTTTTCTTGTCATTTCTACTGTTTTGTAAATTTAAGGTTAATTAATGATGTAAATAATTATAATGTATTTCTTTGCATACAAAGGAGGATTTGTAGCTGTTGTTTTTTATACATTTATTTTTACTGTTCAGGCTCACTTGAGTTTATACCTCTATTTCATTTTCTTTTCTTTTATTACTTTATTTTTTTTTTTACAAAGATTGCTTCAGATTTATGTTCTTGCACTGATCTTTAATTATTCAGCGATTTTCAGCTTGAGTAGATGAAATAAAAAACATTTTCACGATCCTTGTCCTTTTTACAAACAGAAAAAAGGCTTCATAGCTTCGTGAGAAATCAGAGAGCACCTCGCTGCAGCAAGATGACGCCATACAGCATCTCCCCGCAGGCAGTTGGTCTTTTTTTAAACAAATAAAATGCAAGAACATGTTACATACAAACAACTTTAGTGTGTTACAGATGCTAATAGTTTTTTAGAGCTTTTTTTTGTTGTTGGATGATGACATTGTTGCCATTTGGTCTTCCCACTGTATTTTTTTCACAGGATGAGTTGAAACTGAAGTCATGTGGTCTACGCATTTCCTCACGGAAAGTTGAGTCTCCTTCATGTATTTCTTTATAGGACGAGTTAAAACAGCAGTAAAATTCTTTATTGAATATACCATCAATACATAAATACACAGTAAATATTTTACATATCCAAATACAATGTAATCATGTTGATCATTTAGAGGCGAATTCCATGCAGTACATGATTCTTTATAAAAATACAAAAATATTAACACTTTATTAAATTACTATACAACTTTATTTGGAGAAACACATACTAACACTGTAGAACACATGTCTGAATATGATTTGATATCACTGTGAATGGGATTTTATTGAATTCATTTTGTTTTGATTTGTATTTTATTTTCTTCCATATGTGATAACACTGTCTTATTTCAATCGATTAAGTATTTTATGACTCGGTGAAGTTTGGACTTGTCAAATATTTTTTGTGTATGTGTGTAATAATGATACATTCAATAAAGAATTTTAACAACTGCTGTTTTAACTCGTCTTATAAAAAAAAAGAAAAAATGAAGAGACCGACTTCCAGTGTGGAAATGCAGAGATGGCACTTCCAGAGAAATTCCCATTCACAGTGATCGCATATTATATTCAGTGTTGTATTAAATAGTATTAGTACTTGTTCCCTCAAAAATAGTTCTATGGTAATTGAATAAAGTGTGAATATTTTTATCATGTATTTTGAAAAGCATCATGTAACGCACAGTATGTGCCTCTAAATGATCAACATAATGACATTCTATTGAATAAGTAAAATATTTCTTGTTTATTTATATATTGATGGTATGTTAATTAAAGAATAACAAAAAAATGCTGTTTTAACTCATCCTATAAAAAAAAAAACTGTTCAGTAAGGAATTGCGGAGATCACATGACTTCCATGTCAACTCATGCTATGCAAAAAATCCACAAAGCTCACATGACTCTCAACGGGGAGATGACGTGTAGAGGCATCTTGCTGCGTCTGGAAAAATCTCTCACTCCCGTTTCATCGGCCTTACCAATCTCCGCTGAGTAAATGGTGACCACGGGGCTGAAGGGGCCCTGCCCTTTGCTGTTGTACGTCCCGACCTTGACGTGGAACGGGGAGAAGGGCGCGATGCTGTCGTTGCGGTACACGTAGCGGGAGGCGCCGGGGGCGGACGTGGCCACGTGGGTCCAGCTAACCTCTCCGAAGGCGCGGAAAGCAATGATGTAACCAAAGCTCTCACCATTCTGCAGTTCTTCGGGGACAGGCTGAGAGTGAAACACAAAACTATAGTGATATTAAAACATATACAAACCACTCACGTTCACCCCCCGCCGCCGGGCCAACACAACCGCTGCCCGCTCTCATGGCGCGCGTGACCCACAAATTGCTTTTGTGACCCATCTGATGAAATGAAATGAGGAGTAAAATGCCATTAAAAAAAAAAAAAAAAAATCTAAGCTCATTACAGCGCTACCGTGTAGCTTTTAAAATGAGAAGTTGTTTCAGCATTTAATGAAATGAGAAAATTCAAATAATGAGATAGCTTTAGCCAACTAATAGCTTCTCCGGTATCTACATTACGTTTCAGATCCCCCGGCTGGTTTACTTCGCGCATTGTGGATTTGGCTCGAACAACAGTAATTCACCGCAGATCCAAGGCCTCATAAATGAAATAACTGTCAGATTCAGTGTTCTGCTTGTGTATACACTGCCGCTGCCTTACATGCAGACTCTTTAAGTAAGAAATTACAATGACTGCAGCGCCAGACTTCAATTGACCCAGAATTTATGACGCCAGCAAGCCAAAACGGAGCAGGGGATTTGATTTACCGAGAAATTTTAAAGCACCGAAAAAACAAAGTAACTGCAGACACTTCGGATAACGGACTAGAACATAAGACTGATGACTTACCTCCCATGTGATGACCAGCTCGGATCTGCTGCCTCCTCCTCCACCCACATCACCTGGTGCTGCGTCAGGAACTACACAACACAGACCTTGTTCACACCTCCATATAAACAACACTTGAGGCTGTGTGCAAAATGCCAAGTGTAATACCTAGAGGATATATGTTTTACATATTTTATATCTAATCAAGATGAAAAAAAGTGAAATCCATGTACTGTACCTGCATCCTCTGTCCTGGTCTTGACTGACACAGGACTTGGTTCTCCCACCCCAACACTGTTTTTGGCCAAAACCCGAAACTCATACTCCACCCAGGCGTTAAGGTCGACCACAGTGGCTGTCAGCGTGTTCTCAGTGATCAGCTCAGGGACTAAAAAACACAGACATATACATACGTATGGGGAAAAAATCTAAAAGAAACCTACATATATAAGCCACACATATGTCTTAATCCATTAACCCGCAACCCTTCACATAAATGTTTCCGTAATTTTCCTGGAATAAGTCATATTTGAATGCAAGTCTTTATCTGGAAAACAGGCTTTGGTAATTTTCCAGCTCAAGACTGGAAAGGCCGCTTAAAGAGTTGTGTTCGTGAAATGTCACACGTTTGTTAGGATTCCCTTCATAAGCTAATTACTGCTAATTTTATTGATGCTTGGCTGCACACGCATGCGGTATTGCCATGTCATCAGTAAACAGCTGCAGGAAGATAGGAATGTTCTTGAGTGGAATCCCGTCTGTGAACAGTCAAAATCACTACTGGTGCCTGGAAACTGTTCCCAGTAAATTACTGGGAACAATATGAAAAAGGAGCTAAAGATCAGGTTCACGATTGAATGAATAGTTTCTACACTGATACACACTACTCTAACTTTATATCAAAGAAGTAAAGTTTCCCACAGACCAAGTAGCATTGTGTGGTGCTAGGGGCACCAGTAGTTTGCAGGCTAGTGGGGAATTCTTCATAATTATGAATGATAAGCTAGGCTTTCTCATAAATGCTGGTGGGACAAAATGTGCTAATGCAATAAGGCAGGTTCATAACAACTGCAGCTATGCATCAACACTACAACACTGACAGCGTGGGTTTGTTAAAAAGGTCGGGCCAGTACAAGTGTACCTCATTGACGTGTATGCGTGGCTTTTGATCTCGCTCTCTCTCGCTCTGTGTGTGTGTGTGTGAGAATGACAGAATCTGGTTTAAAAGAAAGAGGCGGAATTAAATTGTGGTTTTCGGTTTTCATTCTGTGGCGCTGCGCCACAGAATGGTCTACAAGTGGGGAACACTGGATTAAAGATGAACACTTTCAACCACAAACTCAATATCCCATGCACTTTCTACAGTCACACTTTATTTTACAGTACACAAATTAGACATAATAAGTTATAATTTGTACCAAATTAGACAAAAAAGTTTTTTCTTAAATTTAAACAAACACTGTTCTACCATAATTAGACAATAAATTACATTGTAATTACTGGATTTAGTTTATTGTACAGTTCTGTCATAATATGTCACTAATTACCCTCTTATAACTTCCAATAAGGGTCTAACAAGGTGAAATAAAGATACAATGGATATACTGGTCAATACTGGTGGATTCTCCAGGACTCTGGAGAGCATCATCTCTGTTATAACAATGACTCCTTAGTGTATATTTTGGGTTTAGTAGCATGACATATGGGTTCAAATTACAGTATAATTGTGTTTATTTATATCTAATAAAAAGCATATTATTTCTAGTTTTTGTCTAAATTTGTATAAATTACATCCTATTCATGTTCTATAAAATAAAGTGTGGTTTATTCTATTAAAGTTATTAAAGTTCATTTCTATTGCATACAGTTTTTGCTCCCACCAAGTCTGCATAATCTTGTCTTTTTTATATATGACACCACAGTTAATAGCTACAATTTCACCTGTTGCCTCTCTCTTGCAGTGGTTCCATCCAACGGAATCCTTTTTATTATTCCGATTCTCATATTGTAAGCAGAACAAGATTATGATTGGTGGCCTCCATATTGTTAATAAGGGAAGCGAAATCATGCTTTTTGATTTACGGATTTCGAGTATTCTGTGACTGTTTTAAATGCACAGGGATCCAGGCTAAATATTCACACTGGGTGCAATACCAGTAAAGGCTGTGACGAAGGTTGTGTATTTGGCCAGTGCATGAAAAACTGACAACACCTGCCTCCTTTGCCTCACGTAGAGTTCAATCTGATTATATTGACAATACACTTAACCCCCCGCAGGACCAAGACTTGACTCAGCTTAAGCGAATGAACAAGATTCTGATTTTGAGGTGTAGGTGAGGTGTAGGTGTAAAAAGCTCATTAAAGTGGTTCAAATAAAATCATGAGAAAGCAGCACTGATGACCTTTCGTTCTCTAGAGCGAGGCCCTTAAATCCTCCTCTTAGTACAGCCTTCATTCTGTATCTGACCCTACACCCCTGACCTCCCACGCTGGCGGCGGAGGAGAAATAAGAGAATCTCCCCTGTGGGTCTTCCGTGAATTTTCTGGAAACCATTAAGTTTGTCCTGAGAAGGAAATTTCATCTTCGAAAGTGCTGCCTACCTGTGTTAACCCTCTGCCAGCCCACGGTGAACGGAGTCCTGGTTTGGATGAGGTAATTGGTGATGGGGCTGCCGTTATCTCTGCCGGGGCTCCACGCCAGCTGAGCCGTGCTGTCCGTCACCTCCTCCACCGTCACCGAGTCCGGGGGACTGGGGGAGCCTGGCTCAACCACAGGAACACAAACTGTGAGTCGCTCGCAGGAGACTACACAATATGACCCTAAATGTGTGTATGAAAAGAAATCCTCCCAAAAATGGAGGTAAAATAAATAATAAATGAAAGTAAATTCAACAAAAGTAACAAATACCATATTATAACAGTAAAATTAAGAATAAGAGTGAAGTGAAATAATTAGGTACAAGCTAAAGAATCATGCTGTAATAAACAGGACTTCAGAATTAAAATCAATAAAAGATGTAGATATTTTTGCTAAATGAAAATGAGAATTCCAAAGTAATGAACATCTGTAAGCAAATGGAAATTAACACTGAGTGGTACAACAAAAGGGAGAATGAAGTTTAAAGGTATGTCTTGTATAGTAAGAATAAACCTGAGTTAACTGTAAAGAGTAGAGAATATGTAGGATTGAAGAATATTTATGTTGTCAAATAGACAAGTTGATAAAGTTGATTTATTGGAAGAACAATTTATTTTGTGTAATGACTAATTTCTGTAATTTATTTGGATATGTACTTGCCCAAACAATGTTGCAATGACTAAGATACTAAGGATAAATAAAGTATAATACAGTGTATGGAGAGCATCCTCAGAAATAAAACTACAATTTCTTCTGATGATATGAAAGAAACCTGGGGTATAGCATTTCCATCATTTGAAATCTTGGCATTGACTTTACATGTATACAGCTATACAGCAAGGAAAACATGAATATGATGTATATAGGCATGAAAAAATACCTCAACCTAAACTATAGCAGGGATCGATATGCTTTGTTAAAAGTAAAATCCCAATGAGCAACAGAAGAGAGATGCTTTTTGAAAGCACTGAAGAGAAGTAATGCCTTTCACAAGCCATTAAAAGTTCATTCAAGATTTATCCTCCAATATCCACCCAACTTGTAATCCTTCCCTTTCATGGTCCTCCTGGTACCTGACTGATTGAACAGCAGCCGTAAGTAGATGCAAGGAGTTGAATTAAAAGGTAAAAGATGGCGCCTCCTGAAGAACCAGGAATTTTATCATTTATTTTCATTATCCCACCAAATTAAGCGGCGTGATGTTTTACTTTAGCCTCATCTGCTGCTTCCTATTCTAATGAACGTGTCGGCTCGTCAGAAATAATAGACCACTGGAGACAGGCTGCGGAATAATAACGCCTCCGGCTCCGCTCGTGCTCCTCGCTGGTGCCGTTGCGGCGTCTAATCGGAACCAAAATATTCTAATTATTAAAACAGTGCATTTTCTCTTTCAGCAATCAACGCTCTGAGAAGACAACAAAAAAAAAGAATTTCTGTATAAATGAGCTGTATGTACAAATGCATATATGACTCATTGTTTAGCAGAATGCTTTGCTGTTTACAAAAGGCTTGTACGTGCTGCCCGCATCCTCTCGCCCTTAAAGCCCTGGCTTTAAAGATATTGATCTGTATAAAACTCATTAGCGGCTCCTGATGGAAAAAAAAAAAAAAAGAAAAAAAAGAAAAACCTCTAATACACTGGCCTCATTAATACGTATTAATGGAGGCACACAATCAAGGATCAATTCCTTATCCTCTTAATTATATTTCATTGGCCGAGGCAAGAGGATGCTGTCAGTGTCTTGAGGGTGTGCGAATTATCTGTTATTAATATGCACAGACTGTCTGCGCTTTTATTGTGAACTTGGCTTACGGCAAATTAATATCTGGCTGCTTCATGAATACTTACAGCTACAGCAATATTATTTTGGTCCAAACTGACAATTACTCACGTTTGTTAAAAAAATATCCCACCGCGCATGTCATGAGTGAATCTGAACTAAAAGAGTGTTTTAAAAGAAACTGTGTCGATAAAACAATGAAATAATGAGGGGACAGCGTCATACTGACTGTTGTGAGGTGTATTTCCCTCCGCTGACTACCAGGAAGGTGATGATGACACAAGTGTCCTAAGCACATAAGTGGTCACCGAGTGATCTGAATGCGCCGCGACCTTCTCCACCACCCAGTGGAGTAGTTTTTGCGAAGCGTTGCTGAGTGGCATCTTAAGCATTTTTTTCCCTGTTGCTTGTTGTGGCAAAAAAACAGAAAAGGAAAGAAAAGACACAAGAACCGAGATGATAACTCAAGAGTCTGACAGTCAGGAGTGATTATCATCGACCTTCAGTGCTGCGAGAGGAGCAGAGAGCGAAAACAGGCCCGACCACTGAGCCACTATCAGCGGCTAATATTACATGATTGCACCAATGCGTCTGGTGCCAATAACACCAATAGTCTCTATTGCTGCGAGCGGCCTCATAAAAGTCCACATACTTGCTCGCCGGCTCAATCAAAACTCAAAACTAACAGCACAATCACACTGGAATAATCAATATCATCGCAGTTTAATGTCCTGTGTTATTCACACTACGCAGGTAAAGGTGGTCACGGCTTCCGAAAACAGGATAAAGCCTGGGCTGGCTCCTCAACTGGAGAAAAATAATATTTTGATCGACATGTCATTTTTTTTTTTTTTAGCTGATAGTCTGTGATAAAAAGCGAAGCCGTTTATTCGCCCTCAATGTTTTCCATCTAGCTACATGCTTTGCCGGCCAACATTTGTAGCCGTTCGATCCAAGGAATTAGACATCCGTGACAGCTGCAGCGAGCAGGAAGTGTAAATAATGCATCTGAGTCACAGACAAGTTTCTCTTCAGTCAGTACCGAGCCAATCCGTCTCCATGGCCTTGATATTGCTTCTACTTGAGAAATAACCTTATTTCCACTTAGTCCTCAGCCATTTGGAAGAAGGAGCACCTCTTATTTGTCTGATCAACATGCCAAGGCCGCTTCACTGTTGGGTACACTTACAAGTTTATATATATATATATATATATATATATATATATATATATATACATAGAGAGAGAGAGAGAGAGCCCTCATCTGGCATTTAACATATTTGTGTAGGGTTAATTTACTTCGCTATTTGGGCATAAACGCCATCTTTCTCATTTTTCATGCCGTACAAAACCTGCCACTCCGATTAAAAAAAAGTTGTCCCCCTTTGTTTTACTTGACAATCGCTCCAGTCTGCGCTATACATACTGGATGAGCAAGCACGGAACAATGCCTACACACATTGTGCCATCAATACATTGCAACAATGTTCTGAATTGGCCATGAAAAAGACAATGAAAGACATACACAGAAATACACACACACACACATCCTAAAAAAAACCCCTTTCAGACAGTTAAGCCAAGTCGTATCCTTCCACGACTGTCTCGAAAAGCAGTATTAAATAAAACTAAGCCTCTTGTGTTATATTTGAGGGAATCAACTGACTGACACTACTAATAAGCAAGACATAGAAACTGTGGTCTCTCTTATGATGAGTATGATGAGAATTTTAGGTTCACTGCAATCGCCATCAAAAATTGAATGTAATGGTCATTGAAATGTGAGCACCAGATGCCCAAAGAGTGGCAAATCCATATAATGTCTCAAAACAACAACAAAAAAAAACACCTTCCATAGGTATACTTACAGACCGCTTCTGACCACATCTTTCTTATTGTGGGTTGTTTTGGCTGTGTCTATCTACCCCACTTTACAGTTGAGACAGCTCTTTTTTTATTTCTCCTTTTTTTAAAAAAAAAAAAGAGAAGAAAAAAAGGAGGAACATAAAAACAACCCTTGCTGCAAACCTTATTTTAATTAGTGACTGCAGAGCAGAGAGGAGGTTTTCTTACCTTTCACAATCAATACAGCCACGGCTGACAGGCTCTCCACATCCGTGTCCACCACGCAGATATATTTGCCGGCATGGTAAAGCTGAATGTTCCTGATCATCAGATCTCCTGCTGTTCTCTACCATGGAGGAAAGAAAGCCTTATGTAGCATGAAACATAACAGACCTTGTGACAGCTTATTAAAGAATGTAGTGAAGCATATATAAGGTGCAGTCAATAGAAAAAAAAATGCAGAAGGCTTTCAGGGGAGAATAAAGCCTGTCTTTATTATATTTATTTATATTTTTTTTATAAAAAAGATATATTTGTATTTTGCACACATCTCTTGACAGTTCATAAAGGTAACACTAAATACAACAGAGCGGCACGGCTGAGGTTAAAAGGATCACGGCAAGAATTCACAAAAATTGTATCCGGTCTTTTCTCTTCCTCCCATAAGGGCCTATTGTCTTTGCTGTGTGGAAAATAATTTTAAAAAAGATTGAATGTAGTGAATTGAGTTTTTGTTTAACACAGCCTTGGCTATTTCACCTGCTTTTCAACCAGGGTTGGGAGAACTACTTTTAAAATGAGCTAAGCTACCAGTTACTCTACGTGAAATGAAGCTTTGCTACGCTAAAGCTTCTCCCTTGAGAAATATAGCGAGCTAAGCTACAGCAACAGAGTTTTCAGGTGTTTTGCTAAGATAATTTATTTAGCTGCTATACTTTCATAACATGAGAGGAATCTATCTGAATATATAATCATAAACATTATACCTTTAATTCTTTTAGATTAATGACAACCTTTCTTTTGCTGCTGCTGTGGACATCACTGTCATTAACATTATATTACCACTGAGATGAAATAATATCCACCAAACAAAAATATGGACCAAATAAAATCAAGAACAATCATTAGAAAAACTGTTTTTAGAGCCAAAATAAGATTGTAGCCTATATAATGTGTGTATGTGTGCAGGGCAAAGTGTAAGTTAAAATAATAGTTAATTATTTTGGACATTTAGCCCCATTTCCAACGTTCCTGACATGTATCTCAACCGTAGAGACTATAATTACACTGATCCCTTCAGTATTGATATTTATACCAATTTCCCTCTGGCCAGATTTTCATGAAAATGAAGATGAAAATGCATAGGGCAGATTTTCAGTAGCTGTTTCCCAAACAGGAAGCTCATGGTTTGCTTGTTGTCAATATGTTGTCCTGTGATTTATAAATGTATAAAAGTATTGCATCCAGAGCTGCATTTGTTTCCGTAATTATTTTGCAGCTCTAGCGAACCGCTCTGCTCTGTCGCAAATAGGACACTATTTCGCAAACACTAATTTCCAAACCTTTCAAAGCAAGTATAAATGAATGAAATGGGAAACACTACAGGGTCCAGCCTCCTGAGACAGGGACTATTACGGGGACTATTACACACCAAGCTTACTACCAGGGTTTATTCGTTTTTCACAATTCAAATACGTTTTTCTACTAGGACTTAAATCTGCCTTGTGCACGTCCATTGTACTGAAGATCTGATTGGAGAGAAATTGCTACAAAGCTCAAAACTGGAGGGATCGGTGAAATTATGATCTCCATGTATCAGATATATGCCAAGAATGTGGGAAATAGGGCTAGATGTCCAAAATGTCCCTATAATTCAAAAGTCTGTAACTGAAGCAAAACCGCAGTAGTAGACTCCAACTTTTCACCAGTGGATCAGTGAGGCATCAACTCATTGATTTGCAAGCAGCATTACATGTGTGGTCACTGTGGCAATACATGATCAATATAAAAGCTAAACTAAAATGTAGAAAACAGCAACGCTACACCCACATTACTAAGAATTTGAGTTAAACTACAAATGTAGTTACTAATTGTAGTTACTGCCCAACGTTGGTTATTACCATGACCTTCAAGCCTGGTGAAGAGCTACACAAACAAGCTATTACTAAAAACCTCCTGAATGAAATAGTTCTAGCTAGTGGTGAAATAGTTCTCTTGGCATTGGCAGGGAAACGTGGCA
Organism: Lepturacanthus savala; assembly: GCA_030544235.1. NCBI lineage: Eukaryota > Metazoa > Chordata > Actinopteri > Scombriformes > Trichiuridae > Lepturacanthus > Lepturacanthus savala. The sequence goes on from CM060480.1 coordinate 16,980,225, forward strand.
AGGCCAACATGGTTTAATATGGAAATTAAATTCCTTGAAGCAGCAAAGTTAAGTTGATAATCTCTTTGGACTGGGGACATCCAAGAATTTGTGTGGAAGGAGTCTCTTTTCAGATAAGAACATTGTCAGTCAAACACACACACACAAACACACACACACACACACACGCACACACACACACACATACTCACACACACACACACACACACACACACATACTCACACACAGGCAGAATGGTTAATCACAGTGGGTGTGAGTGTGTTCTGAAAGTGTTTTTGTCATTTGGGAGACTGCCATCCTTTCATTCCTTTTAAAGACACCTCTAATGATGCATATCCCCTCTTCTGGCATGGAGACCCATGCAGAAGGGTATGTCAAAGTAGGATTTGAAAAGAATTCAAGACCAATCTGAATATTAAAATATATAGAAATTAAAAGATTATAGATCAACAGATCGACATATCAAAAATATGTTGATCTGTTGCAACTAATATGCCTCCTACATGTTGATTTTAATAAAGGAAGTGTAATTTGCCGGGCTGTCAAAGTTAATGCAAATTCATTTTAACGCCACTCTTTTTTTTGATGACATAACACAAGTTCTGTTAGCCCTCTAGCATGAAGTCAGATAGCAATTAGCAAGGAACAAGAGATATTTAAGCTTCAAAGCCCTGTTAGATGGACAGACATTTGTAAATCTAATGTTTTTTTGTGAATCTTGACATAAATACCATGTGCTAGTGAAGCACACTATGCTAATGCTAATGCAAATTTAGGCAGCCTCGTTAGCCCCGAACCATCCCGCTTGCAGCAAACCACGCTTGACAGAGTGCGAAGGGGAAACCCACGGACCAACCTGCAAGCAGCCAGCTTTTAATAGCAAAGGCTAAATGTGTGGCTATAGCTTGCAGGCCAGTTCACAATGTGGAGGAGGATTGAGGTTTTGTGTGAAATCATTTGGCTCATATCCAACGTCTGCACTTGAACTAGCATCGAAAGCCACAACCGTACCTAAGACACACGACCTGTATGATAATCAAGGTGCGAAAGTTATTTTCTTCTCCCTTTCTGCTGTTTCCTGCTCACTTTATTTATTGTTTATTCTAATTTGTAATAACCACCCACAACCCCCATGTGAGATTGCAAATCAGTGAATCACACAATCACATTGTGTTTGTGTTGAAGTTACGGAGCTAGGGAGTGATATTTAATCAGTACAGATGTAAGGCTGGATACGCACAGGATCAGGCAATACAAGGAAAACTGAAGTCTTCCCCATTCATTTGAATGGAGGTAGTCTGTTGTGGGAGAAAGCAATCGAAATCAACTTTTGCAAAAATAGAACCCGGTGTCATGCTCTGGTGGCCAATCACATGAACCCAATCGGAGAGGTACAACCCTGTCATGAGGGAGCACAAAGAGGGGAAGACATTCATCTTCCTTTGATAAGTTTGAAAGTAGGCCTGCCAATCAATTCAAATATTGAATAACAATTAACTGTATGATTGTCCATAGTATAATGTAGTAATGCTTTAGCCTATTTCCATTTTATTGTGATAGAACAATTCTTTCTCTCTCTCTCTCTCTCCCTCTCTCTCTTCTCTCTCTGTCTCTCTCTGTTGGGATTATTGCTGCTGGTTTCTGTCTGAACTGCTTCAATCCATAAAACATGGAATGTTTACATTAAATCGATCTAGGACCAGTTTAGGAGGGGATGACTTTGATAACATTTAAAGGAAAGGCTGTTTTAAAAGATGAGAGATTCTAGCAGCAGCAAAAAAAAAAAAAAAGAAATGTCCAGCCTTAAATACAGTCTCAGCTGGACACGCTGCAACTATATTTCATACAAGAGAATTCAGGATCGAGAAAGAAAAAATGATCCTGTTTAGAAGGTGCAAAAACAGTCCAAATCCTGAAAAAGCAGGTGTATTTGCTAGTTTCATTAGAAAGTTGTGCCACACATAGGGACATAGACAGCGTAGTGACATGATGAGGACAGGGTTTAGGCCATAACTGAGTGAAAAGTTGGTCTGTGCAGCACATGGTGCATGTTGCATGTGGTGCATGGCTCTTTAGAATCAGTAATAATGTCTAAAAGTAATGTGTGTGACAGATGGCTGACAGGCATGATCACAATGTGCCATTCACTCTGCTCCTGAACAGAAACATGGCCAAGAAACTGAAAAACAATTTGAAAGAGGATAGAGATTAGAAAGTGTGTGGAAGGAAATGTGCAGCTGATGAAGGTGATCATCAGAATGGTCTAAAAATAATTTCAGTAGCTAAAAGTTTAATTCTGTTTCTTCTGGAGAGTTTCTTCTTTCCTGTTCCTATTTTTTTTTGCTACTTAAATGTCACACAGCCTTTAATGTATCATTTATAATATAACAGTGGTTCCCAAGCTTTTTCTGTCAAGCCTCCATTGTAACATTGTGCCTTTTCTGCATTTTCCTATTTCCTATTGTAAATTGCTTTCTGACATATTCATTTGCAGCAAGAAATTAAATTATTACCAACTCAAACCTGATAACATATCCAGCAATGGCTGATATGGATTTACTTTGTTCTAATTTCAATAAATAATGAGCACAAACACTGCAATTGAGTTCACTCTGTTTTTCGGTTCTTTCGACCTGAAATATAAACATGATATGCAAGCTACTTGAGCTTTTCTGCACGGATCATATTCTTTTTGCAGGAACATTCCTATTTTTACATACTGTATCAATCAGAGACTTTATTTTACTGACTTTTTGTGTTGGTAAAGTGGGGTTAGATATAGACATTCTCAGTTCATTTTCAATGTTCAACTTTTATCTTTATTTAGTCTTACAACTACAGGAAATCAAAAACATTTTGCCCATTTCACATTGGTTCCACTTGATTTATTTTTATTTTATTTTTATTTCCTGTTTCAACCAAATGATTTAGTGCCCTATCTTTACAACTTATATGCAATTAAATTTGTTATCATTTTATTTTATGTGTTTTTCTACGTGTATGTGTGTGTGGGTATAGTCTCCCCATAGTAGGTGTGCCTGGCCCCAGTTTGGGAACCACTACTTTATATGATCTTTTGCATATTTTATGCATGAATTATCATGCTCTCATTTCAGAGCTTTGTAAATCATCCACTTTATCATAAACATTTAAACCAGCAGAGTTACTCAGGCTTATGCTACAGAGCCATAAACATTCCATGAGCAACTTTTACTTCCAAAAAGATTTAATCCAACTCAAATCTCAAATCAAAGTCTGCTCAACATTTGATTACCTCACCCGAAGCCCAGAGGAGGGGATTTTTCAGGAGGGCAGGATTCTGGAAATAATATCTTCTACTGTACAAATCACCAAGCTAGTTTAGTTTTCATATCACTGCAGTGCAGTATTTAACACAGATCTTTATGATTGTTGTATACATCAAGAGGTCGGGAAATGGGGAAATAAGACAAGATAAGTAAAAATACAGGTGTTGCACTGAGCTGAGCTGCTTTCAGCTGCAAGTGACGGCACATGGCACATGTCTCTACAATTTGAGGAAGAGATTCTGATTGGTTGAGCTCATCTTATGCCCAGAACGCACACATGAATAATTCGGGAACCCAACACATCCTCTTTCGACACACGTTCAGGAGGGTGTCAATTGTCAATATCGTTATGTTTTATAGCACATAAATAACAACCGAACACTCAAAAGATGATTTAGATTTCAGAGAGCGAGCTGCAGCAGGAACAACCGGAACGAGGTCTGTGTTGTTGTTTATCCTCATGTGTCCTTGCTAACCGTGTGTTGAAATAATTAGTGGCGTTAAAAAGGGAATTTTCGTTATCGTCGCTTTAACTTTGACAGCCCCAGTTAAAACGAAAGTTGGTGGCTTGCCGACGAGAGAAAAAGAGAGCGAGCAGCCTTCAGCACAAATTAACACGCCCACACTGATTTGTTATTTCTCAAGAAGCTTAATGCTGTACCTGTGAAGATTTCTGACAGTCTCTGTCAGTGTTTTGTGTCAATTGATTTCCACCAATTTATATATATATATATATATATATATATATATATATATATATATTGTTGACAAATGTTAAATGTTAATGTAAATTAACATTTAAAATATGTCTCTAAAAATGTGCCATTCATTTTCAATAGACTACAGTCATGCATTCAACTGCAATTATTTAATCAGTTTCAATAGTATTTTACCATAGCAATCACCATGTTTGCATCCACAAATATACAATTGGAAAATTACAGATGAATAATCTTTTTTTTCACTCTTAATTTTCCACTTTTTTTTTATCCCCTTTGGTTTTCAGTTCACAGTTCACAAGCAGTTTATTATCCCTCCAAGGAGTTTTTGGGAAGAATTGGGGAAAAAGGATGGTCTCACACCAATCGCGGTGATACCGCAGTAAATCTCCAAGAAAAACCATGATGTCAAACCAGAAAGCTGTCTCCTACAACTAATGGTAGGGATGAAGTGAAGCAGGATGGGAAGAGGTGCTAACTGCCCATTCGCACGTTCCGAAAATGTGTGACTGCAGGTCACTCACCCCGCCCACCAGCTCAAAGTGACCGTCTCCTTTGGCGATGAGCTGCCCGTTGAAGGCCCAGGAGAAAAAAACGTCAAGGACGGGGTCGCTGATGACTTGACAGGGCAACACGATGCTCTCGCCCACAATGATCTCCATGTCCACCGGTCCCTGGGTGATTCTGGTTGGATCTGCTTGCACCATCCCCACAAATAAAACACATTATGAGCAGGAGGCTTTTTTTGACAGGGCGGCAGACAATCTCACAGAACACTGCAAAACATAAAAATCTTACCAGTGGCAAATATCTATCTATTTAGTACAATTACCGTCCAATATTGAGTAGAATTATCTCAAATGATTTTATTCCATTCCATTCCATTGAATAATTTGACTTATTCAAGTTTTTCAATGAATTTGAGATAAAAAAATATCAGAATTCCACAATACGAGATAAAAAAGCAATATATTATAAAACAATCAGACAATTTAATCTTATTTTAAGAAAAAAGACTTGGAATGAGCAAAATGATCTGCTAATGGAATAAGATATTTTAAGATAATTCTGCTAATTCTACCAAAACCGAGATATTTTTACTTAAGATTACATTTTTTTTTCATGAGTCACTTCGTTGCAAGGAGATGAGCAGTGCTTTGTTGATTTCCTGACAAAGGAATCACACTCGAGATATGATACTTGCAGGAACACAAAAGCGCGCTCTACAGTAAGTCACAAGCAGAAGAAATATTATCTACATAAAGAGAGGTCTCATGGACATCTTAGTGGAATAATGTGATAACATGCAGCCTGTCACCACTAAAACGGCCTAATACACGCTGACGTGGGAAGAATAATCTTCTGAAATCCTGATAGCAATTACAATACACTGTGAATCAGATAAAACGTCATGTAATGGGCTGCTCTGTGCACCCCGAACAAAATGAGGGCCTGCCGCTTCAAAGTCTGCTACACCGATCATTTGGCTAAGTCTGCTGTGCTTCAGAAGTCAAGATAATGAATCTGCTGGAATCAAATAAAGCAGGTACAACACAGGAGAGGATTTGCACTCTCACATCTTACCTTATATTGATGGAGGGATTAATATATATATATATATATATATATATATATATATATATATATATATATATATATATATATATATATATATATATATATATATATATATATATATATATATATATATATATATATATATATATATATATATATATATATATATATATATATATATAAAGGGCATCCCTGCAGTTCTTAAGCTAGTAATAATCAATGTGTGCGTCGTGGCTCTGGTGTCGCTGACTGCATTAGGACCAGCAATTTAAAAAAAAAAAAAAAAAACGGAAAAAAAGGAAAAAAAAAATACTGGCCTCTGCAGTAACTGTGTGGCAGACAATAGCATTCAGCACATTAATAAAACCAATAAAAATCCTGGAGAACACTCGACTAACGCGCCACTGGAAACAGGCTTTCAACGATAACCGTGTCTGTAACACATCCTCACTATAACGCTTTCATTGCCTCCACTCACAGCGCTTTTTTATTTCGTTGCTGTAAATTGGTTGTTTCAACACCAGCTTTGAAGAAAACAATGACAGAGTATTTTCTTCTGCGGCTGTGGCAAAAAAGCAATAAGGGTAAAACAACTCAACGCCGACTGAGAGATTACGTTCTGTTCTGCTGTGTTTTAGTAAGCCATTAACACCCCCTAATCAAATTCAAAATTAATTTCAAAATAGGGCTGTTACTTAATTATGCAGGATTTCTACGCTAAAACCTCTTTAAACACAGAGACCTCCCAAAAGTTCTCACATACTCCTTTAAAGCGCTAACTTAAAGCTTATTTACGTTTACTACTCACCAGGTAATTGACTTAATTCCTTGTGGTACAGCAGTTCTCTCTTGCGCTAATTTATATTGAGCTATAAATTGTGCTAACAATGTGGGGTTCACGAACACTACTCTGCTATTTACCAGCGGGGCTTACCGGTAACAAGTAGCCTTCCGGTCGTACTAGACATGCCAAATCTATTCCTAGCGAAGCATGTGTAGCTGCCTGCATCAGACTTGCTCACGTTGGCGAGCCTCAGGGTTCCATCTGGGGAAAGTGTGATCCTATAGAAGGGTATAAGCGCAGACCAAAAAAACCAAAACTTTTATTTTTCATCATTACATAAAAACTGGATTCAAAAAGAACACGTTGGTTACACATGTTCATTAAAGCGGCCCTGTTTTGCCATTTCCCCAAACTTTTAAATTTCATTATCTATTCATAAAAATTAGGATTCTTTTATGAACCAAAAGCACCTAGTTTGACCTTCTTCTCTACTATTTATACAAATTATCTTGTTTTTATTTCCAAAAGCACCTAGTTAGACCTGTAGTTACAATGCAGTCTGACTTCTCACACATGGAGAAACAGAGGTCAAGTCATTTCTTACTGTCTTGTGCTCACAACAAAATAAGTGGGTGGTCTTAGTTCACAGTTTGTGTATTAACAAAAAAACAGCTAACTAAACATCATATTTTTGATAACAGGGCCGCTTTAAAGCAACATTTTGACTAGCCATTTTTTTTCTGGCACGACACTTTCAGCTGAAGAAGAAGCGGGGTTCCAGCGAGTCATTACCTCTCGTTGGTGTGGATAGGCAGGTTTCCTTTCTTCCACAAAATGCTGGCGACGGGATAGGCCTGGGGTTTACACTCTAAAGTCACTGTGGTTCCTGCCTTGGCTTTGAGCAAAGCTCTGAGGACGTTTCCTGTGAAGTCTGGCGGAGAGGCTGGCGGAGGGGGAAAAAAAAAGGGGGAAAAGTGACTTTAGTGCAAGACCGCAGCAAATCTTTCAGGCAAGCTTCAGTTTGATCTGTGAAAATTGCAAAAAGATGGAGAGGGACGTTTTCTAACCATCTGTAATGGGAATCAAAAAGATATCAAATTGATTCACTGCAGAGGATTTTCATTACTTTTTATATGTATAAAATGAAGAATAAACACAAATGTTTTAAACTTTTTAAAAACATTTTTCAGTAAAAGATTATTTATAAGAGAGAGAGAGAGAGAGAGAGAGAGAGAGAGAGAGAGAGAGAGAGAGAGAGAGAGAGAGAGAGAGAGAGAATGCTTAATGGCTTAATGGCCTTCTTTTAATGCCTAAATGTAAAGACACCTTGTACATATATTGATATAAAATATTTCAATTGCTAACAATGATTATATATATGAGGAAGAAAAATGGCTAAATGTAACTTTATACTAAATTTGATTTGGTGTTTTAATTGGCTGTTTGATTCAATAAATTATGTTTATGAGCCAAATCTTTTACCCAAATCTTGAGTGAAACTATCAATATAACTATTTTCTTATTGATGATATATATTGCTATTGTTTCATTTCCCAGGCCTAATCATAAACTTCTTCTATATCAACTTATACTGTTTTAACGCCCCCCTCCCTCATCTTCACCATAATATCAAAGGAAATCCAGATATCATGAAAAATATATTTTTGAAATGTGTTTGACCCCAACAAAACCATCCTCACTGACCCCATTATCCACTAATCCAGACAACCTTTCAGAATGACAGTACGATGACCTTTAAGACTCTTTGGCCACAACGATTTGAGGATTTAAGGGAGCAATAAATGCCATCCTACCTAAAACCATTAGTTCAGCAGCGAAATATATGACGCCGTGTTTATTCTCCGCCACACACTGGTACATGCCGGCGTCGGACAGCGTCAGCGCCGACACCGACAGCACGCCGTCCTCCACATGGATCCTGTCCTGTGAAGAAAAAAAAGGATGAAAGAAAGCAATTACTGCTTAAGACTTAAAGATAGCTTTTGCTTTGCTCAGCACACTCCGGCAAAGCTTAATAAGCATCGGATTGGGTTAGAGGCGTCGTCAAAGGGCGCAAATGAAATCAGGATTGTGTCACAGAAAATGAATCAATCAGGGCACAAACTGCATTTTTCATTTTCCAAATACATCGCGGCTTGTTCTCACCATGCTAAATGATAATTGCTGCTTGGTCCAGGTGGTTGATTCATTTGTTTCTTAATGGGTGTTTTCAAGGATAATATTCCTCTAGTGAAAACTGAGTTTGCAGCATTTGTGGATTTAGTGGTTAAACTAAGGGCTCCTGCAGTAGCAGACTTCGAGTTTTACAACCATGATGCTTTAAGCTAAATGCGACATTGCAACATGCAACATTACTCAGTTAAAATAGAAATTTGCTGGTATTTAGCAGGTAAAGGGCCCTAATACATGACATTAGTGATGTTTTGGGGGTGTGCTCAAGTTATATCTGCACATGCACACAAAGTGCAAAGTGATTTTCTTAGCTTCAATAATTATTCATAGGGTTATTATTGTTGTTTGTTGTTTTGTTCATCAGAGCATCATTTCCCAGTCCCCTCAAAGCCAGAGTGGTGCACTGGTACGTAAGTAGGGGATTCGTTAAGTTTAGGAGACGTACATCATGACCCTATATAGGAATATTTGGGGCAGACTGCCAACTAATTGCTCTGGTAGGTTTAATTAAATTCATTGATTTAAGGGGCGGTACATTATTTAGAAGGAGGGAGGTCACTGGAAGATTTTACACTGCTCTGAAATAAAGATTTTTCTTGGCACATTAATCAAAGTTTGGCTTCCGTTTTTTCCGCAAAACCTGAAAAAATAGCTTTAACACCCAATTAATCAATTAGTCTTCTTGATTTGGCATAAGAATAAAAATCTTTCTCTCATGATCGTCAACTATATTTTTTATTTATATATTATAATATGACATTGAAAGAAAGGGGAAGAGCAAGAAAAGCATTGCTTCTTTCTGCTCCTTCTCGAACATACCATTGTGAGATTTATTCACTTTTTTTTATTTTATTTCATGAAAATGGAAATCTTACATTACTATCAGTTTGTGTTTTTGTTCTTTTATTTTATATGTTTGATCTGTTCGAGATGAAAAAAAAGATTAACTCAAATCAAGTCAAAACCATTAGAAGCTGCTGCACATCTCTTGTGTGTGTAAGGAGCAATATGCTGGTCGTGGTCTTAGTGTAACCAAACAACTGACATCCATAAAGCCATATGCTGCTAGGGTTAGTGGTAACATTACATTTACTGTACATGCATTATTAACATTATCTTCACAGTCTAATCATGTATTTTTTATTCCTGTGGGGAAAAAATCACATATTCCCTCAGTATCACTAATACATGCATTCATTCATCTTCTATACCCTCTTGTTCCTCACTAGGATTACAGGGATCTGCTGGAGCCAATCCCATTGTACTTCAGGCAAGAGGCAGGGACACGCCCCAGACTGATCACCAATCTACTATGGGGAACACACACCATTCACACACACACCTACAGGCAACCTTCTTGCTGTGAGGAAACAGCACAACCCACTGCGCCACCAATCACTAATACATTTATTTAAATTAAAGCAGATACAATTACCAACCAGCAATCTTGAGCACATTCAATTGTAAGAATCATAGTGACAATATTTTTGAAATCAAATTAAAGAGTGACATTTAAAAAAAAATCCTTCATAATTTCAGGTTATATTGGCATTCTAATTTAAAGAAGATATGCCTAGCCCTGATCATAATTAAATGCCATGAAGGAAATATATCTCTGCAGCATGTTAGCTGACAGACAGGTTCATAGCTGGATCAGAAAAGGCACCTATGTACGTTATTTCTCTGATGGTCTGGAATAACGTGTGCTGCTGTGTACTGTGTATTTCACAGTAGATTAAGTCCATTGTCCCTAAATCAGGAGGAGCTTAAACATGCACCATGAATAATGAAAAACAACCGCCGACTCCATTCAAATGAAATAGAGCAATCTCTCGGGAACTACACTGATCCACTCTCTAAGACTGTGTAATCTGCCAAGGTGGAGCGGAATAAGACAGTTCCATTCCACGTCTCATCACCAGCAATGCTTTAGCGGGATGTTTGCGCTCCCCTTTCATCTCATCTCCCAATAGCACTTGGAATAACAGTGATGCGTTGTGATGCCGGGCGGTGAGGAACGAGAAAGGGGTGAACTGAAGCTGAAGAATGAGTCTTTAAAGTGAGAGACTGGTAGGTGGCAGGAAGACAGGCGGTGATTTACCTCCGAGAGCAGCTGCTGGCCGTTCTTCAGCCACGTGTAGGACGGCTTGGGTTTGCCGTTGGCTCGGCACTCCCAGTATAGTCTCTCCTCTATGGCCAGGGCGGTGTCCTTCATGGTCTGGATCCACTGAGGCTTGGCTGAGGAAAAAATAATAACACTCCGGTGAAATGTCTGATGAGAACCAGATTTTGACGGAGCAGAATCATCTAATTCAGGGGAGTCAAATTCAATTCAATTCATGGGCAGCATTCAGCAATTTGATCTTGAATGGGGCGGACCAGTGAAAATGAACGTATAAATAACTACAGCACACACACACTCTCCCCTTTTATGTGAAGAAATAGATTGTACACACTACTGTCCAGACGCAAAATTTCCTTATTTTTGAAAGAAAAGCATTGTTTTTTCCAATGAAGGTAACTTTAAACTAATCAGAAATATATACATTGCTCTATACATTGCTAATGTGATAAATGACTATTATAGCTGCAAATGTCTGATTTTTGGTGCAATATCTACATAGGTGTTTAGAGGCCCATTTCCAGAAACTACTACTCTTTGCATCAGAAGGCTAATGGACGATTAGAAAACAATCATGCTAGCACAGCGGAAAACAGTTTAGCTGGTTAGAGAAACTGTAAAACTGACCTTCCTTTGACGAAAGCAAAGTTTGATGGAAAAAAATATTATTTCAAATACAAATCATTGTTTCTAACCGTATCAATGTCTTTACTTATACTTATACTTTACTTTTCTATTCATTTTACAACTCGTGGTGTTAAATAAAAGTGACTTTTAATTGGAAACACTAAATTGTCTTCCAAATCATTTACTAATAAAAACTATGAATATTTCATCCCTTTTACCCCAGAAAGATACTGACTGACTTCAGGAGCTGGTTTTTGTTACACTTTGTACAGTCATCCATTGGGCTGGTTTGACACTCCTAGTTTAATTGAAAAGTTTGCATCCATAATAGTTCCAAAGAAAGCATGAGTTTGACAGTTCAAAGCAGCAGAAATTGGAGCTATTGGAGAAAGGCTTCCATCACTTAAAGCCTGTGGCATCTCAAGAGGAGTACAATACGCCACAAACCCAGAAGCCATCATGATGGAAGAAGTGCACCCGGCCTAACCCCTCACCCTGACCTGTCGCCTTCATTCTCCCTATAATAAACATCACCCTGTTTCCTATCCAGCACACAAATCCCCGCGTCTCACCCCCTAATATACTTGCGGCTTTTCAGGAATAAACGTTGAGCTCATAATAAGCACAGCTCACTTCGCAGGCACTGTACATACTGTCAATTCCAATTTCACAAGCGTTGCTTTCCCACTTTCGGAAAAACGCACAGGAAAACACACAGAGGCTGAATCAAGCCAAGAACCCGAAATGTAATAACTGCAGTAAAATCAAAAACCAGCGGCGCTTATTATCCGGGAAGAAGGTAATGACTTGTTTTTGCTGTGTATGACAACATGCTTACAATTACAATAATTATGAAATTACACATCTTTTTAGTTTTTGGGCGCCCTATGAAAGATCCTTATTTTTTCCAAGCACTCATGAATAAACAGCAAATCTGCATCAAACTGCATTAGAGTCGATAATACACTCGATAATTTGACTCTCACTGTTTTTAAGTCAGAGCTGAAGACTTTTCTGTTTGCTGCTGCCTATTGCTGATGTCATTTCTTAATTATTTTTTACTGCACTGTAACTTTGTTATTGTTTTTTTTATTTTAATTTATGATTTCCCCCTTTTAATCAACTGTTTTTTAATTATAGCTTGATTGTCTTTGTTTTTAATTTGAATCTTATTTAATTTTAATTACATTTTAATTTCTGATTAAAACTTCAGATTGATTCTGATTCCTTATTTTTTAATTCTATATTTGTGAATTTTTCCCTTTTAATCAACTGTTTTAAAATTTTATCTTTATGCTTTTAATGTTTTATGCAAATCACTTTCATTTTGTTGAAATGTGCTATACAAATAAATTTTCCTTGCCTATTTTCTTCAGTTATATTAATCATCAACTATTTTGAAAATTGATTCATTGATTAGTCAAGAAAAAATGTCTAAATTCTCTGGTTCCAGCTACTCAAGTGTGATTATTTTCTGATCTTTTTTCTTTTCTTTAGTCTTCATTAATAGTGAACTGATGATCTTTGGGTTGTGGACTGACACACGGTACAAGAAAAGACATTATAGTTTTCCATCTTTGGGAAACAGTGATTGACATTTTACACCATTTATGAACCAAACAACTCATTGATTAGTCGTTTCAATAAACAAACTATCAAGATAGTAGCTGTTGCAGCTCCAATCTGCATCAAATTCCATATGCATTAAACTGCATGATAATAAGACCAAAATAGATTTTAATTTAAGAAACATACAGCATGTTTAAGGAACACACTGTATTTTTAACATCACCATCAAAACTTTTACTTCCCCCCTCCACTTTTTCTTTTTTTTTCTTCATTAATGATGTCATCAGGACAGCTGCTGGCCAATCCCATGACTGATACTGATTATAAAAAGACGTAACCCTGGCAGCACCCAATGACAACAGGGTCTTGGACCAGTGTCTCTAAATTCTTCTTCATTTACTAGCTGGAGCCAGAGAGTAGCTTAATTGGAAGAATTCTATGTATTAAACTTCTCTTTTCTATAAAAATCAAATGAAAATAAAAAAAAAACCTTACTGATTTGCAGTGAAACACTTTCAGTCGGCTTATACAAAACCTGTATGGGTCCACAATATTTCAGCGGTTAAACAAACTGTCAAAACCAATAACAGACATAACCAATTCAACCTCTTTATGGTGCAGTATAGATGTCTGTTTGACCGGCAGATGAGTTAAGGCCAAAATACAGGATAAAAGAGCCAATATAAAATAAAGGCTGAAAATAAAAGGGCCCCTGTCTGTGAAAAACAAATCTTTTAATGATCACTATGAACAGGAGGCATAAGGCATTATTACAGCAATTTAATATTAATGTGGGCACTATAGTTTTAAGGTTGACTGTTTTAAGTCATTTTACCTTACACCACTCTTACACCACAATCCCTGATGTCCCAAACGATTTTTTTCGCATTTTTTTTCTTTTGCTTAATTAAGCCAAATGAAATCCTCAGTACCATAGAACGCCAGTCGACCGGTGGCTGTGTTCCTGCCCATCTTGTTTTCAGCGACGCACTCGTATCCTCCTGTGTCGTCTTGCTGGAAGCTAGGGATCTCCAGAACGGCGTTGGAGTACTTCATTTTGACTTTGCTGGGAAAGGGAACGCCGTTCGCCCGCTTCCAGGTGATCTCTGGGACAGGGCTGCAAGAGAGAGCAGAGATTCTGATTAGAGTTCCTTTGAAGTTTTTTTTTAAGGCTGCCTCTTAGGTTGCAGACGTGTCTGTAATAATCCTGCTATGAAGTGTTTGATGGAGCTTAAAGCCTATTCACTGCATTTTTTTATTCCCCCCTCCCATCTAGATGAATGGGTTAGAGTTAAGCCAATCCAGCAACAAAATAAGTCGACTCACTTGGTTTTGCAGACCAATCGTGGTTTGCTGCTACACTCACACAAAATATAATTGCCCCAGTAACTTTACTATATAGAAATCCTGGCGCTCCTCATCTGGAATGAAAGACAGCGGAAGATTGAAAACATGCTTCAAGGAATCCAGCTTACTTCCCAAGGGCAAAACACTCCAGTGTAACTGTTGATCCTTTCGCGGAGGGTACATTGTCTGGAAAATTAACTTCTATTTTCGGCTCGTATTCGCCCATCACTCCTATGAAGGAACAAGCACAGGAACTCGCTCAGTTCTTCCATTATTCATGACTTACGAGCAATATGGCTCGCATTATGGACCAAACAATAGCACTGCAAAGCTAACAGAGGAGAAATAGAAGACACATGAACAAACATTCTCTCATGGGTAAACTCAAAGTAGTACATCACTTAAGTGTGTATTCACCGGAGTGCAGTGGAATACCAGCAAGGAATAGTTTAAATCTCTTCATGGCGGACCAGTATGTTCGCAATCTTGTTTTTTTTTCTGCTAGCCTGGCTGTTTATGTGTTATTTCAGAGCTCGAATGGGCAGTCCACCAATCTCATGGCGGTTTCATTGTTTATTTCAGTACTGAGGGAAGACAGTCAGGAAAGTGATGCGATGGGATTCAAATTTATGCAGCTGCATGTACAGTACACTGAGTGGAAACTAAACTGGTTGAGCCACTGGAACACTCAGTGTAATGGTCCCGTGACGTATGGCTCATGTTTAATTCATTTTGAAGGCAATCTGTATGCACTCTTTCTATGAAAGCACAACAAAGGGGGGAACGGAACCAGGGGGCCTTCGAGAACCGGCCTGTGAATTCACATGAAGGCAAAGGGGGGGGTGAGGCTTTTACGGGAGAATGCAAATTATAAAGAAGGCCAAGTCAGCAAAGAAGAGATTTGGTTGCTTGGTTTGATGCCCTACATCGAGTAGCAACTGTTTACTTACAGACATTAGCGGTTGGTGACTCAACTGTAGTGCAGCATGTCAGAACAAAGAGCACTCAAGCTAGAATGATGATTAAAAGCCGCGTTGAAAGGTAGGGCCCTTAAATACATGTCTGAAAGGCCCTCAGGTCGGGGTCTTACCGTCCGTCCTGAGGATCAGAGATGTAGGGGAGCTGTGAACTTTGCCCTTGGTGACGCTGTTCATCACCACGCATGTGTAGTTTCCCACGTCGGAAGGCTCCACCTTGGCGATGTAAAGGTTTCCCGTCTGCTGGGAGACGAACCGTCGATTGTCTTGCTGAACAAAGTATGGGTACTCGTTGAAAACCCATGCATAAGTAAGGTCTGGAAGATAGACATGGATATACAATCAGATGAGGACACGCGTCAGCCAGTACATATTTTCTACAGCAGCCGTAAACACGGCTTTGTCATTAAGGTTCTGTTTCATTTAGTGTAGGGTGGCAAATAACGACTGTCTTGATAGTTGATTAATCTATCAATTATAGAAATGATTAATCGATTGTTCGCTTGGTTCATAAAATGAGGTAAAACGCCTCTCACTGTTTCCAAGGGTTACATCTTGTCATCATCAGTATCAGTCATGGGATTGGCCAGCGGCTGCCTAGATGACATCATTAATGAATCAGCTGTTATTGGTTTTGACAGTTTGTTTAACGGCTGATATATTGTGGACCCATACAGGATTTTGTATAAGCCGACAGAAACTGTTTCACTGCACCTGAATAAGGTTTTGTTTTTGTAAAAAAGCTAAGGCTGTATCATTTTATTTTTGTAGAAAAGAAAAGTTTAATACATATAATTCTTCTAACAAAATCTAATGAGGCTTTTATTCCCTATTATTTCTCTATGAACCTAGAGACACTGGTTCAGTAATAATTTAAAGACCCCGGTTGTCATCAGGTGTTGCCAGGGTTACGTTGTGTCATAATCAGTATCCCTTGTGGGATTGGCCAGCAGCCGTCTTGATGACATTAATGAATCAGTGTTGAAAGAAAATCTTGTGGAGTGGGGGAAGTGAAGATTTTGACGATGATGAAGATGATATTAACAATGCACCTATATTATGTTTCTTAAATTAAATTCATTTATATGCAGTTTCATGCATATGGAACATGATGCAGATTCACGTTGCAACTAACAACTATTTTGATTGGGATTATTGAAAATAATCAATTATCTATTCGGTTCATAAAATGGTGTTAAATGTCAATCACTGCTTAATCAAAGCTTAAGACACAACCTAAAGTGTCTTTTTTTGTCCAGACCAACAGTCCACAACCCTAAGGTCATCATTTTACTACAATAGAAGACTAAAGAAACCAGAAAATATTCAGATTTGAGAAGCTGGAACCAGAGAATTTGGACTCTTTTTTTCTTAAAAATGCTTGAAATCTATTATCAAAATAGTCGGTGATTAATATAATACTTGGCAACTGAATGATTAATTATTTCAGCTCTGCTAGCTCAGGGGTGGGCAACCCTGGTCCTGAAGAGCCACTGTGGGTGCAGGTTTTCATTCCAACTCTCCTAATCAACCATTAGGGCCCTTGCTATGGAGCTTCAGTAGTGGAATCCTGCTAGGTTGGAATGAAAACTTGCACCCACAGTGGCTCCAGGACCAGGGTTGCCCACCCCTGTACTAGCTGCTATATAAGAGATGCTACCAAATGATATCCTATTGTACATTTTATACAATGATAGTAATGTTTCTTCTTTGTTTTTTTTCTTCTTCTTCTAATTTAGTGTAGCAGATACTTTCCAGGGAGCCAACATGCACAGTAGCAGCATCCAGACAGTGTTCGACTTGAACGGAACCTTCATTAGCATCATAAGTAACAGCTGTGTTTACCTACAATATGCTGCTGTGAAAAAGGTCTATCACAGAATTCATAAAACTATTTTTTTTTATTTACTCTTACTGTCAAACATACAACATACATACAACATACAACAATAACAATTTCACGTCTTGAGCCTTGAGGTTATTTGGAGGTGAAGATGAAGGCTAGAGAGGTTACCTCCTGAGGAAGTGGGCGTTCCACACAGCAGCACCACTCCTTGTCCCTCTCGGACTGACACTGCGCTTCTGGTGTGGACTTTGAAATGATCTAAATCTGAGGGAGGAAAAAAAATGAAAAGAGAGAGATCACGTTTCAGAGCTGAGTAAAAGCTTTTAGGATGACATTGACACAAATTGTCATGAGAATTACACTTTTCTTGCTTGAGAGATGGAGAGAAATAGAGAGTGAGTGAGTTCTTCTAAGTATACACACACACACATGGGTTTGTAAAGGATTTACATTTGACTTATACACCAACATACAGTGCAGAAAATATAACCAGGACCTAAAATAATTCATCCACTCATTAGTTTGTTTGGTTTTATTTAAAGATATTCCTAACAACATATTTTTTATGATTTTAGGTACCAAAACTCATCTAAATATAGTTGCATGGCTAATATGAATGGCTGCAATTGGAGTGACTGTATAGTTGTGACATCACAACTTAAGCAAGTCCTTGTGGCTCCTTTTAAAGCACACTTTCTGAACACTGGCTGTGTACATTTCTCTGTGTATTGAGCACTTTGAAATATGAGTCAGCATTTATATAACATCTAGACCTTCATAGGATCAAAAAAGCAATTAAAACTTTAAAAGCTTACAGAATAAACCAAAAAAATCTCCATAACCAGAACGAGAGTAGGTGTGAAAAGATGTTTCATTGTGAGCTGTATCAAAGGAACCTTTAATGAATAACACAATTTTTATAAAAAAAAGTATTCATTTCGTTATTCAGATGATTGCTGGTTTCACTTTCATAGACAAAGTCTAACTTCTATAGTGTGTAATAATGCAGCTGTGATGTAATGTAGAGCAGAGCAGTGTTTTCTTTCTCAGATACTTACATGCAGCTTTTATCCATTTAAATTATTCTCTTTTTTTATTTCAATACCTACCAATAACATTTCACCTACACTGAATGTTTGTTTTTCAGGCTTCAGTCTTTTTTGTCAAGATGTACTTCAAACACATTACTTCCAAAGTTTGATTGCTTTTGAATGGCTCAAGGAATGAAACATTTCATTTTGATTTGCAAATTGTTTGTAATGCAGGAGATAAATTTACATGTGGCTTAAGAAGGTAAATATTGCTCAGTGACTAAAAATGTGAATTGAAATGCAACAATAGACTGACTGAATATGGAATAACTTTTTATGATGTCATCTTTCCTGGTTTGTGAATTGAAGGTTAATTAATCTCGTAAATATTTCTAATGTATTATTTTACATAAAAAACAAGGGAGACATTTGTAGCTGTTGTTATTTACCCATTTATTATATTTGGCCCACATGAGATTACAAGTTGTGCTGTATAAGGCCCATGAACTAACTTGAGTTTGACACTTTTCTTCTAGACTATATTCAATGAAAGCCCATTGACTTTTGAATGAACTAACCTTGACGTGCTTGAAGTGACCGGTAATAACTAAAGAACAACCAACCCATGTCGCAGCACTCACGATAAATATTGCAAATGCCGCCCAGCGGGTTCAGCGTGCGTCTGCGTTAAATCGCTGAAGTGCAAGTTACGCTTCCACACCGTCGCTTCGTAAAAGTCGATCCATGACTTAGAACTTACAGGCGAACTGCAGACTTGCTCTCCTGCTGAGGATGGCTCCTACAGCGTTGTAGGCCATACACTGGTACATCCCTACATCCTGGTAACGGTCCAGACTGCTTATAATGAGGTTGCCCCCAGACAGACGCCGCCGGCGATCCAGGCCCAGATTTATGAGAGTCCCATTCAGTGACCATCTGTGAGGGCAAAGACACCATCAGTCCCTGGCAAAAAAATGTGCTGTCCGCTTCTTCAAGCAAGGTGGTCTGACAGGAGTTGAGTGGAGAACACAACTCACTGTGGTAACTCACTTGAAGTAAGAATGATATGCTGTACTGTAGATCTGCGCTGGCGTCTCAGGATTCACAGGTTTGACATGTACAGCTTGAAGTGAGCATTTGTGATTTTTACTGTTAATTCTTTACCTTTCCTGACAAACAAAGTCACACACAAAAATGTATTTTCTAGCTATGGAAGATGAACTCTGTCTAAAAGTAATATGAAAGTATATTTATAAGTATTTGGATGTAGTGCACATTTATTATTTTATATATACAGTCAAGACATTCATTGACAAGGTTAGAAATATGGAGTTGAATTTCAAATAAGATTTTTTTCCTTCAAAACAAATCCTTCAAACTTATAGCTTCTCTAACCAGCTAAACTGTTTTCAGCTGTGCTAGCATGATTGCACAAGGGTTTTCTAATCGTCCATTAGCCTTCTGATGCAATGAGCAAACACATTGTACCATTAGATCACTGGAGTGAATGGGCCTCTATATAGCTATGTAGATATTGCACCAAAAACCAGACATTTACAGCTATTTGCAGCTCTAATTAGGTTAATGTTATCATATCATGTTATTCATTGAAAAAAAACAATGTTTTTCTTAAAAAAAGAACAATTTCAATTTCTAGGTATATATATATATATATATATATATATATATATATATATATAGTGTTTTGTAATTGTTTCTATACTTCTTTGTCACTGTAACCGAATTATATCATTGCTATGATCCAGAGTGGTGCAGTTGTGTTACTGGTTGTGTGTTTATATGACACTCAAAATGCCAATGTTTTATTTATGTAGTATTAATCTGTTTTTCTTTATTTTATTTATTTTGCTGCAGCAGCTAAAACAATTTCCCCCCACAGGGACCATTAAAGTTTAATCTGCGAGTATCGCACACAAAGCCGTCCTCTTGCCACTTAAGGAAAGTGGAAGACAAAGGTTTCTGAAGACATCCTCAATATTATCATTAGTCTTAACCGCAATCACCTCTTCTCCCTCACATTATATTTACATAATGTGACATTATTCCCCCTTTGACTCCTCATTACGGCAAAACATTAGCATTTGGCAAGAGGTAACGGTGGGCTGATGTAACAAAGCATACCTTTTATGCTCCTTTTCACCTTCCATTACATCCTTCTCACGCCTTGCAGGCGTGGGAATTAAAAAAAATTGGAATTCGTTGCAAAGCAGGTTAAGATTGCACTATTAAATAAATGAAACACCTAGAAGAACTCTTAAAGACATGATGTTAATTCATTGATTTAAACAACTCACCCTTATTCAGCATGAAAAGACCCTCTTTCTCCTGCTCCATATCTCTTTTTAAATGCTATTCAAAATTGGAGCACTGATAGGTTCAAGGTTGCTTCTCACACACCACACGTAACATAATTTTTCAAAAAGCGTTGAAAATAACAGTTTCATTCTGCTGTACTGTTTCCTTTAAGTGGAAATGAAAGATGCGGAGGTCAGTTTTCCAGAAGCTTTCAAGTCTAACCTTCAAAAATGGACGGTATTAAAAAATCATGAACGTTGATGTCATATTCTACAGATTGATACGTGTTTGTGCGTGTTTAGGTGAAGCCCACAGCAATCTAAAGCTATAAAATTGAGAGGATATATCTACTCAAAGGGTTGGATCAGAGAGTGATGTTTAGGTGTCTGTGTCCACTCAAATGCATTCAGCTTTTTATCCCAGAGTCACCATTTCCACCTCTTTTTGACCTGCTCTGAAGTGCCACCGCTGTTTAGCAGCGCCCTGAACATTGGACGGGTGATTGAATAACAACTCCAAATCGAATCACTCCGCTTGAAACTCATTTTGTGAGCACATGTTGTCTGACCACCTGACCACTGGAGAAACTCAAAATATTCCGTACGAGCCTGCCTTCCGGAGCCAACCTCAGGTTGAGTTAAAGGTTAGTCAAGTCACCTTCCGCTCGGATTCGTAAATCTCACGCTGCATCACGTTTCATATTCGGAGAAGAAGCTTTTTCGATATAAGATGTGTTTTTTATTTCCTCCCATGACTTATTATGCTGCCACAGCGCTGCGTATTGTGGAATCCTTCGTCTCTTACACTGAGTGACAGGACTGGTTGGAGGATAGGAAAAGAGAGAAAAGAGAGTAGGGGGAGGGAGCAGTGTGAGCCCATTTACACTTCAAGAGAGGAGGTAGAGAGGTGCTGAGGGCATGCAGAGCCTGGCGCAGCGAGCTTGACAAGACGCCACGTTAAACATGCTCATCTCACCTTTAATCAGTACATGAAAATACCTGGTCTTAGGCGGGAATGTGAAAAGCCTGAAATAATGAGCATATGTACTCCACGCCACCATCATTGAGCTCATCTGTACCAGCTGCGCTGCGGTAATTCCACTGTCAAACGCCAAAGACACTTGTAATCAATGCCTGTTGGTGCCAACCGGCGCCTAAGCGAAGCGACGGAGTCATGTCGCTTTATAAGAGGGGACCATCATTAAGATGCTACATGTGTGTCGCTAAGATACGATCTGGCGAGACAAGAGGCAGATTGGCGGTGCGTTAATCAATGTGAATTAGCAAAGCAATTATGACGTCAGCGCACTGAGCGTCTGTATGTGTTTAATTCTAATTTAGAAAATGCTTTGGGAAGCAAGCATCTTTCCATTCCAATTGAAAAATATAATTTTAGGACTTTACTTCATTGTATACACTTATTCACTGTAATTGACTGAAATGTCTTATATATGCTGTCAGTTTTGGAGGATTTGCAACAAAGCATATCCAGAGTACTAAAAAGAAGATTTAGAAGAGATTTAACTGATTTTCACTCTCTCTCACACACACACATGCACACACACACACAAACACAAGGTTAGATCAAGGCTATTTTCCTGAGTCCTTAGAAAAAGGAAAACTAATAATAAAATAATAGTCCATTTTCACACAAATTGTGTTGATTTGCAAATCTGATTGTCACATGAATGGACCATTTGAAGACAATGTGGCACATCTTTATCTAAATGTTTAGACCCGCCTTAATGTGAACACACTTGTACCTGTAATGAGGAGGCGTGGTTCCCTTAGCATCACAAGTCAGAGTAGCCTCTTCCTCTATGGAGTCGATAGGAATGAATAAGTCACCTGGCTCCATCCGCCATCTTGGACCATGGAATGATCCACTGTCCAGACAATCTGCAAGAGAAACATAACATACATAAAGGCTCAAAAATTTACCAACAGAAAATGTTAAACATTTAACAATATGACACAAAACCATATTGCCATCCTGTCAATTTGAAAGTTGCAATGTTGTTTGTTTTATTTTTCTATTATGAAAAAAAAAATTATCAGTGCTTGCATTTAAATACCACTGTTCTGGTGTGGCTAACACAAAAACTGTTAAATCAGACCACCCACTCATCCTGCTGTGGTCTGTCCTCCTGTAGTGTTGCTGAAACCTGGCCGAACACAAGCCGTTTGGAAATGGCTCCTGTTGTGATATCACAACAGGAATGGAAATTAATAGTGACTGCACCAGGATCCGTGTAGCCGCCCCCTTCTCCCGGAGTGCTTGCACTTAACTATGTTTTTCCATCCAAATTGTCTCTGAGGGGTGTGATGTTTTTTGGCATGACACGTAAAAAGTTTAATTATTCTGTTAGTTGTACTAAAAGCAGACTTTTGAAGTACACATAAACATGTTAGCTTGACTAAAATTTAACTTGCAGAGTTGAACTAACAGACCCAGACAATGTGATTCAAATCAAGCTCTTCAGCCACTCCTTCAGCCTGATCAGATATGTGTATCTGCTAGAGGTCCACGCCAAGCACAACCCAGAGGCTGAATAGCATGTACAACTTAAACAGAATAGCTCAAACCAGAAGAAGCTGGTATCTTGGTAAGTAGAGCATGTAGAAAGTACACTATGCACGTATTTGCAAGATGGTCTATTGTGCAAATTTACCTTTGGATTGCTAACCTACTAATTTACTTGTCTTTTGACTTTTGATGTCAAAAAAGTTCAACCAATAATTGCACAATGCTAACAAGCTAAACAGTGTATATCACCATCTATCATATCAATAAATCAATTTAACGCCTCTGCATGTATTCTGGAACAAGGAGAGTAGTCTAATCAAGACTCATCAAGCTATAACCGTAGGTTGACTTAATTATGCATGTAAATGTACTGAGTGTGTGAGAAGGCAGACTGCATTGCTGCTACAGGTCTCACTAGATGCATTTGGACCAGAGACCAAAGAATGCTAATTTGAATAAATAAGATAGATGGTTAAAACATTCAACTGGGAAAATGGTCAAATTTGGCCTCTTTAGGGTACAGATGCTGCTGGTAGAGGTAGAGCTGTCATACACTGTTTGGATGATCACTGGTTCAATTCCCAGCTTCTCCATGGCCGTGTGTCAATTTATCCTCGGGCAAGATACTTCATCCCAGATTGCTCCCTTGGTGTGTGAATGTGTATGAATGATTATGATGAGCTGGTGACACCTTGTATGGCAGCCACAGACAACAGTGTGTGACTGGCTGAATTAGCACTTGGAAGTGTGAAGTACTTTGAGTAGACAAAAACACTATATAAATGAATACATTTACATACTATCTTTAAATTAAAGAGATTTCTTTTATATATATATATATATATATATATATATATATATATATATATATATATATATATATATATATAAAGAATCATTGATTTGTTTTTTTTCTAAGATAGTCTTTGTCCTGTTAGTTGATCACATTCAGGAAAGAGAAAGAGAAAAGAAAAAAATAGTAAAGTATAAAAAGTATAAAAAAACAAGGAAACAACATTAGATTGCTCTCCACCAGATTACAATCAGAGGGGAGTGAAGACGAAGATTGAGTGCATTGTGTCCATGCTGTGAATGGAAGTCAATACTGAGGAGTGTTTCTTTAAACCGGGGCCACCCTATCATCTCTGACACTGACACGATTTTCATCTCTTCAGCCATCATCCTGCAACTGTAAACGTCCAAATGTGAAAGAATCATTACTTATATAAAAAAGGTGGTTTACCTGCCAGACAGTCGATGATTGATAACAGTAAAAGCTGTTTCCATGGCAACGTCATCTTTGGCAGCCAAGGGCAAATGAGATTTTCATCCAATAAGCTTCAAAATGGCACTCGTGTTCTCCGAGAGAGGGAGGCTTGACCTGTTGGGACGAGAATTTCGTTGTAAAATACCAAACCCCCCCGATATGTTTACTCCTACTGCCGATATTGCCTTTTAACTGCCAGGAGGAGAAGGCAGGACGTGGACCTTTATAGGCGGAATAGTGGAAAATATGACCATGATGCAAATTGGGGGAAATGTGGAATCTGGTGCAGGATGCGTGTCGTTTCCTCAGTTCATTCTCACATTTCCTACCAGTTAAGACACAGGAGGTGTCACTTTGCGCCCTGCAGTGTGGCCAACCTGCACCCAGAGATGTCTGAATATGATACCACAGGCATATGGGAGGAAGTCCACGCCAATCTATTATGGGGGTAGCGACCAACGCCCAGGCTCATCCTTCACTTGGACGGATTCACACTCTGGCTGCCTGAGGAGACTTGGACCCGGGAATTGGGCGCCATCCAATCAATTAGATTCACCCACAGCAGCATGTGTCTCCCCACATGCTGGGGTGAATCAAGACAGCCTGATGAGGAAACCATTCCACACAGGTCCATAATCAAGGGTACGTATCTGTCTGCTCGTAGCCGTGTGTCTCAAATTGCGACGCCGCGCCCGCTCCTTGCGGGAGGAGACTGAGCAAGTAATGAGACAATTATGAAATGTCAAGACAAACACGCGACGGAGAACCTGCAATAACGCGGCGGTTAGGTGAGCAGCCGCACGTTCCACGGGTTGCAGGCTACACACTAGATGTGTCCACATTAAGGGGGTACCCACGTGAGGACGAGCATATAAAAGAGCTGGTCTGCACACAGGAAAATTTGTCAAGAAGTGTTCAAGATCTATTAAGGGCTGAGACAGATAATAACACCAATCTGCTAAATGTCACACAACCCACACACCAAACATGCAACACACCGCCAACACACACACACGCACACACACACACACACACACACACAACTACACAAGACAAGACACTCACTTTCCATTTAGGAGACGTAAAGCCATGATGTGCAGCTCATTTGTTGCCTAATCCCGGGGCAAGCCTGGTGCGGAGCGCTACTTACGGAGGGGGTCTAATTGTTTGTCAACTGCCTGGATGTCAAATCAGACACGTGGAGGTCTCAGCCAGGATTTTCTCCCCCCCTACCTTTCATGTTTTCGCTCGGGCCCTTTTTTCTTCGCCCCGGTGTCTGCCAAATTGGATTGGTACGCTTCCTCTCAAGAAGCGTCCTGCATGCCATACCTCAGCGATAGGCCCACAGCGTGCAGAAACTGCTGGCACCTCAGAAACTGAGGATTGGTGTGTGTGTGTGTGTGTGTGTGGAGAAGGTACAAGCGAGCATTGCGCTACTGTCGACTTTGCACGTTGTGGTTTTCATCTAGGGTTTTTTTTTAAGTCAGGGATGGCGACGTCTAACAGCTGATGCCATGTGTTCCCTTTTTTTTCTAGTTCTAATTAACCATTTAAGATGCTACCTACAGATTTTCTTTTTCTGCCAGGGATGTTATCCCAGGAGTGGATCGCTCATTGATTCACATTGTACCTACTACTTGAGATTATTCACACATGTGGCATGTCTACAAGCGTGTGCGGCACAGCCACCACCACTCGCGCACTTTTCTCACCTTGCACTAAATAACAGTGACGGGTGACAGAAGGCGGTGAGAAACCTTTACGGGGTGAATCACCGGCAATCACCGAGGGCTATCGTACCTTCCTGTACCAAACACAACTGACATGGAAGGAAAAAAAATAAAAAATAACATACAATCACGATATTATCTGCCACCTCCATCACACTCATGCCTGCACCCAACTAACATGCTGATTGAACAAGCTGGAAGAGTGGGAGTGTACTTAATTTGAAGGCCCCAGCTGCATTCATCACATATATTTCAGTTGACATTATGGCATATAATGGTGTACAAATACCTGGTGACTATTGCAGGGTAGAAACGGTCTGTGTGTGTGCAGCTTTTTTCACATGATCAGAGCCACAACTCACATTTTTTTTGTTGTTTTCTGTCCCTTTTTGTCTTTTCACCTTTAAAAAAGACATTATTTGGATCATTCTTGATCATTATTATCACCCCCCCCCCCCCCATACAATTATGGTTTCTTCTTATTGATCAGCACCATAGTGCACCCAAGTCGACTCAAAAGGCTGATCTGGCCTTTAAAAATGTGTTGGTGTTGGCCTACAGCAACACATTTTTCAGAGAGCGAGGTGAAGTGAAGCTGGGCTGCAGTGTGGCATCACACCAGGTATATAAAGCAGCACAGCAGCAGCAGCCAGGGGAGAAAACCAACGCTACATGTCTGTGCACACAGGTACACCGACCCTGACAAAGAAAGAAAAGAAAGAAAGAAAAAAGGAGGAAAAAAAGCCCGACTGAGACAACTCCTTATTGCACGATAAGAAGTGTCTTGTGTCTGAATCCGCACGCCTCTCCTAAATCACAGCCGCTGGCTGCAGCTGGGAGGGCACGCGA
Organism: Lepturacanthus savala; assembly: GCA_030544235.1. Classification (NCBI taxonomy): domain Eukaryota; kingdom Metazoa; phylum Chordata; class Actinopteri; order Scombriformes; family Trichiuridae; genus Lepturacanthus; species Lepturacanthus savala. The sequence continues at coordinate 17,007,015 of CM060480.1, forward strand.
ACGTCGTTCCATCTTAGAATAAACAATTATTCCCTATTATTATAACTAGTGTTGTCCAATACGGCACCAATTGATGGGCCAATTCGGGACAGTAGTAGACAAGACGGGCCCACACGTGAGCCTGTTGAGGCTGAATAAATATTTTAGCATATAAATATCACTGTGTAAATAATTGAGCTTCATGCATGTGTAGACGTTCACAAATGCCAAGCGCGCTCATGAGCTTATAATACCTGTTTATATATATGTATTCATATATATATATAGAGAGAGAGAGAATATGGCATTTGTATAGTTTTTTGTCTTACCTCTTATCTTGAAATGTCTTGAGAGCAGCAGGAACCGAATTCAGCCCTCACGCAAAAAGCGACAGATTGATCCTCCATGAAAACCTCGTTGGGAAAATTTCGGTCACAATCGCAAGGTCGTTCGCACACAGGTGAAAGTGAGCCGGTGGTCAGTCAGAGATAACGGGGAACGCAGGAGGCATAAACACGCGCGTTTCATATCGCTGCTCTCCCCCTTCTCCTCCACTCCCCATCATAGGCTACACGCGCGCGAACACGCGCGCGCGCACACACACGCACAAAACAACACACACACACACACACGCACGGACACGCACACAACACCCACGTTGTTTTTTTTTTCGGCGCTGAATCACACTTAAAATCGTCCCCCCCCCCCTCCTCCCGGCTCAAAGGAGGCTCGCCTCTCCCCTCAAATCAAACACAGTCTGGAATTTGGGTTTGAAAATGGAATCTTGTTCCTTGACGTTTATTATTATTATAATAATAATTATTATTATTATTATGCGCATCAAGTCGGCGAGGAAGAAGGGTTCTGCGATGGAGGAGCAGCCAGAATCAGCAGCGCTGCTGGGAGGATGGGAAGGTGCGGGCGGGGAGGAGAGGGAGGAGGAAGAGGACGCACCTGGCGGAGAACTGCGCCCCCTTGCGCCAGAGAACAATTCGGACATGAAGAAAGATCAGAGGAGCATGGTAAGGTTATTTTTTTTTTCAAACTATTTATGAGATCAATAGTTTGTTGTGTATTAGGATAAATATCTTTATCCTAATACACAACTTTGAAGGTCTTTTTATTCTGTTTATTTTGAGACCCACAGAACTGCAAACTATAGTCAAGCAAATTTTATTTGTATAGCCCATAATCACAAATCAGAGATTTGCCCCAGTGAGCTTTTACAGTTTGTACAACACAACATCCTCTGTCCTTACACGCTCACATCGTACAAGGAAAAACTCCCTAAAAAACAGGGGAAAAAAAAGTGGAAGAAACTTTACTCAGGAAGAGTAACAGGTAACAGTTAAACAGTAACAGAGTAACAATAACCCTCTTCCAGGATGGACAGGTGTGCTATAGATGAAGTGTGTATAAGATTGAAACAACACATTCAAACAGGAAAAGTTAAGTATGACATTAAACAGATAAATAGTTGTTGTATTGAATTGTGTGCTATATATATTTTTAAATTTGTATTACTGTATATCCCTAACAAGCTATAAAAGTGTCAAAAACAAACAGTGTACAAACACAAGATACATACAATAGCATGTACATATTACATTTATGTATGTGATATTTAAACACACATCTGGATGTGGCCATAATGCAATTCAATTCAATCCTATATGCGCTCGTCAAGCAGCTCAAATTTCAAGAACTTTTTCGTGTCTTCCTCCCTCGCCAAACCTTCCCATCACCAGCGAAAAGTTCTTGTTGAACAACTTTTCTGATTTTTAAGTGTATTTTTATTTGTTGAAATATTGAATTTCTGTAACGGTGTTTTTAAATTTTCTTTGCATTGCATTTCAAAGTAAAATCCAAATAATAAGTCCAATGTCCATTTTTTGGTATTTGAGATGTGATTGATTTAATGATACATTCATAATCAAATATTAAAGCAGTTATGTTTGACCACTATTGAGCATTTTTTGTTTCTTTTTAGGGTCACCTAATATTTTATTTAAAGTTTCAGAAGTCATAGACCTAGGTAGGTAATAGGGTCATGTTTGGTTCATAAAATAGTGTAAAATAGTTTCCCAAAGCTGAAGATTTAAACAAAAATATCTTATTTTTTTGTCCAGAAAAACAGTTCACTACCCAAAGATCACCAAATCAAATCAATCCTCAAATCAATTATTAAGATAGTTGGCGATTAGTGTAATAATTGGCAACTAATTGATTAATCAACTCATCATTACAGCTCTCGACACAAAAGGAGTCTATTTTAAAAAATTCTCTCAGTGACTCAGTTGGTCAAACCACAAGTGAAGGAAATAAATCCATCAAATGTATAAAAGTTTAATTTTCTAACTCAGTATCAGAAAACACTGCTGCAATCGAACATGTTTTCTGATTCCCAATGATGAAGCAAACAGGATTTTCTACAGCTCTGATTCGTTACTTGAGTTTTCCCCCATAGCAACAGTGGCTCATATTAGGTTCATGTGTTTCGGATCATGATTTGCATTAACAATGCAAAGGAGAACACATGTTTTCTTAGACATGACACAAACGTGAGAGAACAAAATCATTTTTTTTTCATTTTGGTAACAATTTGACTGCACTTTTAGTGGAGAATATAGACAGAAAATCCCACACACTATCCCATATGTTGCTGCTTTTTAGAAGATTAAAAAAAAAGAAACAAAAAAAAACGCAGGTATGAAAAGAGGCTAAGGATATTAATACAGCAAAAAGGTACCCACAAATACTGATTATACAGAGGCATCTCTTTGACCCCCTTATTCTGGCAACCTGATAAATTTTAGTTGTGTTTTAGCCTGGATTTGTTCGTATTCAACCCAACTCAAATCAAGCATTAGTTGTCTGTGGCTCACTTAACTGGTTCATTTGGCTCTGTGCTGTAGTGTATATTTAGCTGGACTTTTTTGACATCTAATATTAGGCAAAATGTAGTAGGCTACACTATGATGTTCAGAGAATCTCCAAACCTAGTAGAAAAAAAGAATAGTGACATTGACATTACTCTTAGCAAATTAAAACAAAAAAGAGCTCCATTTGAAAGCCCTAATTAAGATCAATAAGCGTTAAGAGATTTCTGACCGTTAGAAAAATGTGTCTTTGTGGTTCATCTTCTGGCAAACCTTCATTTTTACACTAGGCAAGTAGCATAAAATCAGCTTGTGTGAGTTTATGAGCTGGGAGTGGCTGCCAGTTATACTATGGGTGAGAGTCATTGGGACTCAAGCATGCATGTACCAGGAAACGGATGTAATATAATGAGCCAAAAGTGGCTGAAAACACAGAGCTGCAGCGTGAGCTGTTAGGATTCAAATGTGTGTGTGTGTGGCTTCTTTGTGTGTAAGCGGGTATGTATTGGAATATTAGGGGGTTGAGTCACTCAAACTAGTTTCTGTAGGCAGGAAGCTGAAGTGTTGCACCCGGTACCTGCTGTTAACACACAGATACTGACAGATTTCGCTATTTAGTATATTGATATCTGCGACATTTCCCCCTTTTCTAAACGTGTAATTTGACTTTTCACAGTAGGAAAAGTGTGTCATAGCCTATTCGATAATGTCTGAATTCAACTGTTTTGCTTTCAAAGTAGACCTGGGCAGTAAAACAGCATTAATTCATATCACCAATATCCACATCATCAATAGAATAAAAAACGAATTCCATGCAATATCGATAGTTAAAAAAAACCAAAATAAAACAATGCTGCTCTCCCTTCTTGGCTCATTAACATCATTTATCCTTTTATAATGGAACAAATCATTGAATCAAACAGCATCAACATTCAGCCTTTTTTCTCCTGGTTGTTATTAAAAGTATTATTCAATATTCATCATTTTTGACTCATGAAATATTTTATATTAATACATGTTCTAACTAAATCACTTGCCCCTACATTTCATATTTAAAACTCGGTCATTAAGCATAAAATGCTCCCAAATTATTGTATTATTTTTGTTTTTTATGTTGCCCAGCTCTATTCCAAAGTATAGAGCCTTTTCATAAAAGACATTTTGGAGACTGTCCTCCTTTGAGAAACCTAGAGCGTTGGTAGCAGTGTCACATATATACTTACATAGTATTTCACCAATTTTGCTTATTCAGAGGAGGTGGGCTGGACGGAGGCTTTAACCCATCAGTTGACTTAGCAAAAAGTCACTTCTGAAGCAGAACATGATGTATCTGCTCCCAACTTGGCTCTGTCAAGCTGAATGAGCGAGGGTGGCTGTGCAGGGGAGAAAAAAAAAAGAACATATGGGGTTAAGAATCCACTTCATGAGGAATTACATCACTAAAACGTAAGTGTATCTTTTAAGACTGCAATGCTAGTGAGCTAGCAGCACAGCACTTAAATCTCTGCCTCTCTCTCTCTCTCTCTCTCTCTCTCTCTCTCTCTCTCTCTCTCTCACACACACACACACACACGCACAATAGCAGCACCCTGACTCATATTAATCAGAGTGGACCCTTAATTAGTATCACTGGTAACACCAGTGTTTAACTACTATTTCATGTCAATGTGGCTGCCGTGAAAAAAAGGGCCATTAGCCTACCGCCAATACGAGCGTCATCACGTCATTGTGTGTTTACGGTCAAACAAAGTATTTAACTTGTCAACATGGGGAAAGCGAATAATATTTTTTTTTTTAAAAAATGTCTCCATTCAATTGGTTGTTCCCAGCGAATCCAGATCCCTGGAAGTGAATCACCATGCAGTCTTAATTACCCTTATTAATTCCACCTGTGCTTTTCCTGCTTTGATGAGCTCACAACGTCCTGTGGTGAAAAGGATCTATTGTGGATGAGGGCTCTCATACTCTTATAGATAAGTTTATGTTATGTTATGTTAATATACCTAATATGTTAATTTCATGCATTATGTACTTTACAATTTAAATGTATTCTATATCAGCTACTTCTGTCTACTCTCTATAAATCACCTATTGCACATTTGTGCATCCTGGGAAGGGGATTCTTACTCATCTGGGGTTTTTTATTTCATCCCTGTCAGGTTAAGGTTGTTTTTTCTGTCTTATCTGTATCGGGATCTAAAGATAAATAGAGGGTGTTGTTTATTGTACAGATTACAAAGCCCTCTCAGACATATTTGTGATTTGTGACTCTATAAAGAACATTTACTTCACTTCGCTGTAATTTATAACAATTCACAATACTGAAAGGAAAGACTGGGTTGCTGTGTGCACCAGGTTTTTTTTTTGATAAGCTTATGTGGTCAAATATCTGCTCTTTCTGCCCCTCTTTTCTTTCTTCTTTTTCTAGTCTCGCATTCACAATTCCCTTCGCTGCTCTATCTCTCTCTTATTATTGTCTTTTTCTGTGAAACACAATCTCTGCATCCCGCTTCTTTACTACTACAATCATGTCCCGTTGTAGCTTACAGCATCCCCCCCCCTTTCCTCCAAAACACAATCATTCTGTGATGACCCTGAGCTATATTAACTTTACAAACAGTGTTTCCATAGGGCATGTTTGGTACTGAAGTGAAGACATTATCAGACTGAGCTTAGAACTTAACTAAAGGCAGTGCCAAAACCTGTTCAATTTTAAAATCTTTGCCTCTAAATCTCACTGAGATGCTATAAATGAAGGGCATCAACATGTTCGGAAATATGATAATTTGCTTTCTTGCCGCAGGGTAAATACAGAAGAAGATACAAATCGCTGACAAATCTATCCCATAGACTGTATATATAATATATGTTTAGTCTGTAGTCAGGAGTTATCAGGTTCAACACAGCTCGGCTAATCCACCCCACTCCCACATATTTTGAAGCTACCAGGCTAGCTATGCTAAGAAGCTAAGCTACAACCAGGGATGGACAGCTAACACTTATGTGTGGACTTGTGCACTCTGAAGTCGTCACTTAAACATTATAGACTCCTGGTAGGAAAGTTTTAAACCTGAAACTACAACAACTTGTGACAATATTTTATCTGTTATGCAGATTATACTTTATTATACAACATTTTCAAAATATAACGCTATAACAAAAATGTTAATTGTTAATTTGTAACACTAACATTATTATTATTATTATTATATTAGTATTATTACATGTCAAACTAACAATTTAATACAAAAAATAACATGAATTTATATTTTTACAGAATTTCATTTAACATGATGTTCGTTCATCTGACATCACTTTTTTTAAAACTTTTATGTTAAGGTTGAGTATCTGTGATGGTAACGTTTGCTATATAGTGTTCTTATGTTTTATTGGTAATGTTAAGTCATTAATAAAATGATGCATAGTCATATTAATATTGCTGCTTTTTTCCTATAGGAGAATAATCATTACACCAAACAAGAAATTAAAACACCTGCAGTTGGATTCTCAATGTGAATATGTAACAGTTTCACTATCTGCTAAATTAAAGCCTATACCGGTAGCAAGTTACCTTATCTTAGCATAAGGACTGGAAATATGAGATTAGCCTGGCAGTTTAGGAAGGCAAGAAAATCCCTAAAATTAGCATGTTATAGCTCATTTGTGTTATTATCAAAACTAAAATTCAGCCTATTGATCTTTTTGTCATCAAGGAAGCGAATAAGTGTGATTTCAAAAATGTCAACTTATTCCTTTAGGTGTAAGTTGTTGAGAGCTGAGACTAACTGTGTCACTTTAAACTGATAAAATCTGTCAATAAAATATCACCTGTGTCAATAAAACAACTGCACAGAGACACAAAACAATAACCTCCAGTATGGACACCAATAAATCGCACTTCATTTCGCACTTTAGCCATTTAAGGTTTACAGGGCACGCACCCACAGATCACATGGCTCTGACTCATTCTACCACATATAATTCATTCATAAAAAAGAACAATGCCTTTGCCATTTTTAGCGGCCACTTCTGAGACAGACCATGGTATATTTCCACCCGCCTCGCCTCTGTCAAGCTATATCAGCGGGGGGTGGCTGTACAGGACTAAAAGAAATCACTGGAAAGTAAACATATCCCGTTCTGAGAGACACACATAACGAGGGCGGCAGGGTTTGAATGTTCAATGAGGCGCAGGAAGCAGCAATAATTAACTTAGTTTTAGCGATTAATGCAATTAGACGCTGAGAGAGTGGAAGCCACATCATTAGGGACAACACCATTTTCGATAACATCTGGCAAGTCAGCGTGTCCCATTGGCCTGTATTCTCCATCCAAACCAAATGCTCATGTAGCAGCTTTCCGGGAGGGGGCCTATTGAGAGAAATTCTAAAGGGATCAGAACATCATGCACAACAACTTGAGTCATGAATATGTGGATGTAAGTGCAAGATTGACGCCACTACACAGTATGGCACTTTTTCTCATCGTTTTGGCTGTTTTTAAATGTTTTACCAAGGGAATATTGAAAATTGATGCTCATGTGATCCCACGTGAGTTTATTTTCATCAATGAGGCTGCCCTTAAGACTAAGACAAGAAGAAGGAACATCATAGAGCCATCACATACTGTATAATGGTAGTCCACACATGTCAACCCTGGTCCATAAGCCCACATACTTATGTCTTGGTACAACATTTTGGTAACAGTGAACCATATGAACGTTTCAGAAACATATTTGTGTTTATGCACATATTTCTATAGACTTGAACAATCTCTCTTTACAGTATAGAACTATTATTATGCCAAAGTCCACCAAAGATGAAGGTGGTTTTGATTGAGCACAAAAGTTGTTAATCTGGTAACATGAATAGCGTATTTGGTACAAACCTTTTTTTTTTTTTTTTTTTACATAGTTTTGAGTTTATACTTAATTTTGACCATATGAGGTCTTTTGCACTCAGATGTTGGGCTTTTTTGGCACTTGAAAATGAGCTCTCTTTTCAAAATCATGCATTTGAAATTGCAAAAAACTGTAAATCTCTAAATCTCTAAAAAATTTCCAAACTTCACAAACCTCTTGCAAAGGAGTGCAATTGCAATTTCTGTTCTACATGCAATGCTTGTGGACTACATATTATATGTCTAGTAGAATGTTCAACTGTTATGTTTTCATACTCAACCATAAAACACAAATATACATGATTAGATGCTTTATACAGCTCGACAGTTGGATCAGTAAAGTGTTTCTCACACAGAACGAAGAGTAGAAAAAGAAAATGAGATTTCTGCATATACTGCAAAGAAAAGGGAAAATAAGGCTGCATCCTGTCTTTCATTTCTGTCTGGCCACAGGACTTCATCAACATCACAGGCAGTGTTCTCCCTGGTCAAGCAGCGGGGGAAAGTATCGCCTTGCATGACGAATCCAGCCCAGATTTGCTTCAGCAGCTATATCACCACATGAGTCCTCCATCGCCTGTGCTGTAGGAGGGATATGTGCCCATGGGGTCCTGTTCATATAATTCCTCAATAGGGCTGAAAAATGGAGAATATGGAGGCAGACCAAGAACCTATACAAAACGTGGGTGTTTGGTGAACCAGTTGTGGAGCAGGTTAACTTATGTCTTCCCGGATGACGATGACCCAGGCTGCTCTGGCCCATCTGCTTGGCCCGACTGAGGGTATTTCGTACCATGTCCAGGAAAAAGGATAAGATGGGCAGTATTGTACGGGCCAAGGGGTTGAAATGGTTATGGAGGATGCCTGGGTGATTTATCGCTGCATACACAGTGATGTTCCCCCTCACTGGCCAGCATCCTCAACAATGCTCGCCGATGTATGTTCCCTCCCCATCACCACCAGCTTCATCAATAGATATGAATTCACAGCTTGATCAAGATCTTTCTGAAACACATGCCACAGCAATGTCAGAAATACACTTAAAGCCACTAATGTGAAGGGCAAAACATTACATTTCGATTCCCACCTGTACAATATTGTAATGCATGACTTATTTTACTTGCACATGATCACAGCACAATTTTTTAAAATCTTTTTTAGGTTTGTCTTGAATGGCACCCTGTAGACGTGATTTATTTATTGGTCTCGCTGTAGGAGTCACCCAATCAATATTCTGGAATATACCCAGTCCTCAGAGTGATTTGAGTTTGTCTTTGTTGAATGCTGACAAAGTAGAAGCACTGTTCCAAATTTCATTCATAGCATTTGACAGTAATCACTGAGTACTGTCTTTTGACCACTCATTTTTTGTATGCTGGGATGATTGAAGTCACAGTGAAGCGAACCAGGTTCCGCTGGACTCTCAGTAACCCCCGCTTCATCTCGGTCAACCGAAGTGGCCCAGATCTCATCAGAGGCAATTGTTCTCCTGGGTCCTTATCTCGGCCCTTCTGATCCTCCATGATCCACCCTGTCGATCGCTAAAGCTATGATTGCTAATCGGTAAGCAACAGGTGAGGAGTCAAAGGTGTGATTGGCGTTTTGAGTTTAACATGCGGATTGGCTGTGTTATCCACATGGATTGTGTATAGTATTTTGCGAAAAGAGTGGTTTAGGAATGCACTTGCGTAGAAGTGGTGTGACATAAGGTACATGTGTTTTGTCTCAAGTTCCAGTGTTAGCATTTAAAATGGAATACAGCCTCATACGGCAGCAATTTGACATTTCCTTTAATTATACCCATAATTTATTCATGCACTTGATCCTAGAAGCTTGTTGCAAAAAGCTTCCTCCAGAAATATTTTATCCTGCCCCTCTCGAGGCCCAAGGATTAACCATCTTATACCAAACCCCTGAAGGTATTACTTCCTGTGCTGTGTGTCTGTTTGTATGTGTGTATGACAGCAGTGAGCATTGTGCCTTTGAATGTGCGTGTTAAGCTGCAAAAGTCATTAGGTCTTATTTCTTAACCATTCAATGGAAAACGAATTCTCCTGTATTATTAGCTTTTCTATTTTTGGGGGGGTGGGTGGAGGGTGGCGAGCACAAAGAAAAATTGCAAATGGCTGCAAGATCTGCCGCTTATCGCACAATGCAGCGACCCCCAGTTTTGCAGAGGACAACATTAACACTTAATTTGCTCAGTCTGCAGATAGGTTAGAAGACAATGAAACACAGAATTTTAATTTGTTAATTATGATGCTCAACTCCTGACTGCAGACTTGACAGAATTTTTGGGGGGGCTGTGAAATAAAAAGGCTGGGAATTGGGACTCCTGTATGAAAAGGACAGGACACACACACACACACACACACAGGGACACAAAAGGGAAGGTAATTTAACACTAAGTGAAAAATACTCTGAAAATTCGACAATTTGTCAGGAATGGAGGAAACAATATACCACCTACTTTATTACTTAATAAAAAAAAGGGAAGAGTTATTGCAGCAAATATGTAAACATACATCACTTTCACTTCCATTCTAATCATATTCCACAAAAAGCATAAATCCCTTTTGCTACTTTCACACTGCTTTGCTCTGTTGTATAATGCATCTGAACATAAAACCTACACTCTTGTCAATCTAACGCAATTGTAGTCTGCAGCGTGTTCACTTAACACATCACAGAGGGTCTTTGAGGATCCTTCTTTCTCTCTCCCGGCCCGCTTTCCTCTTTGTTTTTGTTGTTTTTCTTTACTCAGCCTTAGTTCATTAGTCAGACGCTTTTCAACAGCCTTGCATAGAAGACTAATGGGCCAGCATACCTTTTATTGCATGCCGCAGTTCCATAGATGTGGAGGTCCATTACTTTGGAGGATCAAGAAATTTACTCTCTTACTGATAGGGAAGCCTTGCTACAGGCTAATGAAGGGAAAGATCCTCTTTGAGATAAATCCTCCTGTAGATCAATAAAAAATTCACTTGGCTACAGAAGAGACCTGCAATTAGAAACCTGCTTCTGGGGTCTGGCCTGTGGTGAGTCCAGTCAATTCAGTAGAGAGATACACTATTTCTCTCTCCTTCTCTCCTTCCATATCTATCTATCTATCTATCTCTCTATCTATCTATCTATCTATCTATCTATCTATCTATCTATCTATCTATCTATCTATCTATCTATCTATCTATCTCTCTATCTATCTATCTATCTATCTATCTATCTATCTATCTATCTATCTATCTATCTATCTATCTATCTATCTATCTATCCATCCATCCATCCATCCATCCATCCATCCATCCATCCATCCATCCATCCATCCATCCATCCATCCATCCATCCATCCATCCATCCATCCATCCATCTATCTATCTATCTATCTATCTATCTATCTATCTATCTATCTATCTATCTATCTATCTATCTATCTATCTATCTATCTATCTATCTATCTAATTTATTTATCAATATACTCAAGGGTCAAAGAAGGGAGTGTATCCCTCGCTGACGTCTATCTATCTAAACCACACTAAAAACTGTTTGGTGATGTGTGTTTTAAACAAATTACAAACACAATCTATGTTGTCACTATATTATAATGTAATATCTTATATCATTGGAAAACTTTTTTCCACTCGCTACTGAGGCTCCTGACTGTTCAATGAATAAAGTGCAAATTACCAATAGAAAAACTATTATTTCATTCTGACAGTGGAACCAGAGGTTCAATAAGGGAATCTGCAGAATTTTCCATATCAAGTTAGTCTAGTATTTTATAGAAAAACATAAAAACATACACGAAGCACAAACATTTAAAAATAATAATAATAAAATAATAATTTCAAGATAGAAAACACAGTGGTAGTCAAAAAAACATCAGCAAAAATGAATAATTTCCAATGTTTGTTCCTTATTACTGATAGAGTTCAATCATTCAGTTCCCCAAACAACTGAAAACAACAGAGTTAATACCAAATGGAGAATAAACAGTTTGACAATAAAAGAGAAGTTTGGCACATTTGGCTCATGATTACTAATGGGACATCATTGTAAAGGGAAATGAACAAACTTTCCCATTATATGATAATACAGCGACAACAGCTATATGATCTTTTTTGTTGCCTTTTCTATAAGTAAGCATGGATTACATATAATATCTTTATTTGAGCCTTTATTTATTCATCAAGTGACGCAAAAATAAAGGCGCTGCATATATACTGTAGCCTTTTAACCATTAACTAAGTATTGCTTCATCTATTTGAAAGCCCTCTTGCAACAAAGATGGTGTGTATGAAAGACTAATGGAAAAAAGTGACTCTAGCTATTATCAGCTCTTATCCTTCTTGCTCTATTAAACAGACCCATAGAGAGTGATGCCGGGGGGTGGGGGGGTGGTCGGCGGTGGGGAAGGGGGTGAGGTTGTGGTGGGGCTCTCTGTTGCAACAGGAAGCAATATGGTTTATTGGAAATGTGGTCATAATTTGGATAATTTAACAGCACTACTAATTATCTCAACCACAGTTTCATCAATTACACCTAGGTGATTCAAGTAATTAACTGCAGCGATGATATACATTGATAACGGTAAAACTGATATCCTGATTCAAATGCCACACACACACACACACACACACACACACACACACACACACACACACACACACACACACACACACACACACACACACACACACACACCATTTAGTTATAGCATTTTTTTCTTTTTTATACACAATGGGCAGAATAACAAAAGTAGCTTATAATGGTCAGTTGTGCCAGAGACTGACAGAGGTGTTGATTAAACTCGATGGTCATTCGGAGCCTGTGTTTGTAGTGTCATTCAGCAAATGTCCTGTTAAGTGTTTTTGTGTGTCAGCATTGGAGAGGGTCTACTTGTGACCACTGGCGCTCTTTACTGAAGCTGTTTGCCTCTGTCCGTGTGTTTTTTTTTTCTGTGCGTTTTTTTTTTTCTTTTTTTTTGGGGGGGGGGGTGTTATCGAGAATTCCCCTTTGCTGTATTGTATAATTTCATAGTGTTTGTGACTGATGGTCCGACCAACTCCAGTGGCGATAACTGTCAGAACAAAAGCGTCACTTAAAGCTGAATACCAACCAGCACTAAGTGCCACTGTTACTTTAACTCATCCCACTTTTTTTTCCCTTTTTTTTATTGAGATTTCAAGTCAACAGAAGGCAACTTACAGAGGCGCAAAGAGACACTATCAGCAGTACATAGCCCTCGCAGTAATTTGGGGTTTAGTGTCTTACTCAGGGGCTCTTTAGAAGTGTTTGTTGTCTAACAACAGCCACCCCACACTTGATAGTGTACAAATTTAATGGCCATGCCAGGAACCAACATAACGCAGTTTCATTGCTTTTTTTTTTCTCGTGGTCAGTATCTATACCTCTAGGCCAACCTGGACATTTTGACAAGATTGAATTGCATTGACATCATTTCCTGATGCCTTTATGGCCCCAGAAAAAAGGTCCCTAAATCCTGAACTTGCTGTGCAGACAGAATTAGACTCGCTGCCTGTGGCCTTGAACTGCTTCGAAGAAAATTGGGGGGGAAAAGGAGCAGGTGGCAGCAGACATTACTGCCCACGCCCTCATGCCGATCTCAACAGACATTTCCCACAGAGCTCATTTGGTATTAAATTCGTCCAGTGGTAACACAAAAAAATGACAACTGAATTAAAAGCGGCTTTAATGGGCTCCGTTTCTGTGCTTCTATTCGGGAATGCTTCATTTGACCACAATTGGGACGTACAGACACATACAGATACAGATTTGAATCAAGTTTTTACTTACACTCTTTGTATCCGCCGAGAGCAACAAACCTAATGCACCGACTGTTTATATGTCCCCAATGTTTAGGTTTTGTGCGGCTGTTTAAGCAGCTATAAATATTTAAACTGTAAAACTGTTGCAGGGGGATGAGACAAAAGTATTCTCATCTGAATATTCATTACCTATAAATATTTTAGCTCATCTCTCGTACGTGTGCATACACGAGAGAACATTGTTTCCAGCGCTCGCTTTGCTGCCCAATATTAGGTTGTCTGACATCCGCAATCAATAAAGCCACTGAACCTACAAGGTCAGCCTACCTCATATTACATTGGCAATTTTTCTTTTTCTTTTTTTTTTTTATAGAAAGCTACATTCACACATGATCTTTGGTCAGCCACAGGAGCACATTCTCCCGCTCATTAATATGCGCAGAGAGTAGATCGTGTCTGGACAGGAAAAAAAAAAGATGAAATTGATAATATGTATTTCATTTACTCAAAAGCAAAAGGAGTGAGCACACAGATGTATTGATATTCATGATTTATGATCAATGTTTGCATCGATTTTCATGGCTGTTGTTATTTTTGAGTAAATCTTTGGGATAGCTCCTCACGGGTCAAAGCGTATTTAAATGAACTACGAAAAATTTTGGAAATTGTTCAGCTTCAACCCAACTTGCTTAGCCCAACAGGCTCTGCAGTTGTGCCTTTTTAATGAAATGTTTGCCTCCTTCATGAGAAAACAAGACAGTTGTGTTTGCTTTCATTTTGAGAGTATTAGAGGTGTATAGGTAAGTGAAGCCTGCAGCGTTAATGGAACAAACAACGGTTGATGTCAAACCCAAGTGGATTCTCTTCTATGCGTTTTTCCTCTCCGGTTAAGGTCCCTGCACATAAACACACATCATGGTTGTTCAGCAATCTCTGCAGCTCTGTGCTGCTGGCCTCAATGTACTCAATAAAAAGATCTATCCTCCGTGATTGAGGTTTAGATATGTATAGGTCCAGGGTGCAGACCACTGTATGGATTTTCAATAGCCTCGTCCTAATGAATGTTTTAACATTCCTCTTGTCAATGACTCAACGATCTCCTGCTCTTAAAAGCTATGAGAATATTAGCTCCGTGTGAAAAACAAAACATGGCTTGATGTTAAAATGTACTCGCAATTACACCCAAAAAACAATCTCATCAGCACACTTAAGGAAATGCAATCAACCTCAAACAGCTGGTGAACAAGTGACAACTCTGCAGTTCTCCGAATGTTTGCTTGCTGCATGTTTTGGTGACAAATGAGGCATAAAATTTGTAAAAAAAAAAAAAAAAAAAAAAAAAAAGAAAAGAAAAAGAAAGAAAGGCAGCATTTTCAGAATGAACAGATTCGCTGGACTTTCTTTCCCATGGATGATCAGTAGCCAGTTAAAGGTGAACACATCTGTTTTTCCTAACGCCTTTGTCGAGCTCAGCATTCGGGGTGTCAAATAAATGAATTATTCAAACATCTCAATTAACATAAAGAATTGCTTAATGGTCAATGGGATGACTTATGTGTGTACATGAAACAGGAAATGTGTTCGAAGACAACTTGTTGTTAGTGCTCTGTACCAATCCTAGTGTTAAACTTTTAAAATTGTAATGATCGCTTATTTATTTCATATAGATAACAATTAATTATATTACTCAGAGGCTTTTACAGAATGAGTAAGTACTGTACAGAGGCATTTAAGCCTCCAGTTTGCACTAAACTGGACAACATAATCTCAAATCAAAGATGACAGCAGCCTGTTGTTTAGAATCGTGTATTTGCTTCATCGGCTGTTGCTGCTGCTACTTGTTAAGATGTTGATTTACTAGAGAAGCATTTCACGCATCACCAGACAAACTATAATGCAGCATTTTATCATCCTGTTCCTTAACGATATTCATTCATCTCTTCCCCCCCCCACCACTGTATAAACATACCACAGGAATTATTCCTACGTGCTTGTTCTTTTCATCTGCCTCATGCACACACGTTTTCAATATCTATAAACACGCGGCGGAGCCCGGGAAAACAACACGGCGAAGCATAAAATGCAACCCTTAGTCACATATTCCCAACTTGCATGTGTATTAAAGTCATTTAACATTCCAATTTCAAATTTCTCCCCTGGGCACCCATAGTCTGCAAGCTGCCTGTAATACTGTTAAGTGGCGATGATGTAACTCCTCATATTCCACTGCAACACTGATAGTACACACATTCTCGCACACATTCACACACCCTTGAGTCTTGAGTCAATAACGTGAAGGCAGCTGGCTTTGATTGCACTTATCAGTCAACATTTATTCCCAGTCCATCTCCACTTAGCACCCATCGCAGTGCTGCTATCTTGTCGGGCAGAGGATAGATAAATCGGTTACCGTTAAATCTGAATTGATGCATGAGGCATTTGATGTTCCCAGTGTTGTCTGCACAATACAGTCAGCCGTTAAAACACACGGCATAAGCATTCTGCACAGATAGGAGACACATGTTCTCTATTCTCTGGAGATGCATTGCTTCCGGCAGCATCATCGTCTTTCTTTCTTTCCCACAAACCTGCCTTCAGATTCTGGTGCTCTTTTATGAATGTGGCATTTGGTCCCATCAAACACAGCAAAGAACACCTGAGTTGTTGCATGGTAGGCACATACTGAACTGAGGAAAATGGATGCAGAGAAAGATCCCTGACCTCAGCGGGTCAACGTGCCCACATGCTGGGGCCCCGCAATACAAAGAAACTTATAATTGGATGATTTCATAAGTCTAGCAGTGGTTCAGCCTTGTACTATGGATAATCCTTGAAGCGCTGCTAATATTCGCAGTCTGAATGATGGCCTTGCAATGTCAAAAGTGCTATCAGTCAATGCAGCTGGCAGCGCTGAATCTCAGGGGAATTTTGGTTGGATGAGTGAAAAAAAGAAAACTTTTATAGGTCTGAAACCTGGCGTATAATTCAAATATCTTCTGCAGAAAATTCACACCGAATGTATTTAGTGCCCATTTCAGCCAGTTATCTGTCATCTAGAGGAACCCGCATCAATTTTATACTCACTTTGTTCACATTTTTACGGCACCGTTTTTGAGTAACGCTGATCATTTTATAGACATCATAGATAGCCAACATCAAGATAATATTCAAAATAAATTTCAAGCACATATAAAAGTGTCTTTAAAAAAGTTCTTCCCATAAATGTGTCCCTTTCCCTTATGGATATATATATATATATATATGGATATATATATATATATATATATATATATATATATATATATATATATATATATATATATATATATATATATATATATATATATATATATATATATATATATTAAAAAATAATATAGTGTATCCGCAAAGTATTCACAGCGCTTCACTTTTTCCACATTTTTTTATGTTATTCCAAAATGGATTCAATTCATTTTTTCCTCAAAATTCTACACACAACACCCCATAATGACGATGTGAAAAAAGTTTTTATTTTTAGATTTATGCAAATGTAAAAATAAAAATTTAAAATAAAACAACTAAGAAACCACATGTACATAAGTATTCACAGCCTTTGCTCAATACTTTGTTGATGTACCTTTGGCAGCAATTACAGCCTCAAGTCTTTTTCATTATGATGCCACAAGCTTGGCACATCGATCTTTGGGCAGTTTTGCCTGTTCCTCTTTGCAGCACCTCTCAAGCTCCAAGTTGGATGGGAAGCGTCGGTGCACAGACATTTTCAGATCTCTCCAGAGATGTTCAATTGGATTCAAGTCTGGACTCTGGCTGGGCCACTCAAGGACGTTCACAAAGTTGTCCTGAAGCCACTCCTTTGATATCTTGGCTTTGTGTTTAGAGTTGTTGTCCTGCTGAAAGATGAACCGTTACCCCAGTTTGAGGTCAAGAACGCTCTGAACCAGGTTTTCATCCAGGATGTTTCTGTACATTGCTGCATTCATCTGTCCCTCTATCCTGACTAGTCGCCCAGTTCCTGGTGCTGAAAAACATCCCCATAGCTTGATGCTGCCACCACCATGCTACACTGTGGGGATGGTATTGGCCTGGTGATGAGCGGTGCCTGGTTTCCACCAAACATGACGCCTGGCATTCACGCCAAAGAGTTCAGTCTTTGTCTCACCAGACCAGAGAATTTTGTTACTCATGGTCTGAGAGTCCTTCAGGTGCCTTTTGGCAAAGTCCAGGTGGGCTGCCATGTGCCTTTTACTAATGAGTGGCTTCCGTCTGGCCACTCTACCATACAGGCCTGATTGGTGGATTGCTGCAGAGATGGTTGTTATTCTGGAAGGTTCTCCTCTCTACACAGAAGAACGCTGGAGCTCTGACATGGTGACCATCAGGTTCTTAGTCACCTCCCTGACTAAGGCCCTTCTCTCCCGATCGCTCAGTTTAGATGGTCAACCAGCTCTAGGAAGAGTCCTGGTGGTTCTGAACTTCTTCCATTTATGGATGATGGAAGCTGCTGTACTCATTGGGACCTTCAATTTTTCTGTACCGTTCCCCAGATTTGTGCCTCGAGACAATCCTGTCTCGGAGGTTTACGGACAATTCCTTTGACTTCATGCTTAGTTTGTGCTCTGACATGCACTGTCAACTGTGGGACCTTATATAGACAGGTCTGTGTCTTTCCAAATCATGTCCAATCAACTGAATTTACCACAGGTGGACTACAATTAATCTGTAGAAACATCTCAAGGATGATCAGTGGAAACAGGATGAACCTGAGCTCAATTTTGAACTTCTTTTGTACATGAGATTTCTTAGTTTTTTAGTTTTAATAAATTTGCAAAAATCAAAAAAAATCTTCTTTTCATTATGGAGTGTTGTGTGTAGAATTTTGAGGAATATATATATATATATATAGTGACCAACTTTTATTTTCATTACCATGATCTAACATATTTTACAGACTTAATACTCAATATATCTTTTTTAAAATATTTTCTGATTGATTTAATGATTTGATATATTTGATTTCATGTTAAATCACTACCTGGCTGAAATGACCACAGACAATATTATCAAAACTACTGAGAAATAAACTAAGTAAAAATAAATAAATAAATAAATAAATAAATATATATATATATATATATATATATATATATATATATATATATATATATATATATATATATATATATATATATATATATATATATATATATATATATATATATACAACAAAGCACTAGGGAAAGTAGTAGGATAAAGCAGGTTTTCTCCTCCTGGTGTTGAAATAATATTTCATGCTCAAATACCCTAAGAAAAGAACCTGTATCTCGAGGTTACTTCCTTGCAAGATCAAAACTTGACAGAATACACCAGAATGACCTTCCAAATGCACTTTATTAGTCAATTCATATTTCCCAGCCTCTCTGAAAACAGATGACATCAAAAACTATGTTTGAATATCCTTGCCATCTGCTAAAATTGCAATGAAAGCCTGGTTTAGGCATTCTAAGCTTGCTGGAGTGAGGCTGTGAAAATCCTATTTCTGGATTGTGATCTTTTCTTCCTTGGTGTGCAAGAAGTCACTAGAGGGCATTGTTATACCACAGGAGGAAAGACCAATAAAAAAAATGCCTTCATTACCATGGCAACTGGATTCTTTTCACTCCTTCCTCTGTGAAATATATGTTTAAAAATGTCTCTGTTGCTGAAAGAACAAAGGGCAGAGGTCAGTGTGATCTGCCTTTGAAACTGTATTGATGGGATTTAATTTTTAGTATCAATAGTATCAATATCAACACTTGAATAGTGTTTTCACGTTCATGAATCTCTATTTGTTCCATGTGGTTTAGAGTTACTTATTTGAATACACATTGCAACCCAGACATGGAGAGGAATCTACAGATCTCAGTTATCGGCACTGAAGTACCTTGAGCCAGAATGGAACATAACTTGAGGTCAAGACTACAGATCAGAGGAGCACAATGGCCTTAATGGTTGAAAATGTGTGCTCACCGAGCATTGCCCTTGTGTCTCTCTCAAAGGAGGGTGATGTTAAGGTTCAAGACACTGCAGGTTCGAGTGGTAATTGGAATGTAAGCTCTCTACAGCCTCACAATTAAGTTTGAACCTTGTGGGAACAGAGCATGGCAGACAACTTGACAGCGAGGACTTTTATTTCTTAGGCTATAAGTGTTGATGGGGTTGAGGTTTGTTTTGCTCAATAAGAATAACACGGTTTTATGAGATTAAAAGCTCAAGGAAAGATTCATATCCCAGGTAAAACAGATAAAGTTTTATGTTGTTAAATGCAAACATTTGCACATTTTACCACTATATTTAAAGATATACAATCATAATGTGTAATAAAGTGAGGAGTTTTTAACTAATGCTTTAAAACTAATGAATGAATGACATTTTATATTATTTGAAAACAAATCTCTAAAAGTTGACACTTTTTTTCTGTTGTGTAAAAAAATCTTAAGTGGTATTTCTGTTTTATGGCTGTTATATTATTATTATTATTATTATGAACCTTGACTGCAAATATGATTAGACTACTATGATTAGAATACTATGATTAATCTAATGTGTTGTCAGTATGTTGAGACAAGATAATATTTAAAACCAAAAGTAAAATTTAATCTGAGTTAATAACAAAACACTGGACGAGTTAGAGGTGAAATATTAAATGAATCTGACCACAACACTGTGTCTTAAACCTAAAGTGTATTGCCACTGTTATACAAATTAAGACAATAATGAATATAATGACTTATTTACATCAATAAAATAAGTCATTTAATAAAAATAGAAACCTAAAAGGTCCAATATTCGTTGTAGGAGCTCAAAATAATAGAAATAGGACTGGAATTAATCATGGTTCTATTATTGATTAATCAATTCAATAACAATTGTTGGGTCTATAAATTGGCAAAAAAAATTGTGAAAAACACCCATAACAATTTCCTGGTAACCAGGTGGACACATTCAAACTTCTTATCTTATCCGAAAGACTAAGAAATGCAATTAATGTTCAAATTTGATGAGCTGAAGCTGTGATTTCTTGTTATTTTTTAATTAAACATTTGTCAAAATTGTTGCTGATTAATTTTCTGTTGATTGACTAATTAAATAAGTAATTATTTCACAAGCTAATTATTTCAGTAGCTAATAACATCCAAACACAAAGTGTGACATATTGATATATTCACAGTGTTTATCTGTGTGAACCTTTTAACGTTCTTCTCAAAGAATCTCTCCACACCTGCATTTCACATTCCTTTTGTGTGAACAATCACTTCAGGTGACAGAATGCAGGGACAGCACATGGTTTTCAGTCTTGGTAGGCCTAAGTGTTTATTGTGTTTGTTGAGCCACTCTCTGCTAGAGCTAGAGTGTTACTATAAGTCAACTTCGATGGGCGTGGACTCATTCTGTACAAACAGGGGCAAAGCTGTACATGTTCTCACCTACATTCACATTGTCAAAATGTCAGAAGCTGCAGAGAGGAGATGAGACGGTTCATCCTGTTTGGCTGTTTGGAAAAGGGCAATTGCAAAATGGATGAATGAACAGTGAATGTCTTTTGTAATCATCATCAAATATCTGTGGTGGATGAAGTATTCAGATCCTTTTGAGTAAAAGTAGAAGTACTGTAAAGGTAAAAGTCCTCATCATGCAGACTGTGTTATGTTATAGTATTTTTTTTAATACATGAGCAGTACATTTTTTTAGTTTATAAACGTGTAGCCAACTTTAGATATTTTAGGCGGATTAATAGTAATAATACTGCATCATGAGAAAAGACTGACAATTTAATAGAAAATATGAAATGATGTAAATTGTATGTATTCAAATTTTCAACTGAAAAGTAACTAAAGCGGAAAAATAAATGACATCAGTGGTGAAATTTAACTAAGTACGTTTACGCAAGTATTGTACTTTAGTACAATTCTGCAGTACTTGCACATTAGCTGAGTGTTTCCATTTCATGCTTCTTGTCACTTCCACTCCATTACATTTCAGAGGGTAATGATGCAGCTAATTTTGAGTCCACTGTTAAACGGTTTTCGGGATGAGCTACTTTTTCTGATCAGTACTTTCTACAAAAAAGCTAATGTTGTTGTTTTCCCCTTCATTTGAGTACCCAGCAGTATATGGTAATTGTTGTTTAAGCAGTAATATAGCAGCAGCAAGTAAAACAATAGTGCATGTAGTTAGTGCATAAGCTGTCTATATTTCAACAGCTCAGAGCGCAATGGTCCTTATATGCTGTACAGTTAAATATGACACTAATCTGAAACACTTTGTGTAATGAGTATTTTTTTGATACATTAAGTATATTTTTCTGCCAATACTTCTATACTTCTACTATGGATTTTAAAATGAAAGACGTTTACTTGTAATTTAGTATTTTTGCATTATGGTTTTTAATCAAATAGAAAATGGACTCAGATCTTTTACTTGAGTAATTAAATGTAGTGGGGTGGAAGTATGAAGTACTGGAATGAAATTGTAATTCTCAAGAAAAGTTAAAGTACCTCAAAATGTTACTTAAGTATAGTCCTAGTCTACTTTAAGTCCCTTTCACATGTTGTAGAAACTGGGAACAGTTTCTAGACAGCACTATTAATTTCGACTATCACACATGCAACTCTATTCCAGAACATTCCTGTCTTCCTGTTCACACATGACATGGCAATTCCAGTAATAGGTGGGCATGTAGCCAAGCACCAATAGAAACAATAGTTTCTAGAAACTAGAATAGTTTAGCAGACCAAATCCTTTCAAAGGTGACATTACCTGTGACATTCAAACATGGCTCTTCCTGGGAAATATTAGGAACATTTATGCTTGCCTATGTGAATGGGGCTTTAGTTAGCGTAAGACAGTCTATTTGAAATGCGATACAAGCTGGTTACATGTGTCTGCTATTAAACAGTGCAGTTGTTATCTCTGCAACACAATAAAGAAAATGAATATTTTAGCCTCAAACAGAAGGAGTAAAATGTTGCAGGCATACATGTTCCAGGTTTGTTGTAACATGATGAGAAATTGAATATTATACAAAGCCTTGATTTATTTTTATATTGGTTTTCTATCAATGAAAACCTTATTTTCACCTTCTAAATTCATCCTTATGTTATAGAATATATGCAAAGTGACCTATAACACACAGTTTTACCACAGATCTGTTCGACTTTCCCTGGTCTTTTACATCATTTGACGCCGACTTCAAAAACCTGAGACACCGTCTTTTCCAAGACTGAGGCATAATGAACATCAAAGAAAACATATAAATACAATTTTTCTGGGGGTAGGTTGTAATATTGTTTTAACCATTACATATTGTTATATCATTGACCCACCAGTATTTCCATGTTTTTGTTTGTTTTTCGTTCTTGTACTTGTGTTTATTCTGTTTTATTATAGGCTGTAGCCTAATGAATATGCATCTATTTATAGCCTACACTGACTATACTGCTGACTATATTGTGTAATCTATCTATCTATCTATCTATCTATCTATCTATCTATCTATCTATCTATCTATCTATCTATCTATCTATCTATCTATCTATCTATCTATCTATCTATCTATCTATCTATCTATCTATCTATCTATCTATCTAAAAAACGAGGTTCACACGAGGGTCAAAGAACGAGCGTCGACAACGCGCGTGCACAAGCACACTGTAAGAAATATTTGCCCACCTTTTGAAGGCTATAGGCTATAGGTAAGCTAGGTATTTTACTCCCAGCACGCGGACACATGCTGGTTATAGAAGTTACGGCAGCAGTCATTCCACACAGTCCGTCTTCAGATTCCCCTGCGTGTCCTTTGACCTCCGTCGCTTCTAAAATAGAGAAACGACCTTGCGGGGGGACTTGAGTGTTTAACAGTTGCAGTTGTTGACTGCGCAGTTTGGGCCGTCAGTCAAGAAGAAGTTTCACTCGTTGGTCGTCTGGGATAAAAACGAAGAAGGAGCCGTAAAGCTGGAGACGCTGTGATGTGTGTGTGTAGCGGACTAAAACTTACAGTTTAAAGTAAAGTTTAAAGTTTGGACGCGGCCAGCTTCTCCTGAGGGAATTTAAAGGTGAAACACGCGCTAATAAAGAGACTCATCACTCGAGTTCCCCGTCTAATGGGTAAGCTGTACAACAATTTACCTTCATACAACTCCTGTAAGCGAGTGTCATATTATCTGTGTATATTATCAGCTGCGTAGCACGCTGCGTTGAGGATGCTGGGATGTTAGAGTGAAGTCAGAACTTCTAAAAGACATCAAACCCTCA
Source organism: Lepturacanthus savala (assembly GCA_030544235.1). Lineage (NCBI taxonomy): Eukaryota > Metazoa > Chordata > Actinopteri > Scombriformes > Trichiuridae > Lepturacanthus > Lepturacanthus savala. The sequence goes on from CM060480.1 coordinate 17,030,851, forward strand.
CGGGGCTTCTCTGTTTAAACGAGGGTCAGTCTCCCAGGTAAAGACTTTAGTGATCTGTCTGAACTCTGACCTCTGTGGCAGACAAAACAACCAAAGCTGTATTGGCTTTTTGATGCTGTTTGTTGCTGGAGATTTCATTTCATTGTTATGAAGTTGAATTTATGCTAGAAAACTACATTTCTAAATGTATCTATTACAAGTTACATGTAAAATGCTGCAAAGCATAGGATATCTTTTACATGTTTGTGGTATGTTTGTATGTTTTAACACTATTTTATGAATCCTTTTTCTCTGACTGTTTACTAGAGCTGCAACTAAAAATATTTTGACAGTCAATCATTGAAACGATTAGATGATTAGTTGTTTGGTTCCTAAAAATGGTGAAAAATGTCCATCACTGTTTCCAAAGCTTAAGATGCAACCTGCATCCAGTCCACAACCCAATCAGTTTACTATTATAGAAGACTAAAGAAACCAGAAATGATCAAATTTGAGAAGCTGGAACAACAGAATTTGGACATTTTCTTCTTACAAATGACTCAACTTGATGAATTGATTATCAAAATAGTAGTCGATAACTCCAATAGTTTTTCACTAATCGATTAATCGACTAATCATTGTAGTTATTGATTGTTTGTAGATATTGATTGTAGTTTAGATGCTCTTTTATATTTCCGCAATCTGAGCAGCATTTATCAATGTATTTCTTGCAGAAAAGTACAATTTTGTGGTACTTCTACATTACTCGAGTTTTATGCTACTTTGTACTTCCACTAGATATCAGTGGGAAATACTATACTTCTGACACTCCAATATTATTTGATAGCTTTATTTATAAGTCTCTTTTTTGATCAGTATTTTATAAAATATATAAATTCTTTCCCTTTATTTGAGGATCCAGCAATATAAGTTAATATTATATTTGTCTTGACATCGTTAAAATGCTACTTATGTGTACATGCAGCAATGGAGTGTAAAAATTCAATGATATATACACAAGATTCAAGATTTATGATACTTTATTTGTCATTGTATATATACAACAGAATTTCACGTGATGTCTCTCAGACTAGTAGACAAGATAAAAGGTTTAAATTAGATAAGATAAAAAACATAAACGAAGACAAACAAGATTGTATGTTTTAACCTTATTCTATGAACCTTTTTCTCTTAAAGTTTCTCACTGTGGACAATTCAGATGCTCCGTTTTATTTCCACACTGAGCAGCGTTTATCGATGTGTGTCCTCTAGAAGATACAATTTTTGACAGTGTCAGTATTTCGTATCAGTTATTATTGTAAGATGCTCAGATTTTATATAAATGTGTGATTTTGGTGCGAAGCCATGTTAAACTCACTGCTCACTCGCTGCCCAATTTGGTCAAAAGTCAAAATCTCTCCAATGAATGCGGATTGTTCATAGCGACATGTCTGTCCATCAGAGGAGTAGCAGAGTGGTGGAGTTTGCCCAGAGCGCCGGCCGCACTCTGTCCCTCTGTGTGGAGCCGGCCTATTCAGGCATCCGCGGCTTTGTCACGGTGAAATGGGTCGAGAGTCTCTTTCTTTGTGTGACCCGACGTAACTGAAATGTGGTAATTGGGCAATCCTGGGACCGGTGACTCCCCGTGGTGATGTTTGGACCGGGCTTTCAATAAATGTATTTACAGTACCACAAATTGTTACATGAGAATAGGGTCAATTAATCACCACTATGAAAAGCATCCAGTTCCATGCTCATTCAGGCGTGTTGAGCTGCCTCTTAGATTCTCTTCCCATCGTCGCATGCACTGTGTTATGCAGTCTCAAAAAGACAGCAATGTTCCTCTCCGGCTGAAACTCAAAATCTAGTTTATCTCTAAGAAATACCGTATCATGCATGTCATTTTAACTAGAATCCCCTCCCCACAAATATGAGATGAACCCCTCCACATCCTCCTGTCAGATGGAGAGTGGTTTGTCTGAGTGAAGCACATGAAGCGCACTTCACTTGAATACAAACTGAGAGCGGATCCATGCTGAAAATGTCAGAACGCTTCGACTGAAATGAAAAATCTAAACTTTTCATGGCAAACAACATAAATGTCAAGTGTGCCGGTAAATCACACTTCCTACTTCTTTTTTTTTTTCCCCCGAGATCGCATACACACCATCAGCCTGGGGCAGGTGTATCCAAGCATGTGTTACCACATGTCAGGCATGCTGTCTCCACATATCTGCTCTGCCTTCAAGAGAAAAAAAGGGAGATAATTACCTCCCAGAAACTGCTGTAATTGTATATTTGGAGCCTGTCATTATTCTGTAGTTATACAATATTGTACAGTATATAGCATACTTATGAAACATTCTGTTATTGTACAATGCTGTCCATGGGTTTGAAACACTGCCAAAATTGTTGTGACAGAATATATTTAGCTGCTGTCAGCATCTGAGCAGCTCATTGTTATCCATTAGGAGCAGCTACTGCGACGTAAGAGCCTTAACTGGCAGGGGGTGAGTTTCTCAGCCATTTAATCAGTGACCCATTGGGAAGAGTAAAAAAAAAAAAAACAACTCCATGTCAGTCACTTATAATCAACAACACTGTGCTATCAACATGCAGCAACTGAATGAAATAATATAAAATACATTTAATATAACATATTAAATCAATTTTACAGAGTGACTTGGCAGCTGACGGTTACAACTGCATGACACATAACCGCAACATCTGGTTTGGGACGTTTGTGGCATATCATGCCCATCTCTCTCCCTGCTTGTGTCCTGTCTACTTCTCCACTATAAGGTCTACATTAAGGGACAAAAATACCCCAAAAACAACAACAACAACAACAAACATTTACTGTTAACCCAAATTGGTCTTCTGTCACTTTGAGGGGGATTTCAGTTGGTTTGCATCTGCTGCTCCTATAGCTAAGGAGAGGCTGGGGTGTTTTGCAATGTTTCGCAGTACATGACGCACACAAATACAAACACAAAACGTCAACCCACACACACCAGATCAGGGCGTAGCTGTTTAGTGTGAAGCAATTTAAGGTTTCTCGTTACTGCAAAATATAAAAGTTGATGAACAGAAAGAACAAAACATGAAACAAAATGCAACTGTCTCAAATTACAGTAGGAAGAACAATTAGTTTAGTTCTTTAAAGTTCTACACTTCTACAGAAAAGAATCAATTAGAAATTTTAAAAAGGCTACCACCATCACAATGTGTTGGCTTTTTTCTTTTTTTTAAAAAAGACAGCACAATAGTCAGATATTTTATCCATCAACAATCTCAGAGGTTCATTATTTGTGTTATATATATACATTATAAAGAATATTATTAGTAGTATATTTTTCTTTCTTTCTTTTTTATTTATTTTATTGCATAAATAAATAATATTGCAAGAGCATATACTGGATATCCTGTTGATGTATCGATTGAATGAATTGCAATAAAAGTAAGAAAAAATAGTCTCAGAGAAAGCATTCATGTGGAATAAGTGTTTGAGTAATATGAAGGCAGATAATCTGAGAATGCTGCATACATGAATAGATTAAGCAAGTCTATTTACTTCCGAATCTGCCCTTGAGAATGTAAGATAACTTTCAGGAACAAAGAGTCGATATAGATCTTTAGATTTTTAAATCTTGATTTTTTTGGCAAGCCAATCTAACTGCATCTCTCAGTTTAGGTTCCAAATCTGTCATCTGCACACAGTCCCCAATTATAAATGAATATGTAAAAAAAATCTAAAGGGGAATTGTTGATAAAGAATGGCAGGTGTTTCTGCTGTGTCGTTCCCATGGTCCTTCCTGACCTGCTTAGAGTATTAGTTTGTGTAGTAACTCCCTGCTTCTCTCCCATAAAAGGACACACTGGAATCCTTCCCCATCTCTCGCTCAATAAATTAATGATGCTTGGTTGGCTTCAATCAGAAGATGACCATGAAAGAGAAAATAAACGGACCGAGTGCTGATCTGTGTATTTGGTGAGGGAATTTATTGCTCTGCTCCCAGGACGGCAGGACTGCATTTGGGAATGCTCGTGAAATATTTACAGCAGTCAGTGACACTGGAACTGGCCACAGTCAACACTGCGGTTTAAAATAGAGGTGTCACTGTCCCAAACTGATTGTGTCTTCAGACCGTCTGTCTCAAACATCCTGTTGAAAGATTTGTTAAGTGTCAAACTTTCACTCAAATTAGGATTGTATCCTGCTGAAATGTGCTTTAAGATTCCCAGTGACTGTCTTCGGCGTATATAGCAGCATTCTCGTTACCATGGTGTCTGGCTTTTTTCCCTTTCCGCTCCAGCAGTTCCTACAACCAAGAGCAAAAGGTCATGACCGCTCCAGCCGACAACTGTTTTGTGAAATCAACGCTTCACACAGGGGGGAACAAATAACTTTCCCCCCCTGTTCTGGATTTGAGCAACTGAAGCTTCTCTGGTGAGCACAAGAAGACAGGGACGATCTGTTTATAAAGGAGGTCAGGTATTCTGTCCTAAGTCTCCCTCCGCGCCCCCCCGTACTTCACTTTCAGGAGCATTTGCACAAATTTCAATTGACAATAGGCTGCATTCCTTCTGGCGAGTGAGGAACATGGTTTGCTGGCACTCTAAGTGCTCTTCACGCCATTCATCTGGACTCTTGCTTTTGAACAGTGCCCTCACTGTTGGGACCCCCTTTTCAGGACAAATGCTCACTTTGAGAGGGGAAATACAGAAATAAGCTGTGACATATGCAGTGCGTATTCTCCATGTTGACAGTGACAACGTGTCTCAGTTGCCAGACTATGGCGTAAACATCCTCTTCGCGTGTGGTCACCTCCTGCAGATTTCTTCGTGGATGGTTGCAAAACTCTGTTTTGTTTCAGAGCCCGGGAGCCCGTGGGAGGAGGGTTACTTTAGACCGGCTTTTCAGCAAAGTCAGGGCATGTCATTCAATCGAGCCAAATCTGATTGTAGATCATAAGAAGCCTTCTGACTGCAGTAAAGAATTTGGTGATGACGCATGGCTTCCATGTTCTTACATGCTCTCCTGCTTCAAGGTTGGGTTATGTACAAGACCAAAAACAGGTCTAAAGGTCTAACTATAAAAGCAAAACATGTCTGTTAGCTTTTTTTTTCTTTTGCTGATGTGTAGCTTTTTCGGTGCTTAGTAATGTATAAAGTGTAGAGTTGTGGAAGAAGTAAATACTTTCCTTTACTAAAATAACCACAATGAGATAATCAATACCAAGAAAAAGTCTTGCACATTTATTTTAGTGAAATTGACTTTTAGGTTTTACTTAGAAAGTAGGTTGTATAGACTGCTGTTTGGGGACTATAACAATGCTTCACATCTTTGCACATAATAAGTAACTATTACTGTCAATGTTCAAGTACAGTGTTTCCCTGGGGCGTCCGAACTAGCATGAAATGTAAGAGAAGTACTAGTATCTCAAAAGTTCAGTAATTTATAACCACTACTTTTGCTTAAGCATCATTATCTGTTGATTTTGATCAGGATAAATGCTCATTAAACCAACAAACTCAAAATGATAAATGATACCACTATGGTGAACATGTTGTGCAAGCTTGCTCCCTTCATGTGTGTCAAAATATGTCATCATATTTTCTCCAGGTCTCTGAAATCCTTAGCTTTACTTTTGTAGCACACCAATGCAATGATTTTTCTTGATGTTATTCCTAAAAATGGGCTCTGAACTGAATGTCTGTCCTTTCCTGCTGCTGGAATTTGATTCATATGTTAATGAGCTGGATTCCCATGGATTTTCTCTCTCCTGCATGTCAGATATCACCCACAAAATTCTTTGTCTCCGCCTCTTGAGTTCTGACTTTTTTTTTCTGTATGTGTGTGCCTAGTCAAATTGTATGTGTGGTAGTACGCTTTGCTGCCTTAAGTGCAGGTGATAAGCATCTATGTAGCTATTTGGCAACTTGTACAACTTGTACAAATGATTGGCATGCAAATACCTGCTTGTATGCAATGCAGGCTTCCATTGAATTGGTAAACATATGGCGGTTTCCCATCACATATTTCTTTTAGATGAGTTGACATCTGTCTTGTGGACAAACTAATTAAGTGCAAAATAGCTTATATTTCCTTGCAAATGAAGTATTGGTAATAGGCTTGGGTGATATTAAGGTATTAATGTACACTAGGGTAAGATACCTCCTCTTTCTATTAAACTGATATGGAGATCCTGTATTGAGGGGACAGGGCTTGCTTACATTGTGTAAGAGTCAACTGACATGGTTGATTGCTTTCAAATTATTAGACCCCATATATTTCCAGGGAAATGGAAATAATGCTAGCAAAAATATTAAATGACCTCCCAGCTCTGACATGCTAGAGAAACTTGGTGTAGGTTCCAGCTTTCATTTTTTTAAGGGATTTTTGGTAATATAGTGTAGGAGTCATGGTTCTTCTGATAAAAGAAGTAAACATGGAAGAGCTATGAATTATTAGCAAACATCCTCAGAAAAGCTTATTCAATTGCCATTCTGTCAGCACCACCCTCATGTCTCGGCAGCAACAACAGTTTTATAATATGTTTGCTTTTCTTCTTTGCTGCATGAGTATTTTGCAGCCCTGTCAATCCAGTTACTTTAGCCTAAGGTTTATATGTTTAGTAAATTGTATACAAACAGATAATATTATTTTGCATACCTTCTTTCCTCTATGAGTATCTTGAAGGGCTGCCAATTCAGTTACTCTAGCCTTAGGTTTATATATTTTCTAAATTGTATTTGAACAGATTACATCATTTTGTATATATTCATTCTTCTATTAGTATCTGCAGCCCTGCCAATTAAGTTATTCTAGCTTAAGTTATACAGGCTAGAACATTCATTCATTCATTCATTTTCTATACCCACTTATTCCTCATTAGGGTCGCGGGGGTCTGATGGAGCCAATCCCAGCGCGTTACAGGCGAGAGGCAAGGATACACCCCAGATGGTCGACAGCCTATTGTGGGGCACATACACCATTCACTCACACACTGGGCAATTTAGTGTCTCCATTTAACCTCAGCATGTTTTTGGACTGTGGGAGGAAACTGGAGAACCCAGAGAGAACCCATGCAGACAGGGGGAGAAAGTGCAAACTCCACAAAGAAAGGTCCAAGACCAAGGTCTTGAACGTGCGACCTTACTGCTGTGAGGCAACAGTGCTAACCACTGTCCCACTGTGTCGCCCTCAGCTAGAACAGTTTGTTAAAAGAATACTTTACTTTGTTGTAATGAAGCCTTTAAAACCAGAAAAAGACAACACTGATGCCATATCACAATAGTATGATATCCAAAATCTAATCGTCTAATCTCAAAATATTGATAAAATATCGTACAGTCCTACTTCATTTAGATTGTACTCTTTAAAGAACTGCAGGCTTTGCTCTCATGAGACACAGTTTGACAGTTTGATTGATTTCCTATTGATTGCTTGAGCACCTGCCTCCTGAAATGTCCATGCGGGCCGTGGTTAGTCAGCAGAGTTGCCAAGGGGGTGTTACAATCCCTGACTTATAGTAAACAGGTTCTTGGCACTGAATGTGAGACCAGCGAACCTGAATCACAACCTGCCAATGTGTTCACTGTCTGTGTTGAAACATTTATTGGCCTGATTGATGTTGTCAATTGTTATGTGGCCCACCTGTTCACACACTGAAAGATGTCAAGGGGTCTATCATCTGCATACGGATTGATCTGGGCCATATCCATCAGAACATTTTTTTTCTCAGAGCTGGCACTTTCCTCCATACACCAGCTCCCAAACTTCCGACCCAACACAGTGGAAGACGTAAAACACTCTTTAATGGACCCTTACAATTGGGCGCACAAACCAGAACAAACACTTTCATTCATGGTGCTCCAAAAATGCTAATGAAGCAATGGCCTGACACTTTCACAGGGGTACCCCTGTTATGGGCCTATGTTAGACAGCAGCGAATCTATCACTCACACAGGGTGATGCAAGGTACAACTCCTATGGTGGCTGTCCGGAGTGTAATTTAGATCTACCATGCTGGCTCTGAGCCTTAGTGTTGATGTAACACATTAAAGAAAAAACAGGACAAAACAACTGGAGTTTGCTCTTTGAAACAGCTCATGAAATGGCTCTTTTTGTGGTAGTAACACATTTTTATTTACCATCTGTCATTTGTGTATTGGGATAAACCTGATCACAGTTTTGACTTTCTGTAAGTATTTTTTTCTAACTAATTGAGATAATATGAGTTGAGATAATGTGTTCTTTATGCATTGCAGCATTTAAGACCAGGGTTCATAACTTTTTAAATGAAATCCAAATCCAAAATAAGAGATTGTACTTACCTGATTAAGTATATGTTATACATCCTTGTCAGAGCTTGCTGTAATGTAATTATGTAGTGTAATGATGGTTGAGTAATGATGGCAATGGCACACTTTAGGGTGACTTGTAAACCTTGTAATATATTGCAGCTGATGCTTCAAAACTCATTGATTGCCAACACAGTGTGATGATATTTTAAAGCCATTAGATTCCAGATAAATTGCCTTTGCAGATTTTTCTTTTTCTCCCAGAAGCACACGGTTCATGCAGGGGATTTAAACAGGTAATTGTCTACACTTCACAACATTATTCCTTCTAATTCCATCTGGAGGTTTTCACACATATAACAGTTCTATTTTTATTTTGTATAATACTGTGATTCATTCACTGGCACCATATGGCACCATATGCCTGTGATTAAGTGGTATCATACGATTAATCTGCACATAATATGAATGATACCTCTTAATGTCACACACAGTTATGGGATTGGGATCCTGGCTCAGACTGTCTTGTTAAAGAGGAAAGATTTCTTTTAATCCTTTTCTGTCTCATTTGAGAAGAAAGTGGGCTGCAGGTGTGAAGCAGGAAAATTATTCTTTTTTTTGCTTTTCTTTTAATCTACATTAAACTTAAGTATGTTGACATCTACGAACTGATTTAATCTTTACAAGGCAAGGCGGGAGAGGGCACGTGCGGGAATGTACACAATGGTACACACCAGCTACAAGACCAGACAGGTGAAGTGAAGCTTCAGTACTTTCTGTGTCTGAGCTCTTCGGAGATGAATGTTAATCCCCAGGAACGAGCAACAGCTGCTATTTCTAAAAGTCATAAAATAGCATTTATCACAACTTGTCACTACATGGGAGCCTCTGTAGCTTCATGGGTGACAGATATTATTACTTTTTTCTTTACCTTTCACCAGTGTAAGAATACTGTGATGGGCGGAGATAATTAGAAACAGCATACTGTCATTATGTTTGGCTGTACCTATTTGCATTAGGTGGATATTTGTCTTTTCCACAATATTCAGGTAGTCAGTCCAGATTCATAGTATATAGAATGTTCATGATAGATGAAGAAATAGTTGGATAACAATCAGTTGTTTGCTAAAAGCAGACCATCATGGCCCACTCCATCCATTTAGCAAAAACATTAAATGAATAAACAGTAAAAATCTATGCACATATTAAATCATGTATGCTGGCATCAGTGTTTCAAGTGTTTCAAGTGTTTTAACGGCTGAATTCACATCGCTCATTGAAGCTAATCCTCTATATAAATAGAGACACACTGTATTTATGGCTCCTCTAACTAACTGTGCAACTCAACATATGGAAACAATTGAGTCAAAATGAAGTAAAGGCATAGTTTGCATGAATAAACAAAGTTCAAAGTTCTCCAAAGTTGAAAACAGAAGAGAATTCTGCTCTGCCTCCCAAAGGTGAGTGGCAGTTTATTGCACCACAACAAAATATTATTGTTATAAAGTTATTTTTGGATGGTTATATATAATAATAAAAATAATAGCAGTAATAAATGTAACTACAGCAGAACATAAACACATTTATCCATTTATCTGGCAAATTGTTTTTCATTATTAAAATAAACTGTTGCAAATTGTAGCTTTGGTCAACAAACGGCCGTTTTCAAGCACAATTTCTTCCATTTATTGGGCTGCATCAACCCACCTAAATACCACACTGGGCCTTCAAGATTATCCTGTAAACTAATTACCAGCTTAGTTCAGACCATAGAGCACAGCGCTGCTTATCTGACTCACTGCAACTTGCTGTGATGAACAATGTGTGAGGGTGAAGGAAGGTGTGAAGAGGTCGTCCTGTGGTGTCTGCGTTTGAAGGGAGGAAACAGTGTGTGACCGCTTGTTTGTGCACACTGTCCTCTGTTGTGCTGCTGGCTGTGGCAAACTGATTAAGCTCCTGAATGACGCCCTTTGTCACTTTTCACTTCATCAAGGGGCATGCCGCGCATGTTTCCATAGTAATTTTTATTTTGAAGCCTGAATTTAGTTTGTGTAATAATTTATCACTTTAATCACTTCCACAAAGGCTGAATAGTGGAAGAGTTAAACCTTGTATCTTTAAGAAATACCCTATCTTAAGATCTGTGTTTTGCGATTGTGATTTTAAGCTTGAAATAGCATGCCAACCTGTTCCTGTTTACTTCTCACATCATTCCACAAAGCATTTCATGCCAAAGCAGGAACCACTTAAACTCTAACTGAGCTTCAAGGCACTTAAATAAGCATCACACCTCCATAAACTTCCAAACAGCACATGTGCTCCGCTTTACTACATGAAACGACTGAGGAAATGAAACTGCTGTTTTCGTTATAGCGGGGAGAACTGAATGAGTGTGTTTTACTGAATAAAACCAAATCTGTGTAATTATTGTTAGCACTTAACGTGTACACAATTTCCATCTGAAATTACAAAATGACAATTACAAACGGATAAGTTCCCAAATTCTATGGTAATTATAATTAACAAAGTCACCATGTGCAATTGCCTTGTAGGGTGTTTGTTCTAAACCTGTCTTGCTACTCTACAATGTAAAATTGTTTACTTCTTGCTTTTAAATAATACTGGAATTACAGGTTTGGAGTGTTTCTGAGAACTGTTTCCATGGATTCCAGGTGTACATGATTACTAGCTTGTTGAAGTGCTCGGGGACTGAAACACAGGTAAAGCTGTTGCATGTCACAGCGCAAACAAATAATGACTCATTGGTGCTAAAGGTAAGAGGTATGGCATTTTTATTGAAATAATGATACATTTTCCTACAAAAAAATTGAAGTGACTCCTAACATGACTTAAAATATCTCTATATTTGCTTGTCCTATAAAGAATGCCTATTTTAAAATGTGCTAAAAAGGCTTTAGTATTATGGTCAATCATGTGGATAAAATTATTTAATCGTGTGGCTCTTCTAGACTCTCCCAATGTTATCAGACTGAATGGATCAAATTCTGAAAGTAAAACAACTCAGTTTGCAGGGATTATGGGAGGCTAACATTGTGTCAAGATTGTGGACGGTAGCTTTCATTTTCTTTTTTTAAAGATTATTTTTTAGGCATTTTTGCGCGTTCACACATTGACCTTGTCACAAGGTGCAAGCACATTCCTCAACGTCATTATGCTTTTGTCAACTACTCTGTAAATAAAAGTAAAATCACTTTGAAATAATGTCATGTCAGTTCATGAAGACTCTATAGGAACCAGTTGTAATGTCATTGTTTTCACTACATAACCAGCGGCGTAAATGACAGACAGTTTTGTTTAACATTCTGAATTTTAAGAATGAGACATGAGGTAGCCCAACCCCTTGAGTTAAAATAGTTTTGTGTAAAATGCAGTAGACGGAAGGGAGGGAAGGTTTTGTTTGCATAAGCTGTCTATAGCTGACTGTATTTGAAAATGAGTAGATTTTTTTTCTAAAGGCTGGTTTTCTCTATCGACCTCAGCTGATGGTTGTGGTTTGTCATCACAAACCTCCTGCATCCTTTCTGTCATTGTCTATGTTGACTAGGGCTACAACTAATGACTGAAATTTGATTAATTAGTTGGTTTTTTTTTGTTATTTTTTCGATTAATCGATTATTAATCGGATAAAACATTCCCAGCATTTTTTAAATAAATGGACATTGGGTAATGCTATGTGCTGAGAATAAAAGGGAAATGCAAATGATATATATTTAACCAGATATTGCTGAAGTTTCTGTTATGAAGTTTTATTGACGGAGAAATATTAACTTACTATAAACTTACCATGAGTCTCCTCCACCCATCGCTCCATCATGCATCCTCTTCAGGTGCTCATGCATGTTGTGCTGCCCTGCCAGATCACCTGTGTGCTTACATTGTTCTGTGAAGGTGTTTATGCAAAGTGCTCCCATACTTTTGACTTTGGTCATACATTTTTCTCTTTGCTGTGACTACCTCTGCCAATTTTTTAAACACAGCAATTGGCTTCTAGCTTAATGGTGCATAATAACATAGGCCCAACTAATCGATTAGTTGCCAACTATTTCAACAATCTTTAATCAATTAGTTATTGCAGCCCTAATGTTGACAGAATGTCACAATGCATTTCCTATGTGTGTTTCCGTGAAACATCTACACATGGGCAACACTCACTGAAATATTTTCTATTTTGATTTCAAACAATATTTGAGAATGGGGAAGAATTGCGAATGATTCACAACCTTGCGACATACTTTTAATGCGTCTTCGGCATTCCAACATTCCTTTGATCATACTCATTACACAAATGGGCCTATACTGTACTATACATTAGCAGATATTTTTAACCTGGCCATCTCACGTCAAGCGTTGGGTAACTTAGTTCGGAAGGTGTCATGCAACTAACATGTAATTATGGCTTTCTCGAAAGCTGCAGACTTATAATTAGCAAACAGCGCAAGAGGCAAGTACTGTCACATTCTTTATTTTGTCACCACAGGAATTTGAGAAGTGGGCAGAGGCATGAAGTCAGGATTCACAAATGACTCTCTGTCACATTTGTTTCATTTATTCATGTTAATTTAACAAGCACAATGGAACTGGTCATGAGCAGAGACCCTGAAAGCACTGGGTAAAACCCTGTGAATTGTGTTTTAATTGTGTGAGTCTACCTAGTTACCAGTCAGCTGCAAATCACAGTTAGACCAATGACACAACCCGAATAATGTTAATATATACACAGATATAATACAGTTTTAACATTACTCTATGCTGTGCTTATTGTATTGATTTTCCTGAGAGAAAAGACTAGTTTGGAACAAAGTCAACACAGATCTACTCAGAATTAGCCAAAATTATCCATTGATTATTATTCATATATTTGTATATATCATGTCTGTAGTCTTTTGGGAATGACTTACTTTGTCAGCTCAACATATAACCAAACAACCCAACAATGTGGGTTTGGCTATGATACAGCTATTGGGTCTGGGACTTACATTTATCTATTGCGCACATGGTCCTATCTTGAGATGTCAGACTTTGAGTGGACATACAGGTCTGTTAGGCTTTGCCTCTTAAGGCTTTCTTTCGTGTTTACAGAAGACATGCTCTCTTAAACATGAAACGAGTCCATTTGAAGTGATACAAACTGCCTTTTCGTAAATGGACTGTGTAATTAGGTCCAGGCATTCTTTACTGACAGTGCACATTAGGCCAAAAAACTAATTCTAAAGTATAGCTGCCTCATTTCATGTTTATTCTGCAAATAGCTAAAACTTGACAACAAGACAGCAATTTGGAAGACACTTCTTACTTCTTTATTAGGCAGAGTTAAAATGGTTTTCTATCCCAACTGCTGACTAAATTGTTCTTTAAAATGTTAGCCTGTCCTTCTTCACACTATGTGGGGTTATACATGTCATAATATAATAGATCATCTTTGACAAGTGTAAAATTAACAGGGAGCTTTCACTACCTAACTTCAGGCTTTACTACTGTGCTATAAATGCCCGTTCTTGACCCTGCATGGCAGCATTAGCATCGCGTACCCTATTGAGGGCATTATCTCATCATTTGTCTTAGAAAATTATGCTGTGGGTCTGGAAACAAGAAGGGAAACACTTTGCACTCAGAACATTGTTTTTTAAACCTGTATTGCAAATCTCTACATTGCTCCTTTGTAGATGACTGGGGCCAATTGACAGGATAACACTGGCAACCTCTCTGTAAGGAAAAACACAGAATGGACCGAATCATTTAATTACATATCTTCAGATAAGAAGCTATGGTTACACAAGAAAGACACAAACATTTAAAATAACAGAAAAAATAGGAAAGAAATGTAAGAAATAATGCAGCAAAGACCCCTAGTAACGTATAATCAACAGCATCACATCTATTTCAGACATGCTCTCCCATGTCTCCATCTATCAATACCCTGGAGCACTGAATGAGAGTACACTTCCACAAAAGCTCTGGTCCTCTCAGAGAAGATGACTCCCTTCCCTTTTCAATGGGGCTAGGACGCATTAAAATCATTGAGATGGAGCCGGGTGTGAATGGGTGTTCATAGTTTGTGGAAGGCTGGATGGAAGGATCATGGAAAAAAGGGAGGGAGGGAGAGAGAGAGAGAGAGAGAGAGAGAGAGAGAGAGAGAGAGAGAGTGAGTGAGAGACAGAGATATACTTGGACTTCCTCTCCACCCATTCTTCAACACTCACTCAGTAGCCCCGCAGTGCAGGCTTTGTCCCGGTCATTGTCACAGGCTTAGAGAGCCTCTTTGCCAAATGAGAGGCTTTAGCGACATATGTCACTTCAGTGAGTCTCCTGTCGCTCCTTTAGCTGGTTGAGTGGAGGGGCGGGCGGGGAGGCGTGCAGGGAGGCGTGCCCCAAGGAACGTGAGGTGAAGCAGGAAGGACATGTAAGATACAGTGGCTCAGAGAGTTGCTGGAATGATCCCCTGATGGTACTGTCCCTAACTTTTTCTTATGGGCTTGTAGTGCAGCTGCCCTGGTCCTCCACTAGAGGTGGACTCAAGATGTAGAATGACTAAAACAAACAGTGAGTATGGGTTACTTCATCAAACTGTTTTCTGTGAAATTACTCTCTATGTTTCTATTCTTTCTATAATTACTGTGCCTTTATTTGAGTAGAACGTTCTGTACAAATACAGTTTCATCTTCTCTGCTTTACTTTGCTTTGCAGCTACACTTACACAGTAGCTTATAGGATTGCTGGTTGTTCTGAGGGAGGGTACTGCTAAGGTTTAAGCAAAAGGGGAGGTCATTGTATACTGTGTTTTGGTGAAGATTAGTTGTGTAGTTGTCACACACTTTTATGCCCTAGCCAACTAGTGGCTTAGGGAACATATTCCCTGTGGATTTGTGGCTATGATCTGCCATGTGTTCAGGTAATAGATCCTTTTGCTCCCAAAACAAACGCTGTTATCTGTTTACATAGGGACTCCACCCCCATTTTTTTCTCTTTCTTTTATCACTGCAAGGATTTGTTTGAGTTATCATCAAAGTGGCAGGTTTTGCAGATCTCCACGTGCATATAAGGCTCACTATGCACGAGTTTATTTGGATGTGCACCAAGCAATGGATTTTTCCTGCACATGAATGGAAAGCAGATGACTGCAGGCCTCCTACTTTACAGTGACCGCTGGGCTGATGTGCTTTGAGATTTAAAACACAACTCTGTCGCTGAGGTTTTTACTTACATTTTTGCAATAGTGGCTTCCAAAGAATGGATGTGTGCGCAGGTGTGTGGTGCGCGAGTGTGTGTGAGCCTATGTGTGTAAAATACGGCGCGCAGTATCACCAGACTAAGAATGAGGCTTACAGCTTTATTACAGTATGAAAATGTATGTTTACTCCACTGGTGGAACAAGATGGCTTTGTTTACTATTCAACACAAAGAAAGATAATCACAAAAAAGTCCTTAGAGCAAATAATACTCTGCTACAATCTCTCAGTTTGTTTAATTGGTTGTAAATTCAAGCAGCTTAATCCTGGATCTAGCCTATTACAAATAACTTTTCTCAGTAAGAAGGGACAACACATGCAGCCTTGCGTCCTTACAAGAACCCTGGGTAGCACTCAGTCATTGTCGAGCAGGGCACTGTATAGCAGGATTAGCTGGAGGGTGAACCCATTTGGCATTACCAGTGCTGCCGCCGCAGTCTCAGCACTGTGCAGACTAAGCCATGAAATTCTGATGGGCTTAGACTAATTTATAGTCTGCCATTTTGGATCCAGCGATCGTAGCAGACAAGGGCTTAGCCTTTGTGCCAGTTGGGTTTACCGTAAGCGCGCCACGCGATGCCACCGGCCAGGCGTTACAGTTCAAAGGGTAATCTCCAGAGAAGTGCTGCGCAGTGTTGTGCTCACAACAATAAGGGACCACCAAGGTTAATTGGCTGGTGTCAACAGGAGATTTGGCATTACTTAGCATAGGGCCTTACTACAAAACTTTCAAATTTCATACATCAAATTCAAATTCTATACATAGAAAATCAAGGATATTTTTAATGGTGCAAATGGTTGAATTTTTGTGAAAGGAAAGTCAAAATTACAGATTTCATTATATTATTATATGAAGTTATTTAGTCCATTGTCGATTCTTTAGGCCGTGATAGCAACCACAAAATAAGTTTAATTTCTCTCTCTTCAGCCAGTCTATAGCTCGCTCGACCGCAGCTGCTCTCTTTTTATTTCAGCTCACTCTTTCTTGCCTGTGTTTCATTCCCCTCTTAAAATGAGTTGGGAAGCTCACAGCTACACTTAATTACTTTACTTTTAGCCTCAACAAACACAAATAAATGTTCTTTCTACTTTGCATTTCCTCCTCTGATGACCACAAGACCACTCCTCTGATGACCACAAGGGGAATTACAAGTAAAATAATAAAAAATATTGAGATCATCCAACATAGGTATTGAATAATTACCACCTAGTTTCTCAAAATTCAGCTGAGTTTTTCCTGTATTCCTGTTCACAGACAAACAATCAGACAAACAGCACCAAAACAATACCTATTTCTCAAAGGTAATTATTTAATTCACAACTATTATTTTTAAACCTTTTTTCCAGGTCCTTTGTGCCTTATAAAGTCCAATTGACGTCAGCCGATCTGCACCAACACGTTCTCCTGATCTGTCTCCATTAACCAGCGGAGGGTGATGAGGTTGGCGGGGAGCCTGCAGCTTGTTCTGCTTTTTGCCTTGACCTCAAGGGCTGCAGGCCTCAATATCCCTCTGGAAGGTATGAGTGTTATTTAAAGTGGTACCTACTGCACATTTATTCTCCCATAAATATCAACAGTGGATTTACAAGGTATGTCCCACATGCAAGGCAAGACTTAATCAATATGCAATGTTGATTTTCCCTTTCTCTGTTCTGAAAGACATAATATTTGTCAAACATGTCCATTGTTTAAATGTCTGATCTCTTTGAGTAGGAGTTGTCTTTTTATGCTAACAAAACATATATTTAAGATTTCTACATAATTGTATATGTTCATGTCTTCATATTGTAGTGGAGCAGGTTCCAACCATAATAACTCAAACATCAGGTCCCGTTATTGGCCTTCCTTTGGACAACACGGTTACTATAAGATGTGAAGCCAGAGGCAACCCAACGCCAGAGTAAGTGATATCAACATGATCTGTGTCCCAATTATCTGTTCCAAAGGATACTAGCTTTCATTAAAAAAACAAAAACAAAACATGCTGTATACCTGCAGTTACATTATATCTTTGTATGTTTTGCTTTAACAGATACAGATGGACAAAAGATGGCCAAGACTTTATTCCTCCCCACTTTAGAAGAAACATCAACCACACAAATGGCAATTTTGTGCTTCACAACAAGCAACTGGCCCAGTTCCAGGGCAAATACCGGTGCTATGCTACTAACAAGCTGGGAACTGCCATGACAGAGGAGATTGAACTGATAGTTCCTCGTAAATAACTTTTATTCTATTACGTGAAAATGCTGACTAAAACTTCAGAGTCACAATAAACTGTGCCTTTCTATCATGTTTTCTTGATAAAGTTTTCACTTTCATGTGTTAATGTCTCTGTTTTGGTTAGATATCCCAAAATTTCCAAAGGAGACAATTGATCCTATCGTTATTGAGGAGGGAGAGCCGATCGTCCTGAAATGCAACCCTCCAGAAGGCGTGGCCCCACGTCAAATCTTCTGGATGTCTATTGGTAAGCATAGAAGTATTTGGTAAAGCTTGTAATTAATGTGTGAGTGTCATGGTGGCCAACAGGGGCAAACTCTTTGCAAATGGCAAAACGCTGCAAATACAGAAATGATGCAAAACCAAAAACACACAAACGCATCAAACTAATACAACAAAAAGATGCTGCAGGAGAAAATTGCTGCGATCACAGAAACTAAGCAGAAGCAAAGACTTACAAATCCACAAAACAAATGTAAAAGAAGAGAGAAATGCTGCAAATTCGCTGTCTGTTTCTGTTACCAAGGAAACATGACGCTCTGCTCATGATGTACCTGTGCGCTGTTTGGACCTGAGTGAAAGCAAAGACCTAGAGCTTAAAACTGAAGCAAAAGCGATTATTTTCTGCTGAACGATTCGGGATACCATGTGGTGCGGCTCGCATGTGAAAATGATCGCTTTTGTTTAATTTTTTTTTTTTTAATATCTCTATGGTTCACATTAACATGTCTTTGTCTTTTTTCATATGGGTTCAAAAGGCACATGTGCACACCATGAGCAGCAGGAAACAAACTTTGCAGTATTTCTCTCTTGTAGTTATTTTGTGGGTTTGCAAGTTTTTGCTTCTGCTTCATTTCTGTGATTGCAGCATTTTTCTCCTGCAGCATTTTTTGTTGCATTTGTTTTACTTGTGTGTTTTTGGTTTCGCATTGTTTCTGTGTTTGCAGCATTTTTCCATTGGCGATGTGCGTGCCCTTGTTGGCCACTGTAGAAGAAAAACACTTATCCACAACTGCAGAGATTTGCCAACGCTTAAGTATGCTATAAATTAACAAAGCTGCACAACGTGTTATTCAACAATGTCTGAAAACAAATGTGTTTAAATGCTCATATTGGCAAACAGGGCAAAAAGGTTATTATTGTAGAGATATGATATATCATAAAAATGGGGATAAGGGTACACACCTATAAACAATCTCACTTCTGAGTCATGCTTTGTGTAATTTTTGTTGTGGGAATTCAAATCCTGCCTTTTTACACACCTCTACACACCTGGCCAGTCGGATAAATTACAAAAATTGTAGAAAGCAACCCCCATGCTTGTGATGTCAGGCTATGGTGTTTCAGACACTGTCAAATAACTTGCACAATGTGAAATACATCGAGGCCTCCGCCGTTCATGAGTCATGTCCTTGTCATTGTGCTAACACCATACGGTGCTCTAGGATGGAATAGTGTGTGTATAGTTTGTAGGGTTCTTTGTGTAACAGCTGAAAAGAAAGAGGTTTGCTTCACCATGTTCCTTGTTAAAAGCACGTGGCTGTCAGGACAGATAAGGTGAAGTACACACTTGAGTCCCACAAGTTTCAGGTTGAGTTTTCTATCATGCCCTAAAGAGCTCCTCAAACAGCTCCAACAAATAAGGCTGGGAGGACAGCGAGGGCTGCAAGCTCAGCTGGAAGGAACGCAACAAATGAGGACTGGGACAGAATTAATGAAAGGTGTTTTTCTTTAAAATATTTACTTTTAGCCATTGCAGAGATCACAACAATATAACATGATCAAAGATACTTCAGCATGTACATCAATTATATTACATTGTCTGCGCTCTCTGCATGCAAGCGTGTCTTTTTACATTAGTGACCCATCTTCGCCTCAGGTGTCGCGTGACATAAATCAGAACCAAATATGAGTTTCCTTTAAGTGCTGACAAAACAATGCCTAAAAGCTATTTCTTGAAGTCAAATGAAGCTGTTAAATACTGTGAATGGGTTGCCCAAGGATTCACACAGAGCATCAGCGAACCAAGACTTAAATAATGGCTGTATAGTATGTAAACCAAACTGTCAGAGTGCGTTCACATAGAAGGAAAGTCTTTAGGGCATTTCCATTAGCGCATATGAGGCTTCATTGTATTGCAATTTGCTATCGGATGACCCGAGTCTCTTTGTGAGTTATTGTTGAAATCATTTTTATTTTATCCTCTTGTGTACCCGATGAATATATTTTTGAATGTGTGCGAAAATTCAATTTGTGTCTTCGTACCAGCTACAATACAGCATATACAGGCAGTGGTGAAATCGACAGCATATCATTGATAACATATGCGCTCTTTTTCAGATCTCCAGCACATTGAGCAGGACGAGAGGGTTTCCATGGGCACTGATGGAAACCTGTACTTCTCTAATGCCTTACAGAAAGACAGCCGTCCAGACTATTGTTGCAATGCTGCCTTCTCCACGATCCGCACCATCGTCCAAAAGACCCCCATGGCCGTCGTGGTCAAGAGCTGTAGGTTTACAATATAGTCTGTGGGATTTTGTATACAACTGTCGGACAACAGTATCGCTATCTAACTTACATAACTGATTCCTGGGAAGCTGATGGGATACATATCTTATTGCAGTGGTTCTCAACCTTATCTGTTGTCAAGGACCTCCAGATTTATAAATCAGGCCACGAACTCATATTTGATAAGATACAGTGTCAGGGATTCCCATCAGATAATATGTAGTTATTACATAACTCTATACTGTAGACAGTGAAATGTGTTAAACCTCCTTACAGAATAGTCATTCCTAAGTCCTTTTTGGTACATTTTTTACTAGTATTTCCTGAGTACATACTGAAGAGCAGGCCTTGTGTTGTCACAATAATGATAGGATTGTTTTGCTTCTCTCTTCAGACTAGATTGAGCAGCAAAACATGTCTGTGACACTACCACAACGCAGTATCATTTTCACAGTTTTGTTTGTGTTCCAGCTAAACCTGGCAAAGAATCAACTGACAGCAGCGATGCCAGTGTGTGATATTATCACATTAAAGCCTTCACAGTAAAAAAAAAAAATCAAAGCATCTCCTATGTTATGTGACGCTCTATTGAAGAGACAAAACAATCAGGCTTCAAGTTGCAAATAGCTGCAGTTTTGCTTAAAATGATGCATGAGGAGGGCTGGTCTCTGTGTCCACTGCAGCTGAAGCCCCCCGAGTGAAAACACCCAGCCTGCTGCTGCCCTCTGGTGTTCAGACGGAGATAGTGCTGCTAAAGGGAGAGGAGCTGCAGCTCGAGTGTATACCAGCAGGATTGTATGTATCAAGGCAGTCTTATAAGGACTGCAACTTCATTGCCAGTGAATTAAATATATCTTCATATTTGTCTGACATCACATACCATTGTTTCATGTTTTAGTCCCACTCCAAGCATGGAATGGATGAAAATGGGAGCGGAGCTGCCTACACAGTCGACATTAAAGAACTTTGAAAAGCTGTTGACCATATCTGCTGTACAAGAGAGCGATGAGGGAAAATACATGTGTAAAGCCAAAAACTCAGCTGGGCAGGCTGTGCACTACTTTGATGTAATAGTGGAAGGTAGGTCAGCGTCAGGAGCTAATATCGTCCACATGTGTTTTCTTCAAGAGGAAAGGGATGACCCCTTGTTTTTGAGTCAAACCAACACAGCTTTTTTAATAACTCCCAGAGCCGCCAACGTGGCTGATGGAGCCTCCACAGAGCCAGCTGGCTGTGACTGGATCTGATATTCACATCAAGTGCTCGGTCAGTGGAAAACCACTGCCAGACATAACCTGGAGGAGGAATGGAGAAATATTCAAAGGTGAGTGACAGTAATTTTAGAGGTGGGCTTACTGGTCTTTTACTACTGGGCAGAAGGACAACGCATGTCGAAGTTTACCAACCTTCAAACCACACTTCAAATCGACAAGAAGCTTAAGGTTCTTCAAAGTTTACTCTATGACAATTTCAGAATTTCATATACAGATTATACCAACCTTAAGTGTAGCCAACATTGAAACCAATCCAAGAAAAAAAAAGTTTTTCAAAATTATTTGTAAAAATGTCCTGGTAAGAATTATTATTTCATATACCATATTTTAATGGGACGATGTGTTATATTGTTCATCATTATCATTGTTAATAATAAGCTGATTTCCAGCAAAAAAAATCTACCACCATCATCATCTTTGATAGTAAAGTTTCAGTGCCATTCTCCAGGCATCACAGGGGGGATACCCAGCTAGAAACAATGTTTTTAGTGGGATGTTTTTATGAGGCTCCCAGCATGTTCAGGGTACTCTGAAAGCATTCTCAAAATGTTTTGTGGTAACATTTCATTGGAATATTTAATGCAATTTACTGATAAGAATGTGACACAACATTCATGTAACTCTTTGACTTGAGGCAAAACATTCCCCCTTTCTCAACATATCTCATTACAGGAATGTTTTTAATAATTTTAGGGAATAATATGACGAAACATTTTGGAGTTTAGTATGTTATCCCAGAACATAACCAAAACATTAGATTTCTTTTCTTTTTTTTTACTTTCAAATATGGATTGCCTAAAAAAGCTAATACTGGTTAATAGTGTGCTTTATTGTGTTGTGTGTATTTTTTATGCCGGTGTATTATTGTCAGATGACCCACTGCACCAGAGGCGTGTGCTCGATGACACTGTGGTGCTTCACAACGCCCAGCCGGGGGACAGTGCTGTCTACCAGTGTGAGGCCTCCAACAGACATGGCAGTATTCTGGCCAACATTAACATCATGGTCATGAGTGAGTATTATAGTCAGAGGAGAAGTCATTAGCTCTGCAGAGCATGCAAGGATAATGTTATAACAATCATATACAAATGGTTCTGTGAAGAGGTGCATAGTTTGTGTAGACATAAAAATAGACATGCAGTTCCTTGAGACAATACCGTGTCCCAGAATTTATTTGGGCAGCAAAGCTTTCCAGTCTTTAATCACCAAATTGTGTGATTGCACATGTCACTGTGATGTGATATATCATCTTCTTATTGGCTGACAGCTGAATGAATCTTATCCCTATTTTATCATTCTTGATAAATAGTATACACTGCGTTGCCCCCTAAACCGCTGGCAGTCAATCCTTTCTGAGCTTATAGTTTCAGTATATCTAGCATCAGCGTCAAGTCTAGACATTCAAGGCTTTTTAAATTACACAATGTCATGACAAGTGGTTTAATATTACTTTTTAGCCTTGTTCTTTATCCATGTGAATCACCATGCAAAGGAGGTTTGAAGTTAAATGGATGTTTAACCAATAAAAAGCACTCTCTCTTTCAGAAAGCTGTAATGAAAAATTGCAAATATTGTTTCTCCTTTATCATTTCTCCATTATATGATTTTGAAGATTGTTTGACATGCAAATCAAAATCACAATTAAAATTCAGTTAATTTCACAGCCTTAATCTGCAACATAATTTCTTCTGTATTCGTGATGTCCACTAAAGCTTTCCACTAATGTAATTTTTCTAACCTTTTATGTAATCACTACTACATAAACCGTCTGAACACCATTCAACCTTCTCTGTCCTGCTGTTAATATAGCCATGCATAATTAAATTACTTTATAGTTTGGTTTACAAAAAGATAATTGTGAAATTTTTTAGCATTTATTTGATTATTGAAATTGCTTGGTCCCAATGCCCAAAGATATTCTGTTTACTATCATAGACGATTTAGGAAAACAGCAAATAGTCACTTTTTAGAAGATGGAGCCACAGATTTTTTGACATTATTGCATACAGATGATTAGGTGATCATCATAATTATTGTCTATGTGCAAACATCTGATCATTATCCTTCAACATGCCCATTAAATGCCACAGTTGCCAGTATAACCTATATCTTAAAAAACAAACAAATAAAACTACTAAATATTAAATGACATTACATTTTTTTGGAGTTTAGAAATTCACACTTTGGATTTCTGTATGTTACAGTGCTCCTATAACTTGTACAAAATATCTGAGCAGCTCTAATCTATTCTTCCACTCGGTTTTAGAAATCGCTCCTCTGATACTGACAAAGGACTACGAAGAGTACGCTGTGGTACTCGGAGGGAACATCGCTATGAACTGCAGTGTCTTCAGTTGTCCATCATCCGACATCTCTTGGTAAGTTATTATCAGCATGAAACGGGAATTTGTCTCAATAACATCTGTCACTTTTAGAGAACATTTTGACATGTATTAAAACAGAAGAACCTCATGTTTCAATTCAGTGTGATATGTTTTCTTTAGGTAACTATGGTTTCATTTGTACATTTACATTACTTGAGACAGTATCAGTATCAGTCAGTTTTGTGCAGTGTGCAGATGTCTGAGCTGTAGTCCAAAGAATGAATCAGGACACATACTGCACCATCACAGTGAGTCATGCTATGAATCCCACACTGCTTCAGGTGTCTGCATGACATAGTCTGATGTTGACACTTATGTCTCTTTAATGAGATAATCCTCTTCTGTTCCTTGAAATCGACCTAATTAAATCACACTTGCTACCACTGCGACTTTGCTACAGCTCTACAAAAGGGAATTAGGATCTCAGACAGTCCATGACAAAACGCTGTTAACTTTAAAAAGACCCTCTAAATATTAGGATTGTAGATCTGAGGCTATTAGATGATGTTCCACTTACATATCACATTATGATATAACATTATGCAAACAAAAAATAACCTCTGCTTGATGAATAAAAGAACAACTCACAAGCATGAACAAGCATATCGGCTCATGCCTCACCGAAACCATATATGTCGAACTAAGAACTCTGTTGTTGCAATTGTAAAAAGGCACCTTAATTGGCAAATTAAGGTTTGCAGGCTCTTAGACTTCCTAGACATGCTAGATGCTTTTGTTTCTAAGCACTTCTGCTGTCATATACGTTTTACACACACTCTTAAAGAGGTCTGAAAACTTTCTCTCCCCTAGGGCCAGAGAAGATAAGACTCCAGAAACCATCGAGGGGAAACGTTTTTTTACCCTCCAGAATGGATCATTGCAAATCACCAGCGCAGAAAAGAACGACAGTGGGAAATATGTGTGCGTTGCCTTTAACGTGGAAGGCGAGTCGGCTATCAGTGCTGTGCTAGATGTAAAAGGTATCTCAACAACATGATTAGTACTTTCCTTATTGCATCAGTGAACTAATTAATTCCACAAGATTATTCATTAAAGGGCCAGTTATGAGAGATAATCCTATTGTCTGCCAAAGATTTTAATGTTTTTGGTGACATTAATGCTCTAGAAATGACCAAAATCAGACTTTTGCAGGTCATTTGTTCAGTAGGAATACAAAGTTTGGCTTGTATGTAAAACTTTAGATGAATTAGACACATTAATTAGACTTGTCATGTCTTTGTCTTAAATCACACTCTGCTTTGTTTTCTCTTTGCTTTAACATAGAGATTAATATCTTATTTATGAATTATTATTTTTGACTTTTAAGCCTAACATAACCAGATATAATTATTTTATATGTTTGGTGTATTCACTTTTGTCTGTGGCTTTCATTTTAGACCCTACAAAAATAATAGTGCCACCTCAGGACATGCAGATCATCAGTGGGACCACAGCCCAGTTGACGTGCCAGGCAGAGTATGATAAAAGCCTACAGGCCAACTTTGAGGTGCTATGGAGGAAGGATGGTGAGGAGATCCCACTTTCTTTTGAGGAAAATTCAAGGTAGGTTGTTGTGGTTTGGTAGTAGTGTCATTAGTATTCAAATGTGTGTTCAAGACAGACCTTTCATTATCTGCATTTAATGTGAAGGAAGAAAAAAAAAAACAAGAATAACCAAAAATAGTTGTTCTTTAGCCTAATTAGTACTAATTCAGGGGGATTCATTGGGTCAGATTGAGATGTAAATAAAAAAACAACTTTCTTTTATTAAAGGGAACCTATTTTGTAAGAACCCAGCTCAACCTCTCCTTTCCTTACTGAAACAACAACTTTGTTGTGATTGTCCTGGCACTGTCAGAAATGTCACGCCAAAGAGCCAGGGTCAGTGAAACAGAAGTCTAATACAAGCACACTGGAAGGAAGGTTACTATTAACTCCTGTTGTGACACAACACCGGGAGCCATTTCTAAATGGCTTGTGTTCAGCCAGGTTTCAGCAACACTACAGAGGAGGCCAGACCACAGCAGAATGAGGGGTGGTTTTATGGCACAGTTTGTGTGCTAGCAGAAACAAAAGAAACACATAGGCACTGAAAAAGTTCTTTGTTTTATAATAGGGCCCCTTTAAAATGGATCCAAATATAGAATATTGTGCAGCTTTGTTTTGATTGATTGTCATTGTGTCCCTGCTTAATACAAATGAATGTGCTTATATGTTTAGGTACTTTGCAGATAATGGCATGCTGCAGATCATGAATGTGAACCTAAGTGATCAGGGAATATATACATGCATTGCTCGAACCAATATAGATGAGGACAACGCCACTGCACTGCTCACAGTACTGGGTAAGATAGTTTTGTAAATAAAGTTGGGTTTATTTATTATGTATTGATTGAGTGAAATTCTCCAGATGTTTTGATGATTAAATTCACATTTGCTTCTAAGCATTTATCATTGTTTTATTTACTTTGTGCTGCAGATGTTCCAGATGCCCCAATAAACGTAGCAATATCTGAGCTAAAGAATCAGAGGAACATTCGCCTGTCTTGGGTACCTGGGAGTCATCACAACAGCTCTATAACAGGTGAATGTTCATGTGGAATCAACTTTAAATTATTTATACTTAAACTTCTTTGACTCTTTTTGGTAAGTGGTGTTGCAAATGACTGCAACAGAGAAACGACTCAGCGATCATAAACAGTTGTTCATGATGAATGGTTGCATCC
Organism: Lepturacanthus savala; assembly: GCA_030544235.1. Classification (NCBI taxonomy): domain Eukaryota; kingdom Metazoa; phylum Chordata; class Actinopteri; order Scombriformes; family Trichiuridae; genus Lepturacanthus; species Lepturacanthus savala. The sequence continues at coordinate 17,057,503 of CM060480.1, forward strand.
ATCAGTCTTTACACTTTATCAAAGTACAAAAGAGTTATCTAATTATTATTATGGCACAGAAAACTGAATATTTTTTATTCATTCCTTAATATAGCATCTCTGGCTATAATTAAGTGACTATAAACCACATACTGCCAATGTTCTCCTGCTGTGATCCCTGTTGCGTGATAACAGGTGATTGTTGCGAATAGCTGTGAATTGCTGAGGATCCTTGTTTTCTCTTTTCATTTATTCTTTCAACTTACTGATGATAAGTATTGATATCAATTCATATATGCATCATTGTTTTCAAGTTATAATATTTCTTAGCTTTGATGGATGAGCAGAAAATAAAGGTGATCGCTTTGTATAGATGTTTGTACTGTACTAAATTAAATACTTAATTACTTACTTACTTAATCAGAGTCACCACTCTTTTTTAATAATATTTTTAGATCACACAGTTTTACCCAGTGGCTATGTGGAGAAATCAATACATTTGATTGCTTTGCTATGGACAAAAGCTATGGCTATGTCTCATATCACTATTTAATTAACTCACTGATGATTCGTTCCATGCATTTCCTTGTGTGATTTTTGGAAACTTTTTGGCAGTGCTACAATTTGCTTACATTTTACATTTAGATAAAGTGAATATAGGACACTATTGCAAGATAGGTGGAATAAACATTTAACGTGTATTTTAAAATTCGGTCAAGAAGTTGTTTACCTAGCTTAACATAGAGACTAAAAGCAGGAGGAAAGAGCTAATCAAGCTCTCTTGAAAGTTCAGAAATCCACCCACCTTCACCTCTGACAAGATCACACATTACAACCGCAAATAACACATTATTTGTGGTTGTAGGAAGACATATGTAGCTTTTTTCCCCCATTTATTATACAAAGCAAGAGTAATTGCTTCTGATTCCAGCTTGGCACTTAATACACGGACATGAGGGTTGTATTGGTCATCTAAAATTCAGAAAGAAACCACATAAGCGTTTGTTGAACGTGGAACTATTTCTTTATTGGTGTAGAGAAAGAGTTAAAATAAAAAATAATTTGTTTGTCAATATATAACAGTGAACTAAAAAAATAGGTCTAATGCATTCTTTCAGCATTTGTAATTATGTTTTGTATATTGCTAATTAAATGTGTACGTCTTCTGTCTCCTTCATGAGCACAGAGTTTATAGTGGAGTATGAGGAGAGCCAGTGGGAGCCAGGCAGGTGGAAGGAGCTACAGACGGTACCTGGTAACCAGGCAACAGCCGAGCTGTCACTACATGGATACCTTAACTACCAGTTCAGAGTGTATGCTGTTAATGCCGTTGGACCTGGGCCCCCCAGTGAGCCTACTGGACAATACAAAACACCCCCTGCTGGTGAGTTCCATTCCCTTTAGTCTGTATTTTACTTATGTAACTGTCTATTGTACAAACATTTCCTTTGAAATATGCAAAGAGAGGCCATTTGGAGAGGCGAGTGTTTGGCCACAGGATTTTGTAGCAGTAGGCAGTGTAAAGTGTGTAAACTAAAGTATAAAACAGTAGGATCAACTACAATTAATAATAATAACAGTAGTAAAATTCATAATTAGTCATGATTAGTAATAGTAACATGATACAACTTCACAAATCTCTTCAAAGCTCCAGATGGGAACCCAGAAAACATAATAATTCAAGGTCATCTTCCTCATCAAATGGATATTAGCTGGGAGGTAAGCGACAAAGACTCTCTATGTTGAACATTGTACACTAATAAACCATTATCACATGGAAGGATTTCAGAAAGATTTGTGAGTTAACGGCACATTGTCCTGTTGTAGCCGCTGCTGCCTCTTGAACACAATGGCCCAGGCCTTGAGTACAAGGTGAGCTACAGGAAGTTGGGAGTGGAAGATGTCTGGAGGGAGCATCTGGTCAAAAGACACTCCTTTGTCGTGAGAAACACGTCCACTTTTGTCCCTTACGAGATCAAAATTCAGAGCAGGAACAGCCACGGCTGGGGCCCAGAACCTAAAATTGTTACAGGGTACTCTGGAGAAGATGGTGAGTTACAGACAAAACATAACTTTCTTTAGAACTTTTATTTATTCCTTGACTTTAATGTGTTTGACTTGACTGTAAACTTCACATTCCACCCTGTTTTCAGTTGTCTTTTGGCATTGTGTACGGCAAAATGTGTCAGGTTAAGTTCTTTCATTTTCATCCTTTAGCCCATGGTTTTAACCCCGCGCAGGTGTGCAGTAGTGACATTTTCCGACCTCCCCCCACCCACCACCCCCACCCTCACCTTTGCTAAATTCAGCAGGTGGCAGATAACCTTTGTAGAACAGAGGGATGTCAGATTTCCACGCTGTAGGCCTACTGCAGTGCTCCCTTGCCTTTCCTATTAGTACAAGACATATGTAGAGCAGAACATATATTTAGTAAATTTTCATTCCATGTTTGCTGTTGTTTTTCCCTGCTGAGAGAAAGATGCAGCTTTGAACTAAATGAGCTGGATTATTCTGTGGATATCTGAATATAATATTTTTGTGCACTTTATACTGATATCAACATTACAGCTTTCATTTACATCCTTAACTATAAACAGATAATGTCTGTATGGCACCGAATAAGTTTTATGCAACAAGGTTATTTGTGTTTTTTAAGCATTCAAAGCATTGGGATGTTTTTCTTTATAGCCTCCACATTGTCTGGTAGTGCTATTTGCAGAGGAAGCCTGTTGTTTGCAGTTTGTCTGTATTCCTGACCCTCCCTCCATGTGCTCTGCAGTCCCTTCTGCAGCACCACGAGATGTAGCTGTGGAGGTGATCAACACCACCGTCCTGAGAGTTAGCTGGACCCCTCCTCCACCCGACACACTGAGAGGTCATCTAAGAGGATACGATGTAAGTTTTTCATTGTGGAATCAGAAAACGGAATTAAAGTTTGTTTTCATATCATTTTATATTACAGGAGATTTTTACAGTCAACAGGGCAACTCTCAAAAGGATTGGATGGACCTAACAAACTTTTACAATATAGTAATATTTTCACTTCTGCATGAATGCAGAAATTAAATATGAATTAAATAAATTATCACTTTTATATAGTGTCTATAGTGTCTAGTATAGTGTCTGGGTGAAATAATGTGCAATAATCACCTAATACTGACTTGCCACATTGCAGGTCAAACCTGTAATTACTAACTGTCCTTAACATATTTTAACATCACTCTTCTGTCTTTTTTATAGTATATTCAGACTTGTTTTGTCACCGTTATTTATTCATCCCTCTCACAGGTTCACTGGGTAAGGAAGCGGAGTCTGCTGAATGCCAACAAGAGTTTAGATGAGCGCCACTCTCTGTCCTACTCTGGGAACAGGAGTCATGCCATTGTGCCTGGCCTTAAACCTTTTTCTGAGTACAGTCTCACTGTCAACGTTTTCAACAAGAAGGGCAACGGGCCCAACAGCGACCCGGTCACCTTCAACACACTGGAGGGAGGTGAGGTGCTGGGAATGACACAAACAGCCTCACATATGTATTGTTTGTTTTTTATGCACTTATAGGCACACAAAAACACACACAACATAAAATCACACTGCTTAAAAGTGTAAAAAAAATGTCACATTTTATTTTTATTTTCACATCTTCAACAAAAAACAAAAAAAACAAGCAAGCATGAAAAGACGTGAATTCTGAGAAATAAATCCTGTCATTTGGTCAAAGACTTTGCTGACAATGGATTCAAGTAGCTTAATAATAATTCAGCTTTAAAACAAATTGGCACTTAGATGTAATATTTAACCACCTTTGAATAAACATAAAGCTGCTACACCAAAATACTGCAGATGCAATAATGTTTTCATTTTCAGTTCCTGAGCAAGTGCCCATACTGACGACCTCCAACGTCCAGACAGACTCCATTTTGCTGGTATGGGGCCCACCGTTGGAGTCAAATGGCATCCTCACTGGTTATATCCTGCAGTACCACCTCCGTATGTACACATAGCGTCATATGACTCACTCACAATTACTCACTGATTTCACACAGTGCCGACCTTTGGCCCTGTGCAAGTTTTTTCATTAGTATATTTCCCTATAGTTATAGCTCATTGCTTTGTCTGCTCTATGAGTGTCAGTAGTTCATCTTCGAGTATACAGAGGGTTTAATGTACATTTGATAAATCTGAAATCCAAAAGGATGCACTTCTATCTACCCTCCTTTTCCATTCTTGTATTGACAGACACTAGGTGGCAGTGTTTAATTCTGAACGCTCCACAGTAGTCAACAGTCCAATTGTGCAAGATACTTTAGAGTGTGGTTTCCTCTGTGTTTCTCATCTTGTATCCTGCTGGGTTGCATGTTCATTTTTCAAAAGGATCTTTTAGGCCAGTGCTGTTCAAGCCAATTGTCGTGGACAATTTTCTTTAGTATTTATCACTTACAAGCATTTCTTCTGGAAAAAAAACACACCTTCTCTCTTTTCTTGAGAACCGTTAAGGTGAACAAGTGCGAGGGGCTCTCCTTTTTTTCCCAAAGCCTACACTCATGTGTAGGCTTTTCATATTTCTAAAGTCCTTTGTGCAAATTGTGAAGGCAGAGACAGCCCTTAGCCGCCTCCACCGTCACCCACAGAGTCTGGCCAGCTCTTCAATGCACCATGTCCCCTTTCTTTTCTGCTTTTTCCCGTATCAGATGTCAGACGTTACACACGTATTCCCACACAAGGCTGTCTGTGGGTGTTGGAGGTTTGAATTGATTCACCATGTAACTAGAGCACATTTAGAATGTGTTTTTCTATCATTCAATGATGAAAAGATAATAATATACTACGCACATAGCCTATACATCTCATTGAGCAATTAAAGAGCTGTGAATAGGTACATATTCACTTAATAAATTATCTGAAGGTGTTCACAAATGCATAAAATGTCTATTGTTCCATGCTGCAGACAAACATAAATTGTCGGTAGTGGCACAACAGGCTTGGCGCATATTCATCAGCTCTCACCTGCATTTCAATGTTGGCACAGTAACGACATCAATGAGGGCGGTTGCAGGAGAAATGTGTTGCTTTCCACCGTCTGCACACATACTGTACTTTGATCTATAATGCATGTTCGGTGATACGTTAAGCTGCTCGTGATTGCTACTTTCTACTGCTTCCACTTCATGTTTAATTTTTTTCCCTTTTGCCCCTTTGTGTTCCTTCCGCTTTTTCCAGCGGTACTTGTAATTTTTTTTTCTTTCCCTATTACATGATTTTTTTTTCCATATTTCAGTCTATCATCATTCCATTTCCTCCTCCTCCTGTTTTCCTTCTCTCCTCCTCCTCCTCTTCTCATCTGTTGCCACTTGTTTACACTTGTTTACACTCTTTATCCCCTCTCCTCTTGAGCTCTATCCTCCCCTTTCATCCTCCTTCACCTTTCTTTATAATGTATTCCCCCCTCAGCTCACCTGTCATGACATGTATCTGCTACATTCACTTTCTGCATGAGCTAGCATGACATCTCTTCATCTTCCTCCTCCCTCGACTATTGACCCCCATAATAATAGTGTCTCATTAACATACAACACAAAGTAACTCTGATGGCTTTTTCAGCATCTATCTGTTCTAGGCCACATGAACTGACATGACATCTTTCTCCTTCCTCTATAGTTAATGAGACCACACTTGAGGTGGTTGATTCCCAGAAGATGAACATCAGTGGGGCTGACACCACCCAGTGGCAGCTCCAGGGCTTAAAGGAGGGCAGCCTCTACCGTTTCCACCTCAGCGCCTGCACTCGAGTAGGTTGTGGACCTCCACAGGCCCAGGAGAGCAGCACCATCCCTGAACCACGTGAGTAGATGAAATCTGTACAACAGGGATGGTAGTGTGGGTAGGATGGGACATGATCGCTGCATCTGTTGATAGTCACAGGAAGTAGTAATTAGCCTGTGAAAACAGTCACACATGCTGTAAAAATAACCCTTGATGATGGGACTGGGAACTTTTTATTATGTAAACACAATATAGAAGTGGTTGTTTAGTATGGATGGTCTAGTTTTCTCAGTTTATAATAATAATAATTATAATAATAATGATATTAAACTGAACTTTCTCTAGTGAAAAAAACAGTTTTCTTGAAACAGAACAACATGAAAACTAAAATACTGTTCATTAGATACAATATATTTGAACCTGTTGCTTAAAAGTTCTTAATGAGTTGCCTCCCTGAATGCTATTTAATAAGTTACATACAGGAAAAAGTTGCATCTCAAGTTTTCAGTGCGTGTGTGGATGTGAAGGCCAGTTTAGGCCAGTCCTGAACCATTTACTGATTCATAATGAAGCAAAATTATTTCTTTAGGAAACATATATAGAGAGACTTTATCTTATGTAGCTTATCTGAAATGGAAATGATGATGCTTTCTCATTATAGTTTTGCCTTGATATCTAGCAGCAGAATTGTGAGTGCTGTCTATGTATTAAATATCCTTTCTTGCTGAGAAATATCTGTACTCTGGGAATACTTCCCACATATTTTGAGATATTGAAGTACACTTAAATCTGATTAGTTGAAAGAATGCTATTTTGGTATCTCCACTGATGTGTGAGATTTTATTTTAGAAAACTATTAATGTAAAGATTGTTTTTTAGTAATCCTTCTTGTTAGAGGGAGTTTTGATATGGGCCTATATCAAATGAGAATCAGAGTGTTCAGGTGGGCATTCTTTTTGGATAAAATCTCTCTCACTGAACATGATTATAATTTTCAGCAGATAATCGTAGAAACTGTTCAACACACATTCAGAAAGCATTACAGTAGCTGTAACAAGATCATGAATTATAAGATAAATTGCCTTGTTGGTATGTGGAGCCAGCTGTGTTTTAGAACAGTTCTCTGCTGTGGCATAAATATCAGCTCTGTAAATCAGTTCTTCTCCTTTGAGAAACACATCAAGAAGCAAAAGGGATACATTTATACTTAATATTTTTTGGCTCCATGATGACACCACCTATCTTTTCACGAATTAGTCAATATACTTTTCACATAACTGTATTTTATTTTATTTATTCATCCATATGAGAATATGTTTTGTCCAGCACCTTTTTGACCATGTGAAGAACACATTTTCACTTGGAAAAAGTGAACTGCTAACATTAGTTTTCCATGCAAATGGATAAGTAGCGGCTCAGCTGCAGCACATTAAACAGCATGTACGTGGACCTGTTGATTCGTTTAGATGCTGGTGTTGTCTTTACTCTTCAATAACACTACTTGTAAAGACCACCCACACAATCCGGTTGGCCTCAGATCGCATATTAGAAGATATTAAAAAGCTAAAAGTATAGAAATTGAGAAGTTTCAGTGCCATCTTTAATAATAATCACTCATTGTGTATTGAAACTTGAGAATCTTTTTACATTTCCATACAATCGTCTGTTAAATACATCTTGTTAATGTTAGCAAATCACTAAGTAAAGCAGAGCCTCCTCTGCTTAGTGCCACAACATGAGCTAGAATATGCTTTGTTAACCAGTTATCTTTGTGGCTTTGTTTCCACACACATTATTATACGCATAACCCTGCAACAGAGAAGCACTGCACATAAATACAGTATTTAGAGCAACATGTCACGACTAAAAGCATCAATATAACAACCGTCTGCCGCCTTTTCTGAAAAGCAGTGGTCTTGAATTCATTAGTATCTTCCTAGGTTTTAGGACTGTGTGTGAAATCCATCAGTTTGGGTGTGGGTGGATAACATCATAATATCTTTGTGGCTCAGGCCATATATATATATATATATATATATATATATATATATGGACAAAATACCAACTTTAGTTAAATATCAAGTGTTGATTTTAGGTAAATTAATAATTTCCTGAACATTGTGTGGTTGACAGTGTGTGCCCCGCTTTAACTTGGCTACCTAATCATTTTAGATAATAGCTCCATAGCCTGTAACTGTTGTAGATTTTTTACGATACTTTTGGTTATTGAATATGCTTTGAAGAAGAGAACTGCCTATGAAGTATGGTTTGAGTATACAAGTTTACAAGTGTTATGTGTATGTATATATAAGATGTGGGGCACACTTGCCTACAAGCTGATGTTGTGAGAACGTACACTTACAGGAAAGATTGCACTCTGCAAAGTATTGGAACAGACCCTATGCACAACATGTGTTCCTGCCAGCCTGGCAATTCCCTCCTCTCTCTCGCCCAATACTTTGGCTGGCAAAACAATATGAACACCTAAGGAAGTGTCTGCTGTGTGTGATGTTTTAATAAAGGATATTCATTCCTTGCTGGCTTTATATTTCCTCAGAGATGCTCTTCATCTTGTCGGTGGATGTCCAGCCTGAGAGCCATTAGATTCATTGTTTGTAAATAAGAAAGCTTGGTGGGGAGATAAAACGGTTCTGTTTCCGAGCACTGTCCTCGGGGCATGATAGTCACAATGCAGCAGAGAAGATTTATAGATGCCAATAGCATAGAGCAGGAGCATCTTACAGACATTAACAGGGAGTGATTAGGGCTGTAAAGAATAACGCAGCACCCCCTGTGAGGCAGAGTGGACCCTGCAGTCCAAAGAGGTCCTACCCCTGCCTGTCAACAAAAAAGTTTTTTTTTTATTTTAATATATATTTTTTATCATCACTATTAAAATAAATATAATTACATCGGGTCCCACCTCATGGTATTACCTTTTTTCCAGAGCCAATATTGACATAAAAATAAAAGTGATATTAAACATAATCTTCGGAAAGGAGCCCACTCAGGGTGAGCGGCAGGGGTGCCTCAAGACCTTTGTGTTACAGTGTTGGGAGTGATGGAGTGAGTAAAAACAGAAAATGCATTTTAAGTGTTCTTTTTAGATTTCACCTTTAAGTGTATGAGCTTTTGATGCTCATTGACATTTAGTAAGGATAAGCGTTTGTCTTAAAAACAGACAAATTACTGAACAAGGGAAAAAAACAGCCATGGCGATATCAGCAAATGTGTCTGTCCATATGCCTTTGTTTGGAAAGCTTGTAATGCAAAGAGGGTCACTGAAATGAGAGATGGAAGGAGAGAAAAACACAGGAGGATGGGCTGAAACGAGGAGAGGAAAAAAAAAAAAGGAGCAGAAAAACCTGAGCGGCAAACAGAAAAAATATCTGTTTTCCTTCATCAGCTCTCATGTGATAACAAAGCAACAGAGATAAAGAGGGTTTCAAAGTACACACAAAGCACAGAAGAGCATAAACCTCCAAAGTCACACAAAAATAACCAGCTACCTCCAGAGATTAAATCATTTGCTCCCCAGCAGAGCATTTGAACACCCAAGTCGTTATCACCAACGTGTTTGCTAATGGCTTGAACCTCAGTGTTTGAAAAAAGTTTCCTTAGAAAAGGCTGCAATCAACTCAGGATTCAGTAGGCAGAGCATTGTAGAGCTATGTCAGTTTACCGTAATATTCATATAAATTAAGGAATGGCAGTCAATGTGCACATAAGACAATGTGAGGGTTAATACAGGCAGCAACATGCACACATACAAAAAATACTAAATTCTAAAAATAAAACTACCAAGAAACCACATATACATAAGTATTCACAGCCTTTGCTCAATACTTTGTTGATGTACCTTCAGCAGCAATTACAGCCTCAAGTCTTTTTTAATATGATGCCACAAGCTTGGCACATCGATCTTTGGGCAGTTTTGCCCTTTCCTCTTTGCAGCACCTCTCAAACTCCATCAAGTTGGATGGGAGGCGTCGGTGCACAGACATTTTCAGATCTCTCCAGAGATGTTCAATTGGATTCAAGTCTGGACTCTGGCTGGGCCACTCAAGGACATTCACAGTCCTGAAGCCACTCCTTTGATATCTTCGCTTTGTGCTTAGAGTTGTTGTTCTGCTGAAAGATGAACCGTTACCCCAGTTTGAGGTTAAGGGTGCTCTGGACCAGGTTTTCATCCAGGAGGTTTCTGTACATTGCCGCATTCATCTTTCCCTCTATCCTGACTAGTCTCCCAGTTGTTGGTTGTTTTTCTGGAAGGTTCTCCTCTCTCCACAGAGGAATGCTGGAGCTCTGACAGAGTGACCATAAGGTTCTTAGTCACCTCCCTGACTAAGGCCCTTCTCTCCCGATCGCTCAGTTTAGATGGCCGGCCAGCTCTAGGAAGAGTCCTGGTCGTTCTGAACTTCTTCCATTTACAGATGATGGAGGCCACTGTGCTCATTGGGACCTTCAAAGCAGCAGAAATTTTTCTGTACCCTTCCTTCCCTTTGACTTCATGCTTGGTTTGTGCTCTGACATGCACTCTCAACTGTGGAACCTTATATAGACAGGTGTGTTCCTTCCCAAATCATGTCCAATCAACTGAATTTACCCCAGGTGGACTCCAATTAAGCTCTAGAAACATCTCAAGGATGATCAGTGGAAACAGGATGCACCTGAGCTCAATTTTGAGCTTCATGGCAAAGGCTGTGAATAGTTATGTACATTTGATTTCTTCGTTGTGTGTTCTTCATGCAAAAAATCTACTTTTGTCAAGTCTCAAGTTGTCATTATGGGATGTTGTGTGTAGAATTTTGAGGAAAAAAAATGAATTGAAGGGGTTAGCGCTATTGCCTCACAGCAAGAAGGTCGCAGGTTCAAGACCTCCTTGGTCCTGGGTCTGGGACCTTTCTGTGTGGAGTTAGCATGTTCTCCCCATGTCTGCGTGGGTTATAAAATAAGTGAAATCTTGTTTGTTTCCATAGCCTCCAGTGTTGGCAGCTAAACAACCAAACCATAGGGCTGTATTATGAAGCAAATTCAACACACCTGGGATATATTTCTGTTATCTGGCTTCAGTTAACCAAGCATTGGCATCTTGGATAACCAGTACTATGAAGCTGGAAACAGTGATCAAGTAGCCTCATTGAAGAAAACCACAATTAAAATGCAGCTAAAATGTGGTTAGTGTCATAAATAATCTCTGTTAGAAGCTCTGTTGTAAAACCAGAGTAAAAATAGAATATAAAAGATATATTGACTCCTTTTTCTGTGAATTGAATGGTCAGTGGTCCGTGCCTATGTAGGTGGATCTCAAACATAACCTGCTCTGGAACAAGTTCACCATTTAGCATACATTAGTGGCATAATATACCCTTGGTGAGAAGTTAACTTTTATTTTAGTACTGAAAACACAAGTTTTCAACACGAGTTAAACGCGAGTTAAACGCGAGTTAAACGTAAAGTTATCTCACAAAGCTCTAATCCTGTTTGTAATACAGGCCTCAAAATAGGCCTCAAAACAGCTTGATTTTTAAATGGCTAATTACAAATGTGGAAACCTCATCTCTGGAACACAGAAAATGCACAAATTCTGTTGTCGTGAGCAGCTTTTGATTTGCATCCAGGGACATTGGTGTCATCAACATTACAGCTAAGTTACAGTTATATATTCAGGCTGATATCTATCTTTTATGAACCTGTTTATGATGTGGTTTATGCTCTTTCTTATGCTCACTGCCCTCCCCAAAAACAAAACACTGACACCAAATGGATAACCCCTGCAGCCACGTGCACGTAGTTGTATTTGTGAGGATGCACTGCCCGCACATTTGTGTCTGTGTGTATGCAATCACATAAGCCTACAAATGTTTTTGTGTGTTTTGCCTGGTCTATAAACCTAAAAGCTGGTTTTCCATATATCTGTAATATTCTGCTGTTTTTCATTTTGCTTTCCATCCCTCTGAAGATTTGTCCCCGACTCCAGCTGTGGCCTCTGTTCAGAGCAGTATGTATCACCGCCTGCAGTCGCTGTAGTTTGCGTAGAAACGTAGAAATAGAAGTAGACAAGGTTGTAGGTGTGTTAGTTTGGCAAATAGCTGTTGATTATAGTTGTACAAGTATAGTTTCAGTAATTCCTTTATGACAAATATAGGAAAAACTTTACAATTGTAAAACGTTGTTTTTTGTATTGACCTTGACCCTGCTACTATAACAGTGTGTAGTGTGTTTATAATCAGACGTAGTTTACTTGCACAGTTACTCCCAACAAGTTTTTCTGAAGTATGGGAATAGAATCATTTCATAAATTCTGTGCATGCTCAACCATGTTTTTCTCTTCATGGGTGCTCCAGGAAACAGAAATGCAGAATAAGATTTCCCTCACAAGTAGTTTGAAAGCGCACATGGATGTTTTATTTGCTTGTGCCATTTATGACCTGATTCTATTCCCATATGGAAGCTCTAGTAATCTTTCCTTCGTGTAGTCTATGACGCTTCATTGTTTCACAGTGGAGTATTAGACTTGACAGTATGGCAGTAGAATTCTAACATCTGACGCTCCTCCTTCATTCCAGGCCACAAATTCTCCCTCTTCTTTCCCAGATTTTTCCCATGCTATTCTACTCATCCTCTTTTAGGTATTATTGCCTCTCACTCACACATGCATGGATATCCTTTGAAATTTCAACTTTATGTACCTGCACTTTCAACTAACTACGAAATTCAAGACGTGGAGTCGCTAAAATCTATCCTGATATCTGCTCAAGGCGGAGCGGGTGGTGGTGGTGGGGTTGTGTCAAGAAATGCCAGCTTTGCTTAAGAGAGAGAGAGAAGACGAGATGTCACTCCCGCCCACGATCTCTATATCTACCCTTTATGAAGCAAAACCCAGCTCCACTCAATTAAGTCTGGTACCCAGCTTTGCCTTTTGAACTGTCGTCTTGAAGGGTTTCTGCTAGCTGCACTGTTCTGAAGCTGTGGGGGATCCTATTTGCCTCTGCTAATCCTCTTTTCCTGCCTTCTTTCTCCTCTTCTCCGTGGCTGTCTGTGTTTTCCTTTCCTCCCTATTTTCCTCCTCCTATTTTCTTCTCTCTTTATCAGTTCCAGTCCTGTTGAACATAAGCTCTTATGTGAGTGACACCTTTGCCAAAATCAGCTGGACTGCCAGAGAGGAGCAGCAGGACTCGCAGCTTTATGTGGCTTATATGAATAACCGTAAGCTTCTTTCACGGTCTCCGCCTTGCTAAACATTGATAGGAAGTTTAGGTGACATCATGTTTAGGTGCAACTGGGAAGGTTTCATGTAAACTATCTAAAAAAATGCATTATAAACCAGCATGTACAGTAGATGAGCTAATAATGGCTGCCTTCATCATCATTGCCTCAAAGATGTATTTAACGGTAGATATAGGTTAACAAAAGTCATACTACTTCTAACTCTGCAAAAGCTTTCACTTAATCGTATGCATGCTAATACAGAATTGCCGCTTGTGCACTTCTTGTGCTTCGCTTGTGTAGGTGATGGTAGCTGGCTGATTTCAGAGGCCGTAAACGCTTCGCAAAGTTTCCACGTAATTGACGGGCTCAAACCTGGGATGGTGTACACGGTGCGCCTCATGTCCAAGAGGCTGCTCGATAACGCTAGCATTTTCGAAGATGTTATCCAGACACGGGTCAAAGGTGAGAGGAGAGAACGGTGTCACAGTCTGTAGAGCTGAGTGAAGTACTAGTCTAGTACAATAGAGACCATTGACAAATGGGTATTATTGAGAATAGTGAATGTGTGTGAGCTTCTTGCATCTCTGTGCATTTATTTTTTCCTTCCTATCTAATATTCTTTCAGAGGACACAGTGTTATAGCTCAAGGGAATGTGAGTCAGCCTCTCAAACCTGAATCCCTCATGTGTTTTTTCCCATTTTCCGTCAAAGATAAAGTTTTCTGAGGAGCACTTGAAAGGATTTTCATACTCAAACAGGCCGGTGGGTGTATAGTTGATCCTAAGCTCTGCTTTTTTTTGTTGTTGTTGTTTTTTTGGTGTTTCTGCAGGTATGGCAGTTCAGGAGAGCAATATCTCCACCCAAGGCTGGTTCATTGGGACCATGTGCGCCGTGGCGATCCTCACCCTTGTGGTGCTCATGGCTTGTTTTGTACAGAGAAACAAAGGTGGCAAGTATGCAGGTACGCCACCTCCTCAGCGACAAGACATGTTCTCCATGGATACAGGTCAGTCAGTTTTCGACCAGGGTTGGGTCCCCGTTTCTTTGTTCTTTCAGAAAGTGAACCAAAATGCCTGATGAAAAATCACACAAATCACATCTCAGAAGATATCAATTTGATTTGGTTTGATTTAGACATTTTTTTTATAAGATCACCAGTTCTAGATTTGACTCGAAGCAATTTTGGTTGACCTCCTGAAAGAATGTGCAATGGGGCCTCAATCCTGTCCCTGTTTGGAATGCATTACGCTTGCATGGCGGACAGCTACGCATTCAGACCTGTCAAGCCCCACGTCATTAACCCTGAATGAATTGTCCATGAGCTGCCTGCAGGTAGTGTAATTTTTATGCATGCACAATCATTTGTATGCCTCTGTTAGCCTCTGTCTGCACGGTACCGCTGATTACATCACGTCAAATGAGTGGGAATCAGTTGGCTTTGTTCCACAGCTCCTAAGCCCCACACCTGCACACACCTATTCTTCGCCTTTTGTGCTGCCTTGTATCAGAGCCAAATTCACTCTCACAATGGTACCTACCTGCAAATACATGTCTTCTCCCTTGGTTTCTCTCCTCGCAAAACCTGCTTTACCTTCTTTTCCCCACCACTCAATTTCTTTGCCTTTAGCAGCTTTTGACATGAAGCACTGAATATTTCAACAGCTCCTTTGGATTCCCCCTTTGCCCATCCAGCTCTTTTCATGAAACCCCTCTTTTGTCTCTCTCGAAAGCAACTGGTATTTTTTTTAAGCATATTTACACAGACCTGATGTGTACCACTTTTGTCCAGACACACACAAGAGAGGTTTTCAGCGTACATGTTTTATATAATGTTTCCACAGTTATGTCTGGATGTTCTCAAAGGCTTTTGAAGTCCATACATACACTCAGGTGTTATAAAGTAAAAGTCCTGATCATTAAAGCAAGAATGTTGTGCTTTGATTTTGCTCTAGTTTCTATGTGTCGCCTGACAGAAAATCACTGAAGTTGATTACAATTAACGAAAGGCACATTTTACTGTTTGAGCTATTTCCCTTTGGAAAATGTCACAGACAGAAACCTTTTTATAGCTGTTTGAATATGAAGCAACAGAAATAATTATGCGTCCCAACAGTGCATGTAGTATGTGATTATATCAAAGGATGAAAGTGCTCATCGTTCACAATGTTGCTGAAATGCTTATTCCGCCTCTTCCTGCAGTGAAAGAGAAGGAAGACCTCCATCCTGACGTGGAGTCACAGGGAATGAATGATGACACCTGTGAATATAGGTGAGTTGTGCTCCTGCTCTGCAGCTGCACTGCCAAAATGTTTTGAGGAAATTACATTTCGCATCTCCTTGAATGCATTGTGCTGTAGCAACATTAATCTAACAACCGTATGTTAAAATATTATCCGGATAAGAAACTAATTTGTTATCTGTCACAGTAATGCTCTTTCTCTCCCAAAAGCCAGGATCAGCCTGGAAGCCAATGCTCTCATCATTTAATGGGCTAGGTAATCACACAGTGTAGTTAAGAATCAACTAAAGCTTTGTTCCCATTTAGTTGGAATTATGATTGTGTGCACTCAATGGTGTGATTCAGCTTGTGCCTGTAGGCATCAGTAGGTTATTTTGTGTGTTAGAACATGCATGCCTGTGTGTTAGTGCATATATGTACGCTGCTCACCTAATGCGTATACACACATAGACCTCATAATATGGTCAGAATCAGAACTTCAAAATCTAAAAGTTGGTGAGTTACTGCTGAAAATCTCAAGTACCAGAATTAACTGGAGGTCACAACAACAACAAAACATTGAAATGCTGTAGGGACTATTGGAATAATGACTTTGCCCTTTCTAAACACAAACTTAGGATGACATATAGTGCCAAAATGGCCTCAGTTATGCAAAATACATCAGGTTGAAGTAAACCAGAATTTTCCTTTTATTGTTTCATAGTGGCTTACTGCAGACGTGAATGGAGAATGGAGACAAAATTGGCCAGTGGGTGCTAGTATTACTGCGCCAGTTTTCAAAACAGCTGTAATGTAGTTAAATAATCAAGTAATTACATCAGCTGCATACTGAAACTACTACTAGTTTAAGCCACTTCTAATAAAGTAAGGCTTAGAGGTAGTAAAACATGAAATGTTGATTTTGTCCTTCATCTTACGTACTTGGGAATTAAATTCAGGCCGTACTTTTAATTGCGATAGAGGAATCTCCAACTGCAGAGACACGGATTGATTCTCGATGTACATCGCTGTGCGCCAACTGTAAATATCCTTAATTGAATACAAGATATTTCCAGTTGCTGTATACCGAGAATCAATCTGTGCTGAAACCGCAGACGCGCAGATTGATTCTTAACATACAGCGACTGCAAATATCCTACATTCAATGACACAGACATAAACTAAGCATGGCAAATGGGTGGAAAAACTAGGACTTTAAGCCCGAAGCAGAAAGCTGTTGTACTTTGTATTGGCTGTTGAATTTCCATTGTTCGCATTGTTTAGCTGCTACGGTGGCAGTTTAGGGAAATCGACTGAATCCTATTTCGCTTGACAGCACGGCAGCAGCAGCTGCGTGACAATGCTGTGTTCATTTGTGCACACAGACAACAGAAAATCACCTAAAATAGCCTCCTCTGTCTGCTTTGATTCCGCTCGTCATCATATTATTCGGAACATGATTACTCACAATTGTGTTGTTGCTACCAATTGCGTTTCTGTGATTCTGCCAAGACTATCATTCCATCGAGCAAGACAAAAAAAATCCATTGTTTACATCCCAGTTCATAGATTGCATATCTTAAAGAAAGATGTAATAAGTCAATTTTTTATGATATATCTAATATCTCTAAATGACCATATTTGCTGGGATGATAGAGGTGTGAGCCAATGATTCAGTGATTGCTGTACAGACACTGAAATACCTTTAAAAACCTTTATGCCCTTCAGATATTTTGATTTTACCCCAGTTACCAAATTGACTTTTTCCAGGCACAAGGCAGGGAAAGCTATGTTAATAAGAGTTTGTGAGCTTGGTTGCAGCTATCTGTTTAGAATGCCCCTCATGGTTGGTTTCATGAGGCTCTTCTGACTACTGTCCCCCCAGAGTGCCCTTAGCCTTACTCTGATGTTATTTTCCTGGCTATAGAGCTAGATTCAAGGCTCTCTTGTGCCCTTTGAATCACTGAAGGCTATAGACCACCCACTGGTGTGCCACGTGTCTGGGGAGCTGACAAGTGGTAATTATGCTTCAGACAATTTCTCTTTGGAGACAGCCCTCTGCTGCCTCACCCCTTTGTCCACTGCAAGCAACAGCAGGTGTCATAGCTGGAGTGGGCTGTTAGCCAACAAAGTGATGCAATTTTTTTTTCCTCAGCAAGTTTTTCTCCATTTTTATTTTTTTATTTTTTTATTTTTTATTTATTTATTTTTTTCTACCCCTGCTACATTTTTCTTATCTAAGCTCTCATCTTCTCATATTCCTATGTGCAATCCGGGAGGTGAACACAGCTGTGGATAAAAAAAAAAAAAAAAAAGTTTTTCCTCCAG
Organism: Lepturacanthus savala; assembly: GCA_030544235.1. Lineage (NCBI taxonomy): Eukaryota > Metazoa > Chordata > Actinopteri > Scombriformes > Trichiuridae > Lepturacanthus > Lepturacanthus savala. The sequence continues at coordinate 17,075,000 of CM060480.1, forward strand.
ACACTACTAAATAAATACAACTTCAGGTTCAAGGGGGTGAGAAAGTTTTTCTGTGCACCTGACGTTTCTGTGCCTCCCCCGAACCAAGTCAGCCATGGGTCAATGGCAAGACAAGTTTAATTAGCTTCTGCCCAAGTGATGTGCCTCCACACCATCTCTCACCTGTTTGTTGAGGCTGAAGGAAAAGGCTTTTCTCAGCAGCAGCTGAGACTGAGCTGGATCCTGACCAAGGTCCTGAATGGGTCTCAAAAAGCACTCAGCTCCGTTTTTATCACTGTATTCAAAGTAATTGTGGGCGGTCTGTGGCATTCCTCTGTTCTTAGATAACAGTCACTTATCTCCAACACTTTAGAGTCGTCAGAGAAAGGCGGTTTGATAAGAGCTGTGGACCTTATGTGGCTCGCATGGTAAACGGAAATAGGACAGATAAGGCTGGTTATTAAAAAACCCCAACGTGAAGAAGCACCGGTTTGTAATCTTAGCTTGAACCACCGTCTCGGTGCTAAAAACTCTGCTCAAAACGTCAAGCTCGTATCTGACACAGGTGTCGGCTACAGTATATGGCAAACGGCGCTATCATATCACAGCCACCTGAGTGTTGTCTCAGAACGCTGACACGGCGCGTTATGAATACTAAACTGAGGGCGAGAGACGTTGTTACCAAATGCGGACGGTTTGGGGAATTAGAAAAGCGGACAGGGAGGACAAATATCCTCAGTATTTTGAGGTGACCCCGCGTCTTGTAATGAGACACCTGCGAGTTGGCCAGATGCCCAGCGTTAAATTGGCATCTAATCTCCTCGGTCTGCGTGCAGGGGCCCCCTCGGGAATACCGGGAATGACAGGCTGTTTGTCTGGGATTGCATATGCCCTACCACTTCTTCTCCCCTTCTCAATCTCAGCCTTTACCTTCACCGTCCCCCCCGCCCTCGCCACCTTACACACACACACACACGCACACACATTTCCCACCCGTCTTCTTTCTTACTCTTCGGAATGAGCTTCACTCTGGCAATTTCCATCGCTGCCGCTAAAGAGATTTGAAATTGCCTTTGGTCTTGAAGCCTTAGCAATTAGCAATTAGTGAAGTGATTGTAGCAAGCCCTCCCTGCCTCCCTTGCACTCTCTTTCCTGCTGTGCAGCCACTGCATCCACCCCTGCCTACCACCCATGGTGATGTAATGGAACCATAAGAACTTTGTGAGTGGGAAGCCTGAGTGTTAGCGTGTGTTAGTGCAGCCAAGCATTATAGTCTGTATGTAGTGTACATGCTCCGTATGTTGGTGTTTCTGTGCGTTTGTGTGTGTTTGTGTGTGAAGCGCAATCTCTTAGGGCCACATGTGCTTCTTCTGCACATGTGCCTGATGTTTGTTTATGCACTGCACCGCTGACCTCGCTTCTCCTTCTCTGTTGTTGTTGATGGCAGTGACAGTGATGAGAAGCCACTGAAGGGCAGTAGCTTATGTTCCCTGAATGGCGATGACGCGGCCGGGGACAACGTCAGCAGAGACAGCCTGGTCAACTACGCCGACGGTGGAGGAGAATTCAATGAGGACGGTTCATTTATCGGAGAATATTCCGAACGTCAGTGAGCCCAGTGGACACAGCTCAGTCACTGCATAAAGCCAAGTTCCAGTCGAAATGGTCGAATTCAATTCCTCTCAAGATGCTTTTTTTTTTTTTTAAATTCAGCTTTCCCTGGTATTAAATCTAATTTGAATAGCCAAATATGGAGGGAATAAAAATCACCCGAATGTGCAGGTTTTTAATGAAGTTTGGCCCAGGGACTGGAAAGGAGAGAATACACCCAACATACACAACAGTGTGAAACATCTTTGTACATACTGTAAGAGAATGAAATGTATCTTTTGAATGTTTCATGAATTTATTAATAATAAAGTGTTTTTTGTACCTGTCATCTACAATCTTCACCGGTGCACTGAGCACTGATTTTGTTCTAACAAAAGGCAGCAGATTAAAAAAGACTTTCCATTACTGTATATTTTATTAATATATTGACAACGAGGTTTATTCAAAATGCTGATATCTGTTTTATTTAATATATTATTACATCAAATGTTGAACTTTTCATTATTTTTTTATATAAACAATCAAATAATCACACATAAGTAATGTCCTTTTTAGTTATTGCGATGATTGGCTGCTTTAAAAAAGCACCCATTTATGTGAAAATCTCAAACTGAAATTGAAGCAAAACACTAGAATGTGAATATGTTATGAGGATTTGTCCTCATTTCCAAAAGTATTTCCACATTCATAGGGACATTTCATTCACACTAACTAAGCACCCATTATCTCCACAACACAAACAGTGACTGCTCACATGCATAATGCATATTGCTAAAATATTCCACACAAGGATATAAGTCAAATAAACCTGAGATCTGACCTATGTAATTACCCATAATACTGTATAGCGGTGGTGATGGTTACTAAATGTTTCATTGGCTGAAGCCTTTTTTTTTTTTTAAAGAATTTAAGATTCACCAATAGGCTCATTAGCTACAAAGACCACTTTAAATCTAAAGCCGAAAGTCAAAGTGAGTTCATTGTGTAACAAATCACAGCATATCAAGTACGAGAACATTTGGTCTGTACAAACACAGACCAGAGACAGATTAATAACAGGCTGCCCCCCGACCAAAGATTTTCCTACTTGACTAGTTGTTAGTTCAAGCCATTACCCACTGTTGTACATTTATGATATTAAATCAATTCTTTAAGGGCATAAGGAAATGGTTATATAAGTAAGTAACAGGTAGTTATAGTTGGTTATAAGTAACAGTAGTAATAATGTAACACATTATGTAAGCACATTACAGAGAAATACAAATCTGCAACAATGAGCCTTGCAAATATACATTTTAAAAACAATAAAGCATAACGTAAGTAGTAGTAAACTGCAGATATAGATGCAACTGGTAGTTTTAGACTGTAACTTGTGAATTTGAGCAAGTTGTAGTTCTTTTTTCCTTTTGACTAATCAATCAATGAAAATTGCATTGACTCTTCTCTTTGGTCAACAATTAAAGGGCAGCTCTGTTAATAACCAAACTGAATGTTGCATCTTGTGTTGCATGTTTTTCTTTTCTTTTTACCTACATGGTAAATAACAGTTAAGATAAAAAAAAAAAATGTCACTTCAAATGAAAAAGAACTAAAGTGCTCATACGGTAGGAAAGTTTATCTATGAAATCTAGTCAACACTACAGTCAATCTCTTTCCCATTACTGTACCGGGTCCCGTGGCTCCAATTATCCAAACCAAAGCGGTGCTCCCTCTCCCCGTCAATTTCTGAAGGGAAAACACAGCACCTTTGATGGGGCTAAAAATCCCAACTAACGAAGAGGGGAGAAGATCGACTCATCTGTCAGCCTCTTTATATCTGACTGGAGCAGCCCGACTAAACCTCTGATTCAATACCATTATTTTTAAATCTTTTGATATAATGCAAAAGCTCAGAGGTTCAGAAGGAAAGCCTTCCCCTTCTTGTAATGCTTATTTTCGTCCTAAATTAAAAAAAAAAAAAAATTCGATTCAAATGTGAAATTGATTGTGCATCCAAAGACGGGACGATACACGTAGTTACAGGACATTCTCGGACACAGATGTATTTTTAAAAAAAGGAGATCATTTACTTTCTGTGTTGAAATCTTCCCCACCTCCATCACTGGACTTTAAGATACCCCCCCGGAGGTTCTTATCTCCCACTTTGAATTGTGCAGCCTCCTTGCAGTTGTATAACTTGTCTATAGCCTGGTGATTATAAATAGGTATTGTAGCCGTAATCAAACCAGACTTGGGATAGTGGAGTTGAAAAGCATTCCATGCCTCATGGCAAGATAAAGGTCATTTAAAGAGATAATCCCTGTATTGTCAGGGATTATGCCCTCATCCGTTTTAAAATTGCTTCCTCCGCGGAACGTTAAAACCTCCACACGACAACAAAAGATTACTCCAGTCAAAACCTCCGTGAGTGTGTCATACGAGCAGCTTCTCCTTCTTCTTCTTTTTTTTTTATTTGCTTCCGTTAAATCTATTTCCGAGACGCGCGGGGTGACCTTTACAAATGTCATAATCGCCTTATTTTGCAATGAGCACAGGTCAGGATGTTTACATTCACCTGCATCCATGTTGAATTGGAACAAGCTTATTTATTGCATGATTTTATTTTTTTATTTTTTTTTTGTGATCTTTGGTAGACGCACAAACCCACATAGATCCGGCTCAAAGCGGATCACTCCGTTTCGAGTCGATTTGATCGGAGCTGATATTTAGGCTAAGTGCCCTGGAAATTGCCTGGTGGGAGGAAAATCGATAGCATGCTCACACATGCTGTGAGTTCAGCCCAATACCCATGAGCTGCTACCGTTCAGCATTTGCAACGGCTTTATAAAAGGCCCAAGACGCTGCAAGGATAGCGCAGGAAAAAAAAACCCGGCATAGTATAGGAGGAAGATTTGCAATTTCTCTCAGGGTGCTAAATATTGAATTTACGATGCAAATACCCGGTGAAGAAGAAGAAGAAAGTAACATGATGGCAATGAACGTCTCATCAATAATGAACCATCGGGTTCACTCAGAGGGGAAAACCGTGACAGGTGTTTCCGGAGATGCTCTTAAGAAAGTCCTTCTCTCTCTTCCCTTTTTTCTTTCTTTGAGCGTATGCACAGGCATCGGTATCAGGAGTTAAACCAATGATTCGATTCGTGCTCTTTCAAAAGTGACAAACAGCTTTGGCGAGAGCAACACACACGCACACACAAACACTTCCAAGGACAAGCTTTGAGCACACTATCAGAGAGAAGGGTTAAGGGTGAGCGGAGAGTGGCTTGAGTATTGAAGGTTATTTCGCTGTATGCCGCAGCAACCGAAGAAAGGAGCTCGTAACGATGCCTCATGACCTTGACTCGAATCTGAATATTTTCCATGGTCTTCTCTAATGGACTTTCATTCATCGCCCTGCATGTTTTTTTTTTTTTATGTGCTTTGTGGGATGAATGCCTGGGTTTACCTTTTTTTTTTTTTTTTTTACCTGAATCCAAAGCCGACTATTAAGAAAAGACACAGCAGAGCGGCGACTGTCTAGACGCATTCAAGAAGCTGGTATTGGACGGGTCTGAATTACTGTGTGCCTTCCCATCTTCTGGGTCATATTGATTCCGCTTTTGAAAAAAGAAATTAAAAAAAAAAAAAATTTTTTAATGCATCGGTGTGTGTCTCTCTGAAAAGTGAAGCTTTCGACGCAGCGCGGTAACACCCGGAAGAACTCTCATCTAATTTAGGTCCCGGCCGTCCACCTCCTTTCTCTCCCCTCCTTCCTCCCCCCCTGTTTTCGGCTCATTTTGTCACCTCACCATGGTGCTGTACTCAACTCCTCCTCAAATTTGATTTGTCTCACTAGAATGCAAATGGAATAGGCTGATTCCGCATACAGAGAATCCTTTTAGAGGACTATTATTTCCCTGGTAAACTGCTTTAAATGCAAGCCCAGACACTCTCAAATGCCAGCCAGTGACTGAATGTGTGTATGTGTGTGTGTGTGTGTGTGTGTGTGTGTGTGTGTGTGTGTGTGTGAGGGTATGACTATAGAGCAGGAGGAGGCAGGGACACTCAGCCATGGCAGAAACTAATGAGACATGCATTGGTAATATGATTACAAAGTCAGCCTGGCAGCGTCAGGGCGTGTGTGTGTGTTTGTGTGTGTGTGTGTGTGTGTAGGGGTGGGTGACGGGGGTTAGAGACAGATGTCTTCGGTAGAGACATCTGCACCAGACAAAGTGGACACCAGGACGTTCAGGTGCACTTTGCCTGCATTATATTACTGAACCTGTAAGGGACTGGCAGTGAGTGCAGATAGTGAATTTAATGCTCAGAAAAGGCTGTCATTCGCAGGTAATGACGACATTTACATCGACACAACCAGACACATGATGATGCCAAACGACCCAGAATGCTGTCTAGGACCTTTTAGCTCAACACATCCCGAGTTTTGAGCCACCAAAGGATTTCGTCTCATTTACTCCTGGAAGATTAAGAAGAACCATCTAAGATGAGACTTGGGCGGTGAATAATTCTTCCTTTCCTTAGCCAAGGAGCTGTCAAAGCAGCTTTCTCTGCTTAACTGCACAATACTGTGACAGAGCCATGTGAAACAATGTCATCTTCAACATGCAAAAGCTAAAGGAAAGAGATAAAAAAAAGACCTATTTCGTTCCTGTTTACAACATTCCTGTTGCCCACCAGCAGGGTTTTTCTTATGTTATTTTTAGTGCATCAAATGGTTCGTTAATAACGATTCAATTGTTGTATTTTCACATAATGTCAGAGCACGAGGTGCAGCAGAGTGTGTTCCTCTTTTCTCTCTCCTTTGTAGAATGGTGCCGAGACTCTGGTAGAAGTACAAATAACCACACGTTGAAAAAAAGAAAAAAAAGACAAATTGAGTTTGAAATCTTACCCTGATATTAGGTTTTAATCTTATTAAAGTACAAAAGGCTGGCGGCGGCAAGACAGAAGTTGAGTGGATGTCGGGTGAGTGCATCTCCTGCACTTTGCAAACTAATTTAATGGGTTATTTCAGTGATGAGCAGCCCTGGATATCAAACAGAAGGGGAAAGATACTGCAACATCAATTTTTATTTTTCTATGAATTTGTTCCTGCAGTGCGTTTCCATGGAATGCCGCTCCTGAATTATTCATGGTGCCTTCATTAAAAAAAAAAATACATTTGCATAACACACAGGGCCGCATAAGATGCATTAGGGCTTTTGATCCTGGTGTACTGTACATGTCAAATAATTTAATATGGAACCGGCCCTACTAAAAAAGAAACAAATAGCCCAGCAGCACAGGAAATTTTAGTGTCTCGGAATAATCCGATAATAATAAACCTCGGCGTGAAGTTTGAAATGAAAAATGATCACGAAGAGATACAAGTGGGTCAGAGTGGACCACTCTGTCGCAATAACCCACTTGAACAAGTAAATAAAGTGTGATAAAAGAGTTATGAATGTGGAGGACGTTAATGTTTCTCCGGAGAAGCAGTGGGAACATGATCAGTTATTATAATTACTTTGACGGACCTGATGACATTTATTTGTCATATGTGGTTTTCCAGATGTAGCAATGATGATAGAGCAAATTCTGTTTCATTTGCATTTCAGTCACACCAATTTGCAGTCACACACCAGTCCCCCCCCCCCCCCCCCCCCCCACACACACACACACACACACATGCACAGACACCCACACATCTGTACATCTATCATATTTTAAACGCTTTCCAGGGTTGTTCCTCCCTGGTTACAGTAATCAGGCTAATGAGCACAGATTGAACGAGAAAATCTGCAGTGGATAGAAGTGTCCAAACACAGTTACAGCTGAACTTCATTAATATTGGTAGCTACAACTGGGGAAATGTCAAACACGAATTCAGTTGCCACCTGCTACACACACACACATGCACACACACGCACACACAGAGCCAGATGCTAAGGCAAAGCCATAGTTCGTCTGCATGTGTGTAACGGAGTGTATAGCATTTATATGAAGTGTATTTGCACTTGGCAAACAAGCTAGCTGGCCCTTCATGGAAGAAAATAAGGGCTATTAAAGGTACAGTGTTTCAGCTTTAGTGGCGTTTAGTAGCGGCTAGCGGAGCAGACTTTTGAGGAAATGGAATATAATATTCCTAAATATGTTTTAATTAGTATAAGTTTATCAAAACTAGAATTGTCATTGTGCAAAAATACTGGGAGGAGAAAATGTAACATGCACATGAACCCTCTGTGGAAACATTGCAATCAGGAGAGACAGTTAAACTGAAAATGACATTTGTTGCACAATGATGATTATGGAATGCCAAGTATAAAGTTTTTGGCACTTGAGGGGCACCTCATCCACAATCACAATCCACAACCAGTTGGAATAGAGACAGAAGAGTTGCGATAAGCTGAGGACCAGATGCGGGTGACCACGGGTGGCGGTGATGGGTGATTGGTGGGTGCGTGGCCAGGAGGACGAGTGGACCTCTTTTAAACAGAGAGGGAGGATAAGTAGCTACGCTATTGGTTAGATGAGAATATGTGATCCAGCACACTGAGCTGCTTTCAGGTTCACCCTCTTGGAAAAAAAAAACACTACTCCACATGATCCAATTTACTGATAATCGCTCTTTGGATGTTTACCTCTGCTAATGCCTCCATAGCATTTTATTGTATGGTATAATTCCTTTTAGGAGATAAATGTTGGTTTCACAGATGAAATCTAATGATTGCAACTGTCACATTACTTTATCTGAATGTAAAGTGAGACTTCATGGTTTTACTCCACTTGAATGTTGGAGCTTTGAGTTGAGATTATTTTTTTTTCACAGTACAGAGAGGTAGTTAAAGCTGAGCTGCTGCTGTCAGCAAATATGGAGTTCCAGTAGCAGGATGAGTGTACTGTGTCCTCCTGTCCTTGCAGGCCAGAGGCCAGACTGAAAGTCCTCCTGAAATGGAAAAAAAATGTTTTTTTAATCCTTTTTAGATGACAACCCTCTCCGAATTGTTCACTTATTTAACTGTATTTGTCAACACAATTAAAAAAACATGCTTCTTTGTATTTTTTTCAATCAAAGTATAATCCCATTTTCCACGGGAAAATTAAAATAAGTAACATGGCACTCGTCATCTTGCCATTTCAGACGACAGTATTATTACATCCACCTTTAAATCAAACCAACTGTTTTGTTCCACATTTAAAATTATATAATAGTCTATTTATTAGTATATAATAGTTTCTTGCTGGTGGACTTTTTCACATATAAAAGAGAGAATTTGCTTTTTAATTATAAATATGGTTCTTGGTGATATAGAAATACTGTCCCATTGTTTTTCCATCATCAAAACCCTTTCAGAAGATTTGCCTCAAAACGAGCCATGAAGTTGCGATGTCACAATTATACAGTCACCATCCAAAAATGCCAAACCTGATTTTATTATTGAATCTGTGCAGATTATTTTTTTTATTTTGTGGGTAAGGGTCTGTTATCCTTAAAAACAAGAACAGGATACGTAGTTAACGTGTGACAGCATAATGTCAGATTTAGCCCTGAATGATTTAACCCAATTATATTAAGTTAATATACTGAAGAAGAATACTGTTGTATTTATTGCATTTGATGCGTTTTTGTGAATTGGGAAACAACTTCTACTTTTACCATTTTACCACTTTTACAACTCATGTCATTTAACCACATCACCCATGGTTGGGGTGGTTTCAATTTTCAAGTCACTTCAATTTCCCCATGAGGTGACAGCGTTTACCACTGCGCCGCTGTTCTGGCCCCACATGAAATGAATATTTGTTGGTGGGATTTTCTAAACACTCTCATGTTATTAAACAGAATAGTCGTTCTGACAAATCAAAATGACGTCCACTGTGAAAAAGTCCACTGTTGACTCATAATAGGGAGTGGGTGGGTGGGGCGGGGAGGCAATTTCAAATTCAGTTTTTCTAAGGGGTGCCCAGGGGTGGAGGAGGGACTGAAGTTTAGTACTTAAGTAAAAGTACCAATACCCTGCAAAATAAAATGCAAGTAGAACTAATACATCAAAAATCGTACTTAAGTAAAAGTAGCAAATACTTACTTTTAAATTGACTCTAAAGTATAAAAGTACAAGTTCTCACACAATGGGTTATCAGTCTCTGGGTTGTGTGTAATGACCCTCAATTATGACAGACACCAGGAGTTCCGTTGCTTGTTTTATTGCTGCCTGCATTCATAAAAATGAAAACATTCAGGAGACCAGGGCTTCCATATCACAGTGACTGCATACAACTCCAGCATGGGAAGATCTTGCTGCACATAGCAGACAAAATAGCAGACAACATACAGCAAGCATACGAATCTTATGAAGAACAGTTAACATTTGAACCTTTCACATCTACGTACCTGCATTCATAAAAACAAAAACATTCAGGAGACCAGGGCTTCCATATTACAGCGACTGCATACATCTAAAATATCGTTAAGAAAAAATATATATATATAAATTATCAAGAAATTGCTTGCATACCATGCATATCATGGCATGGTTGCCCCCCAAAATATAGGCTACTGCATCTCATTCATGTTGTATGTTAACTTATTCATACACATAATGTTCATATTCAAACAATAGTTTGGAAATGAAGTACATTCATTTAGCTAAACACAGCTTACCTCCAGCATGGGAAGATCTTGCTAAATACGAAGGTGAAATGCAGTCGCCGTACTAGATTTAAAATCTTTTCAAACAAATAACAATGCAATAAGATTTCGTGAGAATTCACCTAATACTAAATGAGCACATTTTAACTCTGTTACATGTGCCATTATTATTAATAATATAGACAGACTCATTTATACTACCGTTCAAAAGTTTGGGGTCACCCAGACAATTTTACATGAAAAATCATACTCTTATTTACTCTTATTTATTGTAAAACGAATAGAAAATATAGTCAAGACATTGACAAGGTTAGAAAGAATGATTTGTATTTGAAATATTTTATAAAATAAAGTAAAAAAAAAAAATTGCCTTCTGACGCAGTGAGCAAACACATTATACCATGAGAACACTGGAGTTGCTGGAAATTGGCCTCTACACACCTGTAGATATTGCACCAAAAAACAGACATTTCTGATTAGTTTAAAGTTATCTTCATTGAAATAAATAGCTTTTCTTTCAAAAATAGGGAAATTTCAAAGTGACCCCAAACATTTGAATGGTTGTGTACGACTCTGCCAATGTCACTGTGCTCAGTGCTCACAGGCAACTCTAAATAGAATTTAGACATGAATTTATTAAGGCATGATATATTTTATCTATTTTTTTTTATTTAGGTCACTTGCTAGCTTATCACCTAAAGGAGTCACATTCCTTGTATATATTTGGTCAAATAAACAAATTCTGATTCTGGTTCTCATATTCACAACAGCAGCTAATCACATGAATGCTATCTCTTTGAACACAACAGTTTTTTCAACATTTGCTTTCTAAAGTAATTTATGCTAGCCAGCACAACAAATGTAGCCTTATGTATGTTGAAGTTGGGGCAAAGTGTATGTCTATTTTACTGTGTCTTGTACATTGTGCATTGCCAACAATGCCACCATGTAACCACGAGGCAATTTTTCAAATTTCTGAAATGTTTGGAGTAGAAAGTACAGATAATTGCCACAAAATGTAGTGGAGTAAAAGAAAAAGTATGCATTATTATTTTGACTTGCTTTTACTAAAGTACAAATACAAAAAAAACAACTATTTAAGTACAGTAATGAAGTAAAAATACTTTGTTACATTCCTCCGCTGGAGGTGACAGTGCTAACTTCTGCATCACTGTGCTGAGCTCATATTTCACCTTTTTGGTTTACCTGGACCCTAGAAATGGAGGGATCATTTCCATGCTGAAGTCTGAAGAGTCTTTCTGCAGGCACACCATCGCTCCTGTCAACATTTAATAAAAGTTTTTTTTTCCTGCTCAGCCCTTAATTTGTCAGCCAGATGCAGAAAACTTTCGCACCTTTTCTCCGCCTGCAGGGTATAAGGACAACCAAACAATACTAGTCACATCATTGATCTTCTCCTGTTCATCGCGGTGCTTCTCCACCTGGAGCTCAGCCGTGAACTTCCCCAGGCTGATTAATAGGTAATCAGATAATGATCTGGGCTTCCTGGATAATTGATGGACATTCTGGAGGAGGGAATACCTGGTCTAATTAGGAGAGCCAGGCTATGGCCGAATTTATCAGGCCAAAACCGTGACATCCCAGGGTTGAGACCAGGAAACCGAGTTGCAGTCTAGTATGCTTCTCTGTACTTCCATTATAGCGAAATCCAAAACCTCATAGAAATTGTCTATCAATTCAATCTAAAGCAAGATAAGAAGAGTTTTACATAAAAATCGAATTGAAATGAAGAAAATTTGAGCAATAGTGCAAGGAAACAGGAGACAAAATATTGTGGATCCTTAAACGTTAGATCTCTGTGTCATCTAAAGCTGCAAATGATCTAATATCAGAATATTATATTGATATATTATGGCTGCACTGAATCCTGGCTGTGTTGTGAAGAATGTGTTATCCTCCTATATTATTACTCATATTTCTCAAACACTAGCCAAGGACGTGGAGATGCAGCCATTTCCAAGCTCAGGCTTATTAATCAACCCCAGACCTAAAACTGCATCATAACTCCTTGGAAAGCCTTGTTCTTAATGTTTCACAGCCAACCTGGAAAACATTACAGATTTTGTTACCCTCCTGGCTGTTATCTATTTAACATCCACATGGACGTTGACAATGACAGTGTAGACACTGCATTTATCTCGTTACTGAATGATATCTAAGTTGAACATTTAATAGTTTTTCTCTTTTTTTTGAGCATTTTTAAAATAACTTTAAAATTACTAATACTGGACTAAAAATGCCTTCTATCTATCTATCTGATAGTGCCATAGGTACGTTTAAGGAAGTGATTCCAGCAGCATGTTATTCTAAGCTGCAGCAATGAGTCACTGTAACACCATCTACATGGGTTACCTGTCACAGAATAAAATAATCTGTTTCTATTCTGGACCTTGCTCTATTCCAACGTTGCCTTCTACTTTTCTCTGCTTTCGTCGGTGGACGGCGACGTCCTGAAAATCAAGCCAAGCCAAGTTTATTTGTATAGCGCAGAATCTGAAAAAATTGCAGATGTGCCTCAAGGGCCTTTACAGTCTGTACTGCAATACAACATCCCCTGACAATCGAATCGAACTCTCTTAAAAAAAAAAAAAAAAAAATTAATGAGGAAAAAATAAAAAAAATGGAAGAAAACTCATGTAGAGGAGCAAAGGTGGGATCCCTCTTCCAGGATGGCCGGACTCACAATAGATATTGTGTGCACGGAATAGAATGCAAGCATTTGAACAGGGTAAGTTCAGCAAACAGCAGCAATTTCAGAATGCTGCATTGAAGGGGATAACGAAAATATAAGGATTTATAGTATATGAGGAGGATGAGATGGCGAGGATCCAGGGCAGCTTCCAGATGCCACTGAAACACACCCAAACAATGAGAAGTAGTATAGAAAGGATGGACCCTACCTTGTGTGACTCATAATACTCAGTAATGTTAAATTGAATGGGTCGGTATGACAACTAAAGCTTGTTTAGTTTGTGTTCGACATGTTTTTTGATCATTTTAAAGGCAGAACTTGTTATTCAGACTATTTTACATTATTCCAATAATAATAATAGACATTTGCCTAAAACATATGTGTCCACTCAGATGGTAACATGGTAATATCCCTTTAAGGGACATTTAGAACAGATACAAATGTGAGATTATTTTGCAATTTGCGTCTGTAATGTAATTTCATGCATTGACTGATTATTAGTCAGTCAGTCATTTTCTATACCTGCTTATTCCTCATTAGGGTCGCAGGGGTCTGCTGGAGCCTATCCCAGCGCGTTACGGTGAGAGGCAGGGATACACCCCAGATGGTCACCAGCCAATCATGGGGCACACACACCATTCACTCACACACTCACACCTATTAACCAACACCAATTAACCTCAGCATGTTTTTGGACTGTGGGAGGAAGCCAGAGTACCCGGTGAAAACCCACACAGACACGGGGAGAACATGCAAACTCCACACAGAAAGGTCCCAGACCCAGGACCAGGACCAAGGAGGTCCTGAACCTGCGACCTTCTTGCTGTGAGGCACTGATTATTATTTAAATTCAAATCAAATAAGTACTAAGCCACTAGAAGTGTCTGTACAGTATGAGTTAATATACATTGTATTTTAGACTGATAAGACTGAAAATGGTTTTGTCCTTTGCTTTTTTTTTTTACCATTTCTGCTGAAAATTCATTCACACACACAAACAAACAACATACACACACAAAATCACATGCAAAAGCTAGATTAATAGGGACATGTGGGTTTTATGTGTTCAGTGGGGGTTTCCATCTGCCCTTTTCTTTTTGTTTTTATTACAGACTTAATGCTATTCTATTCATCTTCTATCTATTTATCATGTGATCTCTCCTCAAGGCGCAGTTCAAATACCTCGCTCTGTTCCAGTCTCACGCTGATAGTGGCAGCATGTTGTGCTGTGACAACATGGAGGCTTTTTCTTAGACATACTTGTTTCACTGGGTTGATCCCTCTGTAGAATTGCTGCAGCTACTTGTGGATAATATTCTGGACAGCACCCTCTCTTTCTAAACTTATATCTGTGAAATAAATCTCCAATAACTTATCTAACATATTCAACTCACCCAGAGCTCCGCAGCATTATTACATGCTCAAAGTCCAATGAACATGTCACTCCCCTGCTGATTCAATTACGACAGCTCCCAGTGTCACAACGGATTAGCTATAAAATTGTATTAACATTTTTTTTAAGGTGTAATGAAAAGTGCTTTTATATAATCTGTATAATTATTAATAATTTCGGATGTTTTGGAACAAAACTCCCAAACCACATGGCAGAACGCAGACACCATCTGACATCTCAGATGATTCAGAGAGGATTTACTGTTCAGAGAGTACTTTGGGATCCAGTGGAAACACGCCAGGTGTCGCAATGTTCTCTTACAATTATAGATTATGGATTTAAATTAAATCAGTGTGTTGAGTTGAATAAATTTAGAGGGGGGGAATAGATTGATCCTGAATGTGAAATGAAGTTGTAGTGAAGAGGAAATGACAACTAGTATTGGAGTAAGTGAGTCTTCTCTGCTACCAGGATTCTCTGCTACACCAGTTTGTCTTTCAGTCACTGAGATACACATCCTGACGTCCAAGAAATCAATTAAAAAAAAGAAAAACAAATCCTCAATGACTTGTTTGCACATTGCACATCATTCCATAGTACAAACCCTGATGCCAGTTGGTTACAAAAATATTTTACGTGTTTTTTTTGTTTTAAAATAGACCAAATAAACATAATCAAGAGACATATTAAGGTTGTTGTTTTTTTGGAATTTTTAAGAGTTCATTGCACCACAGTGGAAAGGATAAAAACAATGTAAAATAGTTGAAATTGTAGATTGTAATACAATTTTAATACCATTTAAAATTGAAAAATCTTTCAATTATAATGAAATGTGGGAAGGACTAGCAAAGTACATTACTATAGTGTGTACACCGACATAATCACTAATAATCAGATAGATAGAGAGGTAGATATGAACTTTATTTATCCCCATGATTCCAAGTAGCTTACGGATCACACATCGTAAACACAAACACACAAACAAACAGCACATACATACACATACAAGTATCTAAACATACAGCATATGCAATAATATTAATAGAACTGACAATCAAATGCAGTTTGTCAAATTGATGGATCTGAAAACATAACTATATTCTTCTACATGGTTGTGGAGCCTGGGTCAATAAAGTTCAATATGTTTTTGGATGATGTACGTCTGTAACTCAACACACAATGCCATCAACATCCCAGGGAACAATTCCATCATATACAGTGCAAATGACAACAATCATGTTATAATAGATTTTCATTATTCAATGATCTAATACAGAGCAAAAATCACATAATAATGAACTTAACTCACTTGTTATTCAGTGTATATACATATACACTGAATATATGTGTGCAATAACAATAACAATTTCAATGGTAGTATATATATATATATATATATATATATATATATATATATATATATATATATATATATATATATATATATATATATATATATACTACCATTGAAAAGTTTTGGGAAATAGAGATTTCCTTATTTTTCATTTGAATGGTTCTAATGGTTCAATATGTTTTCTTTAGAGACCCTTGTGCAATCATGTTAAGACACTTGAAAACAGTTTAGCTGCTTAGCGAAGCTACAAAACTGACCTCCCTTTGATGAAAACAAAGTTTGAAGGAAAAAAAATATGTTTTCAAATGACATGAAAATAAATTTCTGGGAGCCAAATGTCGAGGCTCTTTCCAATGAGGAGGTCTGTAGAAAAAGCCTTCAATGACAATTTTAAACTAAATTAATATCACATTTAAACATTGCAATTGGTTCTTTTATGTTGCCACTTCTTTTGAATGCATTGCATTATAACTGGTCAAGTACTGTGTGTGTGTAGTAGGCATAAAACATGGAAATATGGAAACGTTGTACCATAATGGTTATCATTGTATACATATACATATACATATACATATTGATGATGGTCACGCGACTCTACCTAACGGCAACCCACAACCTGATCAAAGCACACTTTTGTTCTTTTTTTCTGCTAACATGAAGTTTTTATTCCTCTCTTTTTATTGAGTCATTTGCTTACTTGTGTGGATCAAGATCAGTCGTTGTTTGAACTCTTAAAGCCCACTGAAACATTTCCAAGGTTGCGCCTATTTTGCTACTTTCATATTTCATATTGCTACTTTCCAAGCTACACATATGTTTCCAGGCTCAGACTCAAACTGCTAACGCATAGTCCCTCAGAATCAACCCTTTTCCCATTACCAGACACCCACTGATCACAAAGTTATGATAAAAGCAGGCTAGCTGGCTAAATCCTGTGTGCTTCGTGGTCTTTTGTTGTGTGCGGTTTCCATGGTAACGCAGGCTTTCATCGTCCGGGGTTGTGGGGAGGGGGGGGGGGTGGTTTCATCTAAACTGGGCTGGGAAAAACCAAAAATGCTTTCCTGTGTAATACAAATTAACTTGACTTGAATATGCGCTGCGCCTGCACACATTCAAATGAAATATTCATTGCTTACCCTCTGCTGCTGGGCAGAACTGGCTCCTGTGTCAAACTTTACCTGCAATATGAGATTTGACGTCTCTACTGTCCATAATAAGAAGTCAGGGACACAGAGTTTGACTTGTCTGGACTCGTAATACCTGAGTTCTTATAACTTTTCACACTCCAATGGATGTAAGCGCCCCTAAGGAGCTGTGTCCTCTGCATCTTTCAGTCTAAATCACCTCATTTCATTTGCTTCTATTATACTCCATCACGCCTTATATCTCCCGTATGACTCTGGGAAACCTAATTTGCCCTCCATTGTCTCGGCGACATGCAGTGAGACACAACAGGGGTGCCTCTTCCTCAATTAGTGGTCACTCATCCTCCTCTGGGATCCATCAAGTCATGCCTACCTCGTTTATTCGTACTTCACCCTTCTTCTTAACTCCACATTTTCTGCCTGAGAGAAATCTCCCCTGACATGCACGATTACTAGAGAGCCTCTCACTGTCCTTTCCCATCATACTTATTCAGCTGTGATGGAGCCTAATTCTGCTCTATAGAGGGCGGAGTGTGAAATTCAGTCTTTTCTGTATGTCATTTTTCCGTATGTGGATGGATATATTTGCACACCAAAGACAGCAATTTGCAGTCACTCAGTCAGTCACTCAGTCAGTCTGGTTTTTGCCTTCTTTATTCATTGGTGCACAGATAAAAGGGACCTTAAGTAGAATGATGAGCGTATGAACAGATAATGAACATGTTTTGGTGCTTCTGTGTTGGTTACGCTAAAAAAATAAAAAAATAAAAAATAAGGCAATAATTTCCACTTATTCTTTTAAGTTGGGCCAACAGCTGGCAGAATAACATGAATTCAAAACAATATCTGAAGATGAATTATCTTTTTGGCTGAATTCCAATATTCATGTTGATCAAACATGTTTTAAATATGATGAGGAAGGCATAAACAATATTCTATTTTAAGTCAATTAAGACCAAAATAGCAAAGCAACGTTTTCCACTTGGATTTTTGAGGGTTTTTTTTAGCATAACACGGCATGTTCGCCTGTCACCATAGCAGCAGGAGAAGCTGTTTGTCAGGCATCATTTATGTGTCATCAGAAGTCAAGAATATAACAATTACAAGTAAGAAGTCTAACGGTACTTCACAACTTGATTTAATAACTCATCGCAATACATCTATTTGAGTCATAATAAAAAGTTCCCTTGAATCAATTTTTTACATAACCCCTCCATGATAAATCAGCAGAGTTGGATGGATCATTCAGATGCACTCGTCTTCAATTTGTATTACTTTTCTTACTTTTCTGTCTTGCTCCTATCATTCTGGTTGACACCTATCCACTGCAATGAATATCACCCCGGTCTGGAAAATATCAACCTGACAAAATAAAATGATCAGAATCCGACTAAAGACTGTAACTCTCCAATTTAAAGGTCCTCAACTACATATAAACTCATATATGATGTACTTTCTAGTTCATAAAAGCGCTCATATAAATTTCATATAAGTGTTAATAAATGTGTTCATATGTAGTTCATATATAGTTCAAATGAATTTGCAAGTAACCTGTAAAATGAAGTTCATATGTAATATTACCAGACCTGTAATTGAGGCTGTGCAGTTAATTGAATTTTAATCGTGATTTTGATATACGTGTCAAACGATCTCCAAAATCATATAATGGAGTTGAAATGATATTTGACATTTTTCAATACACAATTTCTGAAAGAGCGATTATGCAAGTGTATGCGTGAGTGTCAGTGCACGAGTGCGAGTGGAGCTCGAGTAAGATATGTCTGTCTGTCTGTCTGTCTGTCTGTCTGTCTGTCTGTCTGTCTGTCTGTCTGTCTGTCTGTCTGGGTCAGTGACAAATAATGTTTGGCAAGATGAGAAAGTCAAAAACTTTTAAAATACAGTTTTAAGAAGCATACATCAGGTCTCCCAAAATATACATTGTGTGTTCGTGTTGGTTTGTGTTATTTAAAGTCCATTTGATACTTTTTTTTTCGTGCAGTTTTAAATATATAATCCACCTAGAATATAACACTTGTTGATAACGTGTTTTTAATTTTTAATTTTTTTTTAAGAGTTAAACTATCTGGTGCCAAATTTTTAGGGTACATATATATACTGTATATATCTTCAATATTGACAAAAATAATCGTAATAATGATTACTCCATAATCGAGCAGCCCTACCTGTAATATTTCAATTTACAGGTCTGGTCACTTGTAAATACATATGAACACATTTATGAATATACTATATATGAATTACATCATTTAGGGAATTTATATTAACACTGAAATACAAAGTAATTCATATATTAGTTCACACTGGTCTACTTTGTAGTTGTGTGTGAAAAATGAGTGAAATTCTGCAAATATATTGGAAGCTTAACCAGATTATGTGATAGTGTAGTTTCATTTATGTTCACGGCCACTTTGAGCCAGATGCTGAGCTCAGAGTAGGTTGTCTTTATGTTTGATACTGGTTTTAATCCCTTCAGTGGGAGAACTGAATGATGAATGCTTAATGTGATTTGGTTGGTCTGAAATTAAGGGAATTATCATTGTGCAGTAAATGTTTTTGTTTATTTTTACACAACAGAAATATAAATGCTATCTTACTAATAATAATAACAGCAATAATAATAATCAAATAAATGCATACGTATATATATAATAAGTAGCATTGAAATGAAAGAAAATCACGAGGCAGACATACAGACCTCTCACCCCCTGAGCCCTTTTTGCTCTAGTAAAGAGAGCTCTGCTCTCACACTGGTGTAATCATTAATTTGTGATGATTCCTGGATGGAGGGACCGTGTTCACATATCATTCAAAGGCAGCGGCTCGGCTTTTATGTGGCACTTGCTACTTACACCTCAACAGGGTCACGTCTTTGGAAAGTTACTTCACTGTACTCCAGACCTTTTCTCCTTTTTTTTTGTCACAGTACATTAATGCTGCTTTTGTCTCCGGAGACCAATTTTCTCCTGTCTGCCACTGGGTGATGTAGGAAAGACGAAAAGGCTACCGGAGCGCCGTTGCTCCCTGGCACCCCACACGGAGATAGAAAAAAAAAATCAGCTCAGTCTGCAAAATATATGGAAGTACCGCTTTCTGTTTTACTGTGTAAGCACGCAGTATATTGGATTTATCATACAACAGGTATATTTGTTATAGAGGAGCTGCATTTCGAAAGACTTCTCCACAGAGGAACAGTAGATTTTTAGAACTGAAGACTAAATAAGTAGTAGCTCTCAAGCACAACTGCAGCCTAGTGTCCTATTAATTATAATGAATTACCAGCTGCCTTCCATAACCAGTCTTCCAGTAGACCTGGTGGGCTGTGAGGCTCGTGGGTTGGCTCATTACCAGTATCTTTGAAGATAGCAATGAAGAAGATGAACAGAGATGGTAAATCTCATTGTCATTCCTATTATGTTTTTATTGAAGTACCATGTGTTTCTCTCTCCCCAGACAATATGTGGCTCACATACAGATTTTGGAAAGCGTCCACGTCACTGAGTGCTGTACAATTGGAAAACAACACAGCGAGTCATAAATTTGTCGTCTGGACTGTTGTGTCTCTGCCTCTGCTCTCTCTAGTCTGTTCTGCGGAGTAGAGAGAAGTCATTCCTGGGCCTTCAACGCTAACAGCTTTTCATTGCCGCTTTGGTAGTGGGGGGCATCTTATAGTACTGTTGTGAGTGCAGTTATAGGAACAAATGTGCATTTTTCCCAACGCAAAATGCATATAAAACATGTTTGCAATAGGAGTTGTGGAGAGATGGACACCAAAAGCTGCTTTTATTATTCTCTTCTTAACAGGGCAAGAGCTGCCCTAGTTTTATTCATAGACTAAGACTATTCATAGACATAGACTACATGAATGTATGAATGAATGAATGAATAAAGGCTCCACATTTGAACATAAGAAAACATCAAAAAGAAAAAAAAAATGGTCAAAACAACAAAACACAATATGCCCGAAAGGGAGTATGAAGAAGCATAATATGCTTATATAATCCTGCCCTTTCTCCTTTTTTCAATAATAAACAATCATTAATTTATAATATATTTTTAATATATAATAAATTTAATATCCTGTCCTTTCAGATATGCACACATGATAATAATAAGAATAATATATACATACATAAATACATCCTCTAGAAAGTTATGGAAAACCCCTTGAGAAAAGTTGTTTGAGCAATGTATAAACAAGGCAAACAAGTTGATTAAATAGACACATGTTGATGTGTCCTTGAGCAACCCTCAGATTGCTTTTATACATACTAATATGTGAATGAATAGATCCTCCTGATGATCGGTGTATGAATGTGGGTGTAGCTTGTAGCATAAAGCGCTTTGAGGGGTCTGAAGACCAGAAAAGACTCTATGCAAATGTAGTCCATTTACCAATTCACCATTTCAGGGGTGTCCAAAGGTATTATTTCTAAACCTCACACTCTGGGATTGGTGGAGTGTGCAATTTCCACTTGCAGTGTGACCACAGATGGGGAGGGGGGGGGTCTTTTCTTTCAAAAGCAGAATCTCTCCGCATCCCCTCTGTGACATTCTGCTTTTTATTTTTTTTAGGGAATTATGGGGCTGTGATGAATCGGAGAGAAAGAGAAGGAGGATGCCCCGATACAACAGAGGCAGCTATCGCTGTAATTTCAAGCATGCATTATTCAATAGCCCTGAAAGATCTGTGAAGCTTCGAGATTATTTACACTTTAAAAAGCGATGGCAAGGCAATTGCAGGCATGTCCCTTTAAAACTCAGACGTAACATCTCAGCACTTAGGAATTTTCTTTTTTATAAATTCCGGCAACAAAATTCTAGAGCATTTCCATCATTATTAGTTCAGCTGACCATGAATAACATGCCGAATAAGGTAAGATGCAAGGGGAGGAAAAAACATCTTATAATACCATCTTTCAAAACTTGATTTGTCCGCTGTTTATTTCAAGAAGACAGTAGGCTATTGTTGGAGTACAGTGGAGTAGTCTTTTTTTTGCAGTGTCCAGGTCTTTACATTCATTATAGTAACTATCCATGGCAGGCGGTGATGACTCCTGCATGCTGTGTTTCCACAGAGCTGGCATCACAAGAAGGGCATGGTACACACACAGCACGGCCTGCATTGAGACACACTGTGTTGTTTGTGTCTTCCCGCCCCTGCTACAGGCGTTCCCTACAAATATAACTCACACTCTCTGTCCTTCCCTTCCTGAGTCTTCCTCTCGGTCTTGATCCTTCCTTGCCCCTGTGTGTCGGGGCGCTGGGAGTGACGCTAGGGCCCTGTAGCTCTGAGCGTAAACATCTCTCCAGCCTCCATATGACAAACGGGGGAGGATGTGGTGGGCATTATCAGACAGAGGGACGCACCCTGCGTTCAATCTTCAACTATAAATAACCCCCTGCCATCTCTTCATTGACATTCATGAGGTGAAATCGTAGCTTGGAAGAGGACGGGTGCTCTGTTTGCAGTCTTATTCGTCTCATTTGTTTAATCAAACATCGCTGTGTAGAATTTATCACACTTTGACGCCCTCCTGCCACAACCTGGGCAACTCAGCCTTCACCTGTTACCTTAAAGTTTATTTTTCGTTATGAGAGTTTTTGAGAAATATTCATTGATAATGATTCCCCTATGGCTTAGCACCTGAAGCAGCAATACAGTCTGCCTTCTTACACCCGCGCCTTAAAAAAAAGTTTCCCAGCCTCCCTTCACAGCTGAAACATAAAGCTTGTGATTGGCTGTTGTAAATGTCACTCATCTCTGCGGTCACAGAAGGAAAAGTACAAGCACTCGGGAAGGAAGGGGGTGGCTGCATGGATCCAGGGGTGGTTACAATTACCTTCCACTCCTGTTGTGACATCACAATCATATTCATTCAGGTTTTTAGCAATGCTACAGAGGAGGCCACTGGTCTTATTTAACAGTTTGTGTGGTAAGGTGCCCCTTTAAAATGGATCCAAATATACAGAGTATTGTGCAGCTTATGTTGATTGACTGATTGATTTTCATGATATCCCTGCTAAATACTAATAAATGTGCTTATACACTACAGGCCAAACGTTTGGACACAGTTTCTCATTCAATGTGTTTTCTTTATTTTCATGACTATTTACATTGTAGATTCTCACTGAAGGCATCAAAACTATGAATGAACACATGTTTATGGTGCTATATACTTAACTAAAAAAGGTGAAATAACTCTGATTAATGCGTTGCACACTCTTGGCATTCTCTTGATGAACTACCATTTCAGGTAGTCACCTGAAATGGTTTTCACTTCATAGGTGTGCCCTATCAGGGTTCATTTGTGGAATTTCTTGCTTTATCAATCAGAGCAAAGGGTGTACATAACTCCATGTGTTCATTCATAGTTTTGATGCCTTCAGTGAGAATCTACAATGTAAATAGTCACGAAAATAAAGAAAACACATTGAATGAGAAGCTGTGGCCAAACCTTTGGCCTGTACTGTATGTTTAGGTACTTTTTGGATGATAGCATGCTGCAGATCATGAACATGAACATAAGTGATAAGTAACTAAATGGCTTTTGTTCAGCCAGGTTTTTAGCAACATATGAGGAGGCCAGACCAAAATAGAATGGGTTTCACAGTTTAATGGTTGCAGAAACACCAGAGACACAATCATTGAAAACTGTTTTTTTTTCATAATGCAACTTTTTTGTACAGCTTTTGTTGATTGTTTGATTATAATAATAATAATAATACATTTTATTTATTGGGTGCCTTTCGTAGCCTCAAGGTCGCCATACATAAAGCATATTAAAAACAGCAGTAGCGTTTAGACAATACAAGAAACAGAATAAAAGAGCAATGAAATCAACAATACATCAAGTAGAATAAAATAAAATAAAATACACTCTTGGCAATAGAAAAAAAAGGCATGAACACTTGGGATTATTCATTATATTTCTGCTAAATACTAATGAATGCGATTATATGTTCAGTTACTTTTTGAATGATAGCATGCCTGAAGATCATCAGGGAATATACACATGCACTGCTAATTAACTTCCACTCCCGTTGTGACATCACACCAGGAGCCACTTCTAAATGGTTTGTGCTCGTTCAGGCTTCAGCAACACTACAGAGGACGCCAGACTGAGGCGTGGATAGAATGAGTGGGTGGTCTGTGTGTTTTTGGCCGGACCATGCGCCAGCCCTAAAGTCCCCTCTGTCTGTGAGTGTGTGACTGAGAGGCCAAATGACACCATTGGTCAGCCAAGTCACGTATCAGTGAATTACTGCGGGTTTGCTTAGCTCATCCTGCTCCAACATGGCGGTCGTGCAAACAGTGTGTTGGTGTGGTCACCCCATTCCAACATGTTGCCTGCGCTACTAAAACACCAGCATATGAATAATGGTAATGTACTTTATTTATACAGCACCTTTCATACATGGGATGCAGCTCAAAATGCTTCAACTTTGAGATAAAATATACATAAAAAACATATACATACATATGTATATAATAATATGATAATAATAAAATTAAATTAAATAAGAATAGGAGAATGGGGAATGGGACAATCCACTACTTCACCTATTTTATTGTGTCTTTGCTCCACTCCCGTCCCCCCACCCCACAGAGAGCTGTACCGTGACAGTAAGACATAGTAGAGCCTCTCGGTCTGAGCTGAAATGAAACATAAATTAGATAAATAACTTAAAAAAACACAAACATTGGGTCATGCCAGTTTCTCTCCTCTTCCCTGCCGTCTGTGTTTCACAGAGGGGCGGGGCTAAGCTACAAACCATATGTGTATGTGAGTGTAGCCCGTGAGCTCAGCCTCCCTCCGGCCAAAACATACAGACCATAAGGAATCTGCATCGTTACGTGGATTGGTAACATTGGATAAGCAAAGTAGCCACTATCAGCGGTTAGAATTACACTAACACTTCTCTTGATAAGAGTCTCTGCTCTCTCTGCAGACTTTGATTAGTTTGTGACAATTTATCATATCGAGAATTACAGTAACAATGTAGATATGTCACAGATAAAAGCGTCTCATCTTGATATCGCATAGGATGACCTTAAAGGGTAATGCTGGGAAATTTTCAACCTGAACCCTATTTTCTCATCATTTGAGGTCTAAGTGAGCGATGGGGACACAAATAATTGGAAGCAGTCGAGTATTGAGTGATGTTTCCTTAGCTGGCGGATGCAACATGGTTGTAATCCTTGGGGGCAATTGAAACAGTCAAATTATTTTCACTAAAAGCGCTTGTTTTGCCACTGACAGACTCGGATTGTAAATTTAAGTGTCTGGAAGGAAAATAAACACAGAAACTAGCCGCCTATAGCAGAATTTTGGCCGCATAGGGAATTCAATGCCTCAGGAAGAGTTTTGGCCTTTCACACCAATTTGACGTAGTGGCCATACTTTGGAATTACAACTTCCGGATTAGACCCAAAAAGCACTTTTCATGCACATAATCATGGGAAAAGGAATGGGCTATATTTTTGAGGGTCACAACCTCCGCAAAATAACTCATTTTATTATCAAAATGTAATCCATTCATTTGAAGGGCTGGAGAAAACAGTCTAGAACAGCTGCATGACTGTATTATTATAACAGTCAATTCAAGGAATCCAGAGGGCTAAAGAGGAAGTTAGCCTGCTAGGCCACTGGACATCTATTTTCAATTTTCCAATTTTAAATGTTATTAGAATATTTTTACACTGTTATTACAATTTAAACTATTTTTACATTACAATGGGAAATGTCTCTTTTGGGTTCATGCACCACTGATCATCTTTCATAGGAACAGATGGGGTCCCGCAATCAATGCTGTATACAGTTCTCATTATAGATCCATGAAAGAACTTATACCTGCACTATTTCTATTGTCTTTTTTTATGGAAGCTGACAGAAAAGTCTTCAAATAAACAAGGTTCTCCTTCCTGTGGGAGTTTTGGTCTGATCGATCGCCGGCTCACATGATTGGCAACCACAGCGATATCATTGGCTTTCATTTTGGCAGAAGCTGATTCTGGTTCAACTTCTTGCCGGACAGCCACTGTTATTTTTTTTTTCTTATTGCTGAACTCCATGTCCCCTCCATGCACTGCATCCATTCAAATGAATGGGAGGACTGTCTTTTTTCCAGCTGAATTTGATGTGAATGTGGCCTCAGACTGTACAGAAACTGTGATGACAGATCTACCCATTATTATTATATTAAGCTGGAAGATCGTGAGTCATTTCACCTTGACTGGTGAACCGTATTTATTTGAGCCAGTGTAGGCTACACAGAGAGGATATAAAACAAACTGAAAGAGGAACAAAAATGGAGGCGGGAGGGCAACGAAATAGTCAGGGAAAGCAACATTTAGTAACGGCTACTTCAGAAAAACCGCTGGCGTTCCTGCAGTCTCCTGTGAGTGACGAGGAAAGCAATTGCTGCTGGACTCTGAAAATTGACAAGTGTAGATTTTAAGCTCCAAACTGTCAGAAAAATGTGATTACTTACATGTAACTATGTGAGGAACAACAGTTTTAATACTGGTAAGTGTCTATTGTTCAGGGGTAATCCATTAAAACTACACATTGTGGATCAGGTCATCTTATCATTGCAATATGGAAACGTGCAGATGTGCACTGTTTCATCTACTAAATGATTACTTTTCCATCAACACCCATGCACGCTGCCATGATGCTGCTGCAGGCGGCTAGTTTCTGTGTTTACTTCCCTTGCCAGACACTTATAATTACAATCTGAGCCTGTCAGTGGCAAACCGAGCACTTTTAATGGACCTACTTTTATGGTTGCAATTGGCCCCGTGGATTAAATTGCAGCCCGATTCGCAGCTGTGGCGATCTTGCACAGCACTGGACCGATTCGAAGTATGTTTGTTCCCATTAGTCACTTAAACTCCAACGGATGGGGAAAAAATAGTAGATACCAATACCAAATGCATCTATGGCTGGAAGAGCTAAGCCTGCTTACTGCTAGTGTTACCTCATTACAGCCCACTACACACACATTTATAACAAAATATGCCGAAATCATATACTTTGCACTAGAATCTGTGAGCCTGAGTCAATCATAATCATAATACAATCATACAATCAATCAATACAATCACAATCATAATAAAGGTGTTTTTGGGGGGTTTTGTTACTTTTCAACTAAATTAGCTCTGTTACCAGCTTGTCTTCTCTGCTGCACATCAACTCAGTAACATACAGCACCGACATATTTTCTGCTCACTGCACATATCACTTGTCATAGTCCTTAAGATTAGTCTGACAGTGAATCAAGTGGTGCTGGACTGAATGCATTGAAGCTAGGTACATTGCCGTGGTAATCAAATCAGTCTTTGAATATTCATTTATATATATATAATATATATATATATATATATATATATATATATATATATATATATATATATATATATATATATAGAGAGAGAGAGAGAGAGAGAGAGAGAGAGAGAGAGAGAAAGAGAGAAGGCCACGGGGGAGGGGCCAGTTGCAGGATAAGACCAGAAGTCTCCTCCTCTCAGATCTGCCTGCTGCGTGTGTTGCTCGTTTTGACAGTGTTTTGTCAGCCTGTGTCCAGCTCCTGCTGAAGCTGCTGCTGCTGCATCCTTTGCATTCCTACATGTATTTCTACAGCCTCATATGAGACTGGAGAGGTATTAGCAGCAGTCAAAAAAAGTCAGTTACAAGAAAGAACGAAAAAAAAAACAGCAAAAAGAAAAAAAAGTCCAGTACACGGGGAAAAAAAAAACATCAAGCAAGAAAGGCCTGGCGTAGGGTGGCCATTGTTTACTGTGAAGAGGAAGCAAGGATCGGGAGAGCAACATGTTCCCCCAATGCAGAATTTTGAATGCTCAGTGGTTGGGTCGCATCAATGGTGTAATTACGTACGCAGAAGTATAAACTAGGTTTTACAACCACGTTCCAGCAGCGCTGCAGTGTGTCGTCGCTGGCCTCTGGCTGTTGGGTTATTAGCCTGTGCTGAGGAACATCAATAGGGGGTTCTGTGGCATTTGGAATGCCAATGCTCCTCTGTTGATCTGCAACTTGTACTAACGATTTATCTGATATTATACTAACACATACTTACACAAGCTTAAACAGACTTCAATGTCCAAAATATGATGTTAAAACAATAATTTCTAATTTGCAACACTAACATTAGGCTAACGTTAGATTTTATCCAGAACCTTATCTGAGACCTGCGGCTTTTTTGCCTATTAAATACATATCATTACACCAAACAAGAAATTATGAAATGTGCAGTTGGATTCTTAGTGTGGGTGCTTAACAGCTTCACTAACTTGGTTTTGACACTGATAGAAGTATATGACTGTTAAGAAAAAGTTCCCTAGTAAAAATGACAAGAAACAGAAATGACATTATTGCAGATTAAGTAGCTGTTATTCAAAAAAAGTGTTTAAACTCCAGATATTTAAGTATAACTGTGTACTAGGAGTATAAACTTACAGCATGTAGTTCCATCAGTCAGTCATTTTCTATACCCACTTATTCCTCATTAGGGTCACAGGGGTCTGCTGGAGCCAATCCCAGCGCGTTACGGCGAGAGGCAGGGATACACCCCAGATGGTTGCCAGCCAATCGTGGGGCACACACACCATTCACTCATACACTCACACCTAGGGGCAATTTAGAGTCGCCAATTAACCTCAGCATGTTTTTGGACTGTGGGAGGAAGCCGGAGTACCCGGTGAAAACCCACGT
The DNA here is from genome assembly GCA_030544235.1 of Lepturacanthus savala. NCBI lineage: Eukaryota > Metazoa > Chordata > Actinopteri > Scombriformes > Trichiuridae > Lepturacanthus > Lepturacanthus savala. Next base: position 17,103,577 of record CM060480.1, read on the forward strand.
AGACACAGGGAGAACATGCAAACTCCACACAGAAAGGTCCCAGACCCCGGACCAAGGAGGTCTTGAACCTGTGACCTTCTTGCTGTGAGGCAACAGCGCTAACCCCTGTTCCACCATGTCACCCAGTATGTAGTTCATTCACATCAAAATGATTCTGATAAAAATGATAAATAACAATTTTTTCATAATTAACTAATATAATATTACCATATGATTAAAATGTAAGTGACACAGTCTTTCAATTATCTTCTGATAAAGCTTGTAGTGCATTAGAAATGTTCATTAAAAAAGTTACCTGCCTATTAATTAATATAAAGTTTTTACACTCTTTTAATGTGTTTTTATTTTTATAACTTTTAGTATATGCGCTAAATGCAAAATAGGAACAACTCTGTTAACCGATAAATCTTTTCTGGTCTGGTGGATGTTTCTACCTCACACAGTATGCCGTTTGTTCACTGTTATAAAAATTATAACGCATACATTTTCACTTCGGTGCTAATTCCTTAAAATTACCTACAAAATACCAGTAACAAATTTATATTTGTGGATACCAAAACATGTGTGCAACTAAAATCAATTTGGAGATCACCCTCTATGAATTATTGACACAAATTGATCTCCATATACCCTCACACTCTCTGCGTAGAGAAATATTTCAACAAGCTTGTTTGAAAAATGCAAATAATTTCAGCTACCGATATGTTACATAACTTTAACTGGCCTTTAGTATATTGTGAGCGTCTCTTTAACTTGTAAAATCTATGCCGAGTTGTCTCAAGCTCATAAGTGATTAACAACCTGCCCCTTCCCCCGACGTTCAAATATCAATTTTCACCTTCAAATTTCAGTTTTTAAAACTATTTGAATATATATTTGAATTTCAATTGTTCGTTGACAGCTATAATTGTTACATGTAGAAGAAAAAGAAGTAGGCAAAGGCACCGGTATCTCATTTTCAGAGGGAACATTAATCTTATCAGAAGTACCTGTGCTATTATTGGATAACAGCTCTATTGCTTGAAGGTCCCCCCAAAAAGGAAATAAGTATGGATCTAGGATCAAGCCAGCTGTACTATAAGATTCAGAGTGAAAAAAAGTCACACAGAGGTCTTTCCTACTGCCAACACACTCTTATGAGGTTGTTATCTATGGAAAAAAAAAGTCAGGCTTCTTTTTTCTGTATCAGCATGATCCACAGTCACATTATTGGCTATATGCCAGCATAAATCACTCCATCTTCATCCGCTTTATGAATCTGTTTAGCGGATCATTACCGCCATAAGAAAACAAAGACTGACCCTGGGACCCCTTAGAAAGCCACCGCATATTATCATTATTAACCTCAGTTTACCCCTGAGGAGATCACATGTCTTCTGAGCGATTGTGTTTCCGGCTAACTCCTGCCTGAAACACAATCTTTGTAACGATGAGCTGTGAAATTTGCTACCTGTGAATCCTTGGTCATGAAAAATTAATCGGGGAGTCGGGTATTGACCTAGGAAGCATCGGACTTCATACGGGCAGGGCATACTGTAGTAAAGGTGTATTTATAATAGTGTAATTAAATAGCTTTTTTTTTTTTTTTTTTTTACAATGATTCTCTTTTTTTTAAATGTAGGAATCACCTCTGTTTTTCTCTCCAAAGAATTTAACACTTTCATGAATAAGACATTTTTTTTGTTGAATACAACCCCCCACCCCCCACAATTTTAAAAATAACCCAACAAAAACGGTTTCGAGTTCTGAAAAAAATAACATAAAATAATGACTGGCGTGAAGATACGAACATGACGCCTTCGCTCTGGCTGCATTTGAATCTAACTCACTTGGTTCATTTGATTTTTTTCTTTTTCCCTGCGAAGCAAGGTCAGAGCCGCTGTCTGAGACTTCTGTCTCCCCCGTGCACGCATTTGTATTTTCGTCAGGTCTTTGAGAGCGGATGAAGGACACAGAAGGATCGACGAGCCGCAGCCTCAAGCTGTGAGAAAGATACGATTTATCCCTGTTATTAACCTGTGCCATTTCCCTCCTCACTTATTCAAATTCATGACTAAATCCATCTCCTGTTCCCACACCACTTTTTTTTTTTTTTTTTTTTCCACCGGTGCACATTTGCGTTCTTCCTGTTTTGGTCTATATATTCCAGGATAAAAACTCACTGTTTATACAAAGCAGCCATTTAGATGGCACCCGCCGGTGTAGACATGGAACGGATATGAATCTCATCTGACAATGTATTCAATTAAAAGCAGCATGAGGTTTGAGTTCGGGAAATGGCTGTGTACAAAAAAAAAAAAAAAAGTGGCTTCGCATGCATCGAGGCTGGGTATTTAACTCCTGGCAACCTGTAAACCTCACAACCACAGAAGCTTTGCATTCAATCAAAACTAAAGTCTACAGTTTTTTTTTTTGTTTTTTGTTTTTTGTTCGATTGAATATCATGCACTTTAAAAAATAAAACATTGGTTTCTCAGCATAAAAAATAAGGCAAAATGTTCCACTTAATTTATTAAATTGGGTCGATTCTGGGAGAATTACATTAATTTAAAATGATATTTTAAATATGATGACTTAGCTTTTTGGCTAAAATACATGACATTTATAGAGGTTAAGAGATCCTTACTGGATCCAACGTGTTTCAAATAGACTGAAAACTTTTTAAATAACAAACTTAAATACTTGAGTTGCTAAGTTGATCCAACATTAAAGTTAATTTTGTAGCTGTAAGTCCACAGTAAAACTAATTTAAATAGCATGATCTTACTAATTGTCATCATGAATTCAAATATTTAAGTCGACCAACCATGTTTTAAATATAATGGGAAAGGAATTAACAATATACTATTTTAAGTTGGTTGAGACCAAAATAGCAAGGCAACATTTTCCATTTGTTTTTTTGAGTTTGCATAACATGGCATGTTCACTTGTCACCATGGCAGCACAAGCAGCTGTTTGTTAAATTTACATAACTAGAACTAAAAATTAAGCTTTAATGAGCTGTTGATTCGAAGGTCAGATTAGTCACAAAAGAAAACTGAAACAATAGGCATAATTTATTTGTCATCAGAGTTTCAGAATATAACAATAGCAAAAGTCTAACAGTATTTCAGAACCTGATTTATTAACCTCATTGAAATACATATATTTGAGGTTTGACAAAGGGTCCCCTGAATTTATTTTTAGAGTGTGTCATTATGGCTGTGATTCTCAGCAAAAGCATGTGTCAGTAGGAAACCAAAAAAAAAGCTGCGTTGATTCCTGACAGGTAGACAGCAGGTCAAGATTTATTGTAGCTTTCGCTGGGAAGTGTATCAATACCCCCAGCTGTCTGTTAGTCCCACCACTATATTTTCTCTTATACTCTGAGTGATAAACTATCTGTAGGTTGAGTTTATTTGTGTTGCACCTTTCAATCACGAAGCAATTTTTAAGAGTGGTTTGGAGGGCGAAGGAATGAATTAGGGACGTCATTTGAAAAGAGAAGCTGTAAATATAAATTACAATAAGCAGAGTTATGTTGTCTTTATATACGGTGCAGTGTAATAAAAAATTCATCGTTTAAAAACCTTGTATCATAATTGTGTGACTGTGATTTACCGTTCCCTAAAGGGGACAAAGTATGAGAGGTTATAGATGGTGAGAGATATTGGAGCCATGCTGTGAAAGAACTGTTGTTGACATGAAAATATAGTGTTGAGTATATTATTTGCCGAATATAAAAATGATAAAGAACACAGTTAGGTTACCCTATCAAAAGATTATGCAGTAATATACAGTACAGTACGATGGCAGAATGATTGATTGTTTTAGTTTATATACTTTTTTTTTGGATCCTGTGTGGATCCTTGACTGAGACTTGAACATGCTGTGGTGTGTTTTTACAGTACTGGTTTTCAGAGAGACAGGTTAAAAGAACCATAAATCCAGCCGGTGAAACCGGTGCTGATATAAATAGTTGTTTTATACTGTTGTAGGCTCTAACAGCTTCATTTCTCATCCACCTCTTGGCAGTTGAGGCATGTTCTTAGAGACTGTAACAGCCAGAAAAATCCATTGCAAGCATGACCTGAAAACCAAAGCAGCCTGTAAAATATATGGGAGTAACTTTATAACTTTACTCTCTCTCTTTTTTTTTTAGATTTCATTTTTCTAGTTTTACTTCTGTGCGTCAGTTTATTTTTAGACTCGCCCCCCCCCCCCCCCGCACATCACCACAGGCTGTTGTATTTTTATATTTTTTAAACTGTAAACTGTGATGAGTTTAAATGCAGTGCATATTTTGATTCTTACTTTTACAAAAGGTCCTACATCTATATACAATATGGGATGAAAAACCGCCACTGTGAATAAGAATATAACAGTAAAGAAAACATGTCCTTGACACTTTTATATTTATAAAACATGCCATCTCTCACTGGAAACTGGAAGCACATTGTTTTTAAATTATTATACACATGCAGCAAACTTAAAATTTCAAATTGAATCAGAGCACCCCTAAAATTTATCGTCATTTATCTCTCTTTTTGAACAGGCAAGTGTCAAAAACATAAAGTATTTAGTTGAAACATCCATATGTTTGTAGATTTCAAGAAATGTTCTTACTTTTCAGTGTATTTTTATAATACAGACAGGAAAACATCATCATCACATTTTGTGCATTGCATTTCCAAATGCAAAAATAAGTCCAAAGTTCATTTTCAGTCCTCACTATAGGGGGCTGTGTATATTTCCTCCCAAAAAGGTTGATGCTTTTCTTTAATGAATGTGGGAATAATTAAATTAAAACGTACAAATCAGTTAATTTATCTTTATCCTAGATTCACCTGATATGCAGCATCAGGATTGTTCAGTTTTAGTGAAAAATAAGTGGCCTCTCAATTGAATATTTGCTAAGCAGCAGAGAACCCCCCCCCCGGGGTGAAAGTTCACCACAGGAGACTCTTCAAGATGAGATACACCAGAGCTTTCTCCTGTTTTATATGCTTCCGCATGCAGGCCATCAGCACAATAGCGAGTAATAAAGCTTTAATTCTCATGCTCTGTTTGTTATCTCGTCAGATTGTTGGGAGTGAAGAATTCAGATTTGTATGGCTTTGTACACCAAAAACACGGCGTGCAAAAAAAAATCGACTGAGCAGAACCGTTTCATCATTAAACAGCATCTGAATTCCTCCGGTGTCGATTTCTCAGCCGCTAATGAAGAGTTGCATTGTTACAGCGGTCGCTTTACTCCTCGAGCTGCGCCGCGTCTAACAAGCAAAGCTAACAATTTCAAAACAGGTTTAAGTTTTCGACAATCAACCCCGGAGTAATTATTTTAAACTCGTAGGAGTTCCGAGGTTTGAAGGGTGTTTTGACTGGCAGGGCACGTTCACCGAGGAAGCTAATTGACTTGCAGCAACTAATTAATTCAAAGGTTGCGAGGTTGTGATAACAGTGTAATGAGAGAAGGGAATGTCAACACCAGTTGATATTACCGCCGCTAAATATAGATGAGATTATATTCGACAGCTTTTCTATGGGGAACCGGGGTTCCAGATGTAAAAACAGATGGTGATGACACAATGTGGAGGCAAATGATATCTTCTTACCGTAGCCGAACAGGTTACTGTGTCATGTTGCTCTAGATTCACAGAAGTGTTTGGTTCATGGGGCATCAACTGTTAGTCACTTAGTTATAAAGAGCAGATTTTCTTTTCTTAGTTTGTACAGTACAAAGTGATATATAACTATCACAGGGAATATTTCTAATATTACATACACTACCGTTCAAAAGTTTGCTGTCCTTATTTTTTAAAGAAAGCACTGTTTTATCAATGAAGATAACTTTACACTAATCAGAAATTCACTCTATACGTTGCTAATTCTCTGCAAATGTTCTAGTTTTTGGTGCAATATCTGCATAGGTGTATAGAGGCCCAGCAACTAGCACTCGATTGTTCTAATGGTATAATGTGCTTGCTCATTGTATCAGAAGGCTAATGGATGATTAGAAAACCCTTGTGCAGTCATGTTAGCACAGCTGAAAACAGTTTAGCTGGTTAGAGAAGCTACAAAACTGACCTTCCTTTGATGAAGTTTAAAAAATATATATTTTAAATATAAATCATGATAAGGTTAAAAATAATGATTTCTAACCTTGTCAGTCTTGTCTTGACTATATTTTCCAATTTTTATTCAACTAATGGTGGTAAATAAAAGTGTAACTTGTCATTGAAAACACAAATATTAGCAGCCAGGTAAGGTTATGTAACATATCGGTAGCTTAAGTTAATTTGGCCCAGTGTTAACTTAGTGTCACCAGCGTGAGCATACTAATTGATAGCATTAAGCTAACGTTAAAATCTTGTAAAATTATGTAACGGCTGACTGCATTTTTCAAATGAACTTGTTGCAATATTTCTCTTAGAAGAGAAAGACACCTGCACCTCCAAAATCACCATTAAATATGTACACGCACTAAGTTAAAAACCTGAATTGTGTCATCTGGAGTGAATTCGTTGGTCACGCTGACTTTGACAAGCAGTAGGCGGCCGTATCTCTAACTTTGGCTGTAATAACACCTGTCTTGCATGGACTACACCTACCTGTTGTAATCCAAACTGTCAAAGCCCCAGGGGTTGTCGTGTCTCTGTGTCAAGGCAGGCATTTCTTACCTGAGAGCCAGAGAACCTTTAAATAACCCCTTCAGCAGTGAAACCTTATTCAAGCCTTCGGCTTCGACGGGAAACTCAGAGGATCGGGGAGATTTTTCCTGTAGCCCAAGTTGAACTATGACAAAATTGTCAAAAATGTGATACTCTATTTAGATATTTTCACTGTTGATGCCGCCTTATTGCTGTCAGGCGCTAAGGATTTGGCCCACCAACATATTTGAACAGCACCCATCTCTAAAATTAAAATGGGTTAGGAAAAATGAAATATCATGAACTAGTAAATCCTTTTCATATCAGTGTCAGTATTATTAATTTAGAGTTTTCCAAACATATGAGCATTGCTTGACATCTGACTAAGCTATTCAAATAGAACTAGATTCAATATGGTATTTTACCATATACTGGATTGTAAAATGGAGATGTGAGGTTCAGGCCAGTGGTTAATATCTAACATGAATCGCTGCCTTTGACTGAACATAACAACAAACTAACAAGTCGAGTCAATCAGTCTTTCTGCAGCCAAACCAAAATCATCCAATTGGCTTGTTACTGTCTGTTACCGATTAAGAAAAATACTATTTCAGCCAAGACAACTCCTCATCAAGGATATTGAAATGTTGGCATGTTTTTTTTTGTGTTGAAAAAAAAAAAACACAGACAGAAAACTGAAAACCTAAATAAACCAGATGAGTGAAAAACCCCCATGAAATGAATTGATGTTTAAAACATAATGTTCTTCTCATGTGTCTTGGAAAACAAGTGATGCTGAAAACCTCGAGAGGCATCTTAGCTCAATCATGTCTTTCCTGCGCTTGAACATATTTTGCATAATTATGCTCCGTCCCCTTTGGCTGCCAGAATTGTTTTGCGAGCAATAAATTTGCGACATTTTAAAATGAGGGAACCGAGACAATAAAGTTTATGGTGGGATTATCTCCTTATATACGACCCTTATTTCAACTCAATAACATTTCTCCTATTTCTTGCCTTGTGATCTTTCATTTTTCTTTTACCTGTCCAAATGTCACATCAGATGGGGGGGATTACTTTCAAGAACAGGAACTGTGGTGACAGCAACAGGCCACATGATGGTATGGGCACTGGCATCAACTTAACCCAAAATGCTAAATATAATTTTCTTGGTAATATGAAGAATAAAACTTAGAGGCCAGTTTTTCAATGCTTGTATGTAAATAATCCTGTCTCTGATGTTCCTGACCACCCACCCACTCATTTTGTTGCTACCTCACAAATAACACTTACATAAATAAAAGCACACAATATAAAAAACACACAACAATACAAGAGAGTGAGTGTGTGAGAAGGCAGACTGCATTGCTGCTGCCAGTCAAACTAGGTGCTTTTGGACCATAAAATCACGCTATTTTCTTTTAGACCATGAATATTGAAATATTAAACTTGAAAAAGTGAATAAAAAAGTGATAAAATAATATAAACCTTAGAGGGTGTTTCCTGCTTTTCTTAATGTGAAAAGAAAACACAATATGCTATTCTCTTAAATATTGCCCACGTCTCCTGCAAGAGCATTTTCTATGTGGAGGAGATCTGCAGATAAAAAAAGAGAAAATCTATCATGCTATCTTGAGTCAGTGTCAGAAAGTAACACCCATCCGCCGCCTCCTCTGCGGTAGCTGCATAAATAGCTGCCGAGATTGCCGATTGATAATTATCCTTATCTCTAAATGTCTCCTGTTACAAGGAAACAAATAAGGAGAGAGGAAAGGCAGGAACTGGCAGGCAGAGGTCAATGGGAGGACTTCTACATTTCATCCGGCGCACATTGAGAGATGGACATGCCATGGAGTGACAGTCTCTGACCCCTAGGTGAGATCTGAAAGGGATGATAAAGGCAACCGACGGAGAGAAAATTGGCAGATAATTACAAAGGCTAGGGGGGCACATTTCCTCTCCCCCTGCCTCTTCCTCTCTGCTGTATAGCACACACACACACCTAGACACACACACACACACACACACACATAATGCAACAACAAGTCAGTGTGAACAGTGTGCAACATCCACAGGTAGGCAGTGAAATTACCCCTAACTCCTGTTCCCACCATTATACCTGTTTGTTGTTGTTGCTTTGGCTTGTTTTCAGGAGGCACTGGTAAAATAGTTGATTTAATAACAACACAAAAAGAATTATCCTCCATTATAAACATCCACATCTGTGCTGGAGATGCTGACAAATGGCCTCAAATCACAAGATAATGGAACGTTTAATGTCATATCTGTCGTCGTTTCACCTCAATATCGGTTTGCAGTGAAAACGTCGTCTGCTGATTAGGTAACATGGACCCGGGATTGTTATTTACTGAAGTGATAATGGAGATGTCGCTTTGGGAGAATAAATGCATCTGTTCAACGGTGTTAAGTAAATGTCATGTAAGTGGATATATCTCGTCGAGGCGATTTTGCAAACGCAACGTTTCTCACCTGTGCCGACTCCCTTCCTGTTCATTTACTTCACACCCTCATTTATAATCTCCTCCTAATGCGCTGTTTGTGGCTTTTTCACCCTCCTTTTCTCCCATCAGCCACCCATGTTGCCCATTAATCATGTCACGCATCTCTCACAGGACAAACCCCAGGGAGAGCTGAGAGGATCAGAACACTGTCCTGCACTTGAACTGGAAAAAATGTACCAGAACGGCTAAAGCAGCTGAACCAAATCATGTCTTGAGAAAATCATGTGTGTGTGTGTGTGTGTGTGTGTGTGTGTGTGTGTGTGTGTGTGTGTATTAAAGAGAGAGAGCGAGAGGGAGAGAGAGATTAGAGTAAAGTGCTGTGCTGTGCTCCGGGCTCACTGGCAATAGCAAAAGGATATACTCACCTTTCAGTGATGTTATTTCTTCTGAAGTGTATTCTTAATCCCGAAAGTTTTATTTATTTATTATTTTTTCATCAAGGCCACCCTCGCTGATTCAACCTGACAGAGGCAAGGTGGGTTCAGGTGTATTGTATTGTGTTTCCTAAATAAATGTTTGCAAGTTTTCACACAAAGAGTGATTGCAGAAGGTATTGTTTTTATAGCTAATTGAGTCAGAGCCAAGGGCTCTGACTGTCTGTCAGCATGTGACTCATAAAAGTACTAGCCTTTAGTTTGACGGCTGCATGCCAATTAAAACATACTTATGAATATTATATTCCATTTCTGCAAAGTCCATCTGAAGTGCCACAGGAATGCCTAGCACATGCTAGCTTTTCAATGAGATCCAAGGCCCTGATGGGCTTGGGCTTGGGTCCCAAGTGAGTTTGTCCACAATTTCTATGACAAACGCATATATGGTCCCACCTGTGTTTATATGAGCAAACACAGGTGGGACCATATATGCATTTGCCCATCTGTGAGTCCCACATATTGGCAAAAACAGGTTGCGGCTGTATATGGGTTTGCCCATAAATTGCCAAAATATGGTCCCATATGGAAAAGCACTGGTACGGCCATATATGCATTTGTCTATCTATATGGGAGTAACAGGTGGGGCCATATATGGGTTTGCATATGGGCAAACACAGGTGAAGCCACTATGAAAACTGCAGACCCACTTGGAACTATGGGTTCCAAGTGGGTATGTCTGCAGTTTTAATGGTGCAGCCCAATCTTAACTCTTATGGGCCTCTCTCAACAAGAATAGAATGATAATATTACCATGAAACATAAATTATTGTTTTTATACTGAGCTTTAGAGGAGCTGGTGGCTGGATTCTTTTTCTGTACCTTACTGAAGCCTTATTCATGATTTCCCCTAGTTCCACTCCCCTCCCCGGGACTGAGCAAAATCTTCAACACCACCTGTTGCTGGAGTTGCTGTGTGTTTTGTGCTAAACTGTTTGTTTCTCATTAACAGAGCAGGGAATATGAACACCAGAATGTTTTTTAGTGTACACACAAAACAAACAGCTTATGGGCAGTGAAGAGATATATGCTGAATTTGACCAAGGATCATAATCGTGGACTCCACCTTTAACTAAGCTATTTATCTTAATGCAGCATGTGGGGGCTTGTGAATGGGGGACATGTCATGGTTTTTCTATCCTGCTAATAGCTTTTCTATGGAGTCTATTGGTTTCTATACCATTATGTAACATAAACCAAGTTAGGCAGAAACCATGTCATTTAAATCAAATAAATGGTGCACAAACATACATTCATTGGCTAGTAAGGTTTTTGAATAGAATTTAACACATTGTTCATGGTGAGGTTTTTTTGTTTGATTATTCAACATTGCTCTTCTGTTTAAAAAGGTTTTATGACATCGTGTTCAAGGTCTGGTCAGTAAAATGAGTATTAAGTGAATTCTGACCTGTATATATAAACATATAGATAGTGACTCAGTATAGCTACAATGCAAGTTACAATAATTGTGAAATGCAAATCATTCATATTGTTATATCTCTAGTCTGATATTAAAGCTAGTTAAAGCTGCTGTTCAGTGTTCAGTTCAGTATAAAACCTGTCCTATAGAAGCACTGTGTATAAAGTGAATAGCTCCACAGGCTTTATTTGTGACAGTTATCCAGAGTTATCACAGAGTCATTGTTTCTGTGGCTTTTGTGGTCTTTTAGTAAGCTTTTAAGAGGAAGTACCGTACTGTGAATCATGGCTGAGCTGACAACATTGTTCTCAGTCACCAGTGAGGGGAGCTCCACCACTAAAAGCTACTCATTCAGTCAGTGACAATTGTGGTTCAGTCAAGTCATTTCAGTTTGAAGATTCTGTATCAAAGATTAATTTCTACACACACACACACACACACACACACACACACACACACACACACACACACACACACACACACACACACACACACACACACACACCTCTAAGGAAAATGTTATGTATTTGTCAGAAACAGTGGTTTATTGTAATCCATTTTTTTATGTTATAATAGAGTGATAGTTAGACAGATGCAGTGCTTCTGTCTCAAAGGAAAATTACAGCTTCACGCACTTTCACTCACCTTGGGTCCACATCATCACCAATAACCTGTCACTCAACACTGAACTCCCAGCAAAACAGCTGCTGCTTTTGCGAAACAAATGGGACAAAGTAAAACTTACAGTCCACACAAAGATACAAATGTACCAAGTATCCCCATGTGGTCCATAGATGTTTCCAGGCCAAGGAAAGTGATTAAAATCAGCAACATGCACCAGGTTGGGCCCAGGTGCATGATGGGAGGAACACTACTGCAAAACTGCAGCAGTAGTGAGGTAATAGGGAAGCCAGAAAACCTTTTCAGCATATGCACCAAATGAGAAATTCCTAAAGGATTGGCTAAGGACCATCTAGTATCCAGATGTTATTACACATCCATGACTTGGACCCAGACCCATGCAGAACTGATAAAATGCCAGACTTGAACGCAACCAGGAGACACAGAGCTGATTGGCACATATTTTTAAGCTGATTGCCATTAATAAGTTAATTTTATTGTAAAACTCTTCTGAAATATTATTATCCTTCTGTGTGCCTAACTGTCACATTTTATCCACCCTTGCTGTGAAAATTGGTAAAATACATCTAGGGTTTCTATTATTTCTCACTTGCTGTTTAAACAATCATGGGTTTCATCTTCATGTTACATTGTCACCAGTAACAAAACACACACGCACATCCACACATAAAATTCAGGAGCTGTTCTGTACTCTGGGCTCAGATTGAAGCATCCCTGTGTGCTGGAACTCTGATCCCACATGTGAAAGGTTTTAACTTTGTATCTCACTGTCCATTTTTTTTTCTCCTTTGGTAAATTACAAAAGACAACGTTGGGCAGATTATTTATTCATCCTCTCAGATACTGAGAGGATGAATAAATTTCCTTGATAATCAGCACCGTCTGTTCTAGGATCCACTTGGGTATTACACATAATGTTAAAAAGACCCAGTACACACAGAAATAGTGTCAAACCCAATTGACCCACTTGACTGTAAAAGTGGATCTGAACCTATAGAGGTCCTGGGTGGACCTGTGAAGACTTCTAGTACAGATCCTGTGTCACCAGCCTATTCCTGTGTGGATTTGAATCTTGGCCATGGCCAAATCAGGAATTGAAGCTAACAGCTTCCACCTGTGCTGCCTGAGGCACATACTGGGCATCACCTTGAGGGACAGGATTACACACAGAGCAGTCCTGGAGAGAGAGTGCAGCCTTCCGGTCCGGTCTCTCTCCTGAGACACTGACAACTCCGCTGGCCTGGGCCGTGTCTGGCGGATGGACCACGGACGAATCCCAAAGGACACTGCTATATAAGGAACAGGCATCTGGCAAGCGGCAAACTGACCGATCACAGGGATGTCTGCAAGCAAGACCTCAAGTCCCTCAACATCAACCCTGCCATCTGGTAAGATGCCGCTCAAGACCGTCGTCAATGGCAACAGGCGCTCTGCGGTGGGCTGCGATATGATGAAACCACCTTGGTGCAACACTGAGAAGAAAAAACAACAAAGAGGTAGCAAAAAAAAAACAAAAGCCTGGAAACACCAACAACAACCGGGCCGGAATTCACATGTAACATCTGCAGCCTCCAGAGATTGGACTTCAGAGCCACAGTAGATGCTGGGCCAAAAAAACCTAAACCCCAGGCACAAAAATCTATGGCAGTCTGAGATGATATAACACGATTCTAGTTATTGCAAATCAGTTCCAGTATATTGTCATCCATTGATGCTGCAAAGTGCTTTGATTGTATTGCATAGATGAGTATTGGGAAAGTGGACAGTAAAACTAATGGACTCAACGGAAGTGAACAAAGATAAATAAATAATTGGCAAAGTGTCAGGAGTTTGACCACTAAAGCAGTATGATGGCAGCTGGCAGGAATGGCTTTGTCTAGCATTCATGTCACAGTGGATCTGTTCTGAAGTCTGTTGCTGCTTCATTTATATTTTTGAAGATGTTTCATCACTCAACCAGAAGGCAAAGGCTCTTCAAGAATGTACAAGTCCAGCTGCCTTTGACCCAGCTCATGAGAATCTTCACAGACATACTTAACGATCCACTTGTTTAGTTTGGTTGTGTCATTGGCTGTGATGCTGCTGCCAAAGCATTCTAGTAGGGAACGCTAAGAGAATCCTTAGAAAGTAAACTCTGCTTTGTCTCATTTGCAGAAAACCTCTGTGTTGCACATTCAGTCCAGTCTCTACTATCTCCCTTTCCTCTCTCAGGATGTAAATGCTTTTTTTTTGTGGTCTTCTTCCTTCTGTAACCCACTTACAGTGCTCTAGGTCAATTGTCAGCAATAGGGGGACAAAACTGGCCTGCCAAAAATAATATTTGGTCTGCAAGATTATGTTGAGAATATGATTTTTCTTTTTTTTTAATTTAAAATATTTTAGAGTGAAATGACAGGCGTGGATCAGCTAGCGGAGTGCAGATGCCTTGAATCAAGCAAAAGTAGGACAGTGTCTAGTACTGAAATAGGCAACACGCTGTGTAGTATGAAACACATTAACATCAGCTCAGTAAATAATTCAAACTGCATGTTTAGTTATGTGACACATATGTGAACATAGTAAGGTAGCAGGTTTATGAAAAACCTGAATGAAAAAGAGGATGGTGCAGTGGGTAGTGTTGTTGTCTCACAGCAAGAAGGTCACAGGTTCAAGGACTTGGACTGGGACCTTTCTGTGTTCTCGATTGGAGACTATACTTAACAGTAAGTATGAGTGTGTGAGTGAATGGTGTGACCGATGGTAGACTGACTGAAAAACAAGTATAGAAAATGGATGGTTGATTAATAACTGTGGATTAGCAAAGTTAATAATAAAGTTCGACTACTAAATACAGTAATGACAGACTTAGTCCGAGGTGCTGGAATAAGGGAGACAGGGGGACATTTTGTCTCTGCACTTTCACGTGTCTGTAGTGTGTTTTTAGTATGTATACCTGCAGATAAAATTGTCAAGAATTTCCTATGAGGCTCATTCTCCCTCTGTTTTTCCATTTAAGTGTGCCCTCTGAATCTCCGCCTGCAGCTCGTGAGTCCATGGGGGGACATTAGGGGGTTTCTGTTACGTGGCAACTGACAGCAGATACTTTTCATGACCAAAAGTAAATTGTAGTCCATGGGGGGGAAGTTAAAGGGAAACCATTTGTCGTCAAGCATCAATCATTTATTCATTATGTTGTTGTTGGTTTTTTTTTGTAACTACTTTATTACTTTTTAAAGATGTAAGACGCCCTAGTGACCTACACTTAAACTGAACTAGCTCATGATGCCAGTATTGATCATAAGAATAGTGGTTGTTGCTCCCCCTATTTGTCCATTTAATGCTGATTATTTATTTGGTTAAGAAGTTCACAAATTTGTAGTTAAGCTGAGGTGCTGTGTATTTATATATTATATGATGAGTTTTGGGCTACAATTCTCCATAGTATGTGTCTCATTCTAAGATTACCCCATCTCTCTCTCTCTCTCTCTCTCTCTCTCTCTATATATATATATATATATATATATATATATGTATATATATATATATATATATATATATATATATATAGAGAGAGAGAGAGAGAGAGAGAGAGATTATGTTAATATTCTAATCAAGTATTTATCTTCTATTCCTAATAATAATAATTCCTAATCTCCCCTTTGGCATTTTCTACTAACAAAGTTAAATCATAGTTAATATTGATGTCCATCTTCATAACATTGATGATTTCTGTCCGTATATTTTTTTTTCTAATAAGTTCTAAACACCAGGCAAGACCGGAAGATACAACTATAACATTTTGGAATCACTTATTGTTGGAATCTGGAATTTAGCTTTAGCTGGTGTTAGAATATATCTCAGCTAGAAATTCCATGCATATTCTTGTCAACAACTGAGGTGCTGTTGTTTTATGGAAAGATAATTTGTTGAATGTTACCACTCAGTCTGAGACACAGTTAAATCAAATTCTGACCAGATATTGTTTCTTTGTATATCGCTTTTTTCAATATAGCTTCTGACTTGTTTAAGTCCCTAAAATATGAGGCAGGCCATATTGTCTTTGTTATGAATCATATAGCACAACTCCTTTGTTTATTATATATACTTAGCCAGTTTTGATGCCAATTTTTAAATGTGGCATACTCTTTACTCAGGGTGAAATCGGGATCTCTCTTCATTTCTCTGAGTGGAAACAATTCGTTATAAATCTTTAGGTCTTTCCCGATCTTGGGCGATGCTGTGAGTGTATTTTGAAACCGTTTGTTTTATTCATCATGTTTATCTGTCGTCACCTATCATAACCCGCTGGGACCTATATCAGCAGGAGCCAGGATGCTCCTTTTGAGTTAAACCGCCTTTTGGTGGGTTGCAAAAAAAAAAAAAAGAAAAAAAGGGAAGGAGTTGCTACAATTTTGATATGGAAATATCCTGATGTGACAAGTAAGTGCATTTCTCAGTATATATACAGTATATATATATATATATATATATATATATATATTAATATATTCCAGCACTACTTGGTCTTAGTGATTGGCCACTATACTCGATGGATATCTGATGACAGGGACATTACATTAATCCACAGGCGGTTCTCAAGGTTTGTATGTGTCAACAAAAAACTTGTTTATAGTAATTTATGCCACATATACTGTAGCCACAGCTTGTTTAATATTTTTGATCCAATTTCTGCATCTCATACAAATGTAGCTTACCTATGTCTTCTAAGATAACATTTTTTAAACAAACAATTCATAAAAATAACCTTTAATTATGTTGTGGCCTGCCACCTATTGATTTCTAATACATTTATAAGCTTAAATTATTATTATTTTCTGCCAAACATATATCAATTCTATTTTCTACGATTCTCCCAATGATTTTACCTGGCTTCATGGAATGCAAAACACTTTATCCATAATTCAATGCAACAAGTCAATGATTTTGCCCTGATCCATTGCCAGATCAATACCCTTGTTGACAGAGAATCCAGATGAGCCAGCCTTGTTGTAGTGATAGAGGGCTTGCTCCATTAATGCTAAACCCAAGACTATGGGAGGCCAGTTCTAATTGTCCAAACAACACACACCTGCATTTCTCAATTGACGCTGCCTTGACATCTAACATATTGGATTCCATGCTGGAGCAATCTGGCCAGATCTGCAGCGGCGGGGCCACTCCGAGACGTGACCAGGAGCCAGTATAATTAACATTTATTGATACATGACTGCTGTAAGCCTGTTTGCCCAGTGAATTAAACCAGCTCATTACAGGCTTAATGGTGGGTAGGAGACATAAATAATAGATGCCAGTCCACTCACTGGCACTTTAGCATGCGTCAGGAGACCCCCCCATCCCCTCCCAACCCCATCCTTGCCTTCCTTCATTCCTGACATCAATTCGCCCTACACAAAGTCAAGACATCCGCCCTTGAAACCGAAACTGACATCACTCCTTCAATCCGATCAAGTGGTCTCATGTGGGCTTGGTCGGTTGTGGATGAATGTTAGGTTTCGAAGGGTAGTAAATCACAAAACATGCACACGTGCAAACACATTTTGAATAATAATAATAATAAAAAGGATCGTGTGTGGAGATTTGTTTGGACTCCTGGGAGCATTTGATGATAAGAACAGAGATGTCAGCACAGAGAGGAGAAAGGAGTGGGTGTCAATGTCACAAAATGGCGTTGCTTCTTCTGTTCTGTTCCTCGCTATCTCCCACCTTACTCTCTGCTACTGGGGAATAAAACATGAGAAAAGCCAATATATTGTAGCAGAGCATTAGAGCAAAGCATCCTGACAAACAGATGATGCTCTTTTTGTTGTGCCCCTCCTATCTTTTTTGCCTGCCCTGTCCTTTCCAATCCTTCTCCTCCCTGACAACATAACTTTCATGCTCCCACTGCCCCCCTCCCCCCACGTCTCTTGAAATGCTGGCTTATCAAGTTTTTTCCCAAGACATTCTCATTTCCTGCCTTGTAGAATCCATGCTACTCGAAAGCTCATGCACATTTGATGACCAAATTTTTGACTGATTTCCAAATGGGCTGGTTTGTTACACACATTGTAAACATAGTAATGAAACAGGATCAGGGGTGTAGCATCAATTTCTGGGCTCTGTACACTCTTAATGTTAGTGGGCCCCTATCTATGCCAGTGGATAAATTGTATGACTGGACTAAACATTTTTGTGCCTCCAATAGGGGGCCCCTAGAATGTCCAATATAGTACTGTAGCACTACTGTCATGATGTGATCCCATTCATATATTCATTAAAAAATATATTTTTATGGGCTCTCTCCCAATTTGGGCCCTGGGTAGTCAGGTCCACCCGCCCATCCCCCACAATTTTTCTTTAAAACAACAACATGCTAACATGAAACCAGGCTAGGCAATGCAGCTAAAACCAAAAGATTTCCAGTTATATTACATAGGTTTTTCCAGTGGGTGGCGGTGTTGGGTGAGTCACCATGTATGTATGTATGTATGTCAATGCCACATTACAGTCACAGGGGACACTGTGCTGTTGGAGATGCTGTCTTTTTACAACAAGACATCATTAAAGGTCCTGGCTCATTGTGGTCATTATCCTGAGGCACTTACTGCAAAGAGTAGGGTGTTCCCTAGCGTCCTGGCAGCAATTCCCAACATGGCTTCCTCCATCTGGTCATTTAAACGTGCTCCAGGGCATCACCTAGGTAGGCGCTACACATTGGTGGTAATAATAATAATGGATTGCAATGGCATAACAATGCATGAAGGCATCTTTTTATAACCTGGATCTAATTCTAGAAACAGCTAGACCTCCACCTGAGAAGCCTGATCAAGTTGTAACCAGTGAGCAAGTCAAAACCGTACCAAGGGGCCAACACATTCAGTAATTTATAGGGTATAAGCAGGATATGAGGGTGAAATGAGGATTTTCAGGTAGTCTTAAATTATTAATTAAAAGTTTGTTCCAGTTGATTGCAACTTGCGTCTTCTTTATATAAATTTATTTGTAATGGGTATGACACAATTGTGTCCACCAGTGTAAATCCTGAGATATCAAAATGTGTCAATCTTGTTACAACAACAAAAAAATCCAAGCAGACAATCATACCAATTATAAACAGCGTTCAGCCAAACCCATTTTCACAAAATAGATCACAGATCATTACCCAAACAGTGTCCTGTCAACCGTATGTTTGAACCCGGCAGTTTTCCTGTGCAAAGAGGGATTATTACCAACATGTCAGTGCACTCACTTTGAGTTTACCTCCACATAAAATTGTTTAGATAATCAGACTCAGCTCTACGTTTTGTCAGACTCTGTTTTAATGATGTTCGCTTGATGCTACTTTGCAAGGTAAAGCGTGGTCATAACCAACATATATGGCCAAACCTACGAAAATAAAATCCAATTAACTGGAAAGTTGAAATGAAAGCCATTACCATTCCATAACACTATCTATTCTAACTGAGGCTTTCTAGCTGGAGAAAAGCATGAGTGTGAGTTGCTGAGTAACATGTGCCTCTATTAGAAGCGATCCCTACTTAATTGTTGCTGAGGGTCATTATCACACCATGAATTTCAATAAAGGCCCAGTTATTTGATACATGCTCAAATGTTCTTGCCCACTTCAAAATGTTCATCTATTTTATCTTTTCTCTACCACTAATACGAGCTGCAATAATCGTTCTCATACTGATTTGAATAACTTAATACAAGATGCCTTTTATTGCCTATAACGATATGGAGTATCATTATTAATCCTTGTGTTCAAGAGCAAAGTCAAACACAACAATGGAGGAAAGTATTAAGGAATAATATTTAGGTTTCTCACAAGAATCCACATTTAAACAACTGAAAACTGTTCAGAATATGAATGATTGAGTTTGCAGACATGTTTTTTTATTCTTTTAGCTATTATACGAAAGAGAGTCATATTTCATAACAGTAGTGACTTAATGTCAATATTATCACTATAAATGGGCAGGCGATGTACAGAAGCAGGTCCAGGTTACGCTTCAAAGAGAAAAACTTCAATAATCACTTTTGGTCAGGTTGTTCTTTGCTCAGATTTGATATAAAGGTCTGAGCCAACATTGTACAGTAGACATACAGATGTTTTGTTCAGTTTCCTTTACTACAAAATGGCCAGGGGATAAAATTCCAACACTCCAGCCATCTCAGCATTCAGCAGTTCAGTTGTAAGAGAAGTACTCACACTGTCCTCATTATGTCACTTCTGACATTTGCGATGCTTTTGCCAGTTTATTTGTTCTGGAATGTAGGAGGACTCCTCTAATGCCACTCATGAAGATCTATCAGTATCAAAGCAACACGTCAGAAACCTGACACAAATCACAAGTCTGTTTTCCAACACTGCCAAGGCTGCACTGGTGTACAGTAACGTCTATGTGAAACAGGCTCTTGTGAATCATTTCAGAGGGATCTAAGAGCCCTCTGTAACATTTACTAGTGAGATCATATAGATGTGATTGTACAACCAACTGTGTGGCCTTGGTTTGTTTTTCAGTCAGCCAAAAGAACAGTTTGTTAGTGTACTATGGCTGTCAAAGTTAGTGATTTCTTGAGAACTTTCTAAATATTGCAGTTAGAACTTATATTCTCTCTCTGCACACACATACACATGCACATACAATATATCAGTATATATAGTAGCCTGGAGTATATTGTCTTTCCTTGGGTATTTATTTGGTTAAAGGTACAATGTATAAGAATTGGCTATATAAACCTAACACAACTTTCCAAATAGGTGTTATTTGGATCTAAATGGTTACATTCCCACCTGAAAAAGTATTAATACTTAATAGTACCATATATATATATATATATATATATATATATATATATATATATATATATATATATATATATATATATATATATATATATATATATATATATACATTTTTTTTAGCTTTAGAAATGCTTGGGGAAAAGCTTGGGGAAAAGTAGCTTGCGTGGACACTAAGAGCTAAACTATTGAAAAGCTAGCTAGCATGGTCATTTCAGTAGATACACTATAGGCCTTTGATATAATGCTGATTCATCTTTACAATTTTTTATGTTTTGAACACAAACTCAGTCCAAGTTTTACATGTTACACCTTTAAAGTGGTCCGCTCCAAAATGGATGGAATATCAGACACAAAAAAGCAAGCAGCATGTACACTATGAAGGTACAGCTACACTTCAAATATGCAGCTATTCTACCATTAGTTATTTATGTTCACTGGCAACTGTCAAAGTGAATGTAGGCTGCAGTGATGGTTCAGACTGCACTGAAAGTAAGGTGTGAGAATCAGAGTGGTGGAATTTCTTATGAATTTTGTCTGCAGCCCACATTTGTGTCTCATAATGGTCACTGTAGATTTTTTTATTACTTAAAAGGGCCCTATTTTGCAATTTTCCCAGTTTAATGTTTTTCATTTTCACGGTCTATTCATAAAAATTAGCATGCTTTTGTGGTCCAGAAACCCCCTAGTTTGACCTAATGCAGTCTGCCTTCTTACACACTCACTCTGAAAAGCCTTATCCAGCCCCCTCCCCTTCCTATCGAAATACCCATTCTGTTGTAAATGGCCGAGCTCTGTCTGCTGGGATCGGAGAAACAGAAATCAACTACAATCACTCCACAAGGAGGGGGTGGATACATGGATCCAGGGGCGGTTACTATTAACTTTCACTCCTCTTGTGACATTACAATCAGAGCCTAAATGGCTTGTGTTCAGCCAAGTGCCATCACTTCAGGGGAGACCACAACAAAATGAGTGGGTGGTCATTTTTCATGTTTTGAAGACCAGAGACCTAAATATTTAAATATTCCTGATTTGTTTATTATTACTATTATAATATCTATTATACAATATTGTAATTCTATAATCGTCTTGATCCATTTCCAACTGATATGTGACATATACTACATGTGTTAAATTACAAATTCACTAAAACACTAACACTAAAAACATGAAAGTCTAACACAATGTTGTTGCCTCCAGTCTTAAATTACAATCCAGTGTGAGGAGCTCTGTGGTCAAGATGAGTCTTGATCCCAGTCTATTGTTAAACAGAAGCTTTTCCCTGTATAACTGAATGCCAAAATAAAGCCAAATCACTGTATTTATCAGCTTTGCCCATGAGGATTGTTCTGCTAAATAATTCTTTATTAAGCTGATGGTTGAGACAAGTCCTGAAGTAGCTAATTTTGCCTTAACAAGTGAGCTTCACCTCGTTTAGTCAGTGTTAACTCCCACAATTATCACTTGCAAGAGAGCAAATACTGTATTAGCCACGCTTCACTGATTTTAACTGCACAGCAGAACAGATGGAAACAGGCGACCAAGTTGAATTGCACTGCTGCTACTGCTTCAAAGTCATTTCGTGAGAAATGCTGGTCAATCTCTTCGGAACAGCAAAACAACATGTGTCCCAACAGCTTTTCCATTTGTAAACTAATGAATCCATTGGATTGAGATGTTTGAGGTAAGTAAACCTAAATGACACCAAAACAGTTGGTGCGGTGTGATGATCTGCGCCAAGATATATATGAAACAGAAACAACACGACACATATATGTCTCAAGGGAACAGCTCCGCTGCCTTCTCAGATTTTTTTTTTTTTTTTAGCATTCTGTGTCTGATCCCGCTTTCCTTCCCTCTGTGTGTGTGTGTGTGTGTCAACCCTCAGCCCTGGCCAAATCAAGTGGCCAGGTGCAGCCTCTTCAGAGATACAGCCACAACAGCCCTACAGTCACTCTGTTGTCAACAGCACCGCAAAAAAATATATTCTGCTTACACTCCAGAAGTAAAAACATTGAATCAGCGATCTTATTTATCCTCTTTGGAATTCAAACAGCAGTATTCACACTGACAAATAGATGATTTGTTTCAAAACATATTTCCCTATAGCTGTCATTTAATAAATCTAGAACTGTACAAACACTGTTTATGGAGTGAGAATACTCACTATATTTGTGAATAATTCAATAAGGAACTGTCTCACTGAGCATTGCTACATACTGAATAACAGATTAAATTTTAAAGAATATTCTATGTTTTTACTATAGTGCAATGAATTGCTCCTACTGTATTTAAATGTATTACAAGCACCCAAACACTACTACTGAGTAGGACCAATTCATTGTTGTTTCTGCACATGAGATTTCTTAATAATTAGAAAAAAAATAAAATATATATATACATTATACATAAATTCATTGTTGGTTTCTGCGCATGAGATTTGTTGATAATTAGAAAAAAATATATATAAGCAGCATTAATGAATGAATGGTCAGAGAATGTAACAGTGGTCCCACAACAGTGCCTTGTGCCTTGAGGGCTATCTCAACCCCAACTCAGGGTTATCTGACAGTTGATGGACTGAATGGGGTCGAATAGTGCGGTTATTAGGAACACCAAAAACAAGCTACGGTCTCCCGTCTGTGCTGCAAATATCCATAGTGACCTATGGATATTTTACTCTTGACATTTTTCCACCACCTACATGTTATGGCTTCCAGCTGTGCCGAGTGCTATCCAATTCACTGGCCAGTCACAAACAACCTCTGTTTAATTACATGCACAACAGCATTAGCTGCTGCTATTATAACACGCCCATTATAATCAATATATTACTTTGGGCTACATGTGAGGCTGAAATGCAACAAAAATTTAAGTTATGTGAAACTGTACTGGATTGAAATAAGATCTACCCGGTGAGCCCAGATTGAACTCTGACATTCTGTTGGTGCAGATTGAACTCTCACACATGCATGTTCTAACTTGTATGGATCTGGACCAGTGTGTATCAAACCCAGGCGCTAAGGTACAATCCAACCTACTGGATAAAATATTTGCAGTACTGATTTGTTCATTGTTTTTAAGGCAGGAGATAACTTCACCTGCTTTCTTAAAGAGGTTAATACTGTTCAGTGAGTAAATGTTTTATTATGGACTGAGAATGAAATAACTAAGACATCATATTGTGGAAATTGCACTTTCGTCTCTCCTGTTTTGTAAATTGAAGGTTAATTAATCCTATAAATATTTATTTATAATGTAATCCTTTGAATAAAAAAGGGAGAAAGGGAATTTGAAGGTGTCATTATTTCAACGGATGTTTTTACTGGGCCAGCCCACTTGAGATCAAATTAAGCTGAAATGTGAACTAAAATGAGGTTGACACCCCTGGTCTGGACTAGGCACGACACTATATAATAAACAAAGAGCTCCTAACTCTGTAATCCTGGTCTGTAAGTAAATGGGTTGCATCCAGAATTCACCACATCATCAACACCACTAGCGTTGTTACTTCCCGGGAGATTTTTTTTTCTTTCCCACCATACACTGACTTCACAGCCAACATGGGCCGGACCCAGTGCACCAAACTATCTAATCACCCTCGCACACTGCCCCCCACCACCACCACCACCGCTAGCACCGCCAGCACCATCTCTCTCAGACATTCTTCTGCTCCATTGAGCGCAAAGCTACTCGTTTCCCTCTTGTTCTCTACTCAAGCGGAATTATTGGCAGTGACAAACATCATTATAATGTTCCTCAATGAGTGCTCCACCTTTAGCTCCGTGTTGTAGCCTGCGGGGGGCTCTTGCTCTTCCCCTGAGTGAGGATCTATGTGCTGACCCGTGCTTGCACACGCTCGCAATTTGTCTGTCCACCCCCAGTGAATCACACACCCAAGTCACTTCCTGCGTGTGCTACTTCCAGAATAATACAGTTTTTGGAGGACAAGGCTATTGTCCTGTAGCCTTTTCACCATATTTTCATTATAAGTAATTATGCTGAAAGGTTAATAAAGCATTAGATTAATTTCTCCCTTTTAGGTTTCTTGGAAAGGCACAGGACAGCGATAAGAAAAAAAAAATCCAATTTCCAAATGAAAATAAAATTCATTAAGTGAGAAACAGTTATTGCTTTCTCCAGCTTATGCACCGGTGCAAACATCGTGGGAACAGAAGGCGGAGAACAAAATATAACAAACAAATATTGTAATCCACACAATATATTTGCCATCAGGATGTAAAACAACAAAAAAAAGTTGGTCATACATTCAGTGACATTTGAGCTTGTCTGTGAGCTGGAGCGTTAATGCTGGCAGCAAACAGGATTTAGTCAGAGAGTGATGCATGATATGGAGTCACAGCTCTTAGTCTTGATGATTTACACATCTTGTACAGCTGCTGCAAATTCATCTTATACCAATCCGGTGTCAGCATTTTTTGGGATATGATAAACTAGTGGATGAACTGTCTGTCCATTTTTTTTGTAATACAAAGAAAAATGTATATACATTTAAAATGATGGCTGAAAGGAATGTTCTAATATTTTTCACACAGGAGGCACCACTAGCACAAACCATCACCTAGAGTATTTAATTACAACTACTGTGGCCTAGTCAACAATTTTCCCATATGTATTTGTGCTTCGCTTAATGTAAGTTACAGTTACTTTCTAATTTAAGGACCCAAATATGCATGAAATATTAATTTGTGGACTATTAAACTCACACTGTCACAGAGCCTGTTGGGGGATTAAGTATTCGGTATAACAGAGCTGTGCTTGGACAAAGTCTCCTGCAGACAGTTTCAAATATTAACGCTTTGGGTGCTCTGTGAATTTATCCTACTATTGAGCTCCTGAAAAGCAGCAGACATGTCCCTCAGCATGCCCTGTGTACACCATTAAACTTCCCTCTTCATTGATGATTTATAACATTTAACTACATATGTCATTCTCTTGAGGCTGTTTTACCAGCCTCCTTATGGCACCATTAATGTTTATTAAAAATTCTGAAAAGACTATTCCTATCAGGTAGGGTCCCGATTATAAACAGCACATAATGTCCTTTTTTTTTTTCGTTGATCCATGTGATGTGGGCTTTTTGGATGTACATCAGTGATATGGCTCTGGTTATGAAGCATGTGGTGACTTTGACCTTTCCTAACCTTGGCAAAATGGCTCTACGGCCAACTGTGAGGCCGGCTGTCCATCTTTCACTGGGACCTTTTCTTTAAGTGGCAGGCCTGGAAATGTTGCCAACACCTTCCCTTTTTTCCCCAATAAAGCATGAAGTAATAGAAAAGCACACTGCGTGCCACATGGAAAAAATAATCTTGTTCATGCTGACGTTGCACCGTCGTTCACGTGGTAAAACATAAGGAACGGGTGCACCTGTTGTCCGAGGTGGAGGCACGCGCTACCTGCTCTGGGATCATGTGTCCACTCTGTTAGCGAGTCCAAAAGGTGTGTGACACATGTGTGACAGGTGGATTGCCCGGTGTCTCGGTGGGTTGCCGAGCTTTGATGCATGCTCAGGCCAAGATGTGCATTCAGATCTGCATGCTTAAGCAGCATTGGATTGGCTGGAGGGAGGAAATTAAAGCTACAGCTACACTAATCTAGATTTTTTGTAACCACACATTTTGTCCCCTGGTTAAAAAAAAAACTCCTACCTCAGCAGACCTCAACATGAATACAATCTGCCTAAAAGCCAGTAGTGGCCGATAAGCAAAATTTCAAATACATGCATGAAAGAACGTTTTGAGCACAAGCAGTGTTATTGTTGTCATAGTAACGATGCGTCACGCCCTGTCAGTGTGTTGTTGTTATTCCTGCTTGGCTTTCATTAAACAGCTGCTGCTACACTGCTCCTGTCGCGTTGTGTGGTTTATGTACCATGCTCATTTACTGGCGCAGTGCAACATGGCAGTAATTCAAAAACAAAGGCGGATCTACACTAGAAATGCATGGATGTCCTATTATTTCATCTGCATTACAAAAAACATCATCTCTCTGCCATTCATCTGCACCAATATTTTTTGACCAATTAAATTATGCTTTTTTGTCACGTCGTCCACCTGAGCTGCGGTTCTGTCGTGGAATTTGCTACTGCAGCAGCCAACAGCGCATCTCTAATCTACGTGGACTTTAAACAGTGAACGCTGTGGGTCATCGAGTCGGCCAGTTACAGGGTGCTAGCTAAGGTTTTGTCTACCAGAGGAGATCTTGGCTTGCACTTCATGCAATAATCTTAAATTCAGCTGTAAAGCTGAAAATGTGACCAAAAGTACCTGACCTGAGGCATGGCCACCATCTGTGAGCATGTGCAAGCTCTACTTTGACATCATGAATCCAAATAAGATCCAGAGTGGGGTCGCTACACTAATCCACTCAATCTGATATTTTTGAATGTCTCCACTTGTTTATCTGGCTTGACAAATCTCTGGATAAGTGCCATATTGTTGTGGTTCTGAGGCCGAATTGGATAAAATAGTATGTAGTTAAAATCTAGATTTGTGTAGCTGGAACTACCGGGTTACAGATATATTCTGTACCGAATTTGATGATGGTTGCTCAAAATGTATAGTAGGGCTGGCAAAAAAATTAGTTGAACAAAACTAAAAATGGTGGAAAATCCATATCGATGCAAATGATTCTATGGATCAATTAACAGGAAATTGAAATCAAGGAAAAAGTAATTGATTTTGAGACTTATGGTTCATAGGAAATAGGCTAAACAGCAACATCTTGGCAAATCCACCCAATTTGACACTGTTACACTGCAAAAAATTTCTTCTTATCTTATCAGGGGGAATATCTTGCCATTTGTTCAATTAGTCCAATATTGAGTAGAATTGTCTTAAATGATCTCATTCCATTGGCAGATAATTTTACTTATATCAAGCTTTTTGAAAGATTGAACAATTTAATCTTATTTTAAGAAAACAAGGCAAATAAACTGACCAAAATCAAGAAAAAAACAAACAAACAAGCTAAATTATCTGCCAATGGCGTAAGACAATTGAAGATAGTTCTATTCAATATTGAAACAATATATTTTTACTTGTTAAGATTTCATTTTTTTGCAGTGTACGTAGGTCCTCATGTGAACGTGATTGAATGAACAGTTCTCAAGATACACAAGGAAAATATAGGATAAACAGATTCTGTACATAGAGAGAGAAAATATATGTGTGTGTTTTTTTGCTTTATCTTTATCTTTGCAAATGAAATACCAAAAAACATTGCCACATTGTCCTTTGTTCCTGAAAAGTAGAAGAATTGTAGAAT
This sequence comes from Lepturacanthus savala, assembly GCA_030544235.1. NCBI lineage: Eukaryota > Metazoa > Chordata > Actinopteri > Scombriformes > Trichiuridae > Lepturacanthus > Lepturacanthus savala. Next base: position 17,131,299 of record CM060480.1, read on the forward strand.
ACAATATAGTCTGATTAGTAATGTTAGAACACTCTTCCCCTTAGAGACAGCTACAAACTAAGCGGTATGCAAAGTAGAAAGGTGAGATGACTCCTGAAATTTAATGTGACTGTGTGTGTGTGTGTGTGTGTGTGTGTGTGTGTGTGTGTGTGTGTGTGTGTGTGTGTGTGTGTGTGTGTGTGTGTGTCAGTGAGTATGTGTGTGTGTGTGTGTGAGTGTGAGTATGTGTGTGTGTATATAGGAGGCAGTGCTACACCTGTAAGCCCTGCACCCACTGGAGCAAAACCTATTACAACAAGCATAAGACATATCCCTCAGACTGTGAACTGTGAACACACACGTTGAAGCACAGGCACACATGCACAAGTGCGCGCGCACACACACACAAGCCCATCCCAGCCAGAAAAGACATTGTATAGTGCAGGCATGAATTACCATCTTGATCATACCAACAGCAGCCACGATGTCATGCAAACTTATTGTTCTGTCTAATGCGGAGGTCACCTTCAACCAGACAACAAGCCTAGGCGTGGCTTTATGCCGTCTGCGACTGTGATGCTTTGTTCTAGCCGGAACATGTATTTCTTATCCCCCTGCAAACACTTATTCATCAATTGACAGCAGAGATTCCGGTGACTGTCGAGGGTAAACTTATTGTTCCGCCTCCTGCAGGGGTTGTCGAGTTCAAGAGGTCCACTTAATGCAATAGCGATGCTTTCCCGAGCATTAAGTTTATTCCCAACCTTTATAAAAGCTTAGTCATCCATTGACAGCGAAACGCTGTAACTGTCTAACATTTAGTATCTCAGGCTTTTTTTTGTGCATTGTCCAATATTTCGTGCAGATTAAATATTGATTTCTATACATTTTTGGAACACAATGAAAAATGTTCCCTTGAGTTAGATTATATGGGGCGTTACTGGAAGCCACTCATCATTTTTGTTCTGAGCCATACAATTTGACTCAAGAGGTGAGATTATACTATATGCTTTGCTCTTTTGGCCTCCCGATTGGCTGAGTTATGCTGAATATTCCAAGAGCTTTTTCTCGAACGAATTCTCTCTGGCAGTGATAAAACTCCACTAAACTTCACTTTCCAGTGTGCTGGGTCCTTAAAGCAATCAAGGATGAGGAGAAAATAGACAATCTCCAAGAGAGTATCTCATGCTGATTTGCTCACCACGCTTATCCAAATAGTCTAGCTCCTTATCAAATTGGATTGGTTTATTTGAATGAGAGCGAAGTCCTCTCTGGTCAGCACAAGATTAATATTGATTTAATCTGAAATTGTTAAATATGGGACAGATGATGGCAGTCGAAAGACCTTGAATTTTTAAACCATTGTCTATAATACACTGTCTTCCCTTGGTGTCTTCTTTTCTGCATATAGACAAAGCATTTTAATTATCTCGGTCAGGCGTGAGCCTGGAAGGAAATTATGCATTTGGTTGTGTGTGTGTATGTGTGTGTGTGTATCTGTCTGCACCTAATCTCACATACTACTGGACCCATCAGCCTAATATTTTTTCTGCACACTTATGACTGTATGCCCAGGGACCTTTTGTGGTTGTGGTGATTCACGATTTAAAAACAATCTATTTTATGAAACCATTGACCTTTTTTTTTAAATACTGCCACTGCTAGCAGCTTTAAATACTGCTGCATCTATCTTTAGCTAGGCCAAAAATCAAGGTTTTACATTGTCTATTGCTCAAAAACAGACATTCATAAAGTTTGGTTTTATCTAGAACTGGAGCATCTGCAAATTGATTCCATTCCCGACATGTTGGGATCCACTTAAGTTAGGCCTGATACGAGCTGTATAAATCCCAGCTTTTTGTTGTCTTTAGCCCCTATCTCACCAGTGGGAGACACACCTGCTGTAACCTGTACTCTTCTAGTTTCTTAAGTTTTTTTATATCCATGATGGGTGGCATGGTGGTGCTGACAGAGAGCACTGTTGCCTCACAGAAGACGTTTTCAGGTTAAAGGGATAGTTTGGCTTTTTTTTCGTGGGTACTAGTTTTGTGATGCAAATAAATCATTCCTTTGAACACATGCTGTTTTGAGAAGAAAGACGTTTTATTTTAGTGTCCCGGACTACTTTCATTTTGACCAGAACCGGACCAGAACTCAGATTCATGTAAAAAATACCAAACTATCCCTTTAAAGAACTCTGTTCTGTGAGGAGTTTGTATGTCCACTCCTTATCTGAGTAGGTTTTCTCTTGGTTCTCCAGGCTTCTTCTCACAATACAAAAACATGTTTAGATTAATTGAAGGCTCTAAATTGCCCATATGTTATGAGTGTGTGTGTGAATGGTGTGAATGGTGTGTGTGCCCCACAGTAGCAATCTGTCTGGGGTGTATCCCTGGCTCTCACACAAGCAATGGATGGATGTATCGATTGTGTTATGCCATCACTGCTACATGTTTTTAAATGAACTCACATTTCAATGCCTATTCAGGGAATTGTGCTAAAACCATACATTCATTCTGTCTGAATGAACACGTTGCTCTTAGCTCTTTTACAATTTTCACAAATTAATAAACCACTGCTGTTTTCATTCTCACTAACGTGCTCTTATGATTACAATAGATGTTGCATATAATCTTTTTCTCTCGGGCGAGTGATTTTGCTTGATTGTGAAAAACGAGGATTGTTTTTTTTTTTTTTACTGTAGGAACAGTGACCGTCTCATCTTATTGTCTCAGCGTCCTTGTGACTAGGAGCTCTCTTGTGCAGATTGGATTCACTACAAGCCCCTCACCATAAAACACAAAAATCAGGCCTCATCTGGACCGAATGCTGGTTACCTCTTTTGAGGATGATCACAGCAGAGTTGACACAGATTCAGTTCAGCTGAATTTCTAATTACAGATTTCATAAGCACTTTCGATGACATGGCCTCTGCTTTCATCTGAGCGCCATGTAGTGAACTCTGGAGTATCAATGAGTGCGGTACAAGCTTGATGCTTGCCTTGTTGTTGTTCTTTTATTCCCCCCTACCACACACACACAGGAGCAGCCTTTGAGCCTCTGCAGATGCTGGTGAGAGCTCAGAAATCAATACACTCAAACAGGGATAAGAGGGACTTGGTTTTGGGTAACTCACAGCCTGTCTTACTGTGCATTATTCATTAGACAGGAGAGACACTGTCACACTTGCTGCCACTGCAGAGGTGTATTTGAGACAAAGAATATGAAAGCTTAACCGTATCACTCTGTATATCTTGGAGCAGGAATACTGAAATTCCTGGTGTTTGACTTTTTCTCCAGATCTCTCTCTCTCTCTCTCTCTCTCTCTCTCTCTCTCTCTCTCTCTCTCTCTCTGTGTGTGTGTGTGTGTGTCAGGAAAGGTACAACATGGCTTCTGATGGTTAAGTAAACCTATTTGAAATGGGAACAAGGCATGTAGTGGGTCAGAAGAGCTTTGCGGCTATGAATGAGGCAGTTGATGTGTCATTACATCGCTGTACATATAATGAAATGTACCATTGCATCACAATAGATACTCATGGGATGAAGACCTTAACGTGGACTTTCAGGTGCACTTTGAGGTGTAAAACAAAGTCTTTTAAGAGGCTAACTCATCAAAATGTGTTTACTGTCTGTTAGTTGTTAGCGCCCATTGATTTATTCTAAATCAGCGCCACCAGCCCATTAACTGAGAAAATCATTACTTTTCAGCCTAGAACAGGGGTGTCAAACATCCGAGGCCCAGAATTGGTCTGCTTAAGGGACCCTGCAGAGTATGAAATAAGTGTCCAGTGAGTTTTGTATTTTCTGATAAAAATGGTACAATTCCTATGTCTTTGCAGAAATGTGAAGTCTTGTTGTATTCAAAGCCACTTTCAGTGCAAAAGGATTATGATATATAAATAAATATAATAATAATTGATTTTTTTCCCCAGGCTATTAATCACCTGTTTTATAAATGGATGGTTTATTTAAATGTATTCATAAAAAACATGAAAAAAGGAGAATTTATACAGGAGATCATTATGGATCGGTTTTACTCATCTGGCCCACATGAAATCAAACCGGTCTTTTCGTGGCCGATGAACATCGTAAAATCATCTGAAATCTTAACAGGTAAAGATATCTTGTGTTTGGGACAATTTGTCCAATAGTGAGTAGAATTATCTCATTCCACTGGCAGATCATTTTTTTCTATTTCAAGTTGTTTTTTTTCCTTTAGGTCACCTTGGTCTTGTTTTAAAAAATAAAAATAACCTTTGCTTAATGAAGATTAAATAGACTAAAATCAATACAAAGCTTACAAGAAGCTAAATTATATGCCAATGGAATAGGACAATTCTACTCATTATTGGACTAATTATACCAAACACAAGATATTCTCACCTGTTAAGATTTCAGTTTTTGCAGTAAACTAAAATGAGTTTGGCACCATTGGCTTAGAATCTAATCAAAAGCAGCATACTCTACCTACTGCAGTAACACAATTAACACTGATCACTGATTAACTATAGAAGAAGTGTTTGATTAATTTTACTCATTTTAAAACAACCTGAGCTCATTAAGTTTCAGTTACATTTATTATCATATTAATCATGTTGCTCTTTCTCAGATTGTTCTCCTACTAAGAATGCTTTTGTTATGCTTCCAAGAGATTGGTATGAATCCTCCAAAATAGAGGAAGAATATAAAATAGCAAGCGAATACATCTCCCATACACCTCTTACAACTTAATGATAACAGCTCAAGGGTATGCATTTGCACTCACATGCGTAACACTTTTGCAAAAATTTTAAGCTCAGCGAAACTTCAAGATGTCATTTTTGTCACTGTCGGTTTGCTCTTTGAGAAAAAAAGCTGTCGCCTGAAATCTGGAATATTTCTTAACCACTATATTGACTAAAAACTCAAGGGAATGGTTATCATATTTCATTTTTTTTTTTGGGTGCATATCAGATATATATTCAGCGAGAGATTTGCCACCTTCCTAGAGCCCCTTTCACATAGCTCCCAAGTTGCACCGAGACAGCTGGATACATATGCATGGATTGTGCCCACACTTTTCACAAATACATTTACCGAGACTGGCAGCACAATCACTTTCAATAATGAGGACTTTCAGTAAATTAATTCTGCTTATGTATCATTGCATCTGCTGTGTTTGGACAGATATACACTTGTTTGTATTAATTTGTTTTAATAGCAGAATGTCACCAATGTGTTCAAATTATTCGTAGGAAAATTACCGTGAAACTAAACATGACAAAAAGCAGATTGAAACACAACGTTCTGATAATAAATCCGGCCAACGATTTCGTGACATTTGAAATGGCAATTATTGATTAATCTCCACGTAGTCTGGGTTGTAACCTCCTGTCAGAGGGACAACTGCCCTCTATTTCATGGTTCAAGAACTCAGTGTTTCTAAGTGAGAAGACAGATTGGCTCAAGGTTAAATGCTTTGGCAAGACGGTCATTAGTGTGCAGCAAGTGAAGGCTGGTTGTAAGAGAGAAAACCTTCTAGCCCTTGATTTTCTCTGAGATACTGTATCCCCCACTCCTGTGGAGCCAGGAGTCACGTCCTTATTTCACACCACTTCAAACCGTAATGACTAATTAGAGAGAATTAGCACGAGTCTTTTCGCGGAAGTATTTCCATTCGCCAACTTGCTTTTTTCTGTCAAACTAAAATCACAGAAGACATCAAGAATGTCCAGATGCACTTGGATCTACTTAATATGTTCATTCAGACTGATTTGGGCCAATTTGGTCTTGTTTTAAGAAAACAGGACTATCCTTTTCTTAAAAAAAAAATAAGATTAAATTGACTAAAATCAAAAAAAGAAACAAGCTAAATTATATGACAGCGGATTAAAATAATTCTACTCCCAATTTCATGTTTTGCAGTATGTTTTGCCATCATAAATTGACTCAAATCCACTACCTCACTGAGGAAAATACAGTATTTAATGAGTGCATGCCTCTCTTTTCATTAGCTTGGGAAAAGCAAGATTCTGTGTTTCCAACTCAAACTCTGTAAATACAACATATTTTTTTATCAGTAAATGATAAGGTAAATGTAAAGGTTTACAAGAATTGTAATGCTACTCATGTAATAATCAACAAAATGTCCATATTGAACCGAACACTTGTTTATATCTATTCCTGGAAACATAAATATGAGTTGTTTTGGTTTTTTTTTTAATAATAATATGTTTATTCAACTTAAAGCATTAGTTAAAACATGTTGACATTGCGTCAGACACTACTTATTATTTCTGGAATAAAAAAAAAAAAGAAAATTCTGGCCAGTGGACATAAATCATGCAGCAATTTCGCATCCGCCAACATATATTTGGAAAACCTTAAGCTACAGGTTTCACTTCATATAGTGTCTGGCCATGGCGTGGTCTACATTTCCATTTTAATTGCAGCTTTATGTTCCTCGGTTGAAAATGACATTTGGCCACATTCAAAAGTCCAGCTCTCACAAGAAAATCAACAGTACTTTGCCCATGAGGCCAATCTGATTGAAGCCTTTTTACCTGCTTATAGTTGTTCATTAGTGGAATATGCTCTGTAGGTTTTTGCTCCTTGTTTCTATGCCAGGGTCCCATTTGTGGACTTTATCTCTGTCCCTGCGTCACAGCAATCTGTTGCAGCCGTGCTCTGCTCCCACGGTGAGTGGGTTGGTATCGGACCACATGACAGATTGTTATCAGTGACCTGTCAGAGGAGGCTATAAGAGCAAGCGTACCACAAGGGATGTGATTTTCCTCTCCTCTCCTTCTATATGTCCATGATTGTATAGCCTCTCTTGTCCTTAAGCTTCTAAATTTTTATGAACATCACTTGTCTTATTTTGTTAGGCCAAAAAAAAAGTATGACCAGAGAAAAATGGACATTTTGAGCTGAAGACACTTAAGAATTGACATTCAAGGAAATTACTTCTGAACTTTCTTTGACAATTAGTTTACTCATTCCTTAGTCTACAGAATGTGAACAAATATATTGACGTGTTCAAACGTGAAAATTGCTTGAGTCATTGTCCAAAAACAGTCCAAAAAGTAAACATATTTAGATATTCAATGCTATAACAGAGAACAGCTGATGACTGCACTATAACTTCTATCCAGATCTTGTACATATGTGTTTGCGTATTTTCTGAATATTGACACAGTTTGCTTGTAGATTATTATTTATATTAATGTGGTGTACAATTATATGTTCCCTTTGTGAGGTTTGTGCTTGGTTATTAGTTTTTCTTTTATTCATTAAAGAAAATCTATGTATTTTTTGGAGCTATTTAGGAAAGCTAAATAAAAAATATTCACAGAAACGTGTATATGACCAATAAAACTCTTGTTGATTCATTTCTGGTTGAGCAACTAATGAATTAAGTGATTCATCTTTTCAGCACTAAACTGCCTTCGCATCCACTTTAACTTTGCTGTGTGTGTCATATAAACAGGTTAATGTTTTCATTTTGTGGACAGCTGCCTCACACCTATTAAAACCACTCGTACTCCATAATACGGATACACTATTATGACAGCCATTAAAATGCAGCAAGGAGCAGTGCTTATCATCATTCATTTTGGGATCATTATGTCTTTCTCTTGTGCCAGTAGCCCTCTTTTACACGTTACTGCATGCTTTGTCTGCTAGGGTTAGGTGAACAGCAATCTATCATTGTCCATTCAGTTTACTGGTTTATGGCAAGAGGGAAAATCAATCTCAGGATATGGTTCCATAAAAAGCTCAAATCAAATGGAATATTGTTAATGTATGTTAATATAGACCAGGGGTATCAAACTCAGTTTAGTGTTTGGCCACATTTCACTTCAATTTATATAAAAAAATGAGTGTTGACAAAAGATGAAAAGTGCAATTTCACCAATATGATGTCTCAGTTGTTCCATATTCAGTCAGTCTACTGTTGCATTGCAATTCTAACATTTACCCACTGAACAATTTTACTTGTTCAAGAAGCCGGTGAAGTCGTCTCCTGCCTCCCAATGCCTCCCATTTACAAATCCAAACTGTAAATATTTTATCCTTGAGTCCTGAAAGATGCTCACTGACTTCACATTTTTGTAAAAAAAAATTAGGAACCGTTTTTTATTACACTTTGTACAGTTATCCGGTGAGCCTAACTGGACCTTTTAGCAGGCCCGGGCTGCATGTTTGACACCCCTGATATAGACAGTCCACTAGCCAGTCAATTGGATCTGCTACCACTGCAATGGTATTACAATATTTTTATGATTTTATTACAATGTTATTACAATTTTAACCATTTTTTCATTATTTCATCATTTTCCTTGATGGCCCATTGTTGCCATTTAGCAATGAACACTAAAAACAAAAACAAAAAAAATAAAAATGCAAAATGTAATTTTTTTTACCAAATGGCCAACTGGTATCAGTCTCAGGTTTAGCTCAGGGTTAGCATGTGTCCCAAGAATATGCTCCAGTTTGTAGGCTGCATCGCTGAGCAGATGACGGAGCTGGTGACTGTCCTCCATTTGATTATAACTGAATGACATCACGCAGAGACAAGGGCAGGGGAGTATTGTCCTAACTCAAGTCAATGCACGCCTAGGCTGCCATCTGTGCCAGTAGCTCAAACAGAAAGGGCTGGTGAAAAATAACCAATGTATTGTGTCTATGGAAAACATTAGAGTCACGATGCAGTCTATTGCAGCTGAGTGGATGGCTTTTTGGCTTGAGAATCAAAAGTGGATACAAAAGAAAACTGACACACAACTTGAAGTGACAGAGAAAATGTTTGTGATTAAAGACAATATTCTATTCGGGAATTTGCGTCTAGAAGAAAGCGTGCGGCAGCATGACACCTCTGCAGAAAATAATCCTTCTCCTCTTGCTGACAAACGCCTTTGCCTTTCCGTTCCTCATTTTAGCATCTCATTTGCAGCGTCAAGACGGACATAATTCAAGTATTTAAAATGACAATGTTCATAACGACAATGGAGAGTCACATTCGGCGGTTGTTACCATGAAGATCAGAGGGACGGAAGTCAAACTGCAAAGTCGAATTCAGTTAGTTTTCCTTTCAGCAGAAATCATCACAGTGAAATGATAAGAACATTTCCCTCCAGTCATGAGCATTAAAGACTTCATGAAATATTCAAGACTATTTGCAGATATTTGTGTTTTGGGTGGCTATACTATTAAGTATAATATAATCCTTGGAGCTTTGACGTGACATTATTAGCTGTGAATATGGGTGGCTAAGGAATACTAAATGTTCATTCAGTAGATTAATCCAAATATCCCTTTTTTTCTTTTTTTTTTTGCCTTCTTAAGGCTCAGTGGGGCATTCATTAATTTCTTCTGTAATTATCACTCTCCCATTGGCTCAAACAGAAGTAGATTCTCTTAAATCCCACTCAACATTGTGAGTGGATTATGTGCCAAAGGCGTAGTGAATAACAAGTTCTGACTGTTTAAACTTTATGAGCTGTAAATCTGTCCAGTTTTGTGCAGCGGTAATAATAATGCATCATGAAAAATGAAGGGAGCGATTTGATCACAGTTACAGACCCTGTTACAAAAGATGGGTTATTTGAGGTTGAGCACCATGCATTTTTTTCTGTGTGACTTTCAAAGCATGAGGCAACTGGCAGACCTTAAAAATGGCAAACCTCCAAGTCCAAGTGCATGAAAATTGTGCAAAAATGAATTAATGTGTAAGTCATATATGCACAAAATAGTCACAAATCATGACAACCTGTCTTTGAAAGACAGATATGGTGTAGTTTTTGAAGGCAGGTGAAATATTTCAGTGATAAGTATGTCATGACATAGGATGGTAAATGGACCCCATTTGTATAGTGCCTCTTTAGTCTTTTCAAACACTCAGAGGGCTTTATACTATACGCGTTCATTCACCCATTCACACACACATTTTGCCCAAGGACACGTCGACATAAGGTCTGGAGGAGCCAGGAATCGAACTGCTGATCTTCTGACTAATTGAATTTTCTTTTTACCTTTTTTATATAATTCTAAACAATATTTTTTGCTTATTGTTATGTTATTTGCTATTGCTAAATAAAATATTCTGAAAAAAAATGACAAAATATGCCAAACATATACAGGTTTGACTACAAGTTAAACATAAACCAACATGGATAAGTATTAGCAGTATTTAGAAATTACTCCATTACAATTAAAAGTCCTGTTTAAATTGTAAAAAATAAAGTAAAAATACAGATAATGCAGAATGTACTTAAAGAGGAACTAAACCTCATGGAAAGCAATTCCTGCCTATTACTTACTAATAGAAAAAAAAACACGTTCCTTTTCAGCACTTTAGCTACACTGATAAAAAGTCTCTACTCTATTGAGCCATATATTCTTACAATTCTCAGTGGCAACAACTTCATGAGCTTCTTTAATGACAAAATTTGACAGTAAGAGACTGAATTTCTCACCTCTTGTCTTCAACTGACACCAATCTGCCCTTAAACACAGGGATCGTAGAGTCAGACGTAAGAGCGAACATCTATCTAGACTCATTTTCTTCAATCAACCTTTTGAACTAGCTTCATTTCTTCATCCAAAATATCAACCAGTCTTTTGGACCCTATACCATCGGGATTAGTGGTGTCAACAATAATCGATTCAGCAATGCATTGCGATGCGGGGCATGGACGATTCAGCATCGATTTGGCAACAAGCAGTTTTCCTTTTCATAGGTTTGCATAGGAAGCGACGTACATTCCGCCCTGTAGAGGGAGCCACTTACATTGCAATGCAATGAAAGGGGAATACGACCAATTTCACCAACCACATAATCCGCTGGCACCCTGAATTGGCTACCGGTTCCAAAACACCACAGCAAGAAAAAAATCAGCCAACTATTCAACAGTCCATAGTGTCACCACTTCCACAGAACTCCAAGAGGGCTGAGAAGATCACACGCTCGGTGGCGTGTTTCATTGCCAAAGACCTAAGGCCATATTCTGCAGTTGAAAATGCTGAAGTTATGATATATAGTCTGACTTATCATACATTTCCTCATGTTGAAACATTGTTATTGCTGCTAAGATGCTGTTGCACTTAATTTTTACTTCCGTATTTTTTGTTATTGTTGGGTGGTTGTTACTGATTTTCATGTGTAAGTTGTTTGCACAAATAATATAGTAGGCTAGGCCTACATTTTATTTTTGTTTTACATTACAATTTAGTTGATGTTTTGTTGTTTGCAGCTGATCCCCAGATCAGTTAGACATCTCAGGTCCTTGGTATTGCCATAAAGATGCTGTTGCACTGCAATATTTTCTTTCATATTTTCTATAATATTTACTTGAATATTTTTATTGATGGGTGGTTGTGGCTAAAATACAGTGAATGTTATTAGTGATTTTGCACACGACTTCAAGTGCCCTGTGTGAAAGGCTGCTGCTGTGTCTAAAAAAGGAAAGCCCTGGTCTTATTCAAAGCACTAAAAGCTGTGATTTTTTTTTCATATTTAAAATTATTTTTTTGACTTAAACCAGAAGTGAAACAGGAGCAAATAAAATGTTCAATATCTGACTGCTTGTGTTGCCTCGTGACTCATGAAAAAATTGCCTTACTTGCCTTACTTTCAGTAGAATTTTAATGCATTGCAGGCTTTAATGCATCACAATGCATTGCTGAATTGAATTGAATCGTGACCCTCTGAATTGTAATTGAATTGAATTGTGAGGGCAGTGCCAATGCACATCTCTAATCCATTAATTAGCACTTCCTTGCTGGAAATGCTCAACATTCCCTTTCTCTCTAAGATCCTGGAAAAAAGCAATTGCCAAACAGTTGTGAGTTCCTACACAACAATGGTTTATATGAGGATTTCCAGTCAGGATTTAGAATGCATCATAGGACAGAGATGGCACTGGTGAAGGTTTCAAACGACATTCTCAATGTGTCAGATAAAGGATTTATCTCCATTCTTGTTCTGTTAGATCTTAGTGCTGCATTTGACACCATCGATCACCAGATCCTACTACAGAGATTAGAGCATCTTATCGGTATGAAAGGGACTGCATTAAGCTGGTTTAAGTCCTATCTTTCAGATTTTTTCCAATTTGTTCTTGTTAACATTGTTTCTTCTATCTGTGCAAAAGTTACACATGGAGTTCCACAAGGTTCTGTGCTCGAACCAATACTTTTCACCTTTTATATGCTTCCTTTAAGTAAAATTATTAGGAAAGACTATTAAATTTCATGGTTATGTGGATGGTAGATAACTAATCACCTTCTGTTGAGGTTTTGAGATTTTAGGGTCTATAAAGAGGGGATGTTGTGTGGCTGTTGTACAAACTGTAAGCCCATTGAGGTGAATCTATGATTTATGATTTTGGGCTGTAAAAATTAAATTGATTGAACTTGACTTAAACCTCCAATATTTTAGTTTAAAACTAAGCTAAATTAGTGCTATTGATGGACCGAACTGCAAATATTGACATTTTAGTGCAAAGTATTTGAATTCTAAATATTTTGTTATAAATATCAACACTTATTATGCAGTTCAAAGGTTTGTATTAGAGATACAGTATATTCTGTCGTTGTGTTAGTACTATACATGCAACATATAACAAGTGGCATTTATGTATATCTTGTATAGACCTACAATGTTGTGCAAAAGTGAGGATGCTTTCAAAATAATGGCCATGAATATTTGGGATGTATCAATTATCCTTATACAAAGTTCAGTGAACAGAAGATACCAATGAATTTTCTTATGATGATGCTTTGTCTTTAGAACAGGTTCCATTCTACTCATTATGTCTCTATACATTTTTTCAAGATACTTGTCAAGTTGTTTCAAACATCTTGGAGAGGTTGCCACAGATCTTCAGTGGATTTAGGCTGCTTCAGTTGTTTCTGTCTCTTCATGTTGTCCCAGACTGACTCCATGATGTTCAGATCAGGGCTCTGTGGAGGCGATATCATCTCTTGCTGGACTCCTGGCTGCTTCTTGTTGCTGAAGATAGTTCTTTATGACAGTGGCTGTATGTTGGAGGATGTTGTCATAGTAAATCTGCCTCCCTGACAGCTTTGCACAGTACTGTATATACACATACAGTAGGCTATATATGTGGTTGGTCATTTTTTTTAATCTACAATAGAGCTGCAGTGACTTACATAAGACATTTTGATTTTGGAAAAAAGCAATTTTTGAGCAAAAATGACAAATGTTCTCTGGTTCAGTCTTCTCCAGTATGAAGATTTGCTTATTTCTCTATTTTATATGCATGTAATATGATTATATTTAGAGTTTTTCTTATTGTATCCAAAAAAAGCAAGACATATGATATCTTCAACGACAAAATGGGCATTTTTTTACTATAGACCAAATAATTGATGTATTATTTAAGAAAACTGGCAAATATATAATTATAGAAACTAATAATTGTCAGTTGCAGCCAATGCTCCCATGATCAGTATTTTACAAACTGACCATGTGATTTCAAACAATTGAAATAGAGAAGTCCAAAGTTGAATCAAATTGTTGAAATAGGTGACTTAGTAAAGTACAAGTAGCTTTACAGTACTAACAGAAGGCTGAGTCCAGTAGTTGAGTAAATATACACTTCTGATCATTTTCCACCGCTGCAAATGGGCAATAGTTCAGTGTAAAGAGTTGTCGATAGTGGCAATCAATTAAGAATAAGCTCAAATATCAGTCTGATTTCACAACATCCAACACTGTTGTATCTATTTGTCAAACAACTGAAGAAAGTCGCCTTTTTAATACTTTAATGAGTAGGAATGCAACCCTCTTCCGTTATAAAGATCTACAATAGGCTGAGTTCTTTAAGATAGGATGAGATAGGATGTGGTATGATAGGATAGATAGGATAGGATGGGATAGGATGGGATAGGATATGATAGGATGAGGACGCCGTGATGTGAACCTGCAGCATAAAAACAACAGAAGTACCGTTCCTGTAACGTTAGATCCACCTCTGATGTCCAATATGTGACATTGACGCCGTGCGCGCAGCAAGTCCTCATCCTCTGCACGTTTTTAGTCTTAACGCGACGTCGGCCAGAGAGTGGGGCACTTTCTGCTCGTCAAAAAAAAAAAAAGGAAATGAATTCGTGCAATGAAACGTACATCACGCAAACCTTAGAGTAGGCTGTTTTGAAGTGAGCGCTGCGGCTTCGGTTGGTTACAGGGGGACTGGCGGAGCGCAGCTGTCCTAAATGAATGCGCCGGGGACCGAAGTGGAGCGAGCGGAGCACCGGGCTGCTGCCAAACACTCGGGCGAGAGACAACAACAACGCTGGCACTGGGGGGTGGAGAGAGTGAACGTTCGGGTTTAAGAAAGAGAAGAAGAAGAAAGAGAAGAAGAAAAAAGAGAAGAAGAAGTTCCCCGTTCGCCTCACGCCAGATTTCTCCCCCCCCCTCCACGGTACAGCCGCTGCTTTGGGCGAAAGGAGCGAATGCGATGCGCGGTTGTAACATGGATTTACATCCGAGACGGGATAAACACCGGCAAACACCCCAGGGGACGCACTCAGGTAAGCCTATAGGATTACAACTATTTGATTTTTCCCCTATTATATAATATCAAATCCCCCCTTTTGTCCCCCCACACCCCAATATTTCCAACCCCATCACTGCTTGTGTTTTCCGGTCTGTGCAATCATCAGGCTGCTCTGGACAAACTTCCACTTCTGGCTATACGAAGAAAATTATAGTCAAATAATGTGAAATACAAATATTGATCGCCACATTCATTTAAGCATAGTGTTCTGTTTTTTTTTTGTTTAATTCTAATTCTAATTTAATTTTCTTTTTTAGACAATTCTCATTTTGATTTCTATCACACGCAGAGCGCATTAAATTACATTGCACATTACATTACAAGGAGCAGCAGCGTGTAATTGTGACGTGTATATTGGTTTCCAAGCCTTCTCGCAGCAATTCTGATGAACTGAAAAGGTTTGAAAACCCCAAGTGTTCCACCTCTCTGGTTTGGAGTTGTGCAAATTTCACGGCAAGACAGTTGGAGATTAATAAAAAAATGATCCCGTGTTCTCTTCGCCAATATAACACATTTTTTGCTGTTAGAGAGAGGATTCACAGATTCACCTCACCTATAATGTATTAAAAAAAAAACTCTGGCAGAACTAATTGTTGCGAGTGACCAACAGGGGGATTTGGACCGAGCCAGAGCTCATCATCATTATCTTTCTTTCCTTTGACTGCACAGAGCTGATTGCACTTTAGATTGTCTAAAGTCCTTTTTGGAAACATGCGGTCTTATGATATAAAGTGTCCATAAATGTGAGAAGGAGCTGCCTTGCAGATTTTCTTTTTGGCATTGAACTGTGTGTGTGTGTGTGTTTGGCATTGAACTGTGTGTGTGTGTGTGTGTGTGTGTGTGTGTGCGTGTGTGTGTGTGTGTGTGTGTGTGTGTGTGATATTTCGCCTCTCAGCTTGCAGGGTATCTCTGTGTTGTAAGCACTGGTTTTAGTTTCATGTTTGACATGGTGCCATCCGGATGTTCCCTTGGCATAACTGCTATTACCACAAGCGGAAGGTTTAATTCCCTACATTAAACTCTGCTCAGGGAGTGCAGTTACTCCTCTTACCTTACCTTTTCTTTTTTTTTTTTTTTGCATCTAAAGTGGTTGGAATTGTAGAGCTACTACACATCTCCTTGGGGGAAAGTGTGCTTATGGCTGAACACGTTTCTGATGATGTCACTGTCTCAGAGAGAGAGGAAGTGGGTGGAACATGAAGTTCATAGTATCAGTGGAGCCTGGTATGTAGCGTGTGAAGTGGAAGAACAGCGCAGATAAATGTGGATGCAGGGTAATTATGTGCATTCAGAGACATACAAGTAAGATGATAGTTTTGTCAAGGATCTGTTTCAGGTTGTTTATGTTTCTTCCGCTCATCCTTTGCTTTATGTTAAAAATAATGAAATGCAAAATAGTTTTTTTTTTTTCACCAGACCTAAGACATACAATCCGGGCTATATCTTTTATTCAAATGAGCACAATTTGTACAGTGATGCTTATAGTTCAAAGGAACCTAGAAAAACCATGCATTAACACTTTTCCTCTGCAATTCTATGCAATATGTAGGTTGAACTGCACCAATACAAAACCCTATGGATCTCATGCCTACCTATTTTCTAGGTGGACTACATAAACTCAGAAATGGGACGTCGCCTTGCTAGATCTTGGCATTTCTAACAAGTCGCATTCAGCAAACCGTTCACTCAATTTTCTCTTTATTTTATAATATGATGACCCGGGTTTTAGACCATAACAAATAGGAGTGAGACCCATGTTTCAACAAAAGATATGTTTATTAAACCGATCTAACCAATTATACCAAATTGAAAGTTTGAACTGAACACTAACAGCGGGAGTGTGGAAATTAGGATACATTAATACAGTATACTGTATTGTGATACATGAGCGGAAAATGTGCGTGTTTGTGT
Organism: Lepturacanthus savala; assembly: GCA_030544235.1. Classification (NCBI taxonomy): domain Eukaryota; kingdom Metazoa; phylum Chordata; class Actinopteri; order Scombriformes; family Trichiuridae; genus Lepturacanthus; species Lepturacanthus savala. The sequence goes on from CM060480.1 coordinate 17,147,756, forward strand.
GTGTGGGAGTATCTTAAAGTCAGTAGCAAAGTGAAGAACAAAACCAGTGTAAAAAAAAAAAATCAAAAGGGCGTCTATGGGAAGAAGTGGAGAGAGCTGGAGCAGCAGCCGCATCAGCATAGACAGAGACAGAGAGAAAGCTGTGCTGCATCCTGCTCAAATAAGCTCTGGAACACCTGCAGAGAGAGCAGACAGACAGGTGAACCACATAGCAAATACAAGATGAGATCGAGAGTCATCACATCCCAGAAAGGAGGAAATTACATATTAAATAATAATACTCACAGAAAAAAATGTTATTTCTGTAATCGCTGTAGTAACCGCCAAGACTGTGCATTTACAACAAACAGATGCAGGTTTACTCTGTTAGGTGCACCTGCTCGAATACAACATCTAATCAGCCAATTTTGTGGCAGCAAGAGTTGCAACGATTAGTCAATTAATTGACTAGTTGCCAAGTATTTCATTAGTTGCCACTTATTTTGATAATCTATTAATCAATGTACCAGTAGTCATTTTTAAGATAGAAGAAAATGCCCAAATTCACTGGTTCTACCTTTTCAAATCCGATTGTTTTCTAATGTCTCCAGTGTTCTATAATTGCAAATTGATGATTTTTGGATTGTGGACTGTTCATCTGGACAAAAAACAACATTTTAGGTTGCATCTTCAGCTTTGAGAAACATTAATCAACTCTATTTTATGAACCAAATAACTAATCAATTAATAATTTCAGTAATCAATAGATTAATCAACTATCAATAGAATTGGATCCCCTACCATGTTGACATGGTAAAGACCATCTGTTGGCATTGAAACCAAGCATCAAGAATGGTGAAGAAAGGTGATTTAAGCGACTTTGTTGGTACTTAACACCAGTTGGGCTGGTTTGAGTGCTTCAGAAAGTGCTGATCTATTGTGATTTTCATCCATCTCTACGGTTTACAGAGAATGATCTGGGGAGGAAAACAGAGAAAATATCGAATTAGTTCTCTGGGTGAAAATACGTTGGTAGAGGTCAGAGGAGAATGGCTGGTTCGGTTCGAGTTCGATGGAAAGGCGACGGGAACTCAAATAGCGAAGTGTTACATCTGAGGTGGGTGGAAGAGCAGTTCTGAATGGACAGCGCGTCAAACCTCAAAGCAGATGGGCTCCAGCAGCAGGGGACCACACCGGGTGCTATAATTACAACTACAGGCTACAATTGGCACAGGCTCACCAAAACTGGACAATAGAAGATTGAAATAAGAAAAAAAAATCATCTCGATTTCTGCTGAGACTTTCAGATGGTATGGTCAGAATTTGGCATAAACAACATGGAATCATGGATGCATCTTGCCTTGTATCAACAGTTCCGGCTGCTGGTAATGGGAGGGGGGGGGGGGTATTATCTTGGTACACTTTATTACCATTTGATCATCATTGCTGCTAGACAGCTAGACAGTTTATGACCACAGCAAAACCATTTTCTAATGGCTAATTTTTTACAGTGGGATGAGGCACCATGTTACAAAGGTCAGTTTGACATGACAATGAGTTCATTCATTACTCAGATGGCTTCCAGAGTCACCAGATGTCAATCTAAAAAGAGCAAGTTAGGGATGTAGCGGAACGGGAGATTTGCATCATGGATGTACAGCATCCTGTTGAGTCTGTGCCACAGATAAGTTGTTCCCAAGTGTTACCTGATGAATCTGATGGCGTTGGGCCAAAGTTCACACTTTAAACCATACTACTTGCCAGATTTTTCTTGTGATTAGAGTGTGTTTCTAGATTAAATAGATGCCTTAACCCACTGTGCTCACTCACAGGTTGGTGTTTTTAGTTTAGACGATCTTCCATTCCTCACAACGAGAGCAGCTTCCCCTTTTGCCTTTTTTCGACTTGCCTCCCAGGATAACTCTAAAGTGTTCCACCAAAGACCTAAATCAGTGTGTTTAAGGAACTATTAATTGGCAGCCTATTAAGTCCTAATGGGATCCTTAATTAGTGCCTCGGCAAAGACAGGTGCAGTGGAATTGTCAACCACTTGTGCCTAAAAAACATCATTCAGCTAGTAATCAGTTATCAGCCTAATTCGTGCTATATGTGTGCTGCAGGTGTCTAATTAGAGTGGATTATAATATAGGCTATTCCAGTTATATCTAGGCTTTTGGAAAGGAATTGAAAATAAAGTTACAATTCACTCATATCTATTACTTACTTACAATGATGCGTAACCATTCAAAAGTATAGAAAAATTCATAAAACGACAAATTCGAAATATTCGAGAAAATTTGCATGGAAATTACTTTCAAGATTTTTCATTATATCACCTGAGCTCTTTAAAATCAATATGTCAATGAAATAAGACTGTTGGAGAAATGTAATTGGCATCGCCCTACAATAAAAATAACATTTTGGCATTCAGTTATAACTTGGATTATGAATATTCTTAATATGGAAAATACAATTAAGCCAATGCATATGATTCTTGGAAAATTACCACCAGAGCTGACGCAGAAATCGGACCAGTGCCTAGTTGGAATACTCGGAATTGAAGCTCTGAAACAAATAACTAGGAATTGGCAGAAACCTCCATCAGCCCATCAGTCCAAGGGTGGAAGTCATTCGATCGATAATGCTGAAATCAAAATGCGTTGGAAAAAGTTTCTGACCGAATTTTCCTGCATTTTCTAAATCATTAACATACGACTCGGAACATGGGAGCATGCATGCGAGCAGGAAGAATCTTTCCGGCATACTCGGCTGCCTTCGTCGCTGGGGAGACTGGCATGATCGCTTTCTTGGAGGGCCCCCGGTGCGGTCTGGAGAAATGGAGAAGCTGGCATGTCTTATGTCACGCCTGCGGCTTGTGTGCTTAGATCAAAACACCATTAGTCTCTTTGTCTTCTGCCACTTTTTGAGGTGGAATCTTGGCTGGGGAATACGTTGGCACTTCCTTGACTCCCGCGGTTTATTTGTGAGGAAGAAGAAGAAGAAGGAGAAGAAGAAGAAAAAAAAACGCATTGGCACAACGTGACACCCCTCCCGCTGTCTCGGAGGCTGCCTTCTGGATATTGGCTGACAGTGGAGGGTCGTCAGTGTAATATGATTCACCTGGGCCTGCCAAGCTATAAAAACTGGCCCGTTCACTCACTCTTTCTTTCCCTCCCTCCTGCCGACAGTCACCTTGCATCAGCTCCTTTTTTGGGTTTCGCACTTTGTTCAAAACACCTTATTTCTTATTTTCTGTTAGCTGCACATAATTAACATTTATTTTAAGCAAAAACTCTTGTGTGAACTCTCTCCTCTTCACATTCCCGAGCCAGTGGGCTGTGTGACAACGCATAAAAGCTGCAGCTCAAGAGAGTTTTGAGCATATTGGCTATATGTGCATGGATTACTGAAGAGCGTTATCGGAAGGAGGAAGTAAACGGTTTTTGTGGCTTTGTCATCTCTCCATGTCAAAAAGTAGCCTGAGTTCGACGGGTTCTGTTACTGTTTACGTTTCATGTTAAAATTGTTCCATTGGTTCACCAGATATGAGCCCTACTTAACATAAAACGAGGACCATGTCAGTTCATGGATGAAAAAGAAATTGATGAAAAGAACTATTTCAGAACTTCAAAGAGCTGCAGTATAGTTTTTGGTCACTGTATAAATAGCTCCCACAGTAAAAAATAAAACGGAAAAAAAACTCAATGGCTGTCTTATCCCTGTGGGTGCTTGACTTAATGATTAAATATTTAGAGTAATAGAGGCTCATAACTCTTAAAATACTATCTGATTAGGACTTTATATCGTGATCGCCGCCACTCCTCAACAGAGCTGGCTTGGTAAATCTTTGATTCCTATGTGCGGAGAATAAAAATATGCAGGATTAGAGAGAAATTTCACGTTCCCCGCTACTACTAGTCCCGACTCGAGCACCACCAGAAAATTAATTTTAAATGACTGGAGGCACTCAGAGCCGTAAGATGAGGCTCACATGCGGGGAAACACTGATCGAGCTGGTGTCTGCAGATCAAGTGAAGTCACAGCTCAGGTGATTAAAGATGCAGCATTGTATGCCATCGTTCCTGGTCTTGTCTCATTTCTGTGGAGTGTGGGAGTCTGGTCTCATTCATGATTCAGACCTCTGGGGGGGGTGTGGGCGTAAGTGTGTGTGTGTGTGTGCTGTGTGCGTGGGTTGGTCATACATTTTTAGCGTGAATTTTATCTTCATCTGGATTCTTCAACTGAAGGGACCTGGAGTACCCTTCTATTAATACATTTGTTGAGCCCTGAAAAATTGATGGCAGCACAGAGAGGCATCGGTTGTAGCAGAGAGAGAGGGTCAAATCAACTGCCATCGCTTCTGGATGTGCTGTCATAGTCGAAGAGGAAAAGAGGTGTCACTTTGACAACGCTGAAATATGGAGTGCTTTGTTTCCGCGAAGCTGACGCTTTTCACTTTAGAGCAGCTGGATTTCCTCAAAAGTGAGACCTCACTTTACGTTGGAGCTTTCCAACGCGTGCCATTGATTTCATGTGATTGGATAAGGCACCGCTAAGCTCAGGAAATGGACTCTGGCATTGCATGCTACAAGGAAATGTTTAATTGATCATTTAAGCTTAAGTGAAGGGTTAGCAATCACAATGTCCGTTAAGAGAATGGCGCCTTAGGAGTACAAACGATTTAGAATTTTTTAAATTGCTTCGGTAATGGCTTCAAAATAGCATAAATGAAATGTAATGTTCCAGACGGATCGGAGGCAGAGAACACTACTTCTGTAAGGAAGTTGCAGAGAAGATCCCAGGCGGATAAACATCGGGCCTGATATATGACTTTTTGGCTTTATTATTTACTAGTTTGTTGGAGAAAACCCATAAAAAAAGAGACTTACATTTGAATTGGTGAATTAACGCTGTAAAAGTTCCTAATAAAAAATGCATTTAGCAGTTTCCTGCAGGGTGGCTATCCTGCAAATGAACACATTTGGAAAACTTGAATAAGTGTGGTGCTTTAGCTGCTTCGGTAAAACTTTTAGGATTATTGAGAACAAAATTAGTCGCTGATTGATTTTCCACCTTTATATAACCTTCCCCTTGATTTTTCTATTATGTTAACATGACTTTTGAGCATTTAACACATTTTCCCAAATTGTAAATATTCACTGTCACTGGTGGTTCGATCAGTGAATTCTATCGGTAAACTCCAAAGCTTTGAATTTGTTAGATACCATTTAAATATTTCCTCCATATGACAAGTTTGTTGAAGTTCTTGAGCTGAAATGTCAGTTTCCTAGCTTGGAAGCTGAGCCTCTCCTCAGGGATAATATATTCTACAGCAAGCCCATTACGGGGTCAGCGGCGGTTAAAGAAAAAAAAAAAAAACGCAACTTATTGCAACAAGGATTTGCATGTTATCCGCTGTCTAATTATGTCATCTGCATTTGTGGAAGCCAAGGGCCCGAATTCATTGTTGTTGCTTCGTATTTAAATGCAGATGAGTTTGCACAAATTGGGTCAGGAAATGTTTGGGCCTTGACTGTCATTCCAGCCTTGATCATATTCCATTTTTCAACCATTGGCTTTTTCCAAAGGACATGAAAGCGGATGGAACTTGAAAGGCAAAAAAAAAAAAAAATTTGAAAGCCTTTCCCATCATTAACTCTCGTCTCATACGGAAAACAAATGAGAGAATCAATTTAGGATGAAAGTAAGTCATCGGCCTTGTCACTACCACTTTAGGTCACAGGGGTAATTAATTTGTGCTTAAGAGGAAGTCAGATACTGCCACAGACACTCCCCGAATCCCCTAGCCATCATCTTAGCGCTGAGCTTCTTTGGATCAAAAGGCCTGTCTTTTATCCCCCCACACTATCCCCCCTGTCTGATGTCTCATGTCTCAGGGCTTGCTGAGTAATAGAGATCAAGAGATTGCCCGTATAGTGGCCAACAGATACCTTGCTTTTATGAATGGGGACGTCTCGATGGTTCACACGTTCTGGTCATGTCTGCTCATGATGCTGTCAAGGCAGGATATATTGATTTGAACCGGAGTGTCACAACATTTAAACGGCTGACAACTTTAAAAAAAATAAAAAAAAACACAAGTTGTCGTTGCCGCAAGCGTATCAGGGCGGAATCGCAGTAGCGGTTCAAACTAAAAGGCTGAGATGAAGCATTTACTCAGGCTGTAAAAAAAAAAAAAAAAAACGATGAAAAAAAAAAACTTGATCCTGTAAATGTTAGCCAAACTTGTTCATATTATGATATACACTAAGTGAAGTTTTGTTGAAGTTCTGGGCAAAATACACGTGTAAGATAATTTATTCAGAGCGGGTCTCGGAACGATTCCCTCAAAGGAAGGAGCGCTCCAAAAATATCCAGGAGCACAAAAGGGGACTGGGGGGGGTTTGAAGTTTATTATTAAAAGCCAACATTTACTCATGACATTTGCATCCTAATAACTGTGAGATAAGTTGGAACTTAGATGACATCCCAAACCCAATCTCCATAATGAGATTTATTGGAAGGGGGGGGTGTTGCCTTTTAATGGTTTAGTACATGCTGAAGGGAGTAAGTGTAGGCGAATGTGTCAGCGAACGCGGCTGATATATTCACATCAGTATGCTCTGTCATGCCTTTCGGTGGTGCAAAGATAGGAGGCGTTCAGATAACTGTGAAACTATGAGTGTAATCTTTCAGTTGTCACTTTAAAAATTTTTTTTTTGCCACAATTAGCTTTTCGATGGACTGCCCTGTATGTTCTTTTTAATCGTTTCCTCTTGTTCCTGTAGATCTGTGGCGTTTGTGCCATCAGTCGGTTGGCAACAGTTAATTTGCCTTTACTCCCCTCCCTATAAACCTATCACATGCAAACCTGTTATCCGAGAATGATCACAGCCATCAACGTGTTAGCGTATTAAGACAAATAAATACATCACAGCGTATCAGCGAACGAAGCAGGAACGCTCATTATCAAATTCGCACTTTTGAGGGACTTTATTTGAGTCTAAGCAGGGATAAATTACAGTTAAGTCCTTGAGAAAAATCAATTGTGCGACTCTCCCGGTGGGACCGACAATGATTTTTTTTTTTTTTTTTTTTTTTGCGCTGGGTACAGTCAGCTCTTTATGTCAGAAATACATAATCCCTCCAAGCTCAGAAGAATTCGAGGAGCCAGGACAGTGCTTTATTACATGTGTCTGACAACCGGCTTGCTTTTTTGTTTGTCTCAGCAGGTTTCAGTACAAGCAAGGGGAAAAAAAGAAATCCCTTTATGTTTCTCTTGCAGACATGATCTCTATTATGCAATGTTAAGCCCACTTAAGAGAGCTCCGCCGTGTTTTGTGAGCGCTTTTGCTCGGACAAATCATTTCTGTGTTTGCACACGACAGAGCAGTTTCTTGATTATACTAAGTGAAACACACTATACCCATCAAATATAAATAGAGCGTGTTTTTAAAGATTTTATTTAAATTTTTAGGAAGTAACTGATTATTTTTTAAATATTTTATTTTATTTTTTTTATTTATTATCATATTCCAATTTTTTCTTGACATTCCAAATAATTGCCTAGCGTGAGACAATTACTGCTTCTGTGAAATAACACGGCATCTGATGAGAAGCAGGGACCAGTGGTTCTAAAGGTCTAATGGCACCCCCACCCCCCCCCCCCCACCCCTTTTCTTCTTCATTTAACAGAAGAACGGTGAAAGTGCTGGAAAGGACGACGCCAGGATTCCACACGGCCGTGATTGGATGTGAGCCCGTATCGACCCGAGACCATTAAAATGGAGTTGCCATGGAAACTTATACTGTTGCTGTCATTGGTGGAATGTCTGGCAGGTAAACTTCATAAAAATGCATTTTGCCTTTTATGTCGTTAGCATACCTGCAATGAATTGTTATTTATAGATTTTGCTTGTGATGAATACTTGGCACGCACGACATATGGCACTTGAAAGAAAACTAGAGGGGGGGGGTGAAAAGGTTTATATGGCAAAAGGTGCCTAAAGCTTTTTACCGATTCTATAAATTGTAAAAGAGATTCAAGCTCTTTCTTTTCATTGGCAGCTCAAGGCAGCGAATCTCCATTTTTTTCAGTTGTGTCTCCTTTTTTTTCCTAAGCATTTAATCCAGTCGGAACAAGCGACGCTTCTGTCTGCTCAAAGACAGCCCCCATCTATCAGCTGAAATCATAAAGAGCACCTCAATTGTCACCCTAATTGAGATTGCGCAGCTACGAGAGCAGAAATCTTGTCATTGATCTCGCTTTTAATGGGAGACCTAATTTTCCTCCATTACAAAATGTTCGGGGTCAAATGCTGCTTCTCTTCAGAATGTCGGGAGTCTGAGAACAAGATGAATAAGGGCTTTGTCGTGTCTTGAAGAGACAGAGAGATGAGTAATCTTTCATGTCGCCCTGCTCCAAATCAGAGGCCCCTCCTCACAGCTGGGACCTAAAATAATTAGCGTGCACGCGCGCGCACGCTTGTGACTGTGTCTGAAATTGTTTGTGCATGTGTAACACTCTTAAAAAAAAAAAAAGACAACAGCACGCGGGCACCTAAATTTGCCAACACGGCAATTAGCGCCGCTTATCATTAAATCCAATACACATCAGTGGACATCTAATGAGGTTTTTCCTTCGGGGAACCGTGACTCACTTTGGGATTAGCATCTCCGCCACGAGTCTGGATCACGTATTGTGTCCCGCTTAACCATTCTGTTAAATACGCAGAAATGAATGATTCAACATCAGTGGCGGAATCCTGCCACGAACCCGACAAACGGGGTTTTTGATCTTAGAAACCCCCGGCTTCGAGGAGACAATCTGAGTCTGTGGTCTGGGCCATGTACACCATCCCCCAACAGCAGTCGGGGAAAAAATTCGCTCCAGAAGCCGGAGTTTTTTTCGGACTTATCTTTAAAACGGGTCCTGTAAAAAAAATGAAAGCGGGGCAAATCGTTTCTGAAAAGCATTGTGTTGCGAGGCCGTTGCCTCACTCCGAGGCTCACGCTCACAGGAGTAACCAGGGGAATAATATTCAATATAGGCTTTCATTACATGTGCTCCGCTCGTGAAAACAAGTATGGCGCAATATGACGATAGACCTGGTCAGAAAGAAAGAGGAGGAATAAAAAACACTTGATGAGCATTTCAGAATGCAGAAGCACAACAGTGGGAAGACAAAACACTGCGTGGTGGTGTTAGACAGGTACTTCATCTATCGACTCTTGATAACAGACTTGGAATTTTTTTCTGTTTTTTTAAACAGTAGCTGTGTGAGACATTAGAGATCATTCCCATAGCAAGTTCATCAGGAGTTAACCAGCTCTTCCCCCAACCCCAGATTCCTCCTTTACGGCCTGGACAGCCTGAGGCAAGGGCGTGCACTTATACGTGTGCGTTTCTGCAAATGAGCGAGGAAAAGGGAGAGCGAGGGAGCAAGAGAGGAGGCGTTTGAGGGAGGGCTGGACACAGATAACCTTTGAACAGCAAGCCAGTTCCAGCACTGGATCAACTAGTCCCCCCCCCCCACCCCCACCCCATATGACAGAAGTGATTTCTGTATACAGCCGTAGCCAAGTCGGTTGCCCACGGCGGCGCATTATGTCAAACCACTTTTAGAAAGTAATTTATTATTTCTGGAGTGAGGAGGTGGCATTTCTGTCCAATTAACATGCCGCAGCATTCATAATACATTCAAAATATGTCAAAGAAGGGAAAATAAAGACCCCGTCGTGCCAAGAATATGAATCACTTGATGCGAAATATTGATTCCAAAAAAGATTTTTTTTTTTCTTTTTTACTAGAAGCTTGGATGAATGCGCGAGCATAAATGCATCTGCCTAAAAAATAATTGGCAGGAACGAAATCATAGAAGCTGCGGTTGGTATTTGGTGGGGTGTGGGGGGTGGGGGGGGGCTACAATTTAACAGCACTGGAGAGCAAAAATGTAAACAAACCCGGTAAGACTGTGTTTTGCGGCTTTAATCAGCAATCAAATGCGCTCTCAGAGAAATACGGAGTTAACATCGGAATGACGTGTTATGGTTTGTTGATTTTTTTTTTTTTTTCTCCCCCGACGGTTTGAAGTAATGGATCCGCCGCACCGGGTCCTGATGCTTAATTTGAAGACGGGTCGACACAATCTCCGGGACTTGTCAAAACCGGAGTGATATGAATAGATGTCTAGTGTGCAGGAATCATTCTTTTCAGCGTTTCAGATTGTATTTATTTGTTTCCGTGTTTCGACCGATCTGCGGTGAGTTTTTCACTGTGCGTGTCTGAAGTGGTTTCTGCACAGCATTTTGCTGTGATTGATCTTCCTGTGTGAGAAAGAGAATAAAATATTCACGTATGACACTAGTTGTGCTGCTGCTGCTGGAAACTCATACGTCTTAATGCTGCCGAGTCATTTTAGGACACAGCAGCTCAACTCTCAATAGATAACGGCAGAACCGTACAATTTTAGCACCACCGCTGTTCATTCAAAGCAGGTTCATGTCTTAGTGATGTGCCAGTGAAAACTGAAGGGCTGCTTCTGGCCAGCATTATAATCTCCTGGAACTACTTTTACTTTGCTTGCTGTTCTGTACACCCCCCCCCCCCCACACACACACACACACACACACACACTCCAGCACTCCAGAGACGACTGGAGTTTCAAATATAGACTTACCTCATTGATTCATCAAAACATGGCAAAGCCTTTTAGGAATCCTTAAGCAAGGATTTCATTGCATCTTTGAAGTTCTGTATATGCGAAGACATGGTAAAAAAATTCCCCCGGCGAATCTCCCTCCCATAGCCGGTTGTGTTTTCACTCTCACCTTGGAATTAAAAAGAAAAAAAAAACAACTATCCATTTTAAACGTGTTTGCACGCACCGTGTAGCTTTATTTATGGAACCGTACTAATGAATCTGCATTGTGTATTATTTATCACAAATACATCACTATCCCCGTTAAACAGCAACACATGTTTGTGACAGGATATATATCCAATATCCCGGAGCACTGCTGGGAGCTCCTTTTTCTGGCATATTTCATTTAACTCCTGTCATCTCCTGATGTTGAAGTTTTCTAGTCTATCACTTCTAACTACATTAATTATTAATAATTAACACGTTGCCTGTATTATCTTACATAGTACCAAAGATATGACTAATTATTCTCCTAGCAGTTCTCACCCGATATGCAGTATATTTAGCAGAAATAATGATTCATTTATTTTTAGCATCACATACTGTATTAGTTTAGTCAGTGTGCGCATGATAGATGTGTTTCAGACCCCATTAACAGTATTGCTGAGGTTATGTTACATTTTGTAAGAAATATTTGCTAAGTAAAGAAATCCGCACACAGGCTGAAAAGCACTGATAGCCATATCTGGCTTTCTGTAAGTTACTGAGGGCGGGAGCATTACAGGTTTAAACCATGATGAATGTTTCCATTAGTGTTGTAGACCGTAGTAGCTGGTAGGTGACAAATAACCTTCGCACCAATCCCGGGAAGGAAAAAGGTAGGGATATTATTCCAATTAGATGACAAATGGCCGTATCGGAAACAATGTGTTCCCGGGTTATGTAGACATTCAATAGGAAAACAACGGCAACGCAATTGCTTTAATTTGCCATTCATACATGTGGAGTTGAGCCTAATCAATTCTGTGTTTTCCCCCTGTGAACAATGGATACCACTGATGCGAGGGGGAGTTATTGAATTTCAGATTCATGCACTAGCTTTGATTAACTAGAGAATGGCATGGCATGGTTGGTGTTGGTTGGAAATGTTCCTCTCTGTGGTTGAAAATGTAATTATCTGAAGTAAGAGAACACATTAGCAAAATATGTCCTGGGATGTTTTCTATTCATTTTCATATTGGGCTTTTTTGAGCTTTATGAATTTCTTATATTTGTTGTCACTCCCTTCTTCTTCTCTTCTCAATCCTGAGAATCTGTCTCTCTTTTAGCCATATAATATTCATTGATTTATTATTTGTAGCTCAGTGTTTTCTTACTCTCAATGACCTCGAATACATACCGCTACCACAAATATTTCAAGTATCTAAGACGAAGGTGCGATCAACCCTTTCTCAACATAACATTTGCTGCCTTAAAGGAGAGACCTAAAAGATGTCCCTTATCTGGCTGGACAGAGGGGGAAAGATGCTTTAAAAGGCAAGATTGGCTTTTTTTTTTATTTGATGCATAAAACCCTCAGCTGAAACGAATGGATTTGGGGCCCTCACAAATGACCAATACCTCCCCTGCAGCCGACTCCCCATACGCCTGTTTATTCATGCTGAGGTAAGCTGGAGGAATTCATTTGCTGTCAGCTAGTATTGAATTTGAGATTAGTTTTTATTTCGGCCTCCAAAACAGCTCCCTCTGCCTTCCACTTGTGCTCCGATGCCACGAGTCTCGTGTTGTCTCAGGAGTCTGCACATATCACCATCTGGCAGCAGGTGATAGATAGAGTGAAGGTGGCCTATTTTTTTTTTTTTTTTTTTAAAGACCCTCCATCGCCGTCCTGCAGTATTGTGCAGTCAACTTCCTGTTAGGATTCTGGATCAGTGCACTTCTCTGATAAAGCAGTTTTTCATCCTTTTGGATTTCTGTGCTCAGGGGTGCTCAGTGTTGGGCTTTCTATCAGTTTCTGACATTCTGGATTTCAACATGATTTCTTGACTCCCCCTTAGATCTTAAAAGGTGTAACAATCACCTACAGTCTTAGCGTTGATTTTTTTTTTTTTTTTTAAATTTCAGACTTTAATTTCATGGTCATAAGTATTTCCAGTGTGCACCCATGGTCAAGCCAACCGCTATGCCACCAAAATGAAATTTTCCCTGGAAAAAAAAAAGAAATCCTTTCATGGCCTGTGGCTCCCAGGCTGAGCTTACTTGGTGTATAGAACCTCAATGTTTAATTACCAGAAAGCAGGGCTTAAAAATGACTCCACGTCTCCCTACCACATCCTACATTAATTCCTCTTAGGGCAACGAAAGAGTTTCATAGAGTTTGCATCAGTTTGAACTAATGCCCCAGGCACAGCCCCCGGAGCTCAATCCCTTCTCTTATACTAATGATTATTCACCATTATAATAAAAGTTGCCATGGTGCCGCCAAGGAGCAGGTCAGTTCAGCGCTGCTAGGAAGGAGCGTACAGACTGCAACCATATCTATATCTGTGTTGATTAATTTCCCATTAATTAACTCAGCAAGGCGTAACTCCTGGAGGGCATTACGGGTTCGCTTGAGTGTGTGTGTGTGTATGTGAGTGCATGTATTTTATAATCTTGCATACTACTGGACCCACCAGTCTCATATTTTGATTCCAAATTTTTGAAAAAAACAATTTTATAACACCATTGACTCCTTGAACACCTCTTAACCACCCTGTACGGCCCCGCAAATGATTAACAACTGCTTCAGTTCAATGGAAACTGTGTATTTTCTCCCTTTCATTCCACTGCTCTCAAGCACACACACTGGATACACAGCCTGCCCTGCAGTCCCCTTCCCTACCCACATGTCCCCAGACACACAAAGACCTGCACTCTACTGAATTTTATCATAGAAAACAGCGTTATTAACCCTAAAGAATGAACCAACTGTTCTGAAATAAACAACTGTTATTTCAAGAGTTCAATATAATAATAAAAACAAAGCTGTTGTTGCTGTAATTGACATATACTTAGAAGTGAAATTTCATTAAAATTGTGCCCTACACATACACACAATAAAATGTAACTGCTTCAAATGTGAATGAATGTAACTGTGAAGCAAAGAATTTCTGTCTTCATGTGTGTATGTCTATTGTGTCCTATTCATATATATATATATATATATATATATATATATATATATATATATATATATATATATATATATATATATATATATATATATATATATATATATATATATATATATATATATATATATATATATATATTAGCCTCCATTAGCCTTCTGACGCAATGAGCAAACACAATGTACCATTAGAATGCTGGAGTGATAGTTGCCGGTAATGGGCCTCTTTTCTTTAAAAAATAAGGACATTTTTACATCACTTTCCAGAACTAGCAGAAATAGACAGTGGTGTATGGTATTTAAAACAGATGTATGCTAGTTACTAGTTATGAAGCAAGCACAATGTGTTGGATTTTGCAGTCAAAAGAGTTGTGAGAGATCAAAGACAAAGCTATCAACCTTATGTCAGTGCTCTGACAGGCTAGCTAGCCTAATAACTAGCCTGTCAGAGCGCTATCCATCCACCTACTGTAAATAGGTGTAGCTGAATAGAGGTAACATTAAGTTTAATTTAACCACATACTTGTTGCTGTTAGCTTTATAGAAGGCAGATGGGTTGATTAGCTGATCTCTGAGAAATCACCATTGTTAATCTTTTAAAGCAGCAGTAATCAAAACAGATGTGTCTTGGTGTAAATCATTTGTACAGTATTTCTGGTACAGAAAAAAAACAACTATGTGTGTGTGTGCGTGTGTGTGTGTGTGTGCGCGTGTGTGTGTGAATGTGTGAAAAAGAGAGAATATATTCTGTCTCTTGAGTGAAGTTCAGCAAAATAATAGACTACAGTGACAGAAGGGAGCTGCAATATTTAACAAAAAAAACAACACCATGTCCCGAAAACTGGCTACACTGCATAACAGTGCATAAGCCCGTCAAATAACGATTTTACTGCATAAGAAAGAGCTTTTATTTCTGCTTTATATCCTAGATAAAAAAGAAAAAACAACTTTGCCTTCATGACATCTATGAATATAGGCTGCCAGTAAGGTGAAGACACCATTATGTCACTCGTTGTTAGTTCAGTTAAAATTAACTTCACATTGAGAACAAATATGTATCACACAGTGAGTAAGTGCCTTTATAATTCTCAACATCTATGGCTTGTGTTCTAGTACTACTGTGTGCCACATCTGAAAAAAAAAATAACATACACAATGAAACAGGCACTTGCCGGCGACCTGACTCTGAAATGATGACAGCCTGTTAAATAGGGGCTCGACAGCCTGTCAGATACCACAAAATCCCCTGAAACAAGCACTTGTTCTCACACATTTGAATGTCATTCAGCAAGATTATTGAGAATATTAAGTTAATTTTGAAAAATACAGCACCAGTCAAAGTTTTGCACAAACCTCCCTGTTCACTTGACCTTGCCCAAACTGGTGTTGTATGAGCTATAAATGGATGCAGAGGTTCTGGCAGTATGTGTCATCCACAGCTACTTTATACTATTAAAAAAAAGCTTCTTCTGCAGCATCGGAAGCCAGAGCAACCACATGAAGCAACTGGGGTTGTTCCAATACCAACATTTTGCTTGATACTATACCCACCTACAGCGGTGGATGGAATATTCAGATCTTTACCTATGTAAAAGTAGAAATATTCTCATCTAAATAACACTCCTTTATAAGTAAAAGTCCTGAATTCAAAATGGTACAGAAGTATTTACAGTAAATTGTATGCAAGCCATTAAAAGTAAAAGTACTCCTTTTTAAGTGTTATATTATTATAGCATGTTATGTTGTTAAATTTGTATCACAAACAACTAGAGAAGCACTTAGTAAGCACAGACCTCCTCCAAAGAAAATCCTGCATAAGGCAGGTGCAAGGTATTACCACCAGGTAGCCCCATGTGAGCGCCTGTTCGCAATGTCTGCAATGTTACCAAACAACAGAAAAGTCAAAGCGATCCAGAAACCAGGATTTCTTTCAGATCATTGCCAAAATTAAATAATCTGTTCATGGTACCATTCCCAACATTTGCTAAGAGTTTGACTAAAATCTGTCCAGAACCTTTTGCGTTATCTTGCTAACAACCAGACAGACATAAAGATAAGCGAAAACATAACCTCCTTGGTGGAGGTAAATATATGTTAAATTCCACCACCACCGACCTAAAATACCTTGATACCAATGCTGAAGTGATACAACAGCAAACATGTGAAACACCAGGAAAAGTATTTGAATAAAAAAATGATGGAATATGGATCTTTGCATTTGTTTCATTAATTTGATGTAATAACATCAATATGTGTAGTATACCCATACTTTTTAGTACCATACAACACTAGAAACAACACCAGGCTGCTACATAACCACACACACTTCACACATTGAACTGGTTGGTTCCAACTTGACAATTTGCTACTTTTTTACGAAGGAGACGTTGCATTAGCTGGGTTCATCAGCCTCTTTTACAGCTTTCTCTGAAGCATCTACACATTTTCTAAAGAAAATCTTTCTGTTTGTTGAGCTGTTGCTGTCACATTAAACTATTTCCAAGCTGTGAGACCAGTGTCTCTCTCAGCCAGCCACAGGCTGAGAGCGTTTTTACTAATTACCACATCCCCTGATCTATAATCACCTTTATCCAGCCCTTCTGCAGGCTGCGTTGCTGAACATACCTGAACCAAAATAGAAGGTGCACATTGATATGCCCCCACAGTCTATGTGCCAGTATCTGTGCATCCTTAAATAGCAAGTAAGACACACCATTTGTATATAAGACCTGCTTTTAGTCAGAATTCACATGGGTTTGGGCAATGTGGTGAAAACTGAGGTCTTTCCCATTCATTTGAATGGCAGCAGACAGTTTTGGGAAAAAAGCTGTCTTCCAGTGAGAGTTGCAGTATCAGCTTTGGGCAAATAAGGAACCAAACTCTACTTACAACTCTAACATAAGGGACTACAGAGAGGGGAGAACATTTCTCTTCATTTGATAAGGTTAAGGTATCTCATTTCAAAAGAGGTGAGAGAGAAGAGAGAGGTTTTTTTCTGGTCATTTTCTGATCCTGTCTGCTTCCAGCCATAGCACACAGCCTTAAACTTCCCCCCAACTTACCGTTTTTTGCTACGGCTCAGCCAGACCATGCTTGTAACACACACACCAACGTGCACACGAGCGCAACCAAATTACACACCGTGGGAGCTGAGCATGAAATTGACGACATCGCTGGTTACGGTAACTCGCCGTAACATTCTCGCTATGACCATTTTAAGACTGAAGGGTTGGGATTATGCTGAATAAAAAGTCTGTTTACTTGATACCTGAAATAAATTATCATCTTAACAAGGCACAGTGATTCATTTCATGCTTATCATCCTTGGATGTTACGCGGGGATTTGCGTTTGAATATGGACTGTACGAGAAGTGCCTTCTGGTAATCAATCATCTCTCAAGCTGCTTCGAGGGACACACTTCATTTAACAAAGCTTATAATTAGGCGGCCATTTTTATACTGTGTAACTTTCTTCGAGGTTTATCCTTGTGGAGAGGAACAATCGGTGTACAAGGTCCCTTGTCAAACATCTCCACCCTCTCAGAGAGTTATTTTTGAGTCTTGAAGATAAACCTGTACTCTCAAGGCTCCAGAGACTTGAAAAGGATACCTTCCTTTCATACAAAGGAGTTATTCTTCTATTCTTTCCACTTCTGTCATTACAGAAATGCAAATGCATTCTGAAAAATGAATTCTCTTTCCATTACAGAGATAAATGTTTAATTCAATGAAGTTTTGTCTACCCCTTGGGTTACTCGTTTGCTTCAGAGTTACTGTGGGTCTTGCCTGCATACCATGCATACAATCACTATTAATTAACTAGTAAGGGAATGTCACAAATGACACTGAACCTTACATGTGTTGCTTTGTTTGCTGTTGTCCTTGCAAAAGAAATTCATCAACATTTCTATAATAATAATAAAAAAGGAAATTAACAGTACCAATTTCTGTGCTGTAAAAGTTTCTTGCAGAATAACACATGATGATTAATGATGATAATAATAGCCAGTATGCACACAGTGTATAGAATATGCAATAACACAAGTGTAATTCAAGAGATTTGCAAGCAGAATTGTATCTTTGGAGATGGAAATTTGCCTTAAAAGTTATATTGGGTAGTATGGATAATATAGGGGGAGGGTGGAATCAATTAGTGTTAAAACCTTCTCAGAGCTATGAGCTACTTTATTCACGTAGCACATGACATTTACATCTGATTTTGAATTTCAGAAAGGAAAACATCTCCTCTCTCAAGTATTTTCCCCTAAATTTTACAAATAGATAGAGGTTGTTTTTGTGAGTTCCTAAAGGTACTATCTTGATGGCTTGATTGAGAAGGCTGGTTTAAAAATGAGGCCATATCACTTGTAGTATTTGTTGTTCAGATTACTTATTGGATGACATTCCCCGGGAAGGTGATGATACGTATTAAGGGTTCAGATTAAATTGTGTTGAAGTACGGTTGGCGGCTCTGTCTGTACATTCAGATGTTTGCATTAAAGTTTTATGAGGTTACCATCTGATTATGTTGCACCCTAGTGATCCAACAAATTTTAATGTCTGATATGAAAAAAAATACTCATGCAAACAGATATTTTATAGTGATTCACCCTTCACTTTTTTTTTAACCACTCTTATCCGTCTTCTCCTATCCTCTGTAATCCTTCGATATCTGCTTGCTAGCTACTGTACAGTCAGATGTTACATGTGTTTTCAGCCTCTGCGGGACACCGAAGCTGATCTAGTTTTATTGGTTCTCCGCACAGGAAGTGGAGTCCTGCAGAGGCCTGAGTTCACCAAACAGCCCGGCAGTGTGGTGTTTCCCCTTCAACCTGGCGAGAATCACAGGGAGGTTGTGTTTAGCTGCGAGGCCGAGGGACACCCGCCACCCTTCTACAGGTAACCACCGAAGGCATCTCTCCATGCACACAGCTGGGTTATGTTACACAGAACCTTTAGGTATCCCTCCAGAGCTTTCAAGTGCGACATTTGCACAAAAAAAAACAAAAAAAATTGAATGTATTGCCCTAGGTGAAAGCTGGGGATTTGCGGACATTATGGCTCGCTGCTGCTTACCGCCTGCAGCGGTTAAATTCACTGTCAGTCGCAGTTAATTTGAGAATGAATTAATTGGCTTCAGTTGCTGTCTATCGGATATTTGCATCGGCGGGCGGATATTGATCCGCTTTGGAACCCACTTTGAGAGCTTCCTGCCATCAGTATCACTGACCGTCGAAAAAGATCAAGTCACTCATGGGAATCGCACGCCAACACTCGGCTGCGATCATGACAGAGATGGAATGATGGGGAAAAAATATGACACATACAATAAATGAAGTGGTAGGAAGTTTTCTTCCACGTTTTATGTAAATCACTCCCGAAAAAGGCTGCGCAGATCTCTCCACAGGGCATCTTATTGGATCTCACTTTGGGTTTCCCCCAGAAAACTTGTTAGGCCCAGTGGCGAGCATGCTATCTTTTGATGGGGGCTCGCGGCCAAGTGTCTGTTTTGACGGGGGCCAGCGACAGACTGTTGGCAGCGATACTGTAGTAGTGTCCAACAAAACACTTTTTCCCCACTGCCGCACGGCAGATAAGAGATTTACTGGCCCCTGGTACAGGCTGGGCAATATGACTTCAAATCAATATGAGGATTATTTCAAACTTTTACCACAATCAGGATTAGTGAACTATTATTTTTGATGCTATAAAGTGTATATCTCAACTAAAGTATTTCTCTGCCTGTGGATGTAGGCAACTCTCCTCATAGTCACACCCCTCCACCCACACTGTAAAGCAATGCAGTGGGGACTATTTATTTATGTTAATAACAGCATTTATGTGCACTCATTTCAGCCCTACCTCTGGTACATTTTCACTGGCCTGGCAGCCAAAAAATAAAAATGACTGTTTTCCCCATATTTTTGGTGATTTATTCTTTAGGCTACATAATGCATACACGAAGGAAGTTCAGTTTTGAATTGTTTTTTTTCCCTTTAGTTATTGAAATGTAATGTTTATATTTTACACAAATATGCAAATATTTCAGGGCTTTATTAAATCAACTACAATTTGGAATAACAAGAACCCTAAAGAATGTCGGGAACACTACCAACCACTATGAAGGTAGATTTGTTTTAGAAATTCACTTCAATTAAATTATATGAGTAAACAAATACAATTAAATTAATTAAAACTTCTCTTAAGACCACGTTTCATATTAACTTAGTAAACATAATTAATGTATATCCTGTAATACAGGCTGGAGCTTTCATTTACCTCACCTGTGGAAGGTATCTGGCATACATATTGGAAGCAGACTTATATTAGAGAGAGCCGTTTTATTTATGATTAACTTTGTTTGATTTTTCTTATATTTTAGCATGAAGTTTTTCAATCTGCTTCCATTTGCTCTATTTTTCTCACTGCATTAACAGTAATTACAGTAATCTGCAATGGAGACTTATGATAGCCGAGAAAGGTAACTCTGCTAACTTGAATGTTAAAGGGAAAATTGCAGTAAAGTAATTAATCATTAATCACACAGCTCTTCTAGAATTTTCAAATGGTATGACTTGCAAAACAGTAGAAGAACCTTGCTATGTTATAAGCCTGATTTAACCCTTTGGAGTTGTTGATCCCACTATCATGAATGACTTGTGTCTGTTTCAGGAAGGCACAGCATGGAAATCTAGACACAGTAGAATGGTGTATCTTTGATATAAAAAATATTTTTAAATGTTTTAAATTCACTTGTTGTGCTGGTAAAAACATGCAAGATGGTGCTTTGACGTTGTTTTTTTTAACTTTTGAAACAGAAGAAAATGTTTGGCTCTAATGATTCAGATCTATAGGTCGAACATTTCAGGGGGGTGAGACAATTAGCTACAGAGAAAGAAAATTATTGTAAGTGTAGAATGAATGAAGGAAAAATGTTACCATGGAAATTCTACTTATACTATGTTCACATTACCACCTTGGTTTGATTTGCAACGTTGAAAAAGCTTCATTCACCTGATTTTTGTTTGTTTACTATGTTCTTATAGTATGTCAGAATGTTAAAATAATTGCCAGGCAATATAGATGTTATGCTGAAAAACAAGACACCAAATATTGGCATGGTAACCATTTTGTCTGTGGTACATAAATACAAAATTAAAAGTATGAAAAAAGGCCAAATTAACCCAGGAGTCCAAAGGGACAAGACTAGATCTAAATCTAGTATATGGTTGGACCATGAATACTACAGAGCTTTTAACATGAAATAGTGGATACAGGAAGTGGCCACACTTGTCTGACCAATGGGGTAGCTCCTTCACTCAGTCAACCAATGATATCACTCAATTGCAGGCTTTCAATAGTACTGGACCCACTAATGCAGTCCAGCCAATAACTTGTTGGACTGTCCACTGGCCCTGTGTGGTTGGCTGTGCTAGAAACAAATTTATATACACTTCTGTCTCAATAAATAAATGACAAACAATGATTTACTTTAAAGTGCATCAACTGCATAAAGTATTAATTCATAATCTATCAAATGGGGCCACATAGCTGTTGTACTCCTGTAAGTGTAATTAAATGCAAATTGCAAAGCCAAGCATTTAATGTGTAATAGGTTGAAACGATCCCTCATAACATCAGCATATGCAGGCGTTAATGTAGCTTGAAGATCCTTGGTGTTATGCCTAATGGGCACAAATTGAAATGAATGTCCGAGATCTTATCACTTCGGCTGGAATACTTATTAAGCAATCAGTCCCTATTTCGGTGTCTGAATGGTCCAACTTTTCAAATGAAAACCAATTTATGAGTTCAAATCCGCAAGTTGTTTTTTTGCCCTTCTGAGTTCATACCAACTCAAATTTAGCTCTAATTAGCTCTTTAATTACAACAAGTGCCACCAACTGTGACAGTTGATATACCACATTAAGAAGTGATTTGCAGATTGATCACAAGCTGTTATGATACCATACTTTTATCATTTTTAATAGCGGGACTCATACTCAGATGGACTTTGGTGCATTGTTAGTCCAATCAGCACAGATAAGGGGTGTCAAACTTGTGGCCCGGGGGCCACAACCGGTCCAATCTGGCCCACTGGATAACTGCACAACATGTAGAAGAATATTTCATCACAGAAATGTGAAGTGATCATCTTTCAGGATAAAACATTTACAGTTTTGATGTGTAAATGGCCTGTAAAGCAGGAAATAACTTCACTTTTGCTTCATAAAATAGTAGATATTGTTCAGTGAGTAAATAAACTAGAATTATTTTTAGAATTAGAACTAGAATAATGGAGACATTATATTGTTGAAATTTCACTTTTTTGTGTGCTGTTATTTATGTTTTTTTTTTAACTGCTCAAGCCCACTGAAACAAATTGCGCTGTATGTGGCCCATGAACTAAATTGAATTTGACACCCTTGGCATATATCATAGTTCCGTAATTGGCTTGGCAATAATATTTATTATTATTAATTTACACACATTTTTTTAAACTAAAGGTCATGTGTGCCAGCTTTTGGAAATGTGTTCTGAAAGTGGTTTAGGTCCTTGCGAGGTTCAGCAGCAGGACACCTTATGCTGAGTGGCTCTTCACTGCTGTAAATGCAGACAGGTCTATTTTAGGGGCGCCAAGGACGAATTAATTTGTCTGTAAGGCTACCCAATGACCGCTGCCACACGGAGCCCCGGCTTCAAGTTGTCACCGTGGCCCCCTTGATTTGTCTCATCTGGAGCTCTTGGACCACTTCCAGCTGCAACGCCAAATCACTAAATCAATCTAATCAGCCAATCTGCTGTTGAGCACTGCTCTGCTGCATATGTCCCCTCGTTTCCCCGCTTCCCCAAACCTGTCTACTGCTCTCTGTGTTTTTTTTTATTTCGCCCTTTTAAAAGTGATTTGGTTTGAGATTGGGAATGTTCAATATTAACCATTTAACCCTTGTTTTTTCCTGTTGTTGTTTATGTTTTCTTTGTTTGATTTTTGGGATTTTTCTTTCCTTTATTAGGGCCCGAGCGGCGACTGCGCAGCAGTCCGCGAAGGACCTATTGGAACTGCTTCGTTTCTTATTAGGGCCCGAGCGGCGACTGCGCAGCAGTCCGCGAAGGACCTATTGGAACTGCTTCGTTTATTATTAGGGCCCGAGCGGCGACTGCGCAAGCAGTCAGCGAAGGCCCTCTTGGAACTGCTCTGATTCTTTTTAGGGCCCGAGCGGCGACTGCGCAAGCAGTCAGCGAAGGCCCTCTTGGAACTGCTCTGATTCTTTTTATTATTAGGGCCCGAGCGGCGACTGCATAGCAGTCGCGGTACGCGAGGCCCTATTGTTCTCCAAAAGATTATTATTATTCTTATTATTATTATTATTAGGGCCCGAGCGGCGACTGCATAGCAGTCGCGGTACGCGAGGCCCTATTGTTCTCCAAAAGATTATTATTATTCTTATTATTATTATTATTATTAGGGCCCGAGCGGCGACTGCGCAGCAGTCCGCGAAGGACCTATTGGAACTGCTTCGTTTATTATTAGGGCCCGAGCGGCGACTGCGCAGCAGTCCGCGAAGGACCTATTGGAACTGCTTCGTTTCTTATTATTATTATTATTATTCTCGTCCGAAATGAATTGCCTTTTTGAGGCCTTTCCCATACCTCAAAACTCACCAAAATTGCTGTGCACATCTGGAGTTGCGAAAATTTACGTATTCTATAGGTCTCCAGCATGGACACACAAAAATGGCTCTACAGCGCCCCCTGGAAATTTTCAAAACACCCTCCGCATTGGGCTTAGTTTTACCAATCGTCATGAAATTCGGCACACACCTTCATCATGCCAAGACACACCAAAAAGCCTCTTGACACCATGGTGAAATCACAACAGGAAGTCGGCCATCTTGAATTGAAATTTCGCCAAAAGGGCGATTTTGGCCATTTCCACACCTCGCATCTGTGCGAACTTGTCCTAGAGATTACAAGGTCACGACCTCAAACTCGGCCAGGATGCTCTCAAGGCATGTGTGATTCAAAGTTATCAAAACCGTTTTCCTAAGTCTTACGGTCTGGCTGTGGTGGCCCCGCCTTTTTTGGTCATCGCTTCAGAGCTCGCAATCTAACTTTGAATAGCTGTCACGCCCACATACTTTACTCTATCAGCTTCAAACTGACTGGACGTGACCATGGCTCCGCCCCCAGTGTTTTGACATCATGGTTACCCACTTAGTATGTGGCGCCCCCTAGTGGTAACAGGAAGTGACCTTTTTTTTCTTTTACATGTACTAAAGACACATCGTTCAACTTAGAAACTTCATTCCACCTCTAAAACATGTAGAACACATTGGTGAAGCTATATAATGAACGCTGTGAGGCTACACCCTATGGCGTCCGTATGGTGAGGCGACGACGATCAATTCCTCGCCATGAAAATACGTTTGGCTTTTTGATGGCTTTAACGATGACTTATCATCATGAAAATGGAAACACAGGTCAAAGGTGGCATCCTCTATGATTTGATAGGGGCAACCCACATGGGTGGGGCCAAATGCCTCTGTAGCGCCCCCTGGAAACTTTCAAAAACCCCTCCTCTTAGGGGTTAGTAAATCCTACAGTCATGAAATTCGGCACACACCTTAATCATTCCGAGACGCACAAAAAAGCCTCATGACGTCATGGTGAAATCCCCACAGGAAGTCGGCCATCTTGAATTGAATGGGCGATTTTTGGCGATTTCCTCACCTCGCCTCTGATCGATGTCCTCCTACAGCTTTTACAGTATGCAACTCAAACTTTGCCAGGATGTTCTCAATGGATGTGTGATAAAACAATCATTCAAAGCCTTTTGTGAACTCACACGGTCTGGACGTGGCGGCCCCGCCATTTTGGGTCACTCGCCATGTAAATACGTTTGGCTTTTTGATGGCTTCACCAACATTATATCATCATGAAAACGGATTCACAGGTCAAGGGTGCCAAAGAATTTGACCTGATGATGGCGACTTCCATGGGCGGGGCTAAATACCTCTATAGCGCCCCCTTTAAATATTCAATAGACCCTCTCCATGGGGTTTCTTTTAGAGTAGAAACATGAAATTCGGTACACACGTGTATCTTGTCCAGACAAACAAAAGTCTTTGGCACCAATGGTCTATGTCAAACAGGAAGTCTGCTGCCCCCTGGTGGACACAGTTAACTTGTCATAACTCTGTCCCACATAAACCGATCTGCCTCAAACTTCACACATGTGATCAGGATGGGTCCCTCTGCGCTCCACCCAAAGTTAGGGTACTGTGGTGCTGCCCCCTGGTGGTCACACCGTTAACATCAAATAACTCTGCATTGCAATGCTTTATCTGCTCCAAACTTTACATGTGTGATGAGAGACTGCCGCTGAACGTAGACACCCAAGCACGTCCAGACCGTGTGAAGTCACACGGTCTGGACGTAGCGGCCCCGCCATTTTGGGTCACTCGCCATGTAAATACGTTTGGCTTTTTGATGGCTTCACCAACATTATATCATCATGAAAACGGATTCACAGGTCAAGGGTGCCAAAGAATTTGACCTGATGATGGTGACTTCCATGGGTGGGGCTAAATACCTCTGTAGCGCCCCCTTTAAATATTCAATAGCCCCTCTCCATAGGGTTTCTTTTAGCGTAGAAACATGAAATTCGGTACACACGTGTATCTTGTCCAGACAAACATAAAAGTGTTTGGCACCAATGGTCTATGTCAAACAGGAAGTCTGCTGCCCCCTGGTGGACACATTTAACTTGTCATAACTCTGTCCCACATAAACCGATCTGCCTCAAACTTCACACATGTGATCAGGATGGGTCCCTCTGCGCTCCACCCCAAGTTAGGGTACTGTGCTGCTGCCCCCTGGTGGTCACACCATTAACATGAAATAACTCTGTGTTGCAATGCTTTATCTGCTCCAAACTTTACATGTGTGATGAGAGACTGCCGCTGAACGTAGACACCCAAGTATGGTTACGCCGACAGCGCCACCTGCTGGATGAGTGTGGCATGGCAGTTTTCTGTTTCAGCCAGCCATTTTTTTTCACCCTCCTCAGTCTGAGCACAATGCACGCGCTACTCCGGCAGTGGCACGGAGAGGGGTCAATGGCGCGGGGGGCAGTGGCATAGCAGGGCTGGGGCGCAGGATGGCGGTGGTACAGGGCGGTGGCATGGCAGGGCGGTGGCATAGCAGGGCGGTGGCATAGCAGGGCGGTGGCATGGCAGGGCGGTGGCATAGCAGGGCGGTGGCATAGCAGGGCGGTGGCATGGCAGGGCGGTGGCATGGCAGGGCGGTGGCATAGCATGGCGAGGGCCCGTTAATGCTGCTTGCAGCACTAGTTATTATTATTATTATTATTATTATTCTCGTCCGAAATGAATTGCCTTTTTGAGGCCTTTCCCATACCTCAAAACTCACCAAAATTGCTGTGCACATCTGGAGTCGCGAAAATTTACGTATTCTATAGGTCTCCAGCATGGACACACAAAAATGGCTCTACAGCGCCCCCTGGAAATTTTCAAAACACCCTCCGCATTGGGCTTAGTTTTACCAATCGTCATGAAATTCGGCACACACCTTCATCATGCCAAGACACACCAAAAAGCCTCTTGACACCATGGTGAAATCACAACAGGAAGTCGGCCATCTTGAATTGAAATTTCGCCAAAAGGGCGATTTTGGCCATTTCCACACCTCGCATCTGTGCGAACTTGTCCTAGAGATTACAAGGTCACGACCTCAAACTCGGCCAGGATGCTCTCAAGGCATGTGTGATTCAAAGTTATCAAAACCGTTTTCCTAAGTCTTACGGTCTGGCTGTGGTGGCCCCGCCTTTTTTGGTCATCGCTTCAGAGCTCGCCATCTAACTTTGAATGGCTGTCACGCCCACATACTTTACTCTATCAGCTTCAAACTGACTGGACGTGACCATGGCTCCGCCCCCAGTGTTTTGACATCATGATTACCTACTTAATATGTGGCGCCCCCTAGTGGTAACAGGAAGTGACCTTTTTTTACTTTTGCATGTACTAAAGACACATCGTTGAACTTAGAAACTTCATTCCACCTCTACAACATGTAGAACACATTGGTGAAGCTATATGATGAACACTGTAAGGCCACGCCCTATGGCGTCCGTGTGGCGAGGCGGCGACGATCGATCCCTCGCCATGAAAATACGTTTGGCTTTTTGGTGGCTTTAACGATCACTTATCGTCATGAAAATGGATACACAGGTCAAAGGTGAGATCCTCTATGATTTGATAGGGGCAATCCACATGGGTGGGGCCAAATGCCTCTCTAGCGCCCCCTGGAAACTTTCAAAAACCCCTCCACATAGGGGTTAGTACATCCTACAGTCATGAAATTCGGCACACTCCTTAATCATTCCGAGACGCACAAAAAAGCCTCATGACGTCATGGTGAAATCCCCACAGGAAGTCGGCCATCTTGAATTGAATGGTCGATTTTTGGCGATTTCCACACCTCGCCTCTGATCGATCTCCTCCTACAGCTTTTACAGTATACAGCTTAAACTTTGCCAGGATGTTCTCAATGGATGTGTGATAAAACAATCATTCAAAGCCTTTTGTGAAGTCACACGGTCTGGACTTGGCGGCCCCGCCATTTTGGGTCACTCGCCATGTAAATACGTTTGGCTTTTTGATGGCTTCACCAACATTATATCATCATGAAAATGGATTCACAGGTTAATGGTGCAAAGACTTTGACCTGATGATGGCGACTTCCATGGGCGGGGCTAAATACCTCTATAGCGCCCCCTTTAAATATTCAATAGCCCCTCTCCATAGGGTTTCTTTTATCGTAGAAACATGAAATTCGGTACACACGTGTATCTTGACCAGACAAACATAAAAGTGTTTGGCACCAATGGTCTATGTCAAACAGGAAGTCTGCTGCCCCCTGGTGGACACATTTAACTTGTCATAACTCTGTCCCACATAAACCGATCTGCCTCAAACTTCACACATGTGATCAGGATGGGTCCCTCTGCGCTCCACCCCAAGTTAGGGTACTGTGCTGCTGCCCCCTAGTGGTCACACCGTTAACGTCAAATAACTCTGTGTTGCAATGCACGATCTGCTCCAAACTTTA
The DNA here is from genome assembly GCA_030544235.1 of Lepturacanthus savala. Classification (NCBI taxonomy): domain Eukaryota; kingdom Metazoa; phylum Chordata; class Actinopteri; order Scombriformes; family Trichiuridae; genus Lepturacanthus; species Lepturacanthus savala. The sequence goes on from CM060480.1 coordinate 17,175,680, forward strand.
CATGTGTGATGAGAGCACAATGCACGCGCTACTCCGGCAGTGGCACGGAGAGGGGGCAATGGCACGGGGGCGGTGGCATAGCAGGTCGGTGGCATAGCAGGGCGGTGGCATGGCAGGGCGGTGGCATGGCAGGGCGGTGGCATAGCATGGCGAGGGCCCGTTAATGCTGCTTGCAGCACTAGTTAGGGCCCGAGCGGCGACTGCGCAGCAGTCCGCGAAGGACCTATTGGAACTGCTTCGTTTCTTATTATTATTATTCTCGTCCGAAATGAATTGCCTTTTTGAGGCCTTTCCCATACCTCAAAACTCACCAAAATTGCTGTGCACATCTGGAGTCGCGAAAATTTACGTATTCTATAGGTCTCCAGCATGGACACACAAAAATGGCTCTACAGCGCCCCCTGGAAATTTTCAAAACACCCTCCGCATTGGGCTTAGTTTTACCAATCGTCATGAAATTCGGCACACACCTTCATCATGCCAAGACACACCAGAAAGCCTCTTGACACCATGGTGAAATCACAACAGGAAGTCGGCCATCTTGAATTGAAATTTCGCCAAAAGGGCGATTTTGGCCATTTCCACACCTCGCATCTGTGCGAACTCGTCCTAGAGATTACAAGGTCACGACCTCAAACTCGGCCAGGATGCTCTCAAGGCATGTGTGATTCAAAGTTATCAAAACCGTTTTCCTAAGTCTTACGGTCTGGCTGTGGTGGCCCCGCCTTTTTTGGTCATCGCTTCAGAGCTCGCCATCTAACTTTGAATGGCTGTCACGCCCACATACTTTACTCTATCAGCTTCAAACTGACTGGACGTGACCATGGCTCCGCCCCCAGTGTTTTGACATCATGATTACCCACTTAGTATGTGGCGCCCCCTAGTGGTAACAGGAAGTGACCTTTTTTTTCTTTTACATGTACTAAAGACACATGGTTCAACTTAGAAACTTCATTCCACCTCTAAAACATGTAGAACACATTGGTGAAGCTATATGATGAACGCTGTAAGGCCACGCCCTATGGCGTCCGTGTGGTGAGGCAGTGACGATCGATCCCTCGCCATGAAAATACGTTTGGCTTTTTGATGGCTTTAACGATGACTTATCATCATGAAAATGGAAACACGGGTCAAAGGTGGCATCCTCTATGATTTGATAGGGGCAACCCACATGGGTGGGGCCAAATGCCTCTGTAGCGCCCCCTGGAAACTTTCAAAAACCCCTCCCCATAGGGGTTAGTAAATCCTACAGTCATGAAATTCGGCACACACCTTAATCATTCCGAGACGCACAAAAAAGCCTCATGACGTCATGGTGAAATCCCCACAGGAAGTCAGCCATATTGAATTTAAATGGAGATTTTTGGCGATTTCCACACCTCGCATCTGTGCGATCTCCTCCCAGAGATTACAAGGTATGGAACTCAAAGTCGGCCAGGATGTTCTCAAGGCATGTGTGATTCAAAGTTATAATAAAAAGCGTTTTCCTAAGTCTTACGGTCTGGCCGTAGTGGCCATGCCTTTTCTGGTCATCGCTTCAGAGCTCGCCATCTGACTTTGAATGGCTGTCACGCCCACATACTTTACTCTATCAGCTTCAAACTGACTGGACGTGACCATGGCTCCGCCCCCAGTGTTTTGACATCATGGTTACCCACTTAATAGGTGGCGCCCCCTGGTGGTAACAGGAAGTGACTTTTTTTACTTTAATATGTACTGAAGACACATCATTAAACTTAGAAACTTCATTCCACCTCTAAAACATGTGGAACACATTGGTGAAACTCTGTGATGAACGCTGTGAGGCCACACCCTATGGCGTCCGTGTGGCGAGGCGGCGACGATCACTCGCCGTGAAAATACGTTTGGCTTTTTGATGGCTTTAATGATCGCTTATCGGCATGAAAATGGAAACACAGGTCAAGGGGGGCAGGATCTTTGATCTGATATGGATGACCCACATGGGCGGGACTAAATACCTCTATAGCGCCCCCTATAAATATTCAATAGACCCTCCATAGGGTTTCTTTTATCGTAGAAACATGAAATTCGGTACACACGTGTATCTTGTCCAGACAAACATAAAAGTCTCTGGCACCAACGGTCTATGTCAAACAGGAAGTCTGCTGCCCCCTGGTGGACACAGTTAACTTGTCATAACTCCGTCCCACATAAACCGATCTGCCTCAAACTTCACACATGTGATCAGGATGGGTCCCTCTGCGCTCCACCCCAAGTTAGGCTACTGTGCTGCTGCCCCCTGGTGGTCACACCGTTAACGTCAAATAACTCTGTGTTGCAATGCACGATCTGCTCCAAACTTTACATGTGTGATGAGAGCACAATGCACGCGCTACTCCGGCAGTGGCACGGAGAGGGGGCAATGGCGCGGGGGCGGTGGCATAGCAGGTCGGTGGCATGGCAGGGCGGTGGCATGGCAGGGCGTTGGCATGGCAGGGCGGTGGCATAGCATGGCGAGGGCCCGTTAATGCTGCTTGCAGCACTAGTTATTATTATTATTCTTTTTTTTCTTTGTCTTCCGCGTCTTTGATTGCCCTTTTGGAGGCCTGAACATACCTAAAAAGTCCCCATTTTTTCTGGACGCATCAGGCCCGGCGAAAAATTACATATTTCATCGGTTTTGAAAATGGGCGGGGCAAAATGGCTCAGTAGCGCCCCCTTGTCACTTTCAAAACACCCCCCCCCATAGGGGTTAGTTTATCGTATCTTCACGAAACTCGGCACACGCGTTTATCATGCCAAGGCGCACAAAAAATCCTCTTGACGTCATGGTGAAAGTCAAACAGGAAGTCGGCCATTTTGAATCAAACATCGCCGAAGACGCCGTTTGCAGGCAACGAAAATCACCTACTAGTCAGAGACTATAGCCTGCAGCGGCGTAAAATTTTGGTTGTAGCATCTAAAAGGCTTGATCATGAAAACTCGTCGAAATGGTGAGTTTTCATTGGAGGGCGTGGCCTCGGCGAGGCCTCAAATTCTGATGTTTCGCCATGAAAAAGGAAGTTGTGTTTTCTCCATGAAAGGAACATCCTAACTGCATGAAATTGATGGTGTATGATGCTGGTCATGCTCTGAACACGTGTATATGTTTATATTCACGCCACGTCAAACCGCCCCCTGCTGGCAGCAGGAAGTCACTGTCGTCACGCTTTAATGAATTTCTCAGAGGAAATTATGGATAACCACTTCAAATTGTGTTTCTGGCATGTCAAGACCTTTGTGATGAAATGTCTTTAATACCATGAGTTTTCATTGGAGGGCGTGGCCTCGGCGAGGCGGCGAGTTTCCATCCCTCGCCATGTGACATCAACTCATCATAACTTCCACATGCTATATTCTATCTGCACCAAATCTCTGATGCTTCATAAGGGTCCCGTCCTGAACATATTTATACACTCATATTCACTTACACTCATAGCGCCCCCTATTGGTAGCAGGAAATAACTTTCAAATGTAAAGCCCCATGCTTTATCTTTAACCTAGACTTACGAAATTCGGCAGACACATGGAGTACTTCAGGACGGACAAAAAAGCCTCTTGGATCCATATCCTAAGTCCGACAGGAAGTCGGCCATCTTGAATTGAACGTCAGCGATATCGCCGTTTGCAGGCATCATACTTTGACGAACTAGTCCTAGGGATTTATCAGCAGTGACTTCAAATTTTGGCTGTGGCATCTAAAGACGTCAATGATGAAAAAACATTGAAATGGTGGCTCTAAAGGTTAGGGCGTGGCCTCGGTGAGGCCTCAAATCCTGATGTTTCGCCATGAAAAAGGAAGTTGTGATTTCTCCAGGAAAGGAACATCCTAACTGCATGAAATTGATGGTGTATGATGCTGGTCCCTCTCTGAACACGTGTACATGTTTATATTCACGCCACATCAAACCGCCCCCTGCTGGCAACAGGAAGTCACTGTCGTGACACTTTAATAAATTTCTCCTCGAGAATAACCCGCAACCGCTTCAAATCGTGTCTCTAACATCTCAAGAACTTTGTTATGAGAAAGTTTACAAACGGGGACAATTCAGTAATGGGTGATAGCATTGCGAGACAGCGAATTACGCTGCCTCTCCCTCAGACAGGGAGTTGAGATGGTTTCAACATATTGCGTCAAAATCAACGATCGCCCCCGACACAAAGCAAACACACATGCTCTGACTCGCCCATACCCCGACTCGCCCGTACCCCGACCGCCCATACCCCGCGGTGCACCCGCGAGGGCCCTTCATTGCTGCTTGCAGCACTAGTTAGGGCCCGAGCGGCGACTGCATAGCAGTCGCGGTACCGCGAGGCCCTATTGTTCTCCAAAAGATTATTATTATTATTCTTATTATTATTATTATTCTTATTCTTTTTTTTCTTTTTCTTCCGCGTCTTTGATTGCCCTTTTGGAGGCCTGAACATACTTAAAAAGTCCCCATTTTTTCTGGACGCATCAGACCCGGCGAAAAATTACGTATTTCGTAGGTTTTGAAAATGGGCGGGGCAAAATGGCTCAGTAGCGCCCCCTTTTCACTTTCAAAACACCCCCCCCATAGGGGTTAGTTTATCGTATCTTCACGAAACTCGGCACACGCGTTTATCATGCCAAGGCGCACAAAAAATCCTCTTGACGTCATGGTGAAAGTCAAACAGGAAGTCGGCCATTTTGAATCAAACATCGCCGAAGACGCCGTTTGCAGGCAACGTAAATTCACCTACTAGTCAGACACTATAGCCTGCAGTGGCGTAAAATTTTGGATGTAGCTTCTAAAAGGCTTGATCATGAAAACTCGTCGAAATGGTGAGTTTTCATGGGAGGGCGTGGCCTCAGCGAGGCCTCAAATTCTGATGTTTCGCCATGAAAAAGGAAGTTGTGTTTTCTCCATGAAAGGAACATCCTAACTGCATGAAATTGATGGTGTATGATGCTGGTCCCGCCCTGAACACGTGTATATGTTTATATTCACGCCACGTCAAACCGCCCCCTGCTGGCAGCAGGAAGTCACTGTCGTCACGCTTTAATGAATTTCTCAGAGGAAATTATGGATAACCACTTCAAATTGTGTTTATGGCATGTCAAGACCTTTGTGATGAAATGTGTTTAATACCATGAGTTTTCATTGGAGGGCGTGGCCTCGGCGAGGCGGCGAGTTTCCATCCCTCGCCATGTGACATCAACTCATCATAACTTCCACATGCTATATTCTATCTGCACCAAATCTCTGATGCTTCATAAGGGTCCCGCCCTGAACATATTTATACACTCATATTCACTCACACTCATAGCGCCACCTATTGGTAGCAGGAAATAACTTTCAAATGTAAAGCCCCATGCTTTATCTTTAACCTAGACTTACAAAATTCGGCAGACACATGGAGTACTTCAGGACGGACAAAAAATCCTCTTGGATCCATATCCTAAGTCCGACAGGAAGTCGGCCATCTTGAATTGAACGTCAGCGATATCGCCGTTTGCAGGCATCATACTTTGACGAACTAGTCCTAGGGATTTATCAGCAGTGACTTCAAATTTTGGCTGTGGCATCTAAAGACGTCAATGATGAAAAAACATTGGAATGGTGGCTCTAAAGGTTAGGGCGTGGCCTCGGTGAGGCCTCAAATCCTGATGTTTCGCCATGAAAAAGGAAGTTGTGATTTCTCCAGGAAAGGAACATCCTAACTGCATGAAATTGATGGTGTATGATGCTGGTCCCTCTCTGAACACGTGTACATGTTTATATTCACGCCACGTCAGACCGCCCCCTGCTGGCAGCAGGAAGTCACTGTTGTCACGCTTTAATGAATTTCTCCTAGAGAATAACCCACAACTGCTTCAAATCGTGTCTCTAACATCTCAAGAACTTTGTTATGAGAAAGTTTACAAACGGTGACAATTCAGTAATGGGTGTTAGCGTTGCCAGACAGCGAATTACGCTGCCTCTCCCTCAGACAGGGACTTGAGATAGTTTCAACATATTGCCTCAAAATCAACGATCGCCCCCGACACAAAGCAAACACATATGCTCTGACTCGCCCATACCCCGACTCGCCCATACCCCGACTGCCCATACCCCGCGAGGGCCCTTCAATGCTGCTTGCAGCACTAGTTATTATTATTATTCTTTTTTTTCTTTGTCTTCCGCGTCTTTGATTGCCCTTTTGGAGGCCTGAACATACCTAAAAAGTCCCCATTTTTTCTGGACGCATCAGGCCCGGCGAAAAATTACATATTTCATCGGTTTTGAAAATGGGCGGGGCAAAATGGCTCAGTAGCGCCCCCTTGTCACTTTCAAAACACCCCCCCCATAGGGGTTAGTTTATCGTATCTTCACGAAACTCGGCACACGCGTTTATCATGCCAAGGCGCACAAAAAATCCTCTTGACGTCATGGTGAAAGTCAAACAGGAAGTCGGCCATTTTGAATCAAACATCGCCGAAGACGCCGTTTGCAGGCAACGAAAATCACCTACTAGTCAGACACTATAGCCTGCAGCGGCGTAAAATTTTGGTTGTAGCATCTAAAAGGCTTGATCAGGAAAACTCGTCGAAATGGTGAGTTTTCATTGGAGGGCGTGGCCTCGGCGAGGCCTCAAATTCTGATGTTTCGCCATGAAAAAGGAAGTTGTGTTTTCTCCATGAAAGGAACATCCTAACTGCATGAAATTGATGGTGCATGATGCTGGTCCCGCCCTGAACACGTGTATATGTTTATATTCACGCCACGTCAAACCGCCCCCTGCTGGCAGCAGGAAGTCACTGTCGTCACGCTTTAATGAATTTCTCAGAGGAAATTATGGATAACCACTTCAAATTGTGTTTCTGGCATGTCAAGACCTTTGTGATGAAATGTCTTTAATACCATGAGTTTTCATTGGAGGGCGTGGCCTCGGCGAGGCGGCGAGTTTCCATCCCTCGCCATGTGACATCAACTCATCATAACTTCCACATGCTATATTCTATCTGCACCAAATCTCTGATGCTTCATAAGGGTCCTGTCCTGAACATATTTATACACTCATATTCACTTACACTCATAGCGGCCCCTATTGGTAGCAGGAAATAACTTTCAAATGTAAAGCCCCATGCTTTATCTTTAACCTAGACTTACGAAATTCGGCAGACACATGGAGTACTTCAGGACGGACAAAAAAGCCTCTTGGATCCATATCCTAAGTCCGACAGGAAGTCGGCCATCTTGAATTGAACGTCAGTGATATCGCCGTTTGCAGGCATCGTACTTTGACGAACTAGTCCTAGGGATTTATCAGCAGTGACTTCAAATTTTGGCTGTGGCATCTAAAGACGTCAATGATGAAAAAACATTGAAATGGTGGCTCTAAAGGTTAGGGCGTGGCCTCGGTGAGGCCTCAAATCCTGATGTTTCGCCATGAAAAAGGAAGTTGTGATTTCTAGAGGAAAGAAACATCCTAACTGCATGAAATTGATGGTGTATGATGCTGGTCATGCTCTGAACACGTGTACGTGTTTATATTCACGCCACATCAGACCGCCCCCTGCTGGCAGCAGGAAGTCACTGTTGTCACGCTTTAATGAATTTCTCCTAGAGAATAACCCACAACCGCTTCAAATCGTGTCTCTAACATCTCAAGAACTTTGTTATGAGAAACTTTACAAACGGTGACAATTCAGTAATGGGTGTTAGCATTGGCAGACAGCGAATTACGCTGCCTCTCCCTCAGACAGGGAGTTGAGATGGTTTCAACATATTGCCTCAAAATCAACGATCGCCCCCGACACAAAGCAAACACATATGCTCTGACTCGCCCATACCCCGACTCGCCCATACCCCGACTGCCCATACCCCGCGGTGCACCCGCGAGGGCCCTTCATTGCTGCTTGCAGCACTAGTTCTTTTTTTTCTTTGTCTTCCGCGTCTTTGAATGCCCTTTTGGAGGCCTGAACATACCTAAAAAGTCCCCATTTTTTCTGGACGCATCAGGCCCGGCGAAAAATTACATATTTCATCGGTTTTGAAAATGGGCGGGGCAAAATGGCTCAGTAGCGCCCCCTTGTCACTTTCAAAACACCCCCCCCATAGGGGTTAGTTTATCGTATCTTCACGAAACTCGGCACACGCGTTTATCATGCCAAGGCGCACAAAAAATCCTCTTGACGTCATGGTGAAAGTCAAACAGGAAGTCGGCCATTTTGAATCAAACATCGCCGAAGACGCCGTTTGCAGGCAACGAAATTCACCTACTAGTCAGACACTATAGCCTGCAGCGGCGTAAAATTTTGGTTGTAGCATCTAAAAGGCTTGATCATGAAAACTCGTCGAAATGGTGAGTTTTCATTGGAGGGCGTGGCCTCGGCGAGGCCTCAAATTCTGATGTTTCGCCATGAAAAAGGAAGTTGTGTTTTCTCCATGAAAGGAACATCCTAACTGCATGAAATTGATGGTGTATGATGCTGGTCATGCTCTGAACACGTGTATATGTTTATATTCACGCCACGTCAAACCGCCCCCTGCTGGCAGCAGGAAGTCACTGTCGTCACGCTTTAATAAATTTCTCAGAGGAAATTATGGATAACCACTTCAAATTGTGTTTATGGCATGTCAAGACCTTTATGATGAAATGTGTTTAATACCATGAGTTTTCATTGGAGGGCGTGGCCTCAGCGAGGCGGCGAGTTTCCATCCCTCGCCATGTGACATCAACTCATCATAACTTCCACATGCTATATTCTATCTGCACCAAATCTCTGATGCTTCATAAGGGTCCTGTCCTGAACATATTTATACACTCATATTCACTCACACTCATAGCGCCCCCTATTGGTAGCAGGAAATAACTTTCAAATGTAAAGCCCCATGCTTTATCTTTAACCTAGACTTACAAAATTCGGCAGACACATGGAGTACTTCAGGACGGACAAAAAAGCCTCTTGGATCCATATCCTAAGTCCGACAGGAAGTCAGCCATCTTGAATTGAACGTCAGTGATATCGCCGTTTGCAGGCATCATACTTTGACGAACTAGTCCTAGGGATTTATCAGCAGTGACTTCAAATTTTGGCTGTGGCATCTAAAGACGTCAATGATGAAAAAACATTGAAATGGTGGCTCTAAAGGTTAGGGCGTGGCCTCGGTGAGGCCTCAAATCCTGATGTTTCGCCATGAAAAAGGAAGTTGTGATTTCTCCAGGAAAGGAACATCCTAACTGCATGAAATTGATGGTGTATGATGCTGGTCATGCTCTGAACACGTGTACGTGTTTATATACACGCCACGTCAGACCGCCCCCTGCTGGCAGCAGGAAGTCACTGTTGTCACGCTTTAATGAATTTCTCCTAGAGAATAACCCGCAACCGCTTCAAATCATGTCTCTAACATCTCAAGAACTTTGTTATGAGAAAGTTTACAAACGGTGACAATTCAGTAATGGGTGTTAGCGTTGGCAGACAGCGAATTACGCTGCCTCTCCCTCAGACAGGGACTTGAGATAGTTTCAACATATTGCCTCAAAATCAACGATCGCCCCCGACACAAAGCAAACACACATGCTCTGACTCGCCCATACCCCGACTCGCCCATACCCCGACTGCCCATACCCCGCGAGGGCCCTTCAATGCTGCTTGCAGCACTAGTTATTCTCGTTCTTATCCGAAATGAATTGCCTTTTTGGGGACTTTCCCATACCTCAAAACTCACCAAAATTGCTGTGCACATCTGGAGTCGCGAAAATTTACGTATTCTATAGGTCTCCAGCATGGACACACAAAAATGGCTCTACAGCGCCCCCTGGAAATTTTCAAAACACCCTCCGCATTGGGCTTAGTTTTACCAATCGTCATGAAATTCGGCACACACCTTCATCATGCCAAGACACACCAAAAAGCCTCTTGACATCATGGTGAAATCACAACAGGAAGTCGGCCATCTTGAATTGAAATTTCGCCAAAAGGGCGATTTTGGCCATTTCCACACCTCGCATCTGTGCGAACTCGTCCTAGAGATTACAAGGTCACGACCTCAAACTCGGCCAGGATGCTCTCAAGGCATGTGTGATTCAAAGTTATCAAAACCGTTTTCCTAAGTCTTACGGTCTGGCTGTGGTGGCCCCGCCTTTTTTGGTCATCGCTTCAGAGCTCGCCATCTAACTTTGAATGGCTGTCACGCCCACATACTTTACTCTATCAGCTTCAAACTGACTGGACGTGACCATGGCTCCGCCCCCAGTGTTTTGACATCATGATTACCCACTTAGTATGTGGCGCCCCCTAGTGGTAACAGGAAGTGACCTTTTTTTACTTTTGCATGTACTAAAGACACATCGTTCAACTTAGAAACTTCATTCCACCTCTAAAACATGTAGAACACATTGGTGAAGCTATATGATGAACGCTGTAAGGCCACGCCCTATGGCGTCCGTGTGGGAAGGCAGTGACGATCGATCCCTCGCCATGAAAATACGTTTGGCTTTTTGATGGCTTTAACGATGACTTATCGTCATGAAAATGGATACACAGGTCAAAGGTGAGATCCTCTATGATTTGATAGGGGCAATCCACATGGGTGGGGCCAAATGCCTCTCTAGCGCCCCCTGGAAACTTTCAAAAACCCCTCCACATAGGGGTTAGTACATCCTACAGTCATGAAATTCGGCACACTCCTTAATCATTCCGAGACGCACAAAAAAGCCTCATGACGTCATGGTGAAATCCCCACAGGAAGTCGGCCATCTTGAATTGAATGGGCGATTTTTGGCGATTTCCACACCTCGCCTCTGATCGATCTCCTCCTACAGCTTTTACAGTATACAGCTTAAACTTTGCCAGGATGTTCTCAATGGATGTGTGATAAAACAATCATTCAAAGCCTTTTGTGAAGTCACACGGTCTGGACTTGGCGGCCCTGCCATTTTGGGTCACTCGCCATGTAAATACGTTTGGCTTTTTGATGGCTTCACCAACATTATATCATCATGAAAATGGATTCACAGGTTAATGGTGCAAAGACTTTGACCTGATGATGGCGACTTCCATGGGTGGGGCTAAATACCTCTATAGCGCCCCCTTTAAATATTCAATAGCCCCTCTCCATAGGGTTTCTTTTATCGTAGAAACATGAAATTCGGTACACACGTGTATCTTGACCAGACAAACATAAAAGTCTCCGGCACCAACGGTCTATGTCAAACAGGAAGTCTGCTGCCCCCTGGTGGACACATTTAACTTGTCATAACTCTGTCCCACATAAACCGATCTGCCTCAAACTTCACACATGTGATCAGGATGGGTCCCTCTGCGCTCCACCCAAAGTTAGGGTACTGTGGTGCTGCCCCCTGGTGGTCACACCGTTAACATCAAATAACTCTGCATTGCAATGCTTTATCTGCTCCAAACTTTACATGTGTGATGAGAGACTGCCGCTGAACGTAGACACCCAAGCACGTCCAGACCGTGTGAAGTCACACGGTCTGGACGTAGCGGCCCCGCCATTTTGGGTCACTCGCCATGTAAATACGTTTGGCTTTTTGATGGCTTCACCAACATTATATCATCATGAAAACGGATTCACAGGTCAAGGGTGCCAAAGAATTTGACCTGATGATGGTGACTTCCATGGGTGGGGCTAAATACCTCTGTAGCGCCCCCTTTAAATATTCAATAGCCCCTCTCCATAGGGTTTCTTTTAGCGTAGAAACATGAAATTCGGTACACACGTGTATCTTGTCCAGACAAACATAAAAGTGTTTGGCACCAATGGTCTATGTCAAACAGGAAGTCTGCTGCCCCCTGGTGGACACATTTAACTTGTCATAACTCTGTCCCACATAAACCGATCTGCCCCAAACTTCACACATGTGATCAGGATGGGTCCCTCTGCGCTCCACCCCAAGTTAGGGTACTGTGCTGCTGCCCCCTGGTGGTCACACCATTAACATGAAATAACTCTGTGTTGCAATGCTTTATCTGCTCCAAACTTTACATGTGTGATGAGAGACTGCCGCTGAACGTAGACACCCAAGTATGGTTACGCAGACAGCGCCACCTGCTGGATGAGTGTGGCATGGCAGTTTTCTGTTTCAGCCAGCCATTTTTTTTCACCCTCCTCAGTCTGAGCACAATGCACGCGCTACTCCGGCAGTGGCACGGAGAGGGGTCAATGGCGCGGGGGGCAGTGGCATAGCAGGGCGGGGGCGCAGGATGGCGGTGGTACAGGGCGGTGGCATGGCAGGGCGGTGGCATAGCAGGTCGGTGGCATGGCAGGGCGGTGGCATGGCAGGGCGGTGGCATGGCAGGGCGGTGGCATAGCATGGCGAGGGCCCGTTAATGCTGCTTGCAGCACTAGTTATTATTATTATTCTCGTTCTTATCCGAAATGAATTGCCTTTTTGGGGACTTTCCCATACCTCAAAACTCACCAAAATTGCTGTGCACATCAGGAGTCGCGAAAATTTACGTATTCTATAGGTCTCCAGCATGGACGCACAAAAATGGCTCTACAGCGCCCCCTGGAAATTTTCAAAACCCTTTTGCATCGGGTTTACCTTTACCAATCGTCACGAAATTCGGCACACACCTTCATCATGCCAAGACACACCAAAAAGCCATTTGACACCATGGTGAAATCACAACAGGAAGTCGGCCATCTTGAATTGAAGTTTCGCCAAAAGGGCGATTTTGGCCATTTCCACACCTCGCATCTGTGCGAACTCCTCCTAGAGATTACAAGGTCACGACCTCAAACTCGGCCAGGATGCTCTCAAGGCATGTGTGATTCAAAGTTATCAAAACCGTTTTCATAAGTCTTACGGTCTGGCCATGGTGGCCCCGCCTTTTTTGGTCATCGCTTCAGAGCTCGCCATCTAACTTTGAATGGCTGTCACGCCCACATACTTTACTCTATCAGCTTCAAACTGACTGGACGTGACCATGGCTCCGCCCCCAGTGTTTTGACATCATGATTACCCACTTAATATGTGGCGCCCCCTAGTGGTAACAGGAAGTGACCTTTTTTTACTTTTGCATGTACTAAAGACACATCGTTGAACTTAGAAACTTCATTCCACCTCTACAACATGTAGAACACATTGGTGAAGCTATATGATGAACACTGTAAGGCCACGCCCTATGGCGTCCGTGTGGCGAGGCGGCGACGATCGATCCCTCGCCATGAAAATACGTTTGGCTTTTTGGTGGCTTTAACGATCACTTATCGTCATGAAAATGGATACACAGGTCAAAGGTGAGATCCTCTATGATTTGATAGGGGCAATCCACATGGGTGGGGCCAAATGCCTCTCTAGCGCCCCCTGGAAACTTTCAAAAACCCCTCCACATAGGGGTTAGTACATCCTACAGTCATGAAATTCGGCACACTCCTTAATCATTCCGAGACGCACAAAAAAGCCTCATGACGTCATGGTGAAATCCCCACAGGAAGTCGGCCATCTTGAATTGAATGGTCGATTTTTGGCGATTTCCACACCTCGCATCTGTGCGATCTTCTCCCAGAGATTACAAGGTATGGAACTCAAAGTCGGCCAGGATGCTCTCAAGGCATGTGTGATTCCAAGTAATAAAAAGCGTTTTCCTAAGTCTTACGGTCTGGCCGTAGTGGCCACGCCTTTTCTGGTCATCGCTTCAGAGCTCGCCATCTGACTTTGAATGGCTGTCACGCCCACATACTTTACTCTATCAGCTTCAAACTGACTGGACGTGACCATGGCTCTGCCCCCAGTGTTTTGACATCATGGTTACCCACTTAATAGGTGGCGCCCCCTGGTGGTAACAGGAAGTGACTTTTTTTACTTTAATATGTACTGAAAACACATCATTAAACTTAGAAACTTCATTCCACCTCTAAAACATGTAGAACACATTGGTGAAACTCTGTGATGAACGCTGTGAGGCCACACCCTATGGCGTCCGTGTGGCGAGGCGGCGACGATCACTCGCCGTGAAAATACGTTTGGCTTTTTGATGGCTTTAATGATCGCTTATCGGCATGAAAATGGAAACACAGGTCAAGGGGGGCAGGATCTTTGATCTGATATGGATGACCCACATGGGAGGGGCTAAATACCTCTATAGCGCCCCCTATAAATATTCAATAGACCCTCCATAGGGTTTCTTTTATCGTAGAAACATGAAATTCGGTACACACGTGTATCTTGTCCAGACAAACATAAAAGTCTCTGGCACCAACGGTCTATGTCAAACAGGAAGTCTGCTGCCCCCTGGTGGACACAGTTAACTTGTCATAACTCCGTCCCACATAAACCGATCTGCCTCAAACTTCACACATGTGATCAGGATGGGTCCCTCTGCGCTCCACCCCAAGTTAGGCTACTGTGCTGCTGCCCCCTGGTGGTCACACCGTTAACGTCAAATAACTCTGTGTTGCAATGCACGATCTGCTCCAAACTTTACATGTGTGATGAGAGCACAATGCACGCGCTACTCCGGCAGTGGCACGGAGAGGGGGCAATGGCGCGGGGGCGGTGGCATAGCAGGTCGGTGGCATGGCAGGGCGGTGGCATGGCAGGGCGGTGGCATGGCAGGGCGGTGGCATAGCATGGCGAGGGCCCGTTAATGCTGCTTGCAGCACTAGTTATTAGGGCCCGAGCGGCGACTGCGCAGCAGTCCGCGAAGGACCTATTGGAACTGCTCTGATTCTTTTTATTATTAGGGCCCGAGCGGCGACTGCGCAAGCAGTCAGCGAAGGCCCTCTTGGAACTGCTCTGATTCTTTTTATTAGGGCCCGAGCGGCGACTGCGCAGCAGTCCGCGAAGGACCTATTGGAACTGCTTCGTTTATTATTATTATTATTATTATTATTATTATTATTATTATTCTCGTCCGAAATGAATTGCCTTTTTGAGGCCTTTCCCATACCTCAAAACTCACCAAAATTGCTGTGCACATCTGGAGTCGCGAAAATTTACGTATTCTATAGGTCTCCAGCATGGACACACAAAAATGGCTCTACAGCGCCCCCTGGAAATTTTCAAAACACCCTCCGCATTGGGCTTAGTTTTACCAATCGTCATGAAATTCGGCACACACCTTCATCATGCCAAGACACACCAAAAAGCCTCTTGACACCATGGTGAAATCACAACAGGAAGTCGGCCATCTTGAATTGAAATTTCGCCAAAAGGGCGATTTTGGCCATTTCCACACCTCGCATCTGTGCGAACTCGTCCTAGAGATTACAAGGTCACGACCTCAAACTCGGCCAGGATGCTCTCAAGGCATGTGTGATTCAAAGTTATCAAAACCGTTTTCCTAAGTCTTACGGTCTGGCTGTGGTGGCCCCGCCTTTTTTGGTCATCGCTTCAGAGCTCGCCATCTAACTTTGAATGGCTGTCACGCCCACATACTTTACTCTATCAGCTTCAAACTGACTGGACGTGACCATGGCTCCGCCCCCAGTGTTTTGACATCATGATTACCCACTTAATATGTGGCGCCCCCTAGTGGTAACAGGAAGTGACCTTTTTTTACTTTTGCATGTACTAAAGACACATCGTTGAACTTAGAAACTTCATTCCACCTCTACAACATGAAGAACACATTGGTGAAGCTATATGATGAACGCTGTAAGGCCACGCCCTATGGCGTCCGTGTGGCGAGGCGGCGACGATCGATCCCTCGCCATGAAAATACGTTTGGCTTTTTGATGGCTTTAACGATGACTTATCATCATGAAAATGGAAACACAGGTCAAAGGTGGCATCCTCTATGATTTGATAGGGGCAACCCACATGGGTGGGGCCAAATGCCTCTGTAGCGCCCCCTGGAAACTTTCAAAAACCCCTCCTCATAGGGGTTAGTAAATCCTACAGTCATGAAATTCGGCACACACCTTAATCATTCCGAGACGCACAAAAAAGCCTCATGACGTCATGGTGAAATCCCCACAGGAAGTCGGCCATCTTGAATTGAATGGGCGATTTTTGGCGATTTCCACACCTCGCCTCTGATCGATCTCCTCCTACAGCTTTTACAGTATACAGCTTAAACTTTGCCAGGATGTTCTCAATGGATGTGTGATAAAACAATCATTCAAAGCCTTTTGTGAAGTCACACGGTCTGGACTTGGCGGCCCCGCCATTTTGGGTCACTCGCCATGTAAATACGTTTGGCTTTTTGATGGCTTCACCAACATTATATCATCATGAAAATGGATTCACAGGTTAATGGTGCAAAGACTTTGACCTGATGATGGCGACTTCCATGGGTGGGGCTAAATACCTCTATAGCGCCCCCTTTAAATATTCAATAGCCCCTCTCCATAGGGTTTCTTTTATCGTAGAAACATGAAATTCGGTACACACGTGTATCTTGACCAGACAAACATAAAAGTCTCCGGCACCAACGGTCTGTCAAACAGGAAGTCTGCTGCCCCCTGGTGGACACATTTAACTTGTCATAACTCTGTCCCACATAAACCGATCTGCCTCAAACTTCACACATGTGATCAGGATGGGTCCCTCTGCGCTCCACCCAAAGTTAGGGTACTGTGGTGCTGCCCCCTAGTGGTCACACCATTAACATGAAATAACTCTGTGTTGCAATGCTTTATCTGCTCCAAACTTTACATGTGTGATGAGAGACTGCCGCTGAACGTAGACACCCAAGTATGGTTACGCCGACAGCGCCACCTGCTGGATGAGTGTGGCATGGCAGTTTTCTGTTTCAGCCAGCCATTTTTTTTCACCCTCCTCAATCTGAGCACAATGCACGCGCTACTCCGGCAGTGGCACGGAGAGGGGTCAATGGCGCGGGGGGCAGTGGCATAGCAGGGCGGGGGCGCAGGATGGCGGTGGTACAGGGCGGTGGCATGGCAGGGCGGTGGCATAGCAGGGCGGTGGCATGGCAGGGCGGTGGCATGGCAGGGCGGTGGCATAGCATGGCGAGGGCCCGTTAATGCTGCTTGTTATTAGGGCCCGAGCGGCGACTGCATAGCAGTCGCGGTACCGCGAGGCCCTATTGTTCTCCAAAAGATTATTATTATTATTCTTATTATATTATTCTTATTCTTTTTTTTCTTTTTCTTCCGCGTCTTTGATTGCCCTTTTGGAGGCCTGAACATACTTAAAAAGTCCCCATTTTTTCTGGACGCATCAGACCCGGCGAAAAATTACGTATTTCGTAGGTTTTGAAAATGGGCGGGGCAAAATGGCTCAGTAGCGCCCCCTTTTCACTTTCAAAACACCCCCCCCATAGGGGTTAGTTTATCGTATCTTCACGAAACTCGGCACACGCGTTTATCATGCCAAGGCGCACAAAAAATCCTCTTGACGTCATGGTGAAAGTCAAACAGGAAGTCGGCCATTTTGAATCAAACATCGCCGAAGACGCCGTTTGCAGGCAACGTAAATTCACCTACTAGTCAGACACTATAGCCTGCAGCGGCGTAAAATTTTGGATGTAGCTTCTAAAAGGCTTGATCATGAAAACTCGTCGAAATGGTGAGTTTTCATGGGAGGGCGTGGCCTCGGCGAGGCCTCAAATTCTGATGTTTCGCCATGAAAAAGGAAGTTGTGTTTTCTCCATGAAAGGAACATCCTAAATGCATGAAATTGATGGTGCATGATGCTGGTCCCGCCCTGAACACGTGTATATGTTTATATTCACGCCACGTCAAACCGCCCCCTGCTGGCAGCAGGAAGTCACTGTCGTCACGCTTTAATGAATTTCTCAGAGGAAATTATGGATAACCACTTCAAATTGTGTTTATGGCATGTCAAGACCTTTGTGATGAAATGTGTTTAATACCATGAGTTGTCATTGGAGGGCGTGGCCTCAGCGAGGCGGCGAGTTTCCATCCCTCGCCATGTGACATCAACTCATCATAACTTCCACATGCTATATTCTATCTGCACCAAATCTCTGATGCTTCATAAGGGTTACGCCCTGAACATATTTATACACTCATATTCACTCACACTCACAGCGCCCCCTATTGGTAGCAGGAAATAACTTTCAAATGTAAAGCCCCATGCTTTATCTTTAACCTAGACTTACAAAATTCAACAGACACATGGAGTACTTCAGGACGGACAAAAAATCCTCTTGGATCCATATCCTAAGTCCAACAGGAAGTCGGCCATCTTGAATTGAACGTCAGCGATATCGCCGTTTGGAGGCGTCGTACTTTGACGAACTAGTCCTAGGGATTTATCAGCAGTGACTTCAAATTTTGGCTGTGGCATCTAAAGACGTCAATGATGAAAAAACATTGAAATGGTGGCTCTAAAGGTTAGGGCGTGGCCTCGGTGAGGCCTCAAATCCTGATGTTTCGCCATGAAAAAGGAAGTTGTGATTTCTCCAGGAAAGGAACATCCTAACTGCATGAAATTCATGGTGTATGATGCTGGTCATGCTCTGAACACGTGTACGTGTTTATATTCACGCCACATCAGACCGCCCCCTGCTGGCAGCAGGAAGTCACTGTTGTCACGCTTTAATGAATTTCTCCTAGAGAATAACCCACAACCGCTTCAAATCGTGTCTCTAACATCTCAAGAACTTTGTTATGAGAAAGTTTACAAACGGTGACAATTCAGTAATGGGTGTTAGCGTTGCCAGACAGCGAATTACGCTGCCTCTCCCTCAGACAGGGACTTGAGATAGTTTTTTCAACATATTGCCTCAAAATCAACGATCGCCCCCCACACAAAGCAAACACATATGCTCTGACTCGCCCATACCCCGACTCGCCCATACCCCGACTGCCCATACCCCGCGAGGGCCCTTCAATGCTGCTTGCAGCACTAGTTATTATTCTCGTTCTTATCCGAAATGAATTGCCTTTTTGGGGACTTTCCCATACCTCAAAACTCACCAAAATTGCTGTGCACATCAGGAGTCGCGAAAATTTACGTATTCTATAGGTCTCCAGCATGGACGCACAAAAATGGCTCTACAGCGCCCCCTGGAAATTTTCAAAACCCTTTTGCATCGGGTTTACCTTTACCAATCGTCACGAAATTCGGCACACACCTTCATCATGCCAAGACACACCAAAAAGCCATTTGACACCATGGTGAAATCACAACAGGAAGTCGGCCATCTTGAATTGAAGTTTCGCCAAAAGGGCGATTTTGGCCATTTCCACACCTCGCATCTGTGCGAACTTGTCCTAGAGATTACAAGGTCACGACCTCAAACTCGGCCAGGATGCTCTCAAGGCATGTGTGATTCAAAGTTATCAAAACCGTTTTCATAAGTCTTACGGTCTGGCCGTGGTGGCCCCGCCTTTTTTGGTCATCGCTTCAGAGCTCGCCATCTAACTTTGAATGGCTGTCACGCCCACATACTTTACTCTATCAGCTTCAAACTGACTGGACGTGACCATGGCTCCGCCCCCAGTGTTTTGACATCATGATTACCCACTTAATATGTGGCGCCCCCTAGTGGTAACAGGAAGTGACATTTTTTTACTTTTGCATGTACTAAAGACACATCGTTGAACTTAGAAACTTCATTCCACCTCTACAACATGTAGAACACATTGGTGAAGCTATATGATGAACACTGTAAGGCCACGCCCTATGGCGTCCGTGTGGCGAGGCGGCGACGATCGATCCCTCGCCATGAAAATACGTTTGGCTTTTTGGTGGCTTTAATGATCACTTATCGTCATGAAAATGGATACACAGGTCAAAGGTGAGATCCTCTATGATTTGATAGGGGCAATCCACATGGGTGGGGCCAAATGCCTCTCTAGCGCCCCCTGGAAACTTTCAAAAACCCCTCCACATAGGGGTTAGTACATCCTACAGTCATGAAATTCGGCACACTCCTTAATCATTCCGAGACGCACAAAAAAGCCTCATGACGTCATGGTGAAATCCCCACAGGAAGTCGGCCATCTTGAATTGAATGGTCGATTTTTGGCGATTTCCACACCTCGCCTCTGATCGATCTCCTCCTACAGCTTTTACAGTATACAGCTTAAACTTTGCCAGGATGTTCTCAATGGATGTGTGATAAAACAATCATTCAAAGCCTTTTGTGAAGTCACACGGTCTGGACTTGGCGGCCCCGCCATTTTGGGTCACTCGCCATGTAAATACGTTTGGCTTTTTGATGGCTTCACCAACATTATATCATCATGAAAATGGATTCACAGGTTAATGGTGCAAAGACTTTGACCTGATGATGGCGACTTCCATGGGTGGGGCTAAATACCTCTATAGCGCCCCCTTTAAATATTCAATAGCCCCTCTCCATAGGGTTTCTTTTATCGTAGAAACATGAAATTCGGTACACACGTGTATCTTGACCAGACAAACATAAAAGTCTCCGGCACCAACGGTCTATGTCAAACAGGAAGTCTGCTGCCCCCTGGTGGACACATTTAACTTGTCATAACTCTGTCCCACATAAACCGATCTGCCTCAAACTTCACACATGTGATCAGGATGGGTCCCTCTGCGCTCCACTCAAAGTTAGGGTACTGTGGTGCTGCCCCCTGGTGGTCACACCGTTAACATCAAATAACTCTGCATTGCAATGCTTTATCTGCTCCAAACTTTACATGTGTGATGAGAGACTGCCGCTGAACGTAGACACCCAAGCACGTCCAGACCGTGTGAAGTCACACGGTCTGGACGTAGCGGCCCCGCCATTTTGGGTCACTCGCCATGTAAATACGTTTGGCTTTTTGATGGCTTCACCAACATTATATCATCATGAAAACGGATTCACAGGTCAAGGGTGCCAAAGAATTTGACCTGATGATGGTGACTTCCATGGGTGGGGCTAAATACCTCTGTAGCGCCCCCTTTAAATATTCAATAGCCCCTCTCCATAGGGTTTCTTTTAGCGTAGAAACATGAAATTCGGTACACACGTGTATGTTGTCCAGACAAACATAAAAGTGTTTGGCACCAATGGTCTATGTCAAACAGGAAGTCTGCTGCCCCCTGGTGGACACATTTAACTTGTCATAACTCTGTCCCACATAAACCGATCTGCCTCAAACTTCACACATGTGATCAGGATGGGTCCCTCTGCGCTCCACCCCAAGTTAGGGTACTGTGCTGCTGCCCCCTGGTGGTCACACCATTAACATGAAATAACTCTGTGTTGCAATGCTTTATCTGCTCCAAACTTTACATGTGTGATGAGAGACTGCCGCTGAACGTAGACACCCAAGTATGGTTACGCCGACAGCGCCACCTGCTGGATGAGTGTGGCATGGCAGTTTTCTGTTTCAGCCGGCCATTTTTTTTCACCCTCCTCAGTCTGAGCACAATGCACGCGCTACTCCGGCAGTGGCACGGAGAGGGGTCAATGGCGCGGGGGGCAGTGGCATAGCAGGGCGGGGGCGCAGGATGGCGGTGGTACAGGGCGGTGGCATGGCAGGGCGGTGGCATAGCAGGGCGGTGGCATAGCAGGGCGGTGGCATAGCATGGCGGTGGCATGGCAGGGCGGTGGCATGGCAGGGCGGTGGCATAGCATGGCGAGGGCCCGTTAATGCTGCTTGCAGCACTAGTTAGGGCCCGAGCGGCGACTGCGCAGCAGTCCGCGAAGGACCTATTGGAACTGCTCTGATTCTTTTTATTATTATTATTATTCTCGTTCTTATCCGAAATGAATTGCCTTTTTGGGGACTTTCCCATACCTCAAAACTCACCAAAATTGCTGTGCACATCAGGAGTCGCGAAAATTTACGTATTCTATAGGTCTCCAGCATGGACGCACAAAAATGGCTCTACAGCGCCCCCTGGAAATTTTCAAAATCCTTTTGCATCGGGTTTACCTTTACCAATCGTCACGAAATTCGGCACACACCTTCATCATGCCAAGACACACCAAAAAGCCATTTGACACCATGGTGAAATCACAACAGGAAGTCGGCCATCTTGAATTGAAGTTTCGCCAAAAGGGCGATTTTGGCCATTTCCACACCTCGCATCTGTGCGAACTCCTCCTAGAGATTACAAGGTCACGACCTCAAACTCGGCCAGGATGCTCTCAAGGCATGTGTGATTCAAAGTTATCAAAACCGTTTTCATAAGTCTTACGGTCTGGCCGTGGTGGCCCCGCCTTTTTTGGTCATCGCTTCAGAGCTCGCCATCTAACTTTGAATGGCTGTCACGCCCACATACTTTACTCTATCAGCTTCAAACTGACTGGACGTGACCATGGCTCCGCCCCCAGTGTTTTGACATCATGATTACCCACTTAATATGTGGCGCCCCCTAGTGGTAACAGGAAGTGACCTTTTTTTACTTTTGCATGTACTAAAGACACATCGTTGAACTTAGAAACTTCATTCCACCTCTACAACATGTAGAACACATTGGTGAAGCTATATGATGAACACTGTAAGGCCACGCCCTATGGCGTCCGTGTGGCGAGGCGGCGACGATCGATCCCTCGCCATGAAAATACGTTTGGCTTTTTGGTGGCTTTAACGATCACTTATCGTCATGAAAATGGATACACAGGTCAAAGGTGAGATCCTCTATGATTTGATAGGGGCAATCCACATGGGTGGGGCCAAATGCCTCTCTAGCGCCCCCTGGAAACTTTCAAAAACCCCTCCACATAGGGGTTAGTACATCCTACAGTCATTAAATTCGGCACACTCCTTAATCATTCCGAGACGCACAAAAAAGCCTCATGACGTCATGGTGAAATCCCCACAGGAAGTCGGCCATCTTGAATTGAATGGGCGATTTTTGGCGATTTCCACACCTCGCCTCTGATCGATCTCCTCCTACAGCTTTTACAGTATACAGCTTAAACTTTGCCAGGATGTTCTCAATGGATGTGTGATAAAACAATCATTCAAAGCCTTTTGTGAAGTCACACGGTCTGGACTTGGCGGCCCCGCCATTTTGGGTCACTCGCCATGTAAATACGTTTGGCTTTTTGATGGCTTCACCAACATTATATCATCATGAAAATGGATTCACAGGTTAATGGTGCAAAGACTTTGACCTGATGATGGCGACTTCCATGGGTGGGGCTAAATACCTCTATAGCGCCCCCTTTAAATATTCAATAGCCCCTCTCCATAGGGTTTCTTTTATCGTAGAAACATGAAATTCGGTACACACGTGTATCTTGACCAGACAAACATAAAAGTCTCCGGCACCAACGGTCTATGTCAAACAGGAAGTCTGCTGCCCCCTGGTGGACACATTTAACTTGTCATAACTCTGTCCCACATAAACCGATCTGCCTCAAACTTCACACATGTGATCAGGATGGGTCCCTCTGCGCTCCACCCAAAGTTAGGGTACTGTGGTGCTGCCCCCTGGTGGTCACACCGTTAACATCAAATAACTCTGCATTGCAATGCTTTATCTGCTCCAAACTTTACATGTGTGATGAGAGACTGCCGCTGAACGTAGACACCCAAGCACGTCCAGACCGTGTGAAGTCACACGGTCTGGACGTAGCGGCCCCGCCATTTTGGGTCACTCGCCATGTAAATACGTTTGGCTTTTTGATGGCTTCACCAACATTATATCATCATGAAAACGGATTCACAGGTCAAGGGTGCCAAAGAATTTGACCTGATGATGGTGACTTCCATGGGTGGGGCTAAATACCTCTGTAGCGCCCCCTTTAAATATTCAATAGCCCCTCTCCATAGGGTTTCTTTTAGCGTAGAAACATGAAATTCGGTACACACGTGTATCTTGTCCAGACAAACATAAAAGTGTTTGGCACCAATGGTCTATGTCAAACAGGAAGTCTGCTGCCCCCTGGTGGACACATTTAACTTGTCATAACTCTGTCCCACATAAACCGATCTGCCTCAAACTTCACACATGTGATCAGGATGGGTCCCTCTGCGCTCCACCCCAAGTTAGGGTACTGTGCTGCTGCCCCCTGGTGGTCACACCATTAACATGAAATAACTCTGTGTTGCAATGCTTTATCTGCTCCAAACTTTACATGTGTGATGAGAGACTGCCGCTGAACGTAGACACCCAAGTATGGTTACGCCGACAGCGCCACCTGCTGGATGAGTGTGGCATGGCAGTTTTCTGTTTCAGCCAGCCATTTTTTTTCACCCTCCTCAGTCTGAGCACAATGCACGCGCTACTCCGGCAGTGGCACGGAGAGGGGTCAATGGCGCGGGGGGCAGTGGCATAGCAGGGCGGGGGCGCAGGATGGCGGTGGTACAGGGCGGTGGCATGGCAGGGCGGTGGCATAGCAGGGCGGTGGCATAGCAGGGCGGTGGCATAGCATGGCGAGGGCCCGTTAATGCTGCTTGCAGCACTAGTTATTATTATTATTATTATTCTCGTCCGAAATGAATTGCCTTTTTGAGGCCTTTCCCATACCTCAAAACTCACCAAAATTGCTGTGCACATCTGGAGTCGCGAAAATTTACGTATTCTATAGGTCTCCAGCATGGACACACAAAAATGGCTCTACAGCGCCCCCTGGAAATTTTCAAAACACCCTCCGCATTGGGCTTAGTTTTACCAATCGTCATGAAATTCGGCACACACCTTCATCATGCCAAGACACACCAAAAAGCCTCTTGACACCATGGTGAAATCACAACAGGAAGTCGGCCATCTTGAATTGAAATTTCGCCAAAAGGGCGATTTTGGCCATTTCCACACCTCGCATCTGTGCGAACTCGTCCTAGAGATTACAAGGTCACGACCTCAAACTCGGCCAGGATGCTCTCAAGGCATGTGTGATTCAAAGTTATCAAAACCGGTTTCCTAAGTCTTACGGTCTGGCTGTGGTGGCCCCGCCTTTTTTGGTCATCGCTTCAGAGCTCGCCATCTAACTTTGAATGGCTGTCACGCCCACATACTTTACTCTATCAGCTTCAAACTGACTGGACGTGACCATGGCTCCGCCCCCAGTGTTTTGACATCATGATTACCCACTTAATATGTGGCGCCCCCTAGTGGTAACAGGAAGTGACCTTTTTTTACTTTTGCATGTACTAAAGACACATCGTTGAACTTAGAAACTTCATTCCACCTCTACAACATGTAGAACACATTGGTGAAGCTATATGATGAACACTGTAAGGCCACGCCCTATGGCGTCCGTGTGGCGAGGCGGCGACGATCGATCCCTCGCCATGAAAATACGTTTGGCTTTTTGGTGGCTTTAACGATCACTTATCGTCATGAAAATGGATACACAGGTCAAAGGTGAGATCATCTATGATTTGATAGGGGCAATCCACATGGGTGGGGCCAAATGCCTCTCTAGCGCCCCCTGGAAACTTTCAAAAACCCCTCCACATAGGGGTTAGTACATCCTACAGTCATGAAATTCGGCACACTCCTTAATCATTCCGAGACGCACAAAAAAGCCTCATGACGTCATGGTGAAATCCCCACAGGAAGTCGGCCATCTTGAATTGAATGGTCGATTTTTGGCGATTTCCACACCTCGCATCTGTGCGATCTTCTCCCAGAGATTACAAGGTATGGAACTCAAAGTCGGCCAGGATGTTCTCAAGGCATGTGTGATTCAAAGCGTTTTCCTAAGTCTTACGGTCTGGCTGTGGTGGCCCCGCCTTTTCTGGTCATCGCTTCAGAGCTCGCCATCTGACTTTGAATGGCTGTCACGCCCACATACTTTACTCTATCAGCTTCAAACTGACTGGACGTGACCATGGCTCCGCCCCCAGTGTTTTGACATCATGGTTACCCACTTAATAGGTGGCGCCCCCTGGTGGTAACAGGAAGTGACTTTTTTTACTTTAATATGTACTGAAGACACATCATTAAACTTAGAAACTTCATTCCACCTCTAAAACATGTGGAACACATTGGTGAAACTCTGTGATGAACGCTGTGAGGCCACACCCTATGGCGTCCGTGTGGCGAGGCGGCGACAATCACTCGCCGTGAAAATACGTTTGGCTTTTTGATGGCTTTAATGATCGCTTATCGGCATGAAAATGGAAACACAGGTCAAGGGGGGCAGGATCTTTGATCTGATATGGATGACCCACATGGGAGGGGCTAAATACCTCTATAGCGCCCCCTATAAATATTCAATAGACCCTCCATAGGGTTTCTTTTATCGTAGAAACATGAAATTCGGTACACACGTGTATCTTGTCCAGACAAACATAAAAGTCTCTGGCACCAACGGTCTATGTCAAACAGGAAGTCTGCTGCCCCCTGGTGGACACAGTTAACTTGTCATAACTCCGTCCCACATAAACCGATCTGCCTCAAACTTCACACATGTGATCAGGATGGGTCCCTCTGCGCTCCACCCCAAGTTAGGCTACTGTGCTGCTGCCCCCTGGTGGTCACACCGTTAACGTCAAATAACTCTGTGTTGCAATGCACGATCTGCTCCAAACTTTACATGTGTGATGAGAGCACAATGCACGCGCTACTCCGGCAGTGGCACGGAGAGGGGGCAATGGCGCGGGGGCGGTGGCATAGCAGGTCGGTGGCATGGCAGGGCGGTGGCATGGCAGGGCGGTGGCATGGCAGGGCGGTGGCATAGCATGGCGAGGGCCCGTTAATGCTGCTTGCAGCACTAGTTATTATTATTCTCGTCCGAAATGAATTGCCTTTTTGAGGCCTTTCCCATACCTCAAAACTCACCAAAATTGCTGTGCACATCTGGAGTCGCGAAAATTTACGTATTCTATAGGTCTCCAGCATGGACACACAAAAATGGCTCTACAGCGCCCCCTGGAAATTTTCAAAACACCCTCCGCATTGGGCTTAGTTTTACCAATCGTCATGAAATTCGGCACACACCTTCATCATGCCAAGACACACCAAAAAGCCTCTTGACACCATGGTGAAATCACAACAGGAAGTCGGCCATCTTGAATTGAAATTTCGCCAAAAGGGCGATTTTGGCCATTTCCACACCTCGCATCTGTGCGAACTCGTCCTAGAGATTACAAGGTCACGACCTCAAACTCGGCCAGGATGCTCTCAAGGCATGTGTGATTCAAAGTTATCAAAACCGTTTTCCTAAGTCTTACGGTCTGGCCGTGGTGGCCCCGCCTTTTTTGGTCATCGCTTCAGAGCTCGCCATCTAACTTTGAATGGCTGTCACGCCCACATACTTTACTCTATCAGCTTCAAACTGACTGGACGTGACCATGGCTCCGCCCCCAGTGTTTTGACATCATGATTACCCACTTAATATGTGGCGCCCCCTAGTGGTAACAGGAAGTGACCTTTTTTTACTTTTGCATGTACTAAAGACACATCGTTGAACTTAGAAACTTCATTCCACCTCTACAACATGTAGAACACATTGGTGAAGCTATATGATGAACACTGTAAGGCCACGCCCTATGGCGTCCGTGTGGCGAGGCGGCGACGATCGATCCCTCGCCATGAAAATACGTTTGGCTTTTTGGTGGCTTTAACGATCACTTATCGTCATGAAAATGGATACACAGGTCAAAGGTGAGATCCTCTATGATTTGATAGGGGCAATCCACATGGGTGGGGCCAAATGCCTCTCTAGCGCCCCCTGGAAACTTTCAAAAACCCCTCCACATAGGGGTTAGTACATCCTACAGTCATGAAATTCGGCACACTCCTTAATCATTCCGAGACGCACAAAAAAGCCTCATGACGTCATGGTGAAATCCCCACAGGAAGTCGGCCATCTTGAATTGAATGGTCGATTTTTGGCGATTTCCACACCTCGCATCTGTGCGATCTTCTCCCAGAGATTACAAGGTATGGAACTCAAAGTCGGCCAGGATGTTCTCAAGGCATGTGTGATTCAAAGCGTTTTCCTAAGTCTTACGGTCTGGCTGTGGTGGCCCCGCCTTTTCTGGTCATCGCTTCAGAGCTCGCCATCTGACTTTGAATGGCTGTCACGCCCACATACTTTACTCTATCAGCTTCAAACTGACTGGACGTGACCATGGCTCCGCCCCCAGTGTTTTGACATCATGGTTACCCACTTAATAGGTGGCGCCCCCTGGTGGTAACAGGAAGTGACTTTTTTTACTTTAATATGTACTGAAGACACATCATTAAACTTAGAAACTTCATTCCACCTCTAAAACATGTGGAACACATTGGTGAAACTCTGTGATGAACGCTGTGAGGCCACACCCTATGGCGTCCGTGTGGCGAGGCGGCGACAATCACTCGCCGTGAAAATACGTTTGGCTTTTTGATGGCTTTAATGATCGCTTATCGGCATGAAAATGGAAACACAGGTCAAGGGGGGCAGGATCTTTGATCTGATATGGATGACCCACATGGGAGGGGCTAAATACCTCTATAGCGCCCCCTATAAATATTCAATAGACCCTCCATAGGGTTTCTTTTATCGTAGAAACATGAAATTCGGTACACACGTGTATCTTGTCCAGACAAACATAAAAGTCTCTGGCACCAACGGTCTATGTCAAACAGGAAGTCTGCTGCCCCCTGGTGGACACAGTTAACTTGTCATAACTCCGTCCCACATAAACCGATCTGCCTCAAACTTCACACATGTGATCAGGATGGGTCCCTCTGCGCTCCACCCCAAGTTAGGCTACTGTGCTGCTGCCCCCTGGTGGTCACACCGTTAACGTCAAATAACTCTGTGTTGCAATGCACGATCTGCTCCAAACTTTACATGTGTGATGAGAGACTGCCGCTGAACGTAGACACCCAAGCACGTCCAGACCGTGTGAAGTCACACGGTCTGGACGTAGCGGCCCCGCCATTTTGGGTCACTCGCCATGTAAATACGTTTGGCTTTTTGATGGCTTCACCAACATTATATCATCATGAAAACGGATTCACAGGTCAAGGGTGCCAAAGAATTTGACCTGATGATGGCGACTTCCATGGGCGGGGCTAAATACCTCTATAGCGCCCCCTTTAAATATTCAATAGACCCTCTCCATGGGGAAATGTGTTCTGAAAGTGGTTTAGGTCCTTGCGAGGTTCAGCAGCAGGACACCTTATGCTGAGTGGCTCTTCACTGCTGTAAATGCAGACAGGTCTATTTTAGGGGCGCCAAGGACGAATTAATTTGTCTGTAAGGCTACCCAATGACCGCTGCCACACGGAGCCCCGGCTTCAAGTTGTCACCGTGGCCCCCTTGATTTGTCTCATCTGGAGCTCTTGGACCACTTCCAGCTGCAACGCCAAATCACTAAATCAATCTAATCAGCCAATCTGCTGTTGAGCACTGCTCTGCTGCATATGTCCCCTCGTTTCCCCGCTTCCCCAAACCTGTCTACTGCTCTCTGTGTTTTTTTTTATTTCGCCCTTTTAAAAGTGATTTGGTTTGAGATTGGGAATGTTCAATATTAACCATTTAACCCTTGTTTTTTCCTGTTGTTGTTTATGTTTTCTTTGTTTGATTTTTGGGATTTTTCTTTCCTTTATTCTAATTGTATTCTAATTTTCTCTTTTTATGATGGTAATGTAATGTAACATGGTGAGGTTGCATTATAAGCCCTTCTCAGGTTTCCTCCCTTACGGGCACAATTGTTGCACTGTTCTCTTTCCTTGTTAACGACATGTTCTATGCATGTCTGCGTCTATCTCATTAATATTAATCATCCTCTCTTTTGATTGGCTCATATAAATTGGCTTTGAATGAATCACACATCACCTTACCCAAACCTGCATGCGTTTCTCTGTGGCTTAAGCTTTTTTTTTTTTTTTTTTTTAATGTGGGACAATATTTATATAACACCTAGACCGTCTTGCAATCAGAAAAAGCAATTCAAATCTCCTGTTTCGATATAAGACTTCTAGAAAAAAAAATATGGCTGCAGTGCCCTGATAGTGGAATGGTTACTGGAGATACCTACATATAACTGCAAAGTCCCTGGTTCGATTCCAGTCGGGGACCTTTGTTGGATGTTATACCCATCTCTCTATCTCCCCATGTTTCCTGTCTGCCTCCTCACTGCCCGCTATCTAATAAAGGCATAAATGCCAAAATATAAAAAATAAATAAAAAAATGGATGCTAATCCTCTTGACTGGTGGAAAGCTGATCAGACACGCTTCCTGAGGCCGGTCACTCTAGCAATGGAACTATCTTTGCTTTCCTGTGTCATTGGTACTATCTGAGTGGGTATTCTCTGCCGTGGGTCGCACGTTCAACAAATTTGCAGAATTTCTCGAGATTTTTCTGTTTCTGAATAATAATAATAACAGTAGAGGAGCTGTCAGTGATGCAGAGGATTGAGGTACAGTAAGCCAAGATTTAATGTTTGTTATTGCTTTGCTAATCTGGTTTAGTTATTTAGTATTTCTGGATACTATTTGCTATTTACTTAAACATTCATTTAAGATTTTTAATGTAGGTTTATTGGTCTATTTTATTCCATCTGTTGTATGTGTAATCCGCATGTTCTGTAGTTTTTATAGTTCTATTTACACGTAAAAAATAACTTAAGGAAAAAACAAACACCTGTAAGCCTCAAAGTTTGAGGATGAAATTTCCATTTGCACACAATTCCAAGAAACTATTGAAGTGAGATAATTAATCTGAAAACCTTTTTTGTAAAGTTTTTTCAGCATGAAAAAGTTGAAGTTTAATACTGTTCATGTAGTAAACTCGTCTGGAGTTCACAGCAAATAGAAACCGACCCCAGTACTCTCCATAAACGCTGCAGTTTGTTGAACTGAATCATCAACTCAGCAGGTTTTCTTGGACCATAAGGCCTAATCACGCAAAAGTGAACAACATTAAGCTTTAGGAGTTGATTGCATCGCGCTTTCTCACGCATATACACACAGACACACATGCACGCACACTCGCTGGCCTCTGACGTTACTCAAAACAAGGGGTTTAATCATGTGGCTATTTTATTCCGGCCGGTCCCGGTGCTCGTTTTATGACTTCCACTGGAGGAGGATGCTGAACAGGCCTCCTGCGGTTCTGTAGTCAGAGAACATACAGACTGAAAAGAAAAGGAAAATGTCAGAGGAATTTGGAGTGTTTGAGTTGAACGAGACTTGGTTTTAAAATGAGGGGAAAAGTGTCTGAATGGAAATAATCTTTCAAAATGACTTGCTGATTGCCTCTCATGTCAGTTAAATTCATATCGACTTTGCTGCAGCACACACATCAGACTGTGTTATTTCTGTGAATGTTCCTCATCTACAATAATAATGTTTGTTCACCGGGCAGTCTCCATATTACATTAATTGGGCAATTTATCACAAGTGATTATTAGACAAGAGGCTAGATGGAAATGACCAAATCGTTCCGCTACTGTATGTGTAATCTTATCCTGTGTGTGTTATATGCTTCTGCGTTCACAGATGGAAGCTAAATGACTCTTTCATCCTGCCCAGACCAGGGTCACGTTATTCTCTCATGGGAGGAAACTTACACATCAGCCATCTGAATAAAGAGGAAGATGTTGGCATCTATCAGTGCCTGGCATCAAACTCATTTGGCACCATCGTCAGCAGAGAGGCCAGTCTGCACATTGCATGTAAGTTCCTATTATAAAAAAATTATAAAATAAAAAGAGAAATGTGTGATGCTTTCTTTTCGCCTATTCTCAAATAACCGTTCTGAGCAAGCAAAAATACAACCTCCAAATGTGTCTCCTCATTGTTTTGTCTTGAGCAGTATCCGGTTTTGTTTTATTTATTTTATTTTTTTCAGTTTCGTGCATTTCCATTTGGTTGCCTGTGAAGGTACAGGTTTCATTAATCTATCTATCTATCTATCTATCTATCTATCTATCTATCTATCTATCTATCTATCTATCTATCTATCTATCTATCTATCTATCTATCTATCTATAATAAATAAATAAAATCCATACTTGTTAAGGAGATTTATGAGAAAAGTAACTGGTTGTGTTTTCATCCTTTAACCCTGATTAGAGTCCCAGTGCCCTGCTCTTTACTCTGATTGGTGGTTCTAAAGGTCTCGTACCCCTGCGATGATTGTGTGGTGGGCCTTGACAGACCCCCCTTATAGTTGATGCTTTACAGCTTTCATCCATCACATTTTATAAGACCAGAGTCTAAGGCATCTCTGATGGCAAGGTGAACTTGAGGCCTCTGCTGTTGATGGCCAGCCCATATAAAATGACAGCCCAGATATCTGTGAACAGATGGTGCAGCTAGATTGAATTCTGATGTCTGTTTCTCTGCCATAGCAGACACAGAGATGATCCTTGGAAGGGGTGGGGGGGTTGTGGGGGGGTAAGAGGTATCCATCTCTGCACTATTTGGTGCTCCTTTGTCACAATGCAGCGTTAAATCTTCAGCATATAGCACAAATGGGTGTCCCAAGTTGCTAGCAGGCTGTTGATCATATTTACATTTCCTATCAATTTTTTTTTCAAGGCGTGACCTGAAACTGTATGTCACGGTGATTGGTCTCATCCATTGCCATCCATAGCCTGACCCGGGGACCCTCCCGGCTTTTGTCAACGGATGAAGGCAAAGCATCAGTGCCGACATGTCATATGTCTTATTTATTGCTCTTGGTTTAACTTAATTAATTGTGCAGCGTGATTGAGCAGGTTCTCGGGTCAAGGGAATCATTCACAGAGCAGAAGCCTCTTATGAGAGTTGGAATCGGGTCATTTGTAACTCCGAGAAACTCAATATGCTCTTTCAGACAAAGGGCTTGCACTTCTCTCCATCTTGTCATAACTCTGTGAGATAAAGGCCAAGGTCCAGGCCATTAGTGAAAGGAATACAAGGGGCTGCAATAATGTGTAGCTGGTAAGTCTGGGCAGTGGTGGACGGTAACAAAGTAAATTAATTTGAGTACTGTCCATAAGTATAGAGGTGGACAAAGTACTCAGATACTTTAAGTAAAAGTGGAAATAGTGTCATTTACAAATAGTTAATTACAAGTGAAAGTCGTGAATTCAAAAAGTTACTTAAGTAAAAGTACAGAAGTATTATCAGCAAAACATACTTAAAATATCAAAAGTAAACAAAATAGTCATACAATGTTATAGTAGTATATTAGACTATTTATTTTTTATCACGAACAAACATGTGAGAGCTTTTTAGATTTATCCAGTTTTCCAGTCAGTCAGTCAGTCATTTTCTATACCTGCTTATTCCTCATTAGGGTCGCAGAGCCTATCCCAGCACGTTACGGCGAGAGGCAGGGATACACCCCAGATGGTCGCCAGCCAATCGTGGGGCACACACACCATTCACTCACACACTCACACCTACGGGCAATTTAGAGTCGCCAATTAACCTCAGCATGTTTTTGGACTGTGGGAGTACCCGGTGAAAACCCACGCAGACACGGGGAGAACATGCAAACTCCACACAGAAAGGTCCCAGACCCAGGTCGCAAGGCGGTCTTGAACCTGCGACCTTCTTGCTGTGAGGCAACAGCGCTAACCCCTGCGCCACCATGTCGCCCCTCCAGTTTTCCAATTTCCTAAAATTCCAATTTTAGATGCTTTGGGTGAATTAAGAGTACAAATTAGATTATACAATATATCAATATATCACATTTGTTTAATACACTTTCTGACTAGGTCTCTCTTGAAAAAAAGATTTCTTTAATCTCAGTGAGATGAAAACCTGGTTAAATAAAGGCTAAAGAAAAACAAAAGAATGACAAAAACAGTAAGAATAGTAAATGTATTATTTTATGTCAAATCTTTTTGTGAACAGTAACTAAAAGTACAAGTATCTCAAAACTGTGTTTAAATACAGTACTAATAATAATAGCAGTTATGTTCCACTACTACTTAAGTACACAACAGTTTCTGTAATTTGAGTATTACATTTTGTCTAAATGTATAGATCTATGTATAGACGAAAGACAAACATTGTATTTTTCACTGCAATACATTTTTATGAAGGTCAAAGTAAATTATATATCAGATAGATGCCTTATGGAAATTAAGCGTTATGGAAATTAAGAACATCTCTCTCTTTGTTAAAGAAATAGTTTCTATATAATTAAAATCTAATTATAGTACAACAATATGTTAACATTAAATCAAAAATATACTTTGTGGACAAGATCAATGTCTTAGATTTGGACGAACGATGTCCCTAATCGTTAAATTTGCATTGCAGTAATGTGTAACGGATACATAAATTAAGACAGCGCATATTTTTAATCCCCTGAAAGGTGGATGATATAACAGTTTATGTTCCCATCTGGTAGGGGCTTAAAACCTCTAAAAGTATAAAGGTTCTTGATCCTGTTGACAATACAGACTTAAATGTTTTAAAAGGTTCTGCTGGCCTGCTGGGGAGCGCTGGAAGGGATAATCTTGTCGGTTATTGAGCCAGATTGAGTTTGGTAATCTCCCTGGGATATTTTTGTTGTAAGTGAAAGGATTTTTTTTTTTTACTGATGCAACGTTGTACAACAAATTGCAGTGTCTGCAATAACGGGCAAAGGTGTATTGGATGCCTGTCCTGAACAAGAACCGTGCTCCAAGCTTGTTGCTTGCGTAGCTTATACTGTAGGGCCACATGGGTAACGCAGTGTTTAATGAAGGGTGAAATAGCTGTATTTATGAAAGCAAGACTGGATGCAACTCCCTTGTATCTTCCTGTCCGTGATGTCAGTCCTGTAATTGCACATAATTAGCTTTTTTTCTTTTTTCTTACCAACTCCTGTCAAACCTAACTACGATTTCTATCTTGTTTTCTTTCTTTTTTTTCTGCTCTTACCTCTATCATTTAAATCAGCTCTGTGATCTTTATTATTTGATTTTGCCTCAGGTGAAAATTATGTTGTTTTTTTTTAGCCTAAGCAGCATCCGAGGTAGGGAAAGCCTTGCTCGGTTTCTGATGCTCAATCTGTGCTACAAATCAACTTTTTCGGGAGGGAGGAAGGCGGCAGGGATTTTCTGCACTTCAGCACTTCAGAACAGCGTTGGCAATTGTCAGGAGGCAGCAGCAGTACCACTCTGTAAGAATTACACCTCTTTGATGGTTCATCACGCCTCAAATGTCATGTGTCGCTCACTGTTAGGAGTTCACTGCATAAACAGATAACAGGAGAAGAGCGATAAGATAAAAAAAAAAGAAAAAGATGGGAAGGAGACAAAATAACATTTATTATAAATGGTAGTTTTTAAGAGGAGATGATAGGTTGTTACCATCTATCATGAATGTCCATTGTAGTGGATTTATAGTATTTATAGTATTTATATATAGATTTTGGATGGTAATGGCCCAGCGTTAACAGCATCATTCAAAAAGGTTACACCATAAAAATACATCTAAGGTTACAATATAATATTCCAAGGATTATTGTGTACTTCATAGGTGTTACATGTATTTACATGTACCATGTGTTAAATGGTATGCCCAATTTGTCAGTAGCACAGTTCCCACATTTCACATGTCGTTCGAACAGATTTGGATGGTCTCGCCGCTGTCCATCAAACCGAAGGTGGTCAAACTTTCGTATTCAGTCCTGATTGGCTTTAATGCTGGCTATCTCCCAACCCCATGCTTCGATTGGCTCGTACATGGTGTCAATCAATGCAAAACAACTTCAAGACCATAATTGTTGCATCATTTGTGCATAGACTGAAGTGTACTATTGCCGTAAATGACCCCCCCGCCGGTCCCCTGTACCACTCATGGTACAGTTTGTCTTAAGAGGTTAAAGCTTTAGCATTCAGCACTTGCTGAATGAGTTTCCTACATGCTCATTAAGCCTATAATCCTCAGGTAACTCCCTTCTTTTTGTGTAGGTGGTGATACTCCCTGCTGGTTGTATGAAGAGCGCATTATACATAATGCTGAATGTTGTCTTGAGACATGAGAGATGAATAGAGTTATGTTACTTCTAAAATGGAAAACCAGGCAATCCAGCAGAATTTCAATAAATCATGACTGAAGTTTGTGCGCATTTGGAAACTACAAATCTGCTACACAAGTTAGGGTAAATTTGTGAAAAGTGTTGTTAAATGTGAGATGATTGCAAAGTTGTTAACGCTCACTGTAATCATAACTTTTGTTTTATTCATAATGAAGTTGCAATTTAAACAGTTTTATTTAGAATGCGTCTGTCATTTTGTTATCTGGACTGCATTTTAGATGGATTATAATGCACTTGCACAACTTTTTTGAGGTAATCCAATAAAAGTAAATGGATTGGTAAAGAGGGTTTTCGGGTCAGAATAATGGCATTAGTGGGTGAAGGCTCTTTCAATTTGCTTTTTCAGAGACAGCTGGGTGGGAGGTGACTTAATTACTGGCAACTCACCCACAGCCGAGGCTGTTGCAACGTTTCAGCTCTAAAAAAAAAGACATGGTTTTGGTTTGGTAAGAAAGAAATGGCTCCTTTGAAACCACAATATCTATGTTTATGCATTTTTAGTAACATTTTTTGTATACTCTCCTTTATTCTCTGGTGATGCCATTTTAGTCAGTCTGCCGGTCTCACATTTTGGCACAGAGCAAAATATGTTGTAGTGTGATATAAGTAGCATGATAATCACTATCAGATATATATTGGATATTAATTGCCACTTATATCAATTGTTCTTTTTCTTAGGGCTTTTGTCCAGTGGTTATGTGACAAATGTATCAGCATCACAAATTGTTCTCACACTCCCAACAGAATGGTTTTGCACACTTTCTCCACAATCTCCTCCTATTCATTACAATGGGTCACATTGGAGTTGCTAGCCCAAAGATGCTAATTCACATCCAATTTCATGGATCTGAAAGCACTCAAAATAGCCTGAACCCTGCCACAGAGAAGCACATGGAGGTGCAGAACCGTGATAGGCTTGATAAGATGATCCAGGGGGTGCAGAACAGCTTGGGTTGTCAGGCATTGTTGGCTTTTAGTGTGTCTAGCTCATTTACACCCCACCATACTCCCAAGGAATATTGATCAGGAGAGTTTCACTCTCCGTGTGAGTTGAAAAACTCAAATATGAATATAAATATCTGAGCCTGCATTTATTTATTTATTTTTTTTTTTAAATAACACAATTCAACCTGTAAATTGTGTTGAGACAGTTGAGATTTGGCCAATTCTATCTCCTCACCTTTATCTTTCTTCTTTAAAAAAAAAAAAAAAAAAAATTCATCATGTTTAAACATGATCATCATTTAGAAACATCTGTCAAGCGGGGTGCAAATTAACACCAATGCTGTTTCATGTGTGTAAATGGATTTGTGCTCATTAAATCTGTTCAGTTGTCTTTTTATAGTGGATATATTTTTATTTCCCAGGCACAAAATGTGGTTAGTACATTGAGGCAGGGCACAATGGCAGGAATGAAAACTTAAAATATATAAAATAACAATTAGCATTGTTGAGATCTCTGCAGTAGGACACACAATCTATTAATTGAATAATTAAATAATAGACCTAATAACCTCTTTACACTTCAGACTGTCCGTTATGCAACAGACACATGATGACAAATAATCACAATGAAAATTTTGCTTATTTTTTGTGACACCATGTCTAAATAAACAACCCATTCTCCAGAGGGGAACATTGAGAGTTTCTTCAGATACATTTATAATATTGTAAATAATATTAGGGTTTCAGATGCAGGCATATTTTCAGAAATAATATTTTATGGTCTAACACAGGTTTGGGCACAAAACACTTGGTTTTGTGTTAGGAAAATATCTCAGTTTGCGTTAAAGTGGTCAGTTTTCAATGTCCAAATGAATGCCAGTAAACTCTCTGACGTGACAGGACAAATATCTGATTATTAAGTGGTTATTTGTCAGTGATGTTGAACAGGCATTTCCTACAACTTTTCCAACCCCGGTCCATGAAACAAAGCATTGATCCATCCACCCGCACTTTCTCCTGCAGAGAAGAGAAGCTGAAGAGGAACGTCCACTATGTCACCATGTCTGAACTGTTGATATTAAAACTCTCAGCTTTTCCCCTCTGGGGAGACTGGGCTGAGATAAGGGAATAAGATCACTAATAACTAATGGTGCTTTATTGGCCCACACTGGGTAAGAATTGGCCCAAGAAAATCCTACAATGTGAGAATTCTTCCTCATCTAGGCACATAATTGTGCTTGGGATGTGTGTGCTGGACTCTCTCAGTTCCATACTATGCCTAGTAACACACAAGGCAGTGAAGAACTGGGTGTTGGTAGGATCTTGACAGGCACATATTAAGAATATATTGACATGCATGAGGGGTGTGTTGACTTCGATCACACTCACAATTAGGCTGAGTCAATAAATCAACTAAACTGCAAGAGAAGGTGTTAAAACTAGGATAATGAATGGTGCCGTTTGTTGAACAGTCAGTTAGGTCAAAGAACAGATTCAGTGGATTCTGGAGGCCGAAGGTACTTTAACAGCCATCTGTGCCAAATGATGATTGATGTAACTACTGAGAGTTAAGATAAGAACAAAACAGCCTTTTTCTACAAGCTGTGATTGAAAGTCACACTGAGGTGGCCAGGATTTACCACCTCAGTATGACTTCACAGCCAGTAGGCAGCCGTTGAGATTGTGTTGTCCTCGGAGTGGCGTGGGTTCTCTCCGGGAACTGCGGTTTCCTCTGATATTAAAATAATTTATCAATTGGACACTCAAAACCAAGGCGTGTCTCATGCATTTTAGTTCACGGGTCACATAGAGCTAAACTGGATCTCAAGCAGGCCAGTAAAACCATTGCATAATAGCTTATATTAACCCACTGCAAATTCCTCCATTTCTTTTCATGTAAAGAATTAATGAACTATCATATTATTATGATGATATGTTTGACATTTGCTTTACCTTTGTCTCTAACAACTTAACTAAATGAAAAAGAACACGTCTGTCGAAAGTTCATATTTCTGGAAATGTGCAAATTAAGCCATTTTAACCAGATAAACCAGCCTTGTTCGGGTAATTTAAACGTAACATTTCAGGAAACTTGTATTACAAAATACATACACACACTGCCTAGATTTGTATTAGTAGTCAGTTCAAGCCTTTAGATGAGTAGTCATCGTATGCTTAAGATATTAATTTAATTATGAAATTTAATTATGAAAATCAGTCAGAAACATTAGCTACAGGTGGCTAACATTAGGCTACTAACACTGCATAAAATGAAACCTTAAAAAGTGGAAGTATCATGATTTTGGTACAATTGCTCCAATATTGAATATAATTATCTTGAAATATCTTAT
This sequence comes from Lepturacanthus savala, assembly GCA_030544235.1. NCBI lineage: Eukaryota > Metazoa > Chordata > Actinopteri > Scombriformes > Trichiuridae > Lepturacanthus > Lepturacanthus savala. The sequence goes on from CM060480.1 coordinate 17,214,721, forward strand.
TCCACTGACAGATAATTTATTTCATTTTTTCTTTTTCTAGAATTCGGCCCATTTAGTCTTGTATCTTTAGTCTTTTTTCGGGGGGGGGCACAGCAGGTTCAAGACCTCCTTGGTTTTGTGTGTGTGTGTGGAGTTTGCATGTTCTCCCCGTGAAAAAACTGACAAGTAAAATGTTCTGCCAGTGTAGGTGAATATTTGCATTTAGGGTTAGGATTGACATATTCTAATAACTTCTTGGTTGGACCCATGGGTGAAACGCAGGGACTTTTGCAATTTGCCAAACACGCATGTTAATGACAGACTCAGATGTTAGAGACACAGAGGAAGTATTCAGACATATAATACACAGATGTAGCCTCTGTCGAAGGAAAAAGCGCGCACACACACACTCACACACAGACACTGTCTGGCTGTTTTCAGCAAGTCTGACACCACAGAAAGTCTACTGTAGATAGTGTATTATTTCTTATCAGCATTCAGATGAAAACAGTGTGCAGAATATTAACTCAAACCAAGCGGTTCACAGCATCAAACCATTCAGAATCTTTGTTACTGCAGCTGCTGGGACATACTGTGTGACTCAGCAGGCAGTGGAACTGCCGGAGCAGCTATAGTTTAATATGTTATCAGATAGCTGGTTACCCTGCTCACTAAGCCAATACAGTATACAATAGGTAGGAGGAAAAAAAATAGGTTCTTGAAATCAGTTGGTGGGTGCCTATTTAAATGAAGAAAATGAAAAACATTTTTTTGTGTCGATCTGCGTCTCTCAGTTTCCACTGTTTGCAAATTTCTTTAGGCTATGGCCTTCACCACGTTCTGAATACTGCAACATTCTCCAAAGCTACAAATTGAGTTAAATTGTAAATTAAGCTACAAAAGGCAGAACATCTTGTATCAGACATCATTATGTCATTCAGTCCAACTTACATTTTTTGAACTCTTGCAGTAAATAATAGCACTAATTGACATGACAATGCAACGTGACTCAAACTTTTGCCTGATATCACTTGAACATCGTTAAAGGGGTTGATAATGATTACGATCACATACATTTTCGCCATACAAAATGACTTAATGTATTTCTCACATTCTCTAAGGAACTTCAGCACATCTATAGATGGCTGGCTGGTCCATAGGCCCCTCACAGTGTCTGCTCATGCACAGAGAGGCTTTATAAGATTATTGAACACAGAACATCCAGAAGAAGCTGCACAGTCTGTCAGCATCAAATGAATTAAATTAACCTTTTTGATTATTATTATAATTTCTGGGCCTTTATTTATAGGGAGCAGTGAAGGGGCAAACAGGAAACAAAGGTAGAGAGAGAGAGAGAGAGAGAGAGAGAGAGAGAGAGAGAGAGAGAGAGAGAGAGAGATGGATATAACATGCAACAAAGCTCTCTGGCTGGAATTGAGCCAGGGAGCTTTGCAGTTAAGTGTCATGTGCAGTAACCATTAGGATATCAGGACGCTCCCCAACATAATGATCCACTAATTCATTTGTGAAGTCATACACTTTCCACTAAATCACTGGTGAGCAGAAAAAAAAGAAAAAGCCGCATTCACTTGTGATAATACTGTTTGGCTGAATCCAATTTCCCATTACTCACAAGGTCCTCAAAGATCATGTACTGTATTTATTATGTGGAGACTCATCCTGCTATGCTTGCACACGGGAGGTGTCTGTGTTTTTTTTCCCCATTCTTTCTCCCTGTTTTTGTTCAGTTTTGATTATGTCATTATATGGCAGCGGCACATTAGGCTGCGCTGCCTGTGATTTCTCCAAGCACCACAGCAGGCAAGAAAAAGGCAATGCGTTCAAGGATTGCTGTCTCTATTTGCTTTCTTTCAGCGGGTTGTCAACAAGTAATCGGCCTCCATACAAATGATGTTTCAGTCTTAGTCATTTAATTGTTGCTGGTCTGTGTGCGGTGGATGAAACGCAGAAAGTGATAACAATATGCAGTTCCAATTAAATTCACTCATGTGTGACTTATACTTGAGGAATTGCTTTCTGCTCCAGTCAGACGTGTTTAGGACTTTACAGCCCCATGTCTACATTTATGCAAACATAGCAAGTATGTTTCATGAAAATATGCAAAAATCCTGCACCGTACCACACTGTTAAACTCTGGCCGGTAGCTGGGCTTTGACCAGATATTAAATCAGCAATGAGCAACCACAGATACGACTTGTAGTGCGGTACATTTTTATCGTTATTAACAACTAAGTATATGCTGTTTGTTTCCTGTGTGCTCATGGCTTTTGTAAGGAATTCATTAATTATTTTTGCCTTTATTGCTTTTGTGTTGTAAACAGACTTGGAGAACTTCAAGACTCAGAGAAGAAGTCCAGTGAGGGTTCGTGAAGGTCAAGGAGTGGTACTACTGTGTGGCCCACCACTCCACTCTGGAGGTAAAATGGCCTTTTCTTTTTCATCATAAGATTTATTTTTGAATTGCTACCTCACACAGTATCAGTGAATTGTCAGTATCTTAGACTTTCTTTATTGTCGTTGCTCAAAAACACAACATGCATTTGGCTTCCAATTGTGTAAGGAACTATATACAAAGTGAAAACACAGTGGTTATCGGTTATAAAGTCATAAAATAAGTATACTGTATCAGTAGACAAAAAAAGAAAAAACTTTCAGGTTATTATCTTAAATTACACATGGTATCATAAAAAATATATAAGAAATCATGTGCTGCATGGACATGTGGGGGAAGCACCACACTTGCCCCAAGCTGCAACTTACAATTTAGAATACAATTTTTTCTTTCTTTTAATATTTTCTGCACGGATGGTAAGTAGGATTAGCGACTTTTCAGCCAAACTCCTGTTTAAAACTATAGCTAACTTTACTTTCCATGTCTACTAACGAGGTGAAATATGAATTTTTGTCTTCAAACAAGAAAAGTTAGAGAAACACAATTTGTTTATTAAAGCGATATAAATGGGAAACAGGACTAAGAGGACTAAGGACACTTAAAGATGTGCATATAGCTGGCAGGCCTACACAGGGGATGCACCGCACCATAGGTGAACCTGGTGTGAATACACCATGGATGTGTTATAGAACTTAAAGCTTGCATAATACATCCATGATACAAATACCCTTTCATGCCACTACTGCCCAGCACTGTACATGCTCGAATACAGTCTGTATTTGAGCATGTGCATTTTAACGTGTGCGGTGCGGGCAGTAGTGGCGATGAACTCCGTTCAGAGCCCAGGGCACATGTCGGAGCTAGGTTGTCTTTTGTGGTGCTTCACATTCAGCAACGGTTCTCGATATCCGATCCGGGTATCAGGTGGTGCGCTTATTTTAGCGTTTTCATTACCACAGAACTGTACCAATCCTATGGTAGCCGTTACCATTTTAGTAACCCTTTTGGTTGGGGTACCGAGCACACAGGACCGGTAAACTAGAGGAGGAAATCCTGTGTAAGGCCCATTTACACAGTGGCAACACAAAGCTGTCCATTACCGACCTAAACCCGACCCGGTCCCATATGACAATGGAAACAAAGCCTAAATAGGTCCACAGTGGCTCAAAACTGTCTCTCTCTGTGTTCTTGATTAAATCCTTGGGACGAGTAGGAGGGCAGCTGCAGAGGATTTCTTAGCTATATCTGAAAAACATGTCTGAGAGATAGGTTGGTGCCTGGCCTTTCAGTGATTTAAAAATGAAAAATAAAAAAAGAAAATCTCAAATCATTACTGAAACTGATGTACATCCAATGCCAGATGAGTCTCATATGCTGCTCTCTGTCTGGTCTTTATCATCACCTGGGCTGCTGCCTTTTGAAAAACATGTAGGCAGCCAACAGTGTTTTCAGAAATCATTGCAATAGTCAAGCCTATAGTTTACAAGCATGCATCTGTTTCAGCCTGAAGGTAAAATCACACAGGACATGGACATTGAAGTGCCTGGAAACACCTGGAAATGCCTGAAAGTGCCACAGATTTTGTGCCACACTGTTAACTGATAAATTTTCCCAATGAAGGAAATATAAAAATTAAAACAGCACATTTATGCATATCCGTCTGTTGTTTCTGAACTTACAGTGAGTGAGGTGAGCAGGCGCTCACACACACACAAATACACACACACATGCAGACAGAGAGAGGTGGCTATAATGTTACAAGGTGGGAGAGGGGTGGGAGTGGTGTAGTAATAACAGGGGTTGTGGGTGTCGGGTGCTCACCAAACACACACATGCATGCATACAGTACAGTGAGAGAGACCACAGAAATGAGAGCAGCAGAGAATCAATTAATAAACCAATGTTTCTAAAATAATAAGAGGACATTTGTATTCATATTGCTAATGTGGGCTTCAAAACTCAGCTCATAATTATCACAACATATTTGACATAGTCTTTGACATGAAGGGTGATGACTGTGCATTGTGCATAGAGAGTCAGTGTCTCTGGGCATTTGCCCCAAATAAAATATCTTTGTTTTGTCTTGATTCAGATTTAGGAAGTTGTATGGCATCAATACATTTATATCATATATACAATGCACAAACCTATGTGAGGCTTAAATCATCTGAGTATACAGAAATCTATATATTTGGACGTCACCTTTGTAATTGTATGCTTTCAGATGACAAGACTAGATCTAAAATGTTTTTGTTTTTTTTTCTGAGGAGCAGTTAGGAATGGCCCAAATATATATGTAAACGAATTTAGAACCACATCTGTTTTCACATCTGTGCAGTAGGATTTCATGGTCAACAATAACAAAGGCAGTACTAAGCAGTTCTAAGATCTAGGAGAAACGGGACTAAAAGTTTATTTTTTCTAAAATCCTACCAAGAAAGGGAGAATTGATATGGTTTGATAGTTACTGAGGAATCTATATTACAGTAGTTTTTTTTTTTTTGCTAAGTTGTCTCGAAATGGTAGAGGGAGTATTTTGTGCAGCACGGAAAGTAGCCTGTGAACAAAGAATGGTTTACAATACTTAAAACTCTGACAGGCAATTAAAAACAGTTTTAAAAAGAGGGTAGATATGGGGTCAAGTGAGTCCATAGAGGGTTTTAATTCAAAGACCAGATTTCTAATCACCTCTGTATCCACCAGAGTAAAAGAGTGCAAAGCATATTGACAGTGATTAGTGGATTCTAAAACATTATCTGACCTTGTCTGATTAGTATTCCTTCTAATTGTTATCTTATCTCTGCAGTAAGCTGGAAATTTGCTGCACTTAGTATTTGAGAAGAAATCACTGGGGCACGTAGAAGTGTGATTTACCAGGCTGGTACTAGTCATAAAAATAGCACTAGGATTGTTGGTAACCCTTCCTTTTACAGTCTCTTAATTACAAGGTATTTACCCTTTAAATATGTGGTAATTATAATGTGTTATAGGGTAATTACCAATGGGAATATACAGCCTAAGTAAATGCAGAACTTTCAGTTGACACAATAGACAATGCATGGTAGTCCAAACAAACAGAGAAAAACAAGCTAAGAAATTATGCAAACAATATTTATGGAGACCCCGATATTTCCATTATTGTCAGGCCTGCTGTTTGAGGAGGCGAGGACATCACAGAGAGAGTGAAAATGCTGCAGGCTGAGGGTCAGCTATTGTGGCCGTGGAGCAGATGACAAGAAGAAGGGACATTGCTCTGACAAAAAAGGGCTCTTAAGGATAATGAGACATTCAATGAGGTTTATATCAGATTGGCTAAACCACATATGGAATGTCTGATCGATCCCGACTTCAAAACCCTGCTGGAGGAGATGCCGCCTGGGAAGAAATGTCATATCTGGGATAAGACAAATAGTAAGTTGGGACTCAGACCAATAGGGGGAGACAAGCTGGGAGAAACAAGGCAACTTAACAGACTGGTCTCAAGAAACTTTCTTTCATTAATTGGAATTTAAATGGATGGACAGCCAGGAACTGTGAGAAACTGGAAAAGGAACTATTCGTTGAGGAATATCTTATTCCAGGATGTCTCTCATCATCCTATGGCAGGAGAAAAGAGGCCATATGTTGGAGAGTGGGCCACAGCACTGCTTGATCAATGGTGGACACAGTTGGAGAAGGTACAGTTGTGACGGGAGGTGCCATTGAAACAGTGGGGCCTGAGTATGGTGGCGCCGTACAGGGGGCAGGAGCATCACCGGGATGAGCCTCATTGACCAGGATGACATAGGGGTTAGAGAGAATTAAGGGATGTTCTGGAGAAGCCCCAACAGAATCTTTGTTGTGGCTGGGGCATACCACCTACACCTAGAATGACTTGGATAACCTGGGGCCTTGGGCCTAGTTTCTGGTGTGAACCCTGGTGTCCCATATGGTGACGTCAGGGTGACCGTCTGTGGTCTTGTATCACCCAGATCCAATGCAGCAGTGGTGGTGCTCCCTTCCCTTTCTGAGTGGACTGGTATGTTGCATTGTGGGCATCGTGTTTGCCGTTTGTCCTCTCCCTGTTGGATCGTTGTTTGTTTGTGTTGTTTAGGTCAGTGGAGTGAGTCATTTTCACTTTGGGACACTCTGGCCTGTCATCCTGATTTCTAAAGAGGGCAAGAAAAAACTTTGGCATGCAGACTGGAGAGGCTGCCTGTGACTGGGGTCCTGCCAGGCAGGGTAATAGAGCCTCTCTCTGAAGGCGCTTTGTTTGCTTCACATCGGCAATGACATTATCAATGGGAGTTAGCATCCAGTGCTATTAACAACCACACAGGGGCCTTGGAGATAGGAAATTTCTCTCCCAGCCAGCAAGACGAAATGTAATTCACTGTTGGAAAATGAGAAGGTACTGCAACATACTGCCTTCAGACAGTGGGAGATGAGATTTAAGAAGTGTAGTGATAATGTTTTTACTGTTAGATCACTGGCTTAGACCATCTTCTCAGGTTCATTTTTGTTCTCAAAAGCATTGACTCATATTTTGTAACAGTTTCTTTTGAAATGAAAATATGTGTTGAATATATTCTTTTCAGTGGCCTGCAGTGCTCTGTTATATAGGAGCAACAGAAACCAGGAAAAATGTAATTGATCCCTATGCCAAATATGATAATAGAGTTAGGTAGATAACAATGAAAACAAACAATAAATGAAGGACCACAGGATGAAATTATGGCATGAAATGATGTTTATGCTCTAATGCTAATTATGTATGTTATGGCTGTTGGATATTATTTGTACATATTGAGAAAATGTCCTCTTCTGTCATCCATTTGTGGCAAAATGTAGTTACTGCTACTGTGTCAAACCATTTTTTTTTGTTTATCACAAAGTCATTTAACATTGAACCTAACAGTAGTAACAAGTATGCCTGCATTTGTAGCACTTTGTTCTTTATATGTTATAATGAGACCTGTCATCTTGCGTTGACAAGAAAAGATGGAACAATGAGCCATATGTTTACTTTTCACAGCCTCGTATTCAAATGGGTTTTTCCAAATGTCCACACCACTCCATCCAGATAAAAACAGCAGCATTCTCAGTGATGATCTGTTGTAGTAGCAGTGTAAAGACACTGTCAATTTTCTTTCCTATTCACATCTGGGCACAATTTGAATGCAATAGTTTATACATTATTGGCAGGGGAAGAGCAGTTGTTTGTCAGGACAGTGTCCCTTGTGCAAAATGATGTCTTTATTTTCAGAAGCTTGTTTTTGTATGAAGGCAGTGCTGCATGCATTATACTAATATTTACTATTTGAGTGTGCGTATCACTTTCTGGAAAAATCTTTCAGGTTAGCAATGGGCACAGAAACGAGTCGACATTGGCCGACCTCTCCTTGGATAGATTACATTTCTTTTTGCATAATTTGCACACAGGACACAAACAAGCTACCAGTATTTTATTAGTATTTTTTTTTCACTTAGAAGTGGGAAGAGATTTAACCAGCAATCCATTTAGTCTCCTGGAAATGTATTGATTTAGTTTAATGAGTCACCTTGAGTTACTAGAATTATCTGGGTTGCTTGCTTATTTAATGAATGCTGAACTCAGTATAGATTATCTCATTTTTTACGGTCATTCATTTTGTGTATAGGTGTTAAGTTGACTATTCAACATATCTTTATGATATTTACCTAATTATTTAAATATATATTTCATCATTGCATCATAAAAATGTTTGTAGTTGCAGGGAGTGTTATCAGTATCACTGTGCTACATTACAGAGAAATACATAAACATAACCTTAAGGACACAAATTCATGTGCTTGTGCGAATGGCAATGCTAGATAGCTAGCAACATTTCAGATAATGGCAAGATTGAGGTCGATGAATGATAGGCGAATCGTAGCATGCAGTTTGCATGTCACCTTCTTGAGGTTGTCCTCTGCAAGATTCCACACTTGGATGATGTAGAATAAACTACCGAGCTGAGAGGAAGGATCTTCAGAAACACTGCTGATGCATTTTCAAGGATTTTATTGAAAGTTGAGCATCATAAAAGAACTGTCTGCAGTACAGTCCAGGATTTCCCAGTCAAATTAAAGACCTCCGCTTAATGCAGAGAGAACCCCGAAAAGATGATACGCAGAGGTCAGGCAAATCCCCCTCCTCTCTATTCGGGTGCGGTTTTTATACCCCTAAAACCCTCTACGGGGAGAGAGCAAACGTCGGTTGTTTAGATTCGACATAACCATATAAGCCCCTTTTTTGAACACAGGGTATAGATAGTTCCTCTGATTAATATATCAATGACAGTATGCATATGCAACCGCTACACTCAGTTCAAATAAGGAAATAACTTCATGTACTGGTGGAGTGACGGTAAGCATCTGAACTATGAACACTTGCGGGGAGATATGAACACTGTGTGTCCCCCAAGACACTCTGTAGTCAGAGAAATATACCTCAATGATTTCCTGGCCAACATAATCTAATAACTTGAACAATCTCTAATAATCGATAAGATGCAGGATCAGCACAGCATTGCTCACTACTGTACTTCTCCAGCTGAAGTGCTAGACCTTTGTCTACCCCTTCTAGCAGTGGTAATTACACATCAAAAACAACTAAAAAGTTACTGTTGCTACTGAAAAAAGGTGGATTAATTGTCTAGCATGTGACAAAATTGGTGAAATGACTTGGTCCCCTATCAGAATTTGATCCATTAGGTCTGAGAACACTTGAAGAGCCTAGAAGATGCTAGCAGAGGGCTAAGATGGATGTTTCTGGTTCGCTGGATCTATGGTCAGAGCATCTGCATTATACATTTTTTTTCTGTCCAGGGAGAGTGATGCACCAACACTAGATAAAAAAAATGGCCTACTGTGAAACAGAGAGGGCCCTATTTAAACTACACTTAAATGGTTATAGGTGGAAACTAGTAATTACTATTGTGTTTTGGCACTAGGACAGATTAAATAGGGCATGAACTATAAGTCACAGACATGAGAAAAAAAACAAAAACTTTTAACTCAACTCGGATCCAGTGTGCCCTGGCCATTATGTCTTCTACAGAAAATAATGTATTATTTAAAACAAGGTAACTTTGATGCTGATTTTATGTTCATGCACACTGGATAGCAAATCTTTTCTGCTTTTGTTTCTCTTTCATTTTGCTATCCTCATGCAACACAGCTGATCCATTCATTTAATGACAATGCACCGTTCTCTCAGTAATCCTCCAAGCAATCCTCAGATAAACACTGCGAAATGTTACCGGTTGTGTGCATGATCACGTTACTGATATTTTGCATCACCTAGATTTTCTTCTCTTTATTTTTTTCAGCTTTTTTTTTGAGCCAAAATAAGTAAGGCATGTGAGGATTCAAATGCATTTCTCTTTTTTTCCAGAAACAATCTGTCAAGTCATTTTACTTAAAGAGGTTTTCAAAACTGTATTTGTATATAAAATGTATATAAAATGATGAAGGAGACATTCAACGAATATAATAACCTATAATACAAGACATTTGATATATGGAATGCAGGTATATCTAAAATCCAATAGGCATTATCAGTGCTCACACTAACTATAATTTGACTTGCTGAATAGTGGAAAATTGTTAATCTTGGTCAAATTCATTTGAACTGGGCCATTTCCTGTAGATTACAGGATGGTGATGTTGAGGATGCTCAGACACTCTTTTGGGTGAATCATTCCAATTTTCCCAACATCTTTGCTGAAGCCAAAACCTGACGATGTCTGCTAAAGTAATGGTTTATCATGCCTGCTTTTGGTTCCTTACAGACACACACTTAATAGTCACATTCTCCTGTCCTCATTCAGCCCTTTATTTAGACTACACATATGAATGGCGATTCTGTAGCTTATTACTGTCATCCACTGGAATATTTTCAGGGGAGGAAACTGCGAAGTAGAGCAAATGCATATTTTGAATGTTAATGCTCGTGAGAGGACCTATTTTTTTGTTTTTTTTAGAAAAATGTCTTGTGTATATGTAGTATCATAAAAATATAATTTTACTTCACGAAAGAATCAGTTTAGCAGAGAAATATTGCTTCGTAATATATTGTCACAGGTGGGGGAAACGGCTATAAAGACCAAAAGATGAGAATAAAAAAAAGAATGCAGAGAAAGGAGACACATGCTCTCATAAAGGGGGACAGGATATAATTCATGATCAGCACAATATAGCCTTAGACAAGGATCTGCCTCATCTCTCCTTTAAAGGATTTCAATATCCCATGCATGATTCAGGAAGCCATTATTTCATTTTAATCATGGATGAAAACCCACCAGACAGCTGCAGGAAGTAGTTTGCTGCAGCCAGGATGTTCTACAACTAAGCATTTTTTAGTTCCACTTTGAAAATGATGTATACTATAATATTGTCAAGTATACAGGCATTCTTCCACTGCACTGTCCTGTGTGTGTATTATATGTTGGTCTATATCAACCTTTGCTTTGAGAGGGTCTGAATGACTGTGGTTATAGCAGGCCCTAATGCATCTGACCTCGTTTCACTAATGGAAGGGGGCCTTTTAGATTTACCCAAGGCTGAAATCACTTGTTCTGTCTGTGCATCTACCCCAAAAAACAGAGGCTGGCTAGTAAACGACACATATACCTTACAGGGATTTTTCCCATGTGCATGACCTAAGCTATTTTATAGAGTGATCACGTCGTGTGTTTGATGAAACCACGGTCAAAGAAAAAAAAATTGCCCTGCGAGCACAAACTTTGACCCAAGTTGCGCATATACTTTTTTCTTCTATGCAATACACAGTTGTGCAAAAACCCCACTCTCAGTATGTCCTTGGCCTGTCATGTCCCATTTCTCTTCCCCCCTCTCAGATCATTAAGGGGGAATTGATGCTGCCTGTTCATTATACAAGGGCTAAATGGAACCACAATGAAAATCTGCCACTCACTGTCACTCATGATTGCATTATTCCATTACAGCCCATCCCGCAGAAGGCTCTCAAGTCAAATCATCAAATACAACCAATGGTGCTTTTGCACTTCCTATTTCCTGCTTCCTGTTTCCTACCATGAATCTTTAACTAACCAATTAGTAACCTCTTATTTTCTGTTTTTTTTTTTTTTTGTTTTTTTTTTCAGTTTGCCGTGCCCTGCACCTTTGGAAGATGTTGTTTCAAAAACAGACATTAAATATACATGACCCTTTGAGGATGAGAGCTGGGATATATTATTTAGGGGAGAGGAGGATATTACAGCCGGTCCCTCCGTGGCTCTGATCAAGCCAAGAAGTTATCACAGATACTGTGTAAGTCATGGAGGCTCAGATGGAGTTCAAATCAGGAGAACAACAGAAATACATTGAAATTGAAGTGCAGTTTTGCTTATTGTTAGTGTTAAGTCATAGCCAGAGATGCAGAGATAGCATTAGATGAGACGTCTGGTACCACTCTTTGTACCACTTCCTCATGTCTGTTGAATATGAGAGGAATATTATGTATGTTTGAGAATAACGGTTAGTTTACCTTAAGGACCGTAAACAAGGGGAAAGAGGTAGCCTGGCTGTCTATAGGTTGGAAAAATCAAGACCAAGCAACTGTAAAGATGAGCAATCACAGTTTGTTTTTTATAATCCCGTATTAAAAACAAAATTTAAAAAAAAGTGAAAAAATTATTCTGGTGATAAAAAAAAAATACAGGAAGTGTCTGTAACCCCAGCCAAGAATTAGTCAAGCGCACATTGCCCCCCCTTGAAACTGCAAAGTGTCATTTTTTTTCACTTCACAGATTCCCACCGTCTTCTATCTCCAGACGTGAGAGTGGTATCAATCTTCCCATCCAACTCTTGGCAAGAAAGCAAAATAAACATATTTTCAAAAAATAAATAAATAAAATAAAACTACCACATCAACAGGAAATCAACAGGATGGTGTTAACACAACATTTCATAAATTGTGAGGTTTATACACATTGTTATATTGAAAATATGGCAAAATGTGCAAACAGAATACATTGGCATTGCTGTTGGCACAATACAGCGGGGCAGGTGTGATTGCTGCGGGTGGTCCAAGTTTCAATCTCATGTTGTCTTCCTGGGAAGGTCACAAGGTTAGTTTGTCCTCCAACAGTCCAACACACATACAAATGTCCATTCTGTGTTAAAATACATCCTCACAAGCTCATCTCAACTTATGTGTGTCACAGTATGATTTGTAGAGTTTGCAGTAATATGTCGAAGCTCAACTTCTTGCCCGCTAACGAGCAGAAGTGAAGAATTCTGAGTCAGTAGATGAGTGTCAAACTCACGTCTCAATTATTCCCTTACTGTACTGCCGAGTCATCACTTAGACAAGATTTTACCAACAGCTAAGATTGCTTTTGGGACCAATGTGGTCCCAAAATTATGGTCCAGAGCAATCTATCTACATGTCAATATGTCAAAACACTATCATTCCTTTTTATAATGTTGCGGATTGTTAGTGCAAAGCCATTCTGACTGCAATCCATTTGGTTGATAGTACTGGGAGTCTTTCCCAGAAGCTTGTTATCTTGGATGATGAATAGCAGACTATGTGGTACCATACTGAATAACAAGATCTGAAATACATTTGTTTTATTGGGCATTATACAGTTTTCTTTTATGCAGGACCTGCCGCTTAACTGTTGATTTAAGGTCCTCTGCTGCTATACGACAGCCACAAAGGGAGGCTGTTTTTCATGTACAACCACTGTCCCTGTGTTTTAAAATACATTCTTATAAAGCAATAAATCCCAATAGAAGCCAAACCAAAATAAACAACAACAGGCTTAATCTAACCTAAAATTACTTTACACTTAGAGAGTATGGTTAGCACAAATGCACTTAAAAAGAATTCTCCTTCGGGGTTGCAACTTGGAGTTATTTTCATTTTATCTACTGGGTATTTTCTCAATCAAGCAATTAATCATTTAGTCTAGAAAAAGTCAAACATAGCTTAGCTTGACAGGAACAAAACCCAAAGATATTCAAACAGAAAATATTTACAAGATGAAACCAGTGAAATTGTGGGATTTTTGCATCCAAAATGTATTTTGCAGGTATTCCTTAATACCTATCTAGGGATATTGCTAAGGCCAGAGCAAGAAAATCTAGGCACAGTGGCTCAGTTTTAGCTCAGAAATAAATTTGCAGTTCTTATAAAGACATAAATCTAAATTGTACCTGTCCATAAATACAAAGAGCCTAAACCTTTCAGAGAGGTTCTAGAACGTAATGCAATCCTCCTATGGCCATGTATCTGCTAGTGAACTTTCAAACTACATTGTAAACGATATTTGTAACCAGCCAAGCCTGAGTGTTTTAATGAGCATTTTATTTCTGTCATTTTTTTTATTTGAATCCTTGTACCCAGAAATGAGAAATTCTGATGTGCAAGGTGAAAAGGCTTTCCTCGCATCAGGTGGTGATAGTGGGCCTTCTGATCGTCTGTTTCACTTTATGCCTGTATCTGTCTTGGAAGTCCACAGAGCATTAAAGCAATTGGACACTAAGAAAGCTGCAGGCCCTGATAAGCTTGATCCCTTCTTCTTAAGCTAGCTGCTGATTTTATTGCTGAGCCTTTATCATTTATTTTTAATCTTAGTCTTGTCAGAAATGAGATTCCAAATGGTGAAAGGAGTGAACCCTTAAATCTAAGTAATTATAGGCTGATCTTAAAACTGTGCAGTTTGTCAAAAGCATTTGAATCAATCAACTCAAAGACGTTTTAAAATGGGATGATATTTTATTTAAATATCAGTCTGGTTTTAGGAAACTGTATGGCACTATTACTGCTGCCCTCAAGGTAATAAATGATATTATTGAAGCAATATACTGCAACAAAAAATGATTCACGATTCATTGACTTGTTGAAATCGTTTGATACAGTTGGCCATTAACATGCTCCATCACACTGGTGTGTCTAAGCAAGCAGTATCTTGGCTTGCTAACTATTTTTCTGCTAGAGCACAATGTATTCAGGTATCCACTTCCTCTTTTTTGATGGAATTAAAATCAAATGGCATACCCCAGGGTTCTGTGTTAGGACCTTTATTTTTCGCCATTCTTATCTGTGATCGATGTGAAAACTTATATGCATTAAATATAATGTACCATTATGATTCTGATGCTACTATTATTTATTACTGTTCATCATCTCTTGTACAGGCCTTTGTTTTATTACTATGCATTTGATGTTGTTCCATCTGCAGGAACTACAAAAAATTCATAATGAACACAGACAAATGTTCTCAAATGCAAGTGAGTTGCCACCAAATGTACTTATTTAATCTTCTTTTCCAAGGAAAAAACATTGAAACCATCGCAAGCTATAAGCACTTGGGCTTTCTTATTGATCACCATTTATCTTTTAAATCTCACATTGCAAATGTGTTCCAAGCTCAAGGCGAAGTTATACTTTTATTTTAGAAACTAATCCTGCTTGCACCTGCTAGGTTGTGATGACATTTTGTATGTGGGTGCTTCTCCCCAATTGGGATCCCCTGCATCATTTTGTCTTAGGATTTGTCACTGGTGGGTGAAAACTCTGACTGGCCATGTTCGTAGGAGTATGCACTGGTCATTATGGCCTCCTCTGACAAGATGTCCTGCACTCTACTGTTCTACATCCTAACATTCTATACACTTATATACATTTCATTAAGAAGTCCCAAATTGTCAACTCTATGCATTAACACCAATATTTAATGTGTTTCTTCACCGTGTTGTCATACCATTTACAGTAGTTTACAGCTCGAAAAATATTCAAAATGTGCAGTACCCCTTTAAGGACATTTATCCAACAGTGAGTGAGAGTAATTGCTCTTCAATTATAAATTGTGTTTTTAATCATGGAAGGCTGGCACTCAGTCCGGTCCGCTAATTGCTTTATCCCTGAAGGCATCCACTCAAATTGAAGTGATGAGACTGCTGATGAGGTGCACATTATCTGTACATGGATATAGATGATGAATAAATACACTATGTGTTTATGACATGTACCCTTGTATGCCTCGCTCTCATTATTCCTGACTTTGTTCACAGAGCTTACCTTCACATGGATCTTCAACGAGTACCCGTCGTTTGTCATCCAGGACACGCGGCGATTCGTGTCCCAGAAGACGGGCAACCTCTACATTGCAAAAGTGGAGCCCTCTGATGTGGGGAATTACACTTGTGTAGTCACCAACACGGTCACCAAAAGCAGCGTTCAAGGACCACCGACACCTCTAGTGCTGCGGGTCGACGGTATGAGACAACTCCACTTACTACACAAGGACAAAGTAAAGATACAATCATTTTTGCAAAGTGAGAGTTTGATTTTGCCAGCTGAAATAATAACCACTGCTAGAAAATCCGATCAAATGTCACTATTTCATGTGTAAGACTTGGCTTTAAGGTAAAATATGCAAGATTTTGACTAATATAGCCTTAACACGTTATAAAAATCAACTGATCTCAACATAATGTGAAGACATAACACGTTTAATGTTATGTCAAAGACCTGTGTTGTTGTGTGTGTCTTCATAACTATTGAAGCATGTTAAACAACCAGCCTCATCCTGTCCTATCCTGTAATACCACTTCACCCTCAAGTGGCTATAGCAATTCTCTGTAGCATCTGCCTGCTTCGGGAGTAATGGTGGAGCCCAGCTGAAATTTGCTGTCACTTTATTAAGTTTTATTATGTTTTCAGGCAGGAAAGTAACCATTTAGATTCCCTTATATGTGGTCAGTTTGCCTGAATAATTGAAGGTTCTGCCGGTGGATGATTGATCAGCTGATCTCTTAGCTGCATGATCAGGTGGAGTGACCTGTGTGCATCCCTTTAAATGATTTACCTCTGGCTCTAATTTCCCTGTAGCAATTTTGATATCTTGACAACAGCACACATTCACTATAAACAGTTGGTTTCACGCAGGGCTGCTCGATTATGGCAAAAATCACAATCCTGACTGTTTTGGTCAACAATGAGATCATGAATGTTTAACACTATTTCTCATGGAATTTGCTAAATTCAAACATTTATTGAACTTTAACCAACAAATTTGTCTTTTTAACAGTTTTTTTTTCTTGAATTTTATATAAGTTATGAATAAGATTGTCATTTAATGTCTAGACCCCAATACAGTATAATTCAACTTAACTAAATGTGCCGCAACCTGGTTGAAAACGAGTTTAGGCTTTTAAGGATGGGTGAAATCACACTGCTGTAAAGGAAAGGGGTGCACTGGATTTATAGTACAAGACATAATGAGAGCATCACTGCCAAACAGAATGCGGCACAATAATTGTTTTATCTTTATTATATTGTTTTCATGATCTTTGGAAGCCACAATCTTAATTGAGAATAAAAATGATTAATCAAGCAGCTCTTACGCAGACTGCCACCTATTTAAAACAGGCAGTGGATTGTTACACATCGTACCTTTAACTACAAAATAACTATTTGCTGTTGCCTGTCTAATGTGTTGACTATACTACTTAATGCTTGGACGAAGATGGTTTCATAAAAGAAAACACCGCTCTGCGTTGTTGAGATATTTGAAAGGGTAGAAAATGGTCTGTGGATTTTGCTGCTCAATAAATCCATAAGTGCGTGAGCGTGAGCCTCTCGATTAAACAGTCTAGCTGATCGCATTATCAAAGTTTTTTTTTTTTTTTTTTTTTTTTTTTTTTTTGAAGGCTGATTTTAATAAGGCTGACTAGATTGGAAAAGACAACCCTGTGAGGACTGCTGTGATCCTCCAGAGGCTAAACAAGATAGGTTTGCAATTATGCTTTATAGATGTCTGATGCTGAGTAGAGAACCATTACAGGCATGCGAGTGGAACTTAGGAAGGAAGTAATTGCATTTTAAATCAAAAGGGGTCAGAAAAATCACCATAAGGTATTTTCCCCTAAGCTCGCGAACACAGTCGAGATTTATTATGTCTTTTTTTGTTGTTTTATCGTGACCTAAACTTTGTTTTGAGTTTCTCTCTGTCTTTCTCACCCTTTTTCCCCCCTCTTCATTTATCATGATTTGTCTATTTCTCTCTGTGACCCCAGGTGTGATGGGCGAATACGAGCCAAAGATCGAAGTGCAGTTCCCTGAAGTTGTCCCGGTTGCTAAGAGCTCCACTGTCAAGCTGGAATGTTTTGCACTCGGAAAGTACGTCCCTCTGCGTGTTGCCACAGACGAAACTACATCATTAGTTGTTTACCCTACCCACCCAGGCTGCATGGTATTGCGTGGGTACCCTGTGAAGTCATTTTCATAGCAAAAGATTCCTTGTACTGATGACTATTCCTCGACAATACAGAGCAGAAACACTCACCAGTTAGAGTTTCAGATTAATTATGGCTTGACATGCTTATCAGTGTTTTTCTCCCAGTGTTCACTGACATCAGATCTATGTCTTCCACTGAGCTCCCAGCCCTAGATAAAACATTCCTCGGGAGCATTTTTTCATTTTCGTGGCCTTGCTGTGTGTTTTATTTCCGCGCCTTCAGCCCGGTGCCAACCATCAGTTGGAGGAGAGTGGACGGAGCCTCTTTTGGCAGGAAAGTGGACATAAATAAAGCCAGCGGAGTTTTAGAGATCCCTTACTTCCAGCAGGAGGACGCGGGGATATATGAGTGCGTGGCGGAGAACAGCAGAGGAAGGATCTCGGTGAAAGGGAAGCTGTCGTTCTACGGTGAGTAGGAGGACGG
Source organism: Lepturacanthus savala (assembly GCA_030544235.1). Classification (NCBI taxonomy): domain Eukaryota; kingdom Metazoa; phylum Chordata; class Actinopteri; order Scombriformes; family Trichiuridae; genus Lepturacanthus; species Lepturacanthus savala. Next base: position 17,232,812 of record CM060480.1, read on the forward strand.
TTTTCGCCGACTTTGACACAAAACTTACCCCGCTTCGCACATCTTGCCTTGGGAAAATAAAACCAGTGCCTACAGTCTGCCAATCATGTCCCTAACATGTTTATTTATAGACTTTTACAAGCTCTTCTACCCATATATTCCTCAGTAGTTCTAGTAATACCGAGCGAGATCTTGTGAAATAATAGTGTAGCTTTGGTGCGAGTCTGACAAAGTAAGTTTTATTTGTTGTCGAGCAATCTGTAGCTTTTATTAGACCCCATATATAACTGCATCATATAGTTGGAATGTGGCGGTAAATTAATCTATTACCAGTAGTTCATTTCTGACAAGCTCTTTATTGTGCCAGCGGCTAACACAGGGCCATAGCATGCGCAGATTTATACCACCTTTCAAGGAAAGGTGATTTTTTTTTTTCCCTTCGCCAACACTGGACTTATGGGCCCATATTCCAAGAAAGCTTTTTAGTGGCCCTTGATGAAGGATTTTTATGGTTTCTCTCTCCATTATTTTGCAGTTTTTTTTGGTTTTTTTGCATTCATGATGTCTGCCCACGAGGCTCTGTGGGGATGTGCTTCACTGAAATCATCAAATCCAGATTTTTCTTTCCTGTGAAGGAGGACGCCTTTGATATGATAATACAGGTTTTTTTTCTTTTTTTTGCAGCACCTGTGGGTAAGATGAAATGCTCGCAAAAACCTGTAGGTAGGCTGAGTATTAAATATGATTTACTTTAAAAAGGGAAGGACTTAGATGTCCTAAAACAAGGGGAAAATGGAGCGATTATGTTATGGTCATTTTTGTAAACAAGGTCATAACTTTTCAGCAGCAGCTATCACCGTGTTTGTTCTATGTCTCATAGCCTCTACACATGTGCTCTGCTCCGTAGCTGTGTGGAAGACATGTTTTCCCCTTGTGAGATTTAAGCCTTGTCTCTTCTCAAAGCCAGGCAGGACTGGCCGGACGCCAGGTGATAAAAATCTGTAATCTCATTTTAAACTCCCATAGACAGGAGCTCGCGGAACATCCATCATCTCTATAGAAGAATAGGGAGAATCGATATGGGGGGATGCAGTGTTTTCTCGCGACATGCGACCGACGCTTGCAAAAAGGAACAATGAGGGGGTGGCCTCTCTTTTCAATTTCCCTCTTTAATTGTCCTTGTGTAATTCCAGGGGATTTATTAAATTAGATCATGGTTTCAGCGGTTGACTGAGTCTGAACAGGCTTGCAGGAGATCAGATTGACTTTGTACGGAAGCTGTTTGCATCATGTCTCCCCCTTTTTATTATGTTATCTCCGACGGTCTCATTTGTAATATCTTTAACAGAGCGTCATGTTTGGTTTTGTGTTGTGGCGTCAACTCAGCGATGCTTGCTCCTATTGGAATATGTTTATTTCTTTTCATAAAAGGAAAATAAAGAAAGCTTTTTTACTTTTAAGACAAATTATTATCTCAAATCTTATGTGGAGCTGCTGAAGACTTTGTCTATAACTCCACTGAGTCAGAATTTGTTCTCACAAAGCATAATGCACTTCAGGCAACACATGCAGCACCGAAGATAATAAATACAAAGAAAATAATCAGGGAGAAGCACCTTCATTCATTTTCAGCTTTATGCTTCCAGGCAGTTTTTTTTTCCTCTCATATAATGTTTTTTTTAATGATTTGGCCTTTTAAGATTTTTAGGAACATAGTTTCCAAACTGGAGAGGATATGACAGTCAACTGTTCAATCAACTCCTCCCTTGCCAAAAAAAAAAAACAAAAAACTTTGATCCCCCTCTAGTGTCCCAGTGCACATCATGACTACATTTAAAAAGTTTCACTCATAAGACATAATGGCACGGTAATAGGAGAGACTGTGGTTTGTACTGAAAACCCTTGGTTTAAATCCCTGTGCGTGGGTGAGCGTTTGGCCTTCTGAAAAGTCCTTGACACCAAATGTACCACGTTGTACCTCTGCACACACGTGTCCCTGAAGAGAGATAGGGAGAAAAAAAGGCTGTTTAAGTAAAAGGAGAATTAATCAAATTATGATTATTATTATACAGCAATTATCAAAGTAATGCAGACAAGACAGAAGAGCACAGACCGACTCAACTACCTCTGTCCCCTTGACCCTGGCAGGGCGTTGTGTATTTATGGGTCACAAGGGCCATGAATCGTCTCCAGTGTCACCAGAGATAAGGTGTTAGTCATTTATGTGATATCACCACCACTGCCACCGCCGTCGTAAATATAGAGCCATTTTATCTATGGGTTTCAGATGTTTTTAAAAGACAAAAGCATATAACCTGCGTTATTAACTGCACTGTGAAAAGAAGAGAAAAAAATTACAATCCTTTCAATGTAAGCATTGCCACAATATATAATACCATTATTAAGCTTGATTCTTATGAAATATCAGTATGAAATGTGACAAATTTAATCACTTATATGTTTTTACAGCGAATGCTTATACAGTGAATGGTGTTAACTATTGATCTCGCTTTGTGTTGAGATTATGCAATTGTTTATATATACTGTATATATATATATATATATGTGTGTGTGTGTGTCAAGTAGAGGTCAATTTCAGGTTAATTGGAAGTGGATTTATGAGATGTGCCCTTGGATGATTCTTTAATGAACTAATTGCCTGCTTGGTTGACTCATTGATTTATTCTAAAAGCGCTATGTGCCGTTATTGCTAAAGCGTTCACATTAAAGTAGCTCGTTACAGTATGTGTGCACTATGTGACCTCACAGCTGCACCTCACGTGCCTGAGAAGCCTCAAGATGCCCAGAAGACCATCGGCGACACCCTGACGTGGGAATGCAAAGCCAGCGCCAAGCCCAAACCCTCTTACCGGTGGCTGAAGAACGGAGAGCCTCTGGACCCTATGGAGGTAAGGGAGTGTTTTTTTTTTCTTTTTTTTCCAATATTGCTTCTCATGACCAAAAAAAACTAAGAAATGAACACAGACGTGAGAGCGACTGCTCAATTCTCCACACCACGTAACACAGATCCCCTTCAAAAATATCAGGCATCAGATACTCAGTGAAGAGCATCCACCACTTTTTTATATTGCAATGCCAAATATATGCTTGGTATGTTGATAAGAAAGATGTATTTATTTCCCTTTATTTTTATTTTTAGTATTATCATTATTATTAGTAGTAGTAGTAATAGTAGTATCATTATTATTTTAGTTTTCATTTTGTCTTCTATTATTTCTATTATTTTTTTGTTGCATTTAAAAAATGTATTTCAATCATTTTGGCCATATGTGGATAACACAATTACACACAGTAATGTAACAGTAATATACTTATTATACCATTATCTATATTGTAACTAACTGTGAATAACTGGATTCTGTCTCAGTTAATTCTCATAGTCATATCTCAAAGTTACCACCTTGAGTTGTGAGAAATAATGATTTGTATTGGAAATAATATGTTTTTTTCCTTCACATTTGCTTTCATCAAAGGAAGGTCAGTTTTATAACTTCTCTAACCAGCTATACTCTTTTCATGATTGCACAAGGGTTTTATAATCATCCATTAGCCTTCTGAAGAAATATTATATATATATATATATAGGTGCCGAAATGATAGGCTGTTGGGCTAAAATGGAGCGCAAAACCAGAGATATGTGGCAAAACAACCATCAGAATGCATGGAAGAATAGCGAGAATGGCAAAGGCTCAGCAAATGATCAGCCTCAGGATGATCGGAGACAGTCTGAAGTTACCTGTAAGTCCTGTGACAGTTAGAAGACATCTGTGTGAAGCTAATTTATTAACAAGAATCACCCGCAAAGCCCCTCTGTTAAAAGAAAGACAGGTGTAGAGTTTCCAATTTGCCAAAGGACACATCAACTGGCCTAAAGAGAAATGGAGAAACATTTTTTGGACTGATGAGAGTAAAATTGTTCTTTTTGGGTCCAAGAGTTTGTGAGATGACCCCCAAACTCTGAATTCAAGCCACAGTTCACTCTGAAAACAGTGAAGCATGCTGGTGCAATCATCATGATATGAGGATGTACTCACTATGGTGTCAGGCCTATTAATCGTATACCAGGGTACATGGATCAGTTTGCATATATCAAAATGCTTGAAGAGGTCATGTTACCTTAGGCTATAGAGGAATTGCCCTTTAAATGTGAGTTTCAACAAGACAAAGACCCTAAACACACCAGTAAACCAGCAGCATCTTGGTTTTTATGGAGTGGCCAGACCAATCCCTGGACCATAATCTAATCGAGAACTTCAAAACCACTGTTTCTGAATTAAAACCAAGAAATGCAAATCAATTGTGGAATGTTTTTAAAAAAGTCTTGGAGTGGAATAACAGGTGAAAGGTGTCACAAGTTGGTTGACTCCATGCTGCACTAAAAAACCTGGTCATACAACTAAATATTAGTTTAGTAATTCAGAGAATTGCCAAATCCTCGACACAAAATAGTTCATACACACCCCTTTCAACTAATTGCCTAATGTCACGGCTTTAACAGCGTATATCATAAATGCTGGCTCTTGATGGCTTTCTGAGAATTCATTGCGCCTACTGGTAAAATGTTTGCCATGTAGCAGTAAAAAATATAGTAAAAACCTGGATTAATCTGGTTAGTCACATTGGACTGCTATTATTTTGAACACTGTTAAAAAATACATATATTGACAGTAATGCCAAACCAGACTTCAAATTACACTTGTACAAATCACCTGCTGGCAACTCAACATTGTTTTACCGCTTTATTGTTTCCATCAGCTTTGAGCCAGAAGCTGCTAAGTCAGTCCCCAGACTACCTGTGCTAAGTTACCAGTAATACAAAAATCATGAATTTGTGCTCTCCATCAACACTTATGAAGGTGTTTAACACTCTCCTGGCAACAAACACATTAAGATCACTGAAAGCTGCAGGGCTTTAACCGGCTTGTATTAAATCGTGACGTTATTGTTAGCAGAGGGTCAATATTTGTTTCATTACAACAGCCCCTCGGCAGGTCAACAAGAGGAAATGGGCAAATTCAACGTGTAAAATGAAAGATGATGAGATTACAGTGGATTCAGAACCAGTTTACTTAAAGGTTGCACTGTGTTACCATGCTTTTTTTTTTTTGCTGCATTTTGCTTTCAAGCGTTATTGCTCCAACTCCTAGGCTTGTATTTGGCAAGAACATGTCACTTTGAATGTCTGTATTTGCTTGGGACTAAATTTGGCTTCAAATGAGCCTGTGTATGTGTAGCGTAGCATTGGGGGAGGGTTGTTTGTTTGTGCTTTGCAACGAAGCCAAAGTGATGCCATTTTCAGCCTGTCATCGACTAGGGACCGTCGACAATTTAGCGCTCAATCTTTTCCTATTCGCCGCTCTCGGCATTATCATTAAGTTTCTTCTCTTTGAAAAAGGTGAAAAAAATCACTTTATCATCCAAAACACATTTCTCATTTAGGCAATTTGCCTCATTTCATGTTTTGTGCTGTGGGAGTGTGCTTTCTGCCTTAAAAGAAAGAAACAAGGTGAATCGCAGTCACTGATAGTGTCTGGGTTTGGATTGAGTAATGAGCTCAGAAAACAGACTGTTGCTATTTTTCGTTGGACGTGTCTTTAAAGATGGCTTTAGTTTTCAGTAAATTTGGATTGAGATCTTAAATAATATTTGAAATCTGGGGCAATTTAATTAGAGAGCTGATGATTGCACAGTTTTGCAGTGTAATAGTAGTTATCCACATTTAAATTCATTAATCAAAAGAAATCTCTGGGTATTTTTATTTACACATATGTTTTTACTGGTCAGGTCCACTTGATTGGTCCACTACATTGTGCTCTATGTGGCTCATGAACTAAATTGAGTTTGAGTCCCCTGGTTTAAACTGAAATTTTTAATGTTTAAGGGTTTTATTATTATTATTTTTAATGTTGTTATATTATTATATTTGTACATTTATTTTTAATTTGTAGCTGGAAAAGTACTTATGAATATAATGTATTATTTTTATTATTATTATTATTATTATTATTATTATTATTATCAATAATAGAAAAGTTGTGCACACATAGATGATGGACAGGTAGCCTGGCTAACACCAGACCTCATATTAATGTAGATTGATGTTTGCGAACCATCCATTCATTTGTTTGTATTGGAGGCGTGGTTTATAAAAGCCCAGAACCATTTATTGGGTGCTATAAATGTCTCTCAAATGCATCTGTATGACAGGTAGCAGAGGCCAAAAAAAGCTGTGCAGAAAAATACATATTTTTCTAGTGATTAGGAAAAATAGGAATAGAAATAGGAATCATAGTCATGGATTAACAAAATAACTGGATAGTTTGATGACAGAGAGATTCTCTGTCATCAAGCTATCCAGCTATTTCGTTAATTTTGAAGGGCATTCAAAAAGTCACTCCCTTAACCACCGGAAAGAACCTTATCACTCCACCTGTGCATCTCCGGTATTGATTTGTAAATAACATTGTAAAAATGTATTTTTGTGGGTGGCCAAGGTAACATATTATCCGTACATGTGGCTGTATTAATGAGGCAGGGTGTTACCATTTTCAAAATGCCACCGTCAACAGCGGTAACAGTAAATCAATTTCCAAACCCAAAGGTCAGCGATGTAGAGAGAGATGGAGGAGGAGAAGAAGGCCAAGGGGGCCATTTGTTATTCCTCATTAGAATGGATCAGTCCTCTCGCTCTCTTTATCTCAGCATCTCTTGTGCTCTCTTTCCCCTTCTTGCAGTCTCTTGCAGGATCCCCCCCCCCCTTATTTTGGGCCCCCTCCAAGGGAATTAAAAAGGCGCTATCACTTAAAAATGTCACCTCGGTGAACAAGGACCCACTCATGTATGCACTTTTCAACTCTACCGCCAGCTCTCCCTTTAGTCACATACACGAGCGTGTCTTTTAAGATCTCTTTACCTTCACCTTCCAAAGTCGTGCCTTCCGAGTAGCGTTTTCAGCACGTAATCAGGACTAGGTTCATTACATCACCAAACAGGGCTCCCACGATATTCCTTTTTTTCTTCACAACTTGAAACGCCGCTTGCATCAGAGAAGAGTCGAGCATAATTAACGGCGACGGCCGTGAAGCAGGCGAACGCCACCGTTCGTCTACCAAAGAGATTCCGATAGCGTCATTGCAGAGTCTCTGAGGATTTTTTTTTTTAGCGGGGTAATGTGTACAGAATGGTGCAGTGTGGCAACCAACCCATGCACTTACACTGATCTCTTTCATCCCCCCTGGGCCCTTGCACTGCATAACCTGAAAAGGACCATCTATTCAAAGTCTCTATGTCTCTCTCTTTCTCTCGCTATCTATCATCCCTTTTTTCCTTTGAACTATGCAACCCGGGCGAAAAAAAAAGAAGAAAAAAAAAACCCTTGCTGTGTTCCACTTGGAAACTTGCTGCATCCATCCTCACCCTGGACACCCCTCTGGTGGTGGCAGCTTTACCACCAGGTCACCCAGGCGTCTTGTCACGTGACCGGGCCTCAGAAAGAGCCCCCAACACGAAGATCAGCCACTTTCCCTGACTGATGCTAAGGGACAGTCCTTGTCTTTTTAGGTGGCGCGTCTGTGTAATAATTCCAGATGACAGACAGACTGGCGGCGTGACCCTCTGGACTACTTTGTCAGTGACATTAAAAAAAAAAAAGTCCGGCTACACTCAGTGGGAAAGATCAAGTGCAAGAACAATGAGTGCTGCTTAACACACAAACAACTATTTAAAAAAAAAAAAAAAAAAAAAAAGGGAGTAGAATGCAGTGTCAACCCATGTAAAGGTCATTGGAGCTTCGCCATTACTATGTGTACTCTGCATAGGCATTTTTAAAATTGCATGTACAGTATGTATTTTTTAAACAAATAGCTTCATATGCCAAGGGTTTTTTTTTGTTTTCTCTGCCAACTAGCACTTTATGATACTTGGTAGAGTACAAAGTAGCCCGCGTGCTTACAGCTCATTCCTGAATAATAATTCTGCAGAGGTTGGATTTCAGCCGCTGTTTGATAATGTCTTACTGCTATGTTAAGCAGCGGGAGGGGTTACTGTGGTGTCACCGCGGGCCTATTAACACCACAGAAAATTAGCAGTGTTTCAATTATCAACACCCCCAAGGAGAGAAAAAAGTGTGGCTAAAGCTTGAATTAGATCAGGCCGTTCATCAGAATGAACAGAACTGGCATTGTAGTACTTTAAATGTCCATATATAGCCCTAATTACCCACTTCAAAGCAGTTTTAGTCTAGTATTCTCATTTTAACATCTACTGTAGTATACTGTTATGGCACTATATGTTCATAGCATAGCTTAAAAACAGATCTGACACATTCCTTACATACATAAAGGTCCATTGTGAACACACACACACACACACACAAAATATCACCCACAGTTTGCGGTTTTGCTAATTTTACTACTGCCCTTGCAGTTTGTGATCTGTCACAAGCTTGACAACTGATCAGAACTCATCAAACCTTTTCAATGAAGACACAGGCTTATCTTATCTTTTAATTTGCTGAAGTTGTTTTCCATTTTTTTTGTAAAATCGAAAATCAACAGAGAAAATAGCCTTGCCAAACAGAAGTTAGCATTACCACCTTGTCAAGCTAGCTGCTAGCCAAACAAAAAATGACCAAAGATGTTTTGTTTCCATAAAACAAAGAAAATGTTGATATCAACTTGACTTAAATGTTTGATGCAATTTTTACCGTTATGTATTCACTAACTTATTTAATGCATTAACTCACTTTACAGACAGCACACTAATGTTTAAACTTTGTTGACTTAACCGTTTCCATCTCAGTTTAGTACAGATTAATGTCAACTCTCCGTGTGCTGCTTCAAAGCAAGATAGATATAAAAGGCTTCAAAGGGTGAGTAATAGTAATAAGTAATACCTGAGAATAAAATGTACAGAAACATTTTCATTACTTCTTCCATTTCACCCATTCGTTGACCCATATAAAGCAATGATACAACGATGCAAAAGGTCTCTGAACTAGTAAAACACATAAAAGAATATTGAATTTAAATAAAAGGTAAATAAAATATAATATAACAAAACTTTTTTACAGCAGTGAAAGAAGTCAACCTTTCCAGCACCAGGAAAGTTATTTAAACTAACATTTGAGGGAATTATACAGATACATTGAAATCCTTACCTACACAAGAAAACCTAGAATCCTTTCCTCTATTCTGTTTACATAATGTTATGATGTCAGGTTTGCTTGACACTATCTTAAAGGCCAGAACATCTCAAGAGAATCTAAAGCTGTTACTGTAACTTGTTAAAATGCTCTGGAGATGTTATTTTTCTTAACCACCAGAGGCTCATCAAAATTAGATGTGATGCGAAAGCTCCTCTGATCAATATGGTTTTATATTCACAGTGGGTATCTATTGCATACACGTCACAGTGAGTGAATTGTGCATTGTTTCCATGTGCCTAGTCTACACTCACCGGCCACTTTATTAGGTACACCTGTCCAACTGCTCATTAACACTTAATTTCTAATCAGCCAATCACATGGCGGCAACTCAGTGCATTTAGGCATGTAGACATGGTCAAGACAATCTCCTGCAGTTCAAACCGAGCATCAGTATGGGGAAGAAAGGTGATTTGAGTGATTTGAACGTGGCATGGTTGTTGGTGCCAGAAGGGCTGGTCTGAGTATTTCAGAAACTGCTGATCTACTGGGATTTTCACGCACAACCATCTCTAGGGTTTACAGAGAATGGTCCGAAAAAGAACAAATATCCAGTGAGCGGCAGTTCTGTGGGCGGAAATGCCTTGTTGATGCCAGAGGTCAGAGGAGAATGGCCAGACTGGTTCGAGCTGATAGAAAGGCAACAGTGACTCAAATAACCACCCGTTACAACCAAGGTAGGCAGAAGAGCATCTCTGAACGCACAGTACGTCCAACTTTGAGGCAGATGGGCTACAGCAGCAGAAGACCACGCCGGGTGCCACTCCTTTCAGCTAAGAACAGGAAACTGAGGCTACAATTTGCACAAGCTCATCGAAATTGGACAATAGAAGATTGGAAAAACGTTGCCTGGTCTGATGAGTCTCGATTTCTGCTGCGACATTCGGATGGTAGGGTCAGAATTTGGCGTCAACAACATGAAAGCATGGATCCATCCTGCCTTATATCAATGGTTCAGGCTGGTGGTGGTGGTGTAATGGTGTGGAGAATATTTTCGTGGCACTCTTTGGGCCCCTTGGTACCAATTGAGCATCATTGCAACGCCACAGCCTACCTGAGTATTGTTGCTGACCATGTCCATCCCTTTATGACCACAATGTACCCAACTTCTGATGGCTACTTTCAGCAGGATAATGCTCCATGTCATAAAGCTGGAATCATCTCAGACTGATTTCTAGAACATGACAATGAGTTCACTGTACTCAAATGGCCTCCACAGTCACCAGATCTCAATCCAATAGAGCATCTTTGGGATGTGGTTGAACGGGAGATTCGCATCATGGATGTGCAGCCGACAAATCTGCGCCAACTGTGTGATGCCATCATGTCAATATGGACCAAACTCTCTGAGGAATGCTTCCAGCACCTTGTTGAATCTATGCCATGAAGAATTGAGGCAGTTCTGAAGGCAAAAGGGGGTCCAACCCGTTACTAGCATGGTGTACCTAATAAAGTGGCCGGTGAGTGTATATCACATCTATAAAGTGGCCAAAATAATCAATGCATGTAGCTTCAAGCAATGACATGAAATAAAAAAATAATCAATTTAAGTTGATAAGAGACTAATTTCAGCAGTCAGTTTTGATTGAATGTAAACCTCAAGCTGAACTGAAACATTTGCTATTAACTGTTTACCTTGTCTAAACATACACTAAACCTGTTTAGCGTATGTTAGCGCAGCATCTTCTCTTTTTATTCACAAGACAGTGTTAAATGTGTGTATCTGCACATATGTGTGTGTATGTGTGTGTCTTCAGCAGGACAGAGTTCAGGTGAATAACGGAGTGCTGATGATTAGTAACTTAAATCTGGCTGACGTCGGCATGTACCAGTGTGTCGCAGAGAACAAACATGGCAGAATCTTCACTAATGCTGAGCTCCGAGTCATAGGTAAGACCATCGCCGTTGTTGACTGTCTTGCAGTAGAATTGCCCTCAGAATTGCTCTCATGGAATCTTACTGTTACATGGTTCATATCAGACACTTCATTTTGGCAAATGCTGAAATAATTAATACAATATACAACAATCCGACTGGTAGTGATGCTGTAATTAAAGGTCCATATTTAAGGTCACATCTCTTACACCCACAGTCATGTTGGCCGAACATTTGCTACATTATTTTTGCCAATTGGATCATGAAGACAATTTTATTAAGCAAAAAGAAGATTGAATATTTTCTCTTTTTTATCATTTTTTGTGTGTTTGCATAAAGGAAAAAGGAAACATGGCCATTCATTTTGATTTAAAGCAAAGTACATACAGCACAACACAAATACAACACAAAAAGTTTGAGGGCTAAGCACATTTGTGTCTGCAGTTCTTATGCCAGTAGTTTGTCTGCTTTCGTTATCAAGTATCTGGATGCAGTTCAACCTTCAGCTCGGAAAGTTTAAGCTTTGTTTAAGCTAAATTTAAGTTTAAGCTTTGGTTGGAGCAGCCGGGTGTGCAGAGAACCAGGGATGAAAAATACACTTTTCCTTAAATGTTATTCTATTTAATTAAATAAAAAAAACGAATCTACTGATAATCTTTCCCACAGTATTCAGTATTACAATGTAACCCTTAATTTTCAAATATCTTCTTACTTAGTTGGCAGAACACATTCCCCCAGTCAGAAGATTAATGCCAAACAATGGCATTCAACTTTATACAGATATTCTATTTTAATATTGATAGTGTTATAATGGCAAAACTATTCTAATTACCATCCTTTATAAGCCCCTGTCATGAAATCTTAATGTGATATTCAGTAGCATTTTAACTTGTTCCAGCCAACTCCCTTAGAGCATCATGTCTATGGTGGATATACTAGTAAAATAACCATAACTTACTAAATTTTACTCAATATTCAGACCACTTGGTTTGTTATAATCTCATTAATGTTGTTATTATACTACTTACTAATTACAAATAATTATAATCATGAACTTTCATATTAAAGTAACATTAATCAGAAAGTTAACGTAACCGCCACACACACATAAAGTGTTTTACACACAATAGAAAAACCTTCACGATGCTTTATTCCAATAAATTGCATTGGCAATTATGTGAAAGGCTTCAATTTCAAAATATCCAATCTTCCTGTTTCATAGTTACGCTAATAACAAATCAAAATTGGTCAAGATTTCAGTGAGTTATGAGGTATTACAGATTACAGCCAGAGCTGGACCATTGCAATGTGGCCGCCACGTGGCCTGATTCACCCAACCTTGCAAGAAAGACTATTCATTTGAATGCAAAACTACAATGGAGAAAAAAACAATTACACACACAGTATTCCTTTAATTCATTAGATAGTCTTCTGTTAGTATTTTCTTATTTACATTACAAGGTCTCCCTACAGGCCAAAGGATCTGCTTAAATGTTTAGTATAGAGAATAAGCACAGTTTATTAAATCTGTAACTCCTCCTACTCCTAAACATTTGTTCATGTAAATTACACCCGTTCGTCTTGAAGAGACAAATATGACAAATATCTGGCGTGCAGATGAAGGAAATGCTGGCATTTCACACTTGTCAAGAAATAATTGTGAGGTGCCGACGTGCATACGGACGTGGCGTTGTGTGCTCACATCGTTCACTGGCAGGTGCTCAGCCGTGTCACTGGCGCCAGGCTGCGTGTTCACTTTGAAGAGCTTTCTGCTGAGTCTGTAGCGCGCATACAAAACAGCTCCAGACGCCGGCGCCTAGTAATTAAGGCCTAAAGCAGCAGCAACAAAAGCCTCTCTCTCGTTTTTACATTCCCTCATTTTTGCTCCGGAGCCCCCACAGCCTTATTCCTAATGCATAACGTACTTTTTAAGGGAAACGTATGCATGGAATTGGAAAAAAAAGAAACAAAACACCTTCTTTCAAATAAAATGTCTCCTTAAAAATGATGCACTGTGTCCGCTCCCCCTGCATTTGCATGCGAGCCTGTCCGCCTGTGTGCAAACAAGTATATGTGTGTGTAAGAAGAAATGGAATGCGAGAGCCAATCTACCTAATGGATGAGGTGACCTGCATGTTTTAAGAAGAGTCCTCTGCTCACATTGTCTCTTTATTTGACAGCGTAATGTATTTTTCTCAGTCGCTTTGGTGCATTTCTCGCTATTCTGTTTGCATAACGTCTCAAAACAATTAGTACAAACTGCAAAACTGAGTTGACGACCTTCAAAAGTCACTTGCTTAAAATGGACAGGTCATTACTCAAAAGCAAGTATTTGTGTCAATGAAAGTGTCAGTGTCATCAAAATTAAAAAGTCCTGACACCAGTGTTTATGACAGTTTACTCCCTAAATGTCTCCCTAAAAATTCCGATTTTTGTGACATGACCTGAAAGTACTCAAGACAGAACTATGAACTATTTACACAGACATTTAAAAACTACAGTAAAGTTACATATTACTGTATTTAGTGAGGAAACTGAATACAAGACACTGAATATATATTTCATATTTATTCTACATATGCCCTTGGTAACTCAAATTTATCCGCAGCTTTTGTGCAAAATAAAAAATATAACCTTATTTTAATATTACAGAACATATTGAAGCCGAACATGTAACATACAAAGTACTGTAAATCATTCAATCCAACAACTGATGCTTCAAACAGCCCTGCTCTTCAGGTTTGAGGTTCAACTGAGAGAAATTTGCTCAATTTAGGATCTATTTTTAGGAAAAAGAATATAAAAAGAAAAAAAAAAGATAGCATTTTCATGACAGATTTTGACTAGTTCAACATTATTCAATGTAACAACTCAAGCAATGAAATAAGGAATATTATTTTTACAGGGAATGAGGTTCGCATGCATATTTAATTTTGACTGGCATGACATGAGTGAATGATAAGATGCATGTCCAAAAGCTTTTGGAATTTGTTCGCAGGAACGAGAAACTGCTGCTATGATGCACACAAACGACTAAATGTTATGGAGTTTGAACTAAGTACTGTGCAAATGTTAAAATTGATGTGAGAAATGCACCAAAGCGACTGAAAAGCACTATAAACCTATGCCCTCTTCCACTGTCTCCCTCATGATACTGATATCCCTTCTCTTTCCACTCTCAGCCATTGCTCCAGACTTCTCCCAGAACCTGTTGAAGGCCCAAACTCTGGCTCGACAGAGCGGCGACGTCCTGATCGAATGCAAGCCCAGGATGTCTCCTAGGGGCATGATTTCATGGAGGAAGGGAAAGGAAGCCCTGAGAGAGAGCCACAGGTACCGGCTTTTCTTTCCTTTAGGTGTGTTGTGTGCGGGAACCGCGATTGTTTCGTTTGACTGCTTAACTTGCAGAAAGGTATTTCATCGATTTTTTTTTTCTCTTCCCCCTACTTGATATTCAGGGGACAAAAAAAAAAACACAACCACAGTGTGACACAACACAATTTGAATTTCATAACACGTTCTGCAGCCGTCGCCCACCCCCCCCTCCCCATTATCTACATTTCTTCCCTGAACTCCATTGTACTTTGCTCTCCTGGCTCCTGCACTGTTTACTTAAGGTAATTGGCCATTCCTGGACTGCTGCACTCGGATCGATGCGCTGATGCATCAGCTCATTAGCGGCATGTAAGGCCCGGAGGGTCATTAAGACCGCGAGGCAGACGATGATGATCCAGGCTACCGAGACGTTTGGAAGAAGCAGATGCAAGGCCCCGAAAGGGGCTGATCAATGGGCGGCTGCTGAACAACATACTCCCTGTGATAGCGGCGGCGACACCCGCCGAACTGGCTGGACACCTTGTTTTATTAGAAATCGGGTTAAGTGCGGATCAATGCGGTACCTCTCTGTGCCGGAGAGCAGGAGAAAAAAGGCTAAGAAAAAAAAAAAACAACTTTAATCAGACAAGCCAAAAACAAAGATGTAATGCTTGTAAAGGTGTCGGCGAACGATCAGCTTTCTTCCCGCACGGCTGTGATCAGAGAGACGGTGGAAGGCAGCTTCTGAACTACACGGCCTTCACGTCAGTGAAAAGCATGCAGTTGCTTGCACAAACAGGCAGTAATATATGTCAGAGGAAACCGGACGTTCCGATAATATCTTTAGGTGCAGGGATGCATCAGCGGGAGGCGAAGCCCACCTGCCGACATGCGCTGTGACATAGCGGGGGTCCAGATTTCTCATTTGATAAGGGATTAATTGTTCAACCGGCTCAGCAGCTTTTTTTCCGCATAGAACCTCTGGCATATACATCCTCGCCACAGTGGGGGGGGGAGGGGGGGGGGGGGGGGGGTGCAGCAGGTTTATTCTTGCCCAAATCTGAATGTATACAGGAGGAAGTGAAGAAAGTGATTGTTCATTGGGAGACATGTTGGTTATAGAATCACCACAGAGACTGTGTGCTGCAAACACAAGCCGCTGAACGCTCCGTCCAAGCTCGGCGATTCATCAAACCCCCGAAGGGTCGGAAAAGCGACGCAGGCGTTCCGCACCCGTAACGTGCGATATCAATCAGGCCCATAATGGCCTATTTGAGATTTAATGTTACGACCTTTCCCTGAAGTGGGCTCTCGCTGCCTGCGAGATGTTAGGCTTTTGACATTATTGCAGCATCTCTCGCAAAAAAAAAAAAAAAAAGATCCCCCCCTGTTCCTGGCTCATTAGCGTTTTACTCTCCTCCATATCAAAATTGGGCCGCTACCAATGCTATTACAGCAGTGGCACAACACTAATCCATCCCACTGGCTCAACTAAAATACCCATAATTCCTTCTAATCTTCCAGGGATAATGTTTTTTTTTTTTTTTTTTTTTAAGGATCTGGAGCAGAGGAGAACAAATCAGCTAAGAACAAGATAGGATCTGATTAGTTAATGAAATCATGCAGCAGCGATACCTGCTGCAGCTCATATGCCGCGCATCTATAACGAGATATCTTTATAACAGGGTTGCTGTGCTCTTACGCGGGGAGATTGGAGGTTAAAAGATAAAGTGCTTACCTTAATTTTATTTCACTGCCGACCACTGCCAGAAACTGTAAAACGGATATAGGAAACAGCTCTCAGGAATATTACCTCTAGATCGAGCCGCCGTGGCTAAGATCGTCATGCTAAATGATGTATATTGCTTCATCGCGTAATCCGAATCCATCGGTAATCCCACCACTATAAAACCGTTTTCCAGATGAGACGGCAATTACCAAACATGCGTCACGGCGGGTGAAATGCTCGTGAATAATGCAGAACACTGGTCAATTGCACAATCCTTCTTTAAGTGGCAGTTAAAATATTGTTTTTCATTACAACCTCTTTAGTGTGTCGTGACATTGGGGGGGGCAGGCTGAGCTTTTTTAGATCACAGTCGGTAGCTCACTTTTATGCCAGCCGATGCGATTGGGGTGTATTTACTATAACAAGTCAAGTCAATTTAGTAGCTAGTACACACCGCTTGCACTTTTTTATACAGCACAAATTTCGATACCTTAATTGTCGCAGGGCAACCTCTGAGAAAAGGGTGAAAAAAAGTTCAAAAAAAGGCATTTTCAGACAGATAATGCTCCTTTACATCTTTATATTGCACTGTTCCTTTGAAGCTTTAGGAAAGAAGGAAGCCTGACATAGGCTACTGCACAGTTTAATGGGGAATCTTATCCATGTGACATCTCATATCCATAACTCTTTGTTATAGTCCATTACAAAGGAAGCCCTCGGTTCAGTTAGGAGAATATACCTCCGGCTTCACGGGGAGGAAACAGCCTCTGTAGAAGTGGCTAATGTATTTTAATTCTTGCAGCCTTTAAGGCGATATGGGTCATTTTTGATCATTTTGGGAGGTCCGGGCTGCCGTCAAGGAATTTTTCTTTTTTTTTTCTTCTTTTTTTTTTTTTTTTTTTTTTTACAAAAAGGAGTGTTCAAGTTCTCCTTTCAAACCAGTTATGAATGAAACACCGGCTGAACCCCATTACACTGTCAGGTGCAGTTTAGGATATAAGGTGGGAGCTTTCAGTGAGAGATTTGTGGGCGATGGTGTTAATCAAGAGGGTAATTCATTTTCTAAGGATTCAAATGTGGTCAGGAAATTGTTCTATAAGTAGGCTTAAGAGGCAGTATCATGAATTGGTGCAATATGATTCAATCAAATTGGCACGACCTTTTATGACTGAAGCAAATAACACTATATATATTTTCTACTGTAGCTCAACTTTGAAGAGGTTGAGCTGCACTTTTTTTTCCTGCTCCGCGTCCATCTAAAATGTCAGCGACAAATTTCTCCCACGAGCATCGGCGATGGAGTTTCGTTCTTTGAGAAATTACTCCTCATGGAAGGAAATTCCAACATATGATGGCAGCGATCATGAACATGTTCCCTGAATGAAATATTCATCTTTGCTCATGAGGCTTAATGGTTATTGCTTATTTGTAATAACTTTGACAACACCAGGCCAAATTAATTATCAGTTCAGCAAGCAGTGTCTGTCTTGTTAGCTCGGGGGAATTCATTCTTAACAGTGTGATATATTATTGATCCCTGTAGGGAATTTTTCTTCATGCCACCCGCCCCCCACTCTGGGACATCTCAGTGAGCCAGATTCTTGACTTCAGAAGGACAAACCTGTCCTTCCTCTACGATTATGTTTATTCTCTAGAGAAATACAACGCAAGTGCTATGTTAATCAGCAAGGATGTCGTTCGTTTTCTCCAGCGTGCCGTCACTTCTGCAACAATCACATAATGGAAATATTTTAGCAAGGATGGGTTATTTCAGTGTGATTTGATATCATGACCCTTAATTATTTCTCCATCCCTTTGATGTTAACACATTCTTAGATATTGGACCCTGAGAATATTTATGACATCTATTTTTTGCCTTATCTAATACTCTTGGATGTCAACAAGCGTTTTGCACATTTGCACAGTACTGTTGGAATCTGTTAAACAGTGAGGAGGTTCAGCAGATATTTTTATGCTTTCAGGAATGCCACAAAGACAGACATGAGATGGAAGAGGCTTTTTTTCCCCTTGCTTGTCTGATTTTTTTATTGCTTCACCCACAAAGGAAATTTTTTGTTTTGTTTTTTCAAATAGATATTCAAAAAATGTTGTCTTTGATTAAATCGGAAGCCTTTTTCTGCAAACCACAAACGATTCAGGTTGACAGACTAAATAAGTTAATTTAACTATAACGGTAAACAAAGACAATACAGCTACATTTACACAAATGCACATTAAAGCCCTATATGTAACGTTCAAGCAATACAATGTCTAAAAAAGACTGGTCCGACATATTTTTTTTTGTGTGTAGTCACATTCTGAATTTTCTCAGCAATTTTCAAGCCCTGTAGTGGCATTTACAGGAGGATTACCATGTTAAAATGAACATTATAGCTGTATGTAGTGCAACATATGGGATAACCAACGTTGTTTTGGCAACAGGCCAATAATTTAGAAGATCATGTTTCATTTCTGTCTGTGTATTTATGCCTACTGATACAGTATGTATCCTAGTAACAATTAAATATAATTTAATATAATAGTATTCATTCATTATTCAAACCATTTTTTAAGTTAAATTATTTAGAGTTAAGTTGCTTAACTTGCTTATCAAATCAAATTGTAACTCCTGGCACTTAAAACACAGGGAGCCAATTAAAAGTCACAAAGATAAATTTAGACCAAAGCTTAAATTTTTTGTGCACTTTGAATACAAAATGACACCAACTCATGCTTTTTACTTTGTAACTTTATTACAGACACTGATGAACTGTCAACATTCCTAATACACAGGTGACATGTACTCATATATTATGTATGTGATGTTTTGTTTTGTTTTATGTTTTTTTACCTACAGAGTTACTGTAATGGATAGTGGAAGCCTACGAATTTCCAATGTTTCTAAAATGGATGCTGGACTCTACACGTGTGTAGCCAGAAACCAGTTTGGAGAAGCGAGCAGTGCCGGCAGCCTTTTGGTTAAAGGTAAGATACTACTTTTCAGTATATATCTGTATATATTACAAGTTGAAATCAGTTACATTGTAGTTACATTGAAATCATACTTAAATGTGATAACTTACTTTCAACTGATTTTGCACTATGCTACAATAAACTGTACACACTGACTTGCATGTGTTATATTGACATTAGTTCCCTCATTGAAAATGCACGACAGAACTGAAAAAAAAAAACACACGGAAGTATTCAAACCTGCTGAAGTCGAGTCAAGCAGTCGTCGAAATAACAATTTATCATTTCAGTCTTCAGCTTTGTTGAATAAAAATAGAAATAGAAATGCTGCTTCCGAAAGAGAAAAATAAAGCCTATTGCTGGCCAACAGGCCATTTCATGTTTATTATCTGGTGGGGCTCATAAGTCTGTTTCAGCCCAGGCTACTACTACCTGTCACTCTGCAATACATTGCCTGAGGCTGTGCCAAGTTTTGAATTTACCCTGCATTTTTGTTTTGTCTGTCTATACTACTTATTAGATGTTATTTTACAATTTATTTCAGTGCTATTACTCTAGTATGTTCTATGATTGTATATAGATAGATAGATTAAAGATGTCATATTTGGAATGTATTTATTCAGATACACTTTCTACATACATAACATATATAACCAAAATTATAACTACTAGATTTAAACACTGCAGTTTTTATGAGGATTCGTTAAAACTTTCCAGGGACTCGTGTAAAATACCACCTGTGTGTCCCGGGACTCATTACAGGGAAAATTTTGCAACATGACTTGGTTACAGCAAGAAAATGACGAATGGTCAACATAACAAAAAGATACAATGTTTTCAGACCTCAAACATTGCAAAGAAACAGGATCAAGTTCATTTTAAAACAACATAATTCTAATGTTTACGCTTAAGAAGAGTTCAGAAATAAATATTTGGTGTAATAACCTGTATTTTTAATCACAGCTTAATCAGTACGTCTTTAAGCAGAATGAGAGGTACATGTGCTGGAATTCAATAAATGCCGTAATGATTTATTTAATTTAAAGAATTTTTCAATTTCATTTTTTGTCAAAAAATAAAAATAATAACCATCACACAGAAACAGAAAAAACACACAAAAGTAAATTAAAATAGAATAAAGAAGTAAAGAAGTAATTTGTTTACTACATATAATGACAAATTCAATTAAAATTGAATAAACTAATGTGACTCAGTTGAAATGTGTCAACTAATACAATTAGACACCATTTAAAGAAATGCTTCTCCTCAACATCCTTTCTCGTTCATTTTTTGAAGCTGCCACTATTTAAAATGAGATGCTACGTTATTATATAAACCAGTGTTTTAGTACTTTAGTCATGAGGCCTGATTTTTGGGGATTCAAGGCTCGATCTGGGTTCGTTGGTGACTTGAATAATACTTCAACACCAAAGGTGATATGCAAAACATCAATGTGCTGTTTGCTTGCCGTGGCATATTTTAAGATTGCATTTGTAATGTAATCCAAATTAACATCAGGGCTCATGCAGTTCTCTTTTTTTTTTAACAAGCTTTTGTTATAAACAAAAACATCATTTCTGGTTGTCAGTATTTCGGCGGAACATGGAACAAATTATCTGGCAGACTGCACAAGAGGCTGTGAGACACAACCGACCGGGGTTTGCATTTAAATGATCCGACACTGTACAATTGATATACAAAAAACGTGTGAGGAGTTGCTGATAAAAAAAGTAGCCCTCCTTTTACCTGACATATACGATCCAATTAGTTGATTGGCAGTGGGTGGAGGAATCAGGACATGAGGCTCATTCCATGCGTGTGCCTCAATGTTTAATTCATTTTTTTTTTTTTTTTTTGCAACGTGGCTCAGAGCCATGCTCGGTTTGTTTAAGATTTCAATCCATTTAAATCACACACTTCTGCAGTGCAATGAATTTTCTAGGTCTTTCTAAAGAGCAGAGTCAACAACAGCGCTCTATTAAAATGCCTTTTGGTTATTCCTCTTCACAGGTTTTTGAATTGCAAATTGGTTTGCACGGAATCCCAATTTCTCTTCCCCCCCAGCCTCTTTACATGTACGAATGGAACAGTTATACAGTATAGTGTGTATTTATAATATTGGTCAGAGGGAGAAGATAAATTATATATTTGCTCAAGGACAGTGCTGCTCTCGTGTATTTCTCTGAGGTACTGCACAGGCCCAGTACGTGCAGTAAGCAGAAAAAAATATTACTATCCATCAGGGCTGCAACTAATCAATATATCTATTATTGATTAAACTGTAGAAGATATTTTTTTCAATTAAGCTCATCACAAGGCCACATCAGAAGTCCATAACTGTTGTATGAAATGAAGAAAAGCAACAAGTCCTCATATTTGATTAAATTTGAATGCTGAATACATGATTGATTAATCTACCAATTGATCAGAAGCTGATTAAATCATTCTTTTCACACTTCCACTACATTTAGCGATTTGTTTTTGTTTACTACTGAAATATAACTGCATATGAAAGTGAGTGAGGTAGTGGGTAAGCTAATTATCTATGGCCGTAGCCGGTATCACAAAGCTGGTTGACCGGGGAGGATTTCCATGGTAACTGATGCTGTCATTCAGCTCAGTGGAAAGATAAATCATTCTCACAGTATAGAATCCTGACCTAGATAAAAGTACTGGCTTTTACAACAAAGTAACGTAAGTAATAAAGAGGAATTCTTAATTTCATAGTTATAGAATCACAGAGCTTCGTTGGGAGCAGGTCCCTGCTCCTCGGGATACTTGAACGCAGCTTGCTTCCTTTCCTGCTGTCTAGTTAATTGCAGTTAATTGCATTCCACCTGTCTTCCCAAGTCATCCCTTCAATTCTACAAGGATTTGCTGTCAGCTTCCACTTCATTCCAAACATGTTATTTTTCGACTCGACTGAACCACAGGCATACTATTAAGGTTTCGCTTCTTCAGAATGTTCAGTCATAACAATGCACCTCAGCAATTCCTATGCTAATGCGATTAGAAACAAAAAAATCCAGCCTATACAGTCTCCGATATATACAATAAAAAAAATAAATTAAAAAAATACTCTTTATGGGTATGGGAATTGTCATGCACAGAGCGCACTGTAGGGAAATGGGGGGAGCTAATTTGTGATTTTGTTTCCAGCCGTAATGGGAAATGGGTATAACAGCCTCGCTATCGGAAGCAAAAAAAAAAAAAAAAAAAGTTTTGCCTGCTTTCATTTCACTTCCAGCGCCAAACTTTCCTGAGACTCACCTGGATTGCACTGCTGTGTTCAGCTTCCTTAGGGGGGTGCAAGATAAACAAGGCGGGCTTGTTTTGACAGATCTGGATATAGACCTTTACTCCCCCTGACATGCTGCATTGGCTTGCCTGTCCATTAGATGCTTATGACATGCATGCATAATTCACAGTGGACTGGTGGATGCATGGAACTCCCAGGGTTGTACTATATTTTCTGCGCCGCATCGCCACTGAATGAGAAACGGAGCCAAGACAGTCCGAGATTATGTACAGGCGAACCACACGGAGGATGAAATAGGATGGCTTTTTTTTTCTTTTTTTTTACTCTGCACAAACGGAGCCAAACTATAGACTCAGATCTGACCTTTTGTTTGTTTACTTTACCTCTTCAGTGCCGTCCCTTAATGATATACCATGCTCTGATTCAAACTCAAAGAAAAAAAGATGCGACATAGGCCCGCTGGCAGGCTCCTAAGTTATTTATCTCGAGAGCCTTTTGTTAATTTTTCAGTTAATAGCTGAGACCGGATTCAACTTGCTTTTGAGTGTGTGGCATTTTTTTTTTTTTTTTTTTTTTGCAATTATTTCTCAGAGTTCAGGGACCAAACAGAAAGGAAAAAAAAACAAGGCAGCTGAAAAAAAGTGGTTTACTATTCATACAGCAGACATCTTGAACTGACTGCAAAACAGTACATCTGCTCTGACAAAGGGAAGCCGCTCTGTTAACATCCACCTCTGTCTCGTCGGTTGTTCCTGTTTTTTTTTTTTTTTTACCAGAACCCACTGTGATCACCAGTCCGGCGGGTCACCTGGACGTGACCGTGGGCGAGAGTATCGTGCTGCCCTGCCAGGTGTCGCACGACCCCACGCTGGACCTCAAGTTCACCTGGTTCTTCAACGAGCAGCTCATCCACTTTGGAAGCCACGGGGCTTACTTTGAAAAAGTCGGCGGGGTAAGTGTCGATCTGTTGTGTCTCTGGAGGAAATATTCCGAGCAGAGGTGTCAAAAGTAGAGAATAGTTTTTTTGTTTTTTTTTAATTTCTGAGGTAGGAGCATAGATACTCTCTCTAGGTTTTAAAAATACAACTGCAGAACATGAAGTACCAACTCAAGCTTACTAGTGATTTCCACACTAAATTAAAGTAAAAGTAATTACAATTGTGATTAAGGACAAAGTTTTAGTACAATGCAAATACAGTAAAAAATCATATATAATTATAAATTATAGTTAATAATATATTTAATTAAAAAAATATTCAGTCATTTTATATACCTACTTATTCCTCATTAGGGTCGCAGGGGTCTGCTGGAGCCTATCCCAGTGTGTTACGGTGAGAGGCAGGGATACACCCCAGATGGTCACCATCCTATCGTGGGGCACACACACCATTTACTCACACACACACAGGCAATTTAGAGTCTCCAATTAACCTCAGCATGTTTTTGGACTGTGGGAGGAAGCCGGAGTACCCGGTGAAAACCCACACAGACACGGGGAGAACATGCAAACTCCACACAGAAAGGTCCCAGACCCAGGACCAAGGAGGTCTTGAACCTGCGACCTTCTTGCTGTGAGGCAACAGCGCTAACCCCTGTTCCACCGTGTCGCCCTTAAAAAATATCAATAATATTAATAATAATAACATTTAAAATGTTTTTCTCTTATTTTTTAATCATACAGTTGTAATAATAATAATAGTAATAATAACAATTGAATTACAATAATGAACAATAAAACAAGATTATATGACTAAAATGGAAAAATAAAGCTTGAAATAAGGCGATCTAACTAAGACAATTCAAGATAACTCTACTCAGTATTAGATTAACTGTACCAAAACCAAGATAATTTCACATGATCAAATTACATTTTTTGCTGTGCAGTTTATCGTGATAAGTTTTCGGGCAAGTTTTCAGGTAAGTAGAGCATACAGATAGCTGTGAAAATGTTAGGAGTAGAAGTGAAAAGTCGACTGAAAAATAATGACTCCAGTAAAGTATAAATACCCAACATTTCTACTCAAGTAAGGTAACAATGTATTTGTGCATTGTCACTTGACAACTCTAATTACAACCTATGCTGCAGCTCGGATGTCGTGTTTGAACAGCCCATCATATCACAGGTAGAACTGTGAGATCCAGGAATCATTATTAATGTGCACAAGTGTCTGAGTTGAGTTATTCAAATGACCTTCAAAGTAGTATTATTATGACAGAACAACAGCATATATTTGAAGTGTTGAATGTGTTGTAGTTCAAGATTCTCACGATGGCCAATTTTTCCAGAGATAAAAAAAAGTACTTCTACTGTATTTCCTCCTGACAATCTTCATGTATCCACTTGAACGTCGTGACCTTATCACTTGACAACTTCACAATTAATCATTCTGCTGAGATTTTTTTTTAGCCTGAATGAGACGGCTCTATGTTAGCCTGTTACACTTGTTAATAACTCCTTCTCCATTGACAAAAGCAGCACCCAAGGAATTAATTCTGCCATGCCTATTCTTGCGTTGCATTTGATCACCTTAACAATTAATATGTTTCTCTTTTAATTAGGAAAAGCAATTATAAGGTCTTGGCTTTTTTTATCACCTCTTGTTATTCTTTGCTTTCTCATTGATCAAAAACAACATGCGTGTTATTATAATTGTGTGTTTCCGTGCAGTTCTTTTAACTCCTCCACCAAACCCACGCATGGCACTGATATGTTGTGGAAGGGTAAACGGTGATATGTTATTTCTGCATGGTCACATGCGTTTTTTTTTTTTTTTTTTTCACTGTTGATGAGTCGACTGTGAACACAAGAAGAATAAAGCGATCATATCGTGAGTCATTGGTTTATAAGGTCATCAGAAATCTGCTAATGCTGCCCTTTTATCCCAGTGCACTTTTTACACCTGCAGCAATGCAGTAAAAATCTGTTTTAAGGAGATGAGTGAGTCATATAAAGTTGTAAAGGTTTTAATGTAATATAATACCTTAAGGACGGAGTAAACAATCGTCCTGAGCAAAGGGGGAAAAAATGGATTCAAGCTGTTATCTTCAAATACTGTAGATGTTATGTATAAACTACAGAAATCATACGCAGAGTGTATACAGTTGAAAACCCTAAAGCAGAGTCATTTAAGCTTTGCCATTAAAGAACATAGTGCAGTCGGTTTCCTACCTTTTCCAACTCATTTGCCCACTTGAAAATCTCAAAAATGTTCACGGCCCACGTCCGACCCTGTGAACAAGACAGAGGTCAAATAATATTGTCTATGAGCACTTTTACTTTAATGATAACAATCAAATATTCAGACATGCAGATAACAGGTCAATTTGTGTCAGATTTCCATTTTTTTCCATTTCCTAATATATTCTCAACATGACATATGCACCATAACTGGTGGCCTATTATATTATATATTTTAAATTTAAAGACACTTTAAACACAGGTTTAAAAAAAAAAGAATTATATATTCACTTTTATTTAATCTATTTTGCAACAATGTAATACGTTCTTGACTATTTAAGGTATAATATAATCAGTCAATTTTTATTTGTCATGTCATCACATGAAATGTCATCCCATCAGCTTCTTCACTTTGTGCAAATGAGTAACACCTCACAAATAAATAACAATTATTATTGTCAGTATTGACTTTTCTCAGTATTGAGAAAAATATTCCAAAAGTTGAGTGTACACCTTTATAAATGTCTGATATTGCAGTTAATTTGTCTTTTTAATTTTTGGTTATTTTTCAAGTCAGCCTTAAATAGATGCAAATGTGATGCACTATGGAAAAAATGTAATTTACCTTTTATTCCATCTATAAAAGAGACACAACTATATTTTATCAGGTTGCATATTGTCTCATTTAAATTAATGAGACAACTCAATGGTTATTTATTTGGTGCTATATATATGAAATTTGCCAAAGTGAGAGATGACCCATTCTCTCCTCAGTAATATTATTTTAATGATCTCAGGGACTTTTAAAGAGTGAATGACTTGCAGCAATTTGATATTTTATTTAAAATGTCCCTGGTTATACATCAAAGTAATTATCAACTCTCATCCTGTTTCCCAGTCCCATACTTTCATACAGTAGAGAAGACACCATCTAAACATTAGCTGTACCTTTAAAGTTCAAAGCTAATAATGTATTTGGCATTGAATGATTGTCTGTAGACTAAATGGAATCAGAGCGAATAAAAGGGATAGAGATGAAAGAAGCTTTTTATTTCTTCACAAAGAACTGTCCCCCTTAATGATCATGAATATATGACATCAGTCATTTGATGTGTCCCTGGACTTGTTTTGTTGTCCCTCTCTTTTCCATTATATAAGAAAATTGAGAAAGGACTTTGTGTTTACAGTCCTTTTACTTAATTTTGCAGCTTCAGAATTCTGCCATTTGACCGATTTTCATTCGTTTTTTTGTCTTGTTTGCTTCCACTGGCAGCGTTCGGCTGGTGATATCATGATCCGAAACATTCAGCTGAAGCATGCTGGGAAATATACGTGCGCAGTACAGACCAAAGTGGACAGTGTGTCTATTGCTACTGATGTGGTAGTCAGAGGTAAGGATGTCCCACACATCACATGTAAAAAAAAAAACAGAAAAAAAAAATTGAGTCAGATTTATAGATTTTCTTTAAAGCAGTTGTGGCTTAGCAACATTAAGCCACACATAACCACTGCATATACGCAGCCACTGAAACTATAGCTGCATATACGTAGTGGCTGTCAAACATTTAACTAAATGTCAAGGCAACAGCAGCTATGGAGATACAATGTTGAGACAACAGGCACGTACACGTTTCAGAGAAAGGTTAAGAAATCATCTCCTTGAGTGCTGAGTAGAGTCAATTAAAGGTTCAGTGTGATCTTGTCAGAATGTAGTTTAAAATATTCTAACAGTTTGATTGGAAAAAAATGCTAAAACTTTCAAAAGAATGAAGAGATTTGCAGTGTTAATGTTATGTGAAACACGTGTATAATATATTTCATGTTGTAGAGATGTATACTGAAGTGATCATGCTAACCAGCTAGCCCTGGTCATGTTTGATATTACGATGACACCATCGAAACAGATTCAGTGTAAACAATGAGCTTGACATTAGAAGTGAGTGAGTGATGCACACGTCCTGAAATGTGTCCCAGAAAGTATGTTCAAACAGAACAGATGGATTTGAAGCTGAGTTCTACCAAGAGTTTCATTATATTTTAACAATTTTCGTACTATAATAAACAACATTTCCACATTATCTTTACAAGGCAATTTTATTCCTTGAAGTCAATTTTATTTGGATGGCCCAAAATCAAAATTCAGAGATTCGCCTCAGGGGGCTTTACAGTTTGTACAGCAGCAATACAACATTTCTTGTCCTCAAACCCTCCCATTGTACAAGGAAAAACTCCTAAGAAAACCACTTGAAGTGGAGAAAAAAAAGGCAGAAACCTTGGCAAAGGCAAGGCAGAAGCCTGCAACTAATAACTACTTTGATAGTCGATTAATCTAATGATTATTCAAATGATCAAGTTGTTTGGTTCATAAAATGTTGTGAAATGTCGACCACTGTTTCCCAAAGCTGAGATACAACCTAAAATGCTGGAAACTGGAACCAGAGAATTTGGACATTTCCTTCTTAAAAATGAGTCAAATCCATTATCAGAACAGTCTGGATTATTGTAATAGTTGGCAACTAATCGATTAATTGTTGCGGCTCTAAATAGGAAATATATAAATATATGGATTCATAGTAGGGCGACACGGTGGCGCAGGGGTTAGCGCTGTTGCCTCACAGCAAGAAGGTCGCAGGTTCAAGACCTCCTTGGTCCGGGGTCTGGGACCTTTCTGTGTGGAGTTTGCATGTTCTCCCCGTGTCTGCGTGGGTTTTCACCGGGTACTCCGGCTTCCTCCCACAGTCCAAAAACATGCTCAGGTTAATTGGCAACTCTAAATTGCCCATAGGTGTGAGTGTGTGAGTGAATGGTGTGTGTGCCCCACGATTGGCTGGCGACCATCTGGGGTGTATCCCTGCCTCTCGGGGGATAGGCTCCAGCAGACCCCTGCGACCCTAATGAGGAATAAGCAGGTATAGAAAATGACTGACTGACTGACTGACTGACTGATGGATTCATAGTATATGTGGAGGATGATGTGGTAAAGATCCATGGCAGTTTCCCAATGGAACCAGGACAGAGTAAGGCCGGGACCATGGGAGGTCCAACAGGAAGTGACCTTGGGGTTGGGGGTTAACTGTCAGCTTTATCAAAAAGTAAAGTGTTTAGCTGATTCTAAAA
The DNA here is from genome assembly GCA_030544235.1 of Lepturacanthus savala. NCBI lineage: Eukaryota > Metazoa > Chordata > Actinopteri > Scombriformes > Trichiuridae > Lepturacanthus > Lepturacanthus savala. Next base: position 17,261,460 of record CM060480.1, read on the forward strand.
CACAGTGAGGGTGTCTGAGATAGGAAGACGGTTCCACAGGAGAGGAGTTTGATAGTTGAAGGTTCTCTCCACAAATTCCCAGAGAATTCAGAGTTCATAATTTATGTCTGTTGCTGAAACAAAGGAAATCTCCCATGGATCCTGCGGATTATCAGCCAGTTTCCTTACTCAATTTTGATCAGAAACGTTTAACAAATGTATTGGCCACCAGTTAACATGGAGCAACAATTATCCATCCATGCATTTAATGCATATACAGTATATTTTATTCTGACTGGGGTAAAACTCGAGTAGCTCTCATGACATTGAACACCCTGAAAACTTTTGACTCTATCGACTGACCTTCTTTATTTGAAACTTTGAGAAGGATCTGGGAAGATTTTTGTAGACTGAAATGATTTATCACCCTCCTAAATTCTCTGTCATAACAAGCCTTTCATCATCAGAGCCATTTAGTCTACAGTATATCGTGGAGTGAGACAAGGAGCTTGGCTGTCCTCTTTGTTATTCAATATAGCATCGGAATAGAAGCGTTGTTAGGATATATAAACACTGAAGGCTCAAACTCAGCCTCGATTTTCACGACTGAGTTATTTGAGAGTAAAATGAACACTGTTCTACCAAAAGGTTCCTGTTAGGTGCGTAGGCTGGCTTTCACACCATGAAATCGAAATGAAGGGAAAAAAAAGTGCCGTTCTCATTCGACTTCGTTATTACATTTATTTTGCAACAGCAGGAGCAAAACCCTCTTAAGAAAAATAAGAGCTGTGACTTTTTCACAGCAGTCATAGTCAAGATTGTATGTTGCCAATTCTTTCTTCAATTCTGAAAATTGTCTAACACTTGTCTCATTTCTTCTGCTTTTATTGTGAGACAGGGGCTCCTTTTAAACCGTGACAAACTGTGTTTTCTGTCTTCACCTCTCCAGAAGCTCTTTTGGTGTATCATTTGTCTGTTGCACTCCTCATCTCCCCTGCTGTAAAAAAAAGGATGCAATCAGCCTACTCCAACCAAAATTTAATCAAATCTTGCATTTTTTAAAATGTTACGGTTAGGTCATAAACATGTTATTTATCAATTTGTTTTCATACATGCATATTTAACCAATAATTAGAACACAACACAGAAACATCATTGGATGCCAGCTACGGCTCAATATTCAATGCAGCAGCAGGTTAAAGTCAATCAGCTTCTATTGTTGTTTAGTACTTACTGCTGTGTAAGTGGATCGTGTGCTTTGTCCAATCTATCTTTACAACCTCTACCATTCCTATGTTGTGCACTCTCTCTCTCTCTCTCTCTCTCTCTCTCTCTCTCACTCACTTCTTTGCTATACTCTTTGGTGTCCTTTCCCTTTTATATAATGTATTTATTCATCTATCTTCTTCAGTTTGGCAAGTGTGTCAGTCCCTTTGTTATCACCAAGGCCTCCAACTATAATAATAATCATAATAATAAGTGATCATACACAGCCTACCTTGCTGCTGGTGATGCTAGCAGCCCATTTGTGCTTGCTATTAAAGGTGAACTAAGCTAGCCTGGTAGCTACAAAGCTAGCCAGGTGAATAAAATCAATCTTCAGCTTCAGGGGAAATGAATTATGACTTGAAGATGTTTCAATTGGATTCTACAAAGTAAGGTCATCCGACATCCTTTCTGTACTTAGCCCATAGTGTTTTTTTTAATTATTATTCTGTTTCTGCCCCCAATGTAGCAAACATTGAGTTTGGATTAATTGTAGTTCAATATCACTCTAGCCCTCAATATGCATCAGCTCACACACTCTGAATTTTTGTTTTTCTGCCTCCTGTCTTCATTAAAGGGGCTTATTATGAAGAAAAGAAATTCACTACTTGTGTAAATATTTAGATTTATAGCGGGGGTAGGCAACCCTGGTCCTAGAGAGAAACTGCGGGTAAAGCTTTTGTTCCAAACAAGCAGTAACACACCTGATTCTACTAATGAAGGTCCTTAGCAAGGTCTCAATTGTTGACTAGTAGGCTATGACATAATTAGCATATCCTTGTTTGAACCTGAGTTTTCAGAGGGTCCACACCAAAGTTTGTCATTTGGTGCAGAATCAAGTGGACCCAGACCATTTTCTGTTGGAAGTCTCTGTCGCTCAAGTGTGATTGATTGGAATTTATTGCTTGATGTGCATTAACCATAGATGATATGAACTGATGAAAGCAGCTCCTAATCAGACCCCAGCAGTCTGAGGGGTGGGACATTTCCAACAGTGCTAGGCCAATCATATGCAAGGCAGACTGCATTGCTGCTACAGGCCTAACTAGGTGCTTTTAGGCCATAAAAGCATGCTGATTTTTATAAATAGACCATGAAAGTTATTAAATTGCAAAAACAGCAAAATAGGGCTCCTTTAATGTCTACAGCAGGGGTGGGCAACCCTGGTCCTGGATAGCCACTGTGGGTGCAGGGTTTTGTTCCAAACAAGCAGTAACAAACATGATTCTACTAATCAACGAATAGGGTCCTTGCTCTGGAGCTTCATTAGTAGAATCAGGCATGTTCCTGCTTGGTTAGAACAAAAACCTGCATCCACAGAGGCTCTCCAGGACCAGGGTTGCCAACCCCTGGTCTACACAGTATGCCATCCTGTCTGAGTGAGCTATACTTATTATCCTTCTAGGCCCCCCAGGCCCTCCTGTTGACTGTCAGGTGACTGCGATGACAGAGCCCACTGCTACTCTGTCCTGGGGACCCGGGGCGGACAACCACAGCCCCATCCTGAGCTACACCATCCAGGCCAGGACGCCCTTCTCTCTTGGGTGGCAAGCTGTTACCACTGGTAGGTTGGTTTTCATCTGACAGTCTGTGTGTAGGCTATGCAAATGCAAAGTCTATCGAGCAGATAAAAGGCAAGGGGGGGGGGGGGGGGGGGGGGGGGGATTGGTATCTTTTTTTCAAACACATGAAATAACAAATCATCAACTCGGCTCATTTTCAGTCGCAGCTTTTTCAGGGCTTTGATGAAAGGTTATTTCTGTGATCTCTCTCAGTTCCTGAGCAGCTAGGAGGGAAGCAGCTGTCAGCCACAGTCATTGACTTGAGTCCCTTTGTGGAGTACGAGTTCAGAGTCCTGGCAACCAACGCCATAGGAACAGGAGAGCCCAGCAAACCCTCCAAAAAGACCCGCACCAAAGAATCACGTATGTATCAGAAGTGCCTCACGTTTCCTCCGCTGCCAACCATGATACAAATTGTTTCCAAATTATGCACGTTATATATGTGGAGGCATCCTACTTCAGGACAGCAATTAGATCCCTTCAAAGAAATATACTGTGCCAAAGTATTTCAGAGAATGCTCTACTCCTCTGGGCATGCAGCACATGAATGAACCGTTCACAACAAATAAATTGTTGCCAGGCAGCATCAGCCAGACAGTTTCACTTGTGTGGCGCGATTAGAGAGAAAAACAAATCTTCTGTAGGGCAATGTAAAGAAATAAATATAATAAATACAGTTTTGTTAGTTTGTCTTTATTTAACATGTAAGCAGTGAAAACAAAATAAAAATACATGAAAAATAAGGGAAAGGAAAATAGTGAAAAGAAAAATAACAAAAAATAACAGTTTCTACATGCTCAAAAAGGGGGAAGGAGGAAGTGAAACCTTATCTAAGCGTACCTCTTAACCCAGATCCATTAAGGCAGTATGGTCAGTATTAAATTATAAACATGAAATAATTACGCAGCACCATATATATATGATTAATGTTAATATATATAAGTATTATAAGTAATTAGAGATGGACAAATAGAATTATTAACACATCAATATAGTATAATAACAAATAACAACAAATAAAATGACAATAATTATACAGTTCCATTAAAAATGTATATGGATATGAATATATAGTATAAATAATTATAATTATAATTAAAATTATAAATACAAATACAATATTTATTATAAAACTATACCTTTACTTAAGTACAATACTGTATATAAAACAATATAGATACAAATAGTTATATAATACTTCCTTGTAAAATTGACTGAGTATAAAAGGCAATATACTTAAATACCCATATATGCATACACACATACTATTCAACATTATTGTACTTGTACTAAATTGTACTAAAGTTAAAGTTCTTTTAAAATTCCCATGTGTGTTTTTAAACTGCTTTAAGCTTTGTCTTTTCTGTACTTCCACACTTATTCCACAAATCGACTTCTTGGATTAAGACACAAAAGCTCCTTTTTGTAATGCATGAGCTCAGAATGTATGATTAAGAACCAACTGCTGTAGTGGATTTTAAATATAAATGCACAGTTTCAGGCACATGCGTCACTGAACAGATATGCATAGATACGTACATATAGATATGCAAAGATAAATATACCTTCCATATCATGTATGTGTGCAAAGACAATCAACAGAAACTGTTTGCCTCGAAGAAAAATATGATATATATATATATATATATATATAAATTATGTATATTTTGAATCTCATTTTTGAATTGCAGATACGTAAAGATACAGTATATTGATACTATATATATAAATATATCTGATATTTCTAAAGTTGTGGTTGACGTGTCAGTTCCCAGAGTGACTCCGGCCAGAGTGAGCGGAGGTGGTGGAGGACGTTCAGAGCTTGTCATCACTTGGGAGGTAAAGATTCATTACAGGATTTTTTGTTGTTTCAATGAGTAGATCTGACTGTGTTTTCTGTTATGCGCTTTATTTAAATACATAATTGAAATGAAATTTGATTTGATTCATTATATTGTTATCAATTACACAACCATGAAATATTGGGCAGTTAAAAATTCCCCATCCCCATTTAAACAGTTCTGTTTTATTTTTCTGTATAAAACCACTTAACCAGACAGAATGACGAGTTCATGCAAGGCTTGCAAATACACAATCCCCCTAGGCACTATTCCTCTAAGTACCCGTAGCGCCTTTCTTTTAGGTTTTAATATCTTTAAGATCAGTCATGCCCGTCTCTCTTGAGTCACCCCTCTGAGTCATCTCGTGCCTCCTTAGCCTGTGCCTGAGGAGATGCAGAGCGGCCCGGGATTCGGCTATGTGGTGGCTTTCCGCCCACTCGGGGCACAGGGTTGGATGCAAGCTGCCGTCACATCACAAGACGCCTCCAGATACGTCTTCAAGAATGAGAGCATTCCTCCCTTTTCCCCTTACCAAGTCAAAGTTGGGGTTTACAACAACAAGGGAGAAGGCCCTTTTAGCCCAGTGACTACTATCTACTCAGCAGAGGAAGGTGTGTACGATTTAAACTACCCTATATCGAAGGGGTAACGGTGCACAAGAGTCATGGGTTCAGTGCGATGGGAAAAATAAAACATAAAAACAGCCTCGATGGCAGGGAGGTACAGTCAGGTTTGCCAACGGGTAACTTCAGCATGAAAAACTCAGACCTTTCCATATTGTGATATATTATGCAGTTAAATGTAACCTGCCATAGGCAAGGCCATATTTTTATGGTGAAATTGGCTGATGTCTAACAAAAAGATTCAATAGGCTCCAAAACTTAAAAGCATAAGCATCTTTCTTATAAAAAAAAACTATTACAAATTAAATAATGAGGAGTGGTTCGATTACTTTGGCCTTGGGCTGATGCAGGCAAGTTAAGAGATTTTTGCACTCCTGTCCTCCTAATTACTGATAGATAGATAGATAGATAGATAGATAGATAGATAGATAGATAGATAGATAGATAGATAGATAGATAGATAGATAGATAGATAGATACATACATACATACATACATACATACATACATGAATTTTTACCATTTTTTTATTCTTTTCTTTCCAGAAAATAGGTATAGAATAGAATAATAGATAAATATGTGTCAGGGTTGAAAATGAAAATAATCTACATGAAATGTGGTTTAGTGTTTTCTACAAAATCATATTGACCAAGAAACAGAAATCAGTTTGGACACCACACTCATCCTCCAAAAACTAGAATCCTTTACATTCAAAAAAAACCTTTAAGCTATGGTCTTAATGGTTATGCTACTGTTTTTACTGTGGCTTTTATGGTGCTTTTAAGCCTAGAGCAAAAAAATATGTCTTTGTGGGATAATAAAGCTGCTCAGAATCTGAATCTTACCAGGAAAAGTTGAGAGAAAGGCTAATCAATTGTGTAGATAGGTACACTTGCATCATCACTACCGATAATTTAACACTCAACACAGGTTCTTCATTTGTTTCGTATATTTGTCCTAATATAAATTCCAAATAAAATGTGTTTTTTTTCCAAGGCACTCACACAATCGTAAAAGTACAAATTGGAGGGAGCTATAATAAATTTGTTAAGTCTGACTGCAGATATGGATGCAGTGAATCCAGGTCTTCTCTCTCATCCTGACCATCCTGTGTGTGTGTGTGTTTCAGAGCCCAGCAGAGCTCCGGGGAGGCTGCGGGTGAGGAGTGTATCAGCGTCTGAGGCAGAGGTCACCTGGAAGCCGCTGCCCTGGAGCAACAACCGCAGACGCATCCTGGGCTACGAGGTCAAACTCACACAAGCCCACACTGCGGTGGACAATACCAACAGCTAGTGGCGTTATATTTCTGTTTCCATTGGGAGACAATTTTAAATTATAAATATGGTTATTCATTTTCATCATATGAGCATGAGATGAATTCATCACCCCAAATGTATCGATGGAAGTATTACGTATTGGTAGTCGCACGCTGGCTGAAAAAGTGATATGTGTGTATCTGCTGTGTGTTTTTTAGTTGAGGTACTGGGGTGAGAGAGAGAAGCAGGACACAGCCAGTGTGATTAGGACGGTGGGGAATAAAACCTCAGTACTCATCAGGGATCTGGAGGGCAGCAGTACCTACTACATGTCCCTGAGGGCCTACAACAACGCTGGAGTGGGTCCACAGAGCAACATAGTCAATGTCACGACCAAGAAACCACGTAAGGATTCACTTTACTTGTTATTTTTTTTATTTGTTTTACCTCTGGCTGCAGGAGCCTTGAAGGTACCAGGTGGAGTTTTCTTGCACAACAAGATTTTTGACATTCTCTAAAATGCATCAATAGTTGAAGCCTAAAAGATAATACATTTTCTTCCCTGAAATCTGTCAGTTATATGCATCTATATCAGATAGGGATGGAGTATTGTACGAGTACTTGTATTTGAGTACTCCCTGATACTGTTACCATTACAGATATCAATATCAATACTGATAGCGATGGCAGCTTTGGTAGCACCATGTCTGTGATATGGCTACAGCTGGGAATCGCATGCTAACTCCCTGGACATTTTCTTTCACTTTGCCTGCTGCAGAGTTGGCTAAGAACTCTCAATATGAACTCCCTATATTCTGCATCGTGGTGGGATTTCAGGTGTTTAATTAAATTGCTTGTGTTGTAAGTGGCGGATTTTGTACCTTCTCTTGAGGTTTTTGCTGGACATAATTTGCATTCTGCTTTGTATTTATCACTCCCATTCACCTTAAAGTAGTTCCACGCTGCTGACATGACTCTTGCCGTTGGTGCCTTTCAGCCATGCATGTAAATCATGAACTGCCGTAAAGTAATATCGGTGTTGGTGGCAATTTTATGAGCATGTGTACGGCATAGAACCGATACATGATACCTGATACCGGTATCTAGGCATCCCTAATATAAGCTTTCAGTCATCTTCTTCTTTCCTGGGGTGGTGCTTTGTTATTTCCCTGGTAATTAGGGCTGCAGCTAATGACTATTTTGAAAGTCAATTAGTCTTTCAATTATTGAAATGATTATTGGATTAGTTGTTTGCTACATAAAATGGTGTCAAAGCTGAAGGAAAAAGCTATATATATTTTTTGTCCAGACCAACAGTCTACAACCCCATTTTCTTTTTAAAAAAATGACTCAAATCAAATAATTGATTATCAAAATAAATGGTGATCAATGTAGTACTCTTATGAGATCTATTATGTATTCATTCATAATAAGATTATTGACTGTTTTCTTCTATCAGAAACGTGTAAGAGATGTTACTTTTTCACTTGACCTTTTTTTCCCTCGATGCTAAAAACTTTGTGACGTGTTCTCTGCTGGTGTTACTATTAATGTAACAATTGGCAAATGATCAATTAATCGACTAATCATTGCAGCTCTACTCACAATCGCATGAAACAGCGTGAACACATATGATAGACGCTGCAAATCTTTTAGTAAATACTAGTATCATTTGCTGTCACATCCAGCCATTTTTCTTGTCAATTCATGAGCTGATAGGATCCTAAATACATGAGCTAACTGTCCATTTGCATCTTGTTACACCTTGTTATACTTCTACTATCGGAATGTTTATCACATCAACTGCATCCCCATGTACGTAAAATTAAAAGTGGTCAAGACCTCTATAGAGTACTTGTAAAGTTTCACTCTGGACAATTTTTTAATTAGATAAGAACTACTACTATGATTTCTATTATTATTAATGTGGTTATCCCCCATTAAATGGGGCTGACAGGGTCTAGCTCGACTTCAGGAGTTGCCGGGACTTGAGTGCCGTGACCCGATCCGACGCACCGGCTCACCCAGCCATGGGGCTGACTGTCCGGGTGCTGCCGCAATAATAGCAAAGCTAAACTGGCTGACTACCGGAGACAGTCCGCTCCGTGGTTGTGCTGGAGGTAGACAGTGATTGGCTCTTTGTATTTTGTGACATCTAAAATCTTGCTTACCCAAGGCATGTCTCAATCTCAGATTTTCAGGGGAGCGCACAGACATTTTTCCCTTCAGTAGAGATATTAGTATTCAGTAGAGTGACATATTTTGCATATATACCCGTCAGTATAATTATTTTAGGAGAATAAACATAAGAAGAACACATTTTTAAGTGGAGGGAAACTTTGAGATTTGAGAGATCTTACATATATTCCAGCTGTATAGGCAGTCATAATAATAATTAATCTAATTAATATTTAGGACCAGACACCACTCCAGAATTGTGTTTTTTTTCCTTTGCTTCTATTATAATGAAACTTAACATAGTGAGAGTAAACTTTTATTTGTATTACAATTTTTATAAATTAATAGATTTAAATATGCAAATGAGGCTAAGAAACGAAGGATAATGTGCACTAATTTGCATATTCACCTCAATAATTTCTCACAAAATCCATTATTATATAACATTTTTATGAATTGTATTTTGATACCAAGCACTTTCATCAGATATTTATGAAGGGATTTGTCCAAATGTTGTTAGAAGTACATTGTCAAAATGTCATTGCTTTATTGAATTATGTCAAAAAACACCATATGTACGCATAGTTAACATTTAATGTCACATAAAAGCTAAATTACTCTCTGTATTCAAAAAAGCCTTCATAAACGTCTGGATATAAGTCCTAAGAATCATATCATCATGTGAAATTCTGTTCTGAAAAATAATTTTGGGTGCATTTTGAGAAACTGGCCTTTAAAGAATGAAATGTATGTATGCTGTAACTGTAGATGAGAATCATGGGCTAAAGTGATGAAACAAAGGTATTTGTAACAATAGATTGCAGTTTATTTGTACATTTTATGAAAGTATCCTGGCGATTAATGCAAAATATGGTGTCTGGCCTTAAATATGGAAAAAATAATGTGTCAAAAAAAAACAATCACTGTGGCAGAAGTAATAAAAATCATCTTAATTAATTCTCTGTTTGGTGGCAGTGTACTCACCACTGCTGCCCAGGTCCCTCTCTTCCATTTCGCTTTTGTCTCATGGGCCAACGAGGCAACAACAGCAACCAACAAATCCTGCATCTTTAAAATTTCTCCTTATCTCCTTTGATTCACTTATCTAACAAAATCTCAAATATTGAAATATGAAATGGTTCTCACAGAAAAGATATATGTGATTAACTGGAGTGAATCAATTATAAAGCTCCTAACAACATTACTAATAATACAAATCATCTCTGAGTGATTTTACACGTGTTACACATTCTTGCATGTTGCTTCTTGTCTAACCCCCCCCCCCAACAAACAGTGAAACACAAGACTGCTCTCACTCCTACTCAAATATTCCCAGAGTCATATCTCACTGTTAACAGTGCGATGATAAAACTGATAATGAGAAATATCCTTCATGCCGAGTTGATTCTCGCCTTAACTGTTTATTGGTTTCTGAGTTGGCTTGTTGTTTTTCACCCTCCTCTTCCTCTCTGCTCCTCCTCTCCCCTTCCTCCTTCAGCGCCGAGCCAAGCCCCGGTTAAAATCATGTGGAACACGTCCAACTCTAAGGTCATCCTGAGGTGGGACCAAGTCCACGCTCTGGAGAACGAGTCAGAAGTCACAGGATATAAGGTAAAAAAAAATAAATAAAAAAATTGAAAAAGTGGAGAGTTTTGCACTTCTCCAACAGAGCGATCACTAAAGGTCCTGTATCGTAAAAAGTAAGAACTGAATTGTTTTTTAGTATTATTATAAGAAAGGTCTAGGTGTTATATCCCATGTGTCACAAAACACATAGAGCTGTTTTTTCAGAGAGAAAATGTAAAACTATACACTACCGTTTAAAAGTTTGGGGTCACTTAGAAATTTCCTTATTTTTTTGAAAGAAAAACAGATTTTTTCAATGAAGATAACTTTAAACTAATCAGATATACACTCTTTACATTTCTATTATGGTAAATGACTATTCTAGCTGGAAATGTCTGGTTTTTGGTGCAATATCTACCTAGGTGTATAGAGGCCCATTTCCAGAAACTATCACTAACTAACCCATGTTCTAATGGTACAATGTGTCTCATTGCATCAGAAGGCTAATGTAATGAAAAATGTCTATTCAGTTTACAACTCATAGTGGTAAATGAAAGTGTGACTTTTCATGGAAAACACTAAATTGGCCCCCAAACTTTTGAACAGTTGTGTATTAAGATGAATTTTGCTAGCCAAACTGTAACATAAAGCTATCACTCATACACTCATATTTACCAATAGACATATATTTTCCCTGATGATGTCAGTTAGAGGCCTCTTTATTTAAGATGCAATAGGAATCTTATCTTCTCACTTGGTATAGTATAGTATAGTATAGAAAGCCATGTTGTTCCCATTTCACATTGAAGCTGTGGCTACAGTAGATGAAGTCTGTGAAGTCCTTGACAAATTTCCTCGTTTCTTTACAATAACACCCACATGCCTCAGACTGACACAAACTGAGTCACCGCAGCAAAAGGAGACATACAAATAAAAATGTATTGTTCTTTTTAGATTTCAATTCATTTTTACCACATTTTGACATTTCACTTATCACAGCCGCATCGTTTGTACATCTATACAAACTATCTGCATACAGCTCTGGAAAAAAATAAGAGACCACTGCATATTTTTTTCTGAAATCAGCATCTCTACATGTATTTACAGTCATTCCATTACAGCGTCTGTTGAATTCTAACACATGCACACCTCCTCATTCTGCTTAAAGAGGAACCAGGAGAGGAATAAAGTCACCCAAGAACAATGGTAAAGAGGAGAGCATGACAAGACACATGAAAGCTGTGATTCAAAATAAGGGTTATTGCACCAAACATTGATTTTTGAATTCTTCTTAAGTGTAAACATTAGTATTATGATGTTATAAAATGAATTTGGTCTTGTTTCTTGCATTGTTTGATGTTTGAAAACATTGTATCTCTTTTGTTATTTTGACCATTTTCATTTTCTGTAAATTCTCTAAATGATAATATTTTTATTTGGAATTTGGGAGAAATGTCAGTAGTTAATAGACTTGAATAAAAATGTTCCTTTTGCACAAACACATACTTAGTAAAATCAATAAAATTGATAATTTTGCAGGGGTCCCTTTTTTTCCAGAGCTGTATTTCTTTAAGAATTGAATATCAGGTTGTTTTATCGGCTTTAAAAAAAAGGAATGCTGTGAAGTTTGGGTCTTAGTCACCTGCGGTCACTGTAAATTACTCTCATTGCATTAAAGAGGTCTCGTACTGTATGTTAAACGGGCCTGCGTAATAAATTCCAGATAAGTTCAAGCTACAGTTGAACAGCCTGGACACACATCTGTATTTTCCCCTTTATTTCCCCTGCAGCCTGATCCAGCACAGTCATTTGCAGTTGCAGCATGATTCATGCTTGTTAGTTTCGGAGGCAGCACTTTACATCTCAATGGGTTATCTGAAAGAAAAAAACCCTCGGTTTTGACTGGGCTTTTATATTTCCTTGAAACTCTTCGGCCGTCATGCCGTGACTCACGTTCCCACTATGTGTCCGTCTCTGCTTCCTCCAGGTGATGTACAGCCAGGACAAACACAGCCGTCCCAGCGTGGTGGAGACCAACACCACCTCCCTGGAGCTGTCGCTGCCGGTCAACCAGGACTACGTCATCCAGATTAAACCCTTCAGCGAGGGCGGGGAAGGGAGCAGCAGCCGGCAGATCACCATCCCCAAGATAGCAGGTGAGGCGATCCTCTCCGGTTTTTGCTCAGCGGACCCGATGACACTGGTTGCTGCAGCAACGCTGACCCTGAACAGTGATATGTGGGCGGTGGCGGCAGAGTTTGTTGATTTGTTTGTTTAGGTTAGGTCGTGTGTGTGCAGTTGGACATAGAGAGTATGCTGCACATGATGGGGCATGAAGTTAGCAAGTAATGTTGTAACGTCAGCAACAATAAGTCGATTCATTAATGACCCACTGACTATTTCACTAATCGTTAGCTATTTTGAAATCAATTAATCAACTTAAGTAAATTTTAAGAAGAAAATGACCAAATTCTCTGGTTCTGGCATCTCAAATCTGATTATTTTCTAGTTTCTTCTGTCATTTTATAGTTAATTGATGATCTTTAGGCTGTGGAATGTTGGTCAGAACAAAAAAAGAGACATTTTATGTTGCGTCTTCAGCTTTGGGAAGCGACATTTTACACCATTTTATGATCCACACAACTAATCGGTTAATAAACATTAGTTTAATCAGTGATCAAAATCCTAACGGCAAAAACTTCGGGATCGGGGCTGTTTTTATTGTAATATGCATCGTAGGCGCTTGTATTTGTTGCACCGTAGTGCGTATTTGACAGTTTTAAAATCATATGGTCAGAATTTCTAAATATCCTAGTAGACCTTAATACCTTCATAGCGCCCAATCCTTCGACTCACATGTTTCTGATGATAGATTATGTCTCACCTTCTTGGGGTCGTCCTTTACACGCTTGAAATGATCTCACACTTTTGATGATTTCCTGCCCTGACATAAGCCAGGTTTATGGTCGTCGCAGCGTGTGCATATCAAAAGTGACATCATCACGTCAGTGTGAAAGGCTCCGCAAGCTGTTGCTGCTGGCGCTGGATTTCTTCTTTTTTTTTTTTTAAAGGAACGTGACCAGGCACACAGTCTTCATTTATTTATAAAGGTCCCATATCATGCAAATAGCCACTTTCACGACCCTCTTTGTGCTCAATAAGGTCTATAGAAGGTTATTGGAAAAAAAAGTATCACACATAAAATACTAATGTTATCTAGGGTTGGTTAATGGGAATATAGGGAAATAAATCTAAAATTTACAGAAGTGAGGGTTAGCCCTTAACAGGCTACCTAAATAAATTGTATTTTAGCATAATCTTGGCTAAAACAACCAGATTTAATGCATCGTTCCCTCAAGAGCACAAATGGTTTCTAGATCCCAAGAGGTGACACTTCTGAGCCTTAAGCACAATAACGTTTCTTAATAAAGCACTACCATAGCCACACATTTGAGCCTATCAAGTCAAGCCAAGTCAATTTTGATAATAATATGGGGAAAATATCTGTCTTCTATAATGATGATGTTTACCTTCCAAATATTAAATAAAAATGTATTCATACGGTAGCTAGCTACTAGGTTTGGCGCATAAGCTAAACATAAGCTGTTTTTCATTTCATTGAACTTTTTTTTTCTGTGACCATACAAGAATTTATACATCAATACATCAAGTATTTTAAAGACCATTCCATTTTTTGTGAACTATATTTCTGGTTATGCTACTGCATTAATGCTTTTACAGCCATTCTTGTTATTTTATTCTACAGAAGAAATGCCACCTTCACCATCTGATGTGTGGAGGCATTTCTCACGAGCTAACGTTGAAGGAAAGTCTTTGTATATGTGTGAATATTGTGGAAAGCCATATGTGAAGAATGCTACAAAAATGCAGCAGCATATTGCAACGTGCCAAAAATGTCCTCAAGGCTGAAAACATTCAGCAGACAAGAGTTCCACTCCAGGGGAAAATGAATCTGCTGCATCAGAGTCAGATAAATATAAATATTTCCAAAAGTCCCCATCTTAACTTCTCATGGAAACCTTCTGGAAATTTGCAACTCTAATGTCCTGTCACTTGCCATTGAGGCGTCAACTGTGTTTGGCCACAACCATCTGTCACTCAGAAACCAGTCAGCCAATCAGAAAAGAGAATAGTCAATATTAATGAGACAGGCTTAAAACAACATGTGCTTTCTGCAGTGGTGCCACTGTAAAATTACATTGGGTTAAATCTTTGTACCTTAAATCACAAATATGATCACAATAAGATTATAAAAACTTCAAAATAAAAACCCCAAAAACCCATGATATGGGACCTTTAAACTACATATGACCCCATATTTACAGTTAATATTAGTAAGCTGGTGAAGTGATGTAGGAGTGTGTTTTTTCTTCTTTTCAATCAAACTATGTCTGTTACTGTGCCTTCACAGGTCTGACTCTTTTTAAAGTCAGGTCACCCTGTAAATGAGTACAAGGAACTATAGTGCCATCTATTGAGACATGTGTGTAGTCACACCACACACACATTTAATACTCAATGCCTACAAGTGTATGCTTGTACTGTGATCATTTATGAGGCCTTATCGTAAGAGTTTATATTGAAGGCTCTTTTAGAGAGGAGTCAAATGCACCAGACAACAGCAGACACTAAGAATACCGAACACCTTTGGGGTTTTGATTTGCTTGTGCGTTTCAGGCTCCATAGCCATAGCTGCGGCTGCTGCGTCCCCGGCGTTTCCCCCGGTCCACCTCGCAGCCCTCATCCTCACAGCCAGGACTGTGCTATGACAAACATCAACCAGGAACGGCAGCTACTTATGAAGCGGAGAAACAGCAGGTCAAAGACAACAAGGAACTGACAGCCGCATCTCCACCTGCTCCCTTCCCCACCCTACTGCGTCTTTCCTCTTCTTTCTACAAAGATCCCTTTGTGAAGAAGACTATTTTTTTCCCTCCACCTTTCTAAAGAAGCCGCTGAACGGAGCTGGCACTTTCAGAAGTTGCTTTCATGGAACTGAAAGGACACCGTGACTCGACTGTGGTTTCTTTGAAGATCTGTTTTTTTTTTTCTTTTGCTCCATTCTAACAGATGGATATTCTTATATATAGTTTTCACCCCAGTGTTTTTTCATGCACAATAGGATGTGTATATGTTTTTTTTGTTTGTTTTTTTTTCCTTTCCGGGGAGACCGTGCAGGTTCTGCTGAACAGATATGTGTGTATCGTTGGACTTTTCTTGGATAACGGAATTTTATCTACGGCTTACTGGAGATGGAGAAGACCTAAAGCACTTACAAAAGCTCATACCTAAATGATTGGATTTATCTATAAGCTCGGTTTTAGACACCAGTCAAAGCGATTCCTCTCCTCTCTCCTGTTTGGGAAAGTTTCGGGTAAGACAAAAGACAGAAAAAAGAAAGAAAAGCAACTATTACTAATCCCTGCCAAAATATATATATATTAAAAAAAAAAAAAAAAAAAAGGGAGCTAAGCCTCATTGCTTTAAGACACACCGGAGTTTGGGACCTTTGTAAACGTTGCCTGGATTTTCTTCATGCTTTTACACCCCGTTACGTCGAAAACATCAGTTGCCACGAAATGGACGGGAACCAAAGGCACTGAGCCAACAGCATTTGTTTTTTTCCACCTGTTGTATCAGTGTGCGCCTCCCAGATTTGCTTCCATTGTAAAGAGCAGACTTGTGTTGATTAATCGATGTCTTACCTTCCTCCCTCATCCATGATAAACGCATAACAAAGTCACGCAGAGCAGTCCGAGCAGCATTGTTGTACACTGTATGTATGAAATCCTCAGGTCCCAAATGAGCCTTAAGTCTTATTATTAGTGTTATAATTATTATTATCCATGTTGTTATTGTCCAAGAGACGTTTTATTTATTGTCCTGCTTTGTTTTTTTTCCCGCATTGTATATTGGCTCACTCATGCTCTATAATTTATGAATGAACTGACGGTACGTTTTGGTCAGATTTCTCACTTTTGTTACTCTTAGGATCATATTTTTGGGCGTTTTTGGGGCTCAAAAGCAACATGCCTTTCTCCTATGTCTTTCATGATGAGCATTGTAATACAGTACATGTGTCGGTGGTTACTGACTTTTCTAACATAGCTTATTATTAAGTAGGGATGATATTTTACTGTCAACTGCTTTTTTGGCATGAGATTGGTCAGTGTACGTACCTACATTGTCTGAATGGATTGACCTGCTTTTAATAAACATGCCATTTTGCTCATTTCCTTCGTTGGTGTCAGAAGAGGCCGAAGGGCTGTGTATTTGTTTAAGTGCTGCTTCCTCATCAGACTAAAAAAAAAAAAAAAGAAAAAATGTCTTAAACTGTGGGAAACAGTGATCGACATTTTCTCAACCAAACAACTAATCGAATAATCATTTCAATAACTAAAAGATTAATTGACTTTCAAAGTAGTCGTTAGTTGCAGCGCTAATTACCAGTAATGCCAAGTAACGAAGCAGCGCCCCAGTAAAGAAGAAGATGGCTAAACGCTTATATTAGGGAAAACTGATGATCTTTGGGTTGTGGACTGTCGGTCTGGACAATAAAAAGACACTGTAGGTTCCTCTTCAGTTTTGGGAAACAGTAATCAATGTTTTATACCATTTTATGAAACAAACTAAACAACTAATTGATTAATCATCTGTTCTTCAAAATAGTTATTTACAGCCCTATAAAACATGTTGGTTTTAGACATTTTATTGTGATAAAGTGTAAGTAGTTGAAGTACTACTTACCTAATTCACAATTGTTGGATGTTTATCAATTTGATTTTCATTCGAAATCATCAGATAATACTCTGTCTTTACTCATTGATCTCACTGGCAGAAAACTCAGTACCACTACATTACATAGCCCGATTTATGTTTATGTTACAAGAGCAAGAATGGGCGGGCAGTGTTTTTTCACTGTTTAAAGATAATCAGTATGTAAATACCCTGTATTTAGCTGTAAACTGTGAGCTTTCTCACCTACTTGAGATTTGCTCCTTGTTCTGTTTCACAAGTTGTATCTGAATTTACAACATTGCCTAAAAAGGGATTGGGATCATGTGCAATTTCAACAGTATCGGTTCTGAAAGGACAGGGCAACAATAAAAGGGAAGTATAACTCCCTTATTTTCCTAGGAGTCATTTTTAGTTCAGATTGTGCACAGATGTGCTGTATGTATGATGTAAGTTTCTCTGAAGATGGATTTACACCATCACAACTGCTGCTTAACTGCTGTGGTGCATGCGACATACTACTTCAACAAGCAGTAGCAATCAAATTTATCTCACTCCATAGTTTTTGCATTGTTCAAGTGTATTCCCCGCCAGCTGACAAAGAAAAAAAACACACACAGCTATTGATATGTAAAAAAAAAAAATCTAAAACCCTGTTTTATATTGCATTCAATTTTCATGATTGAAAAACACAGCTGTACTTCATTAGTGATCGTGGCGAACAAATATGGTCCGCGCATGCCGGCTGCAACAAGACAAACACAAATAAGTGGAACAGATCAAACAGAGGATTCCCTTTCCTCCTATCTTTTATTCATTTTTCGAAGGAATGCAAGTACAATGTACAGCAGAGACACGGCACCAAGCGATGGAGAGCAGCAGAACAGAAGAGATGAAGCTGCAGAGGAGTAGGAGGAGAAGGAGGAGGCGGAGGGCTCTGTACAGAGAGGAGAGGGCTGGGTTTAAGGGTCAGCCAAAGGCTGTCCAATCAAACTTCGGCACCAGGTGGACCTCAGCTACAGCCAAGCGTTCGCGAATAATCACAGTCTGGTTATTCAACCTTCCATAATCAGGCTATTTCCTGGACAGACGGGGTAAGTTTGACCTTACAGGTTGATTCAAGGACGATTTGGATCATTTTTCCCCACAGTGACGGACGATGAGTGAGATTTCAGCTGGTAATGCTCGGTGTTGTTGCAAAGCTATCTTCTTTTAGGTAACAGGTGCCCCCTAGTGTGTAATCAAGCCCATGACCATTAACTACTTTACATCTTCACAATCCACCAAACGGCACCAAATATACAGTACAAGGTATGCATGGTTGCATTGTTTTTTTTTCGTTTTTTTTTTTGTCCACCTTCTGTTTTGACAACCCATGATTTAACCATCACTTTAAAGGACTCGGAACCAAAATATGAAACACAACAGGAGTTACATTACACATGTAAAGTTTAGTGCCTGAAGGCCATGGTAACCTTCATAAACCTGACATGACAGTTTGTTTGTTTGTTTTTTTTTTACCTTTTTTTTCTCAATTGTATGTATTTGCTCTCGCAAGTACTGATTTATATATAAAATATGACTTTTTCGTTTCTTTGTCATTCTTCGCAAGTGACGTTGAAAGACACCGGAATTAAAGGGAAAATCTTGCCATGTCAAGTTTATGCATTTGACTCTCTAGCGCTTCAGTAATTAAAAGTAGCTTGTTCATATAAAGTTATTTGAAGTAGTTCATACAAAATCAGAGTTTGTACAATTTTACTGTCACCTTAATCGGCACACTACATGTCTATTGTATCCCGCTAACATTCATGTACCAAATCACACAGAACTAATGCTCCTACTGTATGTATTATTTATAACACTGTACTTTGCATGGAATAGTATTAGAAGGGCTCTGATGCGTATTTACCATGTCAGCAGTTCAGGGAGTCTTGAAATTGTTTGTAAAATAATCAACAGTGGAAAAAAAAAACATCAGTAGGCATCACAGGCCTATGCTGTGTTCCTTTATTTGGAGGTATATTTTCATAAAGTAAACTGATATGTAATTATATATTTAACAGCATTAGTGGATTGAAATGAAACAGATATGTTAAAGGGTTGTGACTGAGAGAAGAAACTGTACCCACTGTGCTTTCACTGGATTAACAAAATCAAACTCGATGTTTGTTTCCTTTTTTGATGACTGCTCTTCATTTCCTGTCAGGAAGCTTAATTTCCTGTTTTACATGCCACGACTCAGATTTGAGTTCAGATTGTGAATAATTCCGCCCTGACGTATTTTTGAGATCTCCCGCGGTGGATCTGTTATGATCCGCCCGTGTCGTCCTGGATGTCGGGATCTGTTTAAAGTACTTAATATCCATATTACTCAATTACAATCCAGTAATGCAAGAAATTATCATGCAGACATCATCTCAAATACTATTTTTTTATGTTTTTTTTTTTACTTATGCAGCAGCCCACGTCGGGCAAGTCAAAAAAAGGGGGTGGAGCCTACTCTATGTACCTAACTACACAAAGTGGTTATTATATCCAGCTGAAAAGCGCATCTAAAGGCCAGGAGAAGAGAGAGACTGGGGCTTATTCTGAAACGCCGACATGCTCAGGGGCTACATTGCCACCGTTTGGATAAAAGATGAGGGTACACTGTCTATTAATGGCTCCTAATTTCCAGACAGAAGCACCATCGTGACCGTAGCATCCTTGCATACTCGCCACCACATGTAACATGGTAAAAGAAGAAAAAAAATCCTAAAGCTGAGACAGTATAGCGATCAGACTACAGGTGCTCAAAATTCGGTGCTTTAAACGACTGAATAAACACCTATGGAGGATCGTGATAATCCTTTCTCTTCAACAGCACATTATCATCAGTCATTGTGATGAGAGGAAGGGCAAAGTTCATTAGTTCATTTTGACTGGTTATGTAGGAATAATTTGTTAATGTATGGTTTGTTCTATTCTCACTAGATTTGTTTTAATGGGTGCCATAACTGTACTGGAGCTACATGTTATTAATAAAGTGTAAGCACACACTATTTTTTTTTCCAACACACACAGCGAGAGGCCGGTGTGACAAGAAACTCTTCTGTGCATGGCCATTTTTGTTCTCATGTTTTTTTTGCTTTTTTTTGCTACAAATGCCACTTCCTGATGGCTACCGACACGCAAATGCCGGCGAGCGCACAGATTATACTAAAAAGACCTCCCCCACTTCTGTGCCAATTCCTTTTGACCTTTGAGGAATACTTAAGCAAGAAGGTTTGGATTCAGAGGCCCCGAGTGGTTTCAGGGGAATTTAGGTGGATTATGTCTTTTAATTATTCCAGATGCTGGGAATCGTGGTGGCACACTGCCAAGCAATCAGAGATCACAAAATGTTTTCTGATGAACATTAAATGGTTTCAACGGGGAAGTAATGCTCGAATAAAAGCAAAAACCTGGGAGATTAGATTTGAAAAAAGTCCTGTTTAAGCTTTGTGGATGTGTGTGTGTGTGTGTGTGTGTGTGTGTGTGTGTGTGTGTGTGTGTGTGTGTGTGTGTGTGTGTGTGTGTGTGTGTGTGTGTGTTTGTATGCGTGTGTGTGTGTGTGTACAAGAGGCTCCATTTGGGCATCACTGGCAGTAGTCTATCAGTAGGGATGGTTGGTGGCAATTTCACATCTGTTCCACATGGGGGCACTCTCGTCTCAGGAAATCAAGACTAGAAGAAGAGAAAAAAAGAAGAGATTTTCAACCTCTAAATCCCTGAACCTCAGAGTGGGTTGTGAGGCTCAAGTCCTGGCCAGATAATATCTCTCGGGAAGTCAAGATGGCACCTGTACCTCTGATACGCTGTGTCGATCCTCAGTGGACGATTCCGTTTCCCTGACAACGACTGCCTTGGTCACCTGCATGTCTGGATGCTGCTGCTTGGCCTCCTGTATAGCGATAGCCAGAGCCTGCAAAGGAAAAAGTGCATGAAATGAATGAAGAAGGAGAAGGAGAAAATGTGTCAGGAAATTTCATGTTATTTTCCGTAGGATTTCTATGTTTCTGAAATCCAATCAAAGTTTGTTTCTAGATCGGTTTAACCAAATGAGTTCATTGATACAAAACCCAATACCCAACACCCAAAAGCAACAATCCTTCACACTTCCCCTCAGCTCACCTGTTCCTGGTCTACATCATCATCTCCTGTGATTATGATCCTCTTCTCAATCCTGGTCTCTGAATATCCTCCCTTCACCGTCTGCAACACAGAACGCTTCTCGTTGAGCAGAAGTAAAATTTCACTGTATCCAGACTCAAATAATGAGCTGCATCTCATTATGTGGTGAATAAAAATTGTTTCACTTAAGCGCCTCTACCTTGGTGACGTGTGTGGTTGCTGAGGTAACATTTTCAGTGACAAGAATGGGTGACCCTGACGCCTCTCTCCCAAGACTCCCCATATGCACCTAAGAAAGTTTAGCACAGGTTATAAAACAAGCAATAATTCCATATCGTGCACTTTTCTTGTTTTTAGTTTTAGTTTTAATATCCGTGACATGATTTATTTCTTATAGAACTCGTGGACCTTGTCTAGACAGAATAAATCCATGAAAATGTCTATTTGCAAGATATGGAGCCTTTAATATTTGAGGACATCCAGTCAGGTACACATTCAGGAGTTCATGTCTTTGTAAGTAGGTTTAACCCCTGGAGAGCAGGAACGAGAAGGCTGCAGGTTGAGTTAAAATTGGAGAAGTCCTCCTGTTCGTACTCACAGGGGATACGCTCTGTCTCGAAGAGTAAGAAACATCACTGAGGCCAACGATGCCGTGATCCTGAAATGAAAAAAGGTTCATCATGTGACTTATTTTTATTTTACTCAAAAACAACTGACATAGGGCTCCACGATGGGATTCGTTCACTGAAATTCGCAATTCTAACCTGATCTGTGAACTCCACCACAGTTGTGGTGACCTCTGACCCATTGGGCTGAGTCTCTGTCCTGACATCCGTCTTCCTTACTGTCGGCGTGCTGATGACATCACTGGCCTCTCTGCTCAGCGGTGAGGCCGTGGCGATGCGACTGGGTTCCCTGTGCAGCTGCTCTCTGTCCACCGAAGACGACACCGGCACGGACCTCTTTGGTTTTTTGGGTACTACAGGCTAAAGAGATGGAAAAAAAGACAAGTTTTAGTACAGGTTGCAGTTTATTTGAACTTTGCTTTGAATAGCAGGGGTTTAAAACGGCCCAGAGATACTAGATGTAAATTAGGAAGGACCTTCTTTACAAAATATATATTTAAAGGGGCCCTATCAGTCTCTCCAGTTAGCAATGGAAGTGGAAGTAAATCGCAACAACCCCTGGATCTATGTAGCCGCCCCCCTTCTCGGGCGCTCATGTTTCACTTCTGTTTCTGTGACCATGCCCACCTCTCCAACGGGCGTGACATTTCCAACAGTTTTAGGGCATTTACAACAGAGTGTGTTTCGGTACTGAGGGGCGGGAGCGAAATAGGGTATTTTTTGAGAAAGTGTGTGAGGAAGCAGGCTTAATTGCTGCTACAGGTCAAACTAGGTGCTTTTGGAACATAAAAGCCTGTTAAGTTTTATAAATAGACTGAGAAAATTAAATATTAAACTGGGAAAATGGCAAAATAGACCCCCTTTCATATGTATTACAGCTTCTAATGCACAGGAATGAACACAAAGAAAAGGAAAACACAAAAGTCTGGAAGCACTATGGAGAAAGTTTTCAGATACATTACTTCAAAAATTCTACATAAATAAAAGTATATAAATATTAGCCAGAAATTTACTTATAGTATTAAAGGAAAAAGTACTTATTTCCATCCTCTGACTATGTCCACATCCAAACTCAGGTGCACTGCAGGACAATTGAAAGTAGAGGAAGATGCATATTTTTAGGCAGCTGTGGTGCCATAAATAGCACAGTTCTCAGCTGCCAGAACAAATCAAACTAAAGGAGCAGAAGCTCCTTTGGTGAGTTCTCCGAACACACTTGATACAATCTCTGAACCCATCTGCTATCGTCTGATGATGGATTAGCCACTGGGGTGGAGCTTGAATACTTTCACTGCTGTTCAGCAGATATCTGGTCCAAGACTTCTGTTTCCATTTTTCGGCCATTATTATTATTTACTGTCCGTCAAACTCCCATAAATCCAGAGATAAAAAGTCAATAAAAAACTAAAGAAACTTTAACTACCAGACCATGTGATACTATTTAGATTGAGATACCATTTGGCAAGTGGTTCCACCTCTGTGCAGCTCTCCACAAGTCGTTTGCATGCAACCATAGCAACCGCAGTCTGCTCAAACCTATTTTACGCGAACTTTGGGACCGTTTCCTGGGACAAAATAATTTTCCCTTAGCTACAGATGCTGCATATTAACATGTATAGAGATTACCCTTGGCCTTTACACGGAACGTTGTCTCTACCTGCACATCAGGCCTTTTGACCTCTGGTCGGACGTCTTCGGTCTGGATATGTTTGGCCGGAGGACTGCTGCTGGCTCCCCTGGACAGAGAAGCTGACACTAAGGGAGGCGATGGTTCAGAGGGGCCCTGTTGCTGGAGAAAGTCGATTCCGAAGCACAGGCCCCCATCTGGTGACAGGTCCCTCTCTTCCAGCTCCGTCATGCCTCTGGAGAACTCCTCCATGCCCGTGTGCAGATCCGTGAGGACGGTGAAATCTACCTCGGCCTCCAGGCTGGACGTAGAGCTCACTGTGATGCTGGAACACTTGCGCTCGATACCCAAGTGGGTCTCCTTCAGGTAGAGGATGTCGTGGTCCTGGTCATCCTCTGAGACAGAGCCTAGACGCCTCTCCCATGGTTCCCTCTACAAGAAAAATCACAGAACACTTAATGCAGACCATGTAAAATACAGTAATTTCATTTTATAACTAGAAAAGCTAAAGAGAGTGCAGATCTTCATCAAACATATGTTGATTGTGACAGAATATTGTTGTCCTTTAATTATTGAATACAGCCAGTCCAAAAACAAATACAAAAAGGTGGGTCTGTGGGGGCAGGTGCTACAAATGACCACCAGGTGGCCCCAAATGATGCCGCCAATTAGAAGGTGTATTCGGGTTGAATTTTTCACAATGAAAAATTCAACGTGATCCAGAAACCAGGATATTTTCCAGATCATTACCAAAACGTTATCATCTGTTCATGGTACCATTCCCAACATTTGGTGAAAATTTGGTGAAAATTTGGCCATTTTGAGGTTTCTTGATAATAAACAGACAAACGCTGCCTAAAGCATAACCCCCTTGGCAGAGGTAGCCAGTCTAAGGTATAGAAAAAAATACTGATGAGAATTTAAAAACTTATTAATTTACAATAATTACTGATGAGACCAAAACCAGCATCAGAAGGTACTGAATGTCAGATTTACAGCAGTTGTTTAATAGTTGTTTAGTTCATAATAGGGCTACAACTATTTTGATAGTCAAATAATGTATTGATTATTGAAACAAATTAGTTGTTTGGTTCATAAAATGTTGATTCAAGTTTCCCAAAGCTGAAGATGCAACCTATAATGTCTCTTTTGTCCAGACCAACAGTCTATAACCCAAAGATCATTACTTTACTATTATAGAAGACTAAAAATAATCTGATTTGAGCAGCTGGAACCAAACAATTTGAATAATTTTCAAAGATGACTCAAATTCGAATAATCGATTGTCAAAATAGCTGACAATTAATGTAATGAACCAAATAATCAACTAATCTTTGCAGCTCTATTTAAGTTTAAAATCTTGTGTTTTTACTTTTGTCAGAGGGGCTTAGCCGTAAAAACGAGGGACAACTCACCGAGGCTTCAGTGAAAGGCTCCTCGTGAATAGCGGGCGTGGGCGGCGTCTCCTATAGGAGCATAACAGACAACGAGCGAAACGTCAATATGAAACAGAAGACAGCGTCTCAATCCACAGGGTCCAATCAAACGGCCACAAATCATAACACCTATCTGTGGCTAACGTGTGTAATTGCATCAGATGAGGAAACATAGCAGAAACGTAAAAGAGTGTTAACACGCCGTTCTTTTTACAGCACAACACAGTGAAAAAAAAATCATTTATTTTCACATGTAAAAAAACAAGTTTGCGGTTTTCTGCTTTCAAGAGTTCACTGCATTATTATTTATAAATTAAAACACTCAATTCACCAATAATAACCAATTATTAGAATCCCCAGAGACTTTAAAGAAACATGCACATAGGATACATTTCACAGGCTGAGGTCCTTATTAAAAAAATGACCACAAGTGCAATCGTAATGCCATGCACTGAAAGGTTATATTTCTAAAAGGTCCCTTTCAGGAAAGAGGTATTCATATTTGTAAATGCGGCGTATGAATGCCTGAGCCCTGAAGAGGTTTGGCAGCTCTGCAGCCCGTGATTACACCTAATCACCTTTTGTCATTTTCCGCTGTTGCTACAGAGATGCCAAGACAGGACATTTTGGTTCAAATGCCCTTCTCAGCCATACACAAAAAAAAATTAAATATTTAAATTATGTCAAAAAAGAGGTTTCAAAGAAAAAAGAAAATGGTGGAAAGGTCTTGTGCTCCTTGCAACAGCAGCCACCTTTATTTATGTGAGGATGACAAGTTAAGGTGGGATAAGGAAGGTACGCCTGAAGCAATAAGCAATGGCAACTTTGCTTAAAAGGCCCTCGGTGGTTCTGAAAATGGCCAAGCAGATGTCAAGCTTTGCGGAGGGGTTGGGAACAAGGGGAAAGCAAAAAAAACGTTCCCCTTGGGCCATGGAACGTGAATTAAGTCAGTCAATGAGGCGATGTGGAGGAAAACGTGAACTTTTGCCTTCTCATACACAGCCAACATGAGTTCTGAAGTATGTGTTTGTGATTTGTTTCTATTTTTTTGTTGTTTTTTTTTTGCTTTTAGATGATAAAAAAACAAGACCTGCACGACATCGCCTGAAGCTCATGCAATGTTTTTACTTTCCGATGATTGACAAACAGGTTAGGGGGGGTCAGATGTTTTTGATTTTTTTTTACCGCTTGCTTCCTCTTGGTGGTTTCTTGGCTGGGCATCCTGTAGTGGATGTAGCTGCTGTCCGTGTTGCTCTGTCTGTCTCGGGACCACTGCGTTTTCAGAGGCAGAGTCCTAGGGGGAGCCGTGGGGAATTTAGAGCTAGGGAGAAGATTCTCTTTAAACTCTGCGGTGTTTTGGACGCCGTCTTCCTGCTGCGGGCCTCCTCTCGTCCACTGGCTTTCTCCTGTCGCGTCCCTCAAGTCTCTGAGCTCTTGTTTGCTGAACGACTCGCTCTTAACCTGCTGATGGGGTTGAGTTGAGTTCGCCGCTGATGTGACGTTGCAGGATCCGTCTTTTGTTGTCTGTGTGTCCCCGGACGCACCGAAGAGTCCTCTGTCTGACTGGTGTTGAGTCTGAGGGTTTGCAACTCCTTTGTTCTCTTTATTTAAAGATTTCTTCGATCGCTGCGGCTTAAGAGGAACTATTCGAGTGACTTCGGTGTGCGAGTTTCCAGTTTTGTCGTGATCTTTGTCACCCTTGGAGCTCGGGGCTTTTGTTTTCCATGTCTCGCAATGCCTCACGTCACTTTCGACCCTGCCCCCGTTGCCCTTTGGGAGAGAATCTGAAGCCACCGGAGTTTTAAAGCTCTTCGGCCTCTCTTGGTAAACGGTGTGCTCATACTGAAAATGCCTGGCGTCCCTGGTGTTCATTAAACTCCTCTGTTGTGACGGATGTGGCGAGCCATATCCGTTTTCTTGAATTGAACCCCTTGCTGATATAGAATCGTGGTGCCCGTTTGTCACCAAGGTATTCCCCAGAGGGTTCGCATCTGTCGCCGCAAAGTCTGTTTCCTGTTTCGAAGACATTGCAGTTCTCAGTGAATCCCTTGGTATTTGACAATTGTTCATACTCGCGTCAGTCCAGGACGTTACCGTGAAAGCGTCTCTATCCAAAGGAGAGGTCTTACTCTTCTCCTCTTTAGAGTAAGTATCCAGTACTCCTTCATAAGCATCCTGCTTGTCAATCAATTTGGCATCACCGGTCGCCTATGTTGACATAGAGTAAACAGTTGCATTAGCCTAGCTAGATACATGTCTCCTCCATCTCTGATATCATTGTTATTCCCACATCAACAATGTAAATGATAATTCAAGAAAAAGTGTTAAACTGGACGACCTAAGACCATGACTTTCTGTGTTTTGTCTTAGTATTATTGGTATTTTTGCAGAGAATGAGAGGAGCAGACAGGATTGGAAAGGACCGTCCAGTACAATGTTTTACAAAATGGTAATATATAGAAAACTAATGGTAGTATAGCGTTTATAAAAAGATGTATCTTACTGATTTCCGCTCAGGGGTGCCTCCGGGTGGTGTTGCTGAGGAAAGGCGTTTCTCCCTCTGGGCCATCTTGCTGTTAGGCTGCCTCAAGGCCCTCTTCAGCTCATTGATGCTGGCCTGGTGCTTCTGTAGAACATCTTCTGGCTTATCTAGGAACTGCTGCTCACACAGTAAAGGGCACATCAGGGACACATCATTTTGAGAAACATTCCAAATCAGAGCTTTAAATCTATTCTGGTGACACGTGTTTCCACAGTTAATACAATCAAAACTAGATTTGGTATGTAGTTAAAAGTTAATATGAAGGTTTTTGATTTGAAAGTTTCTCCTCTAAATATTATTTTTCTATTCTGAGGGTTCAGTGCAAGATGTTTTGCTTTTCCATTTAATTGTGCCATAGGACGATTTAAATGCTGCATCAAATGGTTGGACAACAAAGGTCTTAAGGATGACCAGATGCAGGTATAGGTATCATCTAGGTAAATCTGAAGGTTTAAAAATCATCTATCATCAGAAAAAAAAAATCACTGATAATAGTGTTGAAAAATTTGAAAACTATATGCACAACTGCGATACTACACTTAAGAAAGCAGTGCACCAATAGATTAATCTTAATTGTTTAGGGGTGCTATTCTGCCATTTTCCAATTTATAAATTTTAACTTTCATGGTCTATTTATAAAATGCAAGCTTTAATAGTCCAAAGGTATCTAGGTAGAGCTGTAGCAGCAATGCAGTCTGCCTTCACACACCCTCCCAATCCCTACCCGCCCACTCTCTTGTGATTGGCCTAGTGCTGCTGGAAATGTCCCACCCCTCAGAGAGCTGGGGTTCATCTTAGAAACAGAAGTCAAGCTCAATCCTTAAGGAGAGAGTGGCTACATGGACACAGGGAATGTTACTTTTAACTTATTTTCCTGTTGTGACATCACGACAGGAGCCGTTTCGTAATGGCTCGTTTTCAGCCATTTTTCAGCAACACTACAAAGAAGGGCTAGATCACAACAGAATGAGAGGGCCCGCTAAAGACTTAAATATTTACACACAAGCACTGAAAACTTTTTCTTCATAATAAGGTCTATTTAACATGACCTCCTTTGCTGTTGCTGTGTTCTAAAAGTAAGTCACAGGCACAAGGATAAGCACAGAACTCCTGTTGAGGGTCACACACAGCGCATGCCGAAATAGACAAGACGAGCAGTACCTCCTGTTTGGGCCGAGGGGTGGCCAGATCCTTGTCCGACGGATGAGGGAGCCCGATGTGGGGCAAGTGAGATGAAGTGAAGGATATTGAGTAAAGCGGGAGGTTTAATTGAAGTGGGGAGGGGGGGGTTCGGAGAACAGAAGCGTGCAAAGACAAAGAGGTAAAGTGCTGCAGGTGAGTCAAAAAGGCAGGCGGCCAGACACACACAAACAGTTGACCATCGGAGCTTTGGACTGAGACAGGGAAGGCATCTAATGTTCTGCCAAGAAGAACGGGACGATCCTTTTCAATGTCGGCCAATCGATCAATAATGCAGTCAATTTAGACTGAACATGTGCGTTTGCAGAGGGGGATTATTCCCATACTTCTTCGTCCAAAGATTTGGTGAAAAGGCATTACAAAACCACAAATGAACAGACATTTACTAAAATAATTCAATGGCAATATTTCCAGAGAACTACCAACTTACCACTGCAACAATAAACACATGGGAATAATTTCAATTTCATAAATGTGGCATAAACAGGGACGAAGTGTATCTAGAATGCCGTTTAACATTAAAATAAACTTAAAATACGTATTAATTAAGTGAAAATAATGAGATTTCCACACATCTCAGCTGGTGTACCAGGAGATTTGTTAAATACGAAACCGTATCATCATTTGCCGAATCATCAACAGTGCTTAAGGGCCTTCTGTTTATCCAGCTAATAACAATCAATCCCTCTAATTTCACGAGGGGACACTGTGGAAAATGCACACCCTCTAGTTGACAATTAAAATTAGTAGCCTTTTTGGTTCAGAAAATGCCTCTGAAGTATATAAAATATGAATTCCCACTGACACTATTTCCAAGTGGGCAGGCAGGGAGAAAAAAAAAAGGAAAGAGGCCAAATAAATATATATAAAATCATTTGTGTCTATTCATCTGAAGACCGAATCATGCGGTTTCACGGATTATAGACAGTGGAATACGGGAAATCATGACATAAGTCATGAAAATAAATAACATTCCCGATCATATGTAAAAGGACGACCATGCTTTACAAACATAGAGGACATGACCTACAACAACCAAAAACTACACAGACAAAAGTGTCCATGGCCAAAATACCTCTGGTTTAGAGTCTACGGGCGAACCTGCCTCCTCACCCTGCAGGAGAGGACGGGGCGGAGGACAGAAGAGGTCAGAGAGAAGATAGCAAAGGTTAGCAAGGGGAGCAAGGTGTGTTAACATTACAGCAGCCAGAAGAGATAAACTGTTAGAGGCAAGGGTGTGAGTTGGGAAAAAAAAAGAAAACATCTGGAGCAAAGACGTCAAGTCAGGGCAAGTCAGCTCGACTCATAAAAAAAAAAAAAAGTGTATAGCTGACTTAGCCTATAGTGAAAGGTCTCATGAGTCTGGAAAGCAGAAAGAGGAAGAAATTATGCGATGGAGAGAAAAAAAAAACACTGGGGCATTTACAGTCTCAAATGAAAAGGAAAGGAGATGAGGGATGTTAGCCAAATGAGATTTTTTCCAGCTTGTGGGCAAAGGGGGTGTGATTTTAAAATGAACGAAAGGAACTGGGTGTGTGCTGTCTTCAAAAGTGCGATATAGTTCACATAGGAAAGGCAACGTGAGTGTTTGCTTAATTTTACGTTCTCGATTCACGTGAGTTTCTGGTGTTTTTAACAGCTCCGGTATGTTAGTGGTTATTTGACATGGTTAACGCCTGTTAGCAGCTACAGCGGAGCTGTGAAACTGGCTGTCATACACAAAGTTATCCACCACCAGATACAGTCTTTGTTTCTCATGTTGTTTATATGTTTTTTTTGTTAGTTTTTTTAAACTTTGTCAGTCAGCAAGATAGCTTGGATTCTGAAGTACGTATGATGTGCGTTTTGGCGGCGTTACTAATCTGTAAATCCACCAATTGATGAGGGCTAATGCTAGCTTTAGTTTGCTAACACTTTTAGCATCATATTTTACAAATGAAAACACACAATGCATAGGATTGACAGTGTTATAGTGTGTTTTTCAGATCTTATCCAGTGTAATGTAAAGTTTACACAGAAATACAATTTCTTTTCAAGGATAATATTAATGCCAAATTAGCAAGAACACTGTCAACATATGAGGTTACAACTTTATCATGTGTGTATGTGTTTTTAAGACATAATAAGAGTTGGAATTAATTCGTTTCATTAGTTTCATCATTAGTTTGTGTGTATTCCTAAAGTTTTGTATCCTCTCAATTTGTACCTTGAGCTCCAGCGTCTTGGTGGGCGTTGAGATGTTGGCGCCCCGGGTAGGCCTCTGATCTTGACCCCGTTCCTGCAGCTCCAGCTCCAGCTCCTGTTCTATGTAATGGTCCTGGTCTTGGTCCTGGTCCTGGTAGTGGTAGTGATCGTGCTCCAGGTCCAAGCTGCCCTCTTGGTCCAGGTCCTCCCTGGACATGAACTGCGTGCGCTCACTGGAGCTTCGCTGAGAGAGCTGGTCCATGCTGTCGCCCAGAGCTGAAGCTGGTTAAAGGTAAGGGGAGGGAAACTATAGATGTTTAACTTTTTACATGATATGATCTACTGTTGGCCCCCCTGAGAAAGACCCAGGACACACTGGAGAGACTATGTCTCTCAGATGGCCTGGAAAAAGCCTTGGGGTTTCCCAGGAAGAGCTGGATGAAGAGGCCAGAAAGAAGGAGGTCTGGATTTCTCTGCTGAGGCTATTGCCTCTGCAACTTGATCCAGACCAGCGGTAGAAGATGGATGGATGATCTACTTTACAAGCTCAATTTGCTATGCATAAATGCAGCATCACTGCTTTCGTTTCTGTTTTTTGCCGTTTCAGGCTCTGATAACACAGGGCTACCGGAGCAGCACACACACACTGGGTGAGATGGTATTTCCTCACAACATAATCCAGGAATCATGATTGAACATTGAAATAACCGCAGGTTTCTTACCTCCATCAATACTCCGGGGCAGCAGGTACCTCTTGCTGACAGAGCGGTCAAACTGCGGAGCAGGCCTGTCGATCAGAGCACTCGCCTGTCTGGTTTGGGCTTGGGTCCGTCCACTGTAGCGGAACTTGGAGCCAATCACCAGGAAGCCCTTGGGAGGCGGCTCTGGGGAAACTAACCTGCAGGAGGGTTTAGTTTATATAAATCTGCCACAAATACACAGATTCTGCACATAAGCTTACATATTCTGTTTTATTACACACTTACGAATTTGATAAAGAAGAGAGAAATGGGTAAAAGCTACAGGTCCCTTAATGTTATACTGATTTAAGTAATTTAAGTCATTTTAAGGACATTTTCCAGAAATGTATTCATGATAAGAAACTAGCAAAAACATGTAAAGTTGTAATTTGGGTATTATATTTGGGTTTAAAGGTAGTTAATAATTTGCAAATCATCTTTAAAATTTTGGACTTTTAGAACTTTTCAATCAGAAAAAATCCCAAATTACATAACCCTTTCAAAGATATCTTCTGTGAGCAGATAAACTAGGATATTAGTAGGAAACTAAGGGAACCATAAAAAAAAATGATACCATTAGTGTCAGAAATTAGAATTTTGCAGACTGTAAAAAGTACTCAATTATGGAAATATTTATTCATAACCGGAAAATTCATTCTCCATAATATATGCATTCATCACTTCTTGTCTGTAGTCAACTTTCACATTTTTGCAAGGTCTATACTGACCTGCGGTGCCCTCACACTCTTGGTTACAAAAGACATCAATTGGAATTAATTAATTTGAAGTGTGCTATGGTTAGCAGCAAATACCTTAGGAGGCTTCCTATGAATAACATATTAGTTACTTTCAAGTACTTCCAAGAAAAGTTATCGTGTTTGACGAGTGCCGCTTGAAGGACAATTCCACTGTGCCGAGTGCTACAGTGCATGCAGGGATGCAGCAACTACAGTGCAGAAAAAAAACAACAAAAATCTGCCTGTCTGTGTATCTGTGATTATGAAGTCCTACCTGAAGAAGGTGTGGTGCTCAATGCAGACCTTCCACAATCGCTTTGAGGCCCGATGGTTGGGCAGCTTGAAGCCTATGGTGCTCTCAAACTGTTCATACTGAACAAGGTGAGGGGAAGGAGTAGGGGGTGGAGGAGGAGGAGGGCAGGTGAACGAGAAAAGAGGAGTGAAGGGAGTGGAGTGCCGGGGAAAAGATGGAGTGATGGTGGCAGGGTGAATTGTGTTTACTCCGCAGCAATGGAAAAATCAATGTTGCTTTTTTTCTCCTGTTTAGTTGTAGAAATGCTTTCTCGCATCTGCCTGCTGCCATGTCACTCAGATTTCCCCATCTCTAACCGATCTACCGCTCCATTTGTGCATATGCTTCATCAGATGTTCAGCCGTGTGAACAGAAGAAGCATCGCTGAAGTCAATAGCTTATAATCATTACAACAGGTCTGTTATAACATTAGATGTACCCTATTCACACGAGAAGGCCAGCTATTGTTGCCATGTAAAAAAAAATCTGTGGGACGGTTTAGAATAGCAGGGTTTTATAATGACGGCCCTCCAGGCAAATTTGCAGTGACAGCTGACTAAGCGGATAGATCTGCAGAACAAAGTAAATGCGCAGAATGGTCTTGATATGAAGATGTCAATGTCAGTAGAGCAATGGATAAAAATCCCACTGCAGATACCCTGAAGGCCACAGATAAAAAGTGTGGGAATGGGGGGGGGCAAGAAATCTTAAAAAGTTTAGGGAGCTGAAAACCAGAGCGAGTATAATGTGGCTCTTAACAGTCACAAGTAAAATCCATGATGAAAGTGAAAATCCTCACGACTGGCTAATCAGACTTTAAAAGTCAACCATAGAGGAAGAGACGAGGAGGAAAATAATAAAAACATGACCTGTTAGTCCCATCTTTAAAAACAGTATCTCTGGGGACTATAAATAATTTCTGAAAAAAAAAAAAAAACACGTGGTGTTCTGCAGATAAATCTTTGAAGTAACACTTTTATCAAACCATGAAATGACTATTTATGCCGCTCGTGTCAAGTCGAGAGAGACAATGATGTAATTTTAACAACTCTGAAACCATGAAATAGAAATGTGGAGTCGGCCTTTTACCAAATGATCCTTCATTCCACTTGCTTCGGCTTCGCCGGAATGACTGTCACAAGCTATTCTAGCGGGGCTGCGCATGCAGTAATTTCACAGTGAACACCTTCTAAGTCAAGCAAGATGCAGAGCACCGGATATTGACATTTTATTTACCTCTCCGGGGCGGATCTTGATGTAGAAGTTACTCCTCTTGTAGGAGATCTTCAGGATCTTTGGCCAGGCGAAGCGGTTGATCCTGAGGCGGTCGCGGTAGATGAGCAGGCCGTTGGCGCTCACACCGAGCATTATGTCGATTCCCTCTGAATCCTGGCGAACACGAGCAAAGAAAAAGCGTCAGAGAACCTTGAACACAAATGCGGGGAACATACTCTCTCTGGTCTGGGAGCACCTGCGTATTATCTTCTTACCTTAGCGTGATGCAGGTCCACTCCGTACATCGAGAGCTTCTTGGCATTTTCTAGAAAGTTTACCTCCGCGTCCGCCGGACTCATTCCCCTACAGTAACAAATGCCACACATGATCGAGCACATCTTTCCTATTGGTCCCACAAATCAAGCATTTGCCATTATCGCCGTGGCATTCAGTTGAATCGATGAAGTCATATTTTCTCTGACCTGTAGTTACGGTGCAGCTCCATCACCCTCTCCTCCAGCTCGCGCGTCTGATTAGGGGCGAAGCGGAAGTCACTGACATAGTCCGGGCCGTGTTCCTCAGGCTCGTAGTCCCCCAGTTCGGCCTGGACGGTGTAGGAACCCAGAAGGGCGTGGGTGACGAAAGAGCAGGGCAGACGACCAGACAGAATGTCGTCCCTCAACTGCAGGCACAGGTAGTACCTAGAAAAACACAGCAAGAGACAGAGATGCTTCTTGTCTCCAGGTGTCTTTGTTATGAGGGAACATCTGGAAGACCCACAGTTCAACTTCAGAAAACTACCAAAATTCTTTTTGAAGGGGAATCAAGTTTGGAATTGATTTTTTAATTGATTTGTTTTTTCTTGGCCCTCACCAGGAAAACAAAAAAGGATGTAATGGATTAAAGCTTTGACACTGTCCATGACCATATGGAGCCCATCAGGGTTAAGTTTGGGCTGCACATATGGGTCCCAAGTGGGTTTGTCTGCAGTTTCCATGACACCCATGTACCCATATATGGGCAAACACAGGTGGGGCCACCATGTAAACTGTGGAAACTGACCAATATGGTGCAGCCTAAACCTAACTCTAATGGGTATATATTTGTACTGGCTGGCTGATTGAACTATGTATTATTTTTATTATGTTACATTATAATGTAATACATAGGACATACCTCTGCTAATCTATGTCTTTGTCTTTTCTACTGTTACAGGATTGGTCCATGAAAATAATTTTTAAAAAGTAAGTTTAACTTACTCCTATTAAGAATTTCACCATCTTAATGAAACTGTGATGGAGTTTGGTTTCTGGTGCTCAAAAAACACCTGAGGATAGTCAGTCAGCCTATCCTATACCCAGTTATTCCTCATTAGGGTCGCAGGGGTCTGCTGGAGCCAATCTCAGTCCATTACAGGCAAGAGGCAGGGAAACACCCCAGACAGTCGCCAGCTTATCGAGGGGCACACACACCATTCACTCATACACTCACACCTATGGGCAATTTAGAGTCTCCAATTAACCTCAGCATGGATTTTTGACTGCGGGAGGAAGCCAGACAACCAATGTTTTTATGTAAATGATTTGAGCATCACATTTTGGTGAATACACCATTGAAGCAGTTGAAGCATTATTCATGAGTACATTTCTATCTTGTCTTTGTTTTTACTCTACCTGGATTATGATACTTGGTCTTGAATATTTTTTGGCCTAAAAATAAAACCCTTCCTATATAGGTCCGCATGGCATACATAAACTCTAGACAACAATCTAGTAAGTATAATAAGTGTTATACACACAAGTGTAACTATAAAGGAAGATCTAATAATTTATTGGTATTTTGATCTATTTATTTATGTGTTCTGACCACATGGTGAACACCCAAAGCAGCAAACAAACAAGAGACAGCTGATAGAAATATCCCATAAGAATTTATACCAGGTGTTTTGTTTTAGCTGCCACTCCCTGTGTACAATTCTACAAAACAGCCAGACTCAGCCAAAACAAACCAGTTTTCTCTTACCACATATAAAGTACTGTCTCTAATACATTTTTTTTTAAAGATTGCTAAATATCATTTTTTAATACTTTTTCTGGAGTCTTTTCTTTTCTGGAGTTAATGCACCGACAATCACACCTGGCAAAACAGTTAATTTCATGCTCGAAGTCGCACATTGTAAACTAAAACAAATGAGAATACACTAACACAACACACAAGTCTACAAAAACCCTGCAAACATGTCTCAAATCAAGGTAGATTTGAGACATGTTTGCAAATAATACAACATATATAATACAACATATAACATATACACATATATAACACACTGTCTTCCATCAGGAATAGTTTGTCAATCATAATACAATGCCATTAAAAAAGCCCTATATTATATTGATCAAAACTGCCTTCTGCAGTTTCGTCTGAAGCCTCACTATATATTTTTTTTGTTGGGTTTAATACATTTATTTAATTTAATTTGTTTCTTTATTATTACTTTTTTTTGCAAACATTCAATACCAAAAGTGAATGACCCATTTTAGGGTAGCTTTTCAGAATATACATTTATGAAAAAAGACAAGAGAACGAAGTCATATAACTGCTAGTTACCATTGTGTGAAAATAGGAAACAAGAACAAGAAAAAGGCTAAGAGGAGATAAAAAAAAAGTAAAATATAAAATCCTCTGGCTGTAGCGCTTCTTTGAGCACTGCAGAACAATCTAACTCCTCTCCACAATACCTTCAATTTCAAGTCAATTTTACATGTATGGCCCAAAATCACAAACCAGGGGGCTTTAAAATCTGTACAACAATACTACACCCCCTATCCAACGACTCTCGATGGTACTTCCCTCCCAGGATGAATAGATGTGCAACAGATATCGTGTATAGAGCACAAATTACAGAATGCAGAATTGAACAGAAAACATTGTTATCTTCCTCTCTACTTAATCCGTCCTTTTTTCTGTCTTATTTTTTCTTTTTTATTCTATCATGCAGTTGAAAGAATTTCAACTTAA
Source organism: Lepturacanthus savala (assembly GCA_030544235.1). NCBI lineage: Eukaryota > Metazoa > Chordata > Actinopteri > Scombriformes > Trichiuridae > Lepturacanthus > Lepturacanthus savala. The sequence goes on from CM060480.1 coordinate 17,298,259, forward strand.
ATAAATTGTTTCCCAATGGCACTGAACAAAATACAGGACTTTGTATTTGTGTTTCTCCTCAACTTAAGCCTATAATTTAGATTTAGAATCTGACAAAACAAAATTCAGCAATAAAAATATTTTGGTTGGTCAAGAAATGTGTTATACAGTGTAGCTAACAGACTGGTGTTCTATCTGTGTTAAAAGTTTTAGAAAAGGGACTACAGAAGTGAAGCAATTTTGAAAACATTGAAGTTGCTTTTATTTTCTAAGTTTAAAATCAGTTAAAGTTGTATTCAGACTTACCTGGTGATGTCTTCAATGAGCACAGATGGGTCTGGAGGGTAGAACTTGACAGAAAATCCTAAATTCCAAGAACCAACTGTGGACAAACCATGAGAAAGGTTGTCAGGATGTTTTGTGCAGGACTGACTGTTCAATTGTTCAACAGAATACTGCACACAATGTGTGTGTGTGTGTGTGTGTGTGTGTGTGTGTGTGTGTGTGTGTGTGTACTTACCCCGAATTTGCTTTTTAATCTCTTTAGAGGGATCCAACCAATTCTGATAAAAAAAGAGACATTAAATCTTCTGTAAAAATTTTAACTACTACTTGAAAGCCAAATGCAATAGAGTCAGGCTGTAAATGGATGAAATCTTACACTCAAAGGATCAGTAATGGAGCTATAAATGCCAGGTGCGTCTCACTCCCTCAGCTTAATGTCACTAGAGTTTCGCACCCTTTTTAAAAGGCCATACTGTCATTGCAATCACATTTTTAGAAAAGTTAAAGGTCATGTATGCCAGTCTCAGGCTGTAAGTGGTTAATCATGATTAAAAGTGCAATCTATTGCTCTGAAATTTGTGCTATAATTCAACCAAAAAGGTGAGTAAACTCTAAAGCGCCGACAAATAAACATTCTTCTTGTCTGACACACATATCAATGCAGTCCTTGATGATGAAATTGAATATGCATACATTTTTATATTTAAAAATTTTACTTCAAATTCTCCTACTTCACTGAGAAGTCCATTTTCAGTTTGTGCTTTATGATTCCACATTTGTATAAAATTGCTTATTGGCTCCAAACTAGTTGTGATGGCACAAATCAGAAAAGAGAAACTTCCCCCCAGATGAATGCAAACCAGACGTCTAGTGTCAAACTCATAAAAACGTAATCATATAATTTTGCACAATATAGTTCAAATTGAAGTTAGAAAAGGAAAACAGGGGAAGATGGGGAATTTAATATTTTACTTTTTAAATAAACACAGCTTTAAAAGTCCCATTCCATGCATTTTCCTGCATTCATTTTAAGTTTTGTTAGGCTTAACATGATTCATTTATAGTTTAAAGTAAAAAAAAAAAATGTAGGTTGTGTACATTTGTCTGTTTTTTGTTTGTTTTTTCAATCGTGGGGCAGCTTATATAATTATGTCTGCTATATAAATAGAAAGCAATTGAAGTGTCTATTTGCATGCAATGGGACCTTTAAATTGTAGATGTACACAAATGCTGCCAGCTGACATACAGCATTAAAGTTTATTTTGTGGGGAAGAAGAAGAAGAATTTGGTGAATGTTCCTAAAATAATGTAGATTACGAGTAATAAACACACACTGACACAGCAGAGGTTCAGGACAAAATCAAAAAGTGTTGTTGCATCAAAACTACAACCGTTCAGTTACTGATCTTATAGGTCAAGAGCTGCAGTAGATGTTGGTCGATGTCTTTCCTTGTTTGTGGTGGTGTATGTCTGACCTTGGTGATGTCCGTGTCCTGGAAAGTCAGGCCAAAGTAGTCCCTCTCCAGCAGGTTCAGATGGCCACACACCATGTCCAGCAGGGTCTGGCCCTTGGCAAATTTCTATGTGGGATGCACACACATGCGCGCGCGCACACACACACACACAAAGTGGTCAAGTGACAAGGAGCACATACACTTGTATGAACATGTTATAATAATAATAATTTACTATAGTTAAATTGTGTAAAATGATCAGGTATCCGGTGTAAAAATCAACTATTTATGAAGCTATTATATTCAGTGGTTAATTGGCCACATAACAATCACCCTCACCAGCCACTACCCCGAATCTATGAAATAATGCTTAGTGCTTAGTGCACCCACATGCACCCCTCCCATTTTCTGGCTGAACTCCTCTTCTATTTTATATGCGCAATACAAAATGTATCACTTCATTTATTTATGCTGTTTTCTTGTGTCTGTAATATATATTTATATATAGTTATTTAGAATTTTACAACCAATAGCTACTGGTTTTATAATTGTTTTTTTTCATATAGCACTTTACACACCGGAGAGCCAATGCAACAGAAGTCCATTCAAAATGCACTGTTCCATTTTTGAAATGACAATAAAGAAGGACTCAGTATCCATCTAAGTCTATTATTCTCATTTTCTTGTTTTCGTATTTCACAACACAAAATATCAGTAACATCCCAAATACAGAGGCCTTTCAGGTCCCAGTCTGTCCTTTCCACTGTGGAGTAGGCGGAGCTTCCCTCTGTTTGCCTATATAAGGGAATGAATTGTATTTCGCATCAGTGGCATTTCAAAAGACCACACCTATCCTCCATCCAGCCCTTCAGGGCTGAAACAAGGCCTCTGTGGGTTGCACAGGCAGCCTTGGCAAATAATTATTTCTACACACACGTATGCACAGACACACCCATAGACACACACACACACACCCAGATACACATGCCATATTCATCTCCTAGGGAAACCTGTCTCCTATGGCGACAAAGCAACCAAGCAGCTGTTACCATGGAAACAGAAGTAATAGGTCCCTTCTGTGCATGTGTAATATCTCACTTTCTGTATCTCTGGTTTACTACAGGGCTAACAAACACACAGCTACATCCAGCTCTTCTAATAAACATTCATCAAAATTAAGAAAAGCTAATTAATTAACCAAATGCATCTCTTAATCAAATAAATAATAATTCATATCCTGCTGCACTGAGGCTGCCACAGGAAGTGCAGTGAACAACGTTGATTAACACTGCTGCAGCCAGAGATTTTGCAGGGAGCGGCGCACATTATTCAATTTTCCAACGAAAATGAAATTGCAACACATATCTCAGGTGCCCCCCCCCCCAAGCATAGCAACCAATTTGAGAGCTGTTTATGAGATTCTGTTAGCGCTCCAACTGGCCTCCAATCGCATTTCTGTAACTAGTTCTGTGGGCAGATTGTGTTAGCAGCCATTTGGAGTAATTCTAAAAATCCATTTTGCCCGATTGCATCACCCATGCAAACAAGATGAGTAGAGACAGCCTGCGTGTGAATGAGTTAATGGCTGACTGAGGAGAAAGGTAATCTATTTAACTTTGTCACTTTGTCTAATACAAGTGGAGGGATAGTGCTGTTTAATCAAATAGCTAGTGCTGTGTTGTCACTGTAAATTCTGTTATGCAATAGAACTGCCACAGTACTTAATCGTAACAGTCCCATATCTGCACTTTTCTTAGTTTTCTTTTGAGTTTGAGCCCCCCAAAAACAACACACACAAATATATATATATATATATATATATATATATATATATATATATATATATATATATATATATATATATATATATATATATATTCAATTAAATAAAGAACGCTCTCTCAAGCGCTTTGCTGGAGCGCCAGAAAGCAAAGGTTGTTTTTTACAGGGTTTTTTTAGTCTGTCATAAATATTCATGAGCTTCTTTTCTGAATGGCTGATTTTCGCTTGAAAAAAAGGGGGGTGCGATCTACAAGCTACTGCATGACATCACAGAGGAAGCATAAACGAGCCATGAAACAGGAAAATTTCTAATTCCGGGCTGTGTGTTCTCTGTTTTTCTGAGCATTTGAGGCATGGGACAGTTTTTTTTATAACCCCTAGACCTTATATAGTATGAAGAAAGCCATGGAAGTGCCTCGTTGCATTCCTTTTATACTATCCTGGACTATTAAGCAAAACCATGCAATTGTCTATTCATATTAAAGGTAAATTAATAGAAGAACTGCTAAAACAAGATTAACGTGTAAACTAGAAAAGCCACTGTTTAGATAAACTGCTGAAAGCCTGGTTTTAGCCTCATTTAGCAGGTTTGGATGACCTATGCACAATTTGTACGCATTCAACTCTGCTGAGTGCTGGATTTCAACTAACCAGCACTAACGATCTAACGGGGTCTTAGTATTGACAACACCTTAAACAACTAGGCTATAAGACACACAAATTCCTGGTAACAAAAGATAAGTTCTTAAACACCATAAATCCTGGCTCCACAGCACCCAGAAAACAACGTTTCTGATGAAAGGCCCTATCCGTATCCTATGCATATTTAACGTTGAGCATAAAGGCTTATTATCACAAAATAATTAAAATCATACTTTCCACAATATGGGGCCTTTAAGAGCCAGTTGCAGTTCAAAGCACAGCACTGTAGGCTCCGTTGTGATGTAAGGCAGCGTTAGTAAGTAGGTTACAGAAGCTGCCCCCTAACTAGACAGGTTGAGCTCCAATGCTGGCGAGTCTATGCTCTGATGCTTCGAGCAAGACGCTGAACTCAGTTAAACCTTCAGAGGGGCTTCAGGGTGAAGCGGAGAGCTAGGCTGCAGGGAAACATATTAGATTGGTGCTGTTAAATTGGGAAGAAATGATGCAGGATACACTGTACCATATATATATAGATTTCATCACCCTTTCAGCTTTCAAATGAGGCAGAGCTTGGCCCCAGTATCATGAATTTTTAATTGGTTTTAACTTGTTCGTATAAACCTTACATTTATGGAGCTGGTGTTTTTCTGAGGAGGGATTCAAATGCAAGACCACTAAATGCCTTTAGTCTGTGTGCGGATGTGTATGAATCTTTTTATTTTTTTTTTAGATCTTGGCCATTTGAAACAATTTTTAAGGATTTTAGTAATCAAATGCCTGGATCTTAACTGATTAAGCACAAGCATTAGCGTTGAACAGCAAAACACCTTTTTTGTCTTAAAAGGTGCAACCTGTTGCTATAATTTAGCTTTTAACAATATTAAAATAATTTAGTTTAAAATATCCAAATATACAGATTCTATCTGCTCAGTCGGGGCTTAACCTACTAAAATTACATTTAGCATTGTTAGCCGCTGCAAGTGACTGCATACAGCTGTGCGCCTGCATCTGCACTCGCGCCATTAGCGATTCTTTAAACTCATATCTTAATTTTGGTGTTAGAAATGTTTTTTGGTGTTAAAAATGTTTATTCACATGAAGAAGAGGAGTGTAATAGGAGGTGAAATGCTTCTCACCACTAGTTAGGAGCGAGGCCTGGAGTATTACACATAATCAATGGGTCTCTTAGCTTTGGGGAAGGAGGAGACATCTGCACATAATTTGGCCAGTAAAGACTTCCTGAATGCCTGGATCGACATTATTAGAGAAACAATCTAGGCTAATGTTAGTAGCAACTCCCATGATCCCAGGCTACTTCATGACACCATCAGCTTCCCTCAATCTCTCAATCAAGTGACCGTAGCGGAAGCAAATTGCATATTGTGCATTTGTGTATTACCATTTAGGCTGTAATGAGACTCACGTGGTCATTGGGTCAATTAGCAAAAATGAAATAATCTATGAAAATGAACATCAACTTCAAGAAGGTTTTGATAAACAGTGTTTCCAGCTCGAAGGCCAGTTTGGAGGTTGAAGGCTGGTGGTGGATGGCTTGCTTTGTGTGGCTTCAGGTTAAGGACTGGACAATATAAATGCACTGGGCTCAATCAATTTCTATAATGCGAGCCAAACATCAATACGAGGCTCAGGCCGCTTCACTGTTTTTTATGATTGGGATCACTGCTTTGCGTGTGGACATCATAACAGTAATTACAGTAAAGATTTCACCGTATTAATCATCGTGCCCCCGCTTGTCATTTTTTCCATTGCGGACTCACTGATCCATACACTATAACACATACTACAGTACACAAACTGGCCTTCTATCACAACCCCCTCTTTCTCTACTCTCTCCCCCTACACTCTCTTAATTTTACCTCCTCCTCTTTCTATTCTTCCTCCTCTCCTTCTATTTTCTCTGCGGTCAAACACGAGAGCACTCATCTGTCAACGGTATGGATTTTTTGTCTAAGTCCAATACCTCTAACGCCACTACCCAGGTGACATGAATAACTCTGTGTGTGTGTGTGTGCCTGTATGCATGCACAAGGGAGAAGAAGGGTGCGCACGTGTGATGCCTCAGTCAGGACACCAGACATATTTCTCCTCGCACAGGCTCTTTCAAATAAAATATGTAAGGTCACGTGGAAGTCGGTAATCCGTAAAAGGAATATAACAGACATTAATGAGGTCGGATGGTGCAACAAGATCATTCCCATCACACATCACTCTATTAATCAGCTGCAGCCAATGGGGTGACAGAGAATGGCTTTAATGTGATCTGTGGTTGCTCTGTCAGAGTCCTGCTACAGGATCTCCCTCCGGTGTGGAAGAACCCCTCGCTCTTCCGCCAAAGTCATTTCAGTGCAGATGATTAATTTTCTGCAGCGCTCAATCATGGAGATCGCGTGGGCTGCTGTGAAATTCAACTAAACCGATGGCTGTGGGAATTCACCGCGCTGCAGCCATCTGTTTACATCCACATAGAGCCACAGAGTCACGATTCATGGACACCGGGTATTGCTCATCTGAGCTTTCCATCCCCCACATTGCAGAGCTCGTCTCACCTCCCTCCACCCGTCACTCCCCCTGCAGTGAGAATAGCAACAGAACTGTATTTCCTGTCTCAGAAACATGTATTACAGAGGGAGACTAAATCCCACTGAGGTGTACTGCAGTGTGGTGTGCTGAGTCAGGAGCGCTGTCCGAATGGGGGGAGATGTACACCTTTGTCTAAAGATGCCCTATTTCTTGTCACAATGCACAGCAAGACATGGAATTATAGCATGCATGCATTTGTAGCATTTGGTGATGGAAGCTAACCTGGGTTTTAACAGCACAGTAAAACTCCCACATCGTGGTTTTCTTTTAAGTGTCTGTCTATTTGCAGAAAGGTAGCTGTGAAACTTTAAGCATCTTTACAAGGTATAATGCGTAAGATTCCACCAAAATTTAAGTTTAAAATATGTCAAAACAGTGTTATTGTTATGTCACAGACGTAATTGTATTGTGTTACAGAAGTTAGCCTGCTAACAACTAGCATCTCTTATCCTAAAACCACTTCTCCCTCAAGAAGTGCTAAGTAGCGAGTCACTCAGTAGTTGCTATGCTAATAGCTTGATTAGTTTGCGTACTTAGACTACTGTTTATTGATGAAATCATGCTACGATAGGTGACGATATACACTCTTTAGCTTATTAGCATTGCCAGTTGACCTTTTTTGACAACAAAAGTCTACAGTAAACTAGCAAGTTAGCAACCTAGAGGTACACTGGCATGATGGATAATTTTGCAAATAAGTGCAACATGCACTTCCTGTAAGTTCTACTTACCAAGGTACCGGTTATTTCTGGTTTGAGTTTTACATACTGTTCAGCTATTAGGATGGAGCTTTATCACATTATCTGGGTAAGTCCGATTTTGCAAGTTTGATTACAGTCTAGCTAACATCTTTACATGTACTTTAAAAGTCAGGTTTTAGTCAGACTAACAACAATTTGAGACTTCTTAGATGCCACGTAGAAGTACTGACTGTAGTGCCCAGTCTAAAAAGTAGTGCATACCTTAAAGGTCCTTTAATTTTTGTTATTGGACTGTCACAATGTTATTTTTAATATGATTTCATGTGAGAAAATTAAAATGTATATAAATCACCAATATGTGGTCAGTTCATCCAAAAAACACCTGGGAAGTTAGGAAGTATTCACACTAACCTTGTTTAATCTGATCAAAAAAAAATGCTGCATTTTTACCTTTGATCAATAAATGCTCAGGAAAAAAATGACGACAAGCACTGTAAGACAAAGTTGGACAAGATTTTAAAACAAACTCTGGATGATTAAAACCAACCATTTGGATAACGTCAGCATGACTGCTCATGTATTTTACTGTCTGACGTCTTTTTAGCAATGTTCCAGATCTCAGCAAATCATGTTGTGAGTAAAATGCTTTCATCACAGATAGAAATGTGGCAGATATTCTTTCCTTTTACAAAAAGGAAAACAAGAGTACCTCAACTGCTGTCTCATAGTCTGAGCCGTCAAGTAGATTCACTTTAACAGGGACAGTCTTGGGCCGTTTGCTGGTTTTTTGTGGGGATCTGGAGGCCTTGCTGGGGGTCTTCTCCGAGCTATCGTCCATATCACCGTGGTCTTCAGGAACCTTGGAGAAAGAGAGAAAGAGAGAGATAGAGAATCTTTCCCTTAGCAAGCAATCATCAAATCACCATCCTTTGTTTTCATTAACACGACAACCACCACAGGGTCGATTTGACCCATTGGCAGTTAACAGCACACGCTGATGTTTTTTTTTTTTGTTAATTAGTGAAATTGCAAAACAACATAGGGGACGAACACATTACACACAGTGTAATATATATATATATATATATATATATATATATATATATATATATATATATATATATATATATATATATATATATATATATATATATATATATATATATATATATATATATATATATATATTAGTGCTGTCAATTAAAAAAATTAATTGAATTAATTACAGGATTTTGTAATTAATTAATCGAATTAATCGCATTTTAATGTCATATCTGCTAAAGGTCTCCTGATAAAGAATTTGAATTCTAGGGTATTAAAAAATTGTAGTGCATGACTAATCAGTTGAATACAGTAAGGAGAGAAGAAGTAAAGGTCCAGCACATTAAACCAGTTAGGTCAGGTGCATTATTCAGAAATATAACACAAATACAGTAAAATACAGTTAAATAAATAAAATAAAGCTGTCTTCAAAAACGTAAAACAAATACAGCGATTCAGTTAAATAAATAAAATTCTGAAATAAAATAAGGCTGTCTCAAATAGGCACTTAAGATCAATATAGCAGTTGCTGATAACGTCACCACGTGTCCATCGGCCAACCACTGCACACTGGAATTGTTCAAGCATTAATGTAACTAATGTGACTTTAAATAGTTTTCTTTATTTAACATGGGATTTTGACAGGAAGCTTCTTCTCCTTTTTAACGGAACGCCATTCCGGTCGTGAAACTTTTAACGGAATGTAGTTTAACGGACAGTTCCGGTTCACTTTCACCCCTGGGCTCATCACCGTTGATACTCATAATTAATTGCGTTAAATTTTTTAACGCATTAAATTACGGCATAATTAATTAATCGAATTAATGTGTTAAAATGACAGCAGTAATATATATATATATATACATATATATATATATATATATATATATATATATATATATATAGTATAAGCATTAAACATATGACCTCTTTGAATACATTCATACATTATATAATGTAATGTAGTATAATATAACCTAGTATCGCATAATAGAAGCTCATATTGATAACATCCTATCCTGTATGCAATAGAGTTTAATATAATATACGCCGTCAGTTTTAGTGTTAAGATTTGAATTCTGAGTCTCAAGAGGCATTATGTACTTGTCTCATGAAGTGACTTGAACATCGAAATCTTTGATCATAGGAGGCAATCATCCAATGTGTGATGCAGTGTTTGAGCTGCTGCTCTGAGATGTTAGGATGTTAAGTTGCTGGCACAGGCAGAGGGGGGCTGGCTGCCTTGCATATCAAACAGAGAGCCGGAAGGCCCCCCGAGTGATTGAGAGGCCTGAGGAAAATGATCTACAGCTGCTGTGAGTTCCACAGCACTCCCACCTGATTGGTTCTCCTGGCGTCACCCTCCATAGCGTTCTTCATCTCCCCGGCCAAAGCCTTCTCTGTTGTCATAGAAAACGGATCACAGTCCTGCAACGGCACAAACACATTCAGTCAAACATCAAATATTTTTCTTTTCCAAAGAAACAGTCGGAAATATTTACCACTGCGAAATGGCCAAACTGCCTCCTCCTCCTGGTTTCAACTCATTAGATGCACAAGCAAAATGTGTATATATATATATATATATATATATATATATATATATATATATATATATATATATATATAAAAATTTTGTAATTCATTAATTTAAACTTTGACATTGATGAGATTTAGCTACTACATTATGTGATGCTTTAATTAGCATGTGTGGATTTGAGTGTCTGGATGTTGAATGAGAGAGAGAGGGAAAAAAAGAGGGTAGCTCAACTATAGTGCTGGCTCACAGCATCCCACAGAAGCACTCTGCATGCAGGAGTGCTGGCAGGACGCTCTCTCTCCACTCACACCAGCAAAGGAGATGGCATAAATTACATCAGCCCAGAGAGCCGAGCCCTGCAGCACCATGCAGACGGGGGGAGGGGGCGGCGGCGGGGGGGGGGGGGGGGGGGGGGGGGGGGGGGGGGGGGGAGACTACAAGGAGGGAGATAGCACGGGGGGGGACGTGACGACAATCTGAGGATGAGACATGTGGAAGGAAGGAGTAGTACAGGATTAAGAGGCAGAGGTTATGTGGGGAGAGACACCTGGCGGAGGAAGATAGAGGGACTGGAGACTGAGACATAGAGTACAACAATGCCGATACAATATCAGGGTGAGCCAGAGACAGATTAGGTTGTCATGTTGAAGGTGACCACTGCTGGACTCTTGCACGTTGCTTTTTTTTTTTCCCCCTCTCCGGGTGACATACAATACAGCTGATATTCAGATTAGGCGCTACTAATAATAAGAGGAATGTATTATCGAGATAAAGCCCATGCGTCAATCTAAAGTTTTATTATGAAAAACGAGCACAGGGTCACAGGTGTAAACTTTACTTCTAAATTACAGGGTGTGTAATTTCTTTTTTTTTTTGTCTGCAAGAAATATAGGATAGTAATTGCTAAACTATTAGGTGCCTCTTTCCTCGAGTGTATTGCTTATCTAAGAATATCCCCATTTTTATCCAGTCTCAAGAGGAAAGTACAGTACGTTTCAGCATAGTGGAACAATTTCTTCTTAGGAAACCGAAGGGAATGTGTCAGCCCAAGGCACGAAGAACTGGAGAGCTCCAGATATTTCATTAATGACTGCCAGTCCCTATAAAATGTGGAATGGCCATAAAGCCATAATGAGGAGTGATTTTCACTTCAAAGCCATTGCTGTCAAATAGTAAACTATGGTTTATAATTTGGTGATTTGAACATGAGAATATCAGCTCATATAAATATGCACGTGACAGCGTTTGTGAAATAAATCTTGAATCTTGACTGTGAAAATTGGGGGGGGGGGGAAGAGGACACGTAATATATGGTATGAGGTTAATGAGAGGAAGGGATTAGCGAGGAGGCAACATGGGAAGCTGGGATAAAAAAGTACAAAGCTTCCGAGGAAAGCCGTCATTAAGGAGGAGCGCGACAGAAGCTTAATTTAACAGCCAATGAAGTGTTTGTAAACCAGTAAAAGAGATGGTAGTATTTCCCTGCGAAGAAGAGGCCCTAATTAACATTCTTTTCCCCCCTCAACCAGCCATCCGAGGACATCTCTGTGATTACAAATTGACGCGGCACGTCTCAGCTTTCATGATAGGTCGGCCTCCCTCCAAATAATGAAGCCGGATCAAAGAGCGACTCTGGGAGGACTACTGATGTCACACTCGCACTGTGCGATGTTCCTCCACAGCTTTGAAGGCCCTGCAGGTTGCTTAATTAACCAAATGAATAAATAATATTATTGTCATCACGTGCAGGCGATATTCTCACTGACTGTATATTACATGCAACATTTAGCAACGTTTCATGCTGTGGTGGAAAAGAAAGTGAGATTTTCCAAAACAGATTGTTATGCAGAAATCTGCCTGATATGAAGATTCATGTTTATGCAATGGAATGATTTCAAACTCAAGAAAGCAAATAATTTACATGAATTGCTTATATAAGCTTTATGAAGAATGCAGCATTGCTGTTAAACTAACACCTTGACACTATATGAAGTTTAGCTGGAGTGTTATTACCAATACCAATGCTGTTAGCAGTGTTAGCAATCAGGGCTTTTACTTCCAGGTGGGATGAATAAGGGGAAGAGAATATACTCTGATAGCTCTTCCTCACTCCACCACATCCCTACCAGCGCCACCACTCCACCACAGCGGCCCGTGGGAGATATTACCTATTGGTATTCACCACTCTGCACAACGCTTGGCTCAGGCCAGGTAAGTGCAAGCTAATGTTAGCGGTGCCACTAATAACACTGCCTTGATCCATGCCATTGTTAGTTGTAGTGAAACCTCCAGTTTTCCCCTACGTCACTCCTGTGAACCTGTACAGCTAACCGTAGCATTTTTGCGGTTGGTCAAAGTCAACAGCTGTATCATCAAGTCAAGTATCACCGGAAGCTAACATGGCTAGCCTGGCTACAGGACTACAGCTAACATCTTCAGACTCTTTTTTTGGGGGCCATCTCACTTTGGGGACTGGTGAGACATCATCTGCGGTTGGCCTCAGCCATCTGTCGCTCAGCAGTCAGCCAATCAGAAGAGAGGCTCATGAATATAAATGTGAGAGGCCTAAAACATCCTGTGCTTTCTAGTAATTAGACAGTAATTAGCAGAAGCAGTAATTAGGGGCTTCAGAGTTGCCATAGCCACCATTGAGGACATAGAAGTCATCGCCTCTGTATTTTTTTTCCCTTAAGGTTAATTTCATTTTAATCATTCCCCTTAGGCTACATTTCAGCAAGTAAAAATGTGAACACAAAGCTAAAAAGACAAATACATAAAGCCCACCTAATTATCATAATGTCAACACAGTCTCACATAACAGAGACACTAATACAATTGACTTGTTGAAAGCGAAAGTATTCAGAGGACATAACGTGAGGCTGCATCAAAGTTATCATTTCTTTCAGCAAAAAAGGCAGAGGATGACCGGCCAGGCAAAGAGGGAGAAAATCGAAAATTCTAATAATGAGAAAAATTGTGAATTAGCCTACAGACGCATGCAACAGATAGCCAAAAGAGATGCTCACCAGTTAACTACTAAATGTAGCCTAGGCTAAAATGTGGAAGGACATGCAATGAATACAAATATTTTAAGGATATGTGCAGTCATAGTATGATTTATCTATCAACAATAGTCAGGGCAGTGCAGAAACATAACCCCCACCCAAAAAAGAAAGAGTATTTTTGCGTATGGTGCAAGTTTAGTCATTCAAAATAAAATTGAATGTAAAATACCTCACAGCTTATTTCTTAAATATAACACTGTATGTTCAGTTGCAGGAAAGGAGAAGTGAGTGGCGCTTCTTTGTCAGAGAAAGAAAAGAGAAACAATGCCCCTGTTCACAAAGTGGGTTGTAAGCATTTGACTGGCAGCTCATAGAAGTGTGGTGGCACAGGGAATTAATGGTGAGGATTTTCTGATGCCATGCAAAGCTGAACCAGAGAAATCGGTTGATTTTATGGCAGTCTGAATGAATTCATTATTCATAATCCATCATTAATAATGCACCAACCGTGAAGTACCATTAAATGGTTGAATTATCATAGAAATGTTACCTGCAGGAACCGTTAGGCTACTAATGGTTGATGATCATGAGAAAGATTATTCTTATGCCAAATCAAGAAGACAAATTGGTTAATTGGGTGTTTCAGCTTTTATTTTCTGGTGTGGGCAAAAAAAGGGAAGCTAATATGGATCAATAAATGAAAAAATCTTATTTCAGAGTATTGTAAATTCATGCTTGTGCTTGGGTTAAGATTATGCATTTTCAGCATCTAAATAGGGCCCATTGTCTTGAAATAGACTCCTACTGAAGGTCTTCCTCCTTTTCCTGTGCTTCCACCTTTGCTCATCAAAGAGGGAACATCAGGGAAAGTCTCTGTGAAGGATGACAGCATCTGTGTAGATGAAGCTCTGAAAACAATATGTGAGACTGAGAGCTTCCAAAAATATCTACGTTAGGTAAGGTACCTTTTCCTTTCAAATAAGGCTACCTATTATAAATGCCTTTTTTATTTATACTTAAGAAGTTTCTACTGAATCAGACACACACAGACACTCACACAGACACTCATGAACAACCAAAATAATCAGAGAGTTTTCGCTCTACTTTTACTCTCATTTACTCTGATTACTTACTGATTCTTCATATTCTTTATGACTTGCATGAGCACCAGTGAGCATATTGACCCTACACCAACACCAACATTGTGATATTCTGATCACCCAAGACCAAATTGTGTGGTGTAATGGGTGAAAGGAGTAATTTGCGCACTATAATAAAATTAGAGTGTGAATTTTTCTTTGATGATGCCATATTTCCATACTTGGTAACCATTTCCGACCGTGTCATTACATCATAGCTAAGGGTCGTTGTTCTGCCCTGATGCCAATAGGTCTGTCAGGAGCTTTTTCTGATTTTGTTGTGTTTTGATAGCTATAACAATTAGTCAAAACTGAAGCAGCAAATTCAAAATTCTTCACATAGTCTCCTTTACCAACATGCATCTTGGCTAAACACATAATCTCACCTCCGAGCCTCACTCAAACCACTGAAACACTTCAGGCATGTCTCACAATCAGTTCAGAAAGCATAAACTGTCACTCATACAACACTAATCTAAAGAATAACACTTTCACTGTATTGACTGTAGTACACTGCAATTTGCTTCAATATCCTTTATTTTGTCTTTATTTGCTCATCTATCCTGCAATTCAATAAGTGGTTATAATTACCATGCAGTAATGAACACAATAATCAAAAAAACAAAAGACAAATATCCAACAACATGCTATAGTCACTCATACACAGTACTGTGACATTCTAGTTCCCCCTCACTCCTGCATTTGGCCATGAGCTCTCATTGACACCACATGGTCGATGACTTATCTCATCAGAGGCTGCTGATACCTGATAGCTGACTGGTTAGGGTGCACACCACATGGGCATCTATGCCCTGAACAGAAAGTCAGCAGTTTGGTTCCTGGCTGCTTGTACATTTACTGCAGTTCTTTCCACTGTCAAATAAACGCCCCCCCAAAAAATGTTCTTAAAAAGAAAAAGAGACCACCACTCTTAGTCTTCCTCTCCTTTGTCCTCCACAAATTCTCCATCTCCTTGCCACTGTTTTTTTCCACACAAACCTGTCTTCATTGATCCGCATTCCTAAACAAAACCATTAACCCTACCCAAAGCCATTTCCCTTTATCTCTTTGACAGGCCTAATGAGTCTTAACGCTCTTTCAGTGTTTGGAATGATTACGGTGAACATTCTACCAAGATTCTCTAATATATTTCAGTATGGTTACTGCAGAAATGCACATTTTGAAAACAGCATTTGAACAATTGTGCTGAAAATATGTAGTATTTTTGCAGGCGGTGGAGTATGAATGAGAGTTCATGGATACCGGGGAATGTGTTCAAAAAGCGTTGAAGCAAAATGAGTCACGGTTTGGTCCACATAGACTTCTGTTCTGCTGACATTGAAAAGAGCTTTGAGAATATGAGCAATCAAAAAGTTGAAAATATATCACTCAGACGACAATCCATACTTCTTTTAATGGAGTAATTTATACGATTTTCTGGCCATTTTCTGACCATGTCACAGAAAAATGATCTGGGTTGAATATACACACCGTTAAACCCCTAAATTATATGGACAAAAGAACATGAGCATGTGTATAGAATGATGCAATCAAGTGCAATAAACACACAATGGATACTATTTGAATTCACACAACATGACATCAGTTGTATTTGCTGCACTGTTTGTTGTGTGTTGTTCATAATGCTCAAATAAACATCTATATCATATACCTCAGCTACTGGTGACACAGCATGAACAGACACCAAGCAAATCTCCAATATTCATTCAGAGAGCTGATGTGTTACTGATGGTATAGTCTAAAACAGCAGTTCCCGAACTTTTTTAGATGCACACCCCCATCTTTATCCCAACATGGTTGACGCACCCCCTATTTCCCACACCTTCCAAAAACCACAATTAAATGTGTTAAGGCAGCATGTTTAATTCTGCTCAACCAGAACACATCATCTATTGATCACATTAACAAAAGAGCATCTGAATTAAATTGAAATGTACTAAAGTTTTAAAATTATAAAACACATTAAAATTTATAGCAGGAGATGACAGGCTTAGCAGCAGGAAGTATGTTGGGAGAGCAGGGTATTTAAACCACAGCAACACTAGTCTGATGATATTATGTTATGGTTGCTGTTTGGTTGATGTTTTGAATGAATGATCATTTATCATCTTGTTAAAAAGAATGTGACACCGAGGGGGGCTTTCACACTGTCCTCATTTAGTCACTTTAAACAGACTAGAGTTTGTTTCATAGTTCCACTTCTTTTGTCCAGGTGTCAAAGCTCATAGAACTCTGGTCTGGTCCAAACAAACCAACTCTGGTCCACTTGAAAAAGGGGAGGTCTCGGTTTGTATCAAGTGAATCCTGTTCTGGTTCCATCCTGATCTGGTTCTATATAGTGTGAATGCTCACCGGACCAAACACGAGAACAAATGTACATTTTATATTTATTTCAGAACCAGCATTTGTACAAAGGGAGAGATGGTTCTGATCCACTGGTGTTCACTTTCTCTCTGAGCGTCTCCGTCTCAGCTGATAGAATACGGTTCTCACTGTTGAGCCCAACAAGTTTTTTTTATTATATATCAGGTCTACTTTATATAAACAACTCAACATCTCATCAGCGTGGAGTCTCTGCTTCAACCACATCTCCACAAATTTGAGCGCGACTCGAGTGACTTGACTCGACTGCCATGTGTCACCTGATGCAGGAATAATGACACACCAACAAAAAAAGAAAAGTGGTAAACCGGCATGTCTAAACAGAGACAAGTCATATAACAGGATGTTGAATATCCATTTAATATGACAAATAAAACATTTATTTAGACGTCTTTATTGCGTCGGAAAATCCCACTTTGAAAAAATCACTTTATAAAAATCACTCCAGACTGCCATCACATTTTATTAGGTTGCGCACCCCCAAGTGGCACCACACTTTGGGAATCCCTGGTCTAAAAGATAAAACATTGGTTCAACTGAAAAGAAGAAAAAAAGGCAATAAGGCAACATTTTTCACTTATTTTTTAAATCGGGCCAACATCTGGCAGAATTACATTAATTAAAATCTAATTTTTAATATGATAAATTTAGATTTTTGTCCAGAATAAATAATGTTTCATGCAACATCAACTTAAATACCTATGTTGATTTTGAGAGTTGCTTAGTGGAAGAAACATAATGTTTCAAGAAGACTGAACACATCTCTGAGTAACATGAACTGAAATACTAGGGTTGATGTTGACGGTTGCTAATTTGATCCAACATAATGTTTAGTAAGTCCACAATAAAACTAATTTCATGTCATAACGAATTCAAATATTTAAGGTGATCAAACATGTTTTAAATACGGTGTCCTGTGTTAAAATATGAGGCTTTTAAATTAAACTGCAGTTTATTTAGAATATTTCTGTCTTTTATAAGTGAAAAGTGAAGCCCAAGGTCTATGATGTACAATATCTACAATATAATATCTTCTTTTGTTTCCATGAGAACCGCTGTCTATTCACGAGTGCATCAGTAAGATCAGTACCAGTTAAAATCTTAAAAAAACACAGATAAGCAAATATCAAATATAGTTTCTTTATCTTATCACCCACACACTCACACATACGTCCACATACACACAGTCTTTCCTATCGCTCCTCTCATTACAGCCCCACCATGTCGGCCTATCTCTGGAGCTGGCCTCAGCCCAGATACACTGTGATCATTAATGAACATCAGAGGCTCAAGATACAGCTGTCCTAAGCCGTAATCAACTGCAAGACTTTGAGACCGCACTCACTGAAGTGGAAAGAAGTCTCAAACTGCAGAACGCCAACAAGGGAGGCCAAATGCAGGACGATGTGACGCCCTCAAAACACTCGTCGTCTGCAGCTCAGATAAATTTGCCGGATAGGAACGGACATGATGGCTGATCATCTGGGGCAGAATGACGTCCGCTCGCCATAGCCTGCCTGAGCCCATTTGTCTTCATGCCATCATTCAAATAAAGAGTCTGTCAATTTAGAAGCCCAAAAAATTGATGCGTCTTCAGGCAGACGTCACTTGCCCACAGGCCCATCCTTCACTGGCAAGTGGGCAGGGAGCGAATCTGTCAAAGATAGCTGCTCCAAAATATGTCACCGCGGCGCGGCAAAAACACAGGGACGACATCTTGTGGGTTCCTCACGCTCCTCAGACACGTTATGTTGTCAGGGAATTTATGCACGTGCTAGCAGCATCAAGCGTCTCCCTTCCTTCCAGAGCATGTTCTTGAAAGGAAAAAAAAAGGGACGTCTGGAATATAGCGTGAGAGCAAAACCATGACGAAGGCAGGAACCGTCGGCGCTGATGCTGTCACAGCGTCGTCGGCACCTCCTCTGGTGCCTCAGAAAAGAACGTGATCCAGGATACAGGAAGAGGCATTTTTTTATTAGTATTATTATTAACAATAAAGACAATTCTACCATCTGAGGTAAAAAAAAAAAAAATGCTGAGCTATTTTGTTGGTTTTTAAATATAACATAACACAGGGAATCATTTCAACCCTGCATTTTGACTGAAAATCTGCCTTATTTCGGAATAATAATAATAATAATATAACAACAATAATAGCCCAGTGACATTTTAAAACCATCGCTCAGCATTTTGTCTCACAACATAGCTATTTCAATGTCAATGAGAGCAGTCATTGACATTGAAATAGCTATGTTGTGACCAATTTTAGATCAAAGTACAGCATTAAACTCATTGGATCAGACCCACCTGGTTGAGCAAGCAAAGAGGCATATGTGTTGTTACCTTTTTTTTGGCAGATGAAGAAAATCTGTGGATTACAAATGGAGTGCTTAGGGAAAATGTGATTCAGTGTTTTTTAAATATTTTTTAGTTCTCTTCATCCACCAATTTGCTGGTGTAAATAAAGAATGCGAGGTGACTCTGGGAGTTTGCATGTTCTCCCCGTGTCTGTGCGTGGGTTCTCTCCGGATTCTTCAGCTTCCTCCCACAGTCCAAAAACATGGTGAGGTTAATTGGAAACTCTAAGTTGCCTGCAGGTGTAAGTGTGTGAGTAAATTTTGCGTGTGCCTATGATAGACTAGCAACCTGTCTGGGGTATGTATGTCTGCTTCTCACCGAACTACACTGGGATTGGCTCCAGCAGACCCCTGTGACCCTAGTGAGGAATAAGTGGGTATAGAAAATGACTGACTGACTGAGCAGCATCACCACATTTGACACATGGACGCGTATGCATGCCTACAGCAGCGTGAGATAACTGCAGGTGATGTGTTTTCCACCTTCTACTTTACATAATAGCACAAATCATATCTTTGTGTTTTGCATCCCACTTCAGGAAAACGCAGCATTGAGCTCACACATAGACACACACGCAAAACACACGCACCAACCCTGCAGGATTTGAGTTGTGAAGTATCAGATTACACTTTCGGACTAATTACAGGAAGAATCGAAGAGGACTAAACTGTGTTCTATTGTCACTCTGATGGTTTTCTGATCCTTTGTTGAGATATTGTGTGTGTATGTGTGTGTGTAGGTGTGTGGCTGCATGAGTGTGTACGTTAGGGAATGAGCGACTCATTATTGCAGCTGTATTTTGTTGCGTTTGGTAGACACAATATAGCCATTCGGCTAGAGAGCTAATATCTGCATGATGTTTCTAGTCAGATAAGCCAGTGTTTGTTGTGAAGTCCTCCACATAAAAGTCACTCCACAGTGTGTTATAGTCAACCCTCGGGGAGAGTCTCGTTTTTTTCTCATGTAATTTGCTTCACAAATGTTACAAATAGCCTCTGTAATACTCATTTTACAGATAAGTGGTGGTAGTAGTGACAGAAGATGCACAGTTAATGTGCTACACAGAGCAGATAATACATTTATCTGTGATCTCCAGATTGTTTTTTTCCTATACCAGAAATTCCACTAAAAGCCCCTGTTAATTCCATTATTCATTAGTTAGGAGAACATTAGAAATATTACTTTTACTCAGAAACAATGACAAACCATCTGACTGACTACAGGCGATTTCAGAGAATATTTTTACGGCTATAAACAAGGATGTTGCGCAGATTTAAAAAAACTAAATCAAAATGCCTTATTTTTGTGCGAAAGTGTACCTGTTATTTTCCAGTCAGCCAAGTTGACAGCCCTAATGGATTTTTGGAAGGTTTATCCTACTCCACAGAGCCTTTGACGAGCACAAAACAACAATCTTATTTTATCATCAGATATCATCAGGGCAGCGGGACTGATGAGCCACTATGGCAACGAGCCAGTATCTGATAACACAAGGAAGCCTGACAATAACTGTCGTGGCCCATGGTTGTATTTCAAGTGTTGAAAAGGATCTTAATCTGTGTACAAAGTGTATTATGACACACTGTGCGTTTTTTTCAGGATTTTCTTATTTAAATGATGCCTGGCATCCTGTTAGTACACAAGCAATAAGAAAACAGAAGCTTAAACATCATCATTTTTTCATGTATACTTGAAAAATGGCACTCATGTGGTTTTAAAACATAAATACAGATAAATATATTACATGAGCTCATATATTTGTATATATATATACACAGCATACAACAATATAGTACAACAACAGTATCTTTTTTATTTTCCTACATTATTGTAGATTATTTATGTATTTTTCTTTAAAATATAAATACATTTCTGTATATTCTATATTATTTCACTGGCTATAATAATAATCTTATTACAGTATTATACAACTTTACTACACACATGCCATACTTCCTACTCTCACATGTATATTTTTGCATACAATACATGCAAAACATTAAAGAGCTATACAGTATGTGTATACATTCATTGTATTAACTTAATGTGTCTGCACAGGAAGTCTAACTTTCAGCAGAACAAAAGTAAGATGATAGGATTGTGTGTTTTTTATGTCTAAACAAAACAACAAAACTATAACATTACTATTAAATATTAATAACATTAACTTAAATACTCATGTTATTTTTTTAATAGTTGCTTAGTGGATGCGACATAATTTTAGAATGAAAACATTTTTAAGTAACAGAACTTAAATACTTGTGTTTATAATATTAATTAATTGTTAATTGTTTATTTATTAGTTAATTATTTTATTTCTAGTATTTGGTAGCTCTAAGACTATTTTTTAAGAAGCATGAGCTCGCTAACTGTCATCATGAATTCAATGAATTTTTGAGTTTGGATGACATGGATTGGTCCCTTGTCACCATGGTAGCAGGAGAAACCTGTTTGTCAAATTTACTTTGCCAGTTTGTTAATGATCTGCTCATTCGAAGGTCCAATTAGTCACAATAGTAAATTAAAACAACAACATTTATGTGTCATCAGAGCTCAAGAATATAACAATTACAAGCAAAAAGTCTAGCAGTTTTACAGAGCTTGATTTAACTCATCGCAATAGTCTAAGGGAGCTAGTTGCTGAAAGGCCAAATGAACTCCACTACCATATAAAAACATCTACTGTCGCCATCAATTACTGTACATACAATGACATCCACAGATGCCAGCCTCTGGATTCACTGGAACAACTGAACATTCCTCAGCGAGCCTTGCCATTTTATCACAGTTCCATCCACTTCTTGGCTTCACAGTCAGTGCTTCACTTCTAATAGTGCACACAGCCAGGTCCATCAATCCCTGCTTGAGCAGAGAGCGGCTCTGGGAAACCAGGTTCAAGACGGTGGGGGTTGGGGGAGGAAAAGGGAGTGGCAAGATGTCCTTGTTCAGAAAGAAAACCACATATACACAGACATACACATCCACTCCAAACCATTGGCACTCAGCAGTCTCGAAAGCAGATTGCGTAGCACGACTGTTAAGTCTGCTGCAAATCATGTCACACCACAAGAGAAATGAATATGTCTCACGAAGCGTTGAGGCTGCAAGTTCATCCTCCCCAAGAAAAAAAGCCCAGAGAGAGTTGTGCTACCTGGATATAATAGTATAAGCAGTCTCTGGTGGGAAGTGTCTGCACTCCAGAAAAAGGGGAATTACTGTACAGGAGTTCAGTTACTGAAGTGCCTAAATTCCCCCTTTTTGAGACGATATGAGAAGACAGATTGCAAATCTATCCGTCTGCTTCATTATCACTTTGAGTCAAAGAAAGTGCCAAATGTGCATATCTGAACGATTTAGAGCAGGGATGGTAGGGTTCGGCGTAAAGTTAATCCCAACTGATTAAAACAAAAAAAAGGCAGTGAAATCTCCCAATATGAGCTTTCATAAACCCGTCGTTTGATTTATGAGATGAATAATGTGAAATATTAATGGGTTTACACGAGTTGAAGCGCCTACTTGGTTCTACATCCATATATCGAGAGTGGTCATGTCAGGGTATGTAACCAGAATATTTCATTAAAGATCAAAAGTAATTTTATTTCAGATGACATGATTGCAATACTAAGGACTCTTGACCTATTTGGATTTTTCTATCAAAAAAAAAATCAGACATTAAAAAATACAATTCAAACTGTAGTGTCCACATTCTACAATGAAGCAAGAGTGTAGTCTGTACTTGTTCACTTTATGCAGTAATTTATAATGTGTGAGCAGAATGTTATTTAACTGATGTTTGTCTGCACATATATATCATAATATATACATATACATAATATATCTCAATCTATGCCTTCAAAAGTTGCAGAGTTAATATTTATATTATAATATTTATTTATATGGATGTCACTCTACAGTAGCTTGGTGGTCATCATGACTACAGCTGGACAGAGCGATCTACTTCCAGGAAAGGTTGTACATTGTCCAGCATTTTCTGGTATGATGATAAGTAAGCTATTGGAAAATAAATATATTGACCCAAATGTGTATGAATAATGTATATGTACCCAAATATTCTGAACACAATCATATTTCTTCTATTCCTACAGTAAAATAATATTTTTCATGCCCGTAGTATACCTTTCCCTCTTGAAGAACATGTGCTATTATTATTATATCTTGCAGAAAAGAAAGTATATGCCGAAAGAAATATACACAGAATATAGAACATAAGGTAGGATAGCATATGAACATGCTTGGCGGAGTCCAGACAAATTTTAAATTATCTCAAAGTAGGATTTTACTGTTGCTGAAGTGCAAAACTGAATACAAGTCAACTGCCTATTCGTCTAAAGGCCTGTTATTCAGAAACCCCGATAGGTTCCATTGGACTAATAGCCTATTAGTCTAGCAGGGCATTATCCTGAAAAAACATATGCTCATTGCTCCAAAATTACACACTGTCACCATACTGATTTCCAGACTCTGTTAACATATTGTGCTCAATAGAATGCTGCAGGGATGATGGATTATTGAAGGCCAACCCGGAGCCTATGGGATTAAGGAAAATGGGGAATATAAGATCTGTGGCAAACAAAAGTTGAACACCAGTGAAGACCACCTTTATGATTTTGAAGTGTAATTGCAATCACTAAAAATAAAATAAAAAGATTAATGTGAGGCCGAAACGAACTGCGTCATGGTCGCATGACTTCAACGTTTCTGGAATCAACAACTTCTGTAGTCCAATTTAGCTCCTTAAGACAAGTAAAAACTTAAAACTTCAGGAGTGAGGTACTAACTAAAGTAATTTATGCTGTAAAACAGCTGAGATTTATCTTTACTGGCTGTTCTGTGTGAAATTATATATATATATATATATATATATATATATATATATATATATATATATATATATATATAATATGAATTAATTATTTTCTCTTTATTTTCTTTTAAATGTTTGGGGGGCATTTTATGCTTAACGACCTTCTTTTATCACATAAATGTAGGAACAGGCGATATAGCTAGAACATATTGATAAAAAAAAAATGTCATATCGACCATAACGAACATAATTGCTTATTTTTAATTATCTATTTTTAACAACCAGGAGAAAAAAAGTTGAATGTAACCACTTTATATTAAACTTGATTTGTCGTTTGCCTGTTAAATGACTGGCTGTTTAATTCAATAATTGCTCCATTATCAAGGGAAATAAGATGTATGGGCAATGTTTGGGCCTATGTATAGATACAAAGCTTCAATCTTCACCACATTGACAGGGGATTGACAGGCACCATGTTGTGCCTGCAGCGCAGTTCAATTGTTTTTTTTCCTATTCGATGAAAGACAAGTGTCACCGCTAATGAGAGTTAACACAGAGACATCAGCCATGCCTTTAAAAATGTAGTTACCATGGGAACCCTAACCAAACATTGTCTGTAAAGCGTCTTCAAAATAAGATAAAGGGAGGGGAAAAAAAGACCTGTAGGCATTATTTTTGCAAGTCGACACATGCGCACCGGCACCAGAAAGAAGAGGTGAAGTGTCACATGGCGCCGTGCTGGAGAATGTGACAGCTCGTATAGAGGTGAGCACAGCGGCGGCGGTGGCGGGTGGGAGTGGATGAACAACACTTTTAAAGAGTGATGTCAGCTTCTACTCATCAAACTGGTTTGCCATGGCACAAAAAGTCAGTGGAGCGAAACGCAGAGCTATATGTGTCACTGAGCAGGGACGGGATTATGTAACATTTTACACTTGCGAGAAAGCATAATGCATATTAAATGCAATCAATGTTGAATCCTGTTAGCTGTACAGGCCTTAGAGATCTGCTCAGACTATTCAGACCGGTTATGCAAAAAGTGATGAAAAATATAGTTGTCAAAGTAAACATAATGACAAGGTCACCTTTATGCAGTAAGTCTAAATGGCCTTTACCTCATTATGATAAAATAACTCAATTCAAAATATGTGCAGGCGAATCCTTCAAATGTTTTCAAAATGCAGTGTTTGTTGATGTCACGACTTTCAGCTTATCTGAGATGGTGTTTTTCAATATTTCTTTGAAAATCAATCAGGTGTCACAGCTTCAGCATAAAATTAAGCTCCAAGTAATTTGAAAGCAATTGACTTTTTAACATCTTGTGTACCTTAACTATTCTATTTTTGTGCTTTGTTGTTTTTACTTTTGGTTTTACTATGGAAAGAGAGTTTAAAACAGGCTCAAAACTTCATGTCTACTAGAGCTGCAAAGATTAAAAAAAGATTAATTTGCAACTGTATGGGTAATTGATTAATCGCGTTGAGTCATTTTAACAAGAAAATGTCCAAATTCTTTGGTTCGAGCTTCTCAAATCTGATTAATTTCTGCTTTCTTTAGTCTTCTATAATAGTAAACTGATGATCTTTGGGTTGTGGGCTGCAAGTCTGGATAAAAAAAAGACATTTTATGTTGCTTCTTCAGCTTTGGAAAGCAGTGATTGACTTTTAGACCATTCTATGAACCAAACAACTAATCAATAGATCAACAGACTATTAAAATAATCAATACTTGCAGCCCTAATATTTATACCCTTGCAGGGTCAATACATTTTAAATTTTCAAACTATATCCCAAACTGTTTTTTTTTCCATCTGCAGCAATATCTTTTGAGCTATCTGCTATCACATTCAGTTTCATCAGAACATGAGCTGTATCACCTTTCACTCAAATACAACTAACACACTGTCATTCATCTTATGAATAATTATAAATCATACCAGAGAAATAAACCTGTGTCAAACAGTGTTACCACCCATAATTTTAATGTAATGTTAGAGGAGAGATTGCCAGAAAACGTAATTTCTCTGCGGGTTTCCGGCATTGTATCTTACAACACATCATTTGTGACAATGATACAAAAAAGTGACAGTTCATTACATGCCGTTATCTTTAATGCGCCTTTGAAAGCTCCTCTCACTCCTAAGCGGCGTGGGTTTTATCTTGTGGAGAATTCCAATTTGGCTGTGAACAGACCACTGGTCCTGGTTCAATGAGCTATTACAAATCGATCATGGGATGATTTGAAATAGGCCTCGGGGGGGGGACTGCATTGAAGTGTGCTACCTTAAACAAGCATGCAGACGAGATTCATGGCCACAAAAAAACACACACACGCAAAAGTGCATCCTGCTGCTGTAAAACATTTGACATAACCTTTGACCTTTTCATGCGGGCATTGGCGCGATCGCAGAGGTTACACATTGACCGGAAACTAATGTAGTCACCGCCCTGTGAGCGCCATGTGTACATCTGCCATATGACCTTGCTAGTTCCCTCCCTGTTTAAACTGAATGCTTTGCTTGAATGTCTGTTGCATCTTACCTGTCATAGATAAGAGGAAATCACTCACTGTGGGAAATGTAGCATGTAATTATATTACTCCATTACCTTGCGGTGAGGCTCTCTGACCCACCTTGACAACAGTCTAGAAAATAGGTATTCGCACCATCATTTTTTTTTCCTGTAGTTCTTTAACACAACATGCGTCCACGGAAAAGAGGATTTGCCGTCTATTGCGAAAAAAAGAAAATGGGCATAAGAGAAGAGCAGGTGAACGACAGGAAAATGAGACCAGAGGATGCATGAAGAGGCCTATGTGGACAGATGGATGGATTGTGGCTCTAATTTGCCCCCTGCCTGACTCTGCAGCCACCAGTTCTGGGTCTGGGAGACACTAGCCTGCGGTATGGCTGCAGCCCACAACAAGCACCGGCATGTGTGAGTAGGAAGAGGATGAGCAGAAGGAGGTATTACTGGAAAATGGTAACATTTAGGAGTCTGACATGTCTGGCGGTGTTGATGTAAAACTTGCTGAGTGGTGCAGTTATGTACAATTTTCATGTCAGAAACAAAACCATGTTTAAACTGAGCCACTTTTTTTTGTAAACCGTTTTCTTCATCCATATTCAGCAGGGGGTTCTCCCGCACAAAGGGTTAAGAATCAAAAATCATTTATTTCTTGCATTTTGGAGAATCTTATATACCAAATGTTGCATTTTCTGCATCAATTTGTGGCGGAAATGCCTTCGTTTGTGTAAAGGGAAAAACAAAATGGACTACGATGGAGTCGTTCTCTGTTGATTTCAAATATGTATTCTCCTTGAGCTCAACTGTTCTCATTTGATATTCTCCCTGCAGACTCAACACACATATAAGCATAATTCACTATTTTTGGGGGGGATTTTTCAAAAAATAAAGGTCCTCTGCTTCTGTCATGTTTTTATAGCATGAGACAAATGCCCATGTTCTAAATATTATTTGGGACCTTCACCACCCTGAAATCTACACATATGGGTATGAAAATCCTATATCCTATAAAAGTCCCTGCTGCTTTGTTTATTTATTTATTTATGTATTCAATTATTTTATTTTACATTTCTTGCAGATTGATGTGTTGGTGGAGTTTGCATGTTCTCCCCGTGTCTGTGTGGGTTTTCACCGGGTACTCCAGCTTCCTCCCACAGTCCAAAAACATGCTGAGGTTAATTGGAGACTCTAAATTGCCCATAGGTGTGAGTGTGTGAGTGAATGGTGTGTGTGCCCCACGATTGGCTGGCGACCATCTGGGGTGTATCCCTGCCTCTCGACTGTAATGTGCTGGGATTGGCTCCAACAGACCCCTGTGACCCTAATAAGGAAAAAGATGAATGAATGATGTGTCGGTTTTAAGACATAGAATCTAACGTGGGAATGATTTAAATTTATAGTTTACAATAGGGCTGCAACTAATGATTATGTTGATAGTATTAGATCAATATTAATCCATCAATTTGTTTTTTTTAGTTCATAAAATGCCCATCGCTGTTTCCCAAAGCTGAAGATTCAACCTAAAATGTGTTTTTTTTTGCCCAGACCAACAGTCCACAACCCAAAGATCATCAGTTTACTATTACAGAAGACCAAAGAAAGCAGAAAATAATCAGACTTGGGAAGCTGGAACCAGAGAATTTGGACAATTTCTTGTTAAAATGACTTAAAATGATTTTTTTTTGTCATTGTGGAGTTGGAATATTGTTTTTGATCTGCAACTCTCCAAGATTAAGGACACGTTTTAAAATAAACTGTTCCACTTTTTCTTTTTCTTCTTCTTATTCCAGGACAACCTATTTCCCCGTTAAATAGTCCCGCTTTCTCACTCCTGCCATTCCACGCGCCGAGGCGCCCACGCCTGCCCCCTCTGCCACACCCGCGACAATACACACCGCGTTCAATTAGCTCATTATCTTGAGCATCAGCTGTTAGCCTGTAGCTGCGCGCGGAGAAATCACGATGCTAACAGACGCCGACACAGAATAGGCTCTGAATCGCGGTGGGTTGAGGGGGGTATTATCGGACGCTACGTGCTATCCGGGCCGAAAGAAAAGGTGCACCTGCTTGACTGTTTGTGCCGCTGGGCCTCGGTATGCGTGACATAAAGGATGCCCTGCTTCTCCGCAGCTTATTTAACCATGACGCTCGGAATAAACTATATGTCAGAAATAATGACCGTCATAATAATAAGGTCCGTATAACACCGCAGAGCACGCACGGCGCATTTTTTTTTTTTTTTTTTTTGCGCAAAGCCGGAGACGTTTCATGCATACAATGTCATTTCATAAGAGCCGGCGAATGCAGCATGCACCTGTTCCGGCGTCAAGACAAATCAAATAACATATGCGCTAAGCCCGTACCTGTCCTGTCAGCTCCTGTGCGTCAAGCTTCCAAGTCCGGAATCTGAATCATTTAGATCGGAGGAAACTGGAAGACGGACCGCCGCCACCGCCCCCGGGAGCCTCCTTTTTTATTTTTTCCCCCACTGCCACGCGGGGAGATGTGGTCCTGCTGGCTGGGACAGCGAGACAGGCGCAAGCCGGCAGGGGCTTGGGGTGGGGTAAAAAAAAAGGGCGAGGAGAGAGGAGAGGAGAGCGGAGGGGCGTATTCAACGATGCGAGCGAGGGAACTCCAAAAAAAAAAAAAACGTCGTGCGTGATGTGCGGGGGGACAGCTCCGCTCCGCGTGCAACACGCAGCGTCTCTTGATGCGTTTATTATAGTCTCGCTTAAGTGGCTTCAGCTCATCTTTGCACTGTGTTGCATGATTCTAACAACAAAAAAACACACAGACTCACAGTTTCAATATGTAAATTCCAATGCTCGCTGTTATTATGTTTTTTTTTTAATTGTGTAATGATCAATCACATCCCCCTTAAAAAAAGAGGGAGGACACCTGCTGAGCTGCTGCTCCAGAACAAAAGGCTCCTGCAGCCTGTCTGTGTCAGAGCGCCCTCAAATGTCATTTAGGCAGAAATTCGAAATGAACTATGAAGCGCGTGGTACATAATTAATGTGCATGATTAATTGCAAATCAATGCTCTTGGATTCAGTGGGAGCCGTTGTTGACAGTTGTTGTCACATGTTGACCTGAAGGGAAAGTGCAGGAAGCTTGAAGAGAATGAAGTTATTGTTCGCTTTGATTGGCAGCAGCTGCATAATATAGTGGAAATGTGCAGAGCCGGTGAAGTATGGAGTTAGAAGAGTCTCATAATGACTAAACGCACACAGAAGAATTCACAAATATTTTCAGGAAATCCTATTTGTCATTTCTTTTAAATGTAAAAAAAAATATTCACAATATTTTCTGTATACACAAATATAATCGTTATATTATGTGAGATTTAATAAAGGGAAACAAAACCATTAACATATATCCACAAACATGCACATTTTATTCATTTCTTAAATTGAAAAATATATTTGTGTGTATTACAATATTTGCAAATAGCTTTTGAATTTACATGAAATAATTATTAAATTAAACATGAATTTATTTGTCATTTTATAAAATAATTCAAAAGATATCTATGTGTATGGCTTTGTATAACATTATATGCATTTATGCATATATGAATCGTGCATCAGGAATAATTTTGTGAAACGTTTTTACTATGTCTATTTATTTTACATTAATATAAAATGGCAAATATATTCATGTGTATAGATTTTTTATATATATTTATATGAAATGACAAATATATATTTGTGTTTATTAAAAATATTTTGGAGTTCTTTGTGCATTTATTCATTATGAGACTAACTCCACAGTAGTGAGGTCACTTATGGTATTTTATTTTATGATAATTGTTCATTTCAACATACTTTTCATTCCCCATGATGAATCATCTTTCAGTCAGATTATCAAGACTTGAGTAGAAAATGTCTGTGCATAACAATCAAGCGTTTTGAATGGGTGAGGGCTAAGTGGGCGACGTATTGCTTTGGTGACTCAGAGGAAGTTTTGTGCGCTGAAGGCCCTCTTTGGCTGCCATGCACAAGTCTTCTGTTGAAATGCAAATATGAATGCGGGAAAATCAAGTCCTGTAATGCTTCAGTGAGTCTCCCTCCAAGCCGCTTACATGAAATGCGAAAGTCGAGCAGTGGAATGACTTCATCACCATATGGGGAGGATCTTTTGGAGCGGAAACTGACTCTATAGGACGTGTCTTAATTAATTATCCTTGTGTGGACTGAAGGGGAATATCATGAACACAAAACACCACCACTGTCTATATTAAAAATCACTAAGGGCATCAGTGTAACATGTTGTAAAATGAGAACAAATGAAGATAATCCTTGAGGAGTTGTGAAGTGATTCCTCCACATGGTGGCGGTCACATGCCATCAGCACCAGGCCGGTGAATTAGATGTGGCCCTTGATCAACATCAAGAACACATCAGTCTACACTCAACCCCCTGAAAGCATTTATTGAGCTTTGAGCCTGCATGTTACAGTGTGTTTGCTTCCATATCTAGCAGCAGTTTCTACTCCGTAACAAGACAACAGGATTCCATACATGAATAATGTTTCTCCAAACACTGTTTCACATATAAAGCCTTATCATTGCTGCTATTATTACTTCTGCTACATTGGGTCATAAATCTTTAGTAGTGAGAGGGCTCATTTTTACACTATTTAGTCATATGGTCATATATACACACAGAAAATAAATATTTCTCAGAGAAGGAAAAGAGTGTGATAAAAGAAGAAATCGTCCTTTTACATGATTTATGTTGAGGATTCTATTGTTGTCAATAGGCAAAGAGCCATATTTATTTTATTTTATTTTGACTTGTACATAGTTGTAGCTTAGTGATATTACAATGTGCAGAAGCAAAAATCACCTCAGGAATCCTTCCAACAGCCATCAGACTTCATAAGTCCTCCAACTTTGCAAATGACTTGGGACAAATTATTCCAACTTGCTCTGGAATGGTGCTTTATTCTCAGGTTTTTACTATTGTGTGTGTGTTTTAAATAATATTATGTCCCTCTACAGATAATGTCATCCATGCATGTCCCTTTCATTTTTTTTAACATTAGTACATATTTGTTGTTGTTGTTTTTCTCGCAGAAGTTAACTGTCCTGTCCTTGTTGTGTTTTATGTGTTGTTATTCTTGCTACTGTAAGCTGCTTGCAGCTGCAGGTTCCGTCGCGATCAATAAAGTGAATCTAAT
The DNA here is from genome assembly GCA_030544235.1 of Lepturacanthus savala. Taxonomy (NCBI): domain Eukaryota; kingdom Metazoa; phylum Chordata; class Actinopteri; order Scombriformes; family Trichiuridae; genus Lepturacanthus; species Lepturacanthus savala. The sequence goes on from CM060480.1 coordinate 17,329,723, forward strand.
CTAATCTAATTCATTATATTTTCCAATCCTAGTTGCAGAAAACTCCAGCATATGCAGTGGTTTCGACTGTGCAGAACCTAATTGCTTTCCTTCCTTTATAAATGACCCATTAAGGAATTAAAAGTAGTGACAGTTATGTTTCCGTATCTGTTTTTGATCTGTCTGTTTGTATCTGTTTGCTTTCTGTGTGTTTTAGATCAAATCAAGGACAAGGGTCAAGTATGTATTAGTATTTTAGTTTAAAAAAAGCCTGTTTTCAATCAGTGCTACAGACGCCAATTACAATATGGCCCACAATCCCACAGAATACATACAGTTGCACATGATGAAATAAAGCAACACTGTGTTCAACAAAAACTATGAGAGTGAAGGCTTTAAATATGGTTAAAGTGTAAGTCAGTATTTTCGATACCTGCTTATTCCTCATTAGGGTCGCAGGGGTCTGCTGGAGCCTATCCCAGTGTATTACAGACAGGAGGCAGGGATACACCCCAGATGGTCGCCAGCCTATCGTGGGGCACACACACCATTCACTCACATCTACGGGCAATTTAGAGTCACCAATTAACCTCAGCATGTTTTTGGACTGTGGGAGGAAGTCGGAGTACTCGGTTTAAAACCCACACAGACACGGGGAGAACATGCAAACTCCACACAGAAAGGTCCCAGACCCAGGACGTCTTGAAACTGTGACCTCCTTGCTGTGAGGCAACAGCACTAACCCCTGCGCCACCGTGTCACCCGTAAGTAAAGGGTTTGGATGTTAAATCCTATTTGAAGGATTTTCTCCAATGAACTAGAAATAAAAGACCAAAAACTCAACATCAGGTCACTGTTTGTCTCCTCGGGGTCACTTTAGCACTACAACGGGCACAGAAGTAATTTTTGTTTTGTAATTTATATGTGCAATAACTGCTGGTACACTCTTAGAAATAAAACTACTAACTAGAACCCATATAGAGTTCTTCAACTTGTCCCAATAGTTTAGTTAGTTAGTTTTTAGTTCCTTTAATGAGGGTTATACTTGGAGCCAGATCAGTTCTATCAGAATTCTACCAAGCAGCCAAATTAAAGGGTTATACATAGAACTATTTGTGAAAGGGTCTACCCAGAACCATCTAAGAGAGGTTCTACAGGACCCCCTTATGACGTAATGGCTAACCGTTCCATGAAAAGATTTGAATTGGGTTCTAACAATCACCTTTTAACAGTACACACACAGCGTGATCAGCCACCCTTCAGTCACTTACATCTATAACCTTCAGACCACCAATTGCCATTTGTCTACTGAGGCGTAGGCATTTCGGAGGTGGGGGTGCAGAGGAGACCAACTAGTGGGATCCACAACCAAGTCTCAGTTGTGACCCCCACAGCACAATCAGCCACCTGCCTCCAACCCCCCTGAGACCAAACCCAAACTTTTCCCCTTCGACTCTCTTATCCATCATGTGACAAATGCACATATCAAGGAAAATAATTTAACCCTTTGACTTAGTAGCACATGTTTTCTAACGCTTGACTTAGCAGGATTTAACTCCCTGAATCTTCAGGGCCAGGGAGTCAAAGGCCATTCAGATGTAGGTAATGTCTTAACCATTTAAACAAACACATTTGGATGTTCTTTCCTTTTCAACCAATTTTATTTGTAAAGCCTAAAATTACAAATCACAGATTTTACCTCAGGGGGCTTAACAGATTGTACTGCAACAATACGACATCCCCTAATTACTATCTTAGATAAGTAAGTAATTGGTCTATTTAGAAAAGTCTGTTTGAGTCCATTCAAAGTGCAATATAGTTTGATATGCTATAACTGTTAAGCCTGTTAATCTAAAACTAAATAACAGAATATGTAATTGTCAGTTTAATTATTATTAATTAACACCAGATGTTGCTGTTAAATAGTTATGATTTAAGGAACCATTATTATTTATTATCTGTTGTGTATAAAAATTCCACAGGAACTTTGTGTAGCATTAACATCCCAGAGGGCGGAAAGCCATTCAAATCCAAAATAAAGGCCAAAGTTTTAGAAAACAACCTGTGCTCAGTTCATGGTTCAGTAGCAGCTGTTATAGATGATTAATCCCATGTAAAGAGATAATGTATATATTTATCGTCAGAAAATTAAAAAAGAAGATTATGCAGATAAACTGATAAGAGATGGAAAAGAGAAGGCAAACAGTCATGTTTCCTCCCTGGATTCAACCAGCTGCTGTTCTGAGAACATCTAAAAAAAGAAATTGCTTGAACCTGAATGGGAATAACAGGTATGTGATATTCCCAGAAGAACAAATAGGTTTAAAAGTAAAACAAAAACTTAGTTTCCTTATTAGTATTTGAACTATGATTAATGTAACAGTGTTGTTCACAGTGGTTTTCATATGTCCAATAAAGCGGAGGTTACACTGACTCTTGCACTCATGCTATTTTACTGTCAGGTGAATTCCTGCCAAAGAAAAGTCAGCTGCACCTTATGGCACTTCAACAGTAGGACACTAGATACTGCTTTCACCTTGTAGTGTATTTTCCACCTTTTAATTTGCTTAAATCTAAGTTATCTAAAGAACTTTACTTGTTTGGAGTAATAGTGTACATTTGGTTCTATCCAAATGTACACTATTACTCCAAACAAGTAAAGTAACCTACAACGAAGGTAGTATATGTGAACACAGATACCTCGAGGTATACCTTGATGTTTGGACAGGCTGTAGTGTGTATTGTTTCTTCCTGTCATGTAAGATGTGATGCCAGGTGGGATGTAGATCTCGTGAGAGCTGATGTTGTGTGAAATCTGGGAATGTGTTTGCCTAAAAGGCCAAAAGGGTCAGAAGACCGGAAACCCAGATAGCCTCAAAGCAACTTACCAGCTGGAAATAGGATCTCATGGTGAGTTTGCTTGACCAAATAGATCATGTTTGCCCAGATGTACAGGCGACTCCAAAATGTCTGGAGGTGTGGATTTAACACTGGAGCAAATTGAGAAATGTCTCCGATCACTCCAATAAGCACGTAAAGATAGGTTAAATAAAAAAATTAAAAAAAAAACTCTTTTAATGCATCAGTGATTATGACCCAATTATATGACTTCAATAGAATACAAGAATATATGTCTGTTAACGCGGGCATCAATCATCTCAGTGCTGGATTCCCTCCTTTGGCTACCTGTCTGTTTTACAATTTATTTTAAGATTTTATTTATCACTTCTCAACAGGTTTGGGATTAGACCCAACCTACATAACCAAAAAATTAACCAAAAAAAAATGAACACCTTCTGTATCAGTAGGCAGCCTTAGATCCTTAGCTGGGGCCCTTCTAGTTGTTCCAAAGTCACGGCTTAAACCAATCCCGTTCCCTCAAAGTCCTTGTCTGTGGAAAGATTTGCTTGGAGGGGTTACAATGTTACAAAAATAACGTTTGGCCTTACCTGCAGCAATTAGATATCCAGTATTTTGTTGGCCTTGAGGTCGGTATTAATCCTGGCTCCAAGGCAGACATACCAATCCTCTTTAAGCAGGGCATTCCACAGCTTCATCCTAAAGTTTTCCATATCCTTCTTTGGTAGAACTTATGGTAGAAAAGTTGCTGGTGCAAAGGTTGAGCCAAACGTTTCTTTTGGTGTGGCCGTAACACTAGTTTTGTTTCCTCTCCAGTGTGAGAGGTTTAAAAGTGATTTTTGTTTTATTGGGTTTTTAGTGTTTAACATAGATTGTAACCCCCCTTGAATGAAGGTTCCCTCTTCAGTAACCTGACCAAGCCATATGTCATAGTTGTAATTGACTTTTAAGTATCCTCCCAAATAGTGAGAATTACAATGTATGTGCTTATGTATAGGAATCCTTTCCTGTTGATGCAGGCCATGATTTACATTCTGATTAACAGGACTGAGTCATTTACAAAAGAAACCTGGACTTGACTGATCCTCCTGAACTTGTGATGCTGCTATTTATGATTTACAATGTTTTGGAATTATCCTCCCAAAACACAGTCTCATACATTTGTTTACAAATTCTACTTGTCTGTTTAATGTTATTCCCAAACATATGTACTGTTTTCTTCTCCTAGTGATGCAGGATATGATTTTAGGACTATTTCTGTATAAATATGTTGATTTTTTATATTTTCATTATACCATGATACCAAATAAAATGTGTGGATTTATTTAGCCTCAGCAGCCATAAATGTTGTGTCTTGCACTAAACTAAGTGGAATTGACTATCAGAAAGAATCAATAATTATTGGAAATAATTATGGATTCATTACAATTAGATCTTAATTATTAGGTTTTAGAGTTCTGTTCTGCCCAAGTCATGCTACCAGCGGAAAGGAAGAAGGGTTGTTCTCTGGTTTTGCTTCCTTGAGATGTTGTTGCAGCTGTGGTGTTTGTTGTGGAGTAGATCCGTCATGTGGCTTGTGTTGCTCTTTGTTAATCCACGTCTCCGGTTGTTGAACCAGGCCTGAGTTTCTTCAGTGGTGCCGCCTGGACGTCGTTGAGTCCTTGGTCACTTGCAGGTCCGTGAGACGCTGAAAGGAGCTGGATAATCCCTTTGAGAGCAGAGAAGCTGCTGAAGGCTTCTGTTCTGCAGCTTCTCCTGCTGCAGAGCGATGCTCTGCTGGTGAGCAGGAGCCCAGGAGAGAGTACCTCTGGTGACATCCCCTGAAGGTGTGAAATGGGGGAAGGGTCACACCTTTGTGGGCACAACATTACCATATCATTATCATTTTGTTATTGCCTCTGCCAGTGTGTTTGTGTTTTCGCCAGGTGTTTGTCATCTGTCTGTCTGTTAGCAAGTAGATCTTGTGAGACCTGATGTTGTGTGAAATCTGGGCATGCGTTTGCCTAAAAGGCCAAAAGGGTCAGAAGTGGGGAAACCCAGGTCAGAGGTTAAAGCCACATGCTGTAATTATTTAGATAGCCTCAAAATAAACTACCAGCTGGAAATAGGATCTCATGATGAGCCTAACCCTGCTTAACCAAATAAATCGAGTTTGTCCAGATGTACAGGTCACTCCACAATGTCTGGAGGTGTGGATTTAACACTGGAGCAAATTGAGAAATTTCTTGAGAAAAGCATGTAAAGATAAATTATTTTTATTTATTAAAAAAAGACCCAATTATATGATTTCAATAGAATACAAGAATATGATGTTGTATGCGTTAACGTATGCAAGATAACTCAAAAAGTTTGGGTCCGAATTTTGTCAAACTTTCAGCGAATGATGGGAAATATATAATTAACAGATCATTAAATTTAGGTAATAATCTAAAAGAAATCCTAGTTTCTAGATCACTTTGAATTTTCTGCTATTTGGTTCAACTTTAACTTCAACTTTCCAATTAGCCTACATTGTGAATATATTGTGAATGGGGCCACAACTACTGATTATTTTTTACTGTGGGGTAAGTGATAACTGAATTTTGAAATTTCTGATCTGAAAAGCAACATTTCCTCCTCGAACGAACAAAAAACAAGCCTCAGAATGACATAGGAACATACTGGAGCTAACTCCTCTTTGTTCATCCATGATGGACAACTAAACACTTCCCTGGTCATTTGTCATTTGTCATATGTCAAATGACACAAAGCATCAGCGGTGTTTGTTGGTTGCTAATGTCTATGCTGCAAAGCACAAAAGCACAAACATAATTTTATCTATGTAGGGCTACAATCTTAATAAAGAATTCTAGACACATACAAATACACATGACAAAAATTTACTTTTACAGAAACCTATTGTGAAAGTTGTATCTTAAACTGATTTATAGTTTTATTCTTCCTGTTTTAGTAAATTAGATACATCTGCCACTTATTCTGTCAAGAAGTGTGAATTAATTTACCATGTAGTGAGAGCAATTACGCTTAAATCATGCAAATATGTGAGGTGCATTGTATGAGGAGTGAGAGAATCTAGAATATTTCTATGCACCAATAAATACACTCATCAGTTTTGCTTCCCGGAAGACTTGTAGGCTCCAGCACAGAGATAAATACATGGAACACACACATCCCAAATCCTCAAAATAGTGGAAACAGTGGAAAGAAAATGGGGGATCGTCCACATTGTCAGTGTCAGTGTTCTTGAAACTGTAATTGGTCTTGCAGACTCCAGCTGAAATGAAATGGAACACAAGACACATTTGTTTCTAAGAATGAATCTTTACCTTAGATGTTAGGCCTACAGCATGAAATATCCTGTTGCAGAAATGGAGCTGTTACAGGGAGTCATTAGTCAAGACTTGAGCCAAGAAATTGTTAATTCAGGCTATTAAATTCTTTTTGGAATCGTCATGTATTTGCAGCAGGTGTGATGCTACAACATGCAGACACTTCTCCTTCCCTCTGGGCATGCTATAGAATTGGGTTCTCACAGACAAGCCTATTCAGATAGATGAGAATATAACCTGCTCCAAAACAACCTGATTTATACAAGTACAAACTTATGTGGCCCTACAACATCTTACTGCAGTGAATACATCTTTTTTTTTTTAACAAAACGGATGTGCTTTGAGCTCTTGATCTTTAAATTACACCCTTATTTACTGTTATATGTTCAATTTACCACCTGAGAAGAGATTGAGTCCAACTGCTGCTGCTGCTGTTTTTTTTCTCTTGCAGTCTCTGCAGTCTTTTCTATGTCTGCTATTTTGATAAACAGTCCTACAAGTGACAGGTATTTATATTTTGTACTTAACGTAGCATGAAGTCAACAGCAAGTTTGACAGTTTAAGATGGAAGCGTATTCTACTTAGTTGCTCAGAGACCTTTTTTTTTTTTTTACATTGTAGCAGGTGACAATACAGTTTAGATCACAGTTTGTGATTAGTCAATAAGGTGTTTTTAACTTGGATGTGAACATTTACATCTAAAAAACATGATGTAATCCTACAGTGTGTTTATCATGGTGTTGATACGGCAACAGTGGGGACCACTGAGTGTGAACAACAGGTCAAGTGGGTGCACTCCTCACATTCCGCGCCTGAATAAACCAGTGTTTGCATGTTACTCCGTTCCTCGAGGTAAGATTCGACTTTCAGCTGCTTCAGAAGTCAAATGATATGAAATACTTTCCACGGTATGATTTACCTTTGTGGCGAAGTATTCTACAGATCCCTGCCTTGAGGGAACGGCAGCACATTTTTTTCTGAAACTTTCTGAAACAAACTTCCTCATCCTCAGCAGGCCTGGGACGTCTGTGCATGAGCATGTACCCCGTGGGTGTGATAGAATCTGTATAATTATACTGTATTGAATGAATGCCCATATCATCAGTTTTTATATACAAGCCTTGAATGACCTCTCCTCAGTCATGCCTAGATCTGCATTACACCCCAACCTATGGAGATGAGCTGAAAACAAGTTGAAGTATTGTGGGCAGCTGATGATAAAGCCCCTTCAGTGTTGGGAATAGCCGTCGTGCCTAGGGAACCACAAAGAGAAAAGAACATCTGTCTGTACTACTCCTCACCACATTAAGAATGAAGATTTCAACACCTGAATAATTGTATATCTTGTTCTTTTGACTGTTGCCTTTTTAGAGCAAAGACAAGAAAACCTTCTTTTTGTTCAGTGGTTGTTATTAGTTCTGTGGGAAGGATGCAGCTTGGTGCCTGTTCAGTAAAAGCATGTTGCAGAAGATGTATTTTTATGGACATAAGAGACTCTACTGTCCATAAATCAGTTTCTTGAAATATAAGACATAAACGTGCAATATCAGATTATTTTGTCCTCTTGGTTGCAGCGGAAGCAAGCTGTGAACATCAGAGGAACTAGACAAATTAATGTCAACTTTGAAGCTAATAAATCACATCTGATTTCAATCTTTTTCAGCAAACCCACCTGTATTTTACAAATATATGTTTTACATCTGAAAGACGTCCTTTTCTAAACCTTGCATAGCAAAATGCTAATTGGCAGGGCTTTTATTGAAGCTGGAAGGTGCTGCTGGACGGTGTTACATGCAATATGCCTCGACTTCCTAGAAGTTTTCAATAGTGATTTATGAGCTTCCCTCAAAGAGTTTTAGTTATTATATCTACTCCCTGAGAGCTACATCATACTGTACCTACCACTCAAAACACATTCCAAAATGTCTCACTCAAATACAACCTGGAAGGCTTTTTAATTATCCACCATCCATGTATCAGTAGTCTGGCTCGTCATTAATCAAGGGGTTGACAGGCTTTATTACCGTAGGGCTACACTTTGGGTGCAAACTTGCAGACTTAGGTTAGGCTTAAACATGTGGTCCAGACCTTCATGGCGAACATCCAGATGCTTCTTGACAATACATTTTTATACCGTTTGAAAGCATGTTTATTTTCCTTTTGAATGGCACCCAGTTGTAAAGGAACATGCATTTATGGGATGATCAGCATGGCTGAATATGTGGGTTGTGCTGATTTTGATGATTAAATTTGCCAAATCTTCACCATCAATGACAAACCTTTTATTCTTGTGTTGCTATTGACTTGTTTTGAGCTTCCAGTACCCCCGGGTGCTGACAATCAGGTGCCTGGCTGTTTTTTGCCACCTCCTTACCCTTTCAGCACCTAGACACCATAGTCTGTCTCCTACAGATTTGCAGACAATGTCTAAAACAGACTGCAGGTGGCTAATCTCTAAGCTCATAGAGTTGCCTGCCATGACTGCCTTTCACCATCAGGCGCATTTATGTTTTGTGTTGGTAACACCTGAGCATTGTGCAATAACACCTTGTGATGGACGCGGTGTGATGGTGCGGCGTGGCATTTCCATCACTTGAGGCAATGTCAGTGTAGCGAGATATCAAGATGAGATTCTGCAACCAGTCACAATCTCATAATGCCACATTCTGGGACCAACCTCCATCCTCCAGTCCTGACTTCAAACCAAATCGAAAACTTATGGGATCAGCTAGGACGTGCTGCTCAGAGAGTGACCAACACACAGTGCTGGGCAAGTTACTTCAAATGGTAATTCGTTATTTATTACTTGTTACTGTGTTTTCAAAGTAATTCATTACATTACAATATTACTGTATTTAAAATGTAAGGCATTATCTGTTAACTTTTTTAGTTACTCTCATCAAAATAACTGGAAATATGGATTTGGCAATATAAATATAGCTTACCTTTGTTATTAATGCTGTGTGACGCAATAGGGATTTTGCTGACAATGTCAAGTTTGTAAAAAATGGACCCAAAAGCAGTGCTGTGTCAACAAAAATGGCTTTTATTAGTGAAATAAGGAAGCCTGGGCAGGTAACAAAAAACAGTCTCAAAAAGAGTCCGAACAGAAGGCAAAAATCCCAGGGAAAAATCCACAAAAAATAAACACAATGCCAAAAATAGGCCAGCTTTACCAACCAGAGCAGGAGCACAGGGTCAGAACACACTCACAGGAGCACTAGACGGTAACTCGACAAGGAACACAGGAACAAGGGAAAAGAAAGTCCAAAACTGTAAAAGGGGAGCTGGGGAAAAGCTGGCGATTCCACTGTTGAATGTGGTTTTCATGTCTTCAGCAACACAAGTCTCTTAGGCACTAGAAGCTGAAGAATCTCAGAGCTGGAGAACGTTAATTTTGACTGTTTTGTGGGTTTTATCGCCACTCTCATGCTCCACTTGATTCCTTGCTAACTTCATGTTACTATGGCACCTCGGTAATGTTAAATTACCGGTGCTATTTCGGGAAGTGGACAGTTCTTTAGGTGTAGCACACAAACTGCATTTGACTATGATTTTCTTCAAATCCTTATGTTTCACAAACTTAAAGTAATGAATGTGTTATCCAGCATTTTTGCAGGTTTAACTCATCTCAATCTTCTAATGAGCCAAAAGAAAAAGTAAGTGAAACATGTTTCACTGCTGCAGATCTTTAGCGAATTAGAATGAAGAAATACAACAAAAAAAGACCAACACTTCAATCCAGGTTAAAGACACATTGTAATGTGGGTTACCGACATTTGTAATTTTAAAATATAGTAAAATATTACCATTTGTTTCATGTAATGCCTTACATTACTGTTACAGCCTAAATCAATGCATTACAATAACTTGTTACTTTTGTAACCTGTTACTCCCAACACTGCCAACACAACCACATTAGTTGACTTACAACAAGGTGGTGGAGGTAAAATGTAAGGATACATGGTGAGTTGTATACATTTTCCCATCACACGCCCAACCAATATTTGAGCAACATGATATTTTAGGTTTGTAAATGGCAGCAGACACCTAATCAAGAATATAATGCATGTAAAATCAAGCATAACACAATGCTGTTACTTTATTGTAAATGTTATATGTTTTATACTCCATATTAAAAGCAGATTACACAATATGCAAAATATCAACATGATATTCTAGAAATGCTTTTGTAGCAGGAACAGTCATTATTATCTCTTCAGGATTTATGTACAGGTCCATGCAAAGGTTTACTTTATGGCACAGAAGGTCTATTCGTTTAATGAACTCGAATACAAACAACAAACTGAAAGCCATGGTAGGGGCCCTGAACCTGCAGTCGCATGCTCAGGATGTCTGCACAGAAATATTTCCCAGGCTTAACTGTGGGAATAAGGCTATATTATTGGTGCTCTCTGCAGAAGGTTTATACTGAGGCTCCAGGGTAGGCTTATTTAGGGTAGACTTAGTGCAACATTCTAGGATGATAGGTGGTATTAGGGCTTCAAAATGGTCGAGTTGGTCTCACATTCAGTCTTATGAAGGAAAAAGATTTCCGTACAGTATGGCACTATAGTTTTTGTAACATGAACTGCATTCTCTGATTTACAACAAAAAAACATCATGTCTATTTTATATATAAAAAAAAAAAACAAGCAAAATGTGTTACATAAAGGGAAAGAGGCTACAGCTGCAATTCTTTTTTTTTTAAAAGCGTTATCTCACCATCTTGGTATAAGAGAGTAATTTTCTTGTAAAAACACAATCATTTTCTCCTTATCTTGGGAAAACAACAAAATAGTTTTCTCCAGTTAATGAGTAAATTTACCCATTATCACTAGAAAATGATATTTTCTTATCTCCAGATAACAAGAAAATGGGTCTTTTATCGCAACATAACACCATAATTAACTTGTTATCTTGTGACAAAAGAAAAATCATCACAGCTGTTCTAGGTTACTGCAAAGGTTATTGCAACATCTCCTATTATTTCTGACAACCGCTGTGCATTATCCTTTTGTAAAAAGGTAAAACATTATTGTTATTCAGTTAAAACTGAATATGCAGGTACGATATTTTGTCAAACAACTCATCAGATGACACTGGAATGTCGCACAATGAATCGGCCCACTTAGATGTAAATCCAGATATAACCTTGAGAATGGAGATCTTGTGTATGACTGGATATGATGGCAGTTCATAGCTCAGTAAGGGAACAGCTGTTGTTTCGTTGACATTCATTAATTCAACTTTGCACCACTCAAATGGCCATAAGCAAGCAATCTAGGCAAAACAAAGGGTAAAGCACCATCGCTGACCTTGTACGCACCTGACAGACAATAAGGGTCTAGACCACCCAGCTGGGCAGCACACGGTTACATTGTTTTTCTCCCCAATCTGGAAAAGTTGAAATACTTTCCATTAAAGAACTGAATTCCACTACGTCTGGGTAGTTTTTTCTCTGTATTCATTCTGTCTGAAATAACTTTACACCAAAGGGCTGTAAATTTGTATGTAATCCACACAACATGAAATGAATAAATATGTTCATGCTATTTATGTAAAGAGCATAGTATAAATATAGTGAATGACAAATAACATTAAAAACAGAAGGATGCACTTTATATTTTTTGATGAAAAACATGGAGAAAACACAGCAATTCTGGTTGATTCTGAATACATCACTTACAAGTCACAACCTTTTTAGTGGAGAGTACAACCTCTAATTGTTGTGGTAACAACAAATAGAGGTTCAAGTAGAACATTCACTTATGGGTTAAAAGGGGAAAAATATTTCTCTTAAAACACTCACTTAGAATCAATCAATGTGCATAGCAATGTTAAAATTTCGCCATCAGCTGGAAACTGGCAGGAAAGTGGCCATTAACAAAGTATAAATACAAATTTAAGCAATTAAGAGTTGGACATCTGGCAAAATACTTTTTTACATATACTTGAAGAATTCTATGCTTTCCCTTTTAATATTCACGTTAAAGTATTAATTTGGCTCTGGTCATCACAGAACCTGGAATATTAATATACAATTTCAAGATGGAAATATGAGATGTTTTAAATGTACATTAATTGATACATATTATATGTACAAACATACAAAGTGAGGAGGCGACCATTGTTGAAAGACAAACTTGTACCCATATTTTTCGTGTCCCATGTGTCATAATCATCATCATCATCATCATCATCATCATCATCATCATCATCATCATCATCATCATCATCATATTAGACCTTTTCTAGTGAAGAGACCTGTCACTGGATGCTTTAACAAAACTATGAATACACCATAAGCTCTCTAATGTTTCTCACTTATATACAAAACAGCCTTTATACACAGGATGTATTCTAATGTCACATTCATTTTCATTATGTTTGATAAAGATTATTACACATTAATACACACATACACACCAGTTATGGTACTGTATCTACAGCATTAATATTTTATATATTGTCAATACGTTTTGTGTTATTTAAAGTAATAATTCAGACAAATCAATTAAGGTAAAACATATCTTAATGTGATCCACTATACAGAAACTCATTTGTAATGTTGATCATATACTGAGCAGCAAACAAAACTATTAGGGATACAATTAGATTTGCTTGGACCAGAATGATCAAAGTTACTTTAGTATGAAGGCACATAATGAAATTGGCATGATGGAAATACATTTTATGTCCACTTTGCTCTCCAAGCTGCAGCATGCACAAAAAGGCAACAATAACCGGCTAGAATTCTCTTTGCGGTACTTTTATTATATTGTTTAGCAACATCCAACACTTTTCAGCAAGTGATGATGCATTCTTGGCAGGAAACTGGGCAAATTTGTAATCCCAGTACCAAGCTTAAAAGTGTTGTTTTACTGTTGCCTCCTCATACCAGAGTCCCCTTTTAATGGAAATGCTCTCGCTGTAGATTTGTCATGTGGACCACAAACCAATATGTTCTAATAAATATTGCTTCCTGTTGGGCTTTTTTGTTTTTTTTAGAGTAAAGCAGTTTGTGTGAGCAATGGGGATAGGGATAGAACACAAAGATTTTTTTTTCTATAATATAGACCAACTGTCGTTTTCTTGTGACAGGAGAAAAATTTATGCTATCAGTAAAAACTTATATAAACGATTTAATGAGAAAATATTATTTGTGCAGCATCAGTTAAAGGAAGTATTTGGAAAAACAGGACAGGGAACAGAGTAGAGAGAGAAACTGGTGTGATTCAATTATTGGGCAGAGGGAGGGCACATGTAACCCCAGAAGCAAGGAACATAATCACTCGAATATGGTGAAGCGCTGCATGTTAGTACATTTTTACTCTATTAGTGGCATAGCTTTATGGAATTTGACACACTTGAACCAAAGCATGTTTAGGTCTTGGGCAATTTAGAGCTGTAGGGTTTGTTTGTTTTTTTCAGCCCAAAGATTGATTGAAAAAAAGAGTCCATGCTGACTGAGGAGCTAAAAATTATTTAAAATGCAGCTCCCCATCAAATAAGTATGTATTTTGCAGACAAGCTCACTTAAAGCACACGGCTGGAGTTATTACTATATTTTACTTATGTTAAGAAATCCCATGACAACTTCCAAAGCAAGTCTCTCAATACTTTCCAGCTTCCAACTACACTAACTGTGTGACCCAACCCCAGCCCATTCATTTCTGATGAAAATTTTGCTATAAACATGTTTGAATGTAACAGCTTGAATGAAAGTATAGATCACATACATTTGTTGCAATAGTGAGTATTTACGGCAGTAGGATGATGTCTGTAGGACTGACGGTACTTATTTTTAGATACTTTTGATAGAAAAATATGGGGCAATAGGATAGGAAATAGCTACACAGATGATATTTGTTAATAGTATCTAGGGTTGCCACTAACAACTATTTTGATAGTCGATTAATCCATTGATTATTGAAATGATTAATCAATTAGTTGTTTGGTTCTTAAAATGGTGTAAAATCACTGTTTCCCAAAGCTGAAGATTCATCTTGAAATGTCTTTTTTAGTTGAGACCAACAGACCACAACCCAAAGCTCATGAGTTTCCTACTATAAAAGACTAAAAAAAGTAAAAAATCAGATTTGAGGAGCTGGAATTAGGGAATTGGCACAAGTTCTCCTTAAAAATGACACAAATCGATTAATCGGTTATCAAAACGGTTGACGGTTAATCAACTAATGGTTACAGCTCTAGTGCTTATATTGATGAAAGTAGTTGGACCAACACAGTCAGGTTCAGATCACCAAAAACTAAGAACTGGTCCAATAGATAATAGAAAAGACTAAATAAACCAGAAAATGAGAATTTAAAAAGCTGGAACCAAATAATTTTAAGAATGTTTTCTTATTCAATTAACAAAATAGTAGCTCATGAAAAAGAGAAACGCTACACACTAATTCTGCTGCTCCCAAATATTAACTATTTTTCTTTTAATCTTAATGTCTAGCAATTGTTGGCAACTAATCACTTGCCAACAATTACTAGTACAACATACACTACTACAACAATTAGCAATTAATTAATCAGCATATTATTGCAGCTCTAGTAGGATCATCATCGCTGGTTTTGGTCTTTTCATATCCTTGATGATCCAAAACATATAGAAGATCACCAGACTGATTATTTAACATGTAGGTAATCCCCAGCTCCAGGCAATTAACAACAAGCTACAAGATGTGGAACTGTCTCAGTTTAATCTTCCTTCCATTTTCTTTGAGATGGATTAATTTTGGGTTATGGGTGGTGGTTCAATTGAAAGCTTGCTTTAGTTAAAGCTTTTATACAATATGTACAGAGTCAATGTTCGTCAGTGGTGGTGAGCTAAAACCATAACAAATATGGCTGATAGTTCAATTGCAGAGAGCAGAAATGATGATAATATGATATCATGCATTTCTCCTATTATCCATGGCTCCTCGTGGGGTTTCTGCTCTCCAACATTTTTTTTTTTTTGCAGAAATGTCTTTGTTGTCCTTTATATACTAATATAGCTTATTTCTGAAAGATAGAGTCAATTGTGATCCACAACACTCTGTTACCAGGTACCAGTCACACAGGCTTTTGTCTGATCAAGATTGACGGAAGCAAGGTCATTAATTTTATGAAGAAATTAATCCTCAAGCCGCTCTCAGGAGGGAACAAAAACGGCCTCCAGATATCTCTATCAGATTTGCTGAAGAGGTCTTGAAAACCACTTGGCCTGATAGAACTTGCTCCAACAGTTATGATGCGAAGGAATGTCGGCATTGTTAGACTCCAAAGTTCTTTCCTTGAATGCTGGTGTACCCTAGGAGGCAACTGTGCCAAACAGAAAGTGACAGGTCCATTCCCCTGAGGAGAAGTGTAGAAGATGGAGAGGCATCAAACTGTCATCCGGGGCCAGGCGCTCTGTGAAGACTCCTGATTGGCACAGACTGCCGGGGGCTTTGAAAAGAACATTACATATCAAGTCAGTGTTGTTTTACAGGTGTCTGGCATCTAATTATTAAAGAATCAAATTATATGGAAAAAAATGGTCATAATCTAAGCAGAAGAGGCTGAGACACCCTCAAGTTTTAGTCCTGGCATGGGTCAACCTCCAAAAACATCCAAAAAACATCTGATCTTCTCTGTTCTGTATTTGTTAGATCTTCCCTGCCTGATAAACACCCATGTTGTTCAGATTTGAACTGCACATTTAAATGTTTCAAATCATCAAACAAATGTATATATTAGTCAAAGACAACACAAATGTAAACAAAATGCATTGAAACATAACTTAACTGTAGTTTATCACCTGAATTCAATTTCTCCAGCCACACTTAGGCCTGATTACTGCCACACCTGTTATCAATCAAAAAATCCTTTAAATAGGACCTGCCTGACAAAGTGAAGTAGACTAAAAGATCCTCAAAATCATACTAAGATCTAAAGAAATTCAGGAACAAATGAGAAAGAAAGTCATTGAGATCTTTGAATCTGGAAAAAAGGTTATAAAGCCATTTCTCCAGCTAACTCCAGCCAACCACAGTGAGGGCCATTATTCATGAATAGCAAAACCATGAAATAGTGGTGAACGTTCCCGGTGGTCAACCATCAAAGGGAACTGTGGGCCTCAGTTGCTCAGTTGCTCTCCCAAAAGAGGGAGACTGGAAAGAAATGGCCTGCACAGCAGAATCCCAAGACAAAAATCACTGCTGAGCAAAAATACAAAAAACATCTTGATGATCTCTAAAACCTTTGGGGAAATACTCTGTGGTCTGATTAGACAAACTTTTTGGAAGGTGTGTATTCCATTACATTTTGAGTAAAAGTAACGAAAAAGAACATCATACCAACAGTAAAATATGGTGGTAGGCTGTTTTGCTGCTTCACCTGGAAGACTTGCTGGGATAAATGGAACCATGACATCTGATGTATAACAAAACATCCTGAAGGAGAATTTCCAGCCATCTGTTCATGACTCAACCAACTTGGGTTCTGCAGCAGGACAACCACCACCTTTAATAGGTGGTTCATACTCCAAACCCCTCCCATGTGGCTCAATTACAACAATTCTGCAAAGATGAGTGCAATGAACCAAATTCCTCCACAGCACGTAAGAGAATCATTCTAAGTTATTACTTGATTGCAGTTGTTGCTGCTAAGAGTGGCCCAACCAGATATTAGATTTAGGGGGCAATCACTTTTTCACACAGGGTCATGTAGGTTTGGATTTTTTTTTAACCCTTAATAATTAAAGCCTTAATTTAAAATTAGCATGTTCCATTCACTTGTGTTGTCTTTGACTAATATATATTTGTTTGATTATCTGAAACATTTAAGTTTGCAAAAAAAAACAATCATGCAAAAAAATAGAAAGCCACGAAACACACACCACTGTATATAACTTGAAACAATGGATATAGCTGATGTCAATTCTCAGCCAGTCAAACAACTTTGTTCAAAACAAAAATCTTGAATCTTGAAAATGAATAGAATGTAGGACTTTACATGGCAAAACTTGCTTCATATTTGGTGACAGCAGGCAGACAAACAATGACAATTTCGAACCACGAGGTTCGAGGTTAAGCAACATGCTGAAAAACGTTTTCCTTTTTTTTAATTTTATTTTAGTGTTCAAAATCTGACAATGCAACATGAAAACTTTAAATTTTAAACTTTTAATTATTAATATTTGAAGACATCCTATTTTATATTTTATTGTTTTTCACATATCTAATGATTTTCCATCATAGTGTGCGTGCAGTACTAGTATAGTATAGTAGTAAAGTATTATTTAAAATATTAGACTATTTAATAATTGGCCTTCATATGTGTTGATGGACATATACTTAACCTTTTGACAATCCCCTAACCTTAACCTCACTGAGGTTAACATAACTAGCATAGGCCTTTATGCCGGCCTTTTGCGATTTCAAGAGGTTAATGAAAGCAGACATCCAGAAGGATCCAATATATTTTCACAGAAAAGAACGAGACTCACCTTGACAGACAGAAATCTGAGCACCCGGGGTCTGCATCACGCACAGCACACACACAGCGTTGATTCTTCGGTGCCTCGTGTTCAGCTGATCGTCCATCAGTGGCACGTCTGATTCGCTGAGGTCCTCTGTAGCTCGACATTCCATAGGGCACCGTATGTCTAAGAAATTTAAAACAATAAAGGACATGGTTTTTAGCCTATGTTCAGAAAAAAAGAGGAGTTTTTGGAATCTAATTTTTTTTTCTGTTGAAATATAGATGAAATATTTTTCGCACAAACATTTGTTTTTCGTTAAGTAACCAGTGGGGATCGGAATGGAAAAACAAAGGCAGCCAGAAAGTGAACAGTAAAATTGAAATATAACTTGCAAAGATAAAATTATTGACATCAATAGTTCTAACCCTAATACTCCCATCTGGATACCACCATTGTGTCATGTTGTCATCACTTGTCTTCCCTCCATTTTCTCCTCCCCTCATCTGTTTTTGAACATCTGCAATGGATTTTTTTTTTTTGATCAAAAACAAACGTGTTGAGGTCTTCAGAGCCAGACAGGAAAGAGGGAAGCTCTTCCAAAACCAATTTTCCAATACCAAATGTCTGTTTTCATCAGACATTTCAAGTTCCATTTGAAATAAAAGCTCCATCAACAGTGGATATAAATGGCCTTCCCTCATAGATTTGTCCAATTATATAACGCTGTGCTGCTGACGTCCTGCCTGACTGATGATTCCACTGTTTATTGATAACATGATCGTGCTGCCTGACTTAACAACCTGATTAACCTCAGAGTAAAAGGCCTTTTAACCTCAGTTAAGTGACTGCTTTGGTTCATAGGTCAGTCTAAAAGGATCTGGAAATACTGTCGCCAGCTTTCAGGGTTATTCTGATGAAATCAGACTTGTAAACAATAGCTGACTAAAAGCTTTTTTTCAATATGACTGTAGTCAAAGAGCTAGAAATGTGCGCGGGAGTCCCTCGGTATAGAAGGAAAGTGACTCCTTCTTGTGAAATTCTTATCTTTTATGAGTTAATCTTCAGTAATATTACAAATAGTACAAACAAAAACACACTCGCTGTTTAAAATTAATATATATGTCAATATCGCCGCCATGTCTCTCATCAATATCACCATTCAGTCTTTAAAGTATGTCAATTTGTCCCAACTTGCTAGGCAGTAATAAAAAGCTCTGAAATAGCCAACAGCAGTCCTGGCACAAGAAGAGAGAGGAAGAAAGAATGCTTTTCTTAATGTCATGCCAAGGGATGCGGTTAGGAGGTGGAAGAACGGATCAGTGTTGCCATTTCTCAAACCAAGAAGGTGTTGTGGAATCAAGAGCGAAGATTGGTAATCTGAAGAACCACCGCTTACTGGCTAAGCATTTAAGATGGATGCAGCGCACAATTCTCACGCGTCACAAAGCAAGAGCATCAATAATCTTCAGCTGAGTCAAAATGCAGAAGCTGGACTCATAATTAATTATTTCACTCGCTCCCTCTTAAGAATGGACTTTAACTATTTGTATGATGACTTTTAAGGTTTGTAGAGGGATGGCCCCAGAGTAAGTAGCTGACCTCCTGACCTCTCAACCTCAACCAAACTGTGCAAGATTTCACACACGGAATTAATGGAAAGAGGTCAAACAATGAGCAACTCATCAGTTTCCACACTACAAATTGCCCAGACATACTTTCACTGAGAGACTCAATTTAATCTTTAATCTGTAGATACGTCTCTTGTATTTTAATGTATTATTCCATGTTTGGATATGTAATATAGTTTTTGATCATTTACTGATCAATGACTATGATCATTTTTGCAGAAAAGCTGAGTTTATAATGGAAGCCTATGGGATGGAATGTTGAGTGACATCATGGTTTAGAGAGTAGGAGAACAAAAAGAAAATCTAGAACTTTTCTTCTTCAACTCGCCTCCTGGCCACAATTTACAATGTACACACAAGATTTTTTCCAACTTTGTAGAGAAACTTGTTTTGATTCTCAAAATATGCTCAAAATATCTGAGAGGTTTTCTGAATTTTAATGGGCCACAGCCACGTCCGTCTATGCTCCTCATTGATTTAATTACAAAAATTTTAATAGAGAAGTAGAACAGACCTCTGTTTTAAATTTGCCAGTGTCTCCAAAATATTTACTACACAACTTTTTTCCTTACAGCAATGATGGTGCACTATATTTTCTGATAGGATACCATTGACAGACACCTGTCAAAGCTCAAATGGGAGACCAGCGCAGAGGGAAAAAAATGCTGTTCCTCACATTTCTGTATGCCCCTACCTGCAGTGCAGCCATCATTTTTGACAACCAGACTAAGTTGCCATGGTTACCTTTGGACTCAGTCTTCAGCTCATTAAGCTTCCTAAATAACTGGTGCTCGTTAACACTAACACACACACACCTTATTGAAAATAAGCATAATGAATGAGCATAACATACTTAATTTACACTGCATGTTACTACTCTTTACTCTTCTATTACTTTTTTATGAGAAGTTTTGAAATGTTAAATGTATATAGTAAACCTGTTGAAGAGCCACAAGTTGCTGAATCAATGATGAATAAGAAAAGGTATTTGTGCTCCTTGTACATAATATCATAAATCTACTAGTATTATTTATTTGAAATCCCTGTAGAAGCTCATCTTTTGGAAACACCAATCAACATTTTACACCATTTCATGAACCAAACAACTAATCGATTAACCTTTTCGACAATTGATAATTGATCACCGATCAAAATAGTTTCAGCCCTCATAAACACCTTCATATGTTGCCTTCCTCACTTTCTGTTTATGCACGACAGCATGAGATGTTGATCCCACAGGCCACTTCCACCTCGGGACAACTTAATTCGTCTAAATTGTGGGCAATTTAAGTCATTTACATTAATTGTCTCTCTTTTGGTTTGAGGAGACTCAATGGCTGCAACAACAAAAAAATAAACACAATTTCCACCACATGTTATTGTGCAACGTGAGTGAACTGTAAACCTCCCTTTGAATAAATCCAACACCAGTGAGTAATGAGCAGAGCATTATAATTTGGTCAGGCCCCCATTAAGAAAATGACGAACTGGCCTATTGCTCACTGGCCACATGTCGACTATTATCTTTGCTTGACAGATCTGATCTGTGTCCCATTAACCTCATCACCTCCACACCGCTGATGAATATTTCATCTGCTTCAGGGTCTCTGGAATATTGATCAGTTTTTGATGAAAACAAGCAGCCTTATCATGAATGTTTTCATGGATTCTGAAGCATTTATATTAAATTAATTAATGATTGTGTCATCCCTTTTTCAAACCATAATGTTGTCACCGGCTATTGCTAAAATGAATCACTGTGAAATATTACATTTCTAGTTAATTAAATATATATATGGCTCATGAAGGCCATTAAGGGTGATGACAAGGCAAAGAACGATCCGCTTTGATAACCTCACTCTCTCTTTGATGCCAAACGCTGACCTTGCAAGGAAGAAGTTTATTTCTCTTGGGCTTGCCATCACTTGAACCATTTACTGGGTGTGACTTGACTTTAGTGCATTTAGAGGTTTCAAGTAACAACGCATTAATACTTAAGGAGAAATCTTGAGCGTCTATACATTACTGGAGTAATTATTTTTCAGATTGCTTTTCTTTTCTACACAATTCTATATATTTTTTTTTTAATTTCTATGTATTTTTTTTTTAATTATAATGTAATTTCTACTGCTTATCCTATTATTCCGAGCTTGTTTTCATGACAACTGGCGAGCCAAAAAGTGATTTTCTGCCATAAAGTGCTTTATTTGACCTGCTATCTTAAATTATACACAATCCAGCCCCTTTTTCCATTTCAAAATAGCTTTAAAGGGAAATTTTAAAACACAAAACATATTTTTCCTTCTTGCCAAAAAGTGGTAACAAATCATATTTTGTTAATGCAGGTTTCTTTTCACTTAAATAATATAAAAGCTCACTCAAATCTCTATTTCCTGTTCAAATACCTCTAGAGGGACAATGCAACACATAAACTGCAATGTCTCTTGCCAAAAAGTGGCTGACACGTACTTTAATTTTACTTTAAGTTGATACTTCGTCTCCAGCAACATTTTTAAACCACAGTATCCACCCGAGTCATGCACGTGAATACTTTTGACACCTCTGGGTGCAGTCTGCTTCTATTTATCTAAACTGACAAAAGAAGAAGTGATGTCTTTAAGCTTGTCAAGGCGCTTGGAAGATTCTAGAGCATGTCTTACTCAGGAGTGTTGATCCAGATGATATCCAAATGGCAGTAGTAGACGCACTCTTTATCCTTGTAGGAATAGCAGGTGCAGCGCTTCGACCTGGACTTTGCCCCCGTCGCCTCAGAAAGTAGATCCGCGGACGCACCCGGGCCGGTGTCTCCGACGTCTCCGGATGTGACCTCGGATACGACTGAGGCGCCGGACGTCAAGACACCTTGCGTTGCAAAAGAAATAACAATGAAATAACTATAAGAATATCCACATATGCAATAATGCGAATGAATCAGGCTTGCGGACCTTCAAACGTACCTTTCAGGAGAATTAACGCTAATATTTCGAAAAGCATGATACTTGCGCGGACGGATAAAATCCTCGCCATGTCAGATATTCCCAAAATAAATCATCACTTGAGGAGAACGCTGGCGCACTTGTATTAATCCCTGGCCGCCGCGGAGCGAAAATCCGTTTATTTGCGCGCAGATGTCCATGCTTCGTCTCACATCACGGCCCAGAGTTCCAGAGGATGTCTGCCGCGCGGTTCCTTTTCATATTAATGGATTCATGTCGTAAATCCTAGCACGCAACTTTTTTTTGCACTTCGAGAGTGAGAGTAAAAAAAAAAACACAATATCAACGTGATGTCCGGAGTGATCTTTGAATTCAAAGAGGGACGCGGCGATGCTCTGCCAAGTCACTTCTCCTTCTAAAACTCCAAATCAAAGATAAATGGTCTTTGAAAAAGCTTGAGTACACGCCCACGCCTCCTCTAACACCCCTCCTGTCAATTGCAGCAAGTGTGTGTGTGTGTGTGTGTGTGTGTGTGTGTGTGTGTGTGTGTGTGTGTGTGTGTGTGTGTGTGTGTGTGTGTGTGTGTGTGCGTGAATGTGAAAACTACTGTGTTCCTGTTCATGCATGATATGCATGACATTGTTAACAAAATATGACAGTCTTGCACATCTTGTTTTAAGCCAAAGATATCAGTTAGTGGCACGCAGAGTACAAGGCCTGTGCCAAAATTACTTAATAATGTCAATCAAAGTCTTTAATGAGAGTGTTTTATTTTCTTTTATTATTAAATGATTACAAAAGAGTATATGTTAGTCACGCGAAAATAAGTCACAATATAATACGGAGAGTAGTTTATTAGGCAATTACCTTTTAAACTTTGCTTCCCAGCCCTGTGTTATATAAGCGCGGGTCTGGAAGTGATCACAGCCTGCTGCCCGGAGGCGAAGGTGAGAGGTGCTGAGAGGTGATGCTTTTCAAGTTCTGTAACAAAGCTTTATGCCAAACATGCCTTGACAATGGAGACGAAAGGGAAATGTCTTTAACACCGTACAGGACCCTTTTTGAATCCTCACGTCACCTCTGGGGAATCAACCCATGCATCCGATTCCAGAGGAACAGTCCGGCATTACTTGCAGGCTTCTGTTTTCCAATGTATAATCCAATCACTCTAGACAAACCCACTTCAAGGCACACACACAGTGCAACTGCTGCACAGGAGTATGGTTCCCCCTCCCTAGTCCTGGTGCAATGCAGGGTAACTCTTCATTTCACGGGTCTTTAACTGCATAGAAACTACTACTGTAGTTCAGTATGAACTAATATCTTATAAGCGTTCATATGTGTTGTTATACACTACCATTCAAAAGTTTGGGGTCACTTAGAAATGTCCTTATTTTTTTTTTTAAAGAAAAACTTTTTTTTTTCAATGATGATAACTTTAAAACTAATCAGAAATAAACTCTATACATTGCTAATGTGGTAAATGACTGTTCTTGCTGTTTTTGGTGCAATATCTACATAGAGGCCCATTTGCAGCAAGTATCACCCCAGTGTTCTAATGGTACAATGTGTTTGCTCATTGCATCAGAAGGCGATTGTTATAGGCCAATTTGTTAATCATTATACAATTCATGGTGGTAAATAAAAGTGTGACCTTTCATGGAAAACACTAAATTGTCTGGGTGACCCCAAACATTTGAACAGCGTCATCATATCTAATTCATATGTATTTAAATGATCAGGCATGAGTATTGTTCTACAGTTCACTTGCATTTCATAGATAGTTCATGTGTTCATATGTATTCATGCTTGGTTCATATGTAGCTAACATAAGTGTTCATATCTAGTTCATATGTAGTCCAGGGAGTTCAATCGTTCTAATGCAGTTCATATATAGTCCATTTGTTCATATGTGTGTCCATATGTAGTAAATCTATGTGTTCTTCAGTCGGTAGCCAACACATCAACTGCTTATTATAATTGTCTTGGTGGAAATAGTTCTTGTCTAAACATTTTTTCTCAACAACTAGTCAAGTCAATTTATTTGTTGTAGCTCGAAATCACAAATCATAGATTCACCTCAGGTGATCTACAGACTTATTTATTTTATTTATTTATTATCAACTATTTATTTATATCTGAGTCGTTATACATGAGGGAACACCAGACAAATGGAAGCATACTTTCTCTCTCTCTCTCTCTCTCGATATTAGTCACAACTGTAATTATATGATTAGTTGCTCAAATGCTTCTTGGGCTCATGTCTTTCTTGGCACTCCTTGCATAATATAGTTAGAACAAGATCTGAAGGTGATTCTGAAGATTTGATTGTGGAGCTTTTGCAGCAATGTGCTCAGTATTAGTCTTCCACTTTAGATTAATGCAAATTAAGATTTTGAAGCATTTAAAAGAGTCAGATGGGGTTTAGGGGTTAGAGGTTAGGGTTGGGGGGGGGGAGTCTCCATTAATATGAATTTGACTATTTTGGGATTTGGTATGTATCCAAAGTAAAAAATAAGTTCCTGGGTTTTGACTGTATTAAGCAGGCGATTTGTTTGTTTTTTATACTTCCTGCTGATGCCAGTATGACCCTTGTCCTCTCTCCTAGGTTTTATAGACTTTACTTGATAATTACCTAAAATCAGGGCGGTGAGCAGCACAGTGGGTAGGGCAGCCGCCCCATGTAGAGAGGTTACAGTCCTCACTGCAGGCGGCCTCGGCTCCAGTCCCACCTCCCTCCCTTCTTGTCTCTACTAAATACTATCAACAAAGACATAAAAAGCCCCAAAAATATACTTAAAAAGCAACAATTATTTTAAATGCTAATAAGATAGCTAAGTCCTGACATAGTTTCTAGGTTAATCACCTAGTAATTAATTAGCCCACTGTGGTAGAATAGGCTACTCTCTACATTTCTGCACTTTAGTGTCTTACTTTTTAACATTGTGAGTATGCAATTGGACATTCAATTATATTTTAATAGGATGATACTGTCTGAATCACTGATTTACCCATTCTATGTTTTCAGTGCATTATTCATGGTTTGATTATGCAATTTGCCGTGCATAACCTGCAGTATATATATATATATATCGGTCGCTGTCGAAAACCAGAACATCTCTTCTAGGCAAAAAATGAAACAGACTGTTGCTGAACCTGCCAACAAGGCTCTCATTTCATTATGTTTTTCCAAAAACTGTACTGTATCCCCGTCGGACCACTCCTGCTTTGGCACTGGTGCTGTAGGCTGATTACATTGATGCTGAGGTCACGGAAGTGGCTGAGTAGGTTGATGTCACTTGGCCTCTGTGCCTCCTGAAAATGTGAATTGAGGTTGTCGATCCCGAGCTGCAATTCCCAATTTGGAACAAAAGATATCCGTCTGTATCAGGTACGATTGTTTTTGCATGTGCACTGCATGTTTGACCTTAATAAAAATCCATGCCATTGGACTTCAAAGATTTTTTCTTCAACTTGCAGCACCCACCTGAGCCGCTTGGTGTGTTCATTTCAAGTTCGAGTTGCTCTTTTTGTTCCCTTGATGGAATCTTTCTGTCTTTTAATAATCAGTGTCATGCCTCAGCTTTAATTTGTGCCGATGATGTTATTGAGACGCTGCACCTGGTTCCAGCAGCGCTCTGCTCGCCAGGCGCCGCTGCTTCCGGTGTTAGACACACTGACGCTTAGGTTTGATTTCATCTTGTATGACAGAGGCTTTGACATGTTTTGAAACACGAGACTCCTTTTTTCATCACGGTGTTCGTCATCTGATGTAAACTTTTTTTTGTGTGTTTCAGATACAGGAACATCCATTCCAGCAACACGCTTCTTTGTTTCCTAGTTTCAAAACACTAATACTCTGCATTATCTATGCATCAATTGCATTTGGGTACGTTCCCAAACTGTTCATTTTGTTTTGTCTTACTTCCCTTCTTGGGAAGTAATAACACAACAGGGTGGATTCTTTAACCAGTTGAATTAAATCCCCAAGTTCAGTTTGCGGTTGTGGGGCATTGTCATCATTTTACACAAGTCTTTATTTCCTTCCCTCTTACTGGAGGTTTTTTTTTTTCCATATTTGGGCCACAAACATCTGAACTTTGCAGTCAACCCGCTCACATTCGCTTCCATTTCCAAATGGGAAATGAAACACATCCAATATCAATAAAAGTTCAATGAAAGATCAATTCATTGATGCGTCATGAATAATATCGAGCGCCGAAACTTTTCTGTTGACTATGTATTACAGCAATGCAAAAAAAAGTATCATAAAATGATTTAGTTCTGCTGAAAAAATATGCATTTGATCATTTTTTCATTCACTTCAACACAAATAAATATGACTGATACCAATTACCAGAGCAATATTATTATACTACTATGACATTAATAATACTGTAGACTTATATGTGTAGTTTCTAGAGGTGCCACTGGAAGAAAGTGGCAGGACAAGACCATGTTTGGTAGTGGGTGAAGTGGACCTGACTATTTTTTAATTCATTTTTTCTATTTTTTTAAAGGAATGAATTGAGCCCTCCATTTAATCGGTGTCATAATTTAACATGGTGTGAAATGTATTGATGCTTTTTTTTATGATGACAGAATAAACTTTGTGCCACAGTATTATATTGGACATTCTGGGGGGCCCCCCTTGGAGGCGCAAATTGGTTTAGTGACACACACAGATCTACCTGCAGTCTAGTCATCATGCTGCCAATAAAACACAAATCAGGGGATCAAAAGAAGAAAGAATGGAAATAGAAAGAAAGAAGGCAGAATGAAAGGTAAACTCAGTTTGTTTGTTATGTATTCAATTAAAATTGACGTAGTCCACTCCAGACAGCTGTTGCTGTCGTTCATATGTTGTTTGTAGCTTAAAATTGAACATTTTTGCTCACACACTCCACCCACTGTCATAGACAGGGGCCCACTGGCGTTAAGAGTGTACGGGGCCCAGAGTTTGGTGCTACAACCATGAAATCAGTCAGAAAGTTGTAACAATTACAAGGTAATCTAACAACATTTATTAAGTGAATAATGGTCAATGCTTTTGGCTGCTAATAAATTTATAATCAGTGCTTTTGGTGCATGAGTGTGAGCATCAGGAATGGGTCTTTCTCTCAGCATCATGATCTCCCCAGGCTGGGGAGAAGACAAAATGGACCATAAACAAATGTGTTGATAACAATCCAGGGAGAGGAATTAGAATATTAGAATTACATATTTAAAAATGTTGGAAACAGCAGGAGGTTTCATGTTGGTGGTCACGATTGATGATATAGGATGGAGGTGAGGTCAAATTAATTTATTCATTCATTCATACATTCATTCATCTTGAGAATTACAAAGTGATTATCAATGAACCCAGCAACATATGCTACAGCACATTTGCAATGGTGACAATGACAAGGAGTAAAATATATTAGACTGAGCTAGCGTGCTACAATCAACTAAATGAAGTGTGTTTGCAGATGAGGTATTTAACCACATGATTCGGGGATTGATAGTTTTCCTTTGGAGTCTGAATGAAGACGTCTGCCGGAGAAACAGAACCCGATGTTCTAGCATCTGCTCCATCAGGTCCCTGGAAAGACAAAAAAGAGTATCTAACATTAAAGAGGACCAGGGTAAAACAATAACATTTAAAAAATTACAAACCAAAAGAAAATGTTTGAATAATAATTTAATGACCTGCTCAGCCATGACAAGTGCTGGATCTCACATTTTCAGTTGAACGGCAGCCACATGCAGCCACAATAAGAACATATCAACATCCCTTTGTGGTTAATTCATCTTAAACGTTATTGACAAGCCAGTGCAGCAGCTGCTGCATAGGGCATCACCAGGATAACATGGATGTAGATGTCACATAAACCAACCTTTCAGCAACAATTTCAAAGTTTATCTGAGTTGTGAAAAAGCCTGCAGCCAAAACCCTGTGTTTATGTGTCTGAGTCACGAAGTCGTCAGAAAAATACTGAAAATGATGCCATACTCAAGCATATTTGTATCCCCCCTTGGCTCCCTATCTTTCTTTTTTATTTCTCACTCTGTTTCCTCTTTGGCAAGGATCATCGGTCTTAATCTAGCTTCACCAAATCCTCTTTCCTCCTGTCGTCATTTTATAATTTGGCGTTAAATGAGATTATAAATCAATAGGTCTGGAGAAGGTATGCTTGATTTGTGTTTAAATACTGCAGTGTATTCCGGAGAATAATTTTGTGTAAATTAAGTATAATTGCTATAATTATTATTGATAATTTGAAGTGCTAAGTATTTCTGATGACTAGGGATATGGAGGGAAAGAAGAGAGAGGAGAGTTTGACAATAGAGATAAAATACTAAAAAAAAATGTATTAGTTTGTTTTACATTTTGTTTTGATGCCTCATGTCATACATGAAGCACGAAATATATAAGAAATATAGTATATTAATAAAGCAGCCTTTTCTTGCAAAATTGCATTTTTATTATTTATTCTATTATATTGTAGAATAAATAGTATGCTTTTTCTATAAAAACTATAATTTGAGGATTTAGATTGTTAGCTTGTTTTGCACAATTCTTTAAGTCTGGTTTGTCTTTGAAAAATTCGAAGATCCCTTCATAATACACTAACAATGTAAGTGATGGGGGAATCTGTTTAGTGTCAAACTCCTTTTTTGTTACTATACTTTCACTGCAGCTCAACAGGGAAACGCTCTTAAAACACAAAGAGGCAATTTGATGCCAAAAAAAAAAGACTGTAAATGTGGCAGATATCCACATGATATATATTTGTAACATTAGAGAAATGAAAACCTAATTCAAAACAGAATATATATATTGGCTGAGTATCACCATTTTGGAGTATCACGGATACAAAACAGACAGATCCTGAACAAATGCAGGCTCAGAAACAAGAAAATACAGACACATGTTGCCCAGAGAAGAGCGTGTGGTCACTGCCCGACAGAGGAGGTAGAGACACAGATTCACTGCCTCCTCACACTTTTCTGAGAAGTTCTGTCAGTTCTTCTGAAGGGAAGCAGCCTCTCTGGCAGCTTTGTATCCGCCATTCACTATATTTTGAAGATAGATATAGATAGATTGTCAGTCAAAATAAACTATACAGGTGAATGATGAATAGTCAGTACCTATAAAATATTAGTCCTCATGTCATTGCTTGAGTCCTTACATGGAAAAATGTTGAACAAGTTGTCAAAATCTGTCAAGAAAATTCTATAAATTTTTAAAATAAACTCTTTTTTTTCCACCAAAAAACGTCTCCTAAATTCAAATATATATATATTTTCCATTTGAACTTCAGCTTTGATGAAAAGGGCTGTATGAAGCATTAGTTGTTGGATATGAATATATCGTTTACAGTACTGTGTATGCTGTAAGTTCAGTTCAAAAATTGTTCTGTGGTATTGTTACAGTTGTGCACAGTTTTTTCTTTTGCACAATACTGTCTTGCTGAAAAACTGAATTATCCCCTTGTCTTTATTGTGTTGATCTCTATTTTTTTTCTTTTTCAGTTCACTGTTAGAAAATACAAGCTCTGTATTTATAACATAGATGTGGAGGAGGAGCTGATTGACATAGGCACGGGGTGTTAGGACATTTCAGAGACGCCATCGCAAACAATCTATTACGGGCCATCAATCACTTTTTCTCCACAGTACGACACCTCTTCCCAGGAATGCAGTGCAGAGCAGAACTTGCCCACGAAAGTTTCTCAGAGAGCTTTGAAGACCCTGATGATGACATCCAGTTGAGTGCACATAGCTTCATTAGCGAGGCTCCTCTGCTTTGCTCAGACAGCACAATTAAGATACCGTACAAAATATGGCTCAGTGGAAAGGTTCAGACAGGACGATTATATCTACCTATCGCATGCTTAGGGCCGTGAGCGTGTTTCTCACACATGTACCATTGTTTCTGCTGTTATACACTCACACACCCCTCCACCATCCCAGTCTTCACAGTTCACCCACCAACATATGGCAAGGAACACACCCTTCTAGGGAGGTTAGGGTTAGAAAAAATTGAAAATTGTAACTTTAAATGCAATAAGATGGTGGGATTTGAAAGCAAAATCACAATCAATGCATGATACTAGCCTACAGATTGAGCTACTCACAAATCACAAAGTTAATCACACCTATTTGCTCTAAATCTACCCTAAAGGGAAATTTTAAGAAGTTTAATACTTTGACCATATAAGTAGGAAAAGTATGTTTTAGTTGTTAGTTGTTTATTAATATGGAAATAATGAGAAATAGTCTCAACTATATTAGATTAGATTAGATTAGATTGGATTAAATTAGATTAGATTAGATTAGATTAGATTCGATTAAATTAGATTAGATTGGATTTGATTAGATTAGATTTAATGTTGAAAACAAATATGTCAAACACAAATCAAACACGCTTGTCATACTGACCTGTTAAATTTACTTAGTAATATGACTCCTACTCACACAACATATAGAGTCCAACTTGTAAAAGCAGTGACACAAAACTAGGAATCCGGACTGATCTGTGTTCTGTTCTCCTCACATGTCCCTACATTAGTGTCATTAAAAGTAATTTCACTTTAACAGCCCTAACTAAAATTAAAAGTGTGTCTACCATAGTCAAGGACTGGCATACGTTGCTGCAGCCCAAACAACGAGGTCTTTTCCTCATCTTCATCATTCTTCAGCCTCATCACCTTACAAGACTCAAGCAGAGTCATCAAGACACCATCAAGAATTTTGGTATATCTTATCCGTTTACATTTAATTAAGGATTCAAATTTGGCATAATTAAGTCATTACTGATTTGAGCGACAGATGCAACATGTTGGCTACTAGACTCAGCACCCAGCCCACTCTACACTCATTGTAGTATTCTATAAAAATTCATTTGAGAATCTTGAAAGTTGATGTAGACATGCATCCAAAGAAAATTCAATAAAAATAAGTTTTGAAAAAAACTAACATTTTTTGATTTTATTAATTAATAATCATCTTTGATAATTATTAATTATTACTAATAATCAAACATGCCCCTTCTGAATCCCAAAACAAACATCAATGGACAGAGGCTCCTCCGGTGTTAGTGCAACCACCTGCTGCCAGTTTTCAAGTTGCAGACGGTGGAAGGAGACGCTGATGAGATTTGTCAGGACACTGGATTCCTCACTCACATTTGATTATAGCTCAGGGAAAACGACGAGTCCGAAACATTCAGTTTGTCAAACAGACAATGACAGATGGCAACAGAAGAGCAGCGGTGTCTGCCAAATTCCCTGAAAGGTATGGATGACTTTTTACTATTAAACTGAAAAGGAGTGAGCCAGATTGAAAACAAAACATAATATTTTGAAAAAATATAGTATATGATCATTTTTTAAAAAAAGTATTTAAGATCTAAACTTATGTTTTTTTCCAAACAGGGAAACTAAGATAACACTGTTTGGACCAAAAAAGCCTTCTCTATTCTTCTGCATCTCCAAATGTTCACTTAGTCCCTTGGAAGGCAAAGTGAAGTGAGTGAAATACCTTTGCACCCATATCAATCAATTATGATCACTGACAGATTATACAATTAAATTATATATTTATTTGGTAATGCCAGGTGTTTTCATGACAACAATGTCCTAAATAATTACCAATCAAGTCAATTTCCCCCTGTTAAAATACCTTTAAATGGATAAAATGGATAATTGGAGTTAAAAGTCCTTTTTTTGCCGAAAAAATCCCTTGTTCTCATTCTTGTTACACTGAATTGATTTAGCTCACTCAACTTGTTCTTACTTGTTCAAATACTTTTAAAGGGACAACACAACACCTAAACTGCAATATCTCAAAAAAGTGATTGCACCTCATATGTTTTGACAGGCAACTGATTTTTTCATTACTTTAATATTATACTTTGAAACCAGTACTTTTGCACTTTTTGTAAAATTCTTGAGTTAATACTTCAACCTCTAAGTATAAGTATTTTTAAATCCTAGTATCTACCAGAGTAATGAATGTGAATACTTATATCACACAGATATTAGGGCGTGGTCTAAATCCATTGTTAGCAGACTGAATGACAGAGTTTGAAGCCCTCGGGTTAGAGAGCTGTTGATTCATGATGATTCTATTATGACAGAAAGTGGAAAGTATGGTGTAAAAAAATAATAGTTCATAAATGGAAGCATACTATACAGGAAAATGATCCTTCAAAGCAACCGAAGTGTTCTAAAGGTTCAATACAGTGAATTGTTGTTGGCTGAGTGAATTCTTGGACGGATGGGCCAAGTGGAGAGTCATCTGCCTCGATGCACTGCAGGTTGAGGATGTGGAAGATGTTTTTGTTGTCGTGATGATCGGCCAAATTGCACTGGGGTATGGATGGTACATGCTATACTGGAAAGTCCGGACGATCGCTACTGGGGCCAACAAGATCCGGGAGTGTATGACCAGCAGATTCTGCAAGATTCAAAATGGAGGAAGAGTAAAATCTGTCACCGAATTCACACAAACAACAAAACTGACACAAAATCTGTAGGTCTCGGACCATAGGATTAAACGACTTTGACATGCAAACGACAAAAACTACATAATGCATCAAAACTGAACTCTGTCTATTGGATCACGGCATCAAGGACTTAAACATTCCAGGACTACAACAACAGATGCTTCTCACTGATGAAGGGTGGGAAACGGACACTATGCAGACAAATGAGGGATCTTTTAACTGCCTGTCTAAAAGAAAAACATGATATGACAAGAAAACGAATTATACTGTGGAGAATGGGGGCAGGGCTCGATAAGCTTCTCCCACCACCCTTTCGGCCATGTTTGATGTGTATTGAGACTATAATGATGTGTGATGTAAACTGATAAATTGACATGCCAGAAACAAACAACAAATGAATAAATAAATTCGACAGACCTTCAGTCATCTTGATCATGTGTTTCTTTAACTGAAGACCATGACCAAAGCTTATGATGACAAATGCTCCACGGTAAAAGCTTGACAAACCATCACAAGAAGATGTATGGTCCGAAGTTCTAAATGTCAGCGTTTCGTAGATTTATTAGTGAAACCATCAATTGTGTGGTCCTTCCCCACACGACTTGCGGTATTCCAGTAATTCCACACTTTGTTAATTGGACTGCACATGTGTTTGCTTCCAGAGCGCTGTGTCTGCACACAAATTTCAATGAACACAGCTCTGGGAATTTGACTAAGATGTTGAGATGTTGTGATTACAGATAATGGTAAAAAAAAAAAAAAAAGAAATTAAAAAAAAGCAGCTGCAGCTGCAGCTCCATTCAGATCCCTTTAAGAAAAACAAACTTCTTCGCTGAACTTCCAGCCCCAATCTCTCTCACTTTGCATTGCCTCCTGTGGTGCTCATTACTATCAAACACAAGATGTATTGGGTTTTTTTTCATAACATCTTTTTTGTCCAAAAAACCTAACTAATATCCATCTTCTATACCCATTTATTCCTCCCTAGGGTCACAGGGGTCTGCTGGAGCCAACACTAGGGGAGTCATTAGAGTCTCCAATTACCCTAAGCATGTTTTTGGACTGTGGGAGGATGCCAGAAAAACCAGAGAAAACCCATGCGGACACGGGGAGAACATGCAAACTCCACACAGAACGGTCCTCAGCAACAGTGTTACTCACTGCACCACTGTTACCTGAACTAATATCTATAGAATAAAAAAGATATAATCATTATTCTTATTTTCCACTAACCTTGAGTTACACTAACACCTTTGAAATTGGGGTACTTAAACATATAAAACACGTATAGGATTGGAAAAATAAGAGCTTAGATGGTATGATGATCTAAACTCTCCCATACAACTCCTCATAACTTCTCACTCTCTGGCCTATATACAGTAAGAATGTCCTACATTTTTTATGTCCCTATAGAGCAGCAATTAAACTTAATCAAACCATCAGCCAGTTCTGTCTAACTTCTGACTGTCCTCTGGTTCCTTCCCAAAATCCCTAAGGCCCGGGTTCTGTGCCATACCCCACTTCTCTGGCACACTCCCCAAGCTGGGAAACAGAAGGAATTCCAGATAAATGAAGACCATATTCTGTTTGATTTCTCCTTGACTAGAGTTATGGAGACAAAGAGCTATCAAAACGTCGACTGTGTGTGGTTTAGCAGGCTGCATGCTTTCAAATTATCGCTTTAGGTGTTCCTGTGACAGATCACCTACAGCTTGACGTGCAGGGAAACTTTTCTATGATCATGGGTGCTCATTGACACTATATGCAGTCGAAATGGTACAAATTTCTTTGGTTTAGCATCGTTCAGTTGTGTCAAACTTGAGGCCCACGAGCCAGAAACAGCCCACTGCAATCTGGCCCACTGAATGAATGCAAGAATCAAAGTGTGATAAAAAAGGGACCAGTTCCTATTTCTTCATAGAAGTTGTCAGTGAGTCAGTGAGTATCTTTAAAGGATGAAATATTATAGTTTTGATTTGTAAGTGGTTTGTAAGCTGGGAGGTAACTTTACCTGCTTTTAAAAAAATTAATTGTTCTGTAATTAAATGTTTTGAAAAGTAGACTGACATCATATTGTTGAAATTGTACTTTTTTGTATTTTATATCTCACATTTTGTAAATTGAAGGCTGAATAATAGTGTAAATATTTATAATGTATTAATTTACATAAAAAGGAGGAAGAACTTGTAGCTGTTATTTATTAGTGTGCTTTCTGGTCAGGCCCACTTGAGATCAAATTGTGCTGGATGTGGCCCATTAACTACACCCATAAGTTGATCACTGCAATACACGTAAAGCCAAATAATAGGCCTAAATAGATTATTTCACTTAATATTAATGTCCGTGTCTTGTTTATTTGTTTCATAGATTAGTTCAGCCATGATATTGTTCACTATAAATAAAATCCATCCTAATGTTTTCAAAATAAACCAGTTCCTGGTATTGCCCATATTAGAATATTAGATTCTTTTTTTCTTCATTATTTCGTTTAAGATTAACATCTGTCTTTTATTTATTTGCTTCATACATTAGTTTATGCCATGATATTGCTCACTAGACCTTGTAATAAAAAAAAAATCCATCTTAAGGTTTTTCAAAATAAAGTTCCTGGTACTGCCCATTTTAGAATAATAGATGCTTTTTGTCTCTATTCTAATTTTCTCCTTGCATTACCTCAAGAAGTCACACATATGGTATCACACCATAACATATGTACTGTACGCTCGCGTCTGCCCTGACGACATCTGCTTGTGAAGGGCTGAATATAGCTGCCCTTGATGTAGTCAGCAGGGAAACCTGTAGCGATGGACTACGGGCTTAACTGTGAGACATACGGGAATGTAATGTATTTCAGGAGGGTTCCAGCTGCCACTTTACACTGTTTTTCTTGGCCTCCTCTTCTGTTTTATTAGAAAACATTTTGGGTGTTGCAAAGCTGGGAGGATTTGCAGACTCATTACTCCGGGAGTTATGTGGAGCTACTGAAGTAGGGAGCGGTGAAACAATAAACAGGTGGCATTAACATCTCAGAGGCTGCTGATGTGTAAGCCGGTTGAAATGAATGCGAAGTACCGTGGCGTACACATCAAATACGGGCAAGAAAATCAAGTTCAAAAAGGAAGTGGATGCGATGTAGAGAGTTGATATAGGAAAACCTTTTTTTTTTCAATATAAATGAAACCACAATACCTGCTCTTCATTCCTTTTAAGACCAGATTGAAATGTATTACTCTCTGTATCTGTTTAATATTTGTCATATCTGTTTAGATATGATCTTTTCCTGACAGTTCATCATCAACATTTGCAGTCTAATCTTGGAGCCAGGTTATGCAGGCCTGAGTCTGACCTCAAACTACACTTTTCTCTGGACACATTACAGTGTACAGATGGCACATATGGACTCAGTCCCATTGCCCATTTTACCCCATCATGCTTCAAAGCTTTACTCATACTTGCCTTTTTCTCCCCTGCACACTGGGGGTGTCTCCCCCTGCACGTGGGGAATGGTTGTACAGGGTATTATTTCATGGGAAGATCTATAGCTGAGCTGAACTTTCCACCGAATCAAACGTCACTCCAAGAGGAGGTTTATCACCTGAAAAGTCAGCAAGATGCCTCCCTTATGAGAAACAGCTGATGGCCCTGGATCCGACAGATTTCTCTGCCTTGAGGTCACTGTCGAGGAACATGTGGTTCACCCGGGCCGATCATTATCGCCCACTTTAAATTGTATGAGCTGCTGGACACTTTATTCAAAATTGATACCAAAATCAGCTTCCTCAAACTAGGCCAATGAATGAGTTTATTTTTTTAAAACCTAGATTTGAAATGACAACCTAAATTGGAAAATAAACTTGATATTCCAATTAAGGTCCGTAGAAAACACTGACTACACATTGATGCCCTGAGTAAGGATAAACATTGAGTCACTATTCACAAATTATGAGCATAATAGCCTATATAGAGCTATTGCAAACAAATTCTCAGGAGAGACTGCCAAGCCCCTGTTTGAGACCTTTGGTTGAACTGATTATTGAGGCTCAAGAAGTTTTTGCAAAGGGAGGGGTTTTTGAAAGAGGTGGAAATGGACTGAAGAACACTTAAGGACTAAACTGTCGACCATGAAACACGCAGAGCACACAGATGAAAATGTGATTTGAAACGCTGTAGTGATGATAAAAGTGAAGTGGAAACTCGTGGCCAAAGACCAACATTAGTTTAAGAAAGACACATGCCTTTGATAAACATAACATGAATTACAAGGACATTAGTGGTTGGCTCAAGTGGTTGGCAAAATGAGAAAACACATTTATTGTCACATGCACAGTTAATAGTGCACGTTACACTGCACAATGAAATTACTTCTGCACTACATACTGTACTACTACTACTACTACTGCAGGCTTCAAACAAGAATAAGAATTTAAATTTTAAATTGAAAATACATTTTTAAATGTGTATAAAATAAATATATGTACAGTTTTCAAACAGCAGAGAACAGCAGGTCATGAAGTGCACTTTGCAGGTAATAAAGAGCACTATGCTCTTTATTACAAATAACATCAATATATGCACAATAACAATGTGGATCCAGCAAAAAAAGTGTTTGGAGGTGCATATGTTAGCAGGGTGATGGCGATACACTGCAGAAATGGAATCTTATTATGTGAAAATATCTTGTTTTTGGTACAATTCGTCCAATATTGAGTAGAAATATTTTCTTTTATTGGCAAATAAGTTTGCTTATTTCAATTTGTTGTGTTTTGTCAATTTGATATTTTTTTAAAGAAAATTCTAGTCTTGTTTTCTTGAAACTAGACAAAATTGACCCAAATTAGGGGAAAAAAATAGCAGCTGAAAAATTATCATTTTTGGCTCAGAAATTTCAGATGGTCTTTAAACACAGCCCTTAAATTCCTTTTCACTTTCAAACTCAGATATTACCCAGTTTCTCAATTGCACAGTTGATTTGTGTCCATGAAATTTAACTATATTTTCTTCTATGCAGTAAACATGATAAAAGAAGATCTAAAGGTCTTCTTGTCTGAGTCATGTCCAAGCAGATGATGTTGATAAAAGTTTAAAAGAAAACTGATGCCAGTTTATAGACAGCTGTTTTGGATGTATAATATGACACAGGCCATATATCACTTGATTTGTTTTGTTTGTTCTTTTTCTTTTGCTATAGTTACAGATTCCTGTGTGACGGCACTTAATTGAAAACCAGTTCTTCCACCCACATGTTACGCTTTGTAGTAGCTGAAATCTCATACAAATAAAGCACTTGATGCATTTTCCCGGCGTACTTGACAATGTTTGACTTATTCTATTGTGCCCTGCCAAGGCTGGCGTTCTCTACCACCGTGGGTACTTTGGTGACCGGCCAAAACCTGACATCAAAATTCATTTTCAAACCCTCTTAAGTCTTGCCTGTTCTGATTATTTATGTAACAGTCTAAAGTGCGGCTGATTGTTTGATTAGTGGTGGGTGGCTGAAAAAGAAAAAAGTCATAGCAATCATCATGTGACATGGTAATCTGCCCATTTATTTAGCTTTTTCACAGGAATCTGACTCAGGTATAAGGTCCTTTTACTGTAATGGCAACATGGATATCTAAAGAAAATAAATGCAAATGTTCTTTTCAGAGTTGGGTATAGATTGAGCCAGTATAGGAATAGAGCAGAACAAAGCATCTAAACCCCAGACCACCAGATTTTTATCAAATAAACAACAAACAAAGGATCAACGATACATGTACCAGCTAAATTTGGAGTGGAAGTGAAGCATGAAAGCTGAAACAGAAAAGGATTCTGTCTCCAAAAAACCTAAACAGATTATATACAATTGTACCAGTAGTTATCAGCTGATGCGTGAACATGCAATACAGTGTGTTATCCCAATGTAGCTCTCTCCATTCCACGTTATTTTCTTTAATAATCTTCCTGTTTTCCTGCTGGGTTCCAATCACTGTACCAGATATTCCCTGAGGTGTATTTTGTCGGGATAAAAACGCCCTGAACAGGAAGTGGTGCAGTAGGTAGAGCAGCCACCCTGTGTCGAGAGACTACAGTCCTCACTGCAGGTGGTCCTGGTTTGAATCCGGCATGGGGAGCCCCTTCCTACATGTCATTGACCCTTTTTGTGCCTCCTTCCTTTTTGTCATCTCTACTGTGTTATCAATGAAACATACTTTAAAGAAAAAATGATCTAAAAAGTTTGAAAATCTGCAAAAATTGCATATGCTCTTATTGGATGATCAAATGTGCCTGTGAACAAGGATGTTAATTGTTTTGATTAAAAAGTGTCAATACTGAGCAAAAAATAGAATAAAAATGGAACCAGCCAAGTTAAACTGCAAAGTAGGTTACATGAAGGCACTGTTCTACTCTTAAATGAGGGTTTGGTGCCACCATGTGGCAGTTTTATGGTAGAGTTGAGGCTTAATATCAGATGAGATATTTTTGCTATGATGTGAATATGTATTAGACATAGACCAGCAGCTTATTTATTATTCACTTTGTTAATACTGTAATCTTGTTAACTCAAATCTGATGGATTAGTTGAATCATTAATGGTCGGCTAAATGACTGCATTTATACATTTTTGTATCTAAAGGGCTTTATTTTACTACAAAGCAAACAAATCATTGATAACTATTTTTTTTCTCACTCATTTGACAAGCAAACAAGATGCCGAATAAGTTTCTGCATTTCATTTCTGGCTTCCCCATTCTCTTGAACACAACAACAAATAGAATTATAAATAAATCTTTCGACTTGTAACTGCATTTGCTCTTGACAGTAGAGCTCTATGGGTATGACATCTTACCAGATCAGAACCTCAAACCGTTAGAGCTCCTACAGTACACACACACACACACACACACACACACACACACACACACACACACACACACACACACACACACACACACACACACACACACACACACACACAGTCATCATCACTTACACATATTCACTTGCAAACATGCACTAAAGGATGCTCACAATAGAAACACAGAAAAACACATGTACAGACAGACAAACACATTTGTCTTACCTGGATATACAAATAAAGCAGGAAATCTGCTTGCGTTAGGCTCCACACTAGAGCTGCAACCATCAAATAATTGATTAGTTGTGAACTATTACATTAATCACTATTTTGATAATTGATGTAGATTTGAGTGATTTTTAAGAAGAAACTGTCCAAATACCCTGGTTCCAGCTGCTCAAACTGATTAATTTACCTTTTTTAGACTTCTATAATAGTAAACTGGTGATCTTTGGGTTGTGGATTGCTGGTTTGGACAAAACATCAAACATTTTAGGTTTAATTTTCAGCTTTGTGAAACAGTGATCGACATTTTTTGTTCTTCTTTGTATATATTATACTGGGGGCGACACGGCGGACAGTGGGTAGCGCCACAACAAGAAGGTCACTTTTCATTTATACATATACATATATATATATATATATATATATATCAGTTAATCCAATTTTCTCGAACGCAATGTAATGATTGTATTACGTTTCTTGCTTTTCCCCATTGAACATACAAATAGAATAATGAATAATGGTTATAAGAATGCACTTCGCTCATTAAATTTTAAGGGATTTTATATCGGCTTTAATGTTTCACTTGACAACATCCATGTCTTCGGATACTTTTGTATTTATTAATTTTGGTTAATCATTATTTTCTATCGCGCTAGGATTCTTTACGGAAAGAGCGATAGGACAATTTTCCTTCATCAATTGTAGTGCGGTTACTATGACAACGGTTGTTGTCAAACACGGCTAGGAAACGTTGTAGGTTTCTAGCTTTGACTCATTAGCTAACGTAGCAGCTTTACAAGACATATAACGTCATATAGTTCCACTGACCACCGTAATTGCTTTGTGTGTGCAACCATGTCAAAGCATAAGGTAACGTTAAACAGAAAACACAATGTTTGAGTCAATTCAAATGTTGTTGGATGGCTTTAGATTAAAGTAGTTAGCTTAGCTCGCGTTAGCAAAGTTTCACTTTCCGGTTGATGGAAAAATATCGTTAAGACACAAAAGATATTTATATTCATGACTACTAGAGCTGTAATGATTAATAGTTTAATTCATTAGGTGACAACTATCACATTAATCGCCAACTATTTTGATAATCGATTTTAATTGTATTTTTAAGACGAAAATGTTGATTATTTTCTAAATTCTTTGGTTTTCTATAATATTAAACCGATCATCTTTGGGTTGTTTGACTGGACAAAAAAGACATTTTAGGTTGCATCTTTATGCTTTGGCAAACAGTGATCAACATTTGACTCCATTTTATGAACCAAACATCTAATCTAATAATTATTTCAATAATCAGTAGATTAATCAACTATCAAAATAGTTCATTTCAGCCCTAATGTCTACCAACAAACCTAACACCTAGTAGTTCCTAGTTAAGAAAATTTGGTACTCGGATTAGGATTAGTCTCAGTTTGTGATACATGAGATGAGCCAACTACTACATTTTAATATGAGGTAGTACTTAAAAACAGAGGAGTTGTTGCTGATTGACGATTAGAATTAAATCTCAATGTACTTTATTAATCTTTGCAGACATCTGGATACAAAGGTTCATATGACTATGGCAGAAGTGAGGAGCGGTGAGTGAAGGGTGGTTATAAGTGGTTTTGCGATGGTCATACACATGCTGCTAGCATTGATTATATTACACTGTATCCTCAGGGAAGGAAAAAGTTGTGTGCATTACAAATGTGGCCTGTTCAACACTATACAGGATGTCCTGCGCCAAAGACCAGGATGGGTCGAAGTCAAAGAGTGAGTCGGGTTGTGTGGTCGTCATCGGCTTTTGTATCATATATTTAGTTTGTTTGCATCAGGCATCTGTTTTTTTGTCTAACAGTGATGGAGAATGGGACTTCAACTGGTGTGATGTTGGCTGGCTCAGAGAGAATTTTGATCATTCTTACATGGAGGAACATGTAAGGATAAACCATTTCCGCAACCATTATGAGGTTAGACAGCCGTCTTCTCACATGTACTATGAACTGTAGAATTAGGATGTCACTCAATTCAAAGGTTTCTGTGTTGTATGTTTCAGCTGACTCGCAAAAACCTCATGGTGAAAAACCTTAAAAGATACAGGAAAAATCTCGAGAGAGATGTTGGCCGCATGGAGGCATCCAAATGTGATTTTTTCCCCTGCACCTTTGCGCTTCCCAGCGAGTATCATCTCTTTGTGGAGGAGTTTAAAAGAAGCCCTGGCAGCACCTGGATCATGAAGCCGGTAGGATGAAGTTGACCACAGATACAATCCAGTGCAATAATGTGACCTCATAAAGAGAGGGCCACTATTATTTTAAGTTTATCTCGGGCTGTTACTTCAAAGACTGAGACAAATTGCATTTAGGTTATGAAAATGTACCGCTCTGTTTATATAGGTAGCAAAATCTCAAGGGAAGGGGATCTTCCTGTTCAGGAAACTGAAAGACATCATGGATTGGAAGAAGGTAGCATGCATGATTTAATCAAATGAAATGAGTAATAACAACAAATAAGATCAAATGCACAGATATGCTACACACACACCCACATATTCAGACTGATAATGATGTACTTGTACAGGATGGCACCCGCTCAGAGGAGCAGAAGGATGCAGCTCAAGTGGAAAGCTATGTGGCTCAGCGCTATATAGAGAATCCCTACTTAATTAATGGTAATCTACTGGCACAAAAATAGACTTATTTTACATCCCATTAAAAAAATCATGGAATCATGAGGATAAGTTCCTTGTTTAAGTACTTTATTTTCACCCCACAGGCAGAAAGTTTGATCTGAGGGTCTATGTGCTCGTTACATCAGTACGTATATAATGAACTTACTTATACATCACATTTTTTTAATGCAAAGTGTTTTGCAGCATCTGTGAATTGGTGTGTGTGTGTGTGTTTCAGTATGTTCCCTTGAAGGCATGGCTGTATCGAGACGGCTTCGCTCGCTTCTCAAGCACCCGCTTCTCCCTGAGCAGCATCGATGACAAGTGTATCCTGTTTTGGCACAGTGGAATTTGTATGTTGATACAACAATGCGACAGCACGTTGCTCGGGTTTCTAGGATCATATGTGTCCCTTAACAAGTTGAGCCTTTGTCTGATGAAATATTCAAGCAAAGTCGGTTTTAAATAGCCTGGTTTGACCCAATTTCTCAGGCTGTTATTCCTAATTGTGTTGCTTTCATCCACATTCCCGAGGAAGGTGCGAGTGCGTCATTAAAAATCCCCAAATTCTCCTTAGTGCCTCTTTTCAGATATGCACCTCACCAATGTAGCTGTGCAAAAAACAGCGCCTGACTATGATCCTGAAAAGGTGTGCAATAGACTGTTATATATGTTATCCCATTACCCATTATTTCTCCACTTCTACCAATTCTTTATACCTCTTTTCCCTGTCAACAAAAGGGATGTAAGTGGCAGATACAGCAGCTCCGACGATACCTGACAGCAAAGCATGGCAGAGAGAGGGTAGAAACCCTGTTTAAAGAAATGGATAACATCTTTGTCCGCAGTCTGTTGAGTGTACAAAAGGTCATTATCAATGACAAGCATTGCTTTGAGCTCTACGGGTATGACATCTTGCTGGATCAGAACCTCAAACCGTAAGTGCTCCTACAGTACACACACATATACACGCTGTCACACACACATCATCACATGCAGACATGCATGCTCACAATATAAACACTGAAAAGCACATGCACAGACAGGAAGCCACAGCCTGGATTTCAACACATTTGTCTTGCCTGGATGCTTACAAATATAGCAGTAAATCTGCTGGTGTTAAGCTCCACACTAGAGCTGCCACCATTAGTCGATTAATTGATTAGTTGCCAACTATTACATTAATCACCTAGTTTGATAATCAATTAATCGATTTGAGTCAAATTATCTGGTTCCAGCTTCCTAAATCGGATTGTTTTCGCTGCTTTTAGACTTCTATAATAGTAAACTGATGATCTTTTGGTTGTGGACTGTTGGTTGGGACAAAATAAAGACATTTTAGGTTGAATCTTCAGCTTTGCGAAACAGTGATTGACATCTTACACCATTTTATGAGCCATACATCTAATTGATTAATAGTTTCAATAATTGATAGGTTAATCAACTATCAAAATAGTTATTTGCAGCCCTATTGCACATGTTACCACATTAGTATGAATAGCTCCATGAATCTGCACAATGTTGCAATAATCCTGCAATAACACAAAGACTAACAACTCTTTCCACTGCAAATGATGTGAACTGTTTGCTATCCCTTAGTGATGTTGCCTCTCAAAAGGCTAAATAAATGTTTGGTAAATGTCATAATTGCCCTCCATCTCTTTGCAGGTGGCTAATTGAGGTGAACGCCTCACCGTCACACACTCCCAGTAGTCAAGAGGATTACGAGATGAAGTACAGACTGCTGGAAGACACTTTAAATGTTGTTGACATGGAGGGAAGGTAAAAAAAAATACTGTCTTTTTTGTTGTGGTGAGGCTTGCATTACTCTCCATTTATTACAGAAACCACATGCTTTGTTTCTAAGAAAATGTTAGTCCTGTTTTCTTAAAACAAGACCAAATTGACCCAAATCCAAAAAACTACTAATAATATAAGTTATCTGCCAATGGAATGAGACAATTATACTCAATATTGGACTAATTATGCAAAATACAAGACATTTTCACTTGTTAAGATTTCCCTTTTTTGTAGTGTACTCCTTTGAGTCTGAGTTAATGCATATTTGAAGGTGAAGGGACATAGGCAATAAAGACGCAGTGAAGCAGACTATGCCACAGCAGCAATATACAGCCCACGAGGGAATATGCAGTACAGAGGATGGATGCTGCAGGTGTGTTCTAGTTAACTGTAGTTTGTCTCGTTAGGTTGACTGGCAAGGAGAAAAGGGTGGGCGGCTATGATCTCATGTGGAAGGATGGGCCTGTCTACAGAGAGGACGTCAACGGAGAAACATTTAGCAGTT
Source organism: Lepturacanthus savala (assembly GCA_030544235.1). Classification (NCBI taxonomy): domain Eukaryota; kingdom Metazoa; phylum Chordata; class Actinopteri; order Scombriformes; family Trichiuridae; genus Lepturacanthus; species Lepturacanthus savala. The sequence continues at coordinate 17,374,443 of CM060480.1, forward strand.
CGTGCTTCACTGCAAACACGCACTTAGGTAACTCCAACTGTGCTGCCAGGGCAAACTGTTTGAGATGGATTTAACACATTTTTGCAGGAAAGGCGTTCTTAATCCTGCAAAAGAACGCTGGTATTTGATCATTTTGACTCGAGGGAAATGGGTTTTATTATTCTATGATTTCTAAACACTGCAAATACACACCTGTTCTTTGTTGCAGGGTGTGTGAACGACAGGGAAAAACAGCTTCGCCGCCTACTTAAACCGTTTCCAGGGCAGAAGAGGACATAATTATACTCGTCATTTTGATGTCCTGGTCTATATTCATGAGTCTGCAAGACTTTGTCTTTGTGGTGGTGTCAGGAGTTTCAGGAGTAGACTGACTCATGTGAACACAAATAAGAGATTAGAAATACTGTAATATACAAATTCTCTGTGATGATCTGATCACATTCCTGACATCCAAGTTGGAAACTTAATATGTAAACTAAACACATTTTCTCCAACTACGACAAACATTGTGACGACCTTCTTCCTTATTAATTACTGATTTCTTTTATTATTGCCCTGGGACAGGTCAAAGTTCAAGTATTCAGGATGCAAACTACTATGAGCATTGGTAAATTTTGAATGCAGTAATTAGCATTCAATGACCCAATGAGCATAACTTTATGTTAACTTGTTTGTGTTTTAGCAAGATATTTAGCAATAAAGACAGTTCTGAACCGTCATTGCTGTTGTTTGCGTGTTTCTAAGAATAAAAAAAAATCAACAAATGCCCCTTGAGTGCAAAACATTTATTTCTATGCCTTACAAATACTTGCATTCAACACTGAGAAAATACATACCACAATCTTTCAGCGTGCTTGTCAACATAATGTACATTTATCATAACATCACCTCTGCTGGACCCTTATCTATGGCTTTGATACTTTACAGGAATATTAAATAAAGAGGTGCAATCTGAATGCATATCACATCATTTACAGTGATATAGTGTTTCCATGAATCAATTACACATGGTAAATCACAAGAGACAGATAAGACACTCTAATGTAAAGACTTCAAGTATGATATGTATAAGATTACCCATGTTACAGCCTAACAGGTTGAGATTCTATTGGATCACAGGACTGACCAATGGTACAACACAGTAGACATAAGGTTACATTCAGCTCTTTAACTACCTATTTCTTTTTGTGCATGGCAATGTAAACATGACGATGACAATAAATACAAGCAAACCACGACACTTTTCATAAATATAACTATGTTATATAAAATTTGGAAAAATATGCATTTACATTCGTAGCAAACATTACACTGTCTTCAATGATAGAAAGAGCTCAGCTCTATGCAAAATACAGTATAGTATCATAGACTACATTTCAAGCTGTTCAAACATGAAAAGCCCTTGTAACCAAAAATGTACAACCATTGCACCAGTACGTCCGAATCAAATCACATTTGCAGTATAACCCCGTTTATTGCGTCTCCTTTACAGCCAAAGATGCTAATAACTGAATATATTGTCTTAAAACATGGTGAGGCACCAAAAAAAAGTTTTTTCTTTTCTTTTTTTTTTTTAAAGCAACATCAAATAAAAGAGCATTGAAGGACAAATACATTCCAACATTATAAACTCCACTAGTAATGGCTGTGGTCTGATTCAATGACAAAAATGTAATGATCTGTATTAAACTTCACTATGGATTTACTAATACTGAAAGCTGTTGTAGATGCTTATTTTATGCCTATTTCAACATTAGTAGCATACTGAGAGGACTGTGTAGTGCAACAGGTTTCAGTTTACATAAAAGCTGTGTTTTTAGAATCCTAGAAGTACTTAAGAGTCGAACGTTATTGTATAATTACTGTAAATTTTAAATAACTGTATAATTCTGCTCTATTTATGTGTCATACTACACTTGGAAATCGTTATGTCTCTATTCTAGCTGCTCAGCCTTGTTCGTGTTGACCTTTTAAAGGCTGCAGACTGCTGACTGGTTTAGAGTGCCGCATGACAGTTATAACATTTACACAGATTACACAGAAAGCAAGCGTAGGTTCAAGCTCCTGTACCGAGTAACCGCTAAGTAAAGCACTATAGGTCTATAGAGGTTACTTTGCGACAAAGTGCACATTTTTTGTTTTGCCGTTCTGCTTGGTGCTAAGCGGCGCCTTGGAGAGAGACTGTGGCTCTTTTGTGGCCCTTTTCATGGACGTTTTAGAAACCTGACCTCCTGCCTCTGTCCTCTGCCACTCCTTCTCTGCTCTCTTTGAGGTGACAACCTCCCTCTTGCTCGCGGCACACACGCGTTTCTCTGCACCAGCTGCTTTAATGCCACCCGGCTCTTTTTTGACATCCGTCTCAGAGTTTGCTCTGACGCGGCTTCTCCTCAGCTGACCTCTGGCGTTTGGGTTTGCTCCAGACTCCGAGGGTTGCTTGCGGGCGTTGCCTGCAGCCTGCATGTGCCTGAGATGACTTCTCCCTGCTGAGGGGCTAACTGGGGTCTGGGCTCCTCCTCCGCCACTGCCACTGCCACCGCCACCGCCACCGCCACCGCCTTGTGCTCCTGGGCTCCTACCTTCTGTGGAGGTCGCCCGGGTCTCGCTGCTGCTCCTCTTCGCTGGTGCACCGGGTCGAGCCCGGCGCTCCAGCAGTGGGCTGAGCCGTGAGTGGCGCTGGTAGGCGTAGGCCGAGCAGCTCCCGTTGCACAGCGGATAGCGGATGTGACAGTGGGGGCAAACCGGGAAGCGGGAGGCCTGGTGCTGGGTGGAGGCCGATGCCGGCGACGGGGGGTTGTTGACGGGCGTGAACGGGAAGGCCCGCTGGCTGTGCCGCAGCCCTTTGGGGGAGTTGAGCCGGGACGGCGGCGCAGTGTGAGGCCTGGGCGGGTGAGGGGCGGTGGCGGATGGGAAGCCCTGAGGCCTCAGGCGGCTCCCGGGCGGGCGGCTGCTCTCTGCCTGCACCGTCTGGATCTGGAGCCACTCCAGCTGCAGCAGCCTCTCCAGGTACTTCTCCAGGGGTCCCACGGGCTTGGGCCGAGGAGCGCCGCGGCCCTCCGTGTGCAGGAACACCGCCAGCTGCCGCAGGCTCCAGCTGTTGAAGGGAGGAGGCAGAAAGTCCGGGTAACTGTAGCCGGGCTTTTCGCACTCTACTTCATCAGCCAAATTCCCACAGGGCCCTGGGAAGTCTGGGGGAAAGTCGTTGGTGTTGATGACCTCGGCCCGGAGGTTGAGGTGAGGCGGGGTGCAGGGGGTGCAGGGGGAGGGCAGCACGGGCAGCCTCTCCGAGTCCGACAGGTCGCTGGCGCTGTCGGTGTCCTCGTCCTTCTGGTTGTATTGCTGGTGTAGCGCCTCCGGGGTCGGGGCTGGGGAGTGCGTCAGCGGGTGTGTCGGCATGTGTCGCAGCCCCGATATCGGTGAGAGGGGCAGGGAGAGGGCTCGGCGGTTTTTCCCCATCCCCCCACGATTGGGCTGGAGCTCATTGCTGCATTGTGACACCCGTTGGTTTTCCTCTTTGCGGTGTGTGGATGAGAGTTTTCGGGGTTGAGGTCTCACATCTCCATCTTCTTCAGGGCTGTAACGACACAGATGAGCATTAGGGGATTTAGGGGATTTACAAAAAACCCTCCCCCTCCACCCGCTCCGCACATACCTGGAGAGTTTGCTTGTGTTCCATGTAGAGCCGGATTTGACCCTGCTGGCTTTTGACAGCGCTCCCTGAAAAACAGAAAAAAATAGACATTATGCAAATGTTGCTGCTGTTTTCAGTCTCCTTTCAAGGGCTGCAACACTACCTCCACCTCCTCTGGAAAAAAGGACAACAAAGTTGAAACATTATCCTTCTTTTATTCACCAGGGCACCATCCACTCACCCTCTGCACTGTGGCCACTGTGTCCTTATCCTGACCTGGTCCGGGAAGCCCGTTTTTCAATTGGCCCGCAGCTTTCTTCGTCCTGTTGCCTTTCTTTGAACTGTGGAAACGCGATAAGAAACTGAAACACAAAACACGACAGGTTTCGTTTTTGTAATCGAATTATGTCAACATTAAATGAGGCCTACCTGGTTACCGGTCCGCTGTTTTCTGTGTTTTTCCCCCTTATCTTCTCTTTGGAGACGACGCGTTTCAGCGTCGTGGATGCTGTGCGTTCCTGCATGATGGGTCCCATGGTGCAGGTCTGACAGAGGGGGTGTTAATTTGATTTCCAGCAGAATTAAACGACACTTTAGCTAAAGAACCCAACCGACATCACGGTTGAGGTGATCTATTCTGAGAATGAGGCTAATAACACCCATTTTCTCAAAAGTGCTGCAATGCATCATGCGCCGATGTCAACAGTCGGTTCTGCTCTGCTCGTGAAGCACGTCCTCCTGTTTTTGTCGTCGGTTCGCCTCGTCGCGGAAGAAGACAGCGGTTTATTTTTTTGCGTGTGCGCGCGTGTGTTCAACAAAGTAGCGACAGAGGACGTGCGTGTCTATCGACTGTCATTCTCCCACGCCATTAAAAATGCAAGACGGTCAAACAGCGCATACGCTTTGTTTGGTGAGATAGGTTTGTTTACCTGCCGCTGACTGGCTCGCCGCTGGTGTCGATGCGCGCTCCGGGGTGCATCATGGGACTTGGAGTGCGGGCGCGCCGCTCGCTCTTTGAAACGACGTGTCCGAACGCTCTTAGCCGACTACGCTTGGTATCGGTGAACAACGGCGGATTTGAACGGTAAAACGGCGAGGTTTGCGCGCGAGGGGATTGATTAGAAACGATGCGAACGCGCGTAACAGTTGATACTAAATGACTCCATCTCCCAGGCGGCGACGGAAACGTTCCGGTCCGGTTCGCAGCTTCCTACTAACTGCGCGCATGTTCGCTGACGGACACCCGAGAGACGTGTGTGTGCGTTGCTGAGTTATGAAGGCGGTTGTCGGCTCTACAAATCAGGTTACTGCGGCCAGCGACGGAGACCCCGTGACGCACGGAAACGCGCAGCTTCCTATGGAGGATCCAGCGTTCAGGCTGCATCCAGCAGCCTCGATTTAAATAACGTTTCACATCTGGACACGGTGAGGTGATGTCAGTGTCTTGTTCCATCTAACCGTGTTAAAAGCGACTTAACAACGCTGTAACAGTCAGTGAGACAGATTGTATGCAGGCGTTCACATAGTGTTATTAGAGTACACGCCCACTATCTCTTGTTAACACAGAAACTGCCGTTTCTGTGTTAACAACAAAATAGTTGATCTGATCAACTGTGCAGCATAATAATACGACTGTTGATTATGCATGTGGGAATGCATTTTTGGGGAATAGAATGGTGCATAATGCTAATAAGTGATGTTTCATAACTTTTTCTTTCACAGGTGAGCAGCACATCACAAAGCATGGACAGAGGCTGGTTTATTGGACAGGAGAGGATCTCCACTGCAAACTCCAGACAGCAGAAGTCCAGCTCTTATGGCAGTTTTTCGAAACCCTGCATGACTATCAACCTAACTGAAATGCTCCGTGCCAACAGACCAAACGCAGAAAAGAAACCAATCCCAATCCGACCCCCGAGCCCCAGAGTCCCTTTGCCAAAAGAACAGAAGTTTCAGCGCAGTCTCTCCTGTGAACCTGTGCCTAAACCTATAATCCGCCAACGTTCCCACTCTCTGCCTCCCACCGCACAAAAGAAGAAGCGATGCAGACATGTAGGCGTGCGGTTTGTTGACTCTCTGGGGCTCAGCCTGGAAGACACCAAGCACTTCAGATCTGGAGACGATCCGTTCGTACCACACCATGTTACTTTTAGGTTGTTGATGGCTGCGGAGTTGGCAGATGGAAGGCATTTGGAGATATCCTTGCCATACTTGAAGCCAGCTTTTGCCCAACAACCTGGCGACCAACCAGAGTTCCTGCATCGTATCCACAGCCAAAAAGTGTGTCTGGACAGGGTCTTGTGTTTTGAACTGGGTGTCATTGGAATCACCCAGGTCCTCAATTTGGATTTTGAGAAAGATATCACGGCTCGATATTCATTTACAGGTTGGAAGAGCTGTACAGAAACTAAAGCCTCCTGGCTGTCCACCATCAACAAGACCTGGGACGGAGAAGGGGGGCAAATCAGTTACGACACGTTCCGTTTCCACCTGCCTGTTCCTCCGTTCTTGCAGCCAGGAGCAGTGTTCGAGTTTGCTATCCAGTACAAAGTTTGTGGGGCTGTATACTGGGACAACAATGATGGAAAGAATTATAAGTTAGTTTGCCATAACTATAAGCTCAATGTGCCCAAAGAGTGCGAGGGTAGCATGGTGCACTTCATTTAGGATGCTGGCTAAAGGAAGGAAAACAATTTAGAGCACTTTATGATGGACAAGACCTAGTTATGTCTGTACTGTAACATATGATGTTCATTTTGTAGTAACGGAGGATTTATTTGAATCAAGTTAGACTCGGGATAAATGGTTAACTCTGGACAAACGTAGTGTGAAATTAACACTAGTGCACTTACTAGCTTTAATACCACTTTTTTCTTTTTAGGAATTGCACCTTTTCATTTGATTTTGGATATTTCATAAAATTGCACTTTAATGTAGGAACATTCAATGTAAATAACACCTACTGAGTATTACATAAATATGCAGTGGAACTGGAATAAATGCATTTCAGTCCACTGTTTCTTCCAGCTGGGAATTTGATGTACAAACTAACTTTGTGCATTGCAGGAGTTCAGTCTTCTTAACCATTTTGTAGCTGCATTCAGTCTATATTAGTAAAATGTTGTCAAACCAAATGTTGGAACCATGCAGTAGATACAATTTTCAATGTATTTTTAATAAATCTGAAATAAACTGTTTATTTTGTTTAACAATAAAGCACAATTATGCATCAGTTTGGAATATTATTATTTGTAACTATAGTAATGTTCTGTTTGAATGCAGACACCCCAACTTCCCTCAAAGGTATCTTCCACTACTCTAGTCTGTTTTTTACTCTTGAAAAAAATGAATCATCATGATTCATTGTGACAAATTCTAAAAGACAATGTCTGCTGATATTTTAAGTTAAAAGAGTGTTTAATTGACTGTAATCATAATATGTAGTGCACCTTGGTAGGTAAAATAAGGTAGGTCTACTACAACAAAAATAGCTCCCAACAGCTGTCAGAGCCTTATTGAATATGTATTTGTTATGTCAATAGATAACGAAATGGTCAAATATATTACCTGCACAGTTGTACAACTCAGTCCAGCTTTTAAATAACGACCGAAAACCATACACATGTTTAACCTTCAGGGTATGGCTGGACCTCAGGGAACTGCTCTGCGCATGCGCAATGAACTCCAGAGCAGTTCGTCAACTGAAGAATTCGCGCGCTCTAGTTTCAAAACGTCAGAAAAAAACGGGCGACGTTGTTACGTTAAGTCTTGTTTTCTGACGCTGTTGTCACTTCACAGTGAGTAGCATTAATTTATACGATTATTTGAATGTGATAGTGTTTTCTGAAATGTCTTACTCATTCGGTGACCGTGGTCAAACGGCTAAAAGTTTTGGTCGGAAAATTAGCTAGCAGCTGACTTTAGCTAACGGCTATCAGTGAACCTAACTGTTACCCTAATATCAGTAACATGTACTGTTAACACAACACTATGACAGGCCACATAGTAGGCTGTAAAATGTCACTTTTTCAGAATGTCTGTCCTTATGTATAAGAATAACATTGTGTAAAGCATCTTCATTCATGAAGTTAAGATGTTTTTGTTTGGGATGTGTTTAATATCTGCCTTTAGCGTGTTTAATAGGAACATTGATGTTCACATTTCACTTGGTTATATAACACTTTTGAAGGCAGCAGAGGCTAATGTGAAGTGGCAGCATAAAGGATCTTTCTCAGAAGGAAGAATGGCCCCGAGTCAGGACAAACCGGTGGGATTGAAAACTTAATAACTGAGCCTGATGTTGCAGTAATATATGTTGTGTAAACAAGGCTGAAAGGCACATTTTAATGAATAATATTCTTGTGCAGCTGGAGAAAGTCATCGATGAGGTGTTAAAGAAACGGGACGTCCAAGCACTGAACTCATTCCTTCAGAGGGACACACATGAAGTGATCATAAAATGTCCCCAGCAGTTTCTCTCCAAATTGGACACATTTGTCAGCAGGGTAAGATGAAGCATAGCATAGCTCACTAATATGCCATCGTTCCTGTGTTATCTAGGTTTAATGAAACCATATATGTTCTGTTAATGCAGAGTTTGGCCCAAAAAGATTTTATTTCAGCCAGTTTGGGCCTCACAGTCATCTACAAGTGTGGAAAAAATATGAAAGTACCCAGTGGTTGTCAAGGTCTGTCAGAAATAATCGCTCAAGGCTTGATCACCAAGATAAGTATAGATCTAGCTAATGCACATGTGTGAATACTATAGAAATAAATACACTTAGTCAGTTTTTGACTGAACCTGGTTTTGTATACATGGTGGAGTGGTTTGAGAAATGCAGGCAACTGTGGATCCAGTGTGGCCCGCATCTGGATAAGACTTTGTTTATCCTCTCTGAGGACTTCTTTGAAGCCTTAATGGTGGGTGAGCTAATGATAACATACAAAAATACAATTTTTGCTAATAAAACATTGTACCATGCATGTCCATAATGTAAAAACCTTTTTTCTCCTCTGTGATATAGGTGGTTCATGAAGCATGCAAAGAGGGTATGCTTGTATATTTCTGTTATTTGTACTCCATCAGTAGCGTGTTTTTTATCTTCAATCAGCCCTTTTTAGAACACAACACTATTACTTAAATTTTAATGTTTGTTCCTCTAGCAGAGCAAGTGGTAATTTATCCTTAAACTGTTGTCAAAATGTATACTGTCTTTATTTGTTTAATGCAAAAGGTCACGCTTATAGAGTGAGAGATTATAGTAGCAGAAATAAATGGAAGATTATGAAAATTAATTTTAAATTTCAACACTTCCATGATCAGTGTCAGTGTACTATAATTAGTGTTAGTGTACTTTTCTCCTATTTGATATAATGGCCTCCATTTTCTTTTAACAGGAACATGTGAAATTACTGAGTCCTTCCTGTATCCTCTTGGTCAGTTGGCGGTAGACCCAAGAGTCTACATCCTGATAAAAAAAGAGGTTTGAGTTAGTTTTAATAACTACGTTTTTCAGAGTGGGATTAAAATCATAAATGAACCTCTAATAATCTAATAATGTGTCATAGGCGATTTGTACATTCAACATAATCCTCGACAAAATGCCAGTGGAGCTTAAGCAAGGGAAAAAGATCCGAACATCACAGGAGGCCTTAGATATCACGTATGTCATGGTAGTGTCCTTATAGTGAAGATCCATTTTATTCATTATGTAAAATTAACATTCATGTATGTTTAACAAAATTAACATTTTTGAGATTCCTTTATTTTTGCTTGTTCGTCATATTTCTGTAGGACTAAGCTGTCTGACAAGATATTGGAGGGTGGAGGTACTTTTCTTTTTTTAAATAAATAATTCCATATTTTTTTAAAAATCCAGAACCATACAAAGACACAGAAAATGTACAACATAGTCTTTGTGTGTCTTTATTCAGATTATGACTTTCAGATAGCCCTGATGGAGGCTCTGTTCAGAATGACCAGTGCTGACCAGAGGAAAAAGTTGGCAGATGGTTGGTTTAGCATGCAGCATGTGTCCACTGCCTTTCTCAAGATCCTTGATTCTGAGTTTGAGACGGTAAAAAACATGCTATAAATTATAACATGTAACAATTTCACAACAGTAGTGCAGTTACATAGAATTTCATGTAAATGTCTCTTGCAGGATTGTCGCAAGTTCCTGAACTTGGTGAATGGGATGCAGGGAGACAGAAGGAGGTACACACATGCCATACTCACAAAATAAAGTAACATAATTCTTTGCCAAATAATTTACAGCATTATCCTTATAATCCTCAGTTATTGAGTAAGTCTTCAGTCATTAGTCCTCAGTTGGGTCTTTGATGTGATGGTTGGGTACCTATACCATACCTGACAGCACTTTGTTGTAATTAACAGTAAAAAAAACAGTAAAAAGACAGAGCCATATAACTGATAAGAAATGTCCTCTTTGTACTATAGAGTATATTCCTACCCTTGTTTGGAGGTACATCTGGACAAGCATGAGGTCAGTCTTACTGTTATTTCTATGATTCTAACGATTCTCCTGTTGTTCTTTTGATATAATTCATTTAAAGGTTAATGAAGTTTGCATGTAAGCAGGAATGTCACAATCCACTTCTGTACTCCTAAGTGCTTTACGAGGTATGTAAAAAAGGTTGTGTTTATTTTGTTAGCTGCTGATGCCAGTTGATGAGAAACTGGAAGAATTTTGGATTGATTTCAACCTTGGCAGCCACAGTATCTCATTTTACTTCTCTTTAGCTGACGGAGAGGCTCAGGTACCTCTAGATTAATAGTCATTTCAAAAAGTACTGTTTAAATGTACATTTACATTGCATGAACAAAGCATGTACATCTCATCTAAGATAAAGTGGTTTCCCCTTCATGTAGGATGGCCAGTGGGAAACAATATGTATCAATGAGAATGAAGTCGAAAGCTACACCATTAAAGGTAATCAAAGCACAGAGACCACTCTATAAGTATTTTTTCTCTTATTCAATTAGATGCAAATTTGAGTTTGGCGTATTATGAAATCATAGCATCCATCTGCAAATGGATGACACATGAATTCTTTATGAATGTATGTGTTTTGCTTTTAATCAGGAAAAGAGCATAACAGGTTAAACAAGAACACTAAGCATCATAAAAATACTGTAATATCCGCTGTTGATATGGGGTGATTACTTTTTTATGTGTGTCATGTCTTTTAAGTATCTGTCTGTGCCTAATTATAATAGAGTGTTCTTTATCTCCAGGGAAGGGCAAGAGGCAAATCTTACAGTTAAACCTGTCAGAGGTGGTGGTTGTGGGTGCGGTGGAAGGATCACGTCTTACCATCTACTTCAGCTCCTCCCTTGACATCCAGCAGGCTGCTCGTAGCGTCTATGGACACAGCAAAAACAAAGTAGAGAGGCAGTGGCTTATCACTCCATCCTTATTTGACATGACAATAATAGTGATATTTATTCTGTTTTCTTGTTAAACCAATATACATGACTATTATGTTTTTGGCAGATACAATAATGATCTTGAGAAGAACATGGCATCCATTGATCAACTGTAATATAATTACACTTGGATTGATTTTTTCAATCCGAGGGCTTCATTGTCATTAAACACTTGCCAGCTTGTAAAAGTTGATCACAGTCTTAAGTGTGATCATAATGAATTTATCCATTTGCATTAACCAATGTTTCTCCCTGTCAGGACTTTGTAGGAAAGACGGGCACATCTATAGTGAAGACTACAGTCAAAATTATAATGGAAGAGAACAGCTCCCAGGTAAACTGTAGTCTGTTAACACAAGGTTTTCAATCTAAAGCTATGATGTGATCATGTGCCCAAATGTGTTCAACTGTTGAGTTGGGACAGGTGCCTATTTACAGATGGGACTGGCTGTAGTTAAGTTTGAGATGCTCTCTGATGAAATTGTCAGAATATAAGGTCTACGTTATATGAGTTAATTATATATTATTGTGATGTTATTGTATCAATAACAATTTTTAAAATCTCTCATAGTGTAAATCAACATCAAAACTGGTGTTTTTGTGTCAGTCTACACAGGTTGTTCCAGAGAGTCAGGTGTCCCTTGATGAAAAAGAGAAAAACACTCCCTCTTGCCTTTTACCTACCCTGTCTGCACCTATAGAGGTGAATATGTTTTTTTATTGTATATTAAATGCATAATATAATGCATAAATGCATAATAACACGCATAATCACTTTTTCCAGGTCTCGGATTTGTGTGGTTAAAATAGAACTGCTATGTTGTTTTCATTTTCTTTTTACCCTAAATTAATTAAATATATCCTTACACAAAATAGTTTTGTCTAGTTATGATGCTATTTCCTACACATTTATTAAATGTAATATCACAGTACAATAAACCACAATGTTTTTTCTGTGTCCACTAAAGATGACTCAACAATGGAGTGTTTAAGAGAAAGAAGATTAAGGGGATTTAACATTATAGTGCTAAACTCCTTTTAATTGACCTCAGTTAAGAAATGGTAAATAAAATATGTAACTAAATGTATACTATCCTGTGTAACGGTTGCGTCACTCAAAAAGCGTGCACCTTTTACTTGGATCACCAATAGCAACATAAGGCCAGAAGAGGGCAGAAATGCCCTAACTGTATTAGGTTTGAGTTTTGCTGACCTTTTTTTTCCTACCAGGGAATTGTTGTGTAGGACACAAAATCTCTGTTGACTGCTATTAACATTATGTTGTACGAACTACATATAAAATATTTTGGGGGATTATTTGAGTATAATATTTTAATTTACCATTGTAGGAGGCCATATAATAGATTCACTGACAGTCATTCTTATTGTCCATCCAGACCCCAGCCAAGATGAGGATTTCAGAGTCCACCACCTTCATCAGCAACAACAGCGCAGGGGGAAGTGTTCACAGTGCCATTTCCCTACCTGCTTTATTGCCATCAAGTAGGTGACACTATAAATGGTCAAACAATGCTGCCACACTGCTTCCAGTGTTAGTGTATTATCTTCATGGTATGATCAATTCTTCAAATATTTTAAGTAAATTAAAATTAAAATGCACCGAAACTGTTTGATTCACATATATGTTTGTGCTGAATGTCTTTTTTTCAATAGATACAGGTTATGCAAAGGTTTTGCATTAAATCTGGTATACAGAACACTTAAATGTTTTTGAATACAGAAAATAGATAAGTAGTATACAATAGTTCCTTCTCTGATAAAAGGTATGACAATAAAAAAGAAGTTAAAAAGTTATTGCAAAATTTTTGCATAATTGGGCCATACCCTACAAATATGATAGTCTACAAAATATTATCTCTTTTTACTTTATTCATTTGTTGACACAAAGCAGAGAGAAGTATGTAGTTGAATCTTTTGGGATTTAGTTAAGATTGTGTGTTAATATCTCTCTATTGACAAATCCATCTGTTGCCCAAATCATTCTAGACAATTGAGTTTGGTTGGTCTTATTTTCCTAGAAACGTCAGCCAAGGGTAAAGGGAAACCGTCTCTGGAGATGGTTCAGTTGTCTTCAGTTAACCGGCGAGAGCAGACAACTGTTAAGACCTGCAATCATGGCACAACACCCAGCAGCATAAACACAGGCGGCATGATAGAACAGGTATTACACCTACTGAATATTTACTGCATTTAAAGTCCTCCTGAAATGAAAAAAATATATAATTAATCCTTTTAGATCGTTCCATTGGTAACATTATCACTTTAAAAAAAGGGCAGCATGAGTCATCCTGCACACGGTATGATGCATTCACTTTTCTATAGACTAATTGAATTCCTCCCAATGTTTTGTCTTACCTTTATAAACATTTTTTTATGTTCTGTTATATATCATACCAATAAAACATGATAAGTAAGTTAGATACTTTTGAAATGCTGTTTCAGGTGGATTTTAACATAATACATTTAATGTGTCATTTTTCGAAAATACTAAACATTGTTTATAAGCTCTGAGTGGTCACTAAACATCAAGGCCAAATGTCACTTCTTCAGATGTCTCTATAACAATCTGATCCATGTCCACAGAGAGCAGCTACCAATCAGGCTGTCAAGAATAAGGTTGATAAACGCCAAAAGGTATAATTACAAAAAATATTATGTTTGTATACATTTTCTAGTGTCAGTTCCCTGCTTTGCACCAAATTTATCAACAGTTTTCAGTATATGCAAAATAATGACCTACTTAGTGGCTGACAGTGGATGTGAATATATATCTGGTTAGATGTCAAGTCTCAAAAGTAAATTTCTCTTCTTGACTATTAATATATAATTCTGAAAGGAACAGGTAATGTTGAAACTATTGTTCCCAACCATCAGGATTTCTCCTCTTGTCAGACAAATCATTTTTCTTGTCACTCTTTTATGTATGTATTTTTTAATACAGTGGAAGACAAGTTATGTAACACAAAATGTTTTATGCATTTGCATTTAATGTCGCTGTGCTTTTCCTACAGAAAATACAGACAAGAGCAGTAGACATGATTCATGTTGGACAGGGGGAAGAACAGACTTTTGGTATTGTATTGCTATAGTGACGTTGACTTTGACCAGAAATACAGTTACACTGTCATTCTTCAGAGATTAAACCATTGCTGTTCTTTTTACTTGCAGAGAATGATATGGTGCCTGACACTCAACCAAGAACTGAGAGAAAAATGTAAGCATGATAAAAACACTCCATCCTTGTTGCAAATCATCTTCTATCAGAGTAGACTTGTTTTGACTGACAGTGTTTTTTGTAATATGTACATATTCTGCATATCTAAACATACATATATGTTCAACTTGTAGACCTTCTAACTGGAATAAAATGTCAGTTTCTGAAAAACTAATGATGCCTACGCAGAAAATGAATTCTCTGTCAAGAAATGGTAAGCAAAGAAGTGGTCAAATATCTTTCTCCCATCTCAGCAAACTCTTAAAATCAATTCTTTTTTCTTCTCTCTAGATTCTCATTCGAGTTTGGCACAACAGCCGCTATGCCCGGCTTCTGCCCAGAAATTGTCAATTCCAAATTTAGGCCCAATCACACAAAATCAACTCAATGTCAAACTCATCCAGCGCCAGCAAGGGACAATCAATGAGATGGAACCAAATGTTGCACCTCAGGAGCCAACCAACAGGGATTCTAAAGGCGACCGGCGTACTTCCAAAGAGCAGCAGGCGCAGAGAAACAGTCAAGGGCAGATGTTAGAGTCAAAGGCTTCAGACAAAGCTCCAGGTTCCAAAACCCTGCAGAAGAAAACGGCAAATGTTGAAGCCAAAAGTAACAGGTTCCTCTCAAGGAAAGAAAAAGTATGAGCTCTATATGCTTTAAAGCAGCTATAATCAATGATTATTCTTAACAAAGAGTAAATTACTTCATTTTTTAAATATTTTTCTTCATAATATTGCTCCTTAGCTGCCGGAGGTGTACATACGCTTTGTTTCACTCCCCCAAAGTGGACAAAAAATGAAGAAGTGATTGCAATTTGCAAGATTTGGAAAGTTGAGATCTGGGAACATGGCTATAATATAAGCTTTTAAGAAGTTTCTGTTCCTTGAAGTAGAGCTACAACTATTGGTCGATTATTCAATTAGGTGCGAACAATTTAAACAATCGATTTGAGCCATTTTGAGTGATTACATCATGGAACCAGTTCTTTGCCCAGCTTTTCAAATCTGAATATTTTCTGGTTTCTTTATCCTTCTATAATAGTTGACAACTGGTTGTCTATTGCTCATTATGAAGGCATCTAATGTTGTATTAGCATCTATATTGGGTTTGTCACATCTTCTAATGTGTCCACTCAGAGAGATGCAGAGGTTACCAGCAGCATGATGAAGCTCATCTCTAGCCATTATGAGATTAAGACCCAATCCATGGCAAAATCTACAGCTGAAAATATCCCTCAGAGCTGGATTCCTCCACTTGTCAACAGGTATACATTCTGAGTGCAGGCTATGTTACAGCATGTTATACTATAATAAATGAATGCCAATAGTGGCAGTAATGTGCCACTCATTGACTGTTTTTGTAACAGGCCGATCTTTAATATGAGCTGGAAATCGACTTCTAATGTAAGTGATCATTACTTGACTTATAGTGAGAAGTAGCTTTAACTTGATTTACTTAAGATGATATTCATCTGCTTTAGAGAGAAGATTTTGGAGCTGTAAGTTTAATGAAATCTTGCAGCAAAACCACAAAGTCTACAAGCCAGAGGTAATACTGTGAAACTAAGCTAAATGATTTGAGGAACATTTTGACATTTCAGTGTCAGGATGAATGTAATGCCTTTTCTCTTGTACAGAAAGGATGTTTTTGCATTCAACATTGATGCACCATTGACTATTGGGGTAAATCTTACTGTTTTTATATGATTAATTGTACTACCCCTGAGTACTTGGTATGCTTTTGTATGTGTTTTTAAATCCGTTTTTATTGGTCTTTAGGGTAAGGACAAAACCTTCACTAGCACCTCCCCGATGTCATGCAGGTGAGTCCGACATTTGAGAATGTTCTATGGCCCCTCAGGAAATAAAACTGTTGAAAAATTTAAGATTTTGTCAAGATTTTGTATTAAACTCTGTCTAATATCTCATTACCCATGTTTTGTAGTGACTTCCATGACTCCTCAGTGCCTCGCACCACAGAAAAGACAGCACAACCTTTGGCAAAAGTATACTTTCATTGTAGTATTATCTTATAGATATTAAAAGTTGAAGGTTTACTGTGTGTCTGATTCCCCCCCCTCCCTCTTTCTCTCTCTCTCTCTCTCTCTCTTTGCCACTTTAAGGAGAGATATGTGAAAAAGCACCTTTTCAGTGACACAGACACAGACTATACCATGACAGAGGCAAGCTGGTTGAGGGAGTCAAGTAGGAAACCCAAACCCCAAATTACCAACTATTCCAGGCCGTCGCATGCCAAGCCTAAAGCTGTATCACCTCATATTTCAAGTAGGTTTTTTAAAACTGCAAAATTGTGCTACTCAGAATTATAAATTAAATTACAAATTCAATAAATGAGTAATTCCATGAACAGTATGTGATGTCCTTCATGGCAGATGAATCGTCAGATTTGCCCCCACCCTCTCCAAAACCTGTAAAGGGCAAATCCAAATCCAATAATGTAAGGCTGTGTTTGTCGTTTTGTAAATAATTGTCGTTGAACCTGTGATGCAGTATCCCAGTTAGCCACAGTGTGTCATTATTGTATAATCAGAAGAAACGTGATGTGAAGAAAGCAGCGGAACAGCCAAAAAAGACAGCAAAGCCATCAGCACCACCTGATAGACCTCGTGCAGCAGGCAGGAGGCCCCAGAGAGCCGCGGCCACCGCAGCCAAGAGTTACAGAGATCTAGACACTGATGACAGCCAGTCAGAATCAGACAATCATGTAGCTCCCAAGGCAAGAGACTTCCCTATTTCTTTTAAAGAAGTATGTTAATTTGTTTGTTATTCTTATATTGCATGCACATGTGTTCTGATCAGAATACTTTATTTTCACTTTCTGAGTTATTCAATAGTGTGAATCTGCTCATATCAATTAGCCTTTTGGTATTTTGTTGACTGAAGTAATGCTACAGACCGGTGTGGTCAGTAAGTCAGTGTTACACAATAAATGTATTTGCTCAGAATGTAAAACAAATAAGGATATTTGGTCAGAAATAATGATCATTCATGTCGTTGATGTGATGTTGCATACCTTGTTACATTTACAGTCCAGTGAGTAAAGTAGAAACATTTTTATGCCAGTCCTCCCCACACATACATATGTCTTGATCTCTCATTCTTAAATGTAATATATTTCTCAGACCAAATATGAAGCAAATTGTGTCAATATTAACTTTAATAATAGTACTTGAACAACATTATTCATTTTTCTTTTGAAGTGAATTAATAGAAAGATACAGGCCTTTAAACGCTTGCTTGATATCAAGTGTTTGATATCAAAGTTTTAATCAAGTCTTACATAAATTTTTTGCATGACCAAACACTGCAGCCCTACTATGCACTATAAAAAATGTTGATTCACTCATGTATTTGACTACTGTAACTTCAAAATCACAGTAATTAATTATAGTACTGTTTCTTTGACCAATATCATCCTTTTTTTGTCCCCTAAATATTATCCCTCCACCGATCAGCTGGCGAAAGCTGACAAAATCAATGAGACTGCTCAGGTGAGGAAAAAAAAGCCTGGCAGTAAACAAACAGCTAAAATCTGTTTGAACCCAGAGAGCAACCATCATAGCAGCCAGTCCGAGTCAGAATCTGTGGCAGAAAAGCAGCCTCCAATTTCCAAGGTAGGGGTCATTGACATAAAACATCTGTACATCTGAGTACATCATAAAAGATACATCATATACAACACACACCACCACATTCTTACATTCATACTGTTATTTACTTATTCAGCAACTTCTATATTCCATATCATTCCATCCATATCATCTGTTTGCATGTGTATTGTGGGGTTATAAAATTACAAGGTTCCAAACCTAAACCTAACTCAACAAAAACTATCAATACCACTACATCAGAGCTTAAAGTGAACTTAAATCTAATTGGCTCAATGACCAACGACAATGAAAAGTGAAATCAGTGACATTTATCTAACTATTATCTCACTGTACCTCACTGAGCTTTGTGGAATATACAAGAATTCTGGTAATTACACTGGTTATTTTTATGCATTATGAACATAGAATTTGATATTTTTTAAACTGTGCTCACTGAATCATGCTAACATTATAGCTGTATTATTAATTCATTTTTATTGATTGTTGCATTCCTTTTGCTTTGTCTGCCGACAGAAACATTTTGTAGGCCAACAGAAGAATAGTGAGAATACCTGTCTACAGGTTCCACAGGTAAAGAAGAGAAAAAACACCTCCAAGCAATCTGTAGACACCAACAAGAAACCGGACTGCTACAACCAGTCAGATCTGAAAAAAACATCTTGTCTCAAGGTACGAGCCGGTTTTCTGTTTAGGTCATTTCACCTTACCTTTAGAATTTATTAAGCTATGTGATGTCATTAAGGAGATGACAACTATAAACTATATTGAGATGAGTTTTGGTGCTAACAAGCATAAATTTATGTTGTTAGGATATAAAATTTAAGAGGGTACGATAAAATAATCTTAAATAAATGGAAAAAATATTATGTTTGTCCAAATATTAAGTTGTTACTCTGCCACAGACAGAGCCAGCCATTAATCTGTATTCAAATGGAAATGAACCATGATGAGCATGTACATGCATAATGTGGGCCTGGGTGGGTTTTGAACCTATTAATCATCATATATAAGAAAAATCCTCTTTTTTTTCAGCAGCTGAGGCCTGAGAATGTACTTCAAGAAGATACCGAGTTCAATGAATCAAATTTCGTCCCTGCCCAAGAACAGATGAATGCACTAGAGGAGCCCCAGTCTGCCTGCCAGGCCTCTTTGTCTCCGTCACTTCCTTTTAACGAGAACATGAGATGTAAGACTGGAAAGCCACACATCCGCATCAGTTAGATAACAGTCATTTGACTCGTTTCATGGTGAATCAAACGGTTTGTTAATTCCATCACAATGTTCACAAAACTTAATAGCCTCTTTATACTTGTTGACTGAAACTCTCCCATCACTGACAATCATTGTCTTTGCTTAGATTCTGACATAGTAAACTGTAGCGAAATAGCTTTTTATTTTCACTGACTTTGTGTAGTGAAATACAAATTCAAAGCTCTTTGTATGAATCTGTGTATGCATAAGATGCATTTTCACTCTTACCACCTTCATATAATTTTTGTTGCATAAATGACCCTGTTTCTCACCAACCTCTGCACTGTAAATTGATCTGTAGAAAAGCATGTATATACTGACCTTCTACTCCATGTTTAATTTCTGAGGCCAGCTGTTTGAACATCTGTGCTTATTTTGGACGTTCACAGCTGCCGAGAGGTCAATCCCAACCTTGGGTTTGACCTTCTCCCCTCTCCTCCCCCTGCGGGTGTCCCCACTCCCTGCCTCCCCCGACCCTCCCTGCCGGGACACCCCCTCCCCGATCCTGCTGCTACCCAAACCTTGCTCGGCAGCCAGCAGTAAAGGGATCTTCAAATCCTCCTCTTTGTACAGCGTAGAAAAGAAGCATAGCACCTTCAACGCTCAGTCCCTCTCCCCTCTCCCTTCACTGGCTTCCAGAGGTCAAACTCCTGCAGTAGAGGTAAAGCAGCGCCTTTTTTTCTCCATGCTGTAGGTCTCATGGATTCTGTATTATGGGATTGCATTAAAGCTGTCTGATTTTGAACATACTATAAATTAGGACATTGTGTCTTATAATACATAACAGTTGATCATTGACATCTGGCATCATCTTAAAAGAAGTTTAACAACTCGTCTCAGAATCCAGTTCCACTTGTTGGCGAGGAGTTCCTTGGTATTTATCATCTTTGAGTGATTGACACACCTCTAAACTACGTGGAAGTCGTTGACGTCAGTTGACAGTCACATGAAAATCACTGGAGTGATATGAAAGGAGGTGTGAGTTATTAGATGACCACAGGCCTTTTAAAGACAGTAATTTAAAATTTAAGACCTGAGCATTGGTGTTTGAAATTCCTACACGTGCTGAGAAAGTTTAAGCAGAACAAGTGAAGAAGTAACACTTGTCTCCTTCAACAATCGTTTTTGATTCTCTTTTTCCTGTTTGGGAAATCCAACTTTGCCTGATGTGGATTGGAATTAGACATCATGTGAACAATTATGTAGCATAGTTAAAATGACCTATTTAACTCCAAGTAGGGCAAATAATAGTTAATCTTCCATCTGTGCCTTATTGCATGATGGAACATCCATGTCAATTAGATAACCACTGAGTTGTCATATTTCTTCATGTCCATCGTTTACTGATCACTTTGTGCCTCTAGCCATTCCTTCAGTCTTTAATTTAATTTGGTTTCCAGACATGTCCAGTCCAGCAGCCACTATTCTCAGCATCTCGAACTCCTCTGTCTCTGTCCGCTGAACCCCTGTTGACATCCACGCAGCTTGAGTTGGACAAGCCACCCGTGCCCTTTCCTCAGTCACCATTCCTTGAAGACACCATAAACTATGGTGGCCATCATGGCTACAAAAAGGTGTCTCCAGTATCTCAGATGTCACTGAGTCAGTCGTCAGGACTCAGTATCGCTAGCCTGGCTGTGTCTCATAAAGGAGAAGTATGAAGGGCTTACAACGATTCATAATTTTATGATTGTGATTTAATGGGAGCCTTGAAAAA
This sequence comes from Lepturacanthus savala, assembly GCA_030544235.1. Lineage (NCBI taxonomy): Eukaryota > Metazoa > Chordata > Actinopteri > Scombriformes > Trichiuridae > Lepturacanthus > Lepturacanthus savala. Next base: position 17,395,355 of record CM060480.1, read on the forward strand.
TCTCTAAATAAATTAGGTATATTTATTAAAATAGTGGTACACGTTTAACGACTGAGGGACTATTTTCCATCTTGACAGAAAACGCCAAATTCAGAAGGAAACCCTGCACAGTTTCATATGTCAGGTATGTTCAACTTGATCCTTGTGTCCTGGATTTTCCAGTTGTTGCAATCTGACCCCTCTCTACCGAAACAATGTTGCAATTCAGAACAACGTAACCTCTGATAAAATCATCATTATAGGTACAGCTTTCCTAAAACATGATTTTAATGTGGTCAAAGTGTCCATCTGTTTTAGAGGAAAACCTCTTGATAGTGTTCGCTAGATGCATTATGGGAACTGCATTATAATGTGTGGTTGTTGGTATAGGACCCAGTCGCAAGCGCCACGTCTCTTTGTCCAATAACTCTGAGGAAGATGAGACGGAAGAGAGGAAGAAAAGCAAGATGAGAGGGCAGCATTCTCCTCGAATGAGACCAAGGAAGTTGTTTAAGTCCTGTAAGAAATACATATAACTAGTAAAATACTGGCAAATTCAATTAATATCACATTTCCAATTATTGTGAGAAAGATTATTTCTATAAATATAGGATATGAGTTCTATTGTCATAAACCAAAATACCTTCTAGTTTAAATTTTCTTTTTAATATTCAAAGTTATCTGATTCCCAAAAAGCAGCTTGTTGATAATTTTTTTCCCCCTTGAACAATCATTCAGAAGGGCCCTCATATTTGCATATTTTTTATTCCTCATTAACACAGAAGTAATATACCCAATTGCAGTATTGAGTATTAAAACATGACCACTTTTCAGTGTTTTACCTCAATGAATTCTAAGTGAGACAATGTGCATATTTCCTTATCGTTTCAGCAACCAGACTTCATGGCCAGGCCCAGAATAGATTAGGAGAAGAGGGAAACAAGGAAAGCAACCCAAATGATAGAACTCCAAAAGTTACCAAGGAAAGAAAATCAAGAGAAGATCCAAACATCAAGAATAATTCTGTAAAAGGCACAAGTCCTGGCACAGGTATCATCTCCCCAGTTTAGACCAGTCAATTGATGTAACAAGGAACAGATTAAAAATAATGAAACCTTCCAGAATTGTTCAGTTTACTGTTATAGAAGCCAAAAAGAACACAGGTTACATTGTCATGTAGTTAAAGATTTACGTTTACATGAAATATATTTTATGTAAATGTATATTTTTTTATGACAGGCCTTTTAAGATACCCATGTGTTAAATATCTGTTTTTCAGTTTCATAAGAAAGTCATATTTGTTATCTCTAGAATTTAGGGTATTTCCCAGAATTGTATTGTCCTGTATCATTGGATCTGTTATTTTTAGATGCTGGGTTGTCTGCTGAGGGTAGCCAAACTGCGTCCTCTTACCACAAGATGAGTTTCAGTCACTGGGAGTCTGAAACAGCAGTGGGAGACATGGATATGGATGAGGATTTGGAATTGCCAGAGATGTCTATAAACCCAAGTAACCTGTGCCAGCACTTCAGCTCTGAGCTGAAGAGAAAGTTCCAGGTTGGATACACAGTGCTTTATGTTTATATAGTCAGTGAGGCAGGAGAATATGCAGCAGTGATTGTACCACATACTTACACAATGCAGTATGCACATCCCCTCTTTCTGAAGTTCAAAGGACAATTATCACTTCTGAAAATAGCCGGTGCCCTGTGATAAAGCAGTGATTTAATTACTCATGACTTAACACTTAATTTTCACTCAATTTTCCTACATCTGAGTCACTGATATGTTGTTAAATGGAGGCCTTACTAAAACATGTGATTATCAGAACCGTTTTAAGATGATGGAGGTTTACAACAAGCAATCTCTGAAGACTGTCCAGGAACATGTCTCCTCCCTCAGTACGCAAGTTACCAAATACAGGTCAGTATTTAGCTGGTGTTGCAACTAAAACACAAATCTAACTTTTTCCACAAGAGATTACAACAATAATGTACAATTCTTAGTTTTTACCGTGCATTGTTGGCTGGTTGCCCTTAGACAACTTGTTGGTAAAGTATTTTGCAGCTCATTCTGCAATCTGGGGGGAAAAAGTGTTTTATTTGTGTGTATTTTTGATTTCCACTTCATTGTTTCGGTTATGTATGTTCTGTCCACTGTATAGGACTCAGAGGCTTGAACAGCTGAAGAAGGTCCTTTTGGAAGAGATCCACAAGTTGGAGCAGGATGACACTGTGCTGAAAAATATGGAGAAAGACCTGACTGTAGGTCACTGTTTCTTTCTAAAATATATTAATGGTTCATGGTGATTTGACCAGTGATAAAGTGTTTGGTCTGTGTTCACTCAGATTTACTGGAGAAAGCAATCCATGGCGTTCCATTCTTTCCAGGAGCAGGAAACCAGGAGGTAAATAACAGGCCGTGTGTGTTTTCTGAAAGAGCTGTGTTGTTACGTTCTTTCTACACTTTGATCAATGCCATTACCACAGGCTTAAACCCGAATACCCTGTAAACAGTTGAATAACACTCTTGTTTTTATTTTCCTGTGGAACATATTTAAGCTTTTTCAAAAATATTTTTTCCTCAGGCTTATCATCATCATCACCATAAGCTAGATATGTACCCAACAGTACAAGCTATTTTTGAAAGGCATGTGAACACCGTGTCTTCATTTATCTGAGCAGAGTTTAGCAATATTCCCACCATCCAACCAGACCTTCAATTGCAAAAGCCCATTCAATCATAACTAAAACATTGATTAATTATATGTGCCCATATTTGATTATGACTATTATATTTTTAATATACGCTGCTGAATTGCTGCCAAACCACGTTTCGTAAATATACACTGTCAATAAAGTATTTGTCTATTAAGGTCTTGACAATGTTTTAAAATAAACAGGTGGTCGTGAATTGTTTAGATTTTTATGTTTATATAAAGCACACATTCATCAATATATGGAAGATCAGGTCTGTTTTTTCAAGCTTTCATTTGTAGTTATTTGTCTTTTTTCAGCTTTTTTCAGCCACTCTACCATACAGCACAGATTTGTGTGATTGGTTTTAGCGACTGTTCTTATGAGCTTTCACTGTATTTTGCCAATCAACTTAATTTCATTGCCGTCTTGTCATCTTTACTGACTCATCTGTAGGTACTTGTTAGCTTTTCCTGCTTTAACAGACATGGTTAAATATATATTTGATTCTGAATGACTAACTTCCAATTAGGGCTTTAGCAAAAGATTGTTTTGATAGCAGATTAATCTATTGATCAATAAAACAATTAATCGTTAATAATAATTAGTTATTTGGTTCATAAAATGGTGTAAAATATCAATCCCAGTTTTCCAAAGCTGAAATGCGAACTAGAATGTCTCTATTTAGAATGAAATTACTAAAATAATTCACATTTTCCATTTACCGTGCGTGTTCTCTCTGCTTCTTCACCTCTTCCTCATTCACATGCATGCCTGTCTTCCTCCTCCCCTCCAGAAACGTGAGCCTGAAGAAGGCTCTCCAGAGTAACATGTGTCACAGCTTGGAGTACGAGGAAAGAATATTCACATCCCAGGTCTGAGCCTCCGGGCCTAAACTTCACATCTAACATCTACTATGTGCTTCATTGTTTTTGCTCAAGTGTTAATCTTCTAATTAGCTGGGTATTTCCAGCGCTCAGGTAGCTTTGACTAAATTATGTCCATTCACTCTTCATGAGTTTTTAAAAATAGAAAGTGTCACCTCTGCCTGTCACCCTGTCTGTCCAAGCTGTTTTTTGCTGAGTTGTCTTCATAAGGCTTTTGCTTATCTCATTGTCTCGTGTGTCAAGTGTCCCCTGCTTGTCCTGAGTGTGTCCTATTGTGTTACCGCTGCTAAAATCCAGTTGCTCTACCTGCTGTTTTCAGATGTGCCTGATAAGAAAAGATATGAAATCAGTCCAGGACAGACTCCTCAGTGAGATGGTGGGTAGACATGTCAAAACATATAGGCTGGCATTTTCTATCTGTTTTTCATTGCACGTCCTTCGCTCTGTCAGCAGAACAATGCTCATTTTGAAAATCTGTGCATAATGCACAGTCTTGTGAGAATTCATGACTCAGATAATGTTGTGTAAGGTTTTAAATTAAGTCCCGTTCTTTGTTTGTTTTCCTTTTGTAGCAAGAAGGGGAGATTAGGAGTGTGAAGAGAGGTCTGCATTCTTTGTTTTTTCCCTGAGTGAGCCAAGTTTTTAGTGGACCACAGTCCTGCCAAAGGTCTCTCCACCCTTTAAAGGATTGTGTACTACATCACACTATGATCACTGCTGTATACTTCAGCAGTGCTGGTTTAATTTAAGTGTTTCCCTGAAGTGTTGAGTTTTCCAGGTACTGCTTTTATAGTATTTGTATGCGTTTGTTGTTTTGACCTGGATCCGTTGCTGTTACATGCTGATTTGTAGGAGTAATGTTATGATTATTCTGATATAAAATATTTTATTGAAAGTAAGTACAGGTAGTATGCTTTTTTATATCTTTAATTGTCTTGGCTCTGATGTTTTTAATACAAATTGCTATTTATTCATGTAGGTTAGTTAAGCACTGAAAATGTCCAACTAAACATTGAAAATGTTAACTGTATCAATTGTTTTTATTCATCTCTTTAACTTGATTCCTAAATGAAAATAAAAAATAAAAAAAAACGTTTAAAAGATCAGATAAGCCATTCATAAAAAAGACCTTGTATTTTGAAGACAAGTGTTACAAAGGTATTTCTCTTTTCAGTGAAGACATTGACGGTCCCATTCAGATTGACATACTGTATGTACAGTTAATATCAAATTCAGCCCCAGTACAACCTTCCCCAGACAGTGTTTCACACAGTCCAAGTCACACGTTACTCATCAGTTAAGAAATGTGAAGCTGGTCACATGCACAACTTCTTCCCACTACATGGAATCACACCGCCTCATCAAAGGAGTCCATGAAATAGTACAAAAAAAACCAACACTGACTGGATAAGAAGATTGTTTTTTTTTTTTCTACTCCCCCCTCCTCTCTCGTCCTGAGAGTCGGAGGCTCCACCAAAGTCCTCGTCCATCAGCCAGCCTCCGCGTGGCAAAGTCCGGTTTGTCTCCGGGACACACCGCCGCAAAACATTACTGTCATCTTCTCCCCCCACACACCCGTACCCTCACATTTATATGATAGTCAAGGGTGCTGGAAGAATGTTAAAGACACACTGAAGGCGAAAAAAGGCTCCAGGCTCTTTGATCTGTCACTGTCGCGCAGCTTCTAGCAGCGTCAGGAAATATCTGAGCTCAGCATTTCTTCACAGAAGAAACTTCCCCGCTTTCATGGCCTGTGGAACCTGGAGAGAGAACAACATTGAGAAATCGAGTGTAAGCAAAGACGTGCAAAATGAGAGCAGAGGACGTCATCACACCCTGCTTTGAGCGCTACTGTGTACTTTCTACTCATCCTTCCTCTGGGTCTACTCACAACGAAGACCCCCGTTTCCCACACATGCTTACCTAAAGGATGCGCTGGCATTTTAGCATTAATCTCTGCTTCTCTAGCAGCTGGCAGCTCCAGAGGACAACCCTCCCCCCACCCCACCCTCCGATTTAGAAGCACCCGCGTCTATTTTTAGCTCCCCGGAGCTGTCTGGATGCGCAAGCAGAGCTAAATTTAGACAGCTGTGGCCGAGAATAGAACCCACATGCCTTTCCCAAACACAAAAGTACACGCATACGCTTCAATATACCGACCTTGTTAGGTGTTTGCTTGAGGCGTGCACTTCCATCTCAGTGCTTTTGAACTCGTTCAACTCTTTTCGGATTGCAGCCTGTGGGGGGGGGGGGGGGGGAACGACATTAGTGCATCTCTAAGTGCATAATGAGCCATTGGGGTGCTGGGACCTTTGAACCACAATGTGGGAGGAAGAGTAAATATAATCAACCTAAAAAACTAAAGAGAACAAAGGATTTTATAAGATAAGCGGATTACATCAATATAATGAAATCTAATCAGACTAAATAGTGGACTTGGGTTTGGTTGAGTGATTAGTGCAACTACAAGTTTCTTTGAAATACGTCTTTTTTTTCTGTTTTCCTAACCAACACACACACTCATTTACCTTGTCTGCTGCTGAGAGTCGAGTCCAGGGCTTGTCTGCTCTCCTGTCATAGTCCTGAGCTTTGGCCACTTCTACATAGTCACTGAAGCGGATCAGAATCTTTCTGTCTCGCAGTTCATCTACTGTTGGCCGCTGGTTGAGCTGGAACACAAGAAATGGGGAAAAAATGTTTATAGCATTTATTCATTTTTTAAGATGATTGATATTGATTTGGTTTTAATTTTTAAAAATCCTGTTACTGAAAAGAAGGCTGATACACACGCTTCAAAGACATCACACAAAATGTTTGTACCTTTCTGTTTAGCCGCTGTTTGATCTCCCTTCTCTCTTCTTGCTCTGTCTGGTCATTTCTCTCTAGAAAATAAAGCAGAAACAGCAAAAGTCAGGTTATTTTCATCATTTTTTGTTTATTTAAATGTGTGTTTCCTGCAAATCTAAACATAGATTTAACAGTTTTAATTGATCTGAAAGCCTGTATGGTGGAAGATGTCAGGAATCTTTTAAATCAAAATCAAAAGAGGAGGAATGTGCACTCGTGCGTCCTTTGCTCCTGAATAATGTAGGTTACTACACTTCTATCATTAATGCAGCATCTCGCCCTGTTTCTGCTCAGGGCTTCTACACGAGCTCTATATGTTCTAAATTGTTAATGTTCGCAAACAAGAAAAGAGGCGGGTAGTTAGTCTACGGAAATCCAACTTACGTTTTAGGATGTTTCGACCCTCCAGCTCCTCCACATTCGGTCTCTGACTCAGCCTCCTGCGGAGAAACACCAAAACCACGTTTTGAACCATTTTTTTTTCTTCTTTTTTTTGACGTCAACTGCCAGGCTCCTGTCCTCTATTAAACCGGCTGCAGTTTTTTTACTGTGCGCGTTCTCGAGAGGAATCCCCTATGTCTCCATCTCGCATCCAAACCCCGACTGTGATACTTCTGCAGAGGCGCTCCCCACATCTGGAATAGCGAAAGAAGCGCGATTATCCCGTTTGAGAACGCTACGCCGAATTATTTGTCAGTATTAGCGCGGGTTTCTCGGTAGCGAGATGATGCATCGCAGGTGCAGCCCGCCGTGTTGCGTTTACTCCACTACTCTACTACTACCAGCCCCGCCGCTGCCGCTGCAGCTTCTACTATCCGCCACTGGCTACAGGCGCTTTTTGAAGGGGAGTCGTGATGGGCAGCTCCCGCTGTCTCCACGGTTACCGCATGCATAATTGGAAGGGGGCGGAGCCAAAGAGGCTCCCACTCGCGGTATCCCCAACCTCCTGATGTTGCTACTGGCACCGGCAGAAGTTCATTTTTATTTTTAGTCACGTACAAGATCCTTTTTTTAAATTGAGGTGGAAATCCATTGAAAAAGGGGGGGAATGAAATAATGATTTCAAAATGCAGTTGCTTTTTTTAATGATCTAAAACATGTATAATCTCTTCATTAATGTTGGCTAAATGTTTAAATTCACTGCTCGAAGCACATTTATTTCAAGTCACGCTTCTCTCCGTCATCAAAGCATCGAAAGGTCTTTGAAAATCTATTTTTTTTTCCTGGAGTAGCCTGAGTGTGAACTATTCCTACTTTGTATCAATAATAAATGTGAGCTGCACCAACAGAGCTCAGCTCCGGGCACCAGAGAGGGCAGAATACCACCTAGCAGCAGGGGTCTCTTTATCCTCCCCTCAAACAAACTAACTGTCCACACTTTATAGTTCTATAATGGAAAAAAGGATCAAAGTAAGGTCACTGCGACCTGTACACATAAAATCCCGGTGGTCTAATGTTTCTGTGTGGTGGATACAGCTATTAAAATGATGTTAGATGCCACCAGCTTAACAATAAAGAGTATTATGATCTAAACATTTGCCTTTGGGTTCATTTTCTACATGTCTCTTACATGAGAAAAACAGTCCCAGAGGAAAGAAATCACTTATCTACAGTGTGTTGTTCCAACCCCTCCCAAACAGTGCTTCTATTCAATACTGTACGTTGAAATGAGTACAAACAAGCAGGCAAATCAATCCCTGGTAATTAAGACATGCAACATCCCCCTCTTCTCAGAAGTAATATTGAGAATGGAACACAAAGTTAACTCGAACAACGGAAGGGTGTTGTCCCTAATCAGTCCCTCTTGAATTTGATCCATTTTCTTTTTGCAATTTAATGCGAATAAAATACAGAAAATCTGCTTTCATTTTTGTCCACTTAATTTACTTGTACGGAGACAGTGAATGTTGATTAACATTTATGTAAATTTCCATCCGCAGTCCCCGTGCAAGGTGTTGATGTTCATTTTTTTTGTGAGTTCCCCCTTTTTGATAAAATCAGACGTGTTTCATTGCTACTCTAAAGAAAAATCTACTTGGTGCACAGCCCCAACACGACGTCTCTTTCGCTTCATGACTGCTCGGGGTGGGGGAAAAGGAGAAAAAAAAGCAGTAAAGTGTTTTTAAAGCTCCACCAGCGTTACGATTTAAATAGACGAAAGAGAAAATGACTTCCAAAGCCCCGGCGAACACCGACATCCACTGTATTATTGACCCTGGCCGCCGGGTTGCCTAGCAACAACCCCTCGGTATCTTTGAGACAACAGTGTTTCTTGCAGAAACCCGCTCTTCTTCCTAGCAACACGATAATGGAGTTTTCACTATTACACAGAGCTTCACGCGCTGTGCAGGGAACCTCGTGCTATTTTTAGAAACAGACCACATTCTTTCCCCTTTTCATCCTTGAAGGTAAGGCTGAATAAATCAGAGAACGCTGTTAATGTTTAATACTATTCTGGTTTTTAAAAGAAAGGTGACATTTTTCCTCTTCCGTGGGCCAAATGAATCACAAAACCCTTATTACTCTGCTGTTCTCACAGATGACAGAAAGTCATTTGTTTGGGACTTTTCCTAAATGAGTCAACACACTGAGTCACTGCACTTGTTGCTCTGCTTTACACATTCGTTTTGAAATTCATTTTCATTTTTGAAAGGTATCCCCAGAATACCACGGTGACGCATAATAAAAAAAAAACGCCTGTTCGCATCAGGGTTTTTTCACTCACGCATTAAAACGAGTCAGAATAGAATATCTGGCTGTGCCAGAAAAAAAGCCAAACAAAGGGGAAAAGGATAAGAAAAAAATCCACGTGTGGGTGTCGGAGGCCTTCAGTTTTCTTGTACTGCTGCTTCCAATTATAGAAAGAGATAAAATGAGCTGTACAGTAAGCAGCTAGCTCTGATATAACCGTAGACTGTACGGTGGAGGGAGGGGCACGCGCACAGAGATGCATTATTGAACAGAAGCTAAGATTAGCAACGGCGGCGTGGCGGCTGCAGCACGAGTGCCGGGTGAGTCTCTAAAGATAGAAAGGAGAAAGGTCGTCCATCACCCACACCCGACGGATAGGCAAGGTGTCATTATCAGCCATTATGCTCCGATGGCGTTTTCTGCTCGATCTGTAGCAGGTGTCACAGTAGTTGCTGTTTTATTTTTTGACATCGTGAGCCGCAGATAGAGGAAGTAGAAGAGGATGGAGCTGGGAGTCATCCGCAGAAATCCAGAGGCGTGTGTGATGGATTGTTCTGTTATTTACTGCGAATTCCCAGGGGAAATGAGCTTTTTTTTTCGCCCACCCCACCCCCCCACCCAATGATGAGTGTGACCTCCTCTTCACCATTTCGAGCTATATTTAGCAGAGATTTGTGCAGAGTGGCAAACTGGTGCAGTATGCCACCAATATATGCATGTGCTGTATCGTGAAAACCCATATTTTTGCATATGTTAGCTAGCATAGAGCTTTTTTTTCGTCGATTGACTAAATTGAGCCCTCCGGTTTGAAGGGCTTCCTAGGGGGCTGGTCATCATGCTGCCCAAAAAACACAAATCTGGTTTTAAAAGAAGAAAGAGGCAAAGCCGCTCTTGACTGCTTTCTTTCTAAAAGGTGAACCAAATTTACTTGTTATACACTACCGTTCAAAAGTTTGGAGTCACTTTCCTTATTTTCCAATTTTCTTACTTTTGAAAGAAAAACGCTGTTTTTTTAATGAAGATAAATTTAAACTAATCAGAAATACATTACAGACATACAGGCCCATTTCCAGCAACTATCACTCCAGTGTTCAAATGGTACAATGTGTTTGTTCATTGTGTCAGAAGGCTAATGGACGATTAGACGATTATTTCATGTTAGCACAGCTGAAAACAGTTTAGTTGGTTAGAGAAGCTAGAAAACTGACCTTCCTTTGACGAAGGCAAAGTTTGAAGGAAAATAAAAATATTATTTCAAATACAAATGCCTACATACAATGTCTTGACTATATTTTCTATTAATTTTACAACTCATGGTGGCAAATAAAAGTGTGACTTTTCATGGAAACACAAAATTGCCTGGGTTACCCCAAACTTTTGAACGACAAGTGCATATCAGAATAAAGCTAACGTGGTCTGCTCCAGCTGCTGATAAAATTCTAAATTTTAAATATTTTTTTGCACGCACTGGCGTAGATAGGGGCCCACTGACATTAAGAATGAATAGGCCCTGAATTTGGTCCTACATGCTTATTTGGAGCCTCAGGCTTATTTTGGTGGTGATAATAATTTGAGATGTTCTAGCAGTAATATAGAACAGCTGTGTTTTTTTTGTTTTGTTTTTTTTAAAGATGTGCATACATTTTACACATTGGAGCATTTTCTTTTTCCAGCCAAGTCAGCACAGGGGGAAAAAGAAAACTCCTTGTCGATCTTCCTGAGATCGTTGATCTATTCCGTACAGAAGTTCAAACGGCTCAGAGAAGAATCAAACAATTGAACCCAATTCTGTCTCAAACTAGGTCTTTGCACAATAAGCAGCTTCTTTCGCTGCAGGTGGAACCTCTCCATCTTTACACCACTGACGCAAATTGTGCCTCGGCCTCACCTTTACATGAGCTCTTTTTTCACTTGTGTACGCCCATTCACCTTTTCTCAAACAACAATAAAATAGCTTGTCCCAGTGAATCTGAAAATAAATCAGGGAGGCGGTATTCTTAGTGGTCTCAGAGACTGTAGATCTTGTACTCTGGATGGTGTGGGAGGCGCCCTGTTGCCTGGCTGAGAGTTATTGTGCTGCAGGTTATGTAACGCCGTGGCGTGCCCCCGTTTGATACGTTGCTGCTAAAGAACCAAGGTCTTGTGAAATGCTCCAAGAGACGGCTGCTGTTCTATCATTGGATATCATGTTTCTCAGTTATATTAGAAAAAAAGGTCTATTAATGCATAAAGATTTCCTGGAAGCATCCATACTTATTGCACTTCAGAAAACTGTCAAATGTTTGCGCTTTGTTTGCAAAAGTATCGAGCAACTGACTGAACACACACATATGGCAAATGCCAAAGGGAACCTGTTTATTCCATTTGGTGTTCTCAACAATTTGATCGGCTATCCTTCTCAGTGTTAGTTGAAATGATTATGTGCTAGGCTGGAATATAACAGAGAGACTCCCCAGCAGGAGTATTGGCCTGCTGCACCCGAGCAGTGGCACATTACATAACAAATCAAATCCATGCAGATGATCTGCTTAGATTGTTCAGATTTTTTTTTTCATCTCACCGCCACCTACTACTGGGTGTTATGCAACTGAAGCAATTAAGTAAATGGTCTTTACCTCACAAAACCTAGGCAGGCGTGTCGTGGGTTTGCACTATCACGCCAATAAAACTGGAATCGTTGTTTAACTGAGTTCCATTAACAGAATTTCTCATCACAACAAAACACATCATATTGTTAATTCTAATAATTTGAACAAACACTCAAAATGTTTTTGTTTGTCTGAAGTTTTCATGCATATAATTATATTCTTGAGTCATAAGAATCAGCCATTTTGTACTCTGCTTTGAAGGAAATAGCATTTTAACGACCAGCAACAATAGTTACTGCATGCACAAATAGATATGCCTATAAATAACTATTTAAAACATGATTTATCCCAAATTATTATAATGTTTTTGGCTATTCTAGAGACTTGAACCATTAAATATTGAAAATCATAATTTATCATATTTAAATAAAATGACCTCTTTCTGGGAGGGTTTTTCTCCCCCATATTCTCAGGAGTAAGGGGCAGGAACTTGATGACGTCACATGACAGGAAGCACTTGGAAACTTCATTTTTTTTTTTGCTTAAAACCTTTGTCTAAGTTGTCTACTATCATGTCATTGGAAGAAAAAACTGTAAGATTAAGATTTTTTGTTTTGAGTAGAAAATGACTGTGAATGTCATAGACTTCGGCAAGTCTTAAATGAGTTAAGTAAGGGAAGATTCCACTGCTTACTTGGCAAGTTTCATCTCAATCTGCTGGCGAATTTCCTGGCGCTCCTGGTCGCTTCTCGCTGGGAAAATATTCCGGTCCTCCAGCTCCTGCTTGCTGGGCCTGTTTCGTAGCTTAACTGCCAGCAGCTCCTTCCTTAGCCTGCGAGGAAGTGTGCCTGCAACCATGGAAACACCAAACTTATTGACTTTATCAACTTTCTTTTTAATTTTTTATTTAACTCTTTTATTCTACTACCAAACCTCAGCAACCTCAGCGAAGTTGGAGGCCTGGCTCCGAGCTTTGAGGGTGTTCACATCCCGACTTTGTTCTAGGCAGCAGTCACTTTACAAAATGTTCAAGTTGTTGAACAAGCATAGCATATATAGGTGAAACAGGCGCATTCCAAATGTTTAACATTAGTTAATATGAAATTATAGCCATTAGGAACAAGTGTTTTTGGGGAAGTAGGGACTACAGCTCAGTGTCCTAAGCGTTTGCTTTTAATGGCATTTTCCCCCTTAAATTGCTTTTACTTTTATACCTAAAGTAGTTTTGAAACCAGTACTTTTACACCTTTACTTGAATAAAAAGCCTGGTTTGGTGCTTTCATTTCCACAGAAGTATTTTATTTTTATTTTAACCATAGCATTAATACTTCTTCCAGAGTATGCAGAGTAATGCTTTCTAGCTGAAAAAAATTGCCTGTTGTGGTTAGAAACAAAATTGGTGAGAGACTCAGCTAAAGCAATGAGGTTGTGTGCTGTAAAACCATCTGACTAAAGAATTGTGAATATCCCTAAATGTATGTTTGTTTAACCACATTACGACCAATTCATTGACACCACAGCTAACCTTGCTCCAGGTACAGTAGTATCCAGAATGTGTGTGAGTAGTGGTTGGCCTCTAGGGTTCTAAGCAAACTATAATTACGATATGTGTATTTTGTCTGGGTACTTGAGTGGAGAGGAAAAGGAAAGGAGGTCAAAAGCAGCTCTCAACCTATTTTTGCCCCAGGGTCCTTTCAGGTTTAATCAATCTGTCCTTCCCATTTTTAGAAAGAACAGAAAGACAGTGACAGGGCACATTACCTACACTAAGACTTCCGTCACTAAGTACAATTGAGAATACACTTGTGGTCCCATAACATGCACTTCACTGTTTGGCAAAATGATCTTATCATACAATAATCATTGAAATAAGAGATTAGATTACATGGATGGACAAAATTGATCGTCTGTGCAAGGAACAGGGTCAAAAAAGGGTCAACCAATCAAAGGTGAGCCCTTCAGAAATAATTGGACAACCCATCTGTCAGTCAAAATGCCTAATCAACATGCAATAATTCAACTGACAATGTCATTCCTCAGTGAGTAGGAGGTGTTGCTTAAACCAGATTCAAACAAGAAACCATCCACAGGAGACAGCTCCAGTACAAAAAAATACTTAGTTAGAATTTTGGTCTGTCCCATTAATATTCATAAGCTTCTTTTCTGATTTTCTGAACTTTTGTTTGGGAGAACTGAAAAAAGTGGCTGAGGATGCTACTGTATGACATCACAAAATCAAGAAAGTATAAAGGGTAAAGTTTCTAAATCCAGGCTGTTTTATGCAGTGTTTAATGCATGAGGCAGCTTTTGTATAACCCCTAAAACTCATCTAGAGTAAAAAAAAAAACAACAAAAAACATGATTGTGGACCTTTAAAAATTAAAAGCAAATATTATTTCAACCTCATAGTCATTGAGCCTGATTACATGCACACAATAAACCAATGACTGGGAATAATTATAATATTAGAGTAATGGTAGTAATCTGAACTGATGCGTTCACAATCATCAGAAAACCCTGTTTACATGATTCAGTTTGTTAATCGGATTCCTGTTCATGTACATGACTTCTCATGTTCTCAAATTTGATGTTACATTAGGGGGCAGTAATGCGCCTTAACGCTGATTAGTGCTATTATACAGAAAAAAAGGACAAAAAGAAGGAACTTTCTTTTCGGTCGTTTTTCACATATGTTAAAGTAGAAATTAATTAAAAGTATACACGGACTGAATTAAACTGACTTTTGGGGGCAAAAAAAAAGCCAGATGTTTCTCTAATTTCTCATAATCCGATAATGGCTTTTATCTGTTAAAGTACAATTGGATTATGAGGGAATCAGATTTATTATCGGTTTATTGTGGTGCATGTAAACAGGCTCAGTGTTTGACTGTCCAAATCCTTCAGGCTGCACTTTGAATCAGGCCTTTTAAGCTCCCGGACCCACCGGAGATGACTGAATCGTTCCAGCCGTCCAGGTCGGTGGGGAGGCCTGAGGTGTTGGAGAAGCACTGGTCCAGCCGCATGTTCTCCTTGTTCTCCTCCGCCTCCTTCTTGGGCCAGTCAGACCCTCCCCCGCCCATGCAGCCGCCGCCGAAAGGCGACGTGTGTTGGTTTTCAGAACTGCAGGAGCGAGAGAGCCGTCCGTCAGAGCACCACAGCCGCGGGGGCGAGCCCTGCTCACACCCTTCATGGACACTGATGAAGGGGGACATTTTGGGTTTAATGTCACCATGGGAGCAAAGGTCAAGGATGGGGGCAATGGGAGAAGTGAAGAAAAACATCTGGATTTTAGGCACAAAATATTTCAATGATAAAATAAGATATGACTTTATTGATCCCTTTGGGAGGTTCCCTCAGGGTGAAGAATTGATGCATTTCCAAAAATTATTTGTAAATATGAACAGGGGTGATATACAATAAAGAAATTGTACAAGAAATATGGGGGGGGGGGTTTCATAATTTTTCATAATTGCTTTAGGTTTAACATCAGACAGAAAACAGGGACACGTTTGGTTTTCATAGTCTCAATAGGTGAGTTTCAAAGTTCGCCCTTGCAGACTCAGAGTTAAATGCTTGTGCTAAGTTCACAAGGGTTTAGGGGTGTCCCACTGTCAAAATCTGAAGTGCTTGAGGACTCAGCTGCACTCTTTTTGAGCCCATTCCGTGAGTCTGCATGGCATGCAGACTTTGCTAAAGGGTATTACCCACAATTCACAGCGTTATGACGTACACAAGATTTTACAAAGGAGCCTGGAAGCAGAAGTCAACACCCACAGACACAACAGCTTGCTTAATAGCCTTTTATAGCCTAAAGTAGGACTGAAGAAACAAATGCAGCCGTGGCTGGAATGAAGAATCAAAATAAATTAACATCGAACCAAAATAAAACACTTAAATTCATTAAAATTCGGCCGAATATTGCACATTTAACTTTGACATTTAACACACTTTTATACAATACTGTTAAAAGGTTAGGGGTCACTTAAAAATGTCCTTATTTTAAAAACAAAAAAAACACTGTTTAAATGAAGATAACTTTAAACTAATCAGAAATACACTCTATACATTGCTAATGTGGTAAATGACTATTCTAGCTGTAAATGTCTGGGTTTTGGTGCAATATCTACATAGGTGTATAGAGGCCCATTTCCGGCAAATACCACTATAGTGTTCTAATGGTACAATGTGTTTGCTCATTGCTTCAGAAGGATAATGGATGATTAGAAAACAGTCATGCTAGCACAGCTGAAAACAGTTTAGCTGGTTCTAACCTTGTCAATTTCTAATCATGTCAATGTTTTGTCTCTCTCTCTCTCTCTCTCTCTCTCTCTCTCTCTCTCTCTCTCTCTCTCTCTCTCTCTCTCTCTCTCTCTCTCTCTCTCTCTATATATATATATATATATATATATATATATATATATATATATATATATATATATATATATATATATATATATATATATATATATATATATATATATATATTAAATGTTCTATTCATTTTAGAACTCATGGTGGTAAAGAAAAGTGTGACTTTTCATGGAAAACACTAAATTGTCTCGGTGACCCCCAAACTTTTGAACAGTAGTGTACATATTTGTATACATTTGAAAACATTGTATAGATTATTGCGCAATTATTAAATTACACAAATAGAATTTTTTGGATACCAACCTGTCGCCCATCTTATAACGGAAGAGCTTGAAAAATGATTAAATCTGGCTCCTTCTATGGGGGTGAATATTGTATCGTGTAAAATAAGAAACCCCAAACCAACAACATGATCATCTGTCAGTTGGCAAGGTCACTTGAAAGTTTGCCAGTACTGTCCCATCTCTCTCTATGTCTTTTGAGCCCTTGACCCTTCCCACACTCAGCCGCTTACAGCTGATAGCAGTTAAGTCTGTGAGGGTCACGGCTTAGTCTGCAGGGAGGAGTTTCAAACTCAGCCATTATGCCTTAGGGAGGAAGCTTATATGTATGGGGTCGACCTGAGAACTCACCTCTCCTGTCTGTTTTTGGAAGCGAAGGCTCTCTGCAGTTCCTCCATGATGCAGCTAGGGGGCATGGGAGGGTGCATCAAATTGCCTAAATGTGGGGACCCTGAGGAGTTGGCCAGGGGCCCTCTTAGTGGCAGGGCTATTGAAGCCAAGCTGTCCGTGGCCCTGGGTGGAGGATCCTTGGAGAGGTAGGAGTTGGGCAGGTGAGCTGGTAGAGCCATGGGGTCTGAATCTGAAAGGGTGGGAAGAGTCAATAAATACTGGAGGATCGGCAGCTATTTTCATTTATTTTAGTGGTGTACGTTTTTTTTTATGTCCAAGACCACCTGAGGTAGAGAAATAAACAGTTTTTTTGAATATTTCTAAAAATGGAGTCATCTGCTTTTACAAATGAACTCTTTGATCATACTTATGTGAATTCACACTCTCTAATTGACATGACTAGCACATGTTTAAGTAAATGTAGAGTAATTTATCACTCACTAAAACTCTTGAATTCAAACTACAGGTTATAAAATATCTATAAAAACAATATTAGTGAGTGTCTGAGCCACCATGAGAAATGAACACTATTCTTCCAAAAGATCTTCTGCTGTTTGAGGATTTGATTGGTCTGTCATTCTAAAATGTCCCACAGGAGGCAATGACATGATTTATATATATTTTTATACTCATCAATTATAGATAAATCTACATTTATGTTCTCAAATAAAGGAGGATAAAGGATATGTGATCTCTAGAATGTCAGTAAACAGAGACAAATGTTCATCATGTACCCAGGGCTTATGGACACTTTACTAAATATCTTATTTTTCTGACTATCAGTCCAAAACCCAAAGATAATTAATTCAATAAATCGATTACTGAGTAAGTGACTATTTGTTGCAGCTCCAGTTATGTTTCTCCAGTTATTAATCAGGTTAATTTGTATTTGTCACCTGTGTGTAGTTTATACTAAAAACATTTCTTTATATGTATAATGTACATTTTCTTTATAAAGCCCCTTGGAAAACGCATTTATTATTCATGGGATACAAAGGCACTCACCATCTCCAGGACCCTGCTGGGGCAAAAGTTTGGGAGGTACTTGTGGGGATGTTCCTGGAAGAATCTCCTCCTTTGGTCTTTCATCCATCTGCTCTCCCACATCCTGCAGCCCCTCAGGTAAATCACCAGCAGGGTGCACCTCCTCGTCTTCCTCCTCATCCGGTAGCGGTATGTTGTCCTCTACACGTTCACAGTCCTGGAGAGGGGCGGCTACTGGAGGACATTACAAACAGAGGAAAACATTCTTTTTAAAATTCAAATTAGGTAAATTTTGCCTCAAGTAATAGATATTTCCTGCACTATTAGGATGCTAAAGCATGGCAGCTGGTGGAAACACATGGGCTGTTCAGAGTGGTTACACATCATTTACATCAGAGTAAGATTATAAATGACAAAGAGACTTTTAGGCAATAATAATAATAAATAATAATGAATAACTTGTGTTTTGCGTGGTCTAGATTTATTAAAAAAGAAATCATCAATGATCATTACATGTATTTGACTACTCACAGATGAGAACAAAAGCAAAGAACTTAATTCAACTGTCTTTGCTGCCCTCTAATGGTCCACATGGTAAAAGATTGACGCCAATGTAATCACTCTAATCTTCCAATAGCTCTAAATACAAATTGAATACATGTGATTCAAAACTGTGCCCATTATACATACGTATATCACTAATAGTATTTCACAATTTCACAGGACTAACATTTTTTTTGTCAATCTTTGGTGTAACTTGATCACTGATCTGCTGCTTTTGTAGGTCCATAAGGTTCATTGATTGGTTGACTCTCGAGTAAGGGGTGGATGTGTCCTACCTAGAGATGGGTGATCCTCGTCGGGACCAAGGTATTCCACGCTGCTGACGGTGAGGTTTGGGCTCAAAGGTCCGAATCCTCCGAGCAGGAGCGTACCATCCGAGCAGCAGCCCTGGATGGGGGAGCTCGGGTCGTGGCATAGAAGACCACTGGATAATGCTACATCTGTAATTAACGGAGGAAAGGATGTTGTAGCTGTCACCATTTCAGCAAATTCTAGATTTGGATGCAGTTATGCTTCTTGTTGCTTAACCTCTTCCATTTCTCTTTTGAGGCTGGTGATTCTATACAATCACCATGAAACCGTATTTTGAGGGAATCTTGCTTCCTCAATTGTTACAACTTGTACTATAAAATCAGAGTTTAAACCAACAGGGTGATACCAATTAAGCAGAGAAAGACTCATTTTATTCTGTCTGTTGGTTGGAAGGTTCATTTATAACTATACTATAATATAGAAAAACACCATAGTATCTAAAGATAACAGTTTTCTAGGGATGGATTTGTGATTTTTAAACATAAAGAGGCATGATTGGAATTGACAAACCTTTTTTTTTTAGTAAATATATATAATTTCAAGGCATGACTAGTCCATGGCAACTTTGTACAGTTAAATTAGATTAATGTTAAATGTTAAATGATCACAGATTGGCGGGATGGGCCAATTGTTTATTAGCATAAGTAACATCCATAAACACTAATTAAGGACTGGTGTGCCATGCACATGGCCAATAACTGTTTGACAGACGACACCCCAAAAATAAGTTCTTCAGCAGTAAATATGACATTCTGTTGTAAAAACCAGTAAAAAGAAAATCTAAAAGAAATAAATGAAAACAAGGCACTAAACAAGGTAATCATGATGGAAATCAGCGAGAGCTGAGTGAGCAGTCAGCGGGAAGATGCAGAATAACTCAACCTGCATTTAATGAAATGACATTTAAAGATACATTGAGTTGCTGATGGAATATTTGTGCTTGTTTATGTTGGAGATCTGATGGATAAAAGCCTTCAAAATTAACATCATCCAGGGTTTTAAAAGTCTCAGTTGGATCACTGGACCAAGCAGAGCCCAGAAATGTAATAATCCAATAATTTGTAATTACAGTAAAATATATCATAATCTTAATTTGATTATATGATATTCATTCATTTTTTAATGTTTCACAAATTTAACACTCGTGTTTCCTTGCATTGGACAATTTGGTTAATCCCACAAAACAATGGGTACTAACAAAATATCAAAAGTAAGAAAATGTGTTTTCATATCACTCGCATAAAGACCATTGTGTGGTGATGATATTGTCATACTGTGTTATCATTTCAGATATCTAAATTAATAATTGGAAGCAGACTGGTACAATGTGAACCAATCTTGACATAGTTCATTTTTATTTTATTCAGTCAGATGTTTAAAAGAAGATTTGTTCCTTTAGGAAATATCTTCAAAACAGTCTTTCAAAAAGCACCACATATTTATTTTTCTAAAAATACGATTCTTGAATGTAACAGTAATATATAAGAGACACAAACTGGGACTCTGTCCCCTCGTCTATTGTAACACGCAACGACAGTTTACTATTCAAATGTAATTAGATTTCAGATTGCTGATTTAGATGTGTGATTTAAATACCTTTGCCATAATGTGGGACATTTTGATACTGGCATATATATTTTATTGATATTGCGATGCTGGTATCAACCCATTCAAATCTTATCTGCTGTTATAAATTGATGAGGGTTGTTGGTATGAGTGTGATTTGTCACAGCTTTTCCCCAACACCCTCTCATTAGGTCTCCGTAACCTAATTCATTAGAGGAGATGATAAGCATGTGAGGAAGCCTGCATCATTGGCTCATCATTACACCGTAGCACTGTACCTGTGGAACTCTGCTTGAGCTTCTCATTTTTCTTTTTCCTCCACTTCCACGGCTTGAAGAGGCGTCCCAGGGTGGCCAGCTTGCTGTTTCGGCGAATGGGTGGAGTGTGGACCCCCGTCACCAGGCAACCTGCCCTCAGCACCATCTGCTGGTCCAACACCTCTACTACAGTGGCCGCGGAGATGGTAAAAGGAGCCAGGGGATGGGTCAAGATACGTTTATGGTGAGGATGGGCGGGGGCGGGGACACATGGGGCGGGGATAGAGGGACGACAAGTTCAGAAATAGGTGGAAGGAGATAGAGAAAGAAGGGGAGAGAGAGAGAGAAACCAGAGCACAATTAGTATCCTCACTTCACAGAATAAACCATGATGGACTCCGAGTGCTGTGAACAGATTGAATTAGAACGACTAATCTGATGGAGACTCACTCCCTCACGGCTGTTACATTTCCCTGCAAATCCCCCTCCCCTCCAGCCGTATTTATATCATCTATCAAAAAATAAATCTCTCGCAGACCAGATTTGGACAGAACACAGAACAGAGAGCCTCTTAATGCTACAAAAAAAAAAAAAACACATTTCCCCGGAGACCAACAGGTGTGCCGTCTTTGCTGCTTCCCCGGAAACAGCGTCCGACTGCCTGGTGAAGCAGGGCTGATGTTTATGTCAGCCTTCTTTTCTTTTTTTTCTCTGATGTGCTGCTCCTCTGCTGCATGCATATGTCCCTCTGTTATATATGTATCTCCCAAGCAATCAGTGTTTTCATATAGCACAAATATCTCAGTGGTATGTTCTAAAATGTCATAAAACAATCACAGGCAACATGGCAGCGTGTTTTTTTGTAATTTCATCCCAAAGAGCCATAAATAATATCTGTCTGTTTATGCCACTTATGACGCTGGATGAATCATATATGCTCGTGTTCATATTATGTTCCACATGCAGGCAGATGATCATTTATTCTAAGGAGAATTTCAAAGCACACAGGAGGTAACGCAAATTACACATAATCAGCAGAAAATATGTGAACCACATAACAAAACAATATGCATAAACAAAGTGATAAAAGGATAATCATATTTCAGATTAGAGCTGCAACGATTACTAAATTAATTGATTAATTGTAACTGGCTGTTGATAACCGATTAATCGATTTGAGTCACTTTTAGGAAGAAAATGTCCAAATTCTCTGGTTCCAGCTACTCAAATCTGATTATTTTTCTGGTTCTTTCGATAATAGTAAACCAATGAAATCATCTTCAGCTTTGGGAAACAGTATTTTATGCTATTTTATGAACCAATAAATTCCATAAATTACTGCAAAGAGCCCTTTTCTTTTATCAAAAGAAACTTTTGGTTTCAATGGCTGAAGACTGTGACTCATATCAAGCAGCAATGTGTGGGTCTATGGAGGCATGTGCGTACATTGCTGCTGGAAATGCACAATACATGTGATGTATTAAAGAGCTACCTACGTCAATGTGACAAAAAACGGAGGATATCTGCCTTCAGGAGGCTGATATCTTTGTTGAAAATATTCAGCTGAGGGGGTAAGGATTTGTGACAGGAGGGGGAGGAGGGGGAGATGTACAGTGATGGAGGAGGGAGAATACAGCTGACTCCTTTCCATGCTTTTTCTTTTCTTGCAGAATCCTGCTTTCTTCCCTAATGCACATGGGTAGAGAGTAGAAAGAGGACGGTCGTGGTAGTGAACTGGGAGGAGCAGAGGAAGTGGAAGGTGATAGCAAGGGAGAAAACAGGCAAATAAAATAGATGAGGTGAGAAGAATTCATTTTCTAGTTTGGTATTTGACCCTAATAAAAAAAAAAAAAAAAGTTCCCAGAAACAGGTCAGTTGACCATGCGCGCCCGTCTCACCGTGTCATCATCACTACTGTCACACATGCGGCGTGGCAGACTAGGCGCCGCATGCAGAATCCAGGTCAAGCTTGAAGGAAACGCGCCCAGTCGCACAGAGGAAAAAAAGCTTAAGAGAAGGAGAGGGGGAGCAGGAGGGGTAGAGGCGTTACGTCTGTGTGTGAGAGAGAGAGAGGGAGAGAGTGTGTGTGGAGAGGAGAGAAGAGGAAAGGAGGTGGGGTCAGGCCCGCTGCTGTTGCCATGGTGACCACATCCAGATGCTGCTGCAGCAGTGGGAGCCAACGGGAAGAGCAAGTCTGTCTGTAGCTTAGAGGAGGGGAGGAGAGAAGATAGGAGCAGAGTAGAGGAGCCCCCCTGCACAGATACTGCCACATCTAAAGCCAACGGCGGCGCCTGGTGCATTGTGGGTAGGGGGTAAAGCCACATGGAGAGCGAGATCCGTCTGCATTTTGAAAGAGGGAAGAAGCTGGAGGAGGGGGTGGGGGTATAGAAAGGGGGATTCCAGGGAGAAGAGATGAAAAAGAGAGAGGTGGGGGGGGGGGGGCTGTTGCTATACGGAAGAGCTCGCAGGAGAATCTGGGCTCGCCCAATCACAGAGCGGCTATTTATAATGCACGTCAAGTAACTCTTCATTTTTCATAGAAAGGCTGCTTGTTCACAGAAAAAAAAAATGACAGTAGTCTGGATGGAGCACAGGAATTAGGTGAAAACACATGCACCCACACAGAGATTTCTTTTATCCTCTGAATGAGGAGGCATCAAAATGTGTGTCAGATCAGCATGAATGGACCGCAAGCACCATGTGGCGATATGCAATTCTAATTAATATGCTAGTGCAAATAGGATTTATTAAATCCATGTGTCATGCTTATGCGGTGGACCAATAGTCCGCTTGCTGTATGCCGGTAGTCCTCCCTTCAACACACAAGCCGACGCATGCTAATTCCAATTAGGTGGCAGCACCACAGCTTTAAACAGGACACAAGATCAAATTTTCAGAAGCAGAGTTGATATAATTCACAAACAAACTCAAGAAAACAAGCAAATACGAGCTATGAACACTACATTCTATACTGCATTAGTACAGTGTGAACTCTAAAATGATTTAAGAGCGGAATAAAGTAGGCAATATGATAATGTGACTTGGCAAGAAAGCTAAGACAGAGCCTGTGTGTGTGTGTGTGTGTGTGTGTGTGTGTGTGTGTGTGTGTGTGTGTGTGTGTGTGTGTGTGTGTGTGTGCGTGTGTGTGTGTGTGTGTGTGCGTGTGTGCGCGCGCTCTACTGGGGACCACACCCCACTTAACCAGCTTGTCAGCAAATTCAGGAGCATTACAGTAGATCTCTCCCCACATGTACACACTACACCCTCCTTCCCAAGTGCTGAAGAGGAGCTGAGGAAGCGGAATATGATCTTCGGTTCAAATATACGAAGTCTAAAAATCGAAACTAACTTTTTTTTCCCCAAAAAAGAGCCCAAAAATTTGTGTTTGGCATTTCATTGTTGAAATTGTTGTCTGACTGTGATTGTTTGACCGACTGATTCACTGATTTGAATCGGCTGGTGCCTAAAGGCCAAAAGACTAAATGGTTCAGAATCTGAAAAGTTGGTTCTCAGCAAAACCAAAAACGGGTTGTTTCTTTCCTTGAAAATCATGAGATCATCATTGGGTGTGGCAATGGCAAACCAGAAACAGAAGAAGGTAGCAAATGACTTTTTTATTATATTAAAATATAGTTTATTTTGATCTGTTTTTTTAACATAACAGATCATAATGCATGAGTAATGCATGTTCATAATGCATGAACAATGCATGTCTTACAATAATAGAAGAAATCAAAAATAATTAACTGAAGACTGAAGAAGCTATAAGCTCATTTACGACTACAATTCTTACCAACACTATAAACAAACTCAAACAATCCTTTTCAGATTATAACCTCATCAATTTCTGAAAAAAAACATGAAAATTAACAGTTTGCACTGGTCATCTGAGGAAGCCAAATGTTTGGCGCTGAGAAAAATTAGAAAGCAGGAGGAGAAAGTTGAAGTTATATGCTGAACTTATGGAAGAGATTGATGGATTCACTCGAACACCAGACAAAACGATTAATACATTTAAAACCTGAAGAAGAAGTAGAGACAAACCCTCACCCTAACCCACTTTAGTTCTACTTAAAGACTGTTAAGACTGTTAACTTCATCAGTCACCTCGGCCAAATTTCACCACTTCTTGTATCTGTTCTTTCAAATTAAAAGTCCTCAAGCGTTTCATACACACTCCGGCCGTATTACAAGGTTTTGACC
Organism: Lepturacanthus savala; assembly: GCA_030544235.1. Classification (NCBI taxonomy): domain Eukaryota; kingdom Metazoa; phylum Chordata; class Actinopteri; order Scombriformes; family Trichiuridae; genus Lepturacanthus; species Lepturacanthus savala. Next base: position 17,419,971 of record CM060480.1, read on the forward strand.
TAATCTTTGAGGCTCTTGTGGCAACAACCACAAAGGCAAAGAATGTGAGTGATGAATATGACTCTGAGTCTGTGACCTTTTTCAGATTTTTGCAATAAAATGGATTCATGATGAGTGGAGGAAGAGGAGTAATATCAAATGCAGTGAAATTGTGTGAGGCAAAACCTTGCTTTGATGAAACACCTGCTGGACTGATATAATGAGAGGGTTTGTGAATTTAAAACTCTCTGCGGTATTAAAGCCCAAATCTGCACACATCACACAAAGAATACAATTTTACACCATTTGATTGCATTAATGTACAAGGAAAATGACATGAAACACCCAAATATTCATCAAGTAACGTCTTATTTTGTACAATTAGGTGTTTAAACCTCTCAAACACAATCAGCCTTCAATTTGTCCTTCAAGTTACAAAATTTTCAGCTTACATACAACCAGGTGTACTTGTTATTAATCTCCTGACTTTTCCTTTAGCACTATCAAATCAAAATAAAATAAAAAACACTTATGACAAACTAACACCTATATTGATAATAGATTATCAAAACAGTTCATCAAATGGTGTAAAATGTTGGTCACTTTTTCCCAAAGCTGAAGATTCAAACTAAAATATGTTTTTTCTTTTGTCCAGACCAACAACACACAACCCAAAGATCATCAGTTTACTATTATAGAAGATGAAAGGAAATAAAATAAATAATCAGATTTGAGCAGCTGGAACCAGAGAAGTTGAACATTTTCTTCCTAAAATTGACTCAAATTGATCAAAATGAGTATTAAAATAGTTGGCAATTAAGGTAATAGTTGGCAATCAATCAATCAGCTACTCGTTGCAGCTCTAATGACCAAATAACGTCTGACGTTCCCATTAAGATGGTGAAAATGTTTAACATTCAAACATTCTACCTTTAGCTCAAAGCACAGCTGTGTGTTATGCCGTCAGATTTACTGTATATCCTTCTGTCTTGCGTATCCATGGTTCATGCTTGTTTCCAGTCTGTGCTTGTGTGTGCTGGCCTCCTTGTTTCCCCTCTCCCACTGTTCATCCTGAGCACCTGCAGCTGTTTTACCAATCATCTCAACAAGCCACTGCATCATAAAACCTCAGATTTCTCAATCACCTGTGTGGTACGGATGCTAAGGCCCACTTCCTTGTGATTTGCTAGTTTGAATCTCTGCTCTCTGTTTATCCTGTTATCCTGCATGTGTTTCAGACACACCGTGTCGGTTTCCAGTAACCTGCCCCATCAGCATCGACCTTGTTATGACTGTGGATTCCCTGCTTGTTCTGCGTCCATGCCTGGTCTGTTTTTACATTTGGGTCCTAAATCAAACTGTCCGAAATCACAACTTTTATATCTGAAATGTGAAGATACGTCACTGTCAAGGGGACAGTGATGGAGGCCATATTGTGAGGTGAGATTGTTTCGGCCATGCCTCTGGTACTGAATGGTCGTGCTGCAAGGTACCTACATGCTGCCACAGAGGGCTGCAAATAAATGACTATTCTTTTGATATTTGATATTTCTATCTATTATTGAAACGATTAACCAATTAGTTGTTTGGTTCATAAAATGGTGTAAAAGTTGTTCGCTCTTTCTCAAAGTTGAAGATGCAACCTAAAATGTCCTCTTTTTTGTCCAGACCAACAATCCACAACCCAAAGATCATCAGTCTAGTATTTAAAATAATAAGAATCAGATTTGAGAAGCTGGAATCAGAGAATTTGGACATTTTGAAAATTAGTCAAATTGATTGTCAAAATATTTGCAGATTAATGTAATAGTTGATCCTGTGTACAGTGTCTTTCTAGTCTTTTGATCACTCAAAGCCCTTTACACTAAGTGTGTAAGTGTTTATACAAGGTGGCTGCCTTACAAGGAAATAACCACTCATCTGGATGTTGCCTTATCATTCACACACGCAATTTGGGGTTAATTATTTTGCCTGAGGATACATCCAACATGTGGGGTGGAGAGCTGTGAATCAAGCTGCTGATCCTCAGAGTGATATATGACTGCTCTGCCTCTAAGTCACAGACGCCCCAACTCCACAGTCCCTATAGTGCACAACATTTACACCTTTTTTTTCTTGGTGATATGGTAGTTTGAGTGCACTGAAGGGTGTAGTGTCTAATGTAACAAGATCTGCTGACACAATGCAATGTCTTGCATGAAGTGGAAGCGATTTCAAATGTAGTAAAAAATCTTGTTACGATATTATACCTGCTGCAAGAGCCTCCAAACCAAACCTGGGATATCTATGCGTATAGTGCAACAACAGTCTTTGCGCTACATACTGTATATGTGCTTCAAGTGGTCTCATCTCAGCTATAAATACCATCAGACTGAAGACCCTTGACCCCCGTCGTCTCTGCAGGCCTCACAGCCTCTGTTCATCGCTCCAGCCACCCCGCTCCTTCTGCCCAGGCAGCTTCACAGCGTGCCCTTGAATAGACCACCTCCGTACCCGCTGCCACGCCAGCTAACCTCCTCGTTTTACCCCCCTGGCTTTGCAACTGTGCTGCCATCTGTCTGTAGCCCCGCTGCCTCGGGGGCGCAGCCACAGTCAGAGAACACGGTGCAACCACAAGCAGGAAAAGAGCATAAAGAGCAGGAGGGCCGAAGCAACACAAAACGAGGAGTATGATTGAGAAAGAAAGGCTGAGCTCAAGACAATGTGGCCAGATATAGAGTGATTTATTAAAGTAAAAGCTGAGAGAGCAATGAATAGATTCTTAAAATAACTCTATTCGGGCTATAAAAAATAATAAAGTCCGCCCAAACGTGCACATTTATCATATTTTAAAGCGTTGACACAACGTTTCTTCCGTGACATTCATTTCAACGTCTGAAATTGACCCTATCCACAGATTTTCATATCCAATTACCAATACTCATTTGCGCAAACCGCCTAGACAATACATAAATACACATAAAAATCAATGAGCAAAAGATTTTTCTTTCTCTTTAGGGCAATTTCATACAAATAAATAATTAGGGAGAATATTTGCTGTAACTTTTCTTTTTTTTTCATTTCCATCTTTCATTTAAATACATAGTTCATATGTAGTGGGGAAAAATGCCTTTTCTCAAATGAAATATATATGACTACATCAAAAGGAAACAAATACGGCGTGTGTACCCTACTGAGCTGTCTATATTAAACCTAATAAATCAGCTCTGTCCTGGACAAGCCCAAGCCATCTGTGTTCCTTAGATACGTGCAAAGATGACTCATCCTAATATGAATGATGTATACTGTAACTTGTTTTGGAAGGAAACTCGTTTCTGGAAAAAAACAAAAAAACAAAAAAAAAACAGGTGTAAGGCTACATGAGTCTGCAAAGGTCAAGTCTCTAGATCATCAAAGTGAAAGCAGCTCAAGTGTGAAACTCCAGCGTGTGGGCTACTGGCATCAAGAGAGTGAAATGATGTCAGTGCGGCCAGCAGCCAATAGGAAATGCCTGAGGCCCTTGTTTGTTACCATATGTTGGTGTTAAGAATGAGGGCTAAGTGGGCGGCTTCACGTATAAAACTGTGCTGCATCATCAACAAGGACGACAAAGAATCTAGTTCATTCTCGGCTTTTGATTACATGCTGCTCTTGTTTTTATTCGCCAGTTTGGATTTATTGGATGAACTTTCATGGCCAGACTGGGGCTGTGGTACGGCACAAACTGAGTAAATTTTGGTTGTGATTGCTAGAAGGTTTTTATGGCTGCTTTTTTCAAAACTGTATCAATCAGCACATGCATGTATTAAGTCGTTGGGTCTTTAATACTGAAAGGGGCATTCATTTGATTTCACATATCACGATCACTTTCATCTCTCATCATTTTCTGTGTCTCCATCAGAAGCTTTGCTGAGTCTGAGGAAAGCTCCCCTTGGGCCTTCTTTTCCTTTTCATATGTTATAAAAAGTAATTAGATATAACAAAAAAAACAATAAAAGCAAATGATTTACTCAAATGATGCTGACACTTTAGGGCCTGATAGCTTAAGATCAAAGATAGATTTTTCCAACACTGGTGAACATTTACCCTCTTTAAATGGTTCTAAAATGTTATTGGCCTGGACATTATTGAGTTGAACAGCTGTTACTGTTGAAAAGGGTTACTACTGCTTATACACTATGACATAAAACCTGGATGGTAACTCCTACCCTACCTATACACAAGCACATTCACATGACACATTTAGGAAGACAAGCAATCTTTGACCTAGAGAAAACCTCACTGCAGCCATCACATCCAGCCAGTGGATGTGGATTCTGTTAACCACATAATAGGGTAATTTGCAGAAAAATGTCATTTCATTCTCTTCCAAAAAAAAGAAGACCCTGAACATGTCAGGAAGACTTTCATTCAATAAGTTTTGAACTATGTTCCCTATTCTAAAAGAATCTCATCCTATTCCATTAAAAATCTCCCTCCAATCAGGTGATGGAAGTCTTGATTCACCACTCATACCTTACATTTATCTAACAAACTGTAAGCTCATATTGTGAAAAAAAAAGTTTCTAATATAATTCCCTTTCTTGATTTTTTCTGCATGTTTTTATATATATAATACTAAACCTTATCTAGAGTAAAAAAAAAATGAAAGTGACCTTTTCTATGATCTGGAACCTTTAATAATATCCTGAGCTCCAGATTATGTAGAGTGAGTTATCTGTGGGTCTGCGATGGGGTGTGGCATTTTAGACTACAGCTAGTTATAGACTCCAAGTAGCGGAGTCAGGTGGGTGAGCAATGGTGTGTAATTTATTCCTCTTATCTCCGCTGATTTAGGTCAATGCCTGAAAAAAAATTATATAAAGCATACTAAAGTCTGCACATGAGAGGTGAGAGCAAGAGCGAGGAGGGGGGAGATGGAGCATGTTACTCCCTGTGACCCACAAAGTGTGTGAGCAAATAGAGTACATGAATGTTTGAGCACATTTTGTGTGTGTGTGTGTCTATGCTTGATACAGAAGCTGTTAGCTCAGTTCCACTGGGTCCCCGTGCGCACTGCAGGGAGGAGAGAGCGCATCATGGTCTCCAGGCAGGAGAGGCAATGGGACGTGCCCAGAGGACTGGTACAAATCACCACTGTTAGCACTGTAATCTCCAAACAAGTTTTCACAACCACCCTGCTCCTCATATTCGGTTCCCCCTCAAGTGTGCAGTGAACGTGGGATAGCTCGGGCCTATTAAAAACAGCTGATGTAAGAGCCCGAGCAGAGCAGGGAGAGCCATAGTGTACAGTAACAACTAACGCTGCATTTTTCAATATGTCATTGTCCGAAAAGCTGCATTTATTCTATATGCTGGACCTCAAGTAGGTCAAAATCCGTAGTGTGATGCCAGCCGCATATAGAAACGAAATCTGTGAGCTAATTGTCCGGTAACCTTATTCGTCATGGATATATAGCAGCACTTTAACTGGCAAAGACATTACACGCGTGGCCATATTTTGTCATTACACCATGTAATAACCATGTCAGTAGCCATGTCATGCATATCATGCAAGACATACTGAGGCCAAGGGGTCCAACAAATGCACTGCCTGTTGGTACATTTAGAAAAGGCAGGGGTAGGTAAAGTTATGTGTTTAAATAATAATTACATTACAGTCATACAGCAGCTCCAGTAGCTTCTGTTGCCACTTGGATTTTATATTTCATAAACATGCATCCTGCAGAATTAAAAGCAAACGCAGCCACAGGTAGCTTCAGAACATGACAAGGCTCTACTTTTTGAATGAAGCAAAGATTTAATTGCTTTGATACATTTTTTTTAGTTTGATTTCAATTAATATATTGATTATTGACATGATCAATCAATTAGTTGTTTGGTTTATAAAATGGTGTAAAATGCCGATCACTGTTTCCTAAAGCTCAAGATTTAACCTAAAATGTCTTTTTTTTGTCCGAACCAACAGTCCACAACCCAAAGATTATCACTTTATTATTATTTATTATTTATTATAAAAAAGACTCAATTGATTAATCGATTGTAAAATTAGTTTTATTGTAATAGTTGCCAACTATTAATCGATTAATCATTGTCAGACACAGGAAGTGTCACAAAAGAGTCAGCTTCCCTGCTGTCACCCAGAATGCTGCAAAAAGATCTGGTAGTCCAACAGGGTTGCGCCATATGACAAATCAGCATCGATGAAGAAGCTTTTAGAGGCCACTCGCTCATCAATAATGACCATGACCTCTGTATTACAGGCTTGGCCATAGTTCTAATAGCAGTTTTAATGGGATTGGATCGGAGCTTTTGGCTTACATGGATGTATGGGATGATTCAATTAAACGGAATTTGTGCCTTGATCGGCACATTGTGCTTTCTTAATTAATGTGTCATTGGTACAGACACACACACACACAAAAAGAAAAAAAAAAAAGTAATACCCAGCATATTCCCTGCAGATCAAGAGCCCGGCTGAGTCAAGGCATCTGTGTTCCGGGACAGATTTATCAGCGCACAGAACATGGCTCTGCTCGCTTCAGCAGCCTGCTGCTATGCAAAGGCTGGTGCTGTCCAGGGTGCTGAAACTCACTCTGCTAGAATTCTGCCTGAATCAAACATCACTCCACATTTGCACCCTATAGTGCGCTATGTTCCCTTTCCACCATTTAGTGTTTCTTCGTGCATAAGTGAACCGTTATGCAGAGCCCTAAAAAACTCTCACTGGAGCAAAAATGGAAGGCTGTGTAACACTCTTGAATTTTACGCACACCAGAAAGAGCTGGAAACAAATGGAACAAGAAGTTTAAAATACTGTATTATACTTCCGCGTTGTTTTGTATGCTTTTTTTTGTGAGGCCGTTTCTACAGGTGACAAAAACTAATATATGCTTTAATATGTTGTGGTTTGTGACTTTGTTCAATGGTATTTACAACCTAATCCTACAGATAATTAAAATAAATGCATCATATTTATACATCGAGACCATAGGTGAGGGTATGTAGATTCTCAAATTTGATTATTTCTGGTTTCTTTAGTCTTCTTACTATAGGAAACTGGTGATCTTTGAGTTGTGGACTGTTGGTCTGGACAAAAAAAGACATTTTAAGTTGCATCTTCAGCTTTGGGAAACATCTATTGACACCTTTTTACACCATTTTACTAACCAAACAACCAATCAATTAACTGTTTCGATAATCGAGAGATTGATCGATTATCAAAATAGTTGCTAGTTGCAGCCTTAACACAGTTAAAGACTCTCCTGCGGGTCAGCCTTTCCTCCTTACGAGTCCAACAACACAGTGGAAGGCTTTTAATTTCCTTTTTATGACTGTATTCCTTCTAGTACAGTTATCTGATCTGGCGATGTATTTAATTTACCAACTCCTGAGAGGCTTTGGCAGAGCTGATCAATTTCCCCACAGGGATCAACGAAAGCACTTCTTAAAAATACTCTAGTGTAAGTGCCTATCAAGCCAACACTCGCTCTATGGAAAGCTTCAAACCACTTTCGCTCATCTCTGCAGCAGTTTAAAGTCTGTCTGCCGGCCACATCACACCCTCCGTTTCCTTTCGCTGTCTTTTCACACTCCGGCCTTAATGTATCCCTCCTCCCCACCGATCCCCTGTGTTTCTCTGTCCCCGACAGCAGTGTTTATGGGGTACGTGGCCCAGGACTCCCCTCTGCCCTCTTCATCTATCACTGACTGAATCTGGCAGGTTCGTTAAAAGGGAGGGACACTGTGGCTGCGAACAGGTTTGAAGATTCAACACACTGATTTATGTGTGTCTCTACACGTGTGTGTCTGCGTGTGTGTATGTGTGTGTGAGAGAGAGAGAAACCAGCACTGCTGCTGTGTGTATTACAAAATCACTGATTGTAGAAAGTAGAGATAATTAGATAAATACAATAGGACTTCTTTCACCTATGAGGTTATTTTGGTGTTGTGCCAAAGGAAGGAGGGAGGTGACTGAGGACATGTAAAAAGTAGTAATGCAGTATTTTTGGTTACTGTGACCATTTTCAACCACAGCAAGAATTGTACGAAATTTAAGCCATTTATCAAGCAACATTTTTTTATTACAGCAACAATATCCACTGATTCCTGCTCATCTTAAATTTCATCTTAAACGATGAAAATGTTTTAGTCAAAGCCCTACAACATAATGCCAAATTTGAGAACTTTGGATTAATTACGATTTTTTTGTTTATAGTAATTTCCTTGCTAAATATATGATGCTTTCACAAAACAACTATACTGACCCCTTATTAACAAAGAGTTTCCAATACCTTCTCAAAGCTCACTAGTGCTGCAACTAACGACTATTTTGATGATTGATTAACCTATCGATTGAAATTGATTGATAATTGATTGCTTGTTTGGTTTATAAAATGATGTAAATTGCCGCTGACTGTTTCCCAAAGCTGAAGATGCAACCTAAAATATCTTCTTTTTTTTCTTTCTTCTTTATTTAGATCAACAGCCCACAACCCAAAGATCATCAATTTATTATTATAGAAGACTAACGAAACCAGAAAATAATCAGATTTGAGAAGCTTAATGCAATAGCTGGCAACTTAATCGATTAATCGTTGCGGCTCACAATAACCAACTGTAAAAAATTCAACTAATGAATGATCCATCTCAAGCTGGTTTCATGCATCTGTGATGGAGGGAATGAATCAGTGTGAAAAATGTATGATTTTGTGAGGATATGAGGGGGGGAAGAAAATCAAATACATTAAAAATGTAAGATTTTTTTTTTTGCTTTGATCACTTTAAGGTGCAGAAAGCTGGCGAGGTAATGGGGCTCCTGCACAGGTTTTCCAAATCAGACCCACACAGCCACTGCCTCTTTGTTAATGATCTCCTATAGGCCATCCATCATCTCACCATGGCTAATTAGCAATTAGGACAACTTCTTGGCTTCCTTTCAACGAAAGCTGCCGCCCCCTCGTCTCATTCCCTCCTCGCCCTGTTCCACTATCTCCCACCCCCTAGCTTCCTGATTCACTCCTCCGCCCTTTTCTCCATCTCCTCTTCTTCTCCTCTGCTCCAAAATGTGGCTCCACTCCTCCATGTGCTTAGTGTCCAGAGGGGTTTCCTCTCTTAGCTCTTTACCCGTCACAGCATAGTGCATGCAACTTCCTGAACTCGATTTAACCTCAGCCTTTAAAGGCTAAAAAGCTCCATTATATACCGCCTCACACCAGGGCCTCTGACAGGTGTTCAGTGCTGCTCGGGTCTTCGTTCTCTGTTCTCCAAGGGCTTGTCTGTTCAACTGCCTGACTGCCTTGTTCTGCCACATTTCAGCTACAATTTTTTTCTCCCTCCTACTGCACAAGTTTGCACAGACATGACTGTTCTCCTCAGATCCAGGCACACGCACGAAAGCATGCAGGTGTACGCGCAGACAAACAACAGCCGCAGGAACACATGCCTCAAAATGCTGTCGCATGCTAGTCTGCTCTGGCATCCGCAGGGACCAGGCATGACGTAGAGTTTTTTTGCTGTTGGCATCATTTCTTTTTTACTCCATTATCATGGATAAAGAAAGTAAAAGTGTCCACAGAGAAAAAGCTCAAAGTTGCCCAGAACACAATATCTTTAAGTATTTTTTTCAGACTAAATGAATCGAGTGATTGGAGAAATGATTAAAAAATGAGATTAGTTGGCTACAGTCCTAACCGTAATTTAATTTAGATTTGATTTATATTTAGGCTTGGGCAATAAAACAATATATATACATACTGTCAATATCCACATCAACACCATAAGAGTTCAATCTATTGATTATTTAATTCAAGGTTCACATAAAAGAACAAACCAAGGCTGCACCCTCCTTTCTTCATTAGCATCATATTTCCCTTGATAATGGAGTAATCGTTGAATCAAACAGCCAGTCATTTAACAGGCAAATCAAGGTTAATATAAAGTGGTTACATACAGCATTTAATCTCCTAGATCTTGATAAAAATAGATCAATAAAAATAATCAAAAATCATTGTTATTGACTGATATGAAATATTTTATATCAATATATGTTCTCACTATATTTCCTGCCCCTTACATTTATGTAACCCCCCCCCAAATATTTAAAAAAGACTCATCAATAATTATTTATATTGATTAATATTAGCACATTTTTAATATCACCAGCCCTATTTAATCTTATATAGTCATGGTTTGATATGTATCACTTTCTCACGCTTTAAAACATCCAGTCATTCCTTTTACGGCATTTGCTTCCCTCAGTCCCAACTACATTGATTATTAATGAACAAAAATAAAAACTGCATGGTGGTGAGGGGGGATATTTCGTCAGGAAACCAGGAAGTCCCTGTCAGAGTTATAGTATCCCACTGGATGGCTAAGTGTTTCTCTTTGGTCTCTGTGGGGACCTCGGTGCACCATGGAGGGGGGAAATGAATAGCTCTCCGGTGGCTACTACTAGCAGGTGGAATCTCAGTCCCAAGAGGCTGAGGCTGACCATCAGAGTCGTGACTCTGGTGTGATGTTCACGGCTCTGGGATGTAAGAGCTCTGTATGTAGCTGAGCTTGTCCTTGTGCTTTTACTTGTTAGATCAAGTTGCATTGTGTTATTATTGAAAATAGAAAGCCAAGAAATTAACTGAGTCAGAAAATGGCACATCCGAGTTTCCCAAAGTCCAAGGTGATGCTTTGCAGTAACGAGTCTGACCAAAAGTCCAATTTACAGAGATATAAAGACAGAGGAGATGCAGCAAATGACAATGGAAGCGAGAACTGGTTGATTTTCTGCTATTTTGCATAAAAGATGACACACATTACTCGATTATCAAAACAATATCAACTGAGCTCTAGGGAGACGCAGGGTTGTAGTCTACACCAGTGTGGAACCATTTGAAAGAAGTGGGAATAATACAACCAGTATGTTTGCCCTTCAATCACCCAATTTAAAGCCCCTCTGAAACTGCAAAGACCCGTTAATGAGGAAAGAGAAATATACAGATGCCAATATTAACTTGACCTTCCTGCATAAATGTCTCTCCTCAAACATTTACCATACTAATGAAATAGTTAAGGTTATCTATTTAGCATTCTTCATTTTACTTTATTCTAATGTGTGTGGTGGTGTATTTTTGCTTATAGCCAGACAGTATGATGCCATACTGAGATATTTACATGTTTTGGTGTAGAGCCACAACTAATAACTACTTTATAGTCAATTCATTTATCAATTATTGAAATGATTATTTGATTAATCGTGTAAAATGTTAATTGTTGTTTCCCAAAGCTGAAAATGCAGTCTAAAATATCTTGTTTTGTCCAGACAGACAAAAAAGAGAGACATAAAAAAACAGAGATCATCATTAACTATTATAGAAAACTAAAGAAACATTGTCTTCTGATTGATTAATCGATTATCAAAACAGTTGATGATTTGTTTATCATTTGGCAACTGATCAATTAATAATAGTTGCAGCTCTACTTTGGTGTAATAAACCAACCATTTTCTGGGGTTTGATTCGTTTTTTTTGGACTTGTAAGTGTTTTAGCCACTTACACATATGATCAACAGGCGACTGCAACAAGTTCATACCATTTTCTGATAGATAGATAGATAGATAGATAGATAGATAGATGAGCGTTATTCAAGGCTTCAACAGTATGATGCATCTATCCACTACACAGCAGCAGTGAAGAGCCACACCATATACTGCACCACTTCCAGCTTTCCTTTTATCTCCCTTTTCCACACTGTTGAATGTACTTGACTGACTCATTACAGGGCACAAAAAAAGATTCTTCTAGTTCACTGCCTGTCAGCATGAGGCTGGTGTTAAGACTCTCTTTGTGGGATTTTGTGTCGCCTCATGTAGACCTCGAAGGCCTCTGTGTTCAGGTTTGTTCACCTTCAATCCTCCCGTTCCACTGATAAATGGAGCTACTTAATTCAAATTCTCTGAGTACTAATAGGTAGCCTAGTCCTACCAGACGTTTCTTCTACGTTTCATTCGTACAGAGATGCGGCGTTCCATCTCTACTGGGAAGTCGGGATTTCGGAGTTCAGTGAAATTTCATCTGGTACGCCCAGCTGAAGCCGGAAAGTCGATGATCCCCAAAGTTGACATCCCAAGATGGCTGCGTCAGCTGCATGTACATATGAAAATACTGCTATAGTCTTACTGACATTTTTCATGTGATGTTTGTAAACTACAATGCAAAACGTACTAACAATGGTTAACAATGGCCTCTGAATCAGAAAAGTGCTAAAACTCTGAGTTCTGACTCAGAAACTCGAGGCAGAGTGAATGATGTCAAAGCAGGATGGTATCAAACAAGGCTTCTTATTTTACACATTAGATGTTTATGCAAGGGGGGAAAGGGAATACAATGCAGGTAGAGTTGACACCTCATTGGAGGATCCCCCTCATTGCTGCGTTAAAGAGCACAAGTTATTCTACTTCCAGCATGTGGTGTTTCTCTTACTCCCTCTCCCTCTGGTAGCTAACATACTTCCCCAGCAGTACTCTTTGATGCTCGAAAGACATCCAAACAAACATCACTTTACTGTGGCTGGCCAAGTTTTCAGAGTTTGCACAACGGAACGCATTTACCTCCAAAGTCGGACTTTCAAACTTGGATCTTTCCGAGTTCCAAGTTCAATGGAACATTGTATTAACTCGGCTTTAACTTGGTTGTGACTTTGTTTCCAGCTATGACATCTGAGGTTAATGCAACGCAGCATAAACTCACGTGAACGCAGGTACTTTGTTGAAGTTTAAAACTAGTGGCTCCGCCCAGAGCCACACAGCCAATCTCCTGGATATTCAGCAATGTTGCATAATATTCCACAATGGACCCGAACTCTACAACCACAAACCGACTACATATCACGCTAGCGCACGACCTAAAAGTCTCACGCTCTCAGCCACACCCCCTGTTCACTGATTGGACAGCTAAGTATTTGTTGGGAGAAATATCCAGTCTATGGAGAAAACCAACAAAGTATGTAGGAGGATGGAGCCAGGCTACCTAGCAGGCAGAAAGGGGACAAAAAGATTCATGTTTTAAAGTGAGTAGGTTGGTTAATAGTATCTGTGAATGTACATCCTCAGTATTGTTTCATGCCTTGTGTAAGCTATTTCAGTGGCACTACTACCATTTTTGTACATAAATACAACTTCATTTTAAAAAGGTATCCTAAATCATCACAAATGGACATTATAGCCTATAAGACCTGCCGACTCACAATTTCTCACATTTTACTCGGGGCGATTATTGGATGTTGCTCTGGTTTGGGGTGAGTGAGTCATTGTCACATCTCGATATCAGCTTTCACAGAGTTTGATATCTCCGTCTTCATTAGGTGGGCACTTACACCTGCAATCCCCAGAGATTTTTCTGATGTCAGACCTCAGAGGATTATCCAGGTTTCAGTAAGACCGGAGGAGGAGGATGTGACACACTGATTAGTGGACGCTGGTAGTTATGGGTCCAACCATTTTAAGTCGACATGTGAGCAAGGACATAGCCCATACTATGGGCTAGGTGCTTGGAGCAAAATGACAAATTCCTGTCTTTTTTTTCACAAAAAGAAATGACATTCATCTGCACCTAGAACTGAAACGATTAGTCTATGAATCAAGTGATTGAGACACAAAATTAAAGGAGTAGTTTGAGATTTTGGTATATATGTTCACTTTCTACCAGAGAGTCACAGTAGATGAAAAGACTGATGCCACTCTCACATCTGTAAAGTAAATATTAAGCTTAGCTTAGCACAAAGGCTGGAAAAAGGGAGGAAGCAGCTAGCCTGGCACTATCCAACAGTAGCAATGCGGATGCATCAAAACACATTAGACAGATTAATTGATGATGAAAGTTATTGTTGGCTGCAGCAGCCCATTGGAAAGAAGAGTTTTGTGCATCTGTGTGGAATTATTACAGATGCTCCCGTCCTGCTTCTGAAACATGTCCAAAATGTATCTCTGCATTCCACCTACCTGATCACGCAGCTGTGCACGTCACAGCAAAGAGAAATTACTGTATTTCTGAATTGCTAATTTACCGAATGGAGCCACAGGGATCAGCCCTGTCTGGAAACAATCCCCCGGCCGCAAAGTTTCAAGGTGTCCTCTCCACACCATTACCTAGGTCGAAATGCTGCAATGACAAAGTGGGACTTTGAGGGAAAGTGACATTTTACTTGCAGGCCAATCTAAAGGATCATTATCCCAGCAAACTGATTAACACGTTTTTATAATGCTTATATACTATTTATATAATATTTATATATTAGTGAAATCAGCGGCTCAAAGAGGACATCCCTATTTCCATTAGACAAACCCTCAAAATAAAATAGTGCCAGCAAAAGAGAAAACATCGTCGGCGTCAGACATGAACACTCTGAACTGTCACTTCTCACACTTAAAAAAATAAAGTGATTTACGAAATGGCAAAGTGCTCCATTGACCTGTCTTTGTCTGGGAGTGCGGGGGTTTCATCTACTGCGCCTTCGTTCCAACAAGAGAAAACATCGCTCCGATTCTCCGTGGTGGTCTGCTGTAACGTCCCCTCCCTATTGACTCTTGAATAAGTGGATGAATACGGTGTCAGCCTCTGCAAGAGCCACTGTGTTTGGAAGGGGGAGTAAAAAAGGCAGCCAAAGTAATCCTTTGGCAAAGACTGTTGTCCCAGATGCTATAGCGCACTGAGAGGGATGGGCAATGTGTACTTTGGGTCACCAGACACTGACATTGTCCTTGCGATGACAACTGTATTCACTGTCTTTCACTGCACAGTAGCCTATACAGTCACATCTAAGTCTCTGTCATGCAGTTGTGCATATCCCAGCATTTCCGAGGCTCGATACGGAGCGTTCCCTGATGGCCTCGGCTCTCATCGCCAGCCCCGGCTGATCTGCCAAATGTCCGTGTTGTTTATTCAGGTGTGTCAAAGACTCGGTGTGACATTAGCTATCACATCCATGCATGTGTGAATTAAATCCTCCATAGGAGGTTTAGAATCCGAGCGAGGGCCGCTTTTAAAAATGTACCACGGGGCGGCTGATGAGAGCAGACAGGTGTGATAACCAGGGATGTGAAAAACACAGACCTCATTAGTGAACAGTTGAAAGGTGAATGGCAGTCTTTTTTTTCTGAATCATTCAGCTAAGCATCCTTCATGTGCGTAAAACTCACCCGTGTGTGGGAAGAAGCAAGTGACTCTTTCCAAAGCCCACACCATATGACCATAAATAGCCTGGCTTATGTAAAAAAAAAAAAAATAAAAAACAGGTATTTTGCACTGGATGTGGTAAATCAAGAGTGAGGAGCGACAAAACACAACAGGAGCCACATGGGGTTCACAATTGCAGGAGTTCCTGAGTAGGGAGTGCAGATCATCACTGCCCCCCCCATCCCCCCTGCCCAGCTTCTTATTAATGAAAGATCAATTCATTATTCTATATGCAGCGGGTGGCTGCTGGGAGATAAACACAGGCTCCATATTAAAAGCACACCTGCAGGATCCATGAATTGGCGGATCGATCTCCACGTGAGTGAAACATTTTCCACCCATAGCCTGCGTCACGTGGCCAGCCGGTCATTGATCATAATAGTGATCGGCTCCGTATAGGGGGGGTGGGGGGGGGCAGAGCTGTCAAAGCAGTGACAAAGCTATGGGCTACATTAAGATGTAGGCTACATCTTTTATTATTATTATTATTATTATTTCTATTCTTTTTTTATTCTAAATCCCACCTAAGGCATATACCCATGTGCCTCCTGAATGAGGAGGATAATGGTGGCACAGATGAGGCAACAAATACGTTCAGCCACATGCAAGCAGCGCATTTGGAGATGTCAGATACAGGCGTATGCGCTTGAAATGGTGACGCTTTGCATCACACGGAGGGCAATGAAATAAAAAAAAATAATATATATATTTACAAAAGGCCTTTACATGCTGATTCCTAAATAGCTAATACTTTCAGCCATAACAATCCAACGGGCTACAGGCGTCTGTAGAACGCGCAAATCCGTCAGGAGCACGCAGCCTCTCATACACGCCGATATGGCACATTAATTTTCAATTTGCAGCTCCGCGATTTACTGTTACAGCCCGCGTTTAATGTTGGAAAGCAATACGTGCGTTAATTATCCCTTTTGGTGTCCGATCTCCCACTGGGCGAGCGAGGATGCCTTTTTTTTTTGGAGAAAACCGCTGCAATCGCCAATGAAGCGGCTAAACACTTCGGCGGTATATACGGACAAATAAATAAACCAGACAACGACGCGTCTTGTATTTACCTGTGCCGTGATCCAAATCGATGCCCGGTTCGGTGAGTATGTTCGGGTCACTTTGAGATCTGCATCGTTGCAGACAGCCGTCTAGTCCGTCCGATGTAGCCATTGGGGAGACAGCTCAGGAATCCTGAATAAAATGTTGGAAAAAAAAAACAACCAGAGGCGGGCAAGGTCAGGAAGGAAAGCAGCGAGCGAGTGCAGATTTAATTTGCTCTGACAACAGCCGCTTTGAGCAACAAGGGAGCCATGGCTGAGCAGAAATTGCGCGTGTGTGTGTGTGGTGTGTGTTTGCGTATGTGTGTGTGTGGGAGGGGTGATATGCCCCCGATGATGCCCGTCCCTGTCCAGAAACACGGCCAGATATTCCACACCGGCATGCTGAATACAATGGTACATGTATGGAGCCTTGTTGCTGAATATTTTATTTCATTGCTCTTATTCGGGGCAGCTGTTATGATCTAAACACCTCTTGCATCTTCTGTAGACTACTGGGTCTATAGTAGGCTTTATTATGGTCTCAAGCATCACGCATAACGCTTGGAAATGCCAGATAATCCCATGCAAAAGCATCTCAATGAATTAATTGGTGAATTTTGGGGGACAAAAAAATATATTAATTGGTTAATCCATTGGTCACCATTCATGAATATACAGTAAGCATGGGCCGTACTTTTATATTCATAGGCTACTTTATATTTTACGTAGCCTATTGCTTCCTTTCGTTGTGTCTAAGGCCTGAGACAAACATCATTATGTGCATAAACAAGCAGGCATTTCCTAAAAAAATAAATAAATAAACCAGACAATTTATGTTAAAAACATATCATGGCAGTGACTGGAATGCATCAGAACTGTAAATATATAAAACATAATATTATAAAATTTGCCAAGATAAGTCGGATACTGCTCCCCCGTTCGACCCTGCTCGTTAAATAAAAGTGTTTGCTTAAAACAAAGCAGGTTCACGTTAGTGCCACAGGGTTCCGCACGGAGGCAGCTGATTGGTCGGTTCGACGTATGACGCGCCAACGCGGAAGTGAACCGCTACCGCTCCGCCGGAGGAGGAAAATGGCAGCTCGCAGATACAGCTACCCGGCGTTGCTGTTCGTTCTTTGTAGTGTCTCTGGGTTTCTTTTCGCAGGAAGTCAGGACGCGACGTTAATTAACGTTCACGATGCCACCGAGCTCGGTGGAGGACAAACAGCCGCCGAAACAGCGGAGCAAACGGCGGAGGAGCCGCCGTTGGAGGAGAGACGGTGGGAAGCTACTCCAGGTGCCGCGGTAGCCGATACGGAGCCCTCCACGGGGGACTCCGCTGAGCCTGGAGCCGCGGTTCCTCCAGATGTTCCTCCAGATGTTCCTCCAGAGGTTCCTTTGATGGAGCTTCAGTCGAAAGATAGTTTTCAGGAGGAGCTGGTCATCAGGCCGCTGCACTCCGGAGACATTTACGCCAGCTTCCAGTTCCGCACCCTGTGGCAAACAGATTTCATGAGAGGAAACAAAGGTAATGTTAAACTAAAACAGCAGTAAGTAGACAGCCTACATTCATGTCTTACACTTTTGATTATTTTTGTATCTATTTTTCTTGCTTTGATATTAATACCTTCCATTTTAATGGATGCTTATTTGAATGTGTTTGAAGTTAGGGCTGAGACTAACAGACGATTAATCAATACATTATTTAACCCATTTATCAAATAGTTGTTTGGTTAATGAAGTAAAAAAAAAAAAAAACACAAAACAAAAACTATTCAGAAAAGACCAGCCCCACCCCACACATGTCATTAGTCCATCATTGGTTCAGTGTCTCTTCCATCATTGTTCTTCCATCAGTGTGTTGAACCACAAACTGTCTTCTCTAGACTATGAACTCCTGAACATTTCCTTTGAGTACAGGGTATTATTTATTATTTATGTTTTCATGCGGAAGCACATTAAAAGGTTTGTGGCGGAAGAAGGAATGTGATCAATACGATTTGAAACATGTTTTCTTGACATATGTAGCTGTTTATCAAGTAATTAAATCCAGTTCTGTAAGTGCTTTCTTGATGCACAGTTAATCCAGTGTCAAATTACATGTTTTTTTGCATAATATTTTATACAAAATAATATAAATACTAGAAATGCATTTCAGTTCAACAACAAAACGAAAGTTGACTCGGCACTTGAAAAACCTTAATCAAAAACTGGACGGTAGCAAAGAGTTGTATTACACTACATCAATTATAGGTGTTGTTCTTCCTGAGGTGTTTTCCATCTCTTTATTTTCCCATTTAAATTGAGGGTCTGGGAGCAGAAGATGTTGAATTAATTAACAGGCTGTAAAGTGTCTTGATGCAAATCTGTGCTATCTGGTTTTGGGCGATACAAATAAAACTGACTTGATTTAATAAACTTTATTCTTTGTCACAGATAATAACAGTGTTACCACACTCAAATGAATTATTACAGGCACCAGTTTTTTACATAATGTATGTTATCACATTACATTCATGTTATATTTCTAGTTTTTATATAAAATAGCTCTTAAATATGGGACTTGAAGGCATCTTACTGATTTATTTAATTGTGTCAACGTAATGAAACATACACTATTTAGTCTTTTAACCACTACTGTAAACTCTGATTTGTTGACAGAGTACAGTAAGCACGAATACCCACCCCATCATTTTCACAAGTACTATTTTCCTTTTAATATAAATTAAAACCATCACTTATTGATTATGTTGTTCATCATTTTCAAAGTTTAACATGAGTAATGTTCTATTTCTCAGTGTCCCACTACCGGCTGTTCCCCAAGTCTCTGGGTCAAGTTATCTCCAAATTCTCCGTGCGAGAGCTCCACATCTCCTTCACCCAGGGCTACTGGAGGACCATGCAGTGGGGGCAGCCCTTCCTGCCGTCTCCCCCCGGGGCTGAGCTCTGGGTCTGGTTCCAGGACTCTGTGACGGAGTGAGTACTGTCATCTGGTCGCTGCAGAGCATCACAGGCAAAAGTCAGTTGTTGTCATGATAGTAGAGTTTTGTGAGATCTGTATGCCAGCCTTATTAATTCAACATTAAAGACAATGCTGTGACTTGCCTAAACCTAACCCTTACCTTAATCACTGACCCAAAAGTCAGTGGTTAAGGTTTTGTGTTACAACTACTATCAATGTTTCCCACAGAGTAAGTAGTAGTTGAACCCTGTAAGGGCCACCAGTACAGTTTACTCATAAGTACTATAAATTGTGCTGATTGGCCAAGTAAAACCAGACTTATGATAAATCTGTTTGTAACCTGGGCATGTATCACAGGCTACAGTGGGCCGTAGCCGTCTTACTCCAAGATGCGTTCAGACCCTCAGGAAGTCCCAGGAAATCCCAAAACTATCACCTAACAGAACAGATTCTATGACTAATCTCATTCATTTGTAAACATAACAGTAGCGTGAGGAATAAAGTAGCAGCTAAACTGACTGATATCTTAGCGAAAGGTTTTTGAGAGACATTACAATACTTTTGTTACGTTGGCCGCAAGATCGGGGCAGGAAAAAATGGGACAACAGAGCTTTAATTTGTAACGAAAATGCTGGGAAGCAAAATGAGGAGGAGCACCGTGATACATAGCATTGTAACGCTGACAGAGTTCGTTGGTTGGTTGGTTGAAAACACCAGGCTAGACCAAGTGTACTCCCACTGGCATGTATACACGGCTGTTGATGTCTCTCTTTCTTGTTCTTTTGCATGTGAGCAAGAATGACAGAATCGCTTTGATTAAAAAAAAGAGGCAGAATCAATTTGTGATGCTCAGTTTTCATTCTGTGGCACTGTGCCATAGATTGGTCTAATGAGGGAAACACTGAATATAAATATATACACATCTCATATTTAATTCTACATTTTGTTCACTTTTGTAGAGAACTAGAAGGAGTGCATAAAGAAGTCGTGAGAGCCACACTTCACACACAGATCAGATAAATTTGGATAAAATTTACCAATTTTATTTCCACTGTCTTTGTGTCGTTATTTACTATTAACTGTTGAATTTCATCAGTGCTAATGCTGTTAGTTAGATGAGGGTTTGGGATCAGTCTCACAGAAAGATAAAAGCTTTTATAGACAGATTTTGCACCACTTCTCAAAAATTGGCCTTGTAGAAAATGCATGTCTTGACTGAATAACAACGAAACAACTATTTGTGATTTGAGTAGGAAACTTTGCTGCAACAATAGGCCTGATGCTGTTACCAGGAACTAGTTAGCCTGCTGTTGAGCTTTTCTACACTTACAGTACTGAATGCCACCATCTATGGCTTAAAGCTAATTCTCTGGATCTTGGTAAAAGTCACAGGAAATTTAGGAAAATCGGAAATTTGGAGAAATAAGAAATAAGTAACACTAGAATGCCAGGTGAAAATAAGAGGATGAATTCTGTGAACAGCCACAGAAGTTCAACAAACATGTATGTCTATGTTTGGTAAATCAGACTCCTTCATCGACCAGAGATGCACAGTATCCAGAGAGTCATTTCTTCCTTAAATAATAGTTGGCTGGAGAAACTCACAGCATGGGTTGAAATTGGAAGTCACCATTATGTTTGGCATCAGAAAAATGTTACTTTCAGTTACCACAGTGACACTGCAGTAATAAAGATGAGCTTAAAATTTTCAAGTACACTATTTTTGGGGAAAAATTGGTGTTAAGTGCCTATGTTTGTAGTACAAGGAGCTGAAATGACTTTATATCTAGAAATAGACTTAATTAGAGTTTTATCATATTGCTGCAGTTTTAAACCCTTTTCCTAACCTTTTTGTCTTTTTTTAGCGTGGATGGCACGTGGAAGGAGCTGACGAATGTTTTGTCCGGGATCTTCTGCGCCTCGTTGAACTTCATTGACTCCACCAACACTGTTCAGCCCAGCGCCTCCTTCAAACCGCTGGGTGTTGGCAATGGTATAGTGAGCCTGTTTCAGCTCAGTTCAACATGCTCATACCAAAATGTCCTCTCTGTGTTTTGTGTGTCAGGTTGCTCTCTATTAAAACTTACTGTACACTTAGGCTGATTTTGTTTTTTTTGTTTTGAATTTGTAGAGACGGACTACCGCTTCCTTCGCTATGCCACCCTCCCACGAGAGATCGTCTGCACTGAAAATCTGACACCTTGGAAGAAACTCTTGCCGTGTGGCTCCAAGGTATCAATCTCTACTCATCTGAATGATTGATTTACCTACATCCATAACTCGTGTTCAAATTCCAGTCACTGCAGTTAACAGTTTCTTCTTCCTTTCCCTTTTTTGTCCACTTTGCATTCACAGGCCGGCCTCGCTGTCCTGTTAAAGTCAGAAAAACTCTTCCACAGCAGTTTTCATTCCCAGACAGTGCACATCCGGCCTGTGTGTCAGGACTGGCAATGTAAAACCACATCATGGGAGCTGAGGCAGACTCTGAACGTCGTCTTTGACCTGCACACCTCCGGACAGGGCAAACGAGGTGAGCATAATGCAAAAACTTTGATGGCATAAGAATATAAAACCACCTTGTTGTTCCTGGCCTTGGTTAACTTAACTCGTCTGTTCCTCCAGAGTGGTCTCTGTTCAAGATGTTCTCTCGGACCCTGACGGAAGCCTGTCCGCTGGCGTCTTCCAGTAAAATCTATATCGACATCACAGACAACCCTGAGGTTTGCTTTACTCCCAATATTCTATAATCCCACAATCAGTATTAGTATTTTCACACAGCTTTTGTCTAAGAGAACATGGGTGTCCTTCGCAGGGGGAGCAGTTTGAGCTAACCCCGGCCACTTCCCTGCTCAGCCAGGCAGTGGTGCTGGGGGACAGGAGAACCTTCTCTGTCTATGACCTGACCCAACACACCACCTTCGGCACCATGCGCTCCCTCAACCTGCTTATTCGTTGGAAATCCAGTGAGGGTGAGTGAGAACAGCGGAGTATCTCGCAGCTTCCTAAGCCCAGCTGGACACGGTCTTGACTCGGCTAGAAAGACTGTAAACGAGTTAACAAAAATGTGTCCACTCACATTTGTTTGCCAGAATAAGATAACAGAGTGACAACCACTGTGAAATATCACAACAATGTTGTATGATTCATAATTGTATCATACTACAAAAATTGAACTATTTCGGGGTCACATGTAGAGTATTTGGTCTTATTTATTCATTTGACCACATTCTTTGTTCAGATGAATTCAAGGAAAATAAAATAGTTTGTATCAGATGAGGTCAAGCATGTTTGGCATG
The DNA here is from genome assembly GCA_030544235.1 of Lepturacanthus savala. Classification (NCBI taxonomy): domain Eukaryota; kingdom Metazoa; phylum Chordata; class Actinopteri; order Scombriformes; family Trichiuridae; genus Lepturacanthus; species Lepturacanthus savala. Next base: position 17,442,461 of record CM060480.1, read on the forward strand.
ACTGCACCACTGCTGGCTGTGAAACAGGTGGACTGAGGTGGGTAGAATTATACATAGAGATGGACCATACAGGTCAAATAATGCACTTTCTGGCAGAAAATCAATTTTTTTGGCTCAGTAGTTGTCATGAAAACAAGCTGGAATGAAATATGAGTACCGAGGATATTAAAGTAAAAAGTAGAAAGTACAGATAATTGTGTGAAAATGTAATGTGGAGAAGTAAAAGTCATCTGAACAGTAATTACTCCAGTAAAATATAGATGGTCAAAATCTCTACTTAAGTAAGGTAACAAAGTACTTGTACTTGGTTACTTACACCTCTGAAGGTGGTTGTATGCTGATACAGGGCTGAGTGAGTGGAAAAAGGTGAGAGGATTTATCAATGACACTATGAATGTGAGTTTGTACACAAATACTGAATGAAAAGATGAAAGCTGTCAGGAGAGGATGTTTCCAACATTATAATTATCCCAAACACATGTTTTAAAACTGACGAGACCAAGTATGTCCCCTGACTCAAATCCAATAAAACATCTTTGAAGTATTTTTAAAGAGGACTATAGAGCAACAAAAACCCTCCAGCAAAGAGCAGCTGCAAAGAATCATCTGTGAAGGATGACTCAATGTCTCTCCACAGATTTCTTTGCTGCTGTTATACATACTTTCATGCTCATATTGATGATATATATTGATATTGTTTTAATTCCCATGACTGTTACCAAAACTAAAGGCAGGCAATCCAAATGTTTAAAAATGAAAGAAAACAGTGTATTAAATGGAATGGAATTAGTATCTGCTTTATATTTTAGTGATCTCGGCCAGCCTACTGTATCTGTTGACTTTCTTGTTTATACAAGTTTATTTTTATGGCCCAAAATCATAAATCACAAATTTGCCTCAGGCGGCTTTACAGCCTCTGTCCTTAAACCCTCCATTTCGTATCTGTTCTGTTACAAACTGCACTACATTATGACTTGAGACTTTACCGGCATTTTAATGTCATGTATGTCTTAGTGTCTTTACTCGAAAATTGCATTAAAGCACCTTGTCTTCTTCTCCCGGCCTGCAGGTGACATGCTGCGCCCCCTGCTCCACGCTGAGCGTTACGTGGCTGGCTACGGGCTGCAGACAGGAGAGATTCACACGCTGATGTACAACAACCACCCGTACAGGTCGTTCCCCGTGCTGCTGCTGGACTCGGTGCCGTGGTACCTTCGCCTCTACATCCACACGCTTACGGTCACCAGCAAGGGAAAGGACAACAAGCCCAGTGAGTCACTTCAAAAGGCAGAAATAACATGTTTGTGGGCTCAAGCATGCAATTACAGTCTGAAATGAACATGGGAAGATTAAACATGACAGAGCCCGGAACTTGCAACTAGTCCCTGTTTTGAAAGAAATAAAATGTACAAAAGAATATTTGTGAAATGGGAAATTCCTGTGCAAATGTAGCAAAACTTTAGTTTGCTAGTAATTTAACGTTGTTAAGCTGATGTTTGTTATCTGATGCTAAAAGGTAGATTTAGCATTATATACAGAAAGAACTGTCCCTTTTCTAAAGTTATTATCAAATATCTGTCACAGAGAGCATTAAAGTTACAGAGAGTAACTTTATAACGTTTTAACTGCAATGAAAGGGTCAAACAGTCTCACGAGTAACTGAGAAATGAGAAACTTTAGTTTATGAATGACATATACACACACACACACACACACACACACACACCTTTCTTTTCCAGATGCAGAATCCGAAAACTTCTTGGCGAAGTGCCAATTTAGACACAAAACATTGAGAAGTCCACAGGAAGCCAACGTCACTTGTAAACTATTTTAACCAGCTGCAAATGCTGCAGCTCCATAGTTTTGTGGAAATGCTGTGGAGGAGTTCTTTACTTCTACTAACACAACAAACATTGTACAAACCTGTTGATTATTGTGTTTTCATTATTAAATACATTCCATGCTGTTATTTTTTGCTTGTAATGCATACATTTAGATACATTTATTATAATATTACTGTGTACAGCAAGAATCTGGTATAAAATACTGTGCAGATGCTTCTTTTCACCACAAGGAGGAGAACATGAGTCACATTTTTTTATTCTAAAGACATATGGAAGACATCTGTCTGCCTTGATGCTTGGTTTTTGCTCACGTATCATAAGTGTAATTGGAATGTTGACACATTATGTCACATGTGTATATAACTTTTGGAAGTTGCAAAGGACCGATGCGTGTTTCAACAGTGAATTAAATATATGTATATACGCGAATTGACTTTTGTTTCTCCTCCTCCGCCAGGCTTCATCCATTATGAGCCGTCTAAAGACCGTGTAAGGCCCCACCTCCTGGAGATGCTCATCCAGCTTCCTCCCAACTCGGTCACCGAGGTTACGGTGCAGTTTGAGCGGGCTCTGCTCAAGTGGACTGAATACACCCCCGATCCCAACCATGGCTTCTATGTCGGGTATGTACGCGCAGTTGTTTTTCCAAAACTGTTTATTTTAAGCAGTTGCTAAAAGAAGATTCAACTCATGTCGCACATGTATGATTTAAAGGGGTGTTTAAAAAAATCATTTTGACTGAAATCTTGCTTCTTCAACATTTAGGTCCTCAGTCATCAGTTCTCTTGTGCCAAGCATTGTCGCCATGGATACAAACAGCACTCGGGAGCGCCCGCTTTTTAGCAACTTGTAAGTGTGCGGTTTTCTCACTCTTGAGAAAAAAAAATGCCCGTTGTTTCCACTTATTCAACATGTCCTATAAAGAAACTCATTAGCCCAGAAGTAAAAAAAAAAAATATGATCAAATCTCCCATCTCCCTCCAGTTTTCCTTGTAAAGAAGAGTCCAGCTACTTTGTGCGTGTCTACACGGAGCCACTGCTGGTCAACCTGCCCACTCCGGACTTCAGCATGCCTTATAACGTCATCTGCCTGACCTGCACTGTTGTAGCCGTGGGCTACGGATCCCTATATAACCTGCTGACTCGGAGCTTCCAGATAGAAGAGCCCAGCCCCGGACTGGCCAAACGGATCGCCAACGTCATCCGCAAGATGAGAGGCGTGCCGCCGCTCTGAGGTCACACACACACACGACTGTCAATGGGCTCCGCTTTAAGAAAGGAAGTTTTCCTTTTTGGTGAAACCACTGATAAATATTTGATATTCATTCAGGGAAGAACTAAGTCCAGCACTGGTACGAATGTTTTGAAAACAGTTTTTGTTTCCGGCTAGAAGAAGAAAAAATATTTTCTTTATTAACGTATTCAGGATCATTTTCTGTCTGCAAAGGAGAAGCAAATGTCGATTTTGGATCTGGACCGAACAAAAGAGCTTTGCTGTTGTTTCTCAAGTATGCTGCAGTGGTAACTGCACTGAAGTGTTTCTGGTTTGGCTTTTTTTGTTTTTATGAATATTTGAAGCCATAACTGCACTCCCATCATAATATTAGGCAGGATGTCCTCAAGGTCATTTTCTCAAAGTGAAGCGTTAAAAATTTACTTCCTACAAATATGAAACTAATTTGGACATTATGAAGACTCCAAGCTCAGATAGGAAACAAGGGCAATCCGATTTCATCTCACTCAGAATGTAATATTTTCTCCAACCTCAGTTCATGACAGGTTATTTTATGACTCAAGAGATGATTTCCTGTGTCCAACTACAAATATTACACAGCAGACACATATTATAGAACAAGCTGAACTGTGGAGACATGGATTTGTATTAATTTACACATTCTTCAATATAGTCACATAAGAAGATGCTCACAAAAATGATAATGACGAATGTGTACCTTTTTTTGGACTGTTGTTTGTGAGCAGTCCCATTATTTTCTGGAGTGATTTGTTTAGCAAAAAAAGGGATTATTTCACATTGTTGGACGCATGCTTGAATTTTAAGGGCATAATTTCCACTAAGGATAAAAATCCTTAACAGTATTTGTCACCTTTACTTTTACAGCATCAGTCCATCAATCACTGTCGATGGTTTCTTCTTATGTTCCAGACGTCAAAGTCCAGATGAGACAAAAGTGTGGAATATGTTGTTGTGCTCATCTGAGTTGCCTTCAGTAAGCTAGTGGTAAGGATTTTTGACTCTGTTTGCCCCGTTTTTCGCCTGTCAGACTACATTCAGGTTTAGTGGAGGTCACAGACTCAGCTCAGCTCTAAAAGAACATTTTTCTGCAAACTCCTGCATCTTTTTTCAACATTCAATTAATATTTATAACAGTCAATATTCCACTTAAAAAAATGCTAAAATTGAACATCGATCAAATGAAATATTAGATTTGGTAGGAAAGGACAGTGCTCTTACACAGGCACATAAAAAATATATCCAGTATCAACAAAAAAATAAACTACAAAGACTCGGTGTGTTGAAAATCTATCAATTTACTCAGCCTTTTTACTTATTTATATGACTACTATTCATTTGGAAAGCGTATGATGAGTTTCATGATGTTATTTTTTAGATTTATATGAATATTTAAAACTTCTGAGACCTTATAACCTTGTTGAATGTTAAATGCGATTGTTTGCAGGCCCCCCAGTCTGCCTTTAAATTATTTGGGTTGTAAAATTTGTTCATTCTCCAGTTCAATTCAGTTTAGATGTGTCTTGGGCAAGTCTAAGTCAATTGTAATGGAAATGGACAGATTTTAATGATATCATGACCTGAAATATTAAGATGCATAGTTCTATTTTCTTTTAAAGTGGAAATAGACAGCTTTACTGCTTTAACTTAACATTATGAAGTAAATGGTGATCGCACAGTGTAATAGCTGTAGAATGACGCCATTGTCATTTAGATCTATAAGCTTTGCTTTTATTATGCAATTCTGTCTATAAACGGGCACAATGCCCTGGAAAAATGAAGGCTCTGTTTATGGCACAAGTTTCCGTTGTAGACGAAATTAATACACAAACTCAGACTTCTTTCTTCACCAATCCCTGCTATTGTTACTATACTGTAGGTCTTGCTTGTTTCCAAATTCAATCCAAATTGTGACAATTTCAGTTTACCTTTCAGGTGAGCATGTGTCTTTCTTTTCTTGGATTTTTAAAGCAGAGTTGATCATTTCTTCAAGGAGCTCTGAGATCTGAAAATGTTCAGATTGTCTTTGTGACAGTGACTTAATCTAGAATACAACTTGGAAACACTAAGGGTGAAAGTTAAAAACAAAAGTTGTATTTTTCCATTTTGTACTTTTTTTTTTTTTTTTTTACTAAGAACAACACTATCCTCTGTTATGCTTATCTGCCTACAGGTCCATTCTGTTTCACGTGCTGTGAAAAAAGTGAGCAGAATGTGAATGTTTTGGAGCGGTTCTGTGTTCGTTGTGAAAATTCATGCTCATTATTTCTTTTACAATAAACTGACAAATTTTATTGAAACAACTTCTGATGAAAGCAGGTACACCGTTCTTAACTCGTGCCCGAGCCAGAGCTGTATTACTTCCCGCTGAGTTCCCACATTTTTGTGTCAACAAACTTGGCCCCCACTTCTGGCAGACTCAGCGAGAACAAACACAGACGTCTCTGTGTTTTTCGCCGGTCACAGATTCTCACCCCTGCACGTTTGGCAACAGTGCAGAACACAAACAAAAGCAGAAAAAAAAGCAGCATTCCATACAAGTGCTGCTCATATCTGGTCAGCTGCGAACTATATTTTCTCTCTAAGCAAGTAGGTATACAGCCAGAGAACATACTGAACCTCTGCTTCCGCGGTTTGTTTTTTCAAGGATGCATACCTTTCTGTGATGAGTGCCGGATCACGATTCTCAACGTCGTAGCCTTCACTTCAAGCACACTTTCTAGTTTATATGTTGGAGGGGGAAAAAAAGGAAACTTGGCAATTCATAGATTTACAAAAAAGAATGATGCATTGTGATGTGGTGTAGTAATGTTGAAATCTTCGGTGGCAGGACGTTTCTTGGCCACATCTTTAAATAGTCTTGTTTTCTTCCAGTAAGCGCTTTCCATTCTTGGCATATTTCATCATTTGTTTGTGCAGCCAAGCTCTCACTTTAAAAAAAAATCCATAAAAAGAAAGTCAAGACCTATAACTGGCGACGTGATGAATGCACAAACACATTTTCTGTTTCTGGAAACATGTTTATAAGTTGAAATACAAAGACTTTCCAATATAAAGTACAGTACATTTCTCAGCTATTTAAACAGCAGTGAGAAGATAACATAGTAGAATATACAGCGCTACTACAAAAAAAAAGAACCAATAACATGACCTAAATGTTTTCATAACATTAAAATAACGTCACTTCAGTTGTGAACTAATCAAATTAAAGTATACATGGCTCTTTTAAGACTGATTGATAATTGCTTACTGTATGTGACACAAACCACCAACCCATCCCTCTCCAGTTTAATATTCCCCCAAGTTGATATTTTATTTTCCTTTATAAAAAGCTTTTTAAGATAAGTCAAAATCCAAAATACAAAGATTATCGTCCTGATTGTTTCATAACGGCAAACCATTATTCTATAATTCGTGCTTAGCTAAAAAGAAAAATACTCCAGGGCATTGATTTTAAACCTTAAAGAGTCCAAACAAATTAAGTCTTTATGCGATTAATGCTCAAATGACATAATCTTCTTTGTTGCATTAGCATATCAGTGCATGCACGCAGCTGTCCAATCAGCAGGGTTCGCTGCAGGCGTGGCCGCAGGTCGTCCTGCAGCACTTCTGCTCTCCTGGACACTGACCATCATGGTAGCAGTACTCGGCACACATGGGAGTTCCTTGGGGCAGAGGGCAGCGACCCGGCTTCACTGAAGTGCCGAAGACAAAAAAAAAAAAGTTTTCAGGATCACAAAGGAAAAAATGTCACAAACACTTCAGGAGGATACCAGCTGTTCATATCTGACCTGTGTATGGAGCAATGCACTCGTGTCCGCAACCGTTGTGGCAGCATTTCTCATCACCAGGGCAGTCGCTGTCATTGCAGCAGAATTCGGCGCAAAGCCCTGAGCCCCAGCGTCTGCGAGGACACACTCCTGGTTTGGCTGAATGGAAAGAAAGAAAAATCATTTATGATAGTTAATAGGAAAATCTCAGAAAAATGATTCCCATGTCACTTTGAGGAATTAGCAAAGATTTAACAGCTGGGACAAAGTAAAAAAATCACAGCATTTGTGGCCTGGATTTGTGGACACACACCACTTGTGTGATGGGACAACATTATTGAGACATGGGCAATGGCATGTTTTGGGGAAGAAACACTGAAAGAAACAGTGAAACATAAAAGATCAAGATTAAGTAACTAGGATATAATTAATTTAGGTGTCTGGTTCACTTTATGTTGTGGAATTTAGCAGACAAACGTCCATTTTTGTTTAAAAGTGATCAGTAAGTTGGTAGATTAATGAATTCATTAAAAAAAACATACAAATTACCATGTCAGTAAAACTTACCTGTTAAATTTCCATCAGCCTCTGCAGCAAAAACTGAGTTAAAGTGCAGAAATGCACCAAGCGCTAAAACCAATGCACAAGCCGCAGACCAGTGTTTCTCCATGTTAACTTCCTTGCACACAAGAATGTACTCCTGTGTGGACAAATATCCCAGTATACAACTACAGGCTAGGCAGGCCAGTCACAGATTGCTGGGTCCTTGTGCCTGTAGAGTTAATTCCAAACTCTGCACTTCATATGGGTGCTGAGATCTTTGATGAGATTTGACAGCGACAGACACATTTCTTTCCCAAAACCAGCTGCTTCTAGGACTAGAGTGTTTTATTTTGCACCAAACAACTAATCGATTAATCGTTTCAATAAGTAATAGGATAATTATCTATCAAAATAGTTGTTAGTTGCAGCCTTGGATGACAACAATGTTCTGAAAAATGAAATCAGGTTGCACTTTTCCTTAGGGTTGCCTTTAAATTTCTTTTAAGATTATAACTGTCTGTTGTTGCGCTTCACTTTGCTGCATCGTGGCCCCCTTTAAGACATGCGACCCTTGACCTTAATCCACGATTTAAGGTTGAGACAAACTGATGGATGATTTCCTCCTAAGACTGTAACTGTACTACACAGAACGGAGTGGTCTGTCTCACCCTGTGTTACCATCTTCTGGTGTAAATGAGAAGCTGCAGCTGTGGTTTAATTCTCACCGAGACTACGCAGCTGTTTGCAAAAACACATGTTTGTGTTCACCATGTGGTTTAATGAGCCGTGTCTTCCAAACTGAGACAGATGGGATACAACAGGTTTAACTGTGGTGCAAGTGTGACAAACGGTTTTACAATGAAGGCCACTCAACTCAAAAGTTGCCTTTACAACATTCCTCGTGCTTTTTAAAGACAGTTTTTGAATGAAATGAGATTTGTGGGCTTTTACTGTTTGTTTCAATGTGTAACTAAACTACAGCCCTTTTCATATGAAGTCAAAGTAGAATGATCACTTTTAAGATGGGTAGGGGATGATTACAAATGTATGATTACAAAAGTTGTTCCTTCCTTATAAAACAGTTCTGATATACTATTATTAATATAATATATACTATACTATTATTAATATTGTGTGTGTGTGTCACACTTTTATTTACCATCATCAGTTGTAAAATGAATAGAAAATATTGTCAAGACATTGATAAGGTAAAAATGTTTTTATTTTAAATAATCATTTTTTCCTTCAAACTTTGCTTTCATCAAAGGAAGGTCAAATTTATAGCTTCTCTAACCAGCTAAACTGTTTTCAGCTGTGCTAACATGATCACACAAAGGTTTTCTAATCATCCATTAGACTTCTGACACAATAGCAAACATACCATTAGAACACTAAAGTGATAGTTGCTGGAAATGGGCCTCTATACAACTAGTAGATATTGCACCAACAACCAGATATTTGCAACTGGAACAGTCATTTACCACATTAGCAATGTATAGAGTGTATTTCTTAGTAGTTTAAAGTTATCTTCATTGGAAAAAACTGTGATTTTCTTTCAAAAATAAGGAAATTTCTAAGTGACCCCAAACTTTTGAATGGTAGTATATATAAACATAGTAGTAGTCCAATCCAGTTGCACTTTTCTACAGCCCCACAAGAATAAGATGACCTGGATGACTGAGAAATGTCATAGATGTAGTTGTAGTATTATCTTTATAATTGTACCACTAATTGTACTGTAATGCATTTTTAGTGTTTTCACCTCCATCTCTGCTCTCACATTGAACAGTTACAGACAGGAGCTTCTGTCTCTGCTGCCTTTGTGCTGATAAAGCCACCACCTTATCTGCTGTGCTGTGTCATGGTGCAGCACATTGAAATGACAAAAATGTATTTTTTTTCCATCTACCCATTGGTGGGGGAAAGATTAAATATTCATTTCACCCAAATTACAAAAATAAATAATTTACTGTCATGGTATTTATCCAGGTATCAATTGATGTTTGCAGATTTTGATATATTTGACTGCCACTGGCTGTCAGTAGCAGGAGTCATGTCTTTGTGATGAAGCATAAGAGTAACCCAGGTTATAGCTTTAGATTCTGCTTTAGATTCTTGGCCCCATTTCAATAACATCTACAAGGATCCTTCCTGGTCCAGTTTTCCTTAATAGAGAAACCATGTTTTTTTTTTATTATTATTATTATTCATGTAGTGTATGTGTGTATTTGGTGTATTCATGTACTTTGTGATTGTCTACAGTCTTAGTTTTTTTGTATGTTTGTGTGAAAATGCATCTGCAGTACTACAAATTGCCTCTAGGTGGGTGTCTACACTTGAAGATCAACGCAGCCTGGATCTGCTTTTTTCCCCCTTTTTTTAATCTTCTACCAATCTTGACATTTTTACACACATCAAAGAAGCTTCATAATGAAGCACAAAAAGGCCCGAACCAATATCACTTCCTACCAACAGTCACAATTCACTATTCAGTGGGATTATATATATATATATGTATGTGTATGTTCAGGACATTTTTTGTATTTTTTTTGTAATAACATAATAATAACACTTCGTTGGTCCAAAAGTGGTCTTTTTTTTAATGAAAAACATCTTTGCACTGCCTCTCAGATGTTGCAACGTAGTGTAACCATGGAAATGAATTCTGTCTGGCTTCTGATTCGATTGACAGGTATCCCCCAAACCCTCAGACAGGGAGAATCCAGAGGGTTATTATACAGGGTGCAGTCAGCAGTGAGGAGTCATTTTACCCCCAGGAGTAGAAAGGCCATGCAATTTACATGTCCAACACGCATTGCTCATAGCAAGCTCAGCAGCCAATGGGATCGCAGCTGCCGGCTTTTTTAAGATCTGAGATCTGTTGTTATTCTCATTTACTTTCGCTCTCTTGACATATCCTGACACTTGCAAGGGTGTCTGCTTGCACACATTTGCATATATAAGTACACCAAGACATAAACAAGGTTATTATTTCCAGCTTTTAATGGATATACTATATTGTATTCTCACCACCAAACGTCAGAAACACCTTGTTATTGCTCCCTCCCCTCTTTTTTTTCATTTTCCCAATGTTTTCTTTTTTTCCTCTTGTCCTTGGGAATTCAATCATGGAATAGTGTAGCTGGAAACCTTTCCTCTATATATTCATGTAACAAGGCTCGGCTAGTGGGTGTTATTGTATGCCCTTGAAATGATGTAGATGCCATCAGTTTCACCACTGGTTGTGAATGGTGAACATGTGCATGAGGTACAGTAAAAAAAAAGCCCCAAAAACATTGCTTCAGTATGACTTTAAGTGGAAGTTTAGTGCAAAATGTCGATTGAGTTTAAAATTGATTGGACAGACACAGTCTATCAGATGGAAGACGAACAAACAGCAAAGTGATACGCTTGCATATTATAAGCACAGAAATGTAAAATATGGCTGATTTAAAGCAAAAAGGAAGACATGTCAGCAGATATTAGCATTTGGGTTTTTAAATTTCTAAGTTGCTTGCAGTTTTTTTTTTATTTTTTTAGCATGGCTGCCTCTTAAAAAAAATCTATCTCGACACATTCAAGATCGAGCAGCAAATAATAACGGAGGTATTTTGTTTATAAAGTATGAAAAAATGGCTACACTGCATATATATTTTCATATTAAATCAAGATAAGTCAGGTGAAATGTAATAATTTGTCAAAGTGAATGCAACTTATTGCTTTGGAAACATACAAATCCTAGTCTATTATTCCTTTGCAGTCCAAACAGAAATCTTTTGGGCCAAAGTCATATGACAAACATGATAAATGGGTATAATTCCACCACCTCGTGCTCATATTGTTTCCAGACTGACCCAAAACAAGTCTGAATGTCAGCCTTTGACCTCGGCCTCCCTCCCCCCCTCTGGGCTCCCATAGTCAATCATGTATTACATTGTGCATTAACCTGCCATTGACCTCTGTATGCTAAACCCAATTGCCATATTATCTCCGCTGTAATGGTCCACTCTTAGTTATCTTCTCAGGACTGAATCTGATTCTGTGTTCCACTTTTACCCTCAGGCATCAAAAAATATGTCTCAAATGACTAATGCTGGAGGGGAGGGGGGAGGGGGGGGAGGGGAGGGGGGGGTTGTCTCATCTAAATCACAAAAATGGGATCTGAGGTAGAAGCCACATCAATAAAGTGGAAAGAGATTGTTTTATCCCGCTGATGGAAAGAAAAGTTTCTGTAGAGACAATTCAATTAGAATTATATATATTCTTATTTACCCCCTTAAGAAAAGTCCCTTCTGACACATGTAATGTCTCCAATTATCACTGACTGGCTTGAGCAATTATGATTTTGGCTTTTGCGACCAACGCGCTTGACCGACGCTCTCGTGTGTCTACTTATCACGCTAATGCGGAGAGTAATGATAATCCTGTGATAATGTTTTGAAGTCAAAATAATGCTAATGCTTCTAATGATGAAGCATGCTCAGAAATCCCTCCCCGTCATCCCATTGTCTCCCCATAGCGGGGGAAAGCTGGCCCCATGGCCCCATGGGAAATCTGTAATGTATTCAGCCAGGCCTTGGGAGTAAAATGAAAACAAATGTGGTGTAATAAAGGAGAGAAGATGAAGCGATTCCGTGATGATGCGCTGCACCAGCCTTATAAATCAAAATAAAAGTGGAGCAGGTCATATGTGCCCCTACCCTTACTGGATATACACACACACACTTGTACACACACATGCATACAAAATAAGGAGGATTGTGAAGAAGAGGAACACAGGGGAAAGAACTATATACTATATATGTGAAGCAAACAAAACATAGTTTATCCTCTCAAATGAAAGATGGCTTTACATTGCTGAGTTTCTTTACCTTTTCTGATGCACAGAATCATTTATTCCTCATGCATGTACCCAGTATATATGTATATCCATATTTCTAAATGACATCATAGGTTTGAACTTCACAGTATTCTGATACTAAAAAAGATCTAAATCATTCTGTATTCAACTCCAACAATCAACATTTTTGGAAATACATGCCATATAAATAAATATTTAATTAAATAAATATATATAGCTCATACAACCTTATAATCGGGTCAACCTCTGATGTGTGATTGTGTCCTTATTTTATCAGATTTATCAGTCCTGAAAAGGTTCACTTATGAGGAAAGAAATAGCACATCTGCCAAAAAAAAAGATGTTTTATGATTTTGTACAGCATGAAGATTATTTAAAAAAAATAAATAACGTTTCTATCCTGTTAACTGTGTCGTGACCCCTAGGGTTCATCGTGCGACCCCTTTTGGTGGTCTTGGCCCTTAGGTTGGGAAACCGCCGGTGTAATTACAGTAATCGAGGCTGCAGCCGGTGGCGGTGCTAGGATCCACCTGTAGGGGCTGCTGTGGTGTCGATGTACATCGCTCATATGAAAACCCGTGTTCCCAAACACAAGAGACTTGGAGGCTTCATTACAGTAACAGTCAGTGGTGGCAGCAGCACTCATTATACAAAAAAAAAAAATAACATGGAAAAAAAAATTGTACAAACAGCTGGTTATTTTGACCCAGATATTTCTTTAAAGCAGGCAAATCAACAACAGGAGAATTAGGGCTGATTAGAAAATTGTCACCCTGCAGCACCCGTGTCTGTGTCAGGTTTAAGGGTCAAACAACATGAGATTTCTAGAGTTTTTTTTCTTTATTTTTTTTATCATGAAATACATTAGAAGCCCCTTTGGTCCCTTTTTTTTCAAAACTTTGAAGATGGATTTGAGACTTTCCCTGACAAGGTGGCTGCTTATTACTCGGATAAAGAATAAAAAATAAAAAACAGCAGAGTACAATAAATAATTGATGCCTAATAAGTTGAGGGAGAGCACACCAGGGCTCCTTTTTTTATTTTCAGGCCAAGAATAGAGAAAGCATCCCGAGTTGTTTATTTCCTCCCTCCTTTCTTTCTTTTCATGTCCTTCTCCTTTTACGAGCCATGAGTCAACACAGCACACGTAAATGATATTTTGACACAGAGATCCATGAATAATGCATTTGAATTTACTTTTATGCCAGAGTTAGACCCCTGTCTGCACCCTTTCTCTCCCTCCTACTTCTCCTTTTTTCTCTTCCCCCCCTTTTGAACCCCCCCAAACCCCCTCCACACCCCACTTTACCCCCTCCCTCCTCCTTTTCCTCTTCCTCTCTTCACTATTCATCCTCATCAGAGCTCAACCTCATTTCTCCTCTTTCCGTGCCCCTCCCCCTTCTCTCTCTCTCTCTCTCTCTCTCTCTCTCTCTCTCTCCCTCTCCTCTTCCTCCTCTTCTCTCTCCACCTCCTTACACCTCCATCAGACAGCAGAGAGGAAACTGATCAGACTCCAGCTCTCTGTCCTGATGATCTTACTGTATCAGTGTTTCTTAACCAAGGTTCTGTTCAGGTGACTGCTCGCTGTCACATTTTTTATAATCAGAGATCAGGAATTGCTACAGTCGCAGGCGAGATATTCTTTTGCAAAAGTTAGCGAGTACAAAGATGGATTCAGTGTCTTGCTAACTGATTTACTGCAGATCAGTGATCTGAAATAAGGTAAATAAAGTAGAAATTAAAAAAAAAGGTGGAGGAAGATTGGGTCTACATCAGTTTTAAGGGATATTTCTTAAATTCTAAAAAGTGACGATATTGAGTTGGACATTTAATTTCCAGTCTAGTCAAGCATTTAAAGCAGGGAAACCTTCCACATATGCATCTAATGCAGGCGCCTGAGGTCAGAGAGGCCCTGATGAAGCCGATGGAGGATATTTAATTTAGTGTCAAATGAATCATCCATAACTTGATCTGTTTCAGTAACGTCATCAGCAGCCAGCGTACCGCAACCGCAGTTAGTAAAAATAAATTTAAAAAAAAATATTCTGGTTCTAAAAAGCTTATATTCATGACAAAACAAAACAAAGGAAGTGAGGATGAAAGAAGAAGTCATCATCATCATCATCATGTCCACCATCACCAACACATCATCAATATTGTCATCTTTTTCAAGTCTGGGTCCATGTTACCTTCTTTTGTCGCTTATTTTTTTCCCAGAAAGTCTTTAGAACAATGGGAGTCAGCCTTGATCATTTAAATTTCTTTTTTTTGGGGATATCTGAAGCTAAACATGTTATCAAATCAATATCTGTACTGTCATTTCATTATTTGTCATGGTATTTATTCTTTTAGTCTTTAGATTTAGTGTTTTGTTTGTTCTGCATGTTCTGTCGTCCAGAATTCCTGATAAAACACATATCATGATTTCCAGAGGTCAGCCTGCATGAATAATATAATGAAATATATATTTTTTAAAGTGACAGATACAGTGAATTTAATGCAAAAGTCTCCAGACATTGACAATTACATAGTTTAATGTGTTTATTCTTGTCACTTTGAGGGAATTCCTACAGCTCAGCAACATTACCACCATATAAATATCATCATCATCATCATCACTCGCTATATTTTTACTTTTCTCTTTCATTTTTCTTATATTGTTGTGCTTTTGTTTTGTTGTTTTTTCTCTAAACTGTCAATTTGGGCAGAAAAGATAGATACAAGTTAGATTTAACCATCCACAAATATGACTGAAAAAAATGATCATCCAACAGCTTGTGGCCAAATTTCACATCAAATGCTGAAGTCTTTGACATTAAAAAGTTTGGGAACCCCCTCGCCCCACCCGGCCACCCCTCCCCTGCCCCGGATCCAGACCATAATCCAGATTGTGATACGAGCCTCTTGCCGCGGCCTCTAATCTACTTACTTTACACTTTCCAGTAATACAGTCCTCATCCCTCTTGGTGTGAAATCCCTCTGCCTTGAGACGTGGCGATGAAGGAAGCAGGGATGAATAATCTGCATCATCCTCATCGTCCACAGAGTGGTTCTTCATTCATAATTTAACAACCACCCCCCCTCCCCCTCCCCCTGCACCCCCCTCCCATTACATGATGAAAGCCATTGACCTGAAAGTGCAGAAGGAATGAGCTCCTTCAAGTATGGAGTTAACATTGTGTAGGTCTGTGCTGTAGCCTCCGTGCTGCCAGCAAACATCAATAAATGAGTCGGGTGTCAACATTAAGATCATATATCCTTCTGTCTGTTCACATGAGAATACAGCGCTGACCAGGCCTCTCCACTGATATCTTATATGGGAATGTAACATCAAATACTGCGTAATGCACATTTATAGCTCGTATTAAAGCGATACATTGAGTATAATCGGATGTTCCGCAGTAATATATGCAATTATTAAACCCTGGGATGTGATCTAATGTTTTAATAATCCAGTAAATTTAGACTAAAGACCACATGTGGTGCTGTTCTATAAGTGAGAGAACATCAAAGGGCGCTTTCTATTCAAAGGCTGTTTTTTTATTTTATTTTATTTTTTTTGCATCAACATGCATCACATACAGCAGAGTATGCAAGTGTCCATGCACTATTGGAAAGTCAAATGAATTAAATGCATTTCTCGGAAGCTCCCCCCCTCTCCCCTGCTGTGACCCAGAAACTGCATTTTCCCAGTGGTATTTTGAAAAGTGCAAACACACACAATATGCAGGTATATTTGTTTAAATCGTGACACATGCATGTGTGTGTGTTTGTGTGTGTGTGTGTGTGTGTGTGTGCGCGTGTGTGTGTGTTGCAGCACACATTTACCTTTTCTTATGGTAATACATTTTCCCGGACTCAAACCTTTATTATAGACATCCTTTTGTTCTGCTGCATGATTGGATTGCAGCAAAACAATGGAAAAGGCTTAGACCCACAATAACGAGTAAACAGTAAATTAGTGCATCATCTTTTTCCCCCCACGACGCACCGCCCTGCGCTGAAAATGCAAGAAAAAGGAGCGGTTAGTTATTTCATAGGCTCAGTCTGGAAAAACGTCAGCATAGGTTGAAAATGTATGTTGGGGGAAAAAAAACATACCTTGGTTACATTTTAGTACTAGATGCCATTTATATAATTTTGCCGATCTTTCGTCCAAACGTAAATATATGTTTGATGATGAGTTATTAAATCAAGTTCTAAAAAAGTGTTAGAATTTTTACTTGTAACTATTATATTCTTGAGCTCTGAGCACATGAATAATGCCCGCCGACTTTCTTTACTATTGTGACTAGTCTGACCTTTGACTCAGCAGCTAATTAACAAATAGCTTAATTGTAAATTCTGGCAATGTAAATTTGACAAACAGCTTCTTGTGCTGCCATGGTGACAAATGAACATGCCGTGTGATGCAAACTCAAAAATCCAATTGGAAAATGTTGCCTTGCTATTTTCATCTTAACCAACTTAAAATGGTATAATGTCTTTCTCAGCATACAGCAAACATGTTTAATCAACTTAAATATTTGAATTCATGATATATTATATAATAAAATAATGTTAGATCAACTTAGCAACTCTCAACATCAACATGAGTATTTGAGTTAACGTTACTTAAATGTTATTTATTTTGGCCAAAAGGTTACATCATCATACTTAAAGTGTTTGTTTTGAATTAACGTAATTCTACCAGCAGTTGACCCAACTTAAAAAAATTAAGTGGAAAACATTGCCTTTTTTTCTGTTGAACCAGTGTTTTATTTTTTAGAGCATAGCAGAGTGAGGTGGTAGGTCATAGAATGTGTTGAATCAACTTAATAGAAGTTTTTCCTTTTTTTTTTTTGGAGGGGGGGGGGGCATTATATAACCAGTTTCTCAGCCGAAACAAGTTCAATACTCCCCCTTTTTCTTTCTTGTAAAACATGACCAGTTTTCACATTAAATATATAGGCTGTTTAATCGCAGCTAAATGCATTAGTCACCATGTTGGCCTGAGGCAAGGTCTGTGTTCACAGCACATCATTTGCTGTGATATCTAAAGCTACCATATCCCTTTAAGCTAGTTTCTCTGAGTGCATTTCTTGTTGCAGTTAAGTGCATATTTAACAGACTTTCGAGTTTCCCCTGCATAGTTATTCATATCAAGCTTTTCTCAGAGATAAGCCGGTCTCGGGAGCACGGTTTAACTACTTCCACTGCCCCACCCCCACCCAAAAAAAAGTGGCATAAAAAATGGAAGCACCCACCCTGTCTCTGCCGTATTCTTCCCGTATCAGCTTGAAAAATCGGGGTATATTGAGAACTTCTGTCTGACTTCAATGCTCTACATGAGTCATCTGGGATTATGAGTCATATAAACCTCCATACAATAAGAGCCGCAGCTTCACTGCACTTTGCACACCTACAGAACGGGAAACTTTTCACAAACCTAAGTTACCACCTCAGCAAACTTGTTTGAGGAAATAGCAGCTGCCCTTGCATTGCTTTTTTTGTCTACTGTTTAAAGCTGTTATAGGCATGGCATGGGTGTCAAACATGTAGCACGGGGGCCAGAACCAGCCCGTTAAAGGCTCTAAATTAGGCCCACTGGAAGACTATACACAGTGTGACAAAAAATGGACTTATTTCTTTACAGAAATGTGAAGCCCATGAGCATCTCTTACAGGGGATAAAATATTTGTGGTTTGCAGTAGTATATACAGTATATACGTATATATATATATATATATATATATATATATATATACAATATATACTACTGTACTACTGTTCAAAAGTTTTGATCAGTTTCCTTAGTTTTGAAAGAAAAGCACTCTTACTTTAATAACTCATCACACTCTATTCATTGCTAATGTGGTAAATGACAATTCTAGCTGCAAATGTTTGGTTTTTGGTGCAATATCTACATCGGTGTATAGAGGCCCGTGTTTGCTCATTGCGTCAGAAGGCTATTTATTTATTAGTTATTTAGTTATTTGTTAGTTATTTAGTTATTTATATTATGTATATTTTTGATGGTCCAACTCATTTGAGATCAAATTGCACTGAATGGAGCCCAAAAATTACTAAATTGGCCTTCACAGGCCCCATTATGGTCTCAAGATACATTAGCACCATTGAGGAGGGGCTGCTTCTTTAAAACAAATAGCTGCTTTCTATTATTAAGGAAATAGATAAATGGAATAATAATACAATTTAAATAGTTGCAGGTGAAATTACAAATGCACAGACACGCAGACGTAAAGATACGTTGCACAAAGAGCCCTGAGTCAAGGCTTAATCAAGTAAACTTCATCTGAAGTTGCAACCTCTCTTTAAAATGGATGCATCTGTGCCATTATAGGGAAATAATTGTGGCCACTTTCATCCCCCGCGCAATTAGTCTCTCTTCTGTGAAGTCGTCAGTCAGATAAAGGACATGAGCAGACAGGAACCTTTGTCACGTTAATCATTCCTCTGTTTTTTTTTGTTTCCCCCCCACATTGAAACAGAACGAGTTCCCTACAGTTGAATGTCAACAACTCCAAGTGTCCTTCGGGCCTATTTTGCATCATTAGTGTTTCTTCTTTGAGTTGATGGCGCGACACTAATCAACCTGTGCCTGTATGTTTTAGGCACGTTAAGGAGGAGCAAACGCTACCGTGTTGTTGCTTCTGATGCAGATCTCCCTTAAGACAACAATTGCATTTCAGCAAAAAAAAAAAAAAAAAAAAAAAAACAGAAAAAGATGCCAGCTCATTTTGTAGTGTCAAATTATACTGATATAGCACATACATCAGAATCAGTGATACTATCACAGTTGTGTGCAGAATATAATTATGGTTAAACATGAGTCGTCATCATCAGAAGACTATTAGCAGCAAAATAGTTTAGAAATATTGTCTAGTGTTTTATTCTGAGAAATAACAGAAGAAATACTTATTTGACAGCTAAATGAATCAGTTTATTGACATTGTCATGTTGCAGTTAAAATTAAGAATTACTGCTTTAGACAGTAAAAAAAAAAAAATCTTAAATAATGAAATAAACACAACATATAAACACAAAACAACACAGTTAAAAAAACATTTAAAAAATGGTATTGTAAAGTGCATATGTTTCATGATTAATGCAGTTTCTTATCTATATCTATATCTAGCTGGAACAGTTCATGTCCCGGGTATGAGAAATCACTTACAAAACATTTTAGAGCTCAAACTTTACTATACAAAGTACTTCAGTATACAAAGTACTTCAGTATACAAAGTACTTACTTACAAAGTACTTACAATTAGCAGAATAGAAAAACAGACATAATGTAGCTCTATCTGGACCAGCATTAGCATTTAAATACTGTTTACATGAAAAGCATCAGTAACAATAATACAATAATATTTCTTTTATCATTGCATTTCTCACATCACTATAAATATTCGCACAACAGTCAGTTCAACCTCCACAACATTTAGTCATTTATGTGTCATCACAGCACCAGTTTCTTGTTCCTAAAGCTTTTGGACATACTTCAGTTGCTTTCTCACAACCCTCTGCTGTTTGGTAACATTATCATTCACTTATGTCATGTCAGTCAAAATAGACTATATGTGAATGATGAATAAAAGATCACTATAAAACGAATAGTCTTCATATCATTGCTTGAGTCATTACATAGAAAAATGTGAAAAATGTCAAACTAGTTGTCAAAATCTGTCAAGAAAATTCTATACATTTTTTTTAATCTTTTTTTTTCTTCTTTGAAGAAAATAAGAGAGTTAGAGAGAGATAAGATTGTTAGAATTTGTTCTTATGTGCAATACTGTGGATAAATTAGAACTGAAAAATGTGAAACATATATTCAGTTACCTCACTAAATACAGTAATGTGCTGTACTACTGTAGTTTTCAAATGTCTGTGTAAGTACTTTACAGTTCTGTCTTGAGTATTTTCAGGTTGTGTCACAAAGATCTGACTTTCTTGCATTGGAAAACATTTACAGAATAAACTGTCATAATGAAAACGTGACAAAGCCATTTGACTATTGGTGTCAGTACTTTTCATTTTAATAACACTGACACTTTCATTGACATGAAAACTTGCGTTTGAGATTGTTTCGAACTATCCATTTTGAGCAAGTGACACATTTTTGCAGCTTATCAGCTAGGTTTTGCAGTTTGGAAATATGGAAATACCAATAGTGAGAAATGCACCAAAGCATCTGAGAAAAACTGTAAATACATACAAACGCTTGGTTTCTGGACATGACATCCAAAGCCCCAATGTTTTCCTCTAGGTCCAATCACAGAAAACGGTGACTTGTGTTGTTTCAGTGCAGTTAGCACATAGTCACCCTGATACTGTAGTGAATCAAAACTACAGTTTGACCCCTCCCCCCTCCTGCACACACACACCTCCCAATAAAACTGATTTGCTCTGGCATGTATTGTTTTGGAAAATAAATCAGTCGACTCTTTCCACTTCATGCACTCGTGACATCATTTGTTTCCCCTCTTAACTCAATTATTGTCACTTAGTTCATCTGTAGGGCAACAATGACCTGTAGTTACAGTATACAGGGCCCTTCCCACTCTCTCTCTTTCTCTCTGCAGCATGACACACAGAAAGAGAGAGAGAGAGAGAGAGAGAGAGGGGAGGACTATCGGAAACAGTTGCGCCTTGAGCCTGTAAGTTTGTCAAAGTTAAATACAAGAGAGCATATTATCCGCCTTATTTTTCTCTGTCACCCAATCCTCTTTTCCCGCCCTGAAAAAATAAGCTTTCAGGTAATTGTGTCATTGTGTCATAAAACACGGGAGGAAAAAATGGTAATCCATTAAATTGTATTCCGTGCTCTGTGTTGCTTTTGTAGTGCAGAGCGACACCGCAGGATTTTGGAATGGTGAATTATGAATAATTGCCTTTGATCCAGAATGCCTGAGGAGTAATCACATTTAAATGCTATAGCCGATCAATATCACCGAGACCTGTGGTTTCTTTATGGCCCGATGCGACAGTTTGTTGGAAGGATCCAGCTTGTTTTTCCCCAGTCGTATCTGCAAGAGAAACGGCCATAAAAGTTGTCAAGTTTACTTTAGTTTGACCTTTGACCTTTACATCTGCTCCATCTTTCCGCTGAGATGTTGTGTCACAACCTGTTTGGATTAAAAAAAAAAAAAATAAATAAATAAATAAAGTCATCCTGGTGAATAATTCAGGGTTGAACATGATAGGGCAGATGTTATTGAAACACACATTTGAAAAGGTTCTTTTGTCGCGTCAATTAGTTGATTACGTCTCACCTAGTCTCCTCGTTGCCGTCGGAAACCCGATCTGTTTTTAAACGGATTTATATTACAGGGGGCGGTGGAGAACAAGAGGAAAGGGGACATTTTCAATTACATGTCAGCGTGTTTGACTGACAGTCAGCCACCATTTGATCGGGCTTTTACTTTAATTGCTTGCATTTCATTAAGTGTAATCATTTATGGTGGAATTTAATCAGTGGGGATTCAGCCACACACTGCGTGTACCCAGAAAGGCAAACAGACGAATACATTCAATTAAAAGTATGAAGGGTTTTAGGCAGGGGGTGTATACTCACACCCTAATCGTACAAAAATGTTTTAATTAGATTCACACCCACAACACTTCATTTAACATTTCAAGATTTTATTTACGCATGCAGGTCAGATCCGTATCAGCTCAGCATGGACAAACAACTGTGCAGGCGACACTTGTTAAATAACTGAAATAGTCTTCAGAGTCATTAACAATGAGAAGCTAAACGCTGCAAATTTTTCAACATCAACATACTGTAGCTCTCACCTTGGTAACATTTCAAAAGCATTTAAAGGACCAATTGTAATCCTGAAACTCTTATTTTTTTTGTTTTATTAAAAACTATTTCATCCCACACAACATAGTTTCTTCCTACACAACATACTTTGAATATCTCTTGGATGCCTACTGGAGATGTGATCATTTGCGAGAAAGAGGACGAGAGAGCTGTGAAACACAAAGACACAAAGAGCGAGCGTGAGTGGGTACGAGGAAAAGAGAAGAGAAGAGGAACGAGATGCAGACTAAAAAAAAAAAAAAATGGAGACAGACCCAGAAAAAGAAGCCGCGAGCTCTGAGCCTTATGATGAGTGCCTCAGCCCAGCAGGACGTCTTCATCCTCCTAAATATTTAGTGAGCACCTGATTCTCAGCTGATGGACCAGACGCAGCCATATTAGGTCAGGAACATCACAAGACCTGATTCTGCACCACCTGCCAGAAAGACACATTTCAACCAGTTTTGACTCTTCCTCCAGACAGATTCTGTGGTTTTAGGATAATCATTTTGCAGAGAAACAGCTTATTCCTGCAACTGATGGAAGACATGTCACCTTTGGATTTGTACAAAAAAAAAGGGTTTGCTGATCAAACAAATTTGTAAATCCAAAATATGTATACAGATAATAACTTTTATGCTTGCCAGCAAAACAGTGCAGCAATTTATTGCTTGCACATGACAGCTGCTACATTTGATTTTAAAAAAGAGAGACAAAAATCACTTTGCTGCATGACAAATGTCAATTGGAATTTTACATCAAAGACCATTGAAAGTCTGTTTTCTGTGGATTATTTAAAAGTAACAGGATGGAGTTTGTGGAAAGTCAAATTGCTGTTTTTTTTGTTATATTTGTACATACATTACTGTAACTTTTTAATGTAAAGTTTTCACTACTTTAACACCACAGACACAATTCTATTCACCTCTATTGCATTTTTTTCAGAGATTGATGCAAATTAAACCCAAATTATCTGCATAGCTTGATATGACTCAAATATTCTTCATTGATTCTTTATTCGAATCCTCATTAGCTTCCTCAGCTGTGGTGGAGTTTATATAAAAATACACTGCAATACAATACACAAATACACACACCCAAAACTAACAAAATTATATCACTGAGTGTATCTGCTCTTTATTTTATTAATTCATTTATTTTTTAACCAAAATCATATATACCTTCATGCTAATAGTTATAGTTCTAAGTGTAAATCGGCTTTAGCTTGTTAAGTTTTGCACACTCAACAATATTGTGCATCCTCTCATTACAGTTGCAAATCTATTCAATTTTGGCTACTAATGCGTCAAATGAAACAGTAAAAACAACAAAAAAGAAAAACTCCGAGAGACAGGCACACACACAAAATCCCACTGACATTGTTTCTCAGTGAGAAACGGGGGGGGGGGGGTGGGGGGGGGGGGGGGGGGCATAAGACGGTTTCATTCATATGCATGGTGGGTGAGTGGGTGTTCACCTAACAGATGGACATCCTGATCTAAATCATATTCAGGTTATGCAATGAGAAGGACAGCTCATCGCTGATTCATTTGCATAAAAGTAGATATTGCTGCTACCCCCCCCCCTCCCCCCCAAACACACACACATTGCCAGTGACATATGCCTTCACTTCACTTTATCTAGGAATGCACAGTGACAAAATCACATTGACAAGACAACAGGCAGAATAAGAAAAGACAGGCAGCTTTGTTGAGAAGCAGATCGCCTCTATTGTGCCATCTTTAGATCTTTTATTTTTTCATAAATACCCCAAGCTTAAAGTGCTGTTAATACTTTGTGTATCAGTTTGTTCAGACATTGTTCAGAATCAGCCTCTGGGGCTTGTGTCTACAGTCAAACTGCAGCGTTCTCTTCCTCTGTTTTCTAACAGTTCGGAAGCAACAGAAGACAAGAGTGAGGCATGTCAGCGACGGGCGGCTGCGGTGGAGTGTGTTGATCACTCCCGTCTCTCCTGGCAGCAGGTTAGATCTGTCATTTTCCTCTAAATCACCCAAATCGAAGCGTCAAATCGCAGGGGCTGAAATCTTTGACCACAGTCCTCACAAATAGCTTTTTCTGAGGATACTTCATGATGAGATCATTCGCAACAGCTCTCATCGTTTATTAGAATAAAACAGTGAAATCCCCCCCCCCCCCCCCCCCCCAAAAAAAGAGAAATACAAAACAAAAAACACAACTACAACATTTTGCCGTGTTTATTTTCTCAGTTTCCTCTGCTTGGTCTTTTGTATCGTAATGGAAATATTTTCACAATGTTCTCAGCCATCTGTGGGAATGTGATACCTTTCTATAGCCGAGTGAAAGAGGGGAGGGGGTGGGGGGTGTGGAGGGGAGGAAATGGTGTTCTCTAATCCCAGAATCCCTCACATCGAATCATGCAAATTTGGTGCACTTTGAAGCGAATCCAGCTCCTACCATATGCAGAGTGAAAACAACAATCTATTATGCATGCATTGCATCAAGCTTATGGTAATGTTATTTCACTGCCGTCCCTATAAAGTCAAATTTGCAAATGCAAAACATATCTAAAGTTTCTTTTTTTTAAAAAAAAATAAAAATAAATAAAAATATTTGTGTCATTGTGGCGCGTGTACTCGCGAATAATAAGCAAAAAGCGTTTGGAGGTAGTGGCTGAAGCAGGGATGTGTTTGTGTCTAGCTGTGGAAGTGATGCTTGGAAATTGGATAGCTGATATTTTCTCCTTCTTCCTCCAATCTGTCTGAGAGGCTGTATTTTGAGGGTGTTCTTATGATTTCAGAGTTCTGCTCTTTAAAGACCACAACACAATTGACAACTTCCTACAATTCCATGCTTGTTGGGTCTTTTTTTTTTTGTACTGTGTTTGTCACTATCTGTTTTATCATGTTTTTTGCCGGTAACAGGCCACTGGGGATCTGCTGGGTAGCCACAAATAAACTGTTAATGATCAGGTATGCGTGTTTAAAATATGTCCGGCTGCTCATCACGACAAACTGTTGGCCACTCGCACATTATATTTTACAAGCCAGAGAGCTGTCAGCGTGCTTTTTGTTGCTCTATGTGTATGGGTGGATTAAGAACACAACATCAATGATATTTCCATTTGTTCAATGGATAATTAGAGCCCACGACATGCCAAGAATCATTTTCCTCCTTGGCTCATCCTAATTTGGGGGGTGGGGGGGAGTGGATCATGCAAACTGTAATTGGCAAGACGAGATGTGACTAGTGTCTCCCAAGCGGATCCTTGCTTTGTTACAACACGCGGATCCTAATGAAGAGACCGGCAGCTCGCTTGATTACGTTATGTCGTGATATGAAATAGTTTGCATGAGCCTTCAAGTAAACTAAATTAAAGCTTAAGTCATTATCTGATATCTTTGTCAAGTGCAGTATATCTATCTATCTATCTATCTATCTATCTATCTATCTATCGTCAACATGCTCTAAAGCAGAAAACTGTGTAAACTTGTTGCAGTCAGCTGTTGCTCATATGTGTAAGTGGATAAAACAGCATTTTTTTTCAGTCTAACAACAAATCAAATTCCAGAAAATAATTTGGTTTATTACACCAAATTCTCTGCTTCCAGCTTCTCAAATCTGATTATTTTCTGGTTTCTTTATTAGTAAACTGATGATCTTTGAGTTGTGGACTGTTGGTCTGGACAAAAAAGGACATTTTATGATCTAGGGTTAGTTCTATCTATCTATCTACCTATCTACCTATCTATCTATCTATCTATCTATCTATCTATCTATCTATCTATCTATCTATCTATCTATCTATCTATCTATCTATCTATCTATCTATCTATCTATCTGTCTGTCTGTCTATCTATCTATCTATCTATCTATCTATCTATCTATCTATCTATCTATCTATCTATCTATCTATCTATCTATCTATCTATCTATCTGTCTATCTGTCTGTCTGTCTGTCTGTCTGTCTGTCTGTCTGTCTATCTATCTATCTATCTATCTATCTATCTATCTATCTATCTATCTATCTATCTATCTATCTATCTATCTATCTATCTATCTATCTATCTATCTATCTAATCTACTTTACTTATTTGCTTACTTTGCAACATGCTCGTGAAGTCGTTTTTCATCTTTCTCTTCCCCCCTCTGAGCAGATATGAAATATGTTACTTTACTGAAAGCAACATCAGCAGCTTTGACGCTGTCTGGGTCAGTGTGGGTGGTGTTGAAGAAGGGATGGCATACCATTGAAAAGGGACACACACACACACACACACACACACACACACACAGACAAGTAGAGTTTGCGGTGTACCTGTGACAGTACTGTTATGAAAGATGACAGCGTGTCAACCAGGTTCGTGTTGATTATGAAACTTATTTCAAATGCTGGAGTATTGTTTTCCTGCAATGCTGCAAGTACTCAAACTGTGCACACACACACACACACACACACACACACACACACACAGACACACACACACACTGCTACTTGCTGTATGACAATTAAGGACAGTTCAGCTTCTGGCCTGGTAGTTGGTTTTGAAAAGGGAAGTTAAGTTAGTTAAATAGTTTTGTCATGTTTTCATCAGCTTATTTTGTAAATGTTTCCAATGCAAAAAAGTCAGAGCTTGCTGACATCTGAAAATACTCAAATCAGAATTATATACTATTCACACAGCCATTTGAAAATTGCAATTAAGTTGCACATTACTGTACTAAGTGAGGTAACTGAGTACAAGATGCTGAATATGTATGTCACATTTTTCCTGCATATGCCCTTTGCAGTTCTAATTTATCCACAGCATTGTGAAAAAATAGAGAGAGAAATTAGCATATTAGAACTGAACCAACATACACTTTACCTGAGAGAAAAAGGTTCACTTTTGGAGTTTTAGAAACAAAAAAAATAATATTTTTTAAAAAATGCAATGATTTTGTTTGGTAGATTAAGTAGTTTACCATTTTTGTATGTAAGGACTCAGACAATGACATGAGGAATATTAGTTTTACATACTTGTGAATGACTTTTCATCATTCACAAGTATAGTTAATCTTAACTGACATGACATAAGTCAATGATAATGTTCTCAACCAGCAGAGAGTTGTATGAAATCAATAGATGCTTGTCCAAACGTGTTTGGAACTTCTAAGATAAGCTTGTTGAATGACAAACTGCTACTGTGATGCACAAAAATGAATAAATGTTGTGGAGGTTGAACTTACTATTGTGTGGATGTTAATAGTGAAGTGAGAAATGCATTAAAGCACCTGAGGAAAACTGTAATATAACCTTAAAGTTGGAAAAAAAAGAACAGGATATGGTGTTCATCATTTTATTTCCTGCACATTTCATGAAAATTCTGCTCTGGAGACTTGAGATTCTCCTTTAGAATTTAGGTTTGAACAATGTATGACTGCACAAGATAATTTAGTGGGGTCAGTGGGGTTTTACATGCAGGATATTTTTCAGTACATACACAACATTAACCCATATATTAACACACACACACACTGGCAGACCCATTATACACACAAAGCCTCAAAGCATGATCGTCATACACCTTCTAAATCCGCAGGATTTGGGGGAATAAAACCGTTAACCTACTGTTGAGAGTGAGTGTGTCTCTGCAGGGGCGGCTTCGTATCATGCAGGTTGAGAGATGTTTGGTGGCTTTATCACTCAAACTAGCTTCATGGAGCCGGGCGCTCTCTGCCAGCCAGACTCCCAAGTTATTCTATGCCAGTGGAGCATTGATTTTCCACACTGTTAGCTCACATTATTCCCCCTTTCCTCAGAGGAAAATTGCTGGAATGAAAAAAAAAAGGACTCCCTGTGATCGATTGGTCCGCTGCGAATTCAGGTTACAAGCTGAAGGAGATGAGGAGATGAGGAGGGAGGGAGGGCGAGCAGGGAGGGGGAGTGAGGTTGAAGACAGTGCACAGTGGGGGGTTTGCATGTGGTAAATATGGACTTGTAAAACGGGCCGAGGAGGAATAGGCACATTTGTAAAGCAACAGCAACACAGCAGTGCAGATATTTATTTTATTTTTTAACTTTGGCATTGTGCCCTTTTGTACGAAATAATTGACTTGTTGCTGACTGTTTTGTCACATTCTTTGCAGAGTATAATTACGCCGTCTGTCAATTACAGTTTTTCCTTAGTTGCTTTGGCACATTTCTCGGAACATTTTTTTTTTTAAGTTTCTAGTGTGTATCAATCAAAATGTTTAGATGTTTTAAATGACAGTAGATGCTGGAAGTATGTTGCTCATCTCCTAATCTCCACGCCATGCACTGACATTTAATGCCTACTGTACCAGACTGTACTTCTCTCACACTAACTGACATCTCTTTTTCATACACCCAGTGACAAAAAGATAAATAAAAACAAAAGAAAAAACATAGCTAGGGAAAAAGAAAAATAATCCAAAAGTAAATCATTAAATAAAAAAAATTGAAATATGATAATACTACTAAAAAAATCTAATATATGATTGACACCATTCAAATTTTCTAAGGCCTCTATGTCTATACCTACACACCTATATATATATATTTACATGTAATGTTCCTACAATGGTCACACTAGCCACAGCTGTCTGACAGGTACCTGAATATTCAACTTCCAGGCCCCTCAGGTTTAAACATAAACTCCTTTGCGCTTTCAGATCCTAGAACATCAGATCTGCCCCCCCATTGATTCTTGTAAGTCCAATCTAAAAACTTGTATTCTCGAGTGTTTGAATCATTGTTTTGTGGCATGTGCCTCTGCCTCTGTGTATTTTTATTTATGCATGCCTGCCTTCCTTTTGGTTTTGTCACTGTTTTTTTTTTTTTTTTTTTTTTTCATATTTTATGCTGTATCGCACTTGGGTCAGCGTGGGCTGATTTTAGGGCTCCGGGCAATTGCACCACGCTTACAGCCGAAATAGCTGAAGGGAGTAGGCTTGAAACAAAGCTCTGAGCCCTATTGTTATACTGTGGATTTTTTCTTAGTTCCTCTTCCGGACGGATTATGGCACCTAACCCATCCTATAGCTTTGAGAGGACCCAAGTGAATTATATATCAAAACGTGTATCTTGATTAGGAATTGTTGTTGGTAATTACATTTATCTTAAAAATATGAATGTAAGTCATGAAAAACTGCACAAGATTTCTTATTGAGAATGAATGATATATATATATATATATATATATATATATATATATATATATTACCTTGTCTCATAGAGTTTTCGCTGCTCTGCCTACGGCTCAGACGTAGTTTCATTTTGACATTCCATTTAAACAGACACTTGCTTAATAATGTATATTCCATTTTTCTAGTACAGTTTTTGATCAATCGCTGATCAATGACCATTCTTGCAGAAATTTTCAGTTTATAATGGGAGCCTATGGGATGGAATGTGCTGGAATGTGATGGAATGGTGCTTCAGTGGGTGTCATTATCGTTTAGAGTATAGTAGGACATAGTAGTAGTAGGACTTTCCACTCTCCTCCCAGCCACAATTTACAACATACACACGTCTTTTTCCAGCTTTGTATAGAACCCTGTTCTGATTCTTACAATGTGCATAAACTATCTGAGAGATTTACTGAATTTGAATGGGCAGCCTTTTTGTCTCTTTGTCACATCTGTCTCTGCTCCTCATTGACTCCAATACAAAGATTTTCAGAGAGAAGCAGAACAGACCTCTGTTTTAAACTTACCACTGTCTCCAAAATATAACTGTAGAAACACCAAATCACACCAAAACGTTTGTGAAGTCCTTCCTGCAGTTATGATTCCTGTTATCTTCTGATACGAGCTACCATTTTGTCAGTCAGTCAGTCAGTCAGTCAGTCATTTTCTATACCTGCTTATTCCTCATTAGGGTCGCAGGGGTCTGCTGGAGCCTATCCCAGCACGTTACGGCGAGAGGCAGGGATACACCCCAGATGGTCGCCAGCCAATCGTGGGGCACACACCATTCACTCACACACTCACACCTACGGGCAATTTAGAGTTGCCAATTAACCTGAGCCTGTTTTTGGACTGTGGGAGGAAGCCGGAGTACCCGGTGAAAACCCACGCAGACACAGGGAGAACATGCAAACTCCACACAGAAAGGTCCCAGACCCAGGACCAAGGAGGTCTTGAACCTGCGACCTTCTTGCTGTGAGGCAACAGCGCTAACCCCTGCGCCACCGTGTCACCCCCATTTTGTCAGTCAAAGTTCAAATGGGAGACCAGCACAGAGGGACAAAAATGCTGTTTTTCTCCATATTTCTGTCTCTTCTACCTGCACTGCCACCGTCGTCAATGGCAACTAGCTCAAGTTTCCATGGTAACTTTTGAAGCTCAGGCCACAGCTCATTAAGGTTCACAAACAAACACCTGGCCCTCGTTAACATGTTTAAACAGTTGCTGAATAAATACTTGAAAAGAACATGTTTGTTGTTTGCTTTAGGTGTGCTCCTTGAATATAGTATCATAAATTTAGTCTTATTATTTGTTTGAAATCACTGTAGAAGTTCATCATAATGTACACAATCCGGCAGTAGCCCCCAGAGCCCCCTAAAAATTTCCCCAAGGAAATTTTCTCGTTAAAATGTGCTCTGTGAATAAATTTGTCTTGACTTGACACAACAAAATATAATACAGCGAACAAAAAAAAAATCAAATAAAATTGAAGAAAAAAAATATAGGCCTATTACATGCTGTGGTATAATAAAAAAAATAAATGAAGGGACATCCTGTCACTGCTGTGTCGGGTTCATCTGTCATCACAAGCAGCATCTACTCCAGCGAGCAGAGGCACTTCAATTCATTGTCGATGGTCGTATACTTTACACTTACACTTTACACCTCTGTTGCCCCCCCATCCAATATTCATGTGAGCAGGCTCCTCCATGTTCACAAATTCTAGAAACTCTGTTGCCCTCAAGCTCTTTGAATGTGTTTTTTCCCATACTGACTCACAACCATAAGCTCACTGAACTGCACAGACTGTAAATTGATGTAAAATGTGAGAAACACCTCAATTCGAGTTTCACTTATTTATCAATTTAGCAGACTTTAGACTCCATATCAATGCAATGAAATGTACTTGGAAACAATTTGACAATTAGATGGACAATTCTACATGTAAGGGCTTGCAAAATAAAATAACTCAAATAACTCTAACTCACATATTATCTAATATGTGCTAAAACATTTGCAATCTGTAAAAAAAATTGAAATTCTCTTCTTCTGTCGCAAAATATTGCTGTATTGACAATTCAAAAATCAAGCCAAGGCAACTGAGCTAAGGCGTATCAAGTCCTCCAAACCTTTTTTTATGTTAATCTTTCAAAGATTAGCCAGCCTCTGTTGGCCGGGTACTCACAACATATATGTGTGCATATATGTGTGAATCTGTAATCAATGCAGCTCATTGTTTTAGCCATAAATCTTGTTTTTATGTAACAGCATTCCATTATATACATTACAGTACATTTTTTTTGCACATTAAAGATATTCGGGAAAATCTACTGTAATTATCTAAAAGTGCTGTATAAAAAAAGCCAATAACTCCAATAGCAACAGTATTATAGTTTCTTCCCTTGAGGGAAAACTTGACAACAAAGAGATAAGATTGAGTGTATGAAGGCTGTATGGAAATAGCACGCCATCAACAGCCAGTCACTTAGCCATTTTCTATTAATAAATGATACTCCGTCTTCCTCTCTGCTTCTACTAGTTTTACAATGGTATATGTTTTCATTAATGTCAATGGATTCTTCTTTATTGTACCATCCTGCATGTTAGGTGAGCCTTTCTCTCAGCCTCTTAAGACCATTGTGTTAGCAGTGATGCATATGAGCTCATTTTCACATGATGGATGTGAAGGATGCAGAGGGGCACATTGGATACAGTCTTTTATCTATGCTAACAGCGTGGTGCTATGGGTGTCTGTTTGCCATCGGTTCCAGACAGAAATACCACTTCACAATAAAATTTTGTACATAATTTTGTAAAACTGCCACACTAACGTTTTCTTTTACTGGGCTATTGATGACCATTGGATAAATTGACACAGCCATTAAAAAGTCACCAGAGGATAAATTGTAATAATTTTGATGATTCCTGACTTTACATTATCATGACCATTACGCCCAGATTATGCTGTAATTTGTCCATTAGTTTGGTTTATGACCAAATACCTCCTCAGCATTTCCATCAGTTTAACTGTAGGCTACTCTGCATTGTGTGCTACACTATGAGCACATGGCAATTATTATACCATTTAAAAATAAGCATGTTAGCATGCATGTTAGGCATTTGGCTTAAAGCACCAATATGCTTAAGTAGAGCCTCACAAAGCCACTAGCATGGTTGGAGACTCATAAACTCTCAGGGTGTTTTCAAACCTGTGTTTAGAATCCAGTTCAAATCAGACTGTAGTATATTTTCCCATTGAATGATATATGAGTGCAACAATCCTAGACAAAAAAGTTAGCAGCTAGCAATCAGGGTCTAACATGGACTTGCAAAGAAGTAGAGTGCCCTCTAAAAAAAGTTGTAATATGAAACAGTGTGTGTTATAGGCTGAATCTGTAATCTGACCTTGCAGATGCAGTTATATTCACAGGTATGAAAAGGTTGAGTGTGAAATGAGCGTTTTGTTTGTGTTTCCATAGATCATTGGAAATTAGAGGTGTACAAGCATTGCTTGGTGTAAACAAACCTTTACGCACAATATGTTGATTACTGTATCGGTGTGTGTATTGACAGAGGTGTCAATCAACTCGAAGCATTCCATTCCCGCGTTTTCCATCGTTTGTTACGGATCGTACCTTTACCAGAAGATTTGACAGAACACAAACACTGCTTCTTAATCATGTTGTCTCATAATTACACCTAAAAAAGAATGAATTATTCAATTAACTGATCACATTGTGTGGTTTACAGCCATATTAGGTTAAATAGGTTATTAAAAAAGGTTGTTTACATGCTGTGAATAACCTTTTTAAAACAAAATCAGCACCTACTGTATCATAACACTATTCCAATTGACCCTAGACATTACTAGTGCAAACTGTACATGTCATCTTGATGTAAATGGCCAACAGTCTTCCTTTTCATATTTATCTAAACAGGGCAATTTCTTTCTTTTTTTTTTTTGGTGGTGGGGGGGAGGGGGGATCTTGAATGGGTGATAAGCATTGTCACTTTAATTACATCAAAGTAAATATTTCATATTGGCCAAATCAGATCTTGTGGCTGCAACATTCTTGTAAATGGAATTTTATCTGTAGCTCGGGACCATTAGTGGCACTGAGTTCTGAGGCAGCCTAGAGGACGGTAATTAAGTCCACTCAGCCGTGACTAAACATTTTTGACATTTTTCCTCGTCCGGAATGAACTGTCAGTGTGCAGAGAGAGTAACCATCTTGTCACTTTGTGTTTGTATAAGAATAGCAGAAAGCTGGATGCTGCGCTGTGAGTCGGGGAGTTTCATATCAGACAATTTTCATTATCAAAAAAAAAAAAAAATGGGGGAATGAAATGCAGAAAAAGAGAAAATGGTGGTGCCTTAAACACGGGGTTGTCTATCTGTACAGCATGTGTGTGTGTGTGTGTGTGTGTGCGCGCGTGTGTGTGTGTGTGTGTGTGTGTGTGTGTGTGTGTGTGTGTGTGTGTGTGTGTGTGTGTGTGTGTGTGACAGATGACAGAGAGGAGGAAGAAAGACACAGCCTGTAACCCATTTCTAATTCTAAGTTATTTCATTCCACAACAGCACTGGGTAGAAAACACGGTGAGGGAGAGAAACTCAGGAAATGTTTCAAACTCAGTCGATAGAAAGAAATCTAGGCCACATTTGACTATGGTTTGCTGATGGATCAAAACTGTCAGAATAGCCCACTTTCTTTATATTTATTTGGACCTTCCACCGAGGGGTGTGTGTGTGTGTGTTTGTCCACATGTGCCTAAGCACATTCATTATCAGAAATGAAGGTCGATTTCAAGAAAGTTACTGCATATTGTGACACATTTTGCATCTCATTTTGCTAAGGTACCAGGGTACTAATATGTTTCTCCTCTTGTGTACGTAGATATAATGAGTTACAGTGGTATCGCAGACGAAATCCAGAGATAACAAGGTGACTTTGAACTTGCCTCTCAGGGTATTCCACTGGCATCCTTAAGAAGAAGAAAACAACCAATGCCTTAATAGCCAATACAAGCATTCCATCAACTTTGGTATGCTTGAGTAAATTGAATACCCCTGGTTTGCCTTTTGTTCTAGAAAATGCATCAAATTGATTGAAAGAAGCAATTACGGTACCAGGGAACGGTATTGATTTTATAAAAGTGTGCAATTACTTTAATTGGAATAACCGTGTCTCGATTAGATGTTCCTAGTGAGCTATGTTCAAAAAAATGTCTGCATTTTACTAGTTGTTTTGATTTTGAGCAAATTCCATTTCCAGTGCAGCCCAACCTTTGTACCTGATTAGCCTGTTCATTTTCCTCTGTATCCATTTTCTCTGGGGGATTCAAAAGATATCCAATCAACATGGGTTTAATGGTAATGAAAAAAGCCAATGGGAACATTAGTGAAAATTCTTTTCAATGTCACATGCTTGAACGTTTCTTCTGCACAATGGTGAGTTGGATTTTTGCAATGCAATAGAAAGCATGTGTAAGCTCTATTATGAGCAAATAAGAACTGTGTTGTATCCCCAAACGTGTTGGTTGCCAGGTGCGATTGAAATGCATCTTCTGTTCCAGAATTACTGAGTTAAAACCAGAAAAAAGGGGGAAAAAATGAACAGTGAAGTCAAGCCTTAAATCTGGCTGCATACCATGTGACTTGACATGGAGCAACCAAATGAAAGAGATAGAAAGAGAGAAAAAGAGTGTGAGAGAGAGAAAAGAGTGAGGGAGAGAGAGAGAAAGAGAGAGAGGGAGATAGAGAGAGAGAGAGAGAGAGAGAGCAATACCCCCATAAAACCATCTCTGCTTTCAGTTCAAATAGGTCCTATCATCTCCATGACAACAGTCGTAATGGTAACATGGAAATATATTAATGTAAAACCATGGCAACGTTCTCCAATTGAATTAAGCAGCACCTGTGCACATTACAGAAGAAGATAAAAGACAAAAGGAGCCAGCTTCTGCTTGCCAAGCAGCTGTGGCTTTCAGACCTTAAAAACCCATCTACATTTCCTGAACGCATTTGTTTTCCAATGTTTCTGTGCGGCAAATTACCGTAGCGCCGAGCGGTTTTTGAGGGGTTTTCTGTCGTATTTGTGCAAACAGATGAGAAACTGGATAATTATGTTTCTTTCTTTTTTTTTTTTTTTTCTCCTCCATCGACTATGAGCCTAGATCCTCCGCCGGAGCGGCATAGCCAGATTAAGAGTATGTGTGTTTTACCATTAAATCACATAATGGCGGGGCAATCATTCTGATAGGTAAAAGGGCACAGTGTTTGTGCACAAAAGAGACATGTTAGACACACAAAACTCGGCGCTGCGCGCTTCCCTTTTCATTCAAAACAGAGGGTGCGAGGGAGCGAAAGTGGTGTGGTCTGCCTCCTTTTTCTCTGAGCTGAGCTGAAAACAGAAAACATTATCTACATCACCGTGCCATCAAATCTGATGGATTTTATCCTATCCCACCCCACTACCCCCCTCCCCCCTCCTCTCTCTGTTCACTGGTAATGGCAATATAGCATTCTCTCACCCTTGAAAATGTGTGTGTGCATAAAAGAAGAAGAAAGAAAGGGGTGAGGCTGGCGAGGATGCACCGCCTAAGTGAAATTACTCTTAAAAGGATATTGTTGTTCTCAAAGAGTGTTGAACAGCATGTTCAGCGACCATATTTTATTCATGCGGGTAGTCATGTCCAACACAGGGACCCAATACAGTACATTTACTTCAGCTCAACTCTATCTGAGAAAATCCTCGTCCAGCTGCAAGGTGGCATCAATAAAACTCTAATCTCCGATGTCTCAGGGGAACCCGAAGAGAAAACTATTTTCTCTGTGCCGTTTTTTCCATTGTGCAACAACACGGCTCGTTCCAGACTGACACAGGTCCGAACCATCAGCGTTAAGTGGAATTATACATTATAAGGCACTTAGGCCTCCCTAAAGGCACCTACTCTCGCGGAAGGTCAAAATTGCATAACCATCCTTTTCAAATCTTCCAGCTGTTTAATACCAGGAGGAATGAGAGAAAGAGGGAAGGTGGAGATTTACCAGAAATCAACACTGGACAGGAAATATACAGTATGCGAGGGCGCATACTCAGAAGGCATGTGCACAACCACACCTTGGATGGATTGATTTATGCCAGATTAGTGGAAAATTAGTGGAACATTGCATTTAGTATTTCTTGTTGGTATTTGACCATAAAATATCTTTTTTTTCCACATATCTTGTAATTACAGGTATTTCTTGCCATGAATCCACTTGTGAAGTCAGATTATAATACGATTAGTTCCTTTATAAAGCTGCAATGAGAAGGCAACAGGAAATGTAGCCTTGAATCAGTTCCATACTAAATTTAGTTCATTTACAGCCTTCGAGTTGCATTTTTTTATTTATTAGTGGGTTTATAATTTTTTTGTTTTTTTAACTTGTACATTTTCTTTCCATTGTTACTTGTTGCTGCTGTGGGAGTATCCCTAATTTCGCTAATACCTCCTAGGTGTAATGACAATAAAGGACTTATCTTATCTATCTATTAGACAAAGAATGGAAACTTTGTTCAGTTATAGGATCAGTTACTCAACATCTACAGTAGATTCCCAGTACAAATATTTTTTGTAGTCACATACATTTATACTAATGTATTGTTAATCACATATACAATAAATAAAAAAAAATAAATAATAACACCAACTCGAAATATATTAAAACAATTCAGTACACTTACTCAGCTATCAGGTTCGCTATGTTTTCTCAGCAATCCCTTCACACAGCTTCCTCAGTCTAACAAGTTTTTATTGACACGTTGGAATAGTTTTGGAATAATAGGAAAGGAATGTCTAATTTTTACTTTAAATGTATAAAACGACAAAACTTGAGCATTTGAGTACTTTCGTTATTCCAAATGTTTCTAACAATTTCGGAATTTGGTTAAAATTCACCAATCTATCCATTTTCTATACCCATTTACTCCTCACTAGGGTCAACCTAGACAGGTTGCAAGTCTACTGTAGCGCACACCCACCATTCAGTCACACTCAAACTGTACCTACAGGCAATTTAGAGTTTCCATTTAACTTCAGCATGCCTTTGGACTGGGAGAACATGCAAGCTCCACACAGAAAGGTCCCAACCCAAGGCCTTGAACCTGTTACCTTCTTGCTGTGAGGTAACAGCTCTGCAGTCATTATGCAGTTCTTTTTTATAAAATCATAATTTTATTTTTTTTAGTTTAATCTAATACAGGGACAGAACATTATAAAATCAATTATTATACAGTTTTAAGCTACATTTTCATTTATACGTTTTTTTAACATCTTAGCTGTTTATAACTATCTTTAACAGGATGAACGATTTTATTCATCAGATGCTTGAATTTGAGTTATTAAGAGGTAACTGAGAAAATGTTAGCATTCTCTTGGGTAGCATGCTGAACCACCCCAGAGAAACACAGATTGTTAATGTAAAACTGCTTATTAATTAATTTTTTACCTTTAATCATCAGGTGGAGGGAAGCCTAATCAAGACTGGTTGACTGAAAATGATATTGTTGCATGTTTAAGGGAAGTGTAAAAAAAAAGATAAGGCAAAAATATTGTTAAGTGGGTTTCATTTTAATAATGTTTGGGTGAAATGTTCCTGTAACATCCATTATATTTGACAGTTGTTCATTTTTGGAAGAATATCTCTGTGTAAATAATGTATATTTTTCATGATACATCCCTCAGCATGTTTGGGCTACATAAAACATTATAAAATATATGGAGTGCATCCACATCATACAAATATTTCAACATGGCTAATAAATGGATCTGGTTTGGCTTCTAATTTTACAGCCTACAGGACCGGGATAGAAGCCAGTGAAGGCATCGTCTTTCAGCCCAGATAAAGATCAAGTATGCTTCATTTAATCAGTGGATGGAAACATGAGAATCAAAAGCATTGTTTCACCACCACCATGCATGATGGAGATTATGTAGGCTCTGCATGTGTTGACTCCCAACAGCGAGTAAAAATGAAAGGTTTTTTTTTTTTTAAAGAAACTGATGTTGCTATCATATCTGATCTGCATAAACACAGGGTGTTTGCATCATTTTACTGCAAGGCTACAAAGGTTAATGGTTTATGGAAAAGGATGACACAAAGAATAAAAACGGTGACTTCGGATCAAATAAATTAAAAAAAATTACCAGTCACTGAAAAATTAAAAAAAATGTTTTTTCTTCCTTCTACATAAAAAGATGCCTAAATTAAAATCATGCCCCCCCCCTCCCCAGAAAACATTTAGAATTTGAGCTTTGAGCTACTCAAAAGGAATCCTAATTACTCTTCTGAAAGGGATTATGATTGGATCCTTGAATTTCTTTATGTTGCAATGACTCACAATGCGTCCGCTTGAATGACAAACAACAACTCCGGCGAATGACGCCATGTGCCTCGTTGAGTATGAGTACTTTTTTCCTATATGTGCAAGAACATGTGTTTAGTTAATGTGCATTATATAAACTGTGTCCAAAATGCACAAAACAGTTCCTGAGCAAGGACACCGAATAAATCCAATTAACACACACTTTCTCTGATTTAAACAATGGGCATTTTAAAAACTTTATCTCTCTCGACTTTATGGCCATGTGCAAATGTTGCCCTCCTTTTTTTTTTTTAATGATATGACTACACTGAGCTAAGCTCCTGCAGACTGCAATACTTTCTTCCCCGAATGAGGGCTGAAACGCTATAGGCAATTAGAAGAGTCTCTTGAATTTCCTTG
Source organism: Lepturacanthus savala (assembly GCA_030544235.1). Taxonomy (NCBI): domain Eukaryota; kingdom Metazoa; phylum Chordata; class Actinopteri; order Scombriformes; family Trichiuridae; genus Lepturacanthus; species Lepturacanthus savala. The sequence continues at coordinate 17,481,479 of CM060480.1, forward strand.
AAATGAAGTGCTAAATGAAACGTGGTCAGACTGACAAGTCTGCTCTCCTTTTCACTGAGCTTCTCTGTCTTCCTCCAGCCCGTCATTTACGGGGGGGGGGGGGTATACACGTCTCTTTTTACCGAATCAAGAGTCAATGCATGTAAGCCCTGTGGTGTTTTTTTTTTCTTAATTACTCTTCAGGTTGATTTGCAAGGTGGATGACACAATGAGGACATGATGTCACTCAAATACAATCCAAACATTTTTTTTTTCCCTTTGCCTCTCGCTCAGATTTACAGGCATACTGTATTTCTTATAGGGAGTCAGCATTTTTCCATGTTTAGAATAAATCAAGAAGAAACACACACAAACACACACAGGGACATAATCTTTTAGCGGTTCAAGATGTCAGGGGCTAAAAGTCCTGCAAGAGGGTATGGGAGGTGACCTCTGGTGAACTAGGTCACGACCTCCTTGCCTGCAAAACTGCATTGAGGATATCGCAGGATCACGACATCTATTCCTACCCGATTCTGTGCGGACTGTGTTGCCACAGTTATAACGACGTTTGAGTGAGATGGAAGATTTCCACTCGTCTCTTTTGTCTCTGAGTAAATGACTGATTCCAGAAACGTGATCTTAACTTTGTTTGTCCTCCTCGACCAGACTGTTGACACACTCAAGACATGCTGCTGGTTCCCATGCTCTGTTGAAACAAGCAGGGTCAGTTCGACCTGGCATGAAGGACAAAGGTCAGCGAGCTGGGCCCAACATTGCCTGGTTTCACTCAGGTGACAGAGATGCAAAATCTTTTTTTTTTTTTTTTTTTTTTTTTATAGAAGTTCTATGTGGTTTTCAAATGCATTTACAGTAAACTATCTCTAACATTTCTCTTATGGACTATACAGGTTATAATGTTTAGTTTAGTTTTTGTTTTAAAAATTACATATAGCTATAGACAAAAACAACATAGTTTTGTTTATATGTAAATCATGTAAAACCATTTTTGGTTTATTTGGAGGTAAATGTGTTTTTAATTTTTTTTTTTTTTTTTTGGAGTCGCAGCAACTCTATAATAGCAAAAAATATGTTTTTTTCCAAAACATTGGTTCAGAGAACTTTTTGTTTAAGGTTCAACGGTGAGCAATAACCTATAAGAAGCGAACAAAAACTGTATTTTATTTTAAATAACACAGCTTTCAGCTTTTCACTGAGTGCATATCAACACGACAACAGCTGGCAGCCAGCAACAAGAAATGTGAAAATGTAATTGTAAGCCAAATATATCTGGCACTCTTTCATTACAGGTTAGTACTGAAAAACGTTCTTTACTAACATCGCTAACATCAACATTATTATCAACAAAACCTTCTGCCAGCCTTTTTTTTTTTTTTTTTCAGAATATGCATTTTTCCTTCCTCAGTCAGTCATCTTCTATACCCGCTTATTCCTCATTAGGGTTGCAGGGGTCTGCTGGAGCCAATCCCAGCGCATTACGGCGAGGGGCAGATGGTTGCCAGCCTATCGTGGGGCACACACCATTCACTCACATACTCACCTACGGGCACTTTAGAGTCGCCAATTAACCTCAGCATGTTTTTGGACTGTGGGAGGAAACCAGAGTACCTGGCAAAAACCCACGCAGACATGGGAGAACATGCAAACTCCACACAGAAAGGTCCCAGACCCAGGACCAAGGAGGTCTTGAACCTGCGATCTTCTTGCTGTGAGGCAACAGCGCTAACCCCTGCCCCACTATGTCACCCCATTTTTCCTTCTTTTGTAGGAAAAATGTAAGTGCATGTTTAGCAGTCAAATAAGAAGTCTGGATGTTAAGAGCCACTATCTGAGACTCTACCATACCACGAACATATTTCCTATTTCGCATGAGTTGTAGTTGCTTAGGATAAATATTAGATTGTATTATACCAACTACAGGCACAACAATGTGCCACAAGAAAAATTGGATCATGTCTGTTGACTCACTATAAATGTTTTCATCAACTGACTGAGGTCAAATATATGTGGTAATTGCATTGCCACTATGCTTTTTTTTATTTATTTCTACACTGTTGGATGATTATGAAGTGGAGGCACCTTTCTGCATGTAACGATTTAACTATGTATCCCATTTTCAAAGAAATTGCTGTCCCTGGAATCTGTGAAGCAAGCTGAGTTCAATGCACCCTACCACCATTTTGGATTTTGTTGAATTAGAAAAAACAACAATTGTCATGGTTCTCAACGTTTAACCAATTTTCATGAAAATCAGTATATAGGCTCTTTGGATCAAGCTGCAGAAAAGTTATTGAATCGGTAGCGAAGACGGCAAACAGGATGTGAGTTAATATCTCGGCAGCCCTTTCACGTATCACAACCAAACATGGTATTATCACACTACACCATTTCCCAAGGGTACACACTCAGTTTGGTTCAATTTGGCCATTAGGGGGCGCTACAATTATCAAAAAAATGTGTTTTGGCTCATATCTCAGAATGTGTTTGGGTTAGCAACAATGTGTCAATGTGTGGTCATACTGTGGGTTCTCTGATTCAGCTCAAGTATTCGTCAAGATTTTGATTGATTGCCATAGAACTTGAGGTATATGATGTTCGGACCATGCCTGACACACGTGATGATGTTCCTTGTTTTTGTCTGTCAAAGCTTCAGCCATCACAGCCAATCGAATTTGATGACGAAGCCGCTAAACAGGATGTGGTCTTATATCTCAGCCGAACTTTGCTATATTGACTTGAAATGTCTTATGGCTGCTTAGAAACATCTCTATGACCTAACTGCATCTACTTGGCCCCCCTTATTGTTGTGTGGACCGATACCGTTCTTTGTCGAGCTCCCATTCTTTTCTTCTTTCTTAGTCATCTATTGGCTCAAGAGAGAGAACAGTTTTGTTTATTTTACTAGTCTACCTGAGGGTAACCAAATGAAACCATCTGGCAATGGATTCTATTGTACAAACTGTTTTTAATGACTAAAAATGTTTGAATATTAATAGTAGTGTTCATCTTCATCATGTCTACACTATAGACAATTAAAATGAAAGGGCCAACAAATACATGTAGTTCTTCTAATACTATCAAATGTTATCTTGTCTAAGTATTGCATGTTGTTGATTGTTGGACATAATGTTTGAAATCATTAATCTAATTCAGACTGGTGATTTTGCTCTGTAAGAGATTATATGCAAAACCTCGCTCTCAGAGATCATTTGTGTTGTAGTGTACAGAGTCTGTACTGAATCCAATTGTTACAATAATGCAGAGACCAAGAAAGGATCAGAAAACTGAAAATAGGCTAAGAAATTCTATGGAAACATTTTACGCAACTGAAATTTACTAAACAACTATGCCAGTTTGGATACCAAACAAGTTCTGCTCAGTAGTAGGAAATAAACCTTGTGTGGGTGTAAAACACTCAGGGCTTTGCCTCTATAAAGTTACTGTTGCTTTTGGAAGATTTTGTCTAATGACACAACGGACTGGAGTCTTGCTCGCCTGTTTTGCGCTGCCGATTTGGGAGAGAGAGAGTTGTTCAGCATCTTTTCTTTTTTTTTTTTTTTTTTGTGGGGGGATTTTAGCTATCCAAGGTCGCGGAAATATCACACGCTCATTTTCTGTTTTGAGATGATTTTCGCTTTAAATTAGCACAAACCCTCAGCAGTCCTTTTGTTCTCCCACACTTTCCTCGAATCAGCCGTTGTTTCTGCGGGAACCAACCCGAAAGCCAAATTATCTTATCTTACCTTTCATCTTCCAAATTTTTTTTTTCCGTTTTTCATCCGCATTTTTTTTTCTTTTTTTTTTTTTTTTTTTATCCGAGATTAAAGTAGGGCTGCGTCTTTGTGCGGCACTAATTGCCATAGAGCTTCAGTAATTAAAGGACAATAAAGCCTTAGTAGTAATTAGTTTCTCTTGTTTGGTTGCTAGCCCATCAATTGTGCTTCAATAATACTGATCATTAGCATGCGCCTGGGCAGTGAAGGATGCTGGGAAAGGAGCCCTGCACACACAGCACTCCACATTCCATTCCCATGAAGCCATGGCACCGAGCCATGTGGTTAACCCTCTGGGTGCCGGGCGGCCGGGGGGGGGGGAGAGTGGCAGGATGTTGCCTACCAGCGAAAGGCCTGCACTGTAAAATAAAGAAGGTTGCGCTGTAACATGATAGGCCTGCTGGAATAATGCCCCCCCCACCCCCCACCCCCCCTTTTTTTTCAATTTCTGAAGGTTGAAGAACGCAAGAGCTGCAGCAGTGTGGGCAGATGCTGCTGTCATGGTTCTGTGTAAACAATTGCACCCTTCTCACCGTTACATGCTCCTTTTTATTCACATCCAGGTTCAGCTAATGAACGCCGGTCTGCAAGGAGCGATACAGTAAAGGGGATATATTAATGCCGTTTAAAAATGCAGACGCATCCCGGAAAAAACGGATCAAATTAGGGAGCCTTTTTAAAACGGGAGAGTAAAAGGTTCATTTCTGTGCAGGGTGCACAGAAGAGTGTATGGATTGTGTTGTAAACTGTGGCATAGTAATAACGCCAGGCAAGAAAATGTGCTCTGTTCTGTACTTTGCCTTGACATGATTGAAAGACAATGGTCCCATGGATAGGCCATTTCGACATCAAATGTGCATGCACATCACAGGGCAAGGGTGTGCTATCCATCACATTCAGTGAGCTGTCAGAGGCGGTTCTGCACAAGCCCTGGCTTCTCTTCAACACACACACACACATACACATACATACACATTTGCCACTGCATGGCGATACAAGATTAAACCCCCCCCCACCTCTTGTGTACATATTCCGCCGTTCCACCATGTGCAAAGTGTATTTTACGGCACTTCTAAAAGTGCTCAGCGATATAAGTGTGCCGCTCTGCGTCATCGTAATACCAAAACTTTGAAAATCCAAGCCAGAAACAACTTTATGATCACTGAAATGGGCTTATTTTAAAAATTCAAAACACCTCAATAACCTTCATGACATCCATTCTTTAATCCAGAATCACTTTACTTCACAGGCCACATTCAGCACAATTTGATCACAAGTAGGCCAGACCAGTAAAAATTTACGTTTAAATCGCGACACCTACAAACTTCTCCGTCCTTTTTTCGTAAAGAAATACATTATAGACATTTACAAAATTATTTAACCTTCAATTTGCAAAACAGGAGAGATGACACGAGGAGAAAAAAGTGCAATTTCAACAATATGATGTCTCAGTTATTCCATATTCGGTCAGTCTACTGTCACATGTGCATTCCAATTCAAAACATTACGCTGAACAAAATATAATAAATATATTTTTTAAGAAGCAGGAGAAGTTGTTCCTGCCAAACTCTAAATATTTTGTCCCTTGAGCCTTGAAAGATGTTTATTGACTTCTCATTTCTGTGAACAAGGCTTCTGGCTTTGTACAGTCATCCAGTCAGCCGGTTCTAGGCCTCGGGCCGCATGTTTGACACCCCTACTAGCCCAATTTTTTTTTCAAAAGGAACTCTGCAAATTAATGGGTGGAGCCAAGGATCGAAATCCAGCCAATTAGCTACGACAGCTAACACAATAAAAAAGTAAGGCTGCTCTTCTTCAACAGCCACAAATGCAATTGTGATTAGTTAATTGTTAATTGGTTAATTTGTCAGCCTTTGCTGGAAAAAGAGTTCATTTGACCTCAAGTAACATACTTGGTTAAATAAAGGTGAAAAAATGAACTCATTTGCATATGCATTTATTGTATCAGTTGACTCACCAACAACCATGTTATGTATCTGTTTTTTTCCATGTTCTACTTTGGAGAAAATAGCTTTAATGTCAACTATAGTTGCCACTTTTTGCTATTTATATATATATATATATATATATATATATATATATATATATATATATATATATATATATATATATATATATATATATATATATATATATTCCTCCCACAGTCCAAAAACATGCTGAGGTTAATTGGCAACTCTAAATTGCCAGTAGGTGTGAGTGTGTGAGTGAATGGTGTGTGTGCCCCACGATTGGCTGGCGACCATCTGGGGTGTATCCCTGTCTCTCGCCGTAACGTGCTGGGATAGGCTCCAGCAGACCCCTGCGACCTTAATGAGGAATAAGCAGGTATAGAAAATGACTGACTGACTGACTGACTGACTATATATATATATATATATATATATATATATATATATATATATATATATATATATATATATATATATATATATATATATATATATATATATATATATATATATATATATATATATATATATATATATATATATATATATATATATATATATAGAGAGAGAGAGAGAGAGAGAGAGAGAGAGAGAGAGAGAGAGAGAGAGGGTTTGTCTTCACCATGTTCTCAGGAGGAAGTGGCAGAAAGCACGTTTTTTGCTTAAGCCTTTGTCTAAGTTGTCTATCATGTCATTGAAAAAAAACTGTGAGTTACATTTAGATTTTTTTATTATTATTATTTTGTGTAGAAAATAACAGTCATAAACTTTGCTAACTATAGTTTCCAGTGAGTTTAAATGGGTTAATGGATGCAGAATGTCAGAAGTATTTTGACATCCAATCCTGTTCATTTTTTAAAGACTTTTTTTAAAAAGGTGGTTGCAATTTGACTCGTTAGGAAGATCTGACCTTATCCAAAGCTGCTGCCTGGACATTAATAATCTAAAACAAATATTGTTTTTATAATACATACATCTTTTTTTATTTTAATTTGTCCAGCTCGTTCTGCTGTGGGACACTCACTATCACTTATCCAATGACGTCACATGACATGAAGCACTTAGAAACTTTTTTTTCCCTTACAACCTTTGTGTAAGTTGTCTCCTAGCATGTCATTGGAAAGAAAAACTGTAAGAGTAACATTTTTATTATTATTATTATTATTTTGAGTAGAAACTAACAGCCATAGACTTCCGGGAGGGGCTTAAATGGGTGAACCTAATCATTAGGTATTAATCATTTAGCACAACAGGTTCAGATGCAGGTTCTGGTCACACAAATGGAAGAGTATTAATAATAATAGTAATAACAATAATAATAAATAACCTGTGCCACCTTCTCCCGTCCGCCTTGGCACAATAACCCTTTATGAGGCACTGATGGAAGCACAGTGTGCTTTATAATGCACAGCCGTGCACACTACTACATTTCCAGCTAATCAGAAGCGCGCAGTTGCAGAAAGGAGAGCGGTTGCCAAGGCAGCCACCGATCTCCCCTCCCCCTTCTCCCTCCCGTTCCTCTTTTTTTTCCCGTTTATTATCGGCAGAGGTCGCATGGCAGAGGGAAGTCCAACCACTTCTGTACTGGAACCAATGCAAGAATATGCACCTCCATAACAAAGCCTGCGCGGAGTCCTGAGAGCAAGCGGGGAAAAGGAAAAAAAACAACAACAACAGCAACAACAACAACAACAGGGGTTGTAAATTTATGGGCCGCTGTTCCAAAAAAAAAGAGAGAGAGAGAGAGAGAGATAGGTCTTAATAAGAGAGGATCTAAGTTGGAGGGTTTTTTCTGCTTGTGTTTGTTCTCGGGAACAACGGGGATAGTTTTTTGCAAAACACGTGCGGAGTTTCAACGCAATTTTGTTCTCTGTTTTTTTTTTTTTGACTGAGTGAGTGAGTGTGTTTTCGCATCCTGGTGCGGTGCTCGCGTTGTGTGCGGGGAAGGACTGCGCATCACCCAGAGTTTGATGCCCGAAGTTCGGTCGCGAACGGATGTGAGGAAAGAAGTGTTCCGAGTAAAACTCCAAGCAACTTGTTTCCTTTCTTTTCTTTTATTTTTTGGGGGTTGTTACCTTTATCTCCTGTCTTTTCTTTGGCGTGTTGGTTTTTTTTTTCTTTTTTTTTTTTTTTTTTTTTTTTGGCCGAGACAATAGTGAGTTCCGAGACGCCGAAAAAAAAGTGATTTCATGCCTTCAGTCTCGCACAACCTGACATGGACGTGAGATTTTATCCTGCGCCCCCGGCAAATGTGGGTTCATGCTCCCTACCGACTGATCCAAGTTGCCTGAGCCCGTTGGACTATTACCACACGAACAAGGTAAATAACAGCCTCGCGCACAAATAGACGTGATTGAATGTCTTCACCTGTCTCTCTCTCTCTCTCTTTTCCTAACGTTGAGTCTTGTCAAAAAAAAAAAAACGCACTTACAACAGCCCGCATCATTTACGCATTTCGCGTTGGATGCGTTTTTACGCTCCGCTTACCCACATAAAACACACAAAAAACGCACGCTCTTTAAAAAACGAATAAAAAAAGTAAAGTGTCACCAAGTAAAGTAACCTGGGCTCGAATGGGCTGAATCAGTATCAATCGTTACTTTTAGACTTGAGACCTGCAATCATTCTGTTTTGCTGTTAAAGAAAAAAAAATGTGTAGTCCCAACTTTTTTTCCTCCATCTCTATCTCTCTCGCTCTCTCTCTAACCAACATGGTTATTATGTTATGAGATTGTGCGGTTTTTGGTGAGATTGTGTAGTCTTTTTTTTTTTTTTTTTGCACAAAGCTGGCAATTAAAGTGTCCCACCCGACGTGGAATACCAGAGGCTGTATAGAATCCATACTGCCCCCACTCCACTCCACTCTGCTCTCCTGCTCCTGCATTATCTTCCCTCTCTCAATGATTTCTTATAGCTTATACACGCTTTTCCGCTGGGAGTCCGGCGAATTAAATGGATGCGTGGCAGTAATGTACTGTTAATTACTTTGTAACGAGAAACCTCAGAGTCAGGCGCTGCTACGAGTGACACTCTCTTTCTTTTTCTCTTTTCTCACTTGTGACACCCCGCGGCTTTTTTTTAGGAGGGGGGGGGGTGCTTGTGACCTGCACTGACTTCATTGCAAAGTGTGGCAGGTGGCATTTAAAAAATACAACATATTTTATTTTTTTTTTTTAATTTTTTGACATTTTCCAAGATCAAATTGAGGAGTTCTTGCAAAATAAAGGAATAAATAAATAAAACAATAAAAAGCAGTGACTAATTCCTCTTATAAAGAACCAAACAATGAGCAAAACCAGAAGTCTTTAGAACACACTTTAGAAGTGTGAAGTTGAAAGGCTGCCATAACAGATAAAAAAGCACCACAAAGTAAGATATGATTACAGCAAAAAAAGGAATTATGGAACCACAATCAAAACATATAGGCTAAACGCTGGGTAAAGTATTTTAAACTGGACCCCCATCCACCTGCAAACACGGAATATGACTTAATTTGCCTTTGCTTACCCGCCTCGGTTGGAATATCACGAAATCAAAAGGGCTCTGGATAGCTGACCTGCTTCTTTCTCACGGGTTTTCTCTGATAAAGACGGCTTTCAGGTTTGTGACAGTGATGGGGGAATAATATCACACAGTCGGGGATGTTTGTCTCACTTTGTGTGGGCAATGGAAAATCTCTGTAACTGAACATGGAACATTCCAGTAATCGAGTGTAAAAAGAAAAAAAAAAGAGAGAAGAAAAAAAAAAAGATCTTCTCCCAATCAAGGGTGTTAGATGGTGATCTTTGCACAGGTGGCACAAGTGAGTTTAAAGTGAGAAAGGTAGAAAGAAAACAAGGACACGAGTCTGTTTTTAAGGTGTATCCCTTGGATCACAGATGAAATAAGGTCTATATAAAACATTCACTGATAGGGCGGGTTTACACCTGTGACACACGAATTGGCTCATATAACTGTCTCTTTTCGTGCAGAGGCTATCTTTGTAGGTCAAATGAATTAGGATCATCCCGCGTGTGGATAATCCCAAGAATATGCTGATATTGCACACTGTGTGAATCCTGGAAACAAAGCCAATAGGTATTAAATTCTACAAAAGTGCTTTCACCAGAGGGCGGGGGAGAGAAAGTGACACCCGAATGCTGTCACAGACACTGAGAAAAGTGTGGCACCCGTCGAAATTGCAAGTGTTCAATTTTAATTATTGAACTCAAGCTGCTTTGCTGGGGGGAGGTGGGGGCTTTTTCACGGCAATAAAAATATTGGTGTGATTTGCAATCAACACATGTGTAAAACTAGCTATCCTTCACTAGTGATGCAAATGAGGCCCGGGACCGGTGGGGGTCATCTGGTGCCCTATTAGCACAATGCAGGGGGGTCAAGCTCCTCTCCCCAAAACACTTGTCACACCGTGGCAATAAAGAGACGTCATGCATGAACTGGAGATCAGATCTGCCCTCTGCTAATCATATGTGACAGCAGGGCTGCAACTAACGGCTGTAGTAGTCGATTAATCGATTAGTTGCTTGGTTCATAAAATGCTGTGAAACGTTGATGACTGTTTCCTAAAATTGAAGATGCAAACTAGTGTCTGTGTTTGTACGGACCAAAAGTCAACAATCCTAAAATGATCAGTTTACTATTGTAGAAGACTAATAAAACCAGAAAATATTCAGATTTGAGCAACTGGAACCAGAGAATTTGGACATTTTCTTCTTAAAAATGGTTCAAATCAATTAATCAATTAATTGATTAATCAACAAATTGTCACAGCTCTATCTGACAGCTAATAGACTGAACAACAAACATTTAAAAGGCATGAAATTCTAAAAATGAATGAATATTTAGTTGTTATGATGGGAAGAGCTACAACGATTGAGCGATTAATCGATAATGCTATTTCATTAATCGCCAACTATTCTGATAATCGATTAATCAGTTATCAGAATAGGTGATGTTTAACTTAACATTTGACACCTTAATTGATTAATTGACTAATCTATTGCAACTTCATCTGGCAGTCCTGCCATATATATATATATATAGTGGTGTAAAATGTGGATCACTGTTTCCCAAAGGCTGAAGACGCAACCTAAAATGTCATTTTTTGTCCAGACCCACAGTCTACAACCTAAAGATCATCAGTTTATTATTATTGAAGACTAAAGAAAATAATCAGATTTGAAAATAATCAGATTTGAGCAGCTGGAACCAGAGGATTTGGACATTTCTTTCTTTAAAAATGACTCAAATAGATTAATCGATCATCAATAGTTGGTGATTGATTTTTAATATTAACTAATCAATTAATCAACTAATCGTTGCAGCTCTATCTGACAGCCCTGCTTGGCTAAGTCCAAATTCTGCCCAGGTCTCTTTCTTAAAGCAGTGTGGAGGTAAAAAAAAAAAGTTAATGATTGCATTAAGGTCAATTGTTTTTATGGGCTGTTGCATATTGATTTGGACATTGGGGTTTGTTGTCCGCTTTTTTAGTTTAACCTGAGAATATTCTGTCTGGATAATGCTGGAAAAACATCAGTCACTTGAATTCAAATAAGCTTTTTTGGAAAGATGGTTACAATTTGGCAATGGCGTAGAGATTTAGCACAATTTCTCTTCTCTAGCTGCTGAGTCACACATACACACACAAGCTTAATTGGATAAAGTGAGCATGTGCTTGTGTTTTAGCTTTATAGTGTGTTTATTGTGTACCGCTGGCTTACTCTGGATGCCGTGCGCTGCCACAAGCCTAGTTTGAGTAATTAGCAAGTTTATGTCACTTTGCAGGGAACACATGTGCTGCTGTCATGCTGTTCACGCTGCTCATTTGGAGGCCCCCGGCTCGTTCCATTCATAACAGTTTTAGATCACCAATGCTTCTGGATGGATTCTTCCTTACACCTTATCAAATGTGCTGATAATCACTTTAATTACGAGTTGCTGCGTGAATCATTTCCGTCACCGGTGTTTGTCCACGAGCTATTAAAAAAAAAAAGGAAAAAAAGAAACATCTTGCAACGGAGGAAAATGCGGAACCTTTTCCCCCAGATTTGACAGCTCGCATTTTAAATAACATGAATCATTCTGCTTGGCCAAATCAGTAGCCAATAAAGATTCTTATTTTCCCCAGAAGGTTTGCACTCTAAAGTGTAGGGAGGGGGGAAAAAAAGAAAAGAAAAAGAAGAGAACGCCAAGAAACAGACGTATAGGGCGAGCAGGGAAGGTACTTTTAGTGCAGATTGAGATGATTCAGAAAGATCCACAAATAACTCCGGAGATGTCTACTTCAATACTTTAAACAGTCACTTTAGTCTTTATTTCTCTGTGACTAAGCTTTCCTTTTTGTAATTATTATTATTATTATTATTTTTTTATTTCTGCGGCGCTCTGCCTTACAGCTGCAGAGAAAAAAAGAAAAAAAAAACAGAATGATACCATGATAACAGCTTTGTGCTGTCATGATACTACACAAATGTGTCATGTTTTAATGCGGCCTGCATGCGCGCTTTATGTATATACAGGCGACATCTTCAGCCGAGCCGCAATTGTCCGGCTCTTCTGGTTTGCTCTGTGAAATGGGAACACAGTGTCTGCTCCTTTTTTATTTGAATACCTTGATCAAACAGTACAGGCTGCTGCCGCTGAAGCTAAGGTGCCGTCTACAGTACAAGCAATAGCACAGAGTGCAGGGAGAGACAGAGCAGGGCCCTGTGTTTATACACCCAGGCCCCACCCAGCTCATATATCCTCCCAACAACTGATATCTGCCTAGATAGGGCATGACTGAAGAGCTTGGCTTTGTTAGTTGGTGGTCTCCTCTTGCCTCAGATAAGCTGGGGAATGATGCGCTCCATTTGAATACCTTATCTCACTTTTGTTTTTTTTTTATTACAGAGCATGCAAAGGATTTGATTACTTTATATTAACGTATTCGGCCTGGTTTCCAGCATCCGATCCAAGTCAAGTAAAACGAGCTTTTGAGTTAACACAGATATATTTGCCTTGTTTCGCTTAATGTACATCCCAGGCTGCTTTTAACATGACAAATGAAGCAGTTTGCAGCGGAGGCTGTAGTATAGTGTTCATGGTCAGCAGTGCTGTTCGCTATTAGCTAATGACAAACTCTGTGGTATGTGACAGAGAGACAGAAAGGGAGAATCAAAGGATGAGCGAGAATCAAATGGGTTGAAGTAATCAGTGGCCCTCTATAGGGACAGTGTGTGTGTGTGTGTGTGTGTGTGTGTGTGTGTGTGTGTGCATGCTAACTCGCGGCCATTCAAGCGTTTTGCTGACTACGGAATCACAATCACAATTGCTTTCATAGCCCCGTGCAGAGGAAGGGCATGCATACCACAGTAAGGGCCCGGTGACACACAGCGAGCAGGGGGGGCAGAGCAAAAACAGCCACTAAATCATATTCTCTCTACCCCGACACGAGGAGGAGACTTTTTTTTTTAATACGGATTCCGACCATTTGAAATCATTTCAATAAAACTGTAAATTGGTTCTGTCATTGGCTGAGTCACAGACTCTGCATATGGCACAGAGATTTTATTTTATTTTATATTATTTTTTTGGATTACTGTGGCTTCTTGTGAAAAAGTCTTTTTCCCAATAAACCTGCAAGATGTCCCATCCAGTATTTTTTGTGGCTATATATGTGGAGATTTTTGAAGATGATTGACATACATGAACATTGATAAAAGGGAGGGGGAAAACAGCATGTGATTAGAGCTGCAATGATTATGTTGATCACCATTCATTAATTACTATTTTGATTAATCGATTCAAGTCATTTCAAGTCATTTTTAAGAATAAAATGTCCTTGTCCCCTATAATGGTAAACTAATGATCATTGAATTGTGGACTGGTGGTCTGGCCAAAAAAACAAACAATTGAAAAGTGATTACCATTTCATAAACCAAACCAAACTATTTGATTAATTATTTCAAATAATTGATATATTATTCAACTCAGAATAGTTGTTAATTGCAGCCCTACTTCTAAAACATCTATTTTTGCCCTAACCAACTGACCACAACTCAAAGATCATCGGTTTACCATCATAGAAGATGACAAAACAACAGAAAATAATCAGATTTGAGAAGCTGGAACCAGAGAAGTGACTCAAAATGATCAGAATCAGAATCAGAATAGTTGGCAACTAATCGATTAATCAATGAAAAATAGTCATCACGAGCAAATATTCCTTTATTTTCTGAATTTTATCCCTTTAAATGTCTACGTAGTGTCACTGTTGTTTCTTTATGAAACAACATTCTGGTTTCTTCAGTCTTTTAGCTGTCAGAGCTGCCGACTATTATTTGCATTAATTGCCAACTATTAAATCTGATTATTTTCTGGTTTCTTTAGTCTTCTAGACTGATGGATTGATCGACTATCAAAATAATCGTTGCAGCCCTGCATGTGATGCAGTAATACCAAACTCAGAATTCTGTGTAGCTTGCTCATCATTTAAATGTCCTATGCCTCTTTGTTTTGCCTTTAAATGCAGCATTTGGGTTTGATGTGCATTATGAACTTGTGTGTGTGGCAAACCCCATGTGTTAATTATTGGCCCCAGCAGTCCAACCTCGCTGGTGGGTACCAGTGCATCCCCCTCAGCGTCTGTTACCATAATTAAGACCAGCCGCCCCACTGTAGTGTGCTTACATTAGTCAGCCCGGGTCTTCCCATGGGGCAATGTGATGGCATTCTCATTCTCACAGCCCGAGAAGAAAGAAAAAGTATCAGTTCCAGCACCTGCTGCAGAGTAGGCCCCTGGGTGTTTAGTTAAATGTTGATTATGTTTGTTAATGGCTGCCAACACTCAAAAGGAATGAATGTGTTAAACTGAAGTGTAAATAACACAGAGCATCCATCAAATAAGTTGTTTTTTCCTATTATTTATTATTATCTATTTAGAGCTTCATCAGAGGTTTGTCATCTCTTGTAATGATTAGATATTCCGTTTATTTCATTTTCTTGTGGTTTAAGCTGTTGCTCTTTTCCTGTCTTGAGATTTTAACATAGGGACCCCCTTTAAGTAACTCCAATTTTATTTTGTTTAGTAATGGAAAACAAAAGGAACCCCCCAGAGGATGACTGGGAAAGCTGCAATATATACCACAGATATTGTACATTACAGATTGTATCTTGCATACATACCCAAAGCCAGTGTGTCTGTGCTGAAGGTAAACAAATGGAAACAAACAGTCATGTGCCTCTCTATGGGCCATGTATGTTATGGATACAATGCATTATATAATGAATTTGTGCTGTGTATATGTATTACACTGTAGAGCTGTACAGTAACATTGTGTTCCCATTAGAGCTGCAACAATTAGTCGGTTAATCGATTAGTTGTCAACTATTACATTAATTTAAAACTATTGTGATGATCAATTTGAGTCATTTTTCAGGTAAATGTCCAAATTCTCTGGTTCCAGCTTCTCAGATCTGATTATTTTCCTGTTTCCTTAGACTTCTATGATTGTAAATTGATCATTTTTGGGTTGTGGACTTTTGGACATTTTAGGTTGCATCTTCATCCTACATTTTACCCAATTCTATGAACTAAACAACTAATGGATTAATCGCTTCAATAATCGATCAATTAATCAATTATCAAAATTGTCGTTAGTTGCAGCCCTACTCTTCTGTATACAAAGAATGTATTTTTGATCATTGACCTATCAAAGAAAAATGCCAAATATTGTCCAGTTCCAGTGTCTAAAATGTCAAAATTTGCTTCTTTTCTCAGCTGTGTATAACTCTACAAATTTATCTCTTTAGCTGAACTAAATAGGTCTCTGATTTAAAAAAAAGACATTTAATGCATTATGCACATTTACAAATGTATGCATTTCATTGATGTATAGATTACGTATCTATATGCATACATACTATATGTATGTGCCGTGCTACATATGTACTATACGTGTGAACTATATGTGCACATGTATGTATGGAAGAGGCTGGAAGCTGGACAAACATTCCCAGTTGTCTCAGCTTCCTGAGGTATGTCCTGTGCAAACACCATTGGCCATGGTAAGCTCCTTGCCAGGGATTTAAGGCTCTTTCCCTCCCTTGTTTTCACTGAATATCCTTTACAAATATTATCGGCCTGGTGTCAGTGCCATGTTTGCGGCGCGGCCTGAAGGGACGATACCGATGTGAATGTTCAATTAATGGTCCGAGTACAGGCTTAAACAGCAGGAGATAAAGGAATGAGCTGAAAAAGTAAAATGTTTGAATTTAGTGTGTTCTGTCTGTGTCAATTGGAATTTTTTTTACATTTTTCTTACGTTGCCATTCACATGCTCATCATTTTTAATCCGAACTCTGGGTCATTAATTCACTGACAAGCATTGATCTGGACTGCGAGATGTTTCCACTTGGGCAGGACATGGTTGATAAATCCATATGATCCTGAATTTGCTCCCTTTCCTCTTTCCCCCGGCTGTGACTGTCTTTGCCTTGTCCTTTGTCTGTCAGGAGCATGTGTTTATTATGTGTGACATATTTAGCAGGCTGATATAATTGCCTGTGCAAGGCTGTAATCGCCTGCATCCAATTCAGTCAGCAGAGACTGCGGGAGCCCGCAGAGCCGCTGAGGTAATCAAACCGTGGCTCATTCTTCCTTTTCAAGAGCTAATGACGAGCTCCGTGATCGTTCAAAATGGGCAGAAAGAGGAGTGTGACAGAAAAAGTACAGTACTGAAGTTGTGACACCATGTTTTCGCTTCTTGCGGCGCTTTCGTCTTTGGTTTGACAAAAACTAGAGAGACGAAGGGAAAAGTTGCAGTAGACTTGTAGGAAGTGAAAAGAATGGAGATAGTGGTTGTCAAAAAAGAGGTAGAGAGGTTAGAGAGGCGACTCTTGTTCGAGAAAAGGGAGGGAAAGTGAGAGAAAGAGGCCCTCTCTTTGTGTTGTCGACCTATTTAGTCTGAAGCTGGCCGTGAGCCATGCCGATGAGTGATGTCGCTAAGAAAAACAAACAGAGGAAAGAAAAGTAGGATTTTGGAAATTATGACATACGGTCAATGGCGTTGCACTATTGAGGACTACCTCTCTATCTCTCTCTTTAACAAGGCTCCATCAACCTCGCAGCAGCTTGGTAGGCTTCTTCACACAGGAAAGGGAAACTTGAGCAGGTCTTTTTATAGAATTGCTAATAACACAGTAGACAGTAGTGAAAAACCTAAAGCAGCACTTAACTGCACAACCCACGAGAACCAAGAAAGTATATGTGCATGCATGCTTTGTGTGTTGCTGGCACCTTGTGTATCTTCTGCTCTACCAGCTTGATGTATATGTGCACAAAAGTGTGTGAACGAGTGTGTTTATGCATATGTGCCCCAGAGTGGGATCCAACCAGTATGGTGTAAGCGGGAGCATGCTGGTCAAAAAAGGAAAGCTGAATGCTGAAGAGGACTTGATTCAGGCCCCAATTCACAAATTCAAACCAATTCAGCTCAGTGTTTAAAAAAAATGAAAAGAAAGACTCCAAGGCAAAGTCAATTAGGAAGCCTAAACACAGCATATAAGTATAGTCATTTTTCTTGAAGAGTTAAAGATAGGATCAGAGACCTGAATGCATAAAGAGGACGTGACCTTTTTTTTAAACCAGAATAGTAGGGCTGCAACTAACAACTATTTTGATAGTCATTTAATGAATGATTTTTGAAACAATCGATTAGTTGTTTGAATCATAAAATGGTGCAAAATAACGATCATTGTTTCCCAAAGCCCAAAGAGATGCAACCTAAAATGTATTTTTTGGTCCAAATAGATCCAGAAAATAATCAGATTTTAGATGGAACCAAGGAATTTGGACATTTCCTGCTTTAAAAATGACTTAAATCAATTGTTAGAATATTTGGCGATTAATCTAACAGGTGTCAACTAATTGATTATTTGATTAATAATTTTAACACATTCTTTATAGAATTGCTACTGTTATTATCTATAACAGTAGCATTGATAATCAATTTCAGTCATTTTTTTAAAAGAAAATGTCCAAATTCTCTGGTTCCAGCTTCTCATATATGATTATGTTCTGGTTTCTTTACTTGATCTTTGGGTTGTGCACTCTTGGTCTGGACAAAAAAAAATCAACTAACTGTTGCAGCTCTGCAGAGAAGTGTCGTAAAGGGTCACACCACCCACATCACAAAAGAAACTCTTCTATTACCTCCATAGTGGTTTCTAGTTAATCTGATAGTTGTCATGTTATCTGCATTTTAAGATATCTGCTATGGGTCTGTAGATTATTTGGCATAATCAGGACTTTTTTTTCTGGAAAGAAATGCAATTTGCTGCAAAGTGCTGTGCAAATTACACATTAAATTTTATTCAATGTCATATAATGTAAAGAGGTGCAGGCAGGAATCTAGGTGGTCTGCGCAAATAAGTCTGGGTAAGAAAGAAACTATGTTCTTTTCTAATTTGGATTTGGAGTGTTTTACTTTTAATTAATTTGAGTGCCTTGTTGTTGTTTTTTTGTAGTTTTCTGTACCTGTTGCTGTTAAGGCCAGTTAGCAAAGGAGTTGGAGATGTCATAACCAGCAATAAATGTTTGTGGCAGCAGGGGCAGGGAAAGGGGAGTGAAACTGAGAGATGGTCATGTTTTATTAAGCTTGATAATGCAGCCTAATCTGCAGCTCGGGTTACACAGTGCTTTGTGGGTAATTAGAGATCATGTCGTATGCCTGGCCTGCTGAAAAATTGCACTCCGCCCTAATCCCCCTTCTATCCGCCTTCCACCCACCACCTCCCTTCTTCTTTCCCTTCATTTGCTCCCTCCCTGCCTCTCTCCCTCCGACATCCCACCCCGACCACATGCTTCCAAATGAGCTGGCTTCCTGTCAGGGAAACGCACAAATAAACAAACATGGCAGCCACATCGCAGGTAGCTAATCATCAGAAAGTTTATACCTCGCTCTAAGATATTTGGAAATGTGCTTATGTACTCAGAATTCAATAAGAGGAAGTCAACAGTGGAGCACTTTGTGGTTTGCTTTGTGGAACTTGTTAGATGAATGACTAATGCCTCCTGGCAAGTGCCCCAGGTTTACTATTACCAAAACAATGGCACTTGATACAGAGCACCGTAGCCTTGGTTTTCACACAGACAGGAGCTCAGGCTGCTGTTTTCTTTTGAACCCTAAATGCTGACTGCCCATTCATGCAACATCCCCCGAACACAGAGACACACACACAAAGGAAATTCTAAACTGACAGTGAATTGTTGGAAAACAACTGCTTCTTTCATCGCTCATTGTCCTCAATTTTTCCATTGTTATAAACCCTTTCTCTGTATCTGGATTCGCCTATCACCACGTGTAAAACAATAACCATGTTTATATATGAACAGTTATATACTTACTGCATGATTGAAGCGTTATATAAAGGCAGCGAAACCGTTAAACTGTCTATATATTGGTAGGAAACAATGATGCAACTTGGTAGAGTTTTGAAAAAAAAACCCAAAACAAAACACAACCTGCCTCCCACCACAACTTCAAGAAACTGTACAGGTGGTTGACAAGCAGGTTTTATGTTATCTCACCGCTCTGAGTGTCGCGCAGAGTTTTTCCCCTAAATTTTTTTTTTTTTGTCACGCCTGGTGGTTTGAGCCAAAAATCCCCTTTTTCATAAAAGAAGACATGAAAGCAATGAGGAACCCACTATATAGAAGCAACAGTCATCTCCTCTATATCTTAGATAAAAAACCTTATCCTACAGTATGCACTATATGAATCATTGAAAAAGAAAGTGCATTAGTAAGCTATTTGAATGGTTTTTGTTATGACTACATGCAATATCTTGTCATTAGACACAAGCCACATATGAGAAAACATTGCAATCTGTAATGTGTGGTTGTCTAAGACACAGTTGAACAGTGTGGCACTGAACTGAACTTGTTAACTTCCTCAACCTGTTCCGAGCCTGCAGAGGAAGTCTTACAATTTATCATTTGCTCAGATGCAGAGGGGATAGAGGCACAGTGTTTCATGGGGACATGTGTTCATGCTGCTGCTCCTATACCGCCAGCCACTGACTGCATTTGCATAAAAATTTATCAAAATGCAAAACTATGTTACATTCAAAGTGTTCAAGTAGGTTGGTAATTATTGCCAGAACTAGAAGGCTTTTAAGAGTTGAGGTAGCCAATAGCTACCAGTGGCTGTTTATCCCTCTGCATGTAGGTGTTTTGTTTTTTTCTTTTTTGGTGGGTATGGGAACCAAGAGAGACAAGACACAAAACAAGAAAACAACAGTGAACACAAGATAAATTGTCTGGAAACTCATGAGGCCAGACCTTGGCTCGTCTGGGCAATCGTGACAAATACTGCATCTGTTTTGCTGTTTCTTGCTCGGCCTCGATTGGCTGCAGTTGTCGTCAGTCAAACACCTTTACAGGTAGAAAACATACATCACATGCTCACATGTTCAAATTTCTTTTAGTTTATCAGGGATTGCTCCTGTTATTATTGCAGTAATCCACATATCATCTAGACCAGGGGAGTCAAACTCAATTCAGTTCATTGGCCACATTCAGCATAATTTGATCTAAAGTGAGCCGGAACAGTTAAAAGAATTTATTTTATTTTATATATAAACATAAATAACAACAACCTACAAACCTCTTCCCTCCTTTTTATGTGAAGAAATACATAAGAAATCTTTACACTATTAATAAACCTTTCATTTACAAAACAGGAGAGATGACATAAGAGTAAAACTACAACACTATTAGGTCTCAGTTATTCCATATTCATCCAGTCTACTCTTAATTAAAACATTTAATCACATGATTTGTTTTAGAAGTCATCCCCTGATTTTCAAACTATTTACAAATTAAAACTGTGAATATTTTATCCATTGAGTCCTAAAAAATGCTCACTGACTTCACATTTCTGTTGAGAAATTATTCAGTTTATTGTCACACTTTGTACAGTCATTCAGTAGACTGGATTGGACCCTTTAAGCGGACCAATTCTGGCCCCAGGGCCATCATCGCACAAAGGTCTGAGGTTTGTTTTCATGCTTTCATGCCAGTGTTGTAAATATAATTTAATGTTGGACCTATATATTAAGTTTGTGCAGCCCTGGTACTGGGAAACTGGCAATTTAAACCTGCATTTTAAGCATCGGTGAGTGAAATTCCGCACACTGTATCCGCAAAAACAATATAATGTTTTTTAGGGGGGGCAATTAGAAATGCATGAGATTTAGACTACAGGACCTCATGCATGCACACATGCACATACCAACACTCACACACACACACATGCACGGTCATATATACGTACTCACTTTTACACCTCATAATCCCCCACCATCCAACCATACACACACACACACACACACACACACACACACACACACACACACACACACACACACACACACACACACACACACACTTATATAGCTTCAAGGCATTTCATTTCCTCTCCTCCTATGACAACATCACAATATAATGGGACATGGTGTCACGTGACAAGACCAAGTACACGGAGCAATCAAATCGCTCTTTCTTTCTCCCTGTAGCTTGAAGGGCAGAACGGTCAGTCGTTACATAAACTTGGTTCAATTACAGAAAAATGTGCTTTGTGTCCTTGTCATGAGCGGAGTGATGAAGCAGATAAAAAAATAAGTTAGTTATCTGTGTTCCATCAAGATTTTGATAAAATGCCTTTGCACTCCACACTCACTCTGGAAACATACTTTAACAAGGCTGAGATACTTGGTTCATGTGGAACTGCTGAAGTGAAATGGTACTATTTAAGGTTATGCATTGTTAGCTTTAAATGACGAGGTGTGATTCGGAATATTAGCACAAATAAAATTCTTATCAGTTACACACCCTTCCATCTGGAGGAAGTGACAAACTCAGACTTGAGAGTTATGTACCGAACAGCCTCCTAAGCCAGTGCTCTGTCCAGAAAACATCTGACCTTTAGCCTCTCCCATCCCGTCCAGTAAAAAATTATCACAAACCACAAGGTCTGGTAACACTAATACAATATTTGTTATAAGTATACAGGTTTCTATTAATTTTATCTAGATAAGGTCTAAGGGATATACATGTCCCATGCATCAAACACTCAGAAAAAAAAAACCTGAAAAATGCACACAGCCTGTATTTAGAACTTAGTTTCACAGCTTGTTTGTACTTCCTTGACTTTGTGATATCATGCAGTAGCTTCCTCAGCCAATCAGAAGAGAGACTCATGAATATTTATGAGACAGATGAAAAACAAGTTGTGCTTTCTGGAGCTCCAGTGGTGCTACAGAGGTGCTTGAGAGAGCACTGTAAAACTGAGTTGAATTTTCATACTCTAAATGCCAAATATATTATGTTAGCGATATTAAACCTTCAAGTATCACCTAGAAAAGTTCATAATATGAGACCTTTAAATCACCTCTGTATTTGCAACATGGGGCTGCAACTAATGACTATTCTGATTAACCGATTGACTTAATTAGAATATGTGTCTTTCCTGGTGTGCACTGCTATTTAAATCTTCACCTATGATATAATGATAACAATAATCTTTTTTATTGAGCACAAAATGCTCATTACAAAGTCCTTCACAATAAAGCAGACAAGTCAGAAGAACCTCAGGATTTACGAGAAAACAAGTAAAATATTCTGTGTATATTCTATAAATAAATTCAGTACATTTTGAAGGGACATAAAAGTCAGCTCAAAGAGAATTTGAACTTGAGTAAAATCAGGAAAGTACATTTTAAGAAAGGACTTAGAGAGCACTGACTTGGCCAACCCGATTTCTCGGGCAGATTGTTCCAGAGCCTCTGCCCGAGAATCTCAAAGCACATACTGGCACATACGGTACTAAGAGGTCAGAGATATAGCAGGATCAGAGGCCATGAAGAGCCTTAAAAGTAATCAGTGGGATCTTAAAATCCATTATAAAACATACCAGGAGTCAGGGTAGAAAGTATCATCACACCCCTCAGTCCTGGTTTAAAGCCTGGCGGCCGAGTTCTGTAGCGAGTCTGACCCGTGTTCCAGGTATCCACCGTGTGCTCCAGCTTGGTGCCGAGCTACAGTTTTCAGACGAGCCTGTAATTAAGTAATCTCGGAGCCTTGAGAGCACCACTATAGCGCAACGAGCTGAGACCAATCTGTCACTAATTGTCCCAGAGTTTTAATTTCTAATAGAATTAGGGCCAGAGGGAATGCCGCTTAATGAGATGCAGTTAGTGCCTGTTTCTGTTTACTGTAACTACGTTTCACCCCGGTGAATAGAGAAATAAAGAGGGAGAAAAAGCAAGATATTCCCATTTGATTTGGTTACCTCACTTCTGTTTATTCTACAAAGCACTCAACATGTCGCTTGTCTTTCCGAACTGTAAATTTACACATAATTAATGGTAAATGTGACTTAAAATGCATCATATAATTGATTGTACATAGACAGTAGAATGTCAGAATACGCCTTTTAAGGATACCTAGTTCCCTTTTTACGCCGAGGAGTGCCCTCGCTTAATAACTGTGTGACAGTGGAGACCCTTCCTAAAAGTGAGAAGTGCTTTTGCCCTTGGCATTGAAGTTATTGCTCAAAAAGCGTGGTTGTAGACTGGAACTGGAAAGGTTGTTTACATAGCCTTGGGAGTGTTTGTGTCATGATTTAGATTCCAGGCATTTCAACATCCAAATAAATCAGTTTAGACTTCTGAGGACAAGTAAACCTCCTGAAAAAAGAAATGGGCCAGCTGTGTTTAAAAATCCTAGAGTTAGTGTTATCTCTTCAGCTCAACAAAATTTTGATTTCAATTATTACAGGGAGGTGAGATGTTATGTGGTTTAGTATATTAACAATAGAGATGTTGATATTGTATTTGCGGTGCTGTGATTGCATTTTGTTTTATACATTTAAGGGTTTTTGCTACGGATTGAACTTCCTTTGGTCTGTGATTTTAGCGCTCTCTCTCTATCACACACACACACACACACACACACACACACACACACACACACACACACGCGCACACACACACACACACACACACACACACACACACACACACACACACACACACACACACACACACACACTCAGTCTGTCCTATGGGATAGTTCCACAAACACTGATTTTGACACCAAGACAACAAAAAAAAACTACCCAAGCGCCCCTGAAGACAAATGACTACATGAATCTTTCAAACACTTCAGAACTGTAATTTTTCTACTTTATCGTGTTTGAGTAGAGTTTGCTTTTGCATCTGACTCAAGGCCCCTTCCTCTTATTGTTTCAATATGTCAGAGTATTGTTTAAATGAGGTCACCCATTACCGATCTGGCCTAGGGCCAGCTTGACTTCAGCTGATTTAATTGAATCTACGACATGAGTCAAACTCAAACAAGCAGAGACTGCTTTGCCATGACAGCCTCATTACTCCACATTAAGAACTCATTTCACAATGCATTGTGACTTTGGGCCTGACAAATGGTGAAAAGGGATGAAATCAAATAAGTGACTACATTTTGGAAGACTACTCTTGAAATGCGCTAGATGGAAAAAAAAAAAAAGCTCCCCAAACTCTACATATATTATAGGAAAGCCAACAAACAGTCTTGCTGCTATTTTGTATAAGTTAATGCGAATGCCTTCTGGGTTAAAGTGTTCCCGTGTTTGCCGTCTGCAGTAATGGAATGACATTTTCCCTCTTAAATGGAATTTTTGTCAAAGCGCTATGAATTCAACCTACCTTGTCAGTCAAGATACAGACACTGCTGAGAGAGGAGAAAATATGCGAATGAAACCTTTCAGTGCAGATTTGAGCTGTGAGCAGACCAAATAATGACGCCTTTATCATGTCTACAGCACAACAAACAAAGAAGGCTTTCTTTTTGACATACCACAAGATGTGATATCAGGCAGTATAATGACATACATGTTGTATTCACCGTAGGGATCGGCAATATATCAATATTATTGATATCATGGTATGAGACTATGTATTGTCTTTTCAACATCATGATAAATGTTAAAGATGGTGATACTGGCCTGGCCGCTCAAATGTGCTTCACAAATGCTACAGAAGTGCTGATATTTTGGGAAAGCACCAATCGTCATCCTTACAATATTGTTGCAATATTGATATTGAGGTACTTGGACAAAATCACTCTGATATTTTATTTTGTCCATATCTCCCAGCGCTAATATACAGTAGGTGATTTTTTAATTTTTAACCCTAACCCTTGGACTGCAGGATCATTATATAGGCCTAGACTAATTCTTGATATTGTAATTACGATTATAATTTTTAATAGAGTTGCTTTAGGTTAATTTGAGTATATATATATATATATATATATATATATATATATATATATATATATATATATATATATATATATATATACTATATAGTTTGGAGAATATTATAGGGAAGGGCAGCACCAAGAGAAAAAGGAGCAATTTCAGCACCACGGACAGTGCCTTGTATTCATCAATACACAGCACAGTTAGGCTACTAATATTTCAGAGCGATGGTCGGGGCCATAGATTCTAACTTGTGCAAACCTCAATCAGATAAAGGATCAATGAGTCAGGCAGACTAGACTAACATATTCAACTAAACAACCTCTCTGCCCCTGTAGCTCTCTGTTAACAAGGGGGGATGGCACCCCCAACCCCCCCTCAGATCGCCTACTGTCTACGACACAGCTAAACAAAGAAGGCTTTCTTGTGACATACCACAAGATGTGATATCAGGCATGATAATGACTTGCATTATGTATATAACATTCATAGCATCTCTGCAGTGTCCTGACAGCATTTCTGCATTTCATCAGCTTGAACCTCGACTAAATTTTTCAATTAAGCACGCATTCTTCGAGAGCCTCGGCCGGAGCTCGTGGGGGGAAAAAAAAATCTATGGCAGGCTCAACATGCCAGGGCCTTCCTCCACAATAGGGAAGGAAATGTTGAGACTGCAAGGGCTGCGGAGTCGAGATATGACCATGTTTGCTTAGGGCTAGGTATCGGGCACAAAAACAAACGTGGCTGCCCTTAATGAGCCTGTTTGCCTGCCAAAGGTAAAGACAGCTGTTGTCTCTCGCCACAATGGAACAGGCCTCAGTACCATGGAGCACAGGCGAGCACTCTGCGTCCCCATAGTAACGTTCACCTTGTGTGTACTCAAGAGGGAACTTATTAAGTCCTCTTTACAGATAAATAGTGAGTAAAATGTAAATCGTGGAACCATACGGCACTTTCATAGGGTTCGACTGTGAAATGAAACGGTTTATTAAGTCTTGTCTTTGGAGCGTTGAAAGCGAAATTGCTTGCTGGGGTGTGCACTGAGCATAACATCCGACTTGCTCATAACATTAGCAAGTGAGATTTGAGCGACTGTGGCTACACAGCACAGTTATCGCACGGTTTGAGAGGCCACACTCACTTTGCTTTTTAGCATCTGTCGTTTGGGACGAGAGGAAATCTCTCTAAAAAATTCTCTTCTGGTGAAAAAGTGGTTTCTCAAAAGTACACTAATGCACATGGATATAGGTGAAGTGACGGGTGGCGAAACCTCGAAAAGCACTTTTCTCCCATGTGAGAAAATTAATACATTCTATGCTGCTACCTGTCCAACTGCATCAGCGCTGACAGCCCTGCTGCACTCTATAGCTAATTTTAGAGTTTAAAATATGAGTGAGATGACTGTACAGGCATTTTTTTTTAAGAGAGAACAGCCGGTAAGAAAAACATCTTAAAGGTCCAACAGTCAGTTGCTTCAGCCTCTGTTGGAACAAAGCCCCCCCCCCCCCTTCCCCCCACAGCCCCCGCCACTTTCCTGGCATTGTGTACAGTACATTTTGAGCAATTGAATGGGTGACATTTTTCCATTATTAAGCTGGCTTCTAATAAAAGGACTGACAATGTCACAAACAAATATAAGTTTTGCATTGTATGGATGAGTATGCTGGCCTAAAGTTAGATTGATGTAACCATGGTTGCATGTAAAAATATTGTGGCAATACCATCACAAAAATGAATGTGGAAAAAAAATAACCATTGACATGAGAATCTAAGCAAAAATACAAAGACAAAAAAAACAAAGACAAAGATGTAACGATTTATGTGGCGACTGAATGATAATATTTTCATATAGAGGTAGTTATATGCATTTAATTAGGTGTTAATTGTTTCATAAACCTAATGCAAATGTTTGATTATATTTAAAATGAAATGATATGAAACCTAATTTACACAGAAATACAACTGTAAAAGCTAGTTTTCACTCTACATGTTTTATACTCTCATGAGAAAATATTAACATTACAATAAGATTGTGGTTGCTTGATAACCGTCATTGTAGCGCTGTAAAGCTCAAAGTACATTTCCTGTTTGACTATTTCAAAGAAGCGTTATATAACCGCTGCAGTAGTGTGACTGGTTTTAAAATGTCCCTGGCTGCATGTTTGACACCGCAGGGTCCTGCAGTGTGATCAGTGATGACTCAGTGTGTTTTTTCCAAAATGGTATTCATCTGTTTTAGTAGGTGAACTGTTCAAATTTAAACCTAATTGGGTGGAGTGAAGGATTGTGTTGAAATTATTACAGATGGCTTTCCGTTTGTACTCCACTTCAAAAAACAATAGCATTTCAGTGACTGAGAACTATAGTTGCGGCTTGAACAATTATGCCCATAAACAAAAGAATTATATATCCCAGGTACAAAATTATTTTCTGTATTATTCTAGAGACTTCAACGATTAAATATATATACATGTCCAGGTTAATTTCATGATAATTCGTTATCATTCAGTCATGATAAATTCAATATGACCTAAAAATGACCTTTTTTTGGCAGGGTTTGTCTTCACCAAGGGGAAGGGGAAGGAAATTAAAGATGTCACATGACAGGAAGCACTTAGAAACATCATTTTCTAAGTGTCATTTTTGAAATATCTTTTTTTTTTTGCTTAAAACCTTTGTTTAAGTTGTGTACTATCACGTCATTGAAAAAAAACACCTAGATTTTTTTTATTATTATTATGAGAAGAAAACCGTCAGTAGAAACCAGTTATTATTTTGAGTAGATCTATGACTGATCTACAGTCATAGATTTCAGCAACTGTAGTTGCTGCGTGATATTAAATAAGTTAATGGATACAGAACTTGTAATTTGACATTCAGTCCTGTTTTTATTTTTTAAAAAAAGTTCTTAAAAAGGTTGGTTATTTGCATCGACACATTGCAATTTGACTCATTAGGAAGATTTGACTGATGTCACCTGACAGGAAAGCACTTGGAAACTTAATTTTAAAACTGTATGAGTAACATAGAAAATGACAATGACAGAGTCTGGCAACTGTAGTTTCTGGTGAGCTTAAATTAGTTCATGGAAGCAGAACCTTTTATTTTGATGTTTGTGCCTGTTGTAAAAGTTGGTTGTTTGCGTCCATGCCTTGCAATTGGACTCGATAGGAATATATGCGCTTATCCAAACCTGCTGGCTGGATGTTGATAATATAAAACAAATCAAGTTTGTATATGATATGTACAGCATTCTTTTGTTTTTTGCTTTAATTTGTCCAGATCTTGCTGCTCATTGACGCAGTAATGACTGCGATTCCTTCTTATTGTATTATTGTCTTTCTACATATCTCCCTATAGCTGTAATCTGTTGGCATATCCCCCATTTGTTTGTGGCAGTGTCTTTCAATTAAACAGCAGGGCCAGTTTCTTCAGAGATCCAGTTTTCTCGAGTGACTCCCCTGAGGGAGGAGGGGGGGCAGAGGAAATGGCTGAACACATCAGACACATTCGTCTTCCCTGCTTAGTTACCTTGCAGGGGGAAGACGGTGATACCCATTTCCTGCGGCTAATGTGTTTGCTTTACACCCTATGCCAAGTGTCAACATGCAGCCTCTTGACAGTCATTTTTCATTTGAAGCAATAGGCCAGGTTGAATAAGCTGGGACATTGCACAGTTTGTTTGTTGTTGTTGTTGTATTTCCTCTTCTTTGATTAGTTGTTGTTTTTTAAGGTGATAAAACTTCTAACATGTTTAAGGTGAAATGTGAACCAGTCAGAGATCATTACTTAATAGTCTTTCACTGGTTGTTGATTGAGACTAAAAAGCCAATTATTATAATAGGATATGGGACATAATGACAGAATTAAATGAGTGTGACAGACACACAATAGGCCTGCTCTGTCATCGCCTTAGCCAAGCTCGCTTATTAGAATTAATCTGGTCTGATTAAAAATGCAAATGGCTCAAAGACATTGACAGAGTTTACATGTTTTTATAACATTTAACTGATTTAATTACATGGGAAATGAAATCGTGGGATGCGCTATTGATTTTTTTTCTTTTCGTCATCACTCTCCTGCTGCTGTTGCCACAGAGAAAAAAAAAAGAATATTCTCTCATGCCAGGAAGAGAAGGTAATGGGATTAGTTCTCTCTCTCGCTCTCTCTGTTTCTCTCTCCGTCTCTGCTTTTTCAGAAGCTGAAGGTTTGGTTCATCGAACCAAGGAGAGCTGTTTTATTGTTATCAGTGAAAAACATTTTATCTCGGTCTTCGTGGCACCTACTGTATTGTGTGGGCAAAATGTAAAGAGTTTCCTCCTACGATGGATCATTTTAAAAAGACCCCAAAAAAAATAAAATAAAAAAAAAATATTTACAGCTTAAAAGAACACCCTGAATCTTCCCAATGTTATTTCGTATAACTCAAACTGCAGTTTTGAGGAAAGATCAGAGGTTATAACAGCAGATTTGATTGTCTAAGGTGTAATGACATGCTGTGTAACCCGCAGCAAGTTGCCCCTGTACATGACCTTACTTTGACATTTTCTTTTTACCTCAAGGAAGCGGTTCCTGCCTCGACAGGAATTTAACACTTTATAAGAGAGAGAAAAGTCAAAATTCATCTATTTTATAGCATTTATATAAAGATTATATGAAAAATAATCCTGTTATCAGTCATCTAAAAACAGTCATATAGTATATTTAACACAATGACCTGTTTGAGCAGTTCCTGCTTTCTGCATTCGTGGTAGTAAATGTTTCAGACTGTTGTTCAGGCTGTGTGCACTTTGTACTCTAAATAAACACAAATTGATATAGTTCTGCTTATTTAAAACAGGCTTACTGTTTTGCACCTTGGTCCACGGTCATAAAAAAAAAAAAAAAAAAAAAATCAAGCAAGCATGCGGTCAAGCATCCTGTGGGGGAGGAAATTGATTTTGCTTGGTTTGTTTGTTCTAGACTGACAGCATTATTATTATTATTATTGTTTCTTTACATTTCGCACCAATCGTTTTATTGGCGTTTTAGCATGTTTTATGGCAGTTATGACGTTAACCACTATTACAGAAGAGTATATATTCGAGCCAGTGCTGAGATCTTTTCTTTCCAATCTTAAAGCGAATGCAATGTGAAAGAGGAGGCATTCGGTACAGACAGATAAACAGTTAAAAAAATTGATTGATGTGAATAGGCCAGATGTTTCTGTTTTGATCTTAACATATTGTCTACCGTTTTTTCCGCCCACCTCACCTTACATCATCATCAGCAGTACAAGTTACTCCAAGTGTAATATGGAGATGTCAACGTCAAGCTACAAAGCGGACTGATCACAAATCAGAGATTCTGAACAGGCTGTAAAAAAAAAAAAAAGGCTTTTTTTCTTGTTTAAAGACCTTATATTTCTCAGCGGGGGAAAAAAGAGTCATAAAACTCTTGTGTTGACAGGACAGGATCAATTCCAACTGTGTGTCTGTACATCAGCTCAATGTGTTAAAATGGAAAGAATGCTATCGATCTGTGTGCATTAGTGCTCTACAGTAACATAAGCAATGAGCGGCGGAACAAAAGAGGCTCTGTGCGTCACGCTAGAGGAGAGCCGCTGTCCAAAAGGAGGACAGTTAACTTCGTGCAGGCCGTTGGCATTTCACTGTTTATCGTTTCAAGTCTGAATGTATGTTTGTCTTTTATTAAAAAAAAAAAGAATGTTGCCCTTCTTAAAAAACGCATCTGGGACTGATTTCGCTCAGTTAAAAATATATATATATATATATATAGGTCTAATATACTGTGTTGCCCCCGCAGAAAGAAAGGTTATTAAAGCGTATTATAGGAAAAATATAACACTGCTTGACATTAAAAAGAGAGAAAAAAAAAAGCTAAGAAGCCTGAATAGAGGTCAGGCAACACAGTCACATCTTAGAAATCAAGTTGCTCATTTTTTATTTTCACGAGCCGCCCTCACTCACAACTGGATGGTCTTATTAGGCTGGAAAGTATACATCCTGCACCGATATTCCTCCTCTTCCAACTTAAATTTTTTTTCCCCTCAAGGGAGAAAACACAATTACTCCATTGTACCACACGGTACAGTATATCACATTCTGCACATCTCAGCCGGAGAAAAGAGGCAGTGTAATATTGGGCGCATATGGCATTGTGATAAATATGCTTTCGAGTGGGAGAAGAGAGGTCGAAGTGGGGTCAATGTCGGGCCACAAATTGAATGAACTTTAGTGCGGTGATTGGATTAGCATACTGTAAACAGAGGGGTATTTTGGTAAATATCCTAATCCTATAGCCGCCTCCTCGGATTATAGGCAAACAAACGGAGAGAAAACCAACCAAGAAATGTCTCTGCCGCTTTTGTCCGAAAGAAGAAGCATGATCTGATGTCTCTAACACCCCGTGCGAAAGGAAATTACCTTTTTTAAATCTTGAAGTGAAAGGTACTAAAAAAAAAAAATATGTCAAGGCTCCACCGCCTTGGATGTGAAGACAAAGATCTGTGACCACATCTGAGAAAGAGGCAGTTAAGACGACGCGAGGGCCTTTTTCGGTAAACGCGCTGTTTGACTGTACCTGCGCGACGATGACAGGAAACAAGGTGGTAGCAAGGAAAACCCTGAGATGCCACACGGAAGAGTAAAAATAGGCCACTTGGCACGAGACATAGCGAGAGAGTGGGTGGAGGAAAATCAGAAAAAAAAGGGGAAACTGGTGCAGAGTGCCTTCTTATAGGGACTTTCTTCTGCAGGCCCCAGATAAGAAACTTCACTCTTTAATGTAAGTTGTTAGATCAATGCCATTTTTACTTATTTCTTGAGTGAAATAGACAGAAGAGACAGAGAAAGAGGGGTGGACAGATGATGCTTTTTACCCCTCATAGTTAGACAACAAAGGAACAGTGAACACATTTCTCTTTTTTGAGTTTACAGCCTGCACCTCCCACACCTTCACGGTCAGGAAATACAGCCCAATCTAACCCATCAGAGTCTCAGTCCAAGATTTGCTCTAAATGTCAGTTAAATGGGTCAACACATCTTATCTGATCCAGGGCCATCACGCATTGCTCCACTCCGGGTAAGACAACGGTACATTTTGTGTTAATCGCTAGGGCTGAAACTAACGACTACTTTGATAGTCGATTTATCTGACAATGTGTAGAAAAGATTAATCAGTTAGTTTATAAAATGGAGTCAAATGTTGAACGCTGTTTCCCAAAGCTAATGGATGCGACCTAAAATGTCTTTTCTGTCCCGACCAACAGTCCACAACCCATAGAGCATCGGTTTACTATTATAGAAGACTAAAGAAACCAGAAAATAATCAGAACTGAGAAGCTGTAACCAGGGGATCTGGACCTTTTTTTCATAAAAATTACTCAAATTGATTCATCGACTATCAAAGTAGGTGTTGTAGCTGTCAATTAATCAATTAATTGCTGCAGCTCTAGCATGTAACAGACCTGCTGTGGGAACTGGACATGATTTGTAATGCTTCTTGGACCAAAAATGCTTCAACATGACTGTATAGTGCAAGTTTTGATAACCAAACTGCAGCGTCAGATGTGTTTGATGTATTTGATGCATTTGTAAAAGAAACTTGTAAAAGAATAAAAAATAAACAATGTTTAGTCCATTTAATATATAACAGTGGCTTATAGTCACAATATATATCAAATCAGTGATAATCATTGGGATCTGAAAGGACGATGAAATCTATCGAACAATCACATATGACTTTCTAAACTTCTGTGGTTGGTCGTAGGTTAGGGTAGCCGTCCCTGGTTTGGTGTAAAAAGAGACATCTCAATATCAGCATCTTGTGTTATGCACCAGGTTCGTGTCTGAAAGATATTTCGCGGCCGTCTTTTGAACACTGTGGTCTCGGCTAATGGTCAAACTGGGAAACCAGTCTCGTCTCGGCCCTTGAGGAAAGAAATACGACGTGTCTTCAGGCCAGCCCATCCTCTATGTATCTGCCCATTCATCTGGGCCACTCATTAAAGGGTAATTACCTGTAATTAGCGAATCATGTCACTTTAATGAAGATGTTGAAAGCTGCTCGAGACAGAAAAACTGCCCTTAATTCTGAGTGATGTTGAAGATTAGTGGCGGACAGGAATTCAATAAAGGGGGACAGATTAATAAAATATTAACATGTTTCTGCCAGTATAGGTGGTTTGTATTATATTTATACCAAAAACTATGAAGCTGTGTTTCCTAGTATATCTGTGTGTGATGGTGCCTTTGTGAATGAGTCTAATGCTTGCTCTAATGTGTGCTGTGCTGTGTGTGTGCGTGTGTGTGCGTTTGTGTGTGTGTGTCTGTTCCCTGGCGGCGTGGTGAGTGTTTAATCTGGCCCGGTGGCGTGCCGTTGGCCCGGCTAATCACAGTGTGTCTGTAGGAGTGCGCTGAGCCAGGGGAGCACGCCGTCGCTAACAGTGCCTGACAGACTCATTAGAGAGACCTGGCACTGAGCTAGCAAGACACACACACACACACACAGACAAAGATACACACTCAAACACTTTGAAACACACACACACGCACACTGGGAAAGGCACTCAGGCTCAACTGCACAGACATTCGGATAAATCCACACACTCGCGCGCTCGTTTTTGACGTCCTCGTACGTGCACGCACACTCATTCATATAATCTCCCGTAGACGGGTGTGTGTGCCATCTCTCTTTCAACACGCACACACATACGCTCGCAGACACACGCTCAGTGCTCCATGTGTGAGAACAAGGCAGGCGGTGACCCCTCGCAGTCGCAGCCCAAACACAGACAAGAGCTGAGAGAGCATCTGGGAAAAGAGGAGGGGGGGAAGCGGAGGGTGGGAAAACGAGAGGTGGCGCTGAGGAGGAGCTGAGCGGGATCACTTTCTACCATTTAAACGTTCAGAAGGGCAAGTTCCCTAATTATCCAGAGCCAGGAGATCACCTTGCACCCTAAAGGTAGCATGTCAGCATTGTGACCGTAGAAGCATATTTACAGCTACTACAAACCGGGGATAGTTAAGAAGTCGTCCTTTGGGTGAAATACTCATCCTTGGATCTCTAAACAGAACTATTCAATTTCACCGGATTAGGTGGAACGATGTCCGGTAAAAGTCCAACAAACTACAATGACAAATTTAAGACTCACTTCCCTTTGTGCTTGCGGAGAGGTTAATTGCGGCTCAGCTGCAGCAGAGCCAAGTGGAAACATCAGGTTCGCCTGAATAACAGGTGAATGCAAAGCAGGTCAGGACGTAGTGGAGTGTGGGCCTGCCAGCTGTTCACTCCCTCTGCTCCGCCACGGCACGCTGGGGTGACACACGTTCAACCTGAGGAGGATCTTACAGATTGAAATGTTGCCTTGTCAAAAGAAAAAAATTGCCCAGGCCTCGCTCTTTTTGTATCCTACAACGACTCGTGTGTTCACGTGACAACACGAACAGAGATGAACATGTAAACAAACCAAGCAACGTGGTTCAATGCGTTACTGTCACTTTAAATCAATTGAATCAATTGAAGCTTTACTGCCATGATGTTTTGATCAAAAACAACCTACAAGGATTAGAATAAGCTATTATTCAGTGCTTTGTTATTGTGAATACATAAAAAGACCCAAACCAACAATGAATTGATCCTTTTTTTTTACACTGCAAAAAATATAGGGGTATATCTCCTATTTAGTACAATTTGTCCCATATTGAGCAGATTATATTGAATTATTTAATTCCCTTGACAGATAATTTGATTAATTTAAAGTTTTGTAAAAAATATTAAATAAACATGAATATAAAAAGTCAAACTATTTCATCTTGTTTTTAAAAAGTTTGAATAATTTGACCATAATCAAGAAACAAAACTTGAAATAAGCGAAAATTATCTGGCTATGGAATGTGACATTTCAAGGTAAATTCGTATCAATACAGAAGTATCACTTCTGTAGCCAGAGCTTGCTATAGTTTCTTTTACAAAGTCATAGATTAATCAATCAATCAATCAATCTTTATTTATAAAGCACTTTTCTGATCTCCATTGATGTTCAAAAGCATTATTTAAAAAATGCATCAAGTGCACCAAATGTGTATCACAGCTGAAAATAGTCGCCAAAAATGCAAAAATGGATTCTCGTGTCAGTAACCTGCATTGACTTATTATTTTTTTTTGTTAGCAAACAGTTTATATATCCAGCAGACAAGGAGTAACATTAGCATTCATTTGAAGACATGTTTCTGTCTTCTGTCACTCTACTTTTAGCTCTCCTTTGCTTTCCAACTCCTCAGGGGGAGATCTGGCTATTTAGCTGCTAAATGCTCCACTCTGTTTGCTAGCTAGTCGCTAACTTTATCTCTCTGTTTGTGTGGCGGGCAGGTGGTGTACTGTGAGTTTTTTTTTTTTTCGTTTTTTACACTCAGGAATGCCACTATTCATTAGTGAAAGCAAACCAAAACAGTAAAGATGTAGGCTGGGCTGAGCTTTAAAGAGGCTAAACAGGAGCTAAAGGTGAACTTAAATTCAAAATGGCGCCATCTTAACAAAACAAAACTATATTTACTTTTAAGATCAGTTAAAGACTATACGGATAAATGCTAACCTTTTAGAGTGGTTACTGTCGAATATTCTCCTCCCAGTAACGCTGCTTCCACTTTCTCTCTCCCTCTCGCTCTCTCAGCCACCGTTACCCTTCACTTTCATGCGCTGACCTCCTTGTTGGGATTTTGCACCTACGCTCGTTGCTGTGACTAGAACAAGTTTTGCTGACAACGTTATTTCACCTAAAAGGCAAAATCAAACTCTTTAATTTTCTCTACCACTGTACCATAAAACAGGCCAAATACCCCCCCTCTATCTCTCTCTCTCCTTCTCTTCAGAGTACAATAGCTGTTTTGCTCTCTGCTCTCCTCCATTCTCGCTCTCTCCCTCCTCTCCAGCACAAGGCTATGACATTGAGGGAATGTGATGTGATGTATTGTAGTGAATAATGTATTCTGCGAGGATTGTACAGAGCGCGTTGAGCAGATGGCAGCAGGTTGATCTCGATGTGTGAGTGTGTGTGTGTATGTGTGTGTGTGTTTAATGATGATAGTGTGTATATGTGTAGCATGCGCATGTGTGTGTGTTTGTGTGTGTGCTCACTAAGAGTGGGGGAGGGGAAGGAGGAGAAGAAGAGAGAGTGGGGGATTGGTGTGTATGTGTGTCTATGTGAGCCTCCTTTGTGAGATAAACATGCAAATGGTGGATTATTGTAATGCAGTGTTTTCCAGAGCCCTGAGCCTCAATCCCTAAAGCAGTTGAAATGAAAATAGTATGTTTTCTTTCAAACTCTCTCTCTACCTCTGTTTTTTTCTTTTCTCTTTCTTCCCCGATAGGAATTTACAACTACCAGCCGTCTAGGAACGGGATCCTTTTTCGCTTTAATTTCACTGTTGTGTTACAGTGACAACCAGAGGTCGACAGTTATGTCCAGATAGCATGACATTCAGTGAAGGTAGTCATACCTGAACTGCTCTGTTATGCGCTGGAAAGATCACGGTTTTGACGTCTTTCTGAATGGAATGTTGATTTGTCCCTTTGATTGGGCTGCAATTGCACATTTTTAAACACTTGCCCCTAACACTCAAGCACACAGGCACACTTCATATGCATGTCAAACTCACAATAGAGGCACGTAATTGGGCTGACGCTGTCTCGAGCTGAGATTTATGAGAAAGATGGCCTAACCGAAAAGTGTTACAGAAATTAACTAGTTCTTACATGAAAATCACTTTTGAAATGTGTTTTTTTTCATGTGTGTTAAAAGTGCATTAACACTTAACAAAAACACACAGATACATCTTTTTTCCCCCCAAGTGTGAAATCGTCCCTTACAGATGAAGGTAACAGATGGCACAATCCGCTTTACATTCACTTAGATGATGAGTTTATATACTAAAGGTCATTATGCAATTTCCTACACTTAGCAGTAACTTTGCTTTAGGCGACCATGTGTCGCAATCACTGTGCTTATGTTTGGTGTAGAGAAGTTGGAGGATTGTAGCTTTTTTACTCTCACAAATATACCACAATGATATTGATCATGTTACCGAACTCCTTTTCATTTCCATCCTTTTCCTACCTGTTGGTTTCCCATTTGAGAGTCACTGATGAGCCTTCGAAGGCTCATCAGTGATGTGGCAACAATTTTATATTCTAGGTGGTATGTTTGGATTACAAGAAGCTCAGTCTAATAAATGCTTGGGAACTGAAGCTAAACACCACATTAACATAAAAACATCCTTTTATTGTATCCTCCTACACCACAGATGCAAAAACAGAAAAAATAGAGTCAAGCCAATAACCTCGTTATTGTTTTTTCAATGAATATGTTTTATCATTTAGTAATCATGAGTGTTGATGAAGTTAGTATTTTCACGAAAAATATCAAGGCTGAGTCTGAGCATGTGGAAAAGAAGAAAGCTCGTACGTCTTTGAGTAGAGACAGCGAACATAATTGAATAAACGTATTTAAGTATATGTGTGAGCTGATTCAGTCTCTCTGGGATAGTTGATATTGTACTTAGAAAGAATTTTTTGCCCAAGGCAATTCATTAACGGTAAATAATTGAACCAATCGGATAGGGCTAAGGTGAAATGCCTGTTATTATTTCATGGAGTTTGTGTTCTTTAAGGTTCTTTGGTTTATGAATAGGAAAAATTGTATAAGCCTTCCAACAAGTTACTCACTCTTAAGATTAGGCGTTAATGACTAAGTGGCCGTTTTCCATTGTTTACAAGCTTTGAGAAAATTGGTTTTACTGAATCATTATGAAGCCTATTTCTGATTTCATGATATTATACCCTTGTGCTTCTTCTTCTTTTTTTTTATAAATTTAATTAAAACAGGTAAAACAGCGGGCTCCCTTCCATTGATAGTTCTGTTAAGAGTTTCTTTAACTAGTTATGCAAGCTTGTAGTAGATGTCCACTGTTTCATAGACAATATTTCAATGTCAGTGATTTGGGTTGAGCCACTTGCTCTCTCAAGAAGGGGTGTGAGAGGGTGTAATGGAGCCGTCAAACAGGCAAACAGCAGGTGAGTGTGGGACTACACGAATAGCAAGGGCTTCTGTTATTCACAGATTACACACCAGCAGCCCTGGGATCTCACTGGCAAACATATCTGCCTTGTTTCAGTGTTGAGTGCACCTACATCTGTTTATGTAACCTCAGACAGGGTTATGCAAACACAATTTGTTTCATTCGACTAAGTTTGCTGAAAAGTTTTTGAAAAAGCCTTTCCTTGAACCCTGCATGTTTTTCAACCCCGTTTGCTTTTATTCATGTCTGTGTATGTGTCGGAAGATGTTATCTGTTAAAAATGGTCACCTTGATGGTTTTCCGGTGATGCAAACTAAAGGCCACTGAGGTTTTAATTAACGTCTCATACGCCCCCACACGACACCACGTGACAACCCAGAAGTGCAGGAGTGTGATGTGTTTAGCATGTGGTCTGTGGTCTGGGTATAAGAGATGTTTGTCCTTAGCAGGTCAGTTGCATAGAGTTGTGTACAGTTTGGTAAGATGAATTCTTGACTTTGGTGATTTGCTAACTTGTCATCTAGCCACCAGCAGGTCAATCTACTTGAATACACAAGCCGGTATTCATAGGTAGTATGTGTACTATAGCTTACACTCATAGTTGTTCATAACCATAGTGTACATAGAGACATTGTAAATCCACTCATTGCGCCGTGACATACACCTCAAGTCTCTAGATCCCTGGCTCAGTGCCAGCACTCAACCCCACTGTCTTGTAGGGGGTTTGTGTATATGCTTGTCAGTGTGTGTAAAATAGTAGGGAGGTGGGCATGGGGAGGAGGCGTGTTCAGGGTGGAGGGGTATGTCAGCTCATTAGCCTCCATTCTTCTCTGAGTACGCCGCAGCCTAGAGTCACTGTGTAAGTCTCATGTCATTACTCCTCCCCCTGCACGTGTGTGCAAGAGGGGAAGAGCAGAGCAACCGCAGCAAGGGCGGAGGAGGAGGAGGAGGAGGGAAAGGTTCAAGGGATGGGGGGCCCGTGACATGTTCCTTTTCAAATGCCGTGCTTGTACCTCGCAAACTAAAGCCCCGCCATTTCGTTTCCTTCCCCACTTTTGTCTTCTCTGTCTCTTCTCTTTGTCTCCCTGCTGTCTGTCTCTCTCTCACCACAGGCCCGGTACAGTGTGGGCGAAAGAGGGGTTAGGCTCCACACTGCCCCTCCTCCAGGCATCAATCCAGCTAGGAAAAGACTGCCCACTGCTGTGGTGAGATATAGTAGCTAGGCCCCCAATTTCCTGAAAACTCTTCTGTATGTGCCAGTCAATCAATTTGAAAGGGTGTACCTCAAGGTACCGACCTGGGCCAGATGATATTGTGGAGGCTCCAGACTTGAAATCAAAGCTCAAAAGTGTCCAAAACACACTTTTGGGCTATCATCTCATCACATCTTGGAGAAAGGTTATGTGCCAAAGTTAGTGCTAATGTCAGGGATAACCCTATTCACTTCAGCTGGGTGGCAAACAAAAGAAGGAAAATTGGGAGTTGTAGCATTTATTCAGGGACAAATAGTGTAAACTGTACACACACTGCACCACAACGTTCACAGATGTTAATGCTAATGCTAACTTCATACTCAATGTCACACACCTATTCTCTCTTTCCGATAAGTCTGAACACTGGCTACCTATACAACCAGTGCACTGAGTTATTATCTTATTATTATTGAAGGAGCTATTTTACTTGTATATTGCATCTTAAAAGT
The DNA here is from genome assembly GCA_030544235.1 of Lepturacanthus savala. NCBI lineage: Eukaryota > Metazoa > Chordata > Actinopteri > Scombriformes > Trichiuridae > Lepturacanthus > Lepturacanthus savala. Next base: position 17,521,307 of record CM060480.1, read on the forward strand.
CATCATTTAAAAATGCTTAATGTGGAGAAGTAGCTGCTGGCTTTCCATAGAAAACATGGGTAAATGCTCTATTCACACATGTGGGAGTATATTAAAAAGTTCCTTCCAGAAAGTTGCCCCAAACAGCAAAATATATTTGCATGCATTTGCATTCAGAAAATGGACAATTGCCGGAATTTACCGATGATTTCAGAAGTTGTGCTTACAGGACGCCTAAGTGTGAAAAAATAGAAAAGGTGCGAAATACGCCTCTGTGGCTGTCAGGTCAGACTGTGGGCATCCATAGAAACAAATTAAGTCGTAATCTTGAAGCACTTTTGACATCTTTAAAAACATTTTTATTAATAAATTCAAAATGTATACATACAATAGGACACAGACCTTTCATCATGCAGCCCGTAATGTGAATAGAAGGCAATATTATTTACTGTGAATTTGGTTTATTTTAGTATTCTCTATTATTATCAGCAATAACAGACAGTGTATTTTAATACTCTGTTTGTCTCTTGCTCTGTCTATTGCTGGTAATAATAGAAAATACTTTCCAGTTTATTGAAATAATTTGTTTGTGTTAATATCTGTGCAGATATTGCTGGTGCTGTAATTATTTGCTGATGTGATTATTTGCTTTACCACATCATTGATCAGTCGTTCAAACACAACACGTTCAACGTTCCCTCTTCATACACCTGTGCTGTATGTTTTTATGTTCTGTATCTTTTTATGAAGGAGACCAAAACCATTAAAAGAAGAATCTCATGGAAAGAGATTGTTTCATATGCTTGTAACATATATATATATATATATATATATATATATATATATATATATATATATATATATATATATATATATATATATATATATATATATCACTGCCAGAACAGGCAGACTTCAGCTTTTTTTCTTCTTCCCCCATTGCTTTCTCTTACTTTATTCTGTGCAGAGCAGTAGATTGCAATAAGATAACCAATTATATGCTAGAGGAAACCAGACTTTTTTTTTTTTCCTGCTGCAGTTATCTGATGCTGCGGTGAGCAGAGGCAAAGGGCTGGGGTAATGTGACATTCACTCTGCCCTTTATCTTCTCTCATCGCTGTTTACTCCAGTCAGTTAAAAGTGGCTTGTGCTCTGCATCCTCTCCTGCTGCCAGTGAAACCTCACTGACATCGATGCGCTAACACGCACGTACTGTATGGACACATATTGTACATGTGAAGTGGAAATACACACAGACACACACGTTTGCACCCGAGACAGTGTAAGTTTCAGGTAGACTGGTGAGATAACTACTTTCCCCCCCACATTAGCGCCCATGTTGTTAAGAATAGCGCTACTACACCTGCTGGGGCTAGCTGCTAATTGCGTGTGATGCTACAGTTCTTCTCCAGCACCGGTTAGCAAGCCGTTGAAGGCCATCGCAGCAGGATGAGGAAGGCTGTGTGGGTGGCACTTTGGTTTTGACATATATTTTTTTTCTGTTATACACTTCGCACGTAGATTCGCACGTGGCACGCTCCTTTGGTCGTGACCTCTTTTGCACTCCACCATATTTACTGTAGAGAAGATAGACACAATCAAATGTGTGATGACATTTCTGCACTTCTTTGAGAGACAGTAGCTACAGTTCATCCAAAGAGTGCAATGAACAAAAAACTTTGACTGCAACCAGATTTTTTTTTTTTTTTTTTATACAAAAGTATACATATGATCATTAAACTTAAACTAAAGAAGCTAGTGAGATGCCCCAGTAAGATCCAAATAAGCACCTGTAATGGCCAGAAAATAAAAACTTAAAAACGTTTTCCCTTTTTTTTCTGACTAAACTTTGCATAGCCTAGTTTACTTGTTCCATGATGGAAATCGCAATTTGCATTTTTTCTTCTTTTTGCCTGACAATTAGATGGAAACACCTCTAACGTTACTGTGAATCCTTTACGCCTGGTGTATTTTGGTATGAAACAATCAAAGACTTTGTGGGCTGGTAAACATGAACCAGCTGCACACTGTTTACTGACACCATGTTGCCTGATTTAGGTGTATTAAAGTTTCTGTAAATTTCTGGAAACCACAAACACAAGGTTACTTATTGTACACAAGCTTCCTTCATAAATAGTATTTGGGCTTTTTGCTTGTCTTTGAGTCCCCTCCGTTTGGAATGTGAATCACATCGTTCATAGACAATAAATTATTTTGAATTGATAGATAAGGCAAAATTATACAAGACAGGAAACTTTTTTTGTCCTGAAAGTTATGGACCTGTGATTTCTGATATAAAACGGTTCGTGCTATCACGTGTCACCATCAGGGTGAGTTTTTTTTTTTTCTTGCTCTGAACTCATTAACTCACAGTGAACCCAAGTTCACAGTGGAACAAAACATTATTTAGCACCACCCCACCTGGCCTCCCTCAACACACACACAAACACACACACACACACACACACACACACACACACACACACACACACACACACACACACACACACACACACACACACAGCCTTTCTCCTCAATCTCCCACCCCATCTCTCACCATCTACTGCTGTTGACTGTTTGTTCTGTTTTGTGGTTTCTCCACTGCAACAGAAAGTGGATGAATGAGAGCTGCAGCCTACCTTTTTTTTTTTTTTTTTTATTTTTAAACATCACAAGTTATAGGTGCAGTCGGAAGCGGTTGGAACCTGTATCGTGTCTTTTGTTTAAAAAAAAAAAAAAGGGGTTTCAAGCTCTTTCTGATGGGAAGGGCTCTGTGTGTGTTTGTGTGTATCTGTACTGTTTAACTATGGAATTCTTTAGAGCTGTCTCATACCAAACAAAACTGATGCTCGTCAGATCTGAGGTGATGAATCGCACGATAACTGGCAATAAAGCAAAGCATTATGTAATAAAGATTGCTTTTAAACACTTTTGAAACAAGATTTTAGGGAACGCATCAAGCAACAAGCGAAATACTTTCTAGAATGGCACGAAGCCAACAAATTCCATCAAAATGCTGCCGTGAGATATGAGGAGCTGCTCTGTGTATCTTATTGACATCCGATCAGGCTGCATATATGGTTTCACTGACCGGAGCACACTGTGTCAGGATAAATATGAGTTTTGCATATGAAAATGAACAGTGTAGCTGATAAAGGTGACGATACATAAGATGCTGGGTGTGGATGTGACCCCGCTGCTGCTGCTGCAGTCGAGTTGTGCAAGCGTGCACGTGTGTGTGTGTGTATGTGTATTGTGTGTAGGATCAAACTCTCACACCCAGGAAGAGGCCCTGTTTCCCTTATCTAACGACAACAGAGCATGTGTCGCCATGGCCACAGGCTGCGCTTTTTATGGGCTTTGTGTGTGTGTGTGTGTGTGCGTGTGTGCGTGTGTGTGCCATGTTCATTGTTTGCCCATGTTCATTGTTTGCTTGGGGCGTGGTGCAACACCAGAATTGTTACTATAGTCTCTCTCTTTCTCTTCTCCTCCCTATCTATCTACCACTGCCTCGTTTCATTCTTTCTCTCATTTGTTTTTTCCCTATTTCTTTCTTTCTTTTGCTCCCCCCACACTCTCTTTTCCCTTATGTCCCTATTTTTCCTCTTGATTTTCCCCCGCCTTGTTTTAAAGTGTATGCATATGCGTTTGCTTGTCCATCCGTCCCATTCCCTCGTCTGGCTTTGAACCAGCAGTGACAAGTTGGGCGACCTAAAAATTCAGTGGCATATTGTCTCAGGTTGAGGTTTGTTAGGTCTCTGCCACAGCTTAATTGAACAGAGAAGGAAGGAGAGAGAGAAAGAGATGTAAAAAAAAAGAGAAATAAAAAGAAGAGGGGGAAGATGAGGAAAGAAGAGCGCTCAAACAGGCATACATATTGCATGAGCACCCCCACCCACCCCCACCCCCATCATCACCACACACACACACACACACACACACACACACACACACACACACACACACACACACACACACACACACACACACACACACTCCACCACCACCATCACCACACCCCTTCTTTTTCACAGAATGGCTGTGTACTGTTCTGGGCTTATTAATTCCGCTTGGTGAGAGAATTATTTTTAGAGACTTGGTGTACTGGCAAAGGCTTTTAAGTATTACACATTCTGCTTATAGATTCCCTTTTATAAATTGAAAAGTTCTAAAAAGTTTATTGTGGTTATATTATAGCAAAGTCTATGTACTGAAGAAGTGTTACACCCTTTCTGAATATTATATTATAATATGCATGTATTTCTATGCAGCATTTTAAATGACTTTAAACTCCATGTAATCAAATTTTCTTAAGTAGACGAAGGGCTGTCAGACTGTTTCTGAATATTATATTGTAACTGCATAATTAAGCATTTATTGATATGCAGGATTTTAAATAACTATACTAATAATAAAATTATAATAAAATAAAAAGTATTCAACAATGCATCATCTTTTATGATTGTTTATATTGTATGTAAAATCTTAATCAACTGTAAAAATAATTGAAGTTATTGGTTAATTTAGTAAGTAATGGTGTGAAAACTGCAACACTCACCTTTAAAATTTAGTGGAAAAGACAGTAGCATCAAAGTGCTACCTATATATATATATATATATATATATATATATATATAATTACATGTTGAGGTCATTTGTCTCTCTAATGACTGGACATTTATGGCATTACCCATGCACACATGCAGTTCATCTCTGCCCCACCCCCCCTTCTCCGCAAACAGATGTGGCCTAGAAGGCTTTATGAGAAGCTTATATGAATTGTCCATCAATCAAAAGCAGTCTTCGACGGTGTCTGTAATTTCGCCACCGAACCTGCCGTCTGCCACCGTCTCGCTGGTGCGCTCCCGAGATGAAAAGATCCCAGCATTGTGTTGCACCATTAGCGCTGTGTAAATATTACATGTATTCCCCGGATATGCTAGTTAGAATTACTTCCACCTTGTGGCTTCATTATTTTTGAAACGCTCAGCTTTGTCGATGATTGCGAGGCATGACCTAGTTCTGGGGCTCACTCTCTCTCGGTCTCCCTCCATCTCTCTCCGTCACTATCTTTATTTCTTCACTTTTCTCCTCCTCATTCTACTTTTCCTTCTCTCTCTCCCTTTCCACCTCATTTTCCCCTCGCGCTGAATCTGTCTCCCTTTCTCTTTGTCATTTATTCATTGTCTTTCCCCATTTACCTCTTCAGCATCACCTCCATCCTTCTCGTCAGTCTTACTCCTACCTTCCTTCTCTCTCATCTATGCATTTCTCTATTGCTCAATTTGTCTCTCTTCCACAACTTATTATTATTTTCTCTACTCTTGCATCCTCCCCCTTTCTCTCTGCCTCTCTATCCTTCACATTTTTTTTCTTTTTTTATTCCTCTCTCCCAGCACCACGTGTGTCGCGGAGGGAAACATCGCGAGCAGTGGTCCCTGCTGAACAATTACCATGCAAAGCAATCCAAATAGAGATGTTTGCCGAAAACAACATGTGTGTAATTACTGCTTAATGAGGCCCTTGTCTCAGGCAGAATGCCCAATTAGACTGCCGATGAGAAAGCGATGCCAGGGCCTGCTGAAGAAAGAGAGGGAAGAGGGGGGAAAAGGGTAGGGAGGGAGGTAGACAAGTAGAAGAGGGATGTTGTAACAGAGAGATGGGGGGGTGGAGAACATGAAGAAAAAGGGGGAACAGACGAGGGAGAAGGGAGCAAGGAGGGGAAATAAAAGGGGAAAGAAGTGGTAAAGAGAGAAAGAGAAGGGGAGCGGGGAAAGGGAAGAGAGGGTGAAAGGAAAAGAAGGAGAAAATGAAAAGAAGGGGAAAACAACAGGGGGAAGCGAGCATGATTTCAGCAGTAAATGTGGAGTAATGGCGGAGCTGATAGCATTGAGCCGAGGATAAATTGGCATTTTAAGTGGGAGAGTGAGGCAGCGCAAAGGAGAGCTATCAAGAGAAGAGCAGGGGGGAAAACAGCTTTACATTGCAATATATGGGCAGCCATGTTGAAGCACAAAATGGCTGACCTTTCTAGGCTGTTCCTTTTTTTGCTGTTTTTTTTTCTTTGGGGGGGGGCAAATATGATATCGTGGGGTGTAATCTGCGTACATGTGAATTGCCTTTTTCTTAATTCCTTACTTCAAAGCCAAAGGAAACCCGAACACTGAAGAATTAGGTTTTCTGAATAAATGACGTGGTGGCGTTTTTGTGGCGTAGAAGAATCCTAAAGAACCTCTCAAAAATCCCTCCGCGTAGCAAAGTGGATTTCAATGGAACGGAATTGCTCGGTTAGTTGAGGACAAGAGGCTTTCATGCGAGGAGGGATGAGTTTATTGCAGAAAGCGTCGCCGCGGTCAACATCACTTTGACCCTCTCTCAGTGAGCTACAGTCGCATCCCTATCACCAGGTAATAGACACCGCCGTGCTTCATTAACCAAAGTGGCGGCGTCTTTATCTCCCGTGCGTAGCGTTGAACAATTAGTCAGCATTCACTCGAGGTAAAAAAAAAAACGTGCGGTTATTGCTGCTAGTGCAGGGCATTTGGATTAATCATGTGAGTGAATGAGGCTTAAATGCGATGTATATGCAGCACTTATCTTCAGTTTCATGTGTACGTATGTGGCCGAATGTAAATGCAATCATTAGAATAACCGAGTGAATCCTCACAAGGACTGATCCATGATATGCATCATTAACCAACCGTTGCCCCCAAGGCAGGAGCTCCCCCCCCCAACCCTGCACACACACACACACACGTGCACACACACACACCTGGCCTTTCTCCTGCAGTAATGTACTTTCTCACCGCTCACATGCCTATTTAGATACTTCAGGTTTTTTAATTTTTTTTTTCGCTATCTGCCAGTCAAGAGATTGGATTTCACCCTCAAGAATTCTGCCCACTTCCATCCATTTAGTTCTAGCTAGGCATTGTTTTTTTTGGTTGTTTTTTTTTTTAGCCTGTATATCTCATGATCCATATGTGTTCACTCAAATCCAGCGTGTTTATCTTTAAAGTCTTTTTTTCCCCTGTATAAGCACAAAGCGGACCACCCCAAATGAAACGCCCCCCCCACCATATCTTCACATCTGAGGAATTTGACATGGAATGCTGTCTAGTTTGATCATGTTGTCTTTGCTGTTCTCTTCCTGAGTCTTTTGCACATTTGATATTACAAAGAGTGACCTCAGTCAATAAACAGAAAGGAAAAAAAAGGCGGCTTTATTTGACATGTTGAGTTGCTTTGTGTGTGTGTGTATGTGTGTGTGTATCCAGTCCAGTCAAGGTTTTGTTCCATTTGCTGCAAGCGTGGTATGACAAAGCTTAATGCCTTTGGAAAGCCAAGGGCGTTTCACAATACGCCGCTTCTTAACTCGGTAGCAGTTCCTCAGTCACCTTGACACTGCACAGGTTCAGCTACTGAGCTGTCTGTGGGACAGAATCTCATTTTCTTCTGCGCCTAAAAAGAGAACGTATGCTGTTTTTTTTCTTCGTCGGTAACCCCACTGACAGTTGATTCTTTGCGTGAAATTCTTCAGGGATTTAGCTCTCAATGCTAGCATGTTGCATGGTTGCATGCTACATGTTGCATGCTTCACTCAACTGGTGACCTGGTGGGGTTTCCCAGCACCCTCAGAGGTCAGGGGTCATTTGTTGTTATGTGAGTCCTCACCCTCTGTCAAACAGTGTTTTGGCACCTGCAGCAAGTGATCTTTCAATGCCTGATTAGCTCAGTGCTTAAGACACAGCGTGCCTTCACACACACATACACACACACACACCCTTTACTACTGTATGCACTCAGATTCATTCACACTCATTCTCTCTCATACACACAGCAGAGCCCTACAGGGAAAAGCCCATCTCTCGTCACCGTGCTCATGTAGCCTAATTACCGGCCCGCTGACGAACAGTAATTACCCAGGATGCCATGCCACCACGAGGTTTAACCAAAGTGACAAAGTCATTAGTTTCACACTTCAGGCCACCCGTAAAGAGCTTTTCCTCTTCACACCTCCTCCTCGGCCCCTAATTTCTTTTTTTTTCTTTCTCATTCTCCTCATGCATACCATGTTTATTTCTCCTTTCTGTGTCTTTGCAGTTTGATGGTGACAACATGTACATGAATGACAATAACCAAGAGTTTCGGTCGCCAAACCAGGTAAGGCAGCCCACACCTATTTCTATAAAACCCCTCAGACCTGTATAAATAATAGTATGTGAACTGCTGTGTTTCGAGCTTCAGGTTTGATGGTGTCAGCATTTAATAATAAGAGAGAGAGCATTATATATTATGGTAAATGCTGGGAAAAATTGAATACATATGTTTTTCATTTAAGGTGCTCATTAACTGAAGAGGGTATTGGTTATAAATGGAAACAGACTATTGTGAGTGGAAAACTCGCGTCACAGTGGTGAATAGTCACTTTAACACTTTTATTATTAACTGTTTTGGGTAATTAGGATTGTCAGCAAGATAACATTTTAGTTCTAAGGCCTTCATCAGATAAATCTGAGGACTAAAGAACATTCCAGACAGATATAACCAACCCTTCCTTCCTTCGTTCCTTGCTGCAGCCAATCAGGGACCATGAGCAACTATATCAATTTATTAAAAAAATGTTAGAATGTTAAAGTTAATGTTAGGTTGAATAGTCGTTCAACTCGGGCTAATGTCCTTGTCCCAGTCTACATGCAATTGAGTTAAATCAATTTAATGACAAATAAATGGGTGGCGATATGTACTTTTTAACTTGATAGCATTGTGTCGTTACCAGTTGAACAGGTAAATGAACAGGTTAGCAACGCAGAGGTAAACTGGCACGATGGATAATCTTACAAATATGTGCATAATGTACTTTCTGTACTCTCTACTTAATAATTTACTGGGCTTCTTTATCTTTATCTGATCTGATTGGGCTGGAGGAGCAGCTGATTAGCTTGATTCCAATCTCATTATCTGGGTGTGTTAGTCCGACTTTGCAGGGTCGGTTTCAGTCAAGCTAACATGTTTACACACTTTATTAATACCGTTTTAGTCAGACTAAAACAATTATTTGATATTTTTTTAGGTGTCATTCAGTCATTGTTTAGGTTACCCCATAAACATACCTCTAACCAGGCATAGGAATAAACCTACAGACATTTTGAAAACATTCTCCAAACTGGGCTTCTGGGCACCTGTATTGCCCTATTGTGTTCACAGATGCAATAATTTTCTTGTGGTTTTATCTTCATATGATAAACGCAACATGTAAACCACAGGAGTGAAAGAGCAGGGCACTTTTGATTGGGAGCTGTGTGGGTTGCCTCTGTGTGGATGACTGAAATTTGTAATCTTGGAGCGGTTGTTCCATGGTGCCCAGTTACAGCGGTGATTCCCATTAGGGAGGGGGCCAATTTCGATTCTACCAAGTAGTACAAATTTGACTGTACTCTTTCAAGTTGGGGTCAAGTTTAAAAAACAAAGAGAATTATGGTGCATAAAAACCAGATTTTAAACATAATCACATTTCTTACATCCCCTACATCTGTGAGGAACTCCAGCAGATGTTATTTCATAACCACAGACAACCAACCAATAAATCATTAGGAATAAGTCAGACAGAAGTCTATAGATTTACATACCAGAAGACACAACTGTAAGGCAAATAAATCCACATCATTCAAATGACATTTTCCAATCTGACAAGCCTCTGTTGTGGCTTTTTGATGATGGCAGGCCTGAAGGAAACAGAAGTTTTTCTGTGTTTTTCACAAATCCACAGAATACGTTGGTATATTACAGTTTGTTTTTTGAAATTGCTTTTGGCTCGCGCTGCACCTCCTTCTCAAATTCAGCTTGGAAAATACTGTACCTAATAGGAACAAAGACAATCAATTAGTTGGATAGAAATATCATTTAATCAGGGATCTCTGTGGGTCACCTTAAATCACTAAACAGAGGATCACTCTAAAAAGGCATCTGTGATTTTGTCCCACTCTCACTAAGTAGGAAAAACATGTAATTCCTCATAAGCCAAAGAATCTCTTGAACCTTCATAAAACATGTGCCATTTAATAGGTGGTTTTATCCGCAGCACATATCATATATCTTTAACATTAGAGGGATTAAACCATCAACCCCAGTGTCATGTTGACCCACTGAGACATACAGGCCACTCACAGCTAAACTGGCGGCGACACTATCTCGGGCTCATTGAAGCGCTGGTCCCAGTCTGGAGCAGTGTCACGCAGCTAGCGAGTTAGACAGGCATTGTGCTGAGTGTTCCCAGCTGGTAGATGGGAACACATGGCTGGACATATGGCAGAATTTGGAGATCCAGGATCTGTTGATCCGGCAGCGAGGTCTTCATGTTCTGTACAAAACATGATGAGGCGGAGCCCTTCTCGTCAATTAGCACCTCGCCAAATACTGTCAGAGTCATGGGACAAAACCTGAAGGCGCTGGGGCACACTCACACACACATATATATATACTATAATAAGAAGTAACACATTCTCTGACACAGTTTATATTTATAAGTCACAAGCACTTGTGCAAGAAGACATCCGCTTTGTTTCATGAACATACTGTCCAAACACACGTGTTTACACTTCTGTGCTCGTTGAGATAATTCTTTCACTAACTGACAGTAGCCTTGACATTAATGGGTAATTTCATCCAAATTACAAAAAACCCAAAAGAAAACCAAACAAAAGAAATACATATTTTCCTACTTTCTCTTAGTGGTGTCCTGCCATGTTCATAGTATTTGATTTATGTTGTGATAGTCTGAGTTTGTGCTACCGATCAAATACATTGAGGAAGATATTATATATTATTATATAATTATATATTATATATGTGGTACCCTAAATGCCCCAAAATCCAAAGAATTTCCGGGTCATTCTGGTTATTCCAGAGAATTTGCTATAAACAGTTTTCACTGGAGCTATCTTCTCATTTATGTGAACTGACACTGTAACTCTGAAGACGAGATATTCCTTCTTTCATTGTTTTCAATGTTGTACTGTAGAGGGCGCTGTTACAGATCTGAACAAAATTGGTCACGAGAGGAAGATGATGTAGCGGTCTTTTAGCTCAGCTAACGCTACATGGCCCGAAGAGCATTTCGGCCCAGCCATACCCAGAAAAATGCCCCTCAAAACGTATACGGCTGAACAAGCTTTGGTGCCGTTAATGGACTCGGACCACAATCATTCATTTTTCGATCAAGAAATGAGACACAGAGAGGCACTGCAACGGACCATAAGTCACTGCAGCCTGTTGTGGCGAAAGCACCCACACGGTCAAGAGATTCAAGGTCCAGGACGTGTTCTTCATCCCCACTTGCCAGTAATAGTAGGAATTTTATTTTATTTTATTCACCTTTTTACAAAGTTGTTATATTGAAGTCAGAAAAATACAAATTTACAACATGTCTGTTTTTGACAGAAATGCAGTTTTCTTAGCTTTTTGTCTGTAAAGTGGATTTTTCCAATGAAAATTACCTACATTTACAGCAGTCTCCAAATAGCCAACCCCTTAAATTATTTTATTTTTTTATTTTTAAATTTTATTCATTTATTTATTCTTCATTTGTTAAATTTACTTTTAATTAAAAATAAATGTATTTATTCAATTTATTATTATTGATTTATTATTTATCTAAATTCTACTTACATTTGCCAATCTTGTGTGTATTTTGTATTGGTCAGCAGTGGTTTTCTTCCCGTGTTTGAGTAGTGGAATTTGTTTATGATACAGGTGGTTGTTTCACGGGAAGACTAAAAATCTAAATAAATAATAAAAAGTCCATTCAAATAAAATTACCTATGTTCAACCATTTATAAAAAAGGGAAAAAAACAAATAATGAATGAATACAAAATGTTTTGTCTGTATCCAAAACTAGAACCAGTCTTCTCTCTGTTGATATATTCCCTGTTTACATATCCATAGACCTGGATATTCAGGGGGGTGTTGAAGGATCAGTGAATGCTGGTGGGGAAAGAGTTAACATCAACCTAATTATAACATTCACGCACACACAAGTCCACCTTCAAACAGCTCTTTGAAGAAGTAAAGACCCTCCAAAATGTCCCCACTTTCACAAAAGAAAAAGTGCTTAGATGCAGGGTGTAAAACTGAAATTGGTCCCTCCAAAAATAGATCAACAAGAACATATGTACATGCACGTAAACACACACACACACACACACGTATGCTCATAAAACCATGTGCACGCACACATGCTCATAAACCCTCACACACATGACACCGTCATCCTATAGCCATAAGGTTGCCTTTCCTTTGATGTTGGGATTGAGTGACTATAATGAGGGGTTGAGTGGGAGCTTTAACAGCTTATTGTCTACTTATGGCACACATCACAGACACAGGGACCATCATGGTTAGCCACATTTCTTGGTCTGCCCTAATTATGTCACTTTGCATGCATACATTGGTGCGTGCTAATTGGGATAAATGTCCAGCTTTGTAGTTTTCTCTGCTGCAGCGGTCATGTGTCAATCATCTCCTGCAGGTTTGTAGTGTTGTGTCAACAAAATACCTTCTTAGTGCATAAGGAAATTTAGGCTTTTCAAAACATTGTCAGTTGGAGTTGAAACTAGTTAAAATTCCAACTGTTTGCATAATCGATTAATCGATCTGAATCTTTTTCCTCCCCTGTTTTTCACCTATTTCATGTTACTTAAAATCTTCATGTTCACCACTAGGTGCCACTAAAAACTAGATACTGTACCTTTAAGAAAACAGAAAACACTGACAAATAACCGAGTTGCTTGCACAAATCATGACAATATCTTGGCACAATTTATTCTTCACTCAGCATGAATGTTAACCCCTGTGTTTAACTGAAAATACCATTCAATTCCTACAGAGCTTGTTAAAATGGAGATGCCTTTATCTGTCCAAATCATTACATCCTAGTTGTCTTGTGTGTATAATTCTCAACATGATTCCTTTCAATTTAGGATGTCCTGTAGTGTCGAACAGAATCCATAATTTCTGTGGATTTGAATAGTACTTGAACACAAGTATTAACTGTCTGAAGGGTCTAAAGAGATTAATGAACACTTCCAAAGCCACCACATCCAAAGAATATCTACATATTTTATGTGTCATGCAAGAGTCATCAATCTGACTGCTTGCTCTGTGTGTAAGTCGATCATTTCTTAATTGATGCTTAATTGTATGCATTAGCGGCACACTGGTTTGTTGCATATGGCTTGCATTTGAAGTTAACTCAGACAAATTGGAGGTTCAAATATAGAATCATTTTCTGCATCAATTTGAAATGGTGATTACTGTCTAATGAATGTGCCTACATGTCTACACTCCAGCGTGTATATTGCTTTTTTTGAGTGTTTTTCATGTTCCTCATTTTCAAATCATAAAATAAATTGTCATTTGAATGTTCCCTAGCTCTGTTTGTGAAATAACATGATGCAAATGATGCAATGAAGATGAACATGAAGATGCAATATTTTTTTTTACAATTCTCTGGATATAAAATTTAATTTCTCATTAATTCCCATAGAAGTGCTCAGAGATAAAAGGAAAAAAATAGCACCTTCACAATGGTCTTACTCAAATATATTATGAAAGAACAAGCCCATGTTCCTTTATATGAGTTTTAACAGTGCATTAAGATACCCGCCCAAGCCTTAACATGATGTGTGCCTGTGAAAAAGGTGCATGTAGCCAGAACAGAGACTCCTTTGTTTGCATGTCTGGGGTCTTCCACAGTGTACGCACTGAGGTAGCAGTTTGACACAGCCAGGAGATTGCATTACACATAACATCTCTGGGCTTTTAAAAAGAGAAAACCGCTAATCAGAAACAGCTTTAAAGGGGCCGTTTACTGTATGCTTGGACACAATCTGTCCATTCAAACAAGATGTTTTCAAGGCTTTGGATACTGTATGGTTTCTTTACATGATATGAATACGAGCTGCACATACACGAGCTCCCAGACATTCTGATGATGTTGATGTTTTCCATTTGGTTCCTCTGCTGAGGTTTCAACCCTATATGCAAAAGTGTGGGCGAGATTTTTGTTGATCTGGGATATTTACTGTAAATCTGCCCACATACAAAACTACTAAGGGGGTAGTTTGTTGAATTAAAAATGATTGTCTCAATTATTCTGAGAGTTAATCACCCACACGCATTGTGAGTAAATCTGGTGTTGTGGTCGTTTGCTGAAAAAAAAAAAAACCCGAACAAATAGGGCTGCAACTAATGTTTATTCTAATAGTCGATTAATCTACTGAGTCGGGTCAACATTCATGCTGAGTGAAGAATAAATTGTATCAAAATATTGTCAAGATTTGTGCAAACAATTCAATTATTTGTCAGTGTTTAATGTTTTTTTAAAGGTACAGTATGTAGTTTTTGATGGCGTCTAATGTGAGCTTGAAGTTTGCAACTGACGAACCAACAATGTGAAAAAACAGGGGAGGGAAAACATGAGGGAGACCCACTATCCATGTCATTACTAATGTCTCATTCTAAGGTAAGGAAGAAAACATTTTTATTGAATTATACCCTCCTTGAAACTAGGGTGTACCTAACAACTATTTTGACAGTCTATTAATCTATTGTTTCTTTAACGATTAATCGATTAGTTGTTTGGTTTATAAAATGGTGTAAAATGTTGATCACTGTTTCCCAAAGCTGGAGATGCAGCCTAAAATGTCTCTTTTTTATTCAGACTGATGTTCAACAACCCAAAGATCATCAGTTTACTACCATAGAAGATTATAGAAACCAGAAAATAATCAGATGTGAGAAGCTGGAACCAGATAATTTGGATGTTTTCTTCTTCAAAATCACTCAAATCAGTTGGCGATTAATGTAATAGTTGGCAGCTAATTGTTTCAGCTCTACAAACAAGCCAAATGGAAAAAAAAGTTGTAAGAATGTCTTAAGACAATGTGCAACGATTAGTCGATTAAGCAATTAGTTGCCAACTATTACATTAATTGCCAACTATTTTGATGATCAGTTAATTGATTTGATTCATTTTTAAGAAGAAAATGTCCACATTCTCTGGTTCAAGCTTCTTAAGTTTGATTATTTTCTGTTTTCTTTAGTCTTATATTAGTAAATTGATGGTCTTTGGGTTGTGGACTGTTGGTTTGGACAAAAAAAAGACATTTTAGGATGCATCTTCAGCTTTGGGAAACAGTGATCAATATTTTAGCAACAAGGTCGCAGGTTCAAGACCTCCTTGGTCCTGGGTCTGGGACCTTTCTGTGTGGAGTTTGCATGTTCTCCCCGTGTCTGCGTGGGTTTTCACCGGGTACTCCGGCTTCCTCCCACAGGCCAAAAACATGCTGAGGTTAATTGGAGACTCTAAATTGCCCATAGGTGTGAGTGTGTGAGTGAATGGTGTGTGTGCCCCACGATTGGCTGGCGACCATCTGGGGTGTATCCCTGCCTCTTGCTGTAATGCGCTGGGATAGGCTCCAGCAGACCCCTGCGACCCTAATGAGGAATAAGCAGGTATAGAAAATGACTGACTGACTGATCAATATTTTACACCATTTTACGAACCAAACAACTAATCGATTATTCGTTTCAATAATCAGTTGATTAATTGACTGTCAAAATAGTCATTGCAGCCCTAGTTTTAAGTTTTACATAATTTAGTTTTGTTTTTGTTTTGTTTTTTTTATTACCTACAACCAAGCCAATCAGAGCTTTATAAGTGGGATTACGAATGAGGATATCATCCTACGGTATATTTCCATTTACAGAAATATTGATCGTTAAATCAATACATTATTCCAAAAAAAACAGAAAGTGCTTCATGTCTTATCTGTGTCAACTGAAAATTACACAAATGTTATGTCAGTCACGACTGAGGGTAAAATAACCCCCACCCCCTCCCAACCAGAAAACTGCTCACTCCAGTCTGATTATCACTTGCATGCATTTCAAATACTGCTGATTGCAGTGTATATTTTAGCAGCGCTATCATAGCCTGAGAGTGATCACAGCCAAACCAAAATGGCTGCCTCCAACCACGCCCACACATATTCTAATTTGGTATAATGGACAATCACTGTTCTTTGGATTCATATCAGGCCCGATCTGCTCGATTGTGTGTGCAGACTCGTACCTCCATGTATATTTTGTGTGTTTTGGCTGGCTTCTCTTCAACCTGTAATTAGTCCGTCTGGGTGCACATTCACATGTGTGTATGTGCGCATGCGATAGGTTAAGGAAAATTAAAGATTTAGAAAAATAGCTGGTTAGAGGAAGAAGAACGAAATATGCCGGCAGCAGATTTTTAATTTTTTTTATTATTTGCACGTGTCTTTCCTCTTGTGTCGCACTTGTTGCGTTGTATTCCCGTGCGGCAGAAGAAGCACCGGGGGACCCACCGGTCGTCGTTTCAGCCTATGTGTGTGTGTACCTCTGTGTTTTCTGCTTCCAGGTGTCGTGCTGTGCAGTGTGTCTCTATCGATTTGGCCGGCTGCAAGAGAACAGCGGCTGATTGTCGAGATTAGAATAGAAACTTCACTTGTTGGATGCAGGCCCACTCGCTCGCTCCCCGTCTTTCCCTTTCTGTCTGTTTCATTCTGCAGTTCTGTCGGTTTATTTTCGTGTATCCCTTAACTCCGCACTCCCTCAAACCGTCTCCTTCTTCATCTTTGTTCTTTGTTTTTCTGTTATTTCACCCTTCCAGCTCCCTTTTCCTGAAAAATGTATGGATCTCACGTATGTCAACTAAAGCTTCATATAAACAAACTCAACCTTTGTCGTTGTCGTTTCACTTCGGTACTTCAGCTCAAGTCTATGATTTATTAGCATTATGATTCAAAAAGGTCAAGTCAGTTTTATTTATATAGTGCCAAATCATAATTAAAGTTGTCACTATGACACCTAGAAATAAAGCAGGTCTCGACCTTTATAATATCCGATGGCAAAGATGTGAACAAAACATACACACACATACAAAGTGTTGATACGGAGCAGATGAAATAAGTGTTTCAAGATGAAAATATGAGTTTCTATGATTTATTTACATTTCCTTTTATAACTTTGATTTTGATGTTTTCTTTTTACATAAGATGAACATTCTTAACATACATTATTTCTTTGTTTGTCTTTCTTTATTTATTTGTGTACGCATGCATACCTGTACTGCACTGCAAAAGGAGAATAGAATTAAGTACAAACAATGAAGACTGTTAACATTTTTAGTGAGGTGATTTCTTGTGTTTATCTTCACTGTCATAAGCGTATTTAAAGTAGAGCTGCAACAATTCGTTGGCAACTATTACATTAACCGCCAACTACATGTATATTGATAATGAATTTGAGTCATTTTAGGAAGAAAATGTCCAAATTCTCTGGTTCTGGCTTCTCAAAACTCATAATTTTCTGTTTTGTTTTTTTTAGTCTTCTATGATAGTAAACTGATTATCTGTATGTTGTGGACTGGACAAAAAAAGACATTTTAAGCTTCATCTTCAACTTTAGGAAACAGTAATTGACATTTTTACACCATTTTATGAGGCAAACAAGTAATCAATTAATCGTTTCAATATTCTATAGATTAATCAACTATCAAAATAGTCATTAGCTGCAGCCCTTACAGCACACTGATCACTGCAGCTACATTCACATTAGGATCTGCACAATGAATGCAAAATCTGTGGATATAGGCAATAGGCAATAATAGGCAAATAACAAGATTTTAGATATAGTGGTTAAAGCCGATATCATCTTTATTTTAATAATATAACGCATGATTCGATAACATTCGATAACAGTGTTTCCAAACAACTAAATTCGATGAGTAAGTGAACAATCCACCAAACCTTAAGCCATCTCATCACTTTCAAGTTACCAGACTCTAACTTGTTATAACAAGTCGGAAATGGCTCTGAACGTCGCAGACAATATTAAACTCAACCTCCTCGGAGCTGACAAACTTTACTGTATCTGATTACCCCGCGTTGATGAGGAGAGATGATACCATCTGATTAAATTGTGAGATTTTACAGTGAAAGTTGGATAACGAGGAGGGGAACTGGAATATTTCCCGGAATCTCTAAAACCTAGGAAAAAAAAAAGAAAGAAGCATAATTCTGTTACAAGCCGCTGATGATGTTTTTCTCAACCGACCATTAACAGACGTCCAGATGTTGTCGGGTCTGTGTGACCAGCTGATGTCCCTCATACCACCCCCCTCCCACCCCCCCCCTCTTTTCTCTCTTTCTTTCTCTCCCATTCGCTTTCTCTCTGAGTCAGAGACACCTCAGTACACCCTGGCACCGCATACCCAATGTGGGCGATGCTGATGTGAAAAGGCCCCCGTTACTTAATAGTGACTCACTGTGCACCATTATACCCCTGCACCACTCTCCTCACTTCACCAACACCCCCCCCCCCCCCCCCCCCCCCCCCCCCCCCCAACAAGAAAAAACAACCTCTACTCCAGTGAATGCGTTCTTCTCGTTTTGCATCCTTCTCCCTGCTAGGAAAAAAAAAGATGGACATTGGAGACAAAGGATGAGAAACGCCAACACACACATCTCACTCCCTCTTTGAGGCCACACGGAGCCGTTGGCAAGGTCGGCAAAATGAAGAATAGATACATATTGTACGGCATGAATTTAAATCATGAAATCAGGCTGAAGACAGGTATTTTTTTTAGGTGGGGGGGGGGGGCGTTAGCTCTAAACCAGCACTGGGAGGTGTTGATATCTGAAAAAGACGGAGGAACTTGAGTTATCATCCATTCCCATGACAGGGAGGGATATTGTACATTACAGTTGTAACTGGGGGGGGATCGGTAGTCCTTTATGTAGGTCAGTTCATGTCAGCCAATAATTCCAATTACCATTAGCCTCCGAAATAGAACGAGCGGTGACCTTTGCTCCGCTGCCAAGTGGGCTGAAATGGATAGAAAGATGGCACACAGCAGAGGTTTTTTTATTTTATTTTTTATATAGAATTATGGAAACGATCGCTTTGGAATGGCGCGTAAACGGCAGGATGAAAAACAGACGGACGCGCAGAGATGTTGAGAAGTCGCCGTCTCGCTCATCCGAAGAATACAAACAGATTTTTTCTATTGATATCTGAGGCTTTAAAGGACATGAAAATGACCCGCTGTCCCAGCTCCTTTTTCTGGCACGCTCCCTTGGTCTCTCCTCAAATACTTACCCTGCAGGAAAAAAAAAAAGCGCTCCCCCCCACCCCCCAACATAAAAAGAAAAAGAGAAAAACAGCAACTTATCAGCAGCGAGTGCACTCAATGATTCATACACTCTTTTAAGAGAACTTGAAACCTTGACTCTATTTTGGTCCCGGCCTCTCTCTGTATATGCTGCACGACGGAGCAGAGGGATTTAGTGGGACTAAGTAGTTTGATATTTCTATTGGTTTTCCGCGCGTATTTTCACTCTCCCTTTTCCCCTCTCCCAGTGATCTTTCTCATCATATGGAGACCAAGGTCATGGCTGATTGAAATATAATAGAAGTGTAGACATCTGGCCTAATACTGTGGGAAGTTAAATCTATTTTAATGGCCCCTGCCGCAGTGGATTCTCTCTGATGCACTCTTGCGCTTCACTGACAGTAAATCACAATGTTCTCTTATTACCCTGACTGGAATGAGGGCATAGAGAAAGAACAATGAGGGATCCACATCATTTGTTTTCACCCCTCCCTTACATTTTCCTCTACCCGCCCCCCCCCCACCCCCACCCCCTTTCTCCACCCCGTTTGCGACTCATAAAGCAGAAGGCTTAAAGAGAGTGACATCATGAAAATAAAAATAAAGGGGATTATGGTCAAGCTATTGTGCCATATGTGATTACCGGGGCTTCCATGTTCCCTTGGGCGGGGGGATGAGTGACTACAATACAACATATTTTATTTATTTATACAATTCTCTCTAATGAATGATAATAGGAAATATGGTTGAGACCACAATATTTGTTCCCCTTGTCAAAAAGAAAAAAAAAACAGCCTTTGGTCTAAACATTAACGATATATAGAGTTACTGTATCTCCAGTACAAAGATCTGAGATTTTTTTTTTCACCCTTTATGACAGGGATGAAACTAACAATTATTCTGATAGTCGATTAATCTATCGATTGTTGAAGCAATTAGTCGATTTGTTGTTTGGTTCATAAAATGGTGTAAAATGTTGATCATTGTTTCCCAAAGATGGAGATGCAACCAAAAATGTCTTGTTTTGTTCATCACCCAAATATCATCAGTTTACTATTGTAGAAGACTAAGGAAACCAGAAAATAATCACATTTGAGAAGATTAAAAGATTAAACCAGAGGGATTTGGACATTTTCTTCTTAAAAATGACTGAAATCGATTAATCGATTCTCAAAATAGTTGGCGATTAATTCATTGTTGCCAACTAATTAATTCATTGTTGCATCTCTAACTTAAATGTATACATCTACTTTATAAATACTATACATATATAAGAGATATAAATATAAATACTTCATATGCCATTAATAGGGAAATATATAATATACTATTTTGATAGTCAGTTAATCCCTGGTTACTGAATCGATTAATCGATTAGTTGTTTGGTTCCTAAAATGTTGATCACTGATTTCCAAAGCTAAAGATGGAACTTCAAATGTCTTTTTTGTCCAGACCTACAGTCAACAACCCAAAGATCAGATCATCAGTTTACTGTTATAGAAGAAACAAGAAAATAATCAGATTTGATTGGATGGAGCTGGAACCTTCTTAAAAATGACACAAATCGATATTGATAATCAAAATAGTGACTTATGTAATAGTTGGCACTATTATAGGTCTAGCAGATGGCTCCAGCAGACCTTCTGCTGTGGGTGCTGGACATGACTTATGAGGCTCTTTAGACCCAAAGATGCTTTAACATGACTGTAAAGTGTAAGTATTAAGTAGCTCACCAAACTGAAGCATCAAATGTGTTGAATTTGTAAAAAGCAGCTTTGCAATGACTGCGGTAAAAAATAAACTCTGTTTAGTACATATAGTAAATAATATAGTGACTTATATTCACAATACATATCGGTATAGGAAAGATAAAAGAACAGCTACATCCATTTAGTTTCATTTTCTGACCTGATATGAACTGAATATTTAACTAAGAGGTTGTTATTGTTGTTTTATGTGAATGTTCATCACAAGACCTTTTTTTCACACCTTTTTTAAAAATACTTTTTTTTTTTAGAGTTCAGGTACAACCCTGCACAGGTCTGCCCAAATCTGCAATGGAGAGTCAGATCCTTTTTTTGCCCAACCTAAATGAGACCCATTTTGATGTGACATTTAAGAGAATTACCAGTGCACGGGGGAGCCGGGAATAGGTTAGCCCGCTCACTCGTGATTGGCCGAAGCCCACCACATCCCACCTGTCCTTTAGTGACGGACGCTACCTTTGACCCTGAACTACTATCGAAATGCCCCTTGCACACTTCACTTATCCCAGTTCTGTCTTGCTGTCAGTCACCCCGCCAGGGTCCGCTCTTCTATTCTCCGTCTATTGTACTACGCCACCCGCTCCTGTTGATACATCACCCAAATGGCGTTTCAAAGCCAGGTCAGGCAGCCGTTTTCGCGGACGCCGTAATGGTCGCTCGGTGTGGTGTAGCAACCTGCTGATGATGAGTTTGATTCCTGCCCTTTTCTGTTGCACCGCAAGGTTGATCTTTGAAGGTGAATTCTGAAAATTTCCACCCGTAGGATGTTTTAAAAGATTTACTGTTGCCATCCGTCTATCTGGGAACACGCGAGCTGGACGTGGAGTCCTTTATGTATGCATGGCCAGCTGTTGTTTGTCGCCAAAACCATGCTGCTCTGTCATTTTTCTGTTTTTTTCTTTTTCCCACAAAGTAACATATGGCCGGATGACTTTCCATAGGACACCGTATACTCATTCAAAGTTATTCGGCTTTATGACGCAAAAAAAAAAGAGCTGCTGTTTTCGGATCTAGTTGTTTTCCAGCGCCGTGTGACAGGAAACACTTTTGAGTGAGCTGTAATAACAAAGTCTATCAGGGACAGGAGAGCTCTTGTCTTTGGACAATTTGCCCCCCGTCAGCCATGACAGGCTCTCTGGCAGCGTGTGTGCGGGCTCCACGTAACATTTATTATTCTCCTCCCTGTGACGAACACATCATTGTTCCCAGATGAGCTGTCTTCCACTAAACACCTCATAGGCCACGAATGACTCCATCACCAGGCTAATGACTCCATCTCGTTTCGTTTTTTTTCCCAGTCGTTTGTGTCAGAAAACTTTTAGCTGAGCTGATTAATTCGTAAAGATTTACTTAATTGCTTCAGATGAGTGTTTTGGAGCTACAGTATCCACATATGTTGTGGAGGCTTTTTTTTAACCTACAAGCTTACATGTCAAGGTCAGTTGTTTAGATATTTTGTTTAAATTAAGTATGCTTACGATTTTTTGTCCTAATATTTATATATAGATATAAGAAGGGTTCATTTTTTTGGAAAAGAATAAGCTGAAGCTTTAATTTTCAATAGAGTTTCATTTTGTTGAGATGCCTCATATCACTTGGTCAAAGACGCTGAACTTTGGTTTGACTGATATCACCTAGAGTGAATAATAAATAAATAGATTTTTTGAAGATCTCTAAAAATGGAGTTATCTGCTTTTGCAAATAAACCGTACAATTCAATTTAACTTTATAGTCCCCTTTAGTGTACTATAAATGTTTCTTTGGCTTCTTCAAAGAGTGAAAACATATGGCAGGACATTACCAAACAAACCAGCATACACCATACAACTGAAAGCTGTGCAAAGGAGTCAGGAAGTGTCGAGTATAACTGCAACAATGATCATAATGAATAAAAATGAATTGATGCAGAGGTCTAGTTCACTCCGTTTTTTTTTTGAAGCAAAGCATTAGAAGTCATACAGATTTTGTCAGGATCTTTCGTGGGTTGAAAACTCAACAATATTCTTCCCATGGAGTGAATCACCTACCTTTTTTTTTTTTTTTCAAAGAACCTCTTCTTTATCTGTGACAAGAGTCAATATGCCTCAGAGCAACATCTCGCATCTCTAAACTACGTTAAAGACCGTAAGCAATATGGCGTTTTGATGCTGAATCGCAACTGACACAGAAAAGAAAGCTGGAGGTGATTTAAGTTACAGAAACACAATAAGCAAATATTTGACATGTGGGCTCTTCAAAGGTCTGACATGACGTCCTTGTCCAAATGAAAAAATGACAGATTTGCTTAAATTTTACCTCTGGAGAAGGGAGGAGGAGGTTGAAGGTTAGCGGGAGAAGGGCTGAATCAACATTTGGTGTTTTCGTTTTGACCCCTCTCTCTTTTATCCACTCTCCTCCATGTGCCGAAAGACAATATATTTATGAATTATGTATCTACGTTTGAAAATATTAAACTTGTGATGTCCTTGTCCCGTGTCTTATCTCCAAGGGCATCATGGGAAGCCGTAAAGAAGATAAAAAAAAGAAAAGATTCACAAAAGCGATAGAAGGCGCGGCCGTAAAATAGCCCCTGACAGCATTTAAATCTCGGGAACATGCGTATGACAAGCTTTATGTTTCATCTCGGGGAGAAGAAGTGTCCAAAATGCATGAAGTATTCTCGTGTATCATTGGATCAACGCTGATTTGTTTATGTCCCGTGAAAATAAAAAAATTCATCTGTGCTGCAGAGGGACATCAACAGTATTAACATCTTCCTATTCAGCATTAATGTCATGTGACACATTATTGAAGGAAAACACAGATGCATGAGCGTTTGAAGTACCGCACATAGAAATGTGAGTCGAGCCTTTCTAAAGAATTAAAATATGATAATATCAAATATTTCTGTGCTCACAGTTGATTTATTTGTAACTGAGAAGTCTTTTATGTCTGTTTTTAAATATCCAATTCTTTTTCCTTGTTTTCAACACGCTTGCAGACTGTTTCAAAGTCTTTGATTCCTCATATCTTCCCAAAACACACGTTGTCTCGATATATTTTCTCATTTAGATCGTAGAACGGAAAAAACGTCCATTTGTGGAAAATAATAAAGTTATAAAGTAAATGTAGCTATATCAGTTTTCTCTTGTTAGTCATCTTTGAATGAATCCTTCGGGGTTCTTATTTTTCTAACATTATGAAATGTTCCCGAATTGATTCATTTAAAATCATAAAGAATGAGAATCCATTACATCTATATCTATTTTGTCTGATGAACAGTCCTGCAACATGAAAAAATATATAGCATGACAAAGGTTGCAGAAACCCACAGTTGAGAAGCTGGAACCGGTGGAATTCAGCTTTAAGCTTTAAGCAATTGATCCCAATAGATTCTGCCAATCGATTTTCTGTCAATTGACTAATTGAATAACCGCTGCAGTACAGGAAGAGAAATCACAAACCACACAACCATGTGTTCTGTCTCTTAATTGACCATCCACCCTCAATTCACTTAGCTGGATGCAGCCAGGAATAGATGCACATTAAGACTTTTATTGAATCATATGCATGTCAACGCTAATAACAAATGACAATAATGACAAATGTTAAACAATTAAGACATTTACAAAACCTATTGTGGGAATAGGAATTGTCAGTGATCATATTAAGTACAATTTCAAGTAGGAGTTGTTAAGGAGAAGAGAAAATAGCACATCAATAAGCATACTCCCGTTTTATTATTATCATTATTATTATTATTATTTTCTCTCTAGCGGTAGTGCACATTATGAGACGTTTATCCTGTCTTCAAGCAGCAGTTCTGCTGGTGGGGGATATTGTAGCTGGTCCTCTGCGTTTCCTGCCATATGTTTGCTAAAAGTATTTGTTTTCAAGATGAATTGCTGCACTGGCAGGCGAGATGACAGCCTACACGAAGATGATATTGAATTGATTTCTGAAATGTTGCAGAACGGACTAGTTGATGTGTACCACGAGACATGAATAATAAAAATTCTATTAAAAAGCTCTTGAATGGCTGACACTGGAATATTATTTGTGATGATTAATTTTCTTCAGTCATTATAAAGGGGAGTTGGCATCAGATTGCCTCTGACAAAATTGCTTTTCATTCCCTGGTGAATACCCTCGGTATGCTTTTTGAGAGCACAAAACCATATTTCTCGGCGCAATATTATGTCAAGATAGGTCCCGGAAAAGACAACCACAGGCTCTGCTCATGTATCACCTTATTAGTGCCATAACACTTGTGCTATTTTACGTGCTGAGGGTCATTTAGACACTGGATACGTTTCATAATGAGGAATGTGGTTTTTTTCTTTAATCCTATGTATTCTGTTTATGAAAAATATGATTGGCATTATAATTACAAGATTAGAAAATAACCACTAAATGACTGTCGATGGTGTTTTTTTTCCCCACATAATGAATTTGATTAACTGTTTTTAAAAGCCGTGCGAGCTGACAATTTTTTTTTTTTTTTTGCATTAAAGCTGTCAGGATTTCTGAAGCAAATTATTCCGCGTGGCAGCTGTTGTTGTCTAACTCTAATTAATTTTACTGTACGTTTGTGCTGAATGGATTCTTTACACCTTTGTGAGCGCGGGCAATTTGCATTTCTAATTATTTTTATTTCCAGCAAAACAGTCTGAATCGACTGTCGCAAAAAAAAAAAAAAACAACGCGTCTGAGCAGCAAATATCAACAGGTGCATTTAAATGCTAATTGTGAAGCTTTTTTTTTTCATTTTTAATTACTGCGGGAACATCCTTTGTCAAGTCCTCGATTGTCACAGAAGTTCGGTTTCTCCAATAAACAACGTCGTGTCTGACGGACGAGTTCTTCTTAGAAATTCAAGTATTTAAAATCCTCCTCCTATTTTTATTCACGCTGTAACTAAATGTGACACGGTTTCAAGATGCAGGTACAATTTTTTTTTTCTTTCATGTTTCCAATGTGTTTCTTTGAATTTTCTCTTATGTGCTCCAGTTTCCTCCCACGCTGCAAAGTAATGCAAATCACTGTTGGTGGGTTATATACTTTGTCTATAGATATAAATGTCTGCCTATCTGTGGCCAGTCACTGTATTTTCCTTTTGTTCTGTTTTTAATATATATTTTAATATATATATTAATATAAGCTATGATACAGATTATGCAGGCATGTTAAACGTCACCTCTCCTTATTCACCCTTTTCTATCCATGCCTTTCTCTGCATTTACAGAGCTACTCCAGTCAGGGCAGAGGCAACAGCGGCGGCGGAGCAGGGGATGAGGACTACGAGATCCCCCCCATCACGCCCCCCAACCACGCCGACCCCTCTCTGCTGCACCTCATGGAGCACGAGTCGGCGTACCCCTTCCACTCCCTGCCTCACAATGGCCTGCTCAACACCTACTCCTACCCGGAGCTGCCCGCCCTCATGATGTCCAACATGCTGGGTCAGGACACCCACCTCCTCTCGGGGCCTATGCACTCAGTGAGTACACCTTTTTTTTTTCCTTTTAGCTCTAGGCCCTTTGTGATCATGCGAGTCAAGCTCAGTTAGGCTATTTAGTCTTCTGCGGTTAGAGGGCTGGAAGTTAGCCAGCGAGACAGCTTCTTTCTCCAAAGGTTTCAGATGTTCATGTCATGGAAAGTTCAGGCTTTTCAAAAAAAAAAGAAAAAATAAAGCCATTTGATCTCATGATTCGGCTCATACAAATACAAATGAAACTGTGAAATGACTGATTCTTCTGCTGATTCTTTCTCTCATAATGGCAAACGCGCTCTTCTATTAGTGTGATAATTATCACCGGTTAGAGGCCAAAAAGAAGCTAACAACTGCGGAGACTAGTGCTAGGTCAGAGCGTATACATGCAACATTTATAAATACAGAGCCGCTGCCTCTTCTAACACACTGGACCTTCTGGCAGCAGAAAAAAAACTCCTCTAATATCTATTCAGACGCGCGACTCAGAAGATTTCATTGCCTCAAAGTGAGCTGAGAAAACTGGCAAGGAAACTCAGTGCTTGCACGTTTTCATTCGTTATGATCGGCAAAGCAAAAGAGGATGGTGGGGGGGCAGGTTTTGAACAGAAAATCTTGACAGGGGGGGTGGGGGTATCCCTTGTCAGCTACTTTTTCTTTTCAAACGGACCCCCACTCTCCTCCCCCCCTCCTTCTAGTAAAGGGACTTTTTCTTGTGTTAAACACGCTTCAGACCGAACATGTAAACACCCCTGGCGAACACATTCAAATGCTTTAATCATAGAATCGAACCAGATGAATTATAGATGGCCCGTGTAGTGAATTATTCAACGTTATATACTTTCATCTGACATAAATATTACTTTTTTTTTCTTTTTTTTTTTTCCTCTCTGCCCTTCGTCATGAATATTTATGCTTTAATGTGAACATCCGTGGCATTTATCCTCCGTTAATCAGGTCTTATGTGATTTTCAGAATCAAAGTGCATAAGTTGCAGGATCCATTTTTTTTTTTTTTCCGTGGGTGGTAGCTAAGGCCTCCATTAAAGGCAGTCTTTAGGATTAGGTCACAATCCATCGGCTACTCTGCTGAATATGCCTGGTGATAAGAAAGGAGCTGTTGACTGGAACATTTATAGACGATCTTGCCTTTTAGCATCGATGGCTGACTTGAGGAATCCTATGCAATAGTTTGGATGATTTGATGTCAGCAGATAATGCCTCTGCATCGCTGTATGAAGACGTGAACTCTACTTACGCTACGTTCATGTACAAGAAACACGTAAGAAAGCAGCCCCGATTTTATTATTACAGGAGGAAACAGAGAGGGAGTGCCTGCTTTTTAAACAGCTTTTGTTTCACCTTTGCAATTATTTATTTTCAAATAGCCCTTCAGGGTAATGTTCCATTTTCTTATTTCACACCCCCTTTTCTCATAAATGAACCGTCAGTGCAATAAATCACTGCACAAACAGAGACTTGCACACACTGTGAAAGGTCCAGAGATTTATGTAACACATTCATGTTTCCCACTTCCACATTTTAGTACTACTCTAGCAGAGCCCGGCTAATAATAGCTGCTATTAATATTTCTTGTTGCCTAGCAACCTCCGCAAGTAATAGCTTACTCTGGAAAAATAGATGACCGATAAGGAAGGAGGAGGGGGGTGGTGGGGTGGTTGGAGTTGGGGGATTCAATTCATTTATTATCTCCTGGGACAAGAGGAGCTTATTTCTCAGGCTGAGGAATAGGAAAGTAGGCTGTATATTGAGAAATATTTTAAAGCAATTGAAGATGACGTTATTTTCATTTTGGTTCCATTAGGGATGCTTCATTTGATGTTTCCCCAACAAAGTCAATTAACCTTAATTTCATACTGATAAAGGTATAATAAGCAAGATTGGATTTATGTCTGCTGAATGTTAAAGAATAATAAGGGTGGATGGAAATAGGCTCCCGAGGAGACAAGACTTTACCTTTTGTTGCACCGTACTGACAAAAGCCTTAAGCGTAAGGGAAAAAGAAAAAAAAAAAAACGAAAGGAAATTGTAAGAGATGGCTGGAAAAAAAAACACTTAATCGTCAACGGCGTTACCTTAAGGATACACTTGTCTACAATAAACGCTATCCTTCAGTGTACATATAAACCTCCTACAAGTACAAGCTCAGCTGGAGCAACAGATACGCTTCATCTCCAGGGATGTTGTTGCTGGTTTTTGTACAACATTTAGCCTAAGGCCAAAGCTCTGTAAACTTCTCCCTGCTTTGGGATTCTCTTTTTCAGCACACATCGATCCTACAGCAAACAGAGTTAAATCATTACAGGATTGAGAGCAGTGGATTGACCATCATCATCACCATCAGGCTGCATCACCACACTTTTTTTTTCCCCCGGTTCATGTCTGTAGCTTTAAAATCTGTAATTTCTGTTCATTTACAGCTGACAATAATCTTGAGATTTCTGACCAGATGAAGAGCATATTATCTCTATAAGAGCCCTGTCGTTTTTTTTTTTTTTGTCCTGCTAAATTTATCGTGTCTGACAACCTCCTCTTTACCATCTAATTATGACTCCACAGGCAGCAGAAATTATTAGCTGATGAATCACAAGATGTGTAGCAGATTGAAAACAGTTATCAAATAAATGCTTGCAAATGATGTTTAGATTTATTACTTTTATTTTAAACAGGCAGATGAAGCACTACGTTTAGGCGAAGGGGTTGATCCTTTCTGCTACAGTTGTTGCTTGTCCATAATAGTCTTAATCGTCACAGACTCGGACTACTTAGGCTAACAAACTGAAAAATCTGCATCAACATAATTAATGGCAGTGATATCAATCACAAATGCTCTTACATTCTTTTAACTCCTCCCCACAGCGCTTGACTTACTCTGTCAGCGCCAAGAGCCAAGTCTTGGATGACTGGATCCTATAAAATGTATCACGCTGACGTGTGAATGCTCGTTTGCTGAGGGAGAATCCCTGTCTCATCCTTAGCTGTCAACGTTCTGCCACCTCGGTGCTCGGGGAAAGAGGTGGCACCCAGGGGTCTCGTGTTCAACAAGCGCCACTATCGTTCAGGTCTGGCTGAAGCTACAGCAGAGGGGGGAGATGCCAGCGAGATCTGTCTCTTTGAAAAAAAAAAATGAAAGAGGGAGGACACACAGCAGCAGACGGTAATGAGGGGTCGTGGAGAAGTTTGCATAACGGACCCAACATAGAGCCTTGAGGGGCACCAGAGCGTTTAAATATTGAAACAGAGCGCCTGCCCCTGTCTCATTACCAGTGTAATGAGGCTGGTTAGGGAGGGAAAAGCCCTGGCTGCCAAAAAGGCAGCTTCCAGTCTTACAAGTTTATGGCACAGATATATTTACATGACTATTGGTGAGTATAGTTTTGTTAAACATGTTGTGCTAGATTAATATTGATTTTTTGGTACGGTTGCAAGATTTATTAGCTGTTTTGAATAATGAAATGGTGTAAAACATCAATCACCATTTCCCAAAGCCAAAGATGCATCCCTTTCTTTTGGCAACATCGGATGTCTTGTTGCATTTCCTGCTTTGTCAGATAAATGGGTATAGATAGATAAATAAACATTTGTATTGGGCGGGGTGGATCATGAGAGAGAATCATTATATTGATTTAAAGAAGGATAATCATGATTCTCATTTTATCCAGAATCGTGCAGCCCTATTTAATAAGATGTGTGGTGCATGAGTAAAAGGCCACTGACAGTGCATTTTTATTGTTTAGATACTAACAACAGGGCGAGAGTGAACCATGCTGGGTTGGTTGATAATTCACTGCATGTGACCCCCTTTCAATTTTATGAAATTATGACTAATGGAGCCTTAACATTAGAAAACAATGTCATTCACATCAACCTGTATTACAGTTTACTCTTTACTCACCGTTTTTGACCACAATTCACTTAATCTTCCAGAATGTTCATTTCTATGAATATATAAACAGGGAATATACACATCAAATCCAGTGAGGACACATCACTTTATAAGACTATATAGACTATATTTATAAGTACAAAATTTTCCCCCTCTCCTCTCTACTGAAGCCCCCACATCTATTGTGATTGGCCTGTTGGAAATGTCCCGCCCCTCAGAGAGCTGGGAAACAGAAGTCAAGTCCGAGGACTTTGGAATGAGAGGGTGGCTCCATGGATCCAGGGGCAGTTGTTATTAACTTATACTCCCTTTGTGACATCACAACAGGAGCAGCAACATTAAAATGAAGGGCCAGATAAGAACAGAATGAGGGGGTGGTCTTATTTGCCAGTTTTGCATTAGCTGGGACACTATAGACCTAAATATTAAGACACAATAGGGCTTAATAGGGCTTCTTTAAGAACAAATATATTAGCTTTGATGTGAGATGATGTCCTGCACAGTGACCGTGATGCATCGCTGTCATTTTACAGCCAAACAGTACACTAAACATATGTTACTGTTACTCTAGTCTTGGTCTTTGCCAACAACAGCATTCTGTGTCCCAGCTGTCCCAAAGCAACCGGTCACCTGTGACCCGGCTGCATCGCATCTTTGTTCCTGTTTCTCATTCGGAAAAATGAATGCTCGTAGTGGGAAACCATCGGTGTGCATGGTGCTCTCCTGGCATTATGCTATCGTAACATGTAGCATTATCCATGCTAAAAAAATAACAACAATTTTAAAATATATTCTCTATCTACTTCCTATGGTGATGAAACTGTGTCAGATTATCATTAATTACAGTAATTACATTACAGCACCACCTACAGTATAACAGTGAAAACCCCAAAAGACAAAGATATCTTCATCTTTGGCAGGGAATGAGTTAAAGGTGTAACATAGATTAATGTTTGCATTAGTACATGTTTGCATTGACGTTTTATCTACATACTTTAATAGCATGCGGTGCACAAGTACAGTGTGTTTGCGCTGTGGCATACAAATGCACCGTGTGTGTGTGTGTGTGTGTCTGTTTTCAGGATCAGTCTTTATCAGAGTCACTGATTGCTACAAGGTTATGTGAGCTTGACTTCATTTAATCTGCAAAAGGAAATTTATTTTGCATCACTTGGCATTTAGGACATAGACAACGAGGGAAAAAAGACATAACTGTTTTAAAGCAGTGACATAGATCTATATTGACAGCTGTGCTTATCAACAGTGCAGGGATAGTTATTTAGAGAACCAATCAAGCTATTAAAAGGGTTAGGTTAAGTCTTTTTAACAAAGGTTAGGGTGAAGCCTTTTAACATGGAACAAAACTCATTGTTGTGAAATATTATAATTATATTCAGATAAAGAGAATTTTAAAAAAATGCCCAGAAAGTAAAAGGTGGTGAATACAAAGGGCCACAGTAAAATGCATTGTATACAACCAGTGATCATCTTTCCCCAATAAAACTCAAGTGCACTTCAGTTTATGTTTCTAACCTGGAAGATCACTGGTTCAATTTTTACAGACTCCTCTACTGCCCGTTATTATTTAAGAACAGCCTTAAAATAAACTTTATTGAAAAGACATAAAAATGTCTTTGAAAATTGCAGTTTGACTTGACTTCACATGCTCATTGCAACTGGATTACTTTCTTTTTTTTTAAATTGAAACAGCAATCTCTTTTTTTTCCTCCAATGTAGGTTTTAGACATATCTCATATGACCTGCCTGCTCTGCTGCCTTTCACTGGGATAGATATGACATCTTGGTGACGTTCACAGATAAATCACTTTTTATAACAGTAGAAATGTTTTCTGTCGCGGCTTTTCATTTCACAAAAAGACAGATGCCCTTCAGTGCTACACTCCAACAACGGGGGCGAACAATGTGTCTTGTAGTTGTCAAGAGAAATGACAGCGAGATAATTGGTAGGGCACTCCCGTTTCATTTATACTGAAACAAATAGGCTTCCAAAGAGGATTGTGCTTTAAAAAGTAAAGCTTTGTTTTTTTCTCTTTTTTTTCACGCAGCTTATTATGCAGGGTTCAGAGTGAAGTAATGAAGAGGAGTATTAACCGAGCATTAAAAACAAATGCACATTCATTGTGGTTTATGAATATTCATGACGCTAATTCAAATAACCCAGGGCGACTGTTACGACTAATGAATATTTAAAACAGCTTGGTCACAGAGATTCGAAAAACTGCATTACAGCTGACTTTCCAGGATCATCGTGTACAAGGGTAAACAATTTGGCAACAAAAAAAAAGAAAGAAAAACATACATTTCAGCGGTAATCAAAATACATCTGCTACAAAACAATATCTCATGTCGTCACATTAGTTACGGGCCATTGGGCGCTGAGAAGTAGAACGTGATGACATTAAGAGGACGGAAAGGTGAAGAGTCTGCGGTAATCAACAGAACATAAATCCACAAGTCATTTCTCAAGAGAGAAACAAATAAGCTTCAGATGTATGATTGTAAATCTGTAACTTTTTTATGTCCATTTGTAGCACAGTGATTAATTGAATTTTTTTCAATTTTCTTTTCAATCTTGAGTCCTAATCACAGTAAAAGTAATCATTTGCCTGTTCTGAAAAAAACGTTTTGGTTTGCCCAGTGAGGATGGATTGAAAAGCAGGTGAAGGAAAAGAAAGCAATAACACAAACAGAAAAGGATTCACCCACAGAGGGACTACTGCGTTTTTTGAAAAAAAAAAAAAAAAAAAAAAAAAAGCCCCACACTCTTTACATCGCCCTAAGTGGGAGAATCCCGTGCTGCCTCAGCTCGCTTCCTTTGAGGGATCAGCCGCGGTGACTCGTCCTCCTCGCCACCACCGCAACGCTAATTAGGCCCACCACAAAGTCAGCCTGTGGGGATAATGTCCCATTATTAGAGTCATTTGTTTCAATTAACCGCTCTGTGATTCTACAATAGCATGGCGCAGCCCAGCGCAAAGAAGCCATTACTCTCGCTCAAGGAACCGCTGAGGTTTGGGACGAGAGAGTGTTTGTAAGAAGGTTACGGATACATGCTGCTGTACTGTAGTACCCAGGCACTGTTGAGTCGTTTCAGCACTGATAGAGTGAAAAAAAACCTCCTTATTATTAGTGTATCCTCCTTACTGGAAGTAAAACCGAAAGTTAGAGATTCACCTTCTTGTGCATTTGAGTGAGAACCAATCGAAAAGAGTTTCAGGTTGTTGACCACTGAGACTGTTCTTTTTCCACTTTTAAATGCAGAGAGCATTGTGGTTTGACTGAATTACTATTCTGCTACTGTATACTTATGCTGCTCTGTTCATTTTTAGACTGCAATCAGGTTACTTCCTGAGTATGTATGAGTTTCTCTTCTTCTGTTTAGTGCAAGCATCACTGGTGAATCTAAAAAACTCATTGTAAAAGAAGAAATCTTATTGTAACTATTTCCAACAGTTCCCCCCAACTATATCTGGGAATGCCACCAACAAGTGATCCATGAATTGATCCATAAAGTGATCTTGCTAACATGAAAACAGCTTTTTCTTTCTTTTAGATCACATCTCTGATGATATTGGTTACTTATTTAACTAGAAGAAGAAGATAGAAGAAGAATTTTTTTTTGTTTTGTTCTATTTTTACATCAAGATCAGATCAAAATTCAATCATTCATTTCAAACACATTTGAAATAATACTGTAATTACCTCCTCCTGTCAATCAAGGAAGTAGGGTGAATGCCAATTAATCTAATCTAATTATTGAAACAAATAATAGATTATTTGTTTTGTTTCACAAAATGGCGTAAAATGTTGACAACTCAAAGATCATCAGTTTACTATTATCGAAGATGGAAGAAACCAGAAAATAATCAGATTTACAAAACTGTAACAAGAGAATTTGGCCATTTTGTTCTTAAAAATGACTCAAATCGATTATTGGAATTGTTAGCTATTATTGTAAACGTTGGCTAATCGTTGCAGCTCTAATTTAAATGCACAATATATACTTTATATATACTATAAATGTAGCTATAGATACTTTATATATCAGTAATAGAGCTGATATTTTGTTAGTATTTTGATAGTCGAATAGTCTATTTATTATTTCAACAATTACTCAATTAGTGGTTTGGCTCCTAAAATGGTGTACAACATTGATTACTATTTCCCAAAGCTGAAGATTCAACCTAAAATGTTTTTTTTTTGTCCAGACCAACATTCCACAACTCAAAGTTATACATTTTACTATTATAGAAGACTAAAGAATTTTTGAGAAGCTGGAACCAAAGAATTTAGACACTTTTCTTCTTGAAAACAACTGAAAATCAACAAGTCGGTTATTGAAATGGTTGGCGAATAATGTAATAGTCGGCAACTAATTGATTAATTAAAATTGGTGCTTTACAAGGAAGGTGGTCCGCCATGACAGAAAGCTGCAGCTGCATGTTAGCCACTGTCCTGCACATGCTGGAATACACCCGCTTTTCAGCGATCCATCCAAATTCCTCCAAACGTTTTATCCCGCCTGCATATACTGTTCATACTGGAAAGTCACCACAATACAGATGTTAGATCCTCTCAAAATGTTCATTAGGTGGACTTTAATAATGCCCTGTCTGTGCACACTGCCTGCTGTCGGTCACAGCTGGAGGCTGAAACAACCAACAACTGGTTGCAGATTGCATAAGGCATGAGGCATGATGGAGATTATGACTGTGATTTGTTGCATGATGTAAGAGGAATAACATTGATAAATGCTGTTTGTTTGTGTGGCTTCAATGTCAGTCTCCAAGCAGCAAAAAAAAACCAGGTGAATTATATCCTTCAGGCAATTATTTCTTAAAACATCTCTCTTTCCTTTAGATTATTTGCATATTGTTTTAATCAGCTGCGAGCTTCACTGAAAATGACCCCAATCTTTTTTGTTTTTTTTCCACACTGCAGCAGCGGCACAAAAGACGCACGTCAATTCAAAAAATGCCACCAAATACAATATTTCAGAACACTTTTTTCGGCCCTTTCAGCACTAGATAATGGAAACTTCGATTGATACCAAGAGGTTGCTGCCCTGTGATGCCTCTGTTGCCAGGCTCTCTCATTGGCTTTCTCCCCCCGCTGCGCAGATGTTTACAAAGAGACATCACCAGCTCACATTAAAGGGTTCAAGTTGTCCCCTCGGGCTGTTGCTATGGAAATAACCCTGCTATAGTCGCTCATTCATGTTTGATTAATTGTTTTTTCCCTTTCTGTGCTTTTGCCCCGTACAAAGACCTCATCATAGGGACATTTTGTCTTGAAAACACGTAGGAAAAAAGATGAATATGTCCGAATCCATTTTATTAGGCCTTAAAGATATTCTGTTGCCCTGTTTATGTGGACATTTTGTGGATGTTTTAAACTGACAAAAGTTTAGAAATGGTATTCTACTCTATAACGTTTTGCCTGTGAAGTCATACGATCATAAAGACTATGTTTTATTCAATTTTTCAGACCTTACTGGACAGAAAATAAGCGTTTTGCCTTTTTATTTTCCCCCTCTTAAATTGCACTGGTGTAGTGCTGAGCTACAGCAACCCACTGGGGCCAATTAGGATGCCAGCAGAGCCAGGAAGTGCATAGCAGATGCTTTTGCCACTATTTATTAAAATCCAATCTACGGGGGCCCCTCCAACAGCTCGTTAAACTACCGTTAATCTAATTAGCTCTCACTTGCCACTGTTTTCACCACATTACCAAATAAAAGGGCCTCGACTTTGCAATTTAGACTGATTAAGTAGGTCCAGCGCTGTTAGGAAAAACTTGCAGGGAGGAGCTCCTCCGAGCTGTCAGTCAATCGCCAGAGTCAAATAAATCATGCACAGCACCTCTGCTTTGGCTTTTGCAGTCAAGTTTAAATTAAAATATCTGCAATGGGAATATTGGTTGAAATCATATCCACATTTGTAGCTCAGTAGTGCAAAGCCTGCATGTCTGAAAACACTAACAAAGTATTCCACATCATAAAGACCTTGTATATTTGTAATGGCACGGCACCAGAACTGGATACAAATTCCATAATGGGCTCTTTATGGATCAGGTCTATACGACTCCTACTGATGTGCTTTCATGTTTTTTAGATCACGACCATGAAGCTGCACTTCCGGTTCATTATAGTTTGGGCCGGGCTGTATTTTTTATTTGATGAGTGCTGCTCTCTGGACGAGTGCCTGGTTCTACTCAGAGAGATCTGTGCGGTGGCTTTGACATGCAGTCCTGTTCATTGCTTACAGATGGGCGGTCTGACATGAAGTTGTAATGGCTTCCAGATGAGGAGCCCACGGTATATTTTTTAAAGACATATTTTAACCCGACGAGCCTTCAGCGGCGAAACCAGACGATGGGAAACGCACAAAGGGAAGACTAACACGGGGGCTCGCGATTGTAAAATAATTCACAGTTTGCGTACAGTATGTAACATTTATAGAGATTTATAGCATAAGTTGACATCTCGCATGCATCACAGTCATCTTGCGATCCGTTTATGGTATCTGCATGCATGTCTTATTTTAGAGAAGGTTGACTCATATAGATAACAAACAGCTTTGTTTAAATTCCCATCTCGCCTGCCAACGTTTCGTAAGGCAGCAATCTCGGAAGCATTACAGGTGCACTTTGAAATGAGATGGTAAAACCAATATCTAAATAACAACCAAATGCATGTTATAAACAAGATATAAGCCCACATGATCCCCTACATTAACTTAACAAAGACTTGCTCGGTCCTCAAAATCCACTCCAGCATGCATTCTCTTCCACTCCAAAATGATCAGATTTAACTGTGCAACTACATTTTTATATGTATAGTATTTATTTATCATAACCTTCTCCACTGCCGTAAGCAACTGAATGGATGTTTTTACATTTTTTAAAACCAGCTGACTTTGAAGCCACCCGTGAACATGCACGAGGGCACTAAGTTTGTGTCCTGATATTTACTGTTGCGCTACACAACCTCCAGGAACCCACTTTTTCCCCCCCTTAAGGCGGCAATTTAGAGCCGGTGGCGAAAATTGAGGAAAAATTATATATGGCATCTTGAAATTACATTATTCTCACTGCTGCTGCTCTAACCATGGCCATTTATCTATTTATAAACCCACAAAGGCTTAGCGTCTGTAACAGCTGCACTAAGCCGCGCTGCACTCCACTATTGCTGGTGCAGAGAGGTCCGTGCTTGTGCTGCCGAAGAGATCCATTCTCTGAAATTGCATTATTGAATTTCCTCGGTCAAGTTTCTTTCAGATATATATATATATAAAAAAGAAAAGGAAATATGAAAACACAGTGTTTTGATCCTGGATCTTTGTGCCAGGTTAGGTGTCACTTTCTGAAAGTGGTGGATGAGAGTGAAGCTGTCCTACATGTATGAAATGGGCTGCTCATACTACTGCACTTCCCCTCAGCTCTAAGGAATGTCGTATTAAATAGGAATTTCCACTTCATTGTTTGGGGTCTTTTTCCAAAATTAACTACTCTGGTTCCCTTTTGCTGCTCTTATCAATAGTATT
This sequence comes from Lepturacanthus savala, assembly GCA_030544235.1. Taxonomy (NCBI): domain Eukaryota; kingdom Metazoa; phylum Chordata; class Actinopteri; order Scombriformes; family Trichiuridae; genus Lepturacanthus; species Lepturacanthus savala. The sequence continues at coordinate 17,559,198 of CM060480.1, forward strand.
TTCAGCCACAGCAGGCAGTTTTTGTCAGCATAAGTGCTCTGAAAACCAGCACCAGTGGACACGAATACAACATTAAGTGTAGGCAGATAGATGTTTTCTGACTTCTGACCTCTTTTGTGCTATGGTCTAGATTATATATTATTGTATTATTTGCTAAAGTAGAAAAAAAAGACATGCCACACTTTTACCAGGAGACATGAGTCCCTGCTCCTGATTCCATTTTGCCTGAGGTCTGTTTCATAACATTTTAGAAAATGATGGAAATGAAAGCTATGATCCTGTAATCTTCACACATGTCAATCGTTCCATCACAGTGGCCACTGTTCCCCAAAATGTATTTAAAGCTCAAGTGCAATGCATTATGGGATTGTTAGCAGAAAGTAGCATGGACTCTGGCGCTGTTTGAAGGTACTTTGTTGTGTTAAATGTCTAAAATGCAAACACCCATCGCATTTATTAATTGAATTAATTGACTTTACTAATGAGTGATGTGGAAAGAAACCTGTTGCTTTAAGCCATAGTTTTACAGAAGATAAAACTAAACAGGTTAAGTTGTATTAACATATAATCTTAATAAAATATCAGTGTTTACTCAAGATCGTTATAAAATGGAACTTCTTTCAAATTAAATAAATATATATCTATACCTACATGTATTTCATTCTAACAAAGGACTTACAGCTTTATGTGCTGCTGTTGCTCTGTCAGCACAGAGGTCACGTGCAATGCTGATCTCAGCGATGTTATTATAATCAGAGTGCGGGGGTAGGGGCTGAATTCAATACTAACCTTCATCATGTATTGTTTTCATTCCTTTGAAAATGAAACATTATTGACTTATTTTAACACGTGTTGAAGACGCATAGGAACTTCTCATCATGTACATTTCTATAAACTGCAAACAAAAACATTTCAATTCTCAAAACAATGCATGCTGGGAAATATAATACCATAAACATGCTTCTTTTAGAACATGCTTTGTATGAGTTGGGTGAAGTCAGAGCAGCATCAACCCATAATTTTAGGTCAGAAAGTACAGAATTGTAAGTTATTTGTGTCTACCTTGACTATTGGACCACATACAGTTAAATAATGCAATCAACTAACTTCATTTTGTTTCTCTTTACAAAACATGAAGGGATAATTAATAATCAGGTTTAATTATAATCCAAATCCAGGTTTTACAGTGAAAGGAAATGGTGGTCAGTGGAGTGTATTTTATAATAACTAAGTGCTTTCAAACAGAGCCTCGCTTTAACCAAGGCTTATAACAATTTTTTATTTCAAGCATTTGTCATAAGTGTCTTCATTAGCTCTTAAAAAAGTACTTCAAAATGTCATTCTTTTGTATATTTAGGCAGCTGAGGAAGCGAGAAAGACCATTGTAAATGTGCTCTCATTATAGAAACGTCCCCTAGTTAAAACTTCTTTTATCAGCTTTTTTTTCTTCTTTTTTCCCCCCAGTGGGTCATTGTTCAAAAACTATTTCACAACCAATCTTTGATTGATGTTCTTGAAACGCTGTTTTAAAGAGCCTCCTCTGTATCAAGCCCAGCTGCTGAGCAGTGCGCGTTCTTTATCTCATTCTTCAGGCCAGTGAACATTCACAGGATAGTTTTTTTTTTTCTCCACCCTTCGCAAAACACAGCATATGAAGCTGCTTTATCACGTATTCTGTGGTGCACGCGTAAACGCAGACTGTATAACACACTTGAAAGCCGATGTATTTTTCACATTACTGTTAAGAACATTATGTATATGCACTTGTATGTACGCAGATGGCGTTTAGATTTGATTTAGTGTTGCGTTCAAGTGTCTGCATCATGCTTTGCTGTAATGGCCATCGCGGTAAACAGAGTGTGTCTGCGCATCACCTCTGAGTACTTCCTGTTTGTTTTTATGTCCTTTCAAAATCAATACGCCATGCAGCACTCTCCACTCTGCTGCTCAGCGTGCACGATGATGATGATGATGATGATGATGATGATGATGCATATATTCAGGAGGCTGTGATTGGGCAAACACTTTTATACTCTCCCATACCATTACCTGGTTTTTATTGTCTAATTTTCACGTCTCTTAAACTCTGTCAGTCTCCGTGTCTGAGCCCGTCCTTCTTTTTGTTATCAACCCCTCGCTCCACCTCTCCTCCTCCACCTCTTCCTCCTCCTCCTCCTCCTTTTATCCATTCGCTCTCCATCAACTCTCTCTCTCTCTCTCTATTTCTCTTTTTCCCCTTTTGTGTCTCTCTCACTCTCTCCGCCCGTTCGTTCACTCACTTTCACTTCCTCATTCTCCTCTCCTCTCTCCATTTCTCTCTCTTTTCTCTTCTGCTGTTTTGATAGTGACGCAGTTATCAGGCTGTCAATTCTAATCTTGTCTTGCCAATGCAGTGCTGTCCATTCAGAATTACAGCTACCCCCCCCCCCATCCTATCTCTCTCACCACATTATCTACCACCCCTTCCCTCTCTCTCTCTCTCTCTCTCTCTCTCTCTCACTCTCTTCCTCTCTTTCGCTCACTCTTTCTCTCTCACTCAGACAACAGAAACGCTGATGGGATGAGCTAAGGCTGACACCATAGTTCAATCTTTGCCAGTAAACTAGAAAGCTGTGTACAATATATTTAGACTCCATTGGTCTTGACTGTGGTGTAGCCTTACCTAGCAACAGCCGTTGTGCTGTTTTTGGTCCTCTGCAATGTGTTTTTTAAAAGTAGAGCTGTAATGAAAGTGCTTCTTTTTTTTTTTTCTTTCAAGAGCAGTCCCACGCTGCTGTAGATGAACTGTCAGACTCTTGTTTATAGAAACTCTATCCTCGTAAACTGACCGAAATGACAGATCCAAATTAACAATCTGGTTGACTTTTCTTTGACCAGGAAGTTCAGTGTTTATATCAGTGTTTATATCACAGTTTTAATTATGTAAGTATGGCTGCTTGCAACATGAAGATTTTTAGAACTTTTGTTTTTTCTTTTTCTTTTTAAATAAAGACATTTGTTGTTTGGTTCATTATATGGTGAAAAATGGTGAAATTATACTGTGAAAAATGCTGAAAAATGTATTTTTTTTGTCCAGACCAACAGTTTGGAAGACACCAGAAAATAAAGAGTCAAAAAACTCAGCTATTGTATTGTCACTAGTATTGAAAACCTATTTAAGATTCCCAGTCCATAAGCATATGACAGAATCCATGAGAAACTACCAACAAATGCTGCGTTTGACCAAAAATTATGTCAAACTGGCAAATGACAGCGACAGCACTGCAGGACAAACAGGACACAACACTGACTTAAATCAGCCCTGCTCGCTGTGGTTTATGTTACTGCTGTGACCACACAGCATCTCTCTCGTCGCCATTGTAATTATAATAGTGAATAATATTTAGGAAATGCCGCCTGTCCCTCTGCGACTTGAAAACAGAAAAGGGACATTTCCAGATTTACTGTATATCCTTGTGACAAATTTACTGATTATGAGTTAAATAAATTATTGATGTCACTGCAATAGTGACTCCTACTGGACATCTGCAAGGAGTGGTTGGGATTTTTGAAAATCAGGCATGTATAAGGATGAAATAGCTAGAAAACATGTGGGTTACATTTAGGGATCTAGCCTGTTGTTTGGAGATTATATTTGTGTGGATAAGTGGCCAATTGTAGGAAGAAAAAAAAAAATGTGATCACGTCATGTCAAGATATCTCAGGACAGGAGATAAATGCCCAACGGTCTTAAATGTGAATGGCAAACATCATGGATCCAGTGTCAGTGTGTCAGAATCAAAGAGCTACTTTATACACTCACCAATTCAGCATCAACACACGGGGAGGGGGAAAAAAAATCCATCGTCTGAGAAGACCAGATACCAATCTTTCCTCTGACAGTATCAGAAAATAGACCAGAATGCAGTGCAGCTGCAAGATTTTGTATTATGAATAAGGAATGTGACTCTTCTCTTCTTTCCTGAGCTGACAACAGCTGTCATAATCATTACTCTTCACTTCACCTGCAAGAGAAAACTGAGGAAAATATGCTTGATATAGTGTAGTGGATAATTATTTATATATATATATATATATATATATATATATATATATATATATATATATATATATATATATATATATATATGATGAACAGTGTTTCTATTAATGAAAAGAGAATGGAATAGAATGCAGAGTATTTTATGTGACTCCTCTGTGCTACTTTCTTTTCTCCAGTAAGATAGAAAAAAAACAACCAGCATCTGAGTAATTTTATCTGCATAATAGCTGATATTTGTCACGTCGACTTCTGCAAACTAAAAGAAAAAAATCCCCTCCTACAAACTATTAAAATATGAATCTAGGGAAATAAAGCTTTATCAAACAAACCGTGTAAGAAAAGAATATATGACTTCCTATCAGACTGACTATGATCAGGCTGTAAATTACTATTTGACCCTAATTCTTTAATGATTTGTCTTTAAATGTGTCTTTTAATAACTAAACAATTGATTTTTACAACATTATACTACAGTACCTAATTGTTTCACAGCAGTAGGTCTAGGTTTCTTTTATTGTACTGTTTTAGAAGTATATATTGAGATGACCCATAGGTCTTTTCAGTATTTCATTCATTCTTCTGTCAGCATGACATGAATTATACAATAAGAGGGGGAAATAATGAAAGAATGCCCCCTTGTTCTTCTGGTTGATTGCATGTTGCTGTGAGCTGTTGTGTATCATCGCTCTCTCTCCGCTGCATGAATACATGCAAATTTTCTTGGAGATTATTTAGCCTCCTGTTTTTTGTGTTTTTTTTCCCTCTATTTTGTCATTCCATTAGCTCTACCTTCAGTTTATTCTATTTTCACTTCAAAGGCTTGGGTGGAACAGATGTCATTTCAAATGCCTGTCTTCTGCCTCATTGCCTAAAAGTGACGGATGATTATTTTTTAATGAAACCAGGCACACACACACACACACACACACACACACACACACACACACACACACACACACAGAATATTACCTGTAAGCTGTGAAATAGACAAGCAATACTTTCACCCTGAATGGGGACATTCATTCATTTCCACACACACACACAAAGCCATTTTGAAGTTGTTGTTTTTTTCTTTAGCTGCCAAATATGCTGCCGGACTTTGAATTTTGATTAGTTAATTTCATGCTGTGTGGCATACAGTATGTTGTTTAGCTGCAGAACATTTTTTTCACTGAAACAATGCGATTTTTTCAAAGGCAGTCGTTTTCTCTTTTCAAATTGACAGTTGAAGGAGAAAACATGGCTGCCGCTTAATCCTGTGATAAGTATGCATTAGACGGATGTGAGCGTCTTTAAATGTCCTCAAGTTTGCCGTTTGATACTCGTGCGCGGACAATTTTTTTTTTCATGGCTTGTTCTCCTCCCCCCTCGTGTTTTTAACACTGAATCGGTGGATTATAAAAGGGAATATTCAAATCTGTTTAATATTTAAAAAAAAAAAAAAAAAGAAAGGAAAAAATGCAGCCTACTAAAATAAGAACCTGGCCTTAGATGTGGGTTCATTTTGAAAAAACAAAAAGAAAGGACACTCACTTCACTCAACCCCCCCCCCCCCCCCCCCCCCCCCCCCCAAACATCATTTGAGTAACTCTCCATAACCCCTCAACCATAAATTGAGCACATAAACATCCTCCATTTGACATGTTGATCATAATATATTCAGTATGTCATTATATTTTCTATTATATGGATGGAAATTGGATTGTTTTTCCCCTGCCTTTATAGCAACCAAGAAATCAGGTTAACTGATGTTCCACTGATACTAATGGCAACATCAAGCCGTCACTTCTTCCTCAGCCACATCTCTTCTCTTTGCTCCTTATCTTCCTCTATTTTCTCTCTCTCTCTCTCTCTCTCTCTCTTTCTCTCTCTCTCTCTCTCTGTGTCTCGCTAACTCACTCACTTCCCTTCCTCTCCCTCTCTTTCTCTCATGCTTGATGTGTTCTCTCTCCTCAGCAAAGAAGGCAATTTCCATATAGAATCACGACCAGGATCAGGTGACCTGGATTTGACTCCCCGTCAAAAAGCCCCACGCAGAAAATGAAAATGTATTCATGTGTATTGGATCTAGTACATCACACAGATGTGAGCAGTTTTTTTTTTTTTTCTCCTGCTGAAAATGTAGTGAGATTGCAGTGCGTTATTGTTGACAAACCAACTGGGTGTAACCTTCAAAAATAAAGAAATAAAGAAGATTTAATCCTATTTCACGGTCTCGCCAGAAAGCGTAATTTAATTATTTGTGATATACATGAAAGAGGAAAAACGGAAGTTGAACGACTGAGAGAAAACCGCAATACACAAATCCAGCTATTAAAGAACCGATAAAGTAACCTGATACCGATGTGGAGCTGGTGCCAATGAGATGTTTAATTAGACGCGGACTCTCTTCCCCCCCTCTTTATACCTTCTCTGTCCGTTTTTCCTGAACCACACCTTCCCAACACCCCAGAGGCTAACCCACCTGTCTCACTGACATCCTGTTAGTCTTCATGCTCCTCTCCTCTCCGTAAATTGATCTGTTTTCTTTTCTCAGAACAAGCCATGGCTGCTCTTCTTCACAGAACTCCACTGTTTTTTGCTCGCTCTCCAGCATTCTTCAAATGTTCTGTTTGGCTTTTTTTTATTGATGCTGAACATCATGAGCACAGTGCTTACTGCTAAGGATTTATATATGTGTGTATCATGTGTGTGTGTACACACACACGCACACTCACACACAGACACACATACACACACATATATATATATATATATATATATATATATATGTATATTTCAACCTTGAAAAACTCTTATCCAGCCAATGCATCATGTCCATAAATACACTGCTGCATACTGAAAGACTCCTCAAGCTTCTACAGTATCTGCAGAAAAAAAAAGTTATTTTCATCAACTGATTTATGACCAGCGATGTCTCTCTCTCTCTCTCTCTCTATCCGTTTCTCTCTCTCCATCGCTCTTTTTCTTCCCCCAGATAAATAGTGAGAAGCGGTCCTCGGCAGAAATGATGAAGCCCAAGCCCAAACCCCAGAAGAAGAAGAAGAAGAAGGACCCCAACGAGCCACAGAAGCCCGTGTCGGCCTACGCGCTCTTCTTCAGAGACACCCAGGCGGCCATCAAGGGATCCAACCCCAACGCCACCTTTGGGGACGTCTCCAAAATCGTGGCGTCCATGTGGGACAGCCTAGGAGAGGAGCAGAAGCAGGTACAGAAATGCGGACATCTGGGGAAAAAAAGCAAAACAGCAGGACACACGGGATGCAGTGAAATGCGGAAAATGAATGAATAATTTCATCCAACCTGTTTAAGAAACCTGTGACATTACTGTGAGACATTATTGCACAAATAGTATTGGTCAACTTACGTTGTCTATGAAAGTAAATCATAAAACACACAAGCACACAGCTTCAGATTCTAAAAACTTTATTTGTCCCCAGGGGAAATTTAAGGCACATATGAGCAGCATGGGAAAGTATGTATAAAATATGTGTATAAAAACAAAGCACTTTGTAAAGATCTAAGTAGAAAATAAATATAATGGAATAAAGAGTATGAATTAGACACTGTACTACTTACTATTAAGTCCTGAAATAAGGTGGATAAAGACAGACAGTGAATTGCAGTGGTTGTATTTTTGCATATTATTTACATATTGTTGTAGAGGTAAACATGGACAATGGACGATAAATACTAATAATTAGGTCTGGGAGACAGTAAAAATGTGTTTATATTAATCAATATCATTAACTAATAATTTTCTTTTAAAGATTTGATGCTTAATTACCTACTTTTAACATAAATGTAGGGGTGGGCGATATAGCTAGAACATATATTAACATAAAATACTTCATATCAGTAAATATCAATGAATATTGATCATTTTTATTTGTAATTTAAATGACTGTCTGTTTGATTCTATGATCCATTATTAAGGGAACTATGTGGGAGTGAGCAATGTTGTTTTTTTACATAAACCTTTAGGGAAACTATTATACTGAACTATTTTCTTCTTGTATAGATGACGATTGACATATTGACGATATATATATATATTGATATTCTTTTACTGACCAGGCCTAATTCCCATGCACATACATGTCCTGCCGGTAGATGGCGATTGGGCCCCTTCCTTGATGTATCGCGTTCTGCAATTACCAGAAAGCTGCTGTGAGATACAGCTCACCTTAATGAGCTAGTTCTTCTCTTTCTAAACATAATCCATCCGTTTATCCCCGCTCCCCTGACTCTCATTAAAATGATTTTCTTTCTAAATTTAATTCCCAGGCAAAAGGGGAAGTGGGTTGAGCTGAGGGGGAGAGAGAGGGGGGAAGGAGCTGGATGTTTTACAGGCCTCGAATGGTCAATGCGGGTGAAGTGTAAACACACCTGGGGAGATTTCAGGAGACGATGCTCATATGTTATGCAGCGGGTAAACACAAGCCTACCTCACATGCTAGTGCAAACCTGAAAAGGCAAGCAAGCCTATACTGTATTCATACACACACACACACACACACATACACACACACAGATACATGCAAACACTCGTCGGCGTTCTGCTTGACAACTGTCACGATGCGATCGTGCCTCCTGCATTTGTGTGTTTTAAGTATTTCCAGCAGCACAGGGTCCATCCAAACTAAAAATGTTCTCGGAGAATAAGTGGGGAAAAAGTCAGAATTTGCCAAAAGAAAACTCCCAGGTAGACTGTGCACTTCCTGTGTCCCTCCAGCTGATGCCTCCACACACCATGCATCTTCTCCGGTTCCCTCTATGACAAGCAGGCATGTGCAAAGTTCCCATTTCCACTCCTCTTTATTTATATCTCTCATCTGCTATTTTGATCCTGCCTAGAATACAGAATTAGCGTTCTCCTCCTTCCTTATCGTGTCGTCCTTGGGTTTACCTGAAGGACATCTCGGCCGTCCAGAGAAAGAGCGGTCTATTGTTTTTTTTTCCCTTGTTATTTAATGTCATCTTCAGCTCAGCACTAATAGGTAGGAAATGCTAATGACGGAGGAGTTGGAGGAGGTCGCCGCATTCAGCGTTCAACTCCAAAAGTAAACACTGACTGTTGGATTCTTCCTTTTCGATCCTCTCGGGATGAGCAAAGTTTATTTTTAAGACAGGAGAAGACAATGTTCTAGTGCTCGCTGTGCATTTAAAAGCATACATTTTCCAAGAAGTTTCATCTCAGTGTGAAGTATCAGTGATAAACGACCCAAACTCTTTGCAACATGCACAAATGTATCTGTATAGCAGCGAGTATCACTGATATCGAACGTCTTGGATGTTTGGTCGATTAATCAATTAGTTGCCAACTATTAATAACTGTTTTGACAGTTGATTAATCATTTTGAGTTGTTTTTAAGAAGAAAATGTCCAAATTTTCAGGTTCCAGTTTCTGAAATCAGATTATTTTCTGGTTTCTTTAATCTTCTATAAGAGTAAACTGATCATTTTTTTGCTTGTGGCCTGTTGGTCTGGATAAAAAAAAAGAAACAAAAAAAGACATTTTAAGTTGAATCTTCAACTTTGGGAAATAGCAATTAACATTTTTCACTATTCTAAGGACCAGACAACTAATAAATTAATTGTTTCATCGATTAGTTAATCAACTATCAAAATAGTCATCAGTTACAGCATTTTACTCCATTTTAGGAACCAAACAACTTATCGATTATGAATTTAAATTAGAGCTACAATTATTTAATTAATTGATTGATTAGTGGCCAAATAGTAAACTGATGATCTTTGGGTTGTGGATTGTAGGTCTGGTCAAAAAAAAGACATTTTAGGTTACATCTTCAGCTTTGGGAAACAGTTATAGACATTTTACACCATTTTTATGAGCTAAATAACTAATCAATTAATCGTTTCAATGATTGATAGATTAACTGACTGATTATTTTCAGCCCTACTTACTACATATTTTCCATTTATTTTTATCCATTTATCCATTTTCCATCTATTTTTCATTTGCAAAATGAAAAAAAAATATTTTATAGAATAAAATGTCACAGTAATAAAGGTTAAAGGGACCTAAATATTTATACACATGCATTGAAAAGCGTTTTTTTTAATATATATATATAATAACACCCCTCTTTAAGTTAATAAAAGGATCATCCCATCATCGGCATCAACAGCACTAATAGCAAAAAGAATTAAGGTTGGCATCAGCTGTCTTATTAGATTTGTATCTCTATTCTACTATCTGATATTTCTTGGTTTAAATAAACATTTTTACCTGTTTTTCAGCTACTTTTTCAATGTTGTTCAATGACTGAATTGAATTAAAACCACTTAATTTATCCCTTGTTGGAAACTTTTTCACCACAGAGTTCCAGTTTAAAAGAAATACAATAATAAAAACAAGTAAAAATAAATAAAGTTACAATTAAAATTTAAATATTACAAAATTAAATATATCAAGAATTACAAAAATGGCACATGTAAAACAAATAAAATATAAGCATAAAATTGAATAAACATATATAAAATAAACTAGAATATCCAGTGAGCTGGTTTATCGCACATTTAAAGTGAGGAGTTGTGTAGTGTGATGGCCATCGGCAGGAATAATTTCCTATGGCGCTCTGTGACGCAGCGAGGGAGGATGAGTCTATTACTAGAGGAGAACGCTTGTGGTTTGTTGTGCAAACGCATATTCATAAGGTGTTAATAAAAGTATCACTATAGCATCAGCGCCAGCAGCACCAGTACAACACATCAAATTTCTCTCTTACAAAGACCCTTTTTTTTTTCCTTTTTTGTTTTGCATAATAGACATGGTTCTGCCTGTAGCCCTTATAGATAATAGCCCTATTTACAGACACTCTGCTGCATCCTACACTGACAGACATTTCTATATGTACCTATTAGGGTAAAAAAAAACCTTATGCAAACAACAGTTACTTGTGTGACAACAAAGGTCTGTTCATCACTCTAAAAAATATATGTATATAAAGGCAGTTTCAAACAAAACTTGCATGCAGGCGGGGATTGCTATTCCTAATGTGCAAAATGACAACAACCATTCTGGTGTATCACTAATGTCAATGCGCTGATATGAGTGTTATTGTGAGAGCTAAAAGCAGCCAGAGAGAGAGAGAGAGAGAGAGAGAGAGAGAGAGAGAGAGAGAGAGAGAAGTTCCAGTTCATTTCTCTAGGTGGATTGGAATGGAAATGATGTGTTGCTACAATAGAGGGAGACACATTGAGATGAGGGAGTATTAGTGCTGTGATGAGGAAATAGAGGTGTTCTGTACCATTGGCTCTGATGGAAAGGGAAACATTAACGTCTGCATGTGTGTGTGTGTGTGTGTGTGGGCCCACAGGATGTGTTTAAGAAGTGCTAGAGTGAGATAAAAAATAAAGTGCGCACGTGTGCACATTTATGAGCACGTCAACCTCTCCTTTCACCTCTTGTTTTGATTCTCTCTTTTCTTTTTTTTCTCCTTTTTTTTTTGTCGTCACAGGCTTACAAGAGGAAAACCGAGGCGGCCAAGAAAGAGTACCTGAAAGCCTTGGCCGCGTACCGAGCCAGTCTGGTTTCCAAGGTAACGCTTATGACACACAAGGCCTGGGCTAAGACTGATGATGGATTGGATGGAAAATCCCTGTTAATGGGCTGGGCGGGGCTTCTTTGGGATGAGGTGGTGGATTTGATGCAAAAAAAAAAAGAGAGCAGACCAAATTTGGAACAATAACTGATTTCCATAGGGTGCAAAATGCTTGGGGGGTTGGGTGCTGGTATGGTGATATTGGGATGGGGTTGGGGGAGGGGTCAGACCATCAGAGTGCATGAGCTTACTTATGGCCATAGCATCTATGGAGGGATGGAGGACAGAAAAAATGTGCTTGAGATTTAACTCCCAAAAGCCCTGAATTTACACCTGAATTTAAGCCCTGAATTTACGCCTGTGTCGCGTGTTACATCATCGACCTGCTCCGTCCCCATCTGCAACAGGAAGTAGTTACGAATTCATGCAAGCAATCCGCTGTTTGCGGCCATGACACTTTCTCACTAATTCAGATCTATGACATGATTTTTTCCTTTTTGCCCGGTGAATGATGGTGTCTTGCAGACAGCCGTATAGGAAATACGGAAAAAAGCCAGGGAGGGCTGCGGATTGCATTGTTTAGTGCCACCTTGTATTAACAACACACAATGTAGTGCAGGGAAGATTCCTTTTGTCATTCCATTTGTTCTGCAAACAAACAGCCTCATTTCTCTGCCTGAGGTCCTGCATATGTGTGTGCATGCATGTGTTTGTGTGTGTGTGTGTGTGTGTGTGTGTGTGTGTGTGTGTGTGTGTGTGTGTGTGTGTGTGTGTGTGTGTGTGTCCCTCTCCTTTTCCCCTATCTATCTGTCAAGGTGTCTATTGATCATTACCTCGGCCCCGGCTCTATTCATACAAATGGGCTCCATTACCTTCTAATCAACACTGATGGCTAGAGATGAGCAATCTGACAGCTCATCATAAGGGCTGGAGGAGAGGAGGTGGAGGTGGAGGTGGAGGTGGGGTATTTTGTGGGTGCAACATCTGCTCCGAGTGATACTGTCCGGAATGAGAAAGATAAAGTTTTTGGTGATTTGGGTATTTAGAGTGTTGGGTCTCTCTCTTTCTTTTCTTTTTTTTTTTATAGAGCCCCTTTTCAACTTCCGCCCTGTTTCTGCATCTGTCAGCCTGACTACAGCAGTGTGTGTGTTAGTATATGAGGTGGTGCAAAATAAACAGGGAAAGCTGTCAAGCTGAGGATAGACTCAAAATTAAAAACACACTGCAAAAAAAACAATTGAATTCTTGTTCTTTCTTTGTTCTATTCTTGAAGTGGAAAATGTCTTGTATTTGGTACAATTAGTCCGGTATGGAGCTGAAATATTTAATTCCAGTGGCAGATAATTTAGCTTAGTTCAATTATTTGATGATGATATAATGAAATTATACTTTTTTTTGTTGTTTCTTTAAGAAAATGTTAGTCTGTTGTCTTAAAACAAGATTACATTTGTTAAAATTCCATTTTTTACAGTGAATGCAGGTTCATTACACATGGAAAAATCAATACATGCTGCAAAAAATGTCTAATATAATGTTGATTTTTTTCTTGATTTTGGTCCATTTAAGATTTTAGATGATATTTTGAGACTTTTTATCTTATATTTTATTTTCTCTCTAATTTCTTTCCTAACATCTTTTTAAGGTTAGATTTTTTTGCAGTGCATCAAAAACATTTGCTTGTTGAGAGTGTTAAGTATCAAATGTAAAGCTGAGATCATAGTCTTCTTTTACGAACTCAAGAACATTTTCTTTAAAAAAAAAAAAAAAGATAAAAATTAGTCAGGAAGGATTAATCAGGAAACTTGAAATAAACTAAATTATCTGCCAATGGAATAAGATAATTCTACTCAATATTGGACTAATTATACCAAATACAAAACATTTTCTTTCTTTTTCTTTCTTTTTTTCCCTTTTTTTTTTTGGTAGTGAAGTGTCATGGACGCCACTATTAAAAATGAGAGGGGAGATTTGTTATGATCGGAGCTTGATGAATAAGGATGAATGAGTTATTTTGTGTTGAGGGTTTTCAACCAAATTACATATCATGATGCCATTATTATCTTGTTACAATGATTTTTGGTATTTTTGATATTTGTCATCCACAGACATATAATGACCCTGAACCAAAAAGTGCCCAGCAGACCAGCCAGCCCTCCCACATGCTGCCCCCGAAGCAGCCCCTATACAGTGTGCCCCCCCAGCCCTCCTCGCCCTACCTGGGCCCCCCGGGCTCCTTCCCACTGTCGGACCTCCAGAGCTATGCCGGGCCGCCCCGCCACACCCTGGCCCAGACCCTCAGCCAGTCCCAGATGCTGCCACCCAGCATGAGTGCCTCTCCTCCAGCTCCCTTCCAGATCAGCCCACCCCTGCACCCCCACGCCCAGCTCTCCCTGCACCAGAGCTCCCTGCTCAACCAGCCAATCCGCATGCAGCAGTCGCAGCCAATCATCTCACACCAAATGGGGCTCCAGGCGCCTCTGCATTCCCCTCCTCTCAGCCAACAGGTTGGTCTGGCCACAAATAAAATAGAACGTTCTCCTTCTGCAATGAAATGCATGTGCAGGCTGTATGACACGGTCGGCTGTAATCACATAGGTAATTACTGTAAATCACTGATTAGAGCTGTAACGTTTGATATGATATTTACATTGCATTAACTATTACATTAATTGCCAACTATTTTGATAATCAATTAATCGGTTTGACTAATTTTAATTTAATTAAGAAGAAAATGTCCAAATTCTTCTGAGATTTAGCTTTTGATTATTTTCTGGTTTCTTTATTCCTCTATAATAGTAAAGTGATGATCTTTGGATTGTGAACCTAAAGACATTTTAAGTCGCAGACCATGTCAATAATCAATAGATTAATCAACTATCAAAATAGTCATTAGCCCTATTACTAATATATAAAGTATCTATAGCAGGGGTCTCCAAACCTGATTTTATTCAAACAAAGCAGTAACACACCTGATTCAATGGGGGCTGAAGACCTATGATCTATAACTATATTTATTGTATATATAAAGTCAATTTTGTGAATTTCCAATTAGAGCTGCAATGATTAATTGATTAGTTTCCAACTATTACATTACATTTTGATGATTTAGTCTTCTATAACAGTAAACTGATTATCTTTGGGTTGTGGAAAAGACCCTTTCAATAAGCAATTGTCAAAATAGTCATTAGTTGCATCCCGGTTCTTGACATATAAAGTATCTATATCTATATTTATAGCATATAAATACAAAGCAGATATTGTGCATTTAAACATTGGCAAATATTTCTTATCAGTTGCTCTTATTTTAGGAAAACTCGGGGGGGGTGGGGGGGGGGTGTAATGCCGGTGAACACTTAGCGTAACTTTAAGTCCAATTTTAAACACGCAATGAGAAACGATGAGAATAGAAACAGTACTATCCCTCGCCCCCACCTTCTCAAAACTAAAGAAAAAGGCCACACAACATAACATTTGGACTTAAACAGCATCATGGTTCAGCCGGTCGCCAAAAGCATAGAGGATGTAACTTCTTCTCCTTTACTTTGACCCCCAGGGATTCTCCCATATTCAGGCTGATTACCAGAACAGTGTTGGGGGCTCACAGTCTCCAGGGGCTCCTAACCCAGTGCACGGCCAGAACCCTGACTGGGACAGCGAGTACTGCAACAGGGATTGTGGACCCAACCACTGCGGGTAAGGATCATCGACCTCAATATTCAGTCTCAATATTGTGTTATGCTCGCATTGATTTTTAACAAACAACAAGAGGCAAATTACACTCAATCACATAAAAAGTAGCCACCAAAAGACATGTTTTTTCCCCTCTATGTGTGTGCAATCAGGGACATTTGATTTGTGAGAATAGTAAGTAGTTGTCTTACAGTTACTCATTTTCCAAATGAGTTGCTCTAAACCACTTCACTTTCACACTCAGAGCCTCAGACAGTATTAATCATAAATTGTGATTTTCCCTGCTAAAGCAAAGCATCTCCTTGAAATTGAAATGAGTAATGCAGCGGTAGAACAATGCTATTACCAGGGCTTCGGGAAGAAAAAAAAAAAACAGTGTGACATCCAATTAAGTTTTTCCCTGCGTTTTGTGCGGCACACATTTGCCTTATTGAGTCGAGCTATCGGAGCAGGTATGAGAGGAACGTTGGTGTTGTCTCACACCTGGAATCACTATCTATCCGTGTTTAAAGCTGATTCATCTTCTGTGTCAAACGGGATCGTGTCCGGGTCAAATCATGTTTGACGTTCTTTTTAAAAGTAGATTGAGTCTCGCTTAATTTTGCTTAAACCTTCTCCCTCGGTGTCAGATCATTGCAGTTGGGGCGTTTTTTTCAATGAATCAGTTTCCAGCGTGTCTGTAAAAGATAAGTGGAGAACAGACATTTCAAGCGGCTGCGAAAAAAAATCATACCTCTTCATTTCTCTTATTGCTGATTGATGTCTGTTGTGTTCGTCTACAGCTTTTATGTCTGTGTTGGGAGCTGCTTTTCTTAGCCAACGTTTTCCTAGAAAAAAAAAAAAGATTTCATAACCAGGTGAAATAAAGAACGAGCATACATCCAGTCGGGTATATATTTTGTTTGCACGGCTCCGATATCACAAATCACAGATTCGCCTCAGGGGGTGGGGGTGTTTACAATCCGTATAGTGATGCAACACCCTCGTGTTGAATAAGAAGTCAGAACATCATTGTATCATATGTATCCAGACATCCAGACATAACATTGACACTGTTTTTCTTCTTCCTGCAGCAGTGGCATGGGAGCTCGGGACAAGCCTCTCTACCTCACTTGAAGATGAAAAGAAAAAAAAAAAACCTCCAAATGTCAGACTCCAGAGAGATTTCCAACATAAACAACATCATCGATATATCTGCTTCTACCACCATATTTCTTTTTTGCTTTTTTCTTCTTTTTTTTTTGTTCATTTCTGAAGGATTTTGAAAATCCCAAAGACCGCTACAGTTAACTTCACCTATTTTGCCAAGCACTTAGATCGGCCAGAAGCCCGAGGCACTTCTCTTGCTTTTTTTTTTTCTCATCAGTAAACTTTTTATTTTTTTTTTTGTGGGGGCAGTGAGCTCTAAGCTCGCGCCAACATACTGGAAAAACGAAGACCAAAAAAAGAAAATGTCTTCTCATTTTGTTTTGAATTTTTTTTTTTTTTTTTTTAAAAAGACACATTCTATCCTCTCGTCGCTCCATTACTGTGTGTTTGCCATGGACTGCCCTCATTGGGTAAGCTGAAAATGCTCAAAGCATACTGAAAGCATAGGAGGGTCTTGGGTCGAAAAAAGCTAATGCAGGAAGCTAGAATCCAGTCACCTCGGCAGCGGTGGGCGTACTTCAGGACAGACTGAACCACCCTGACCGAGTAGAAGCAAAAAGCAACATTTTAATGATGATAGTCACAAACACATAAGACATTTGTAAATCATCCCCCCTTCCCCCTCCCCCTGGTAAAAGGACTTCCTCGTTTCCTTTATTTCTCACAGAGTGATTGTAAATATCACCAAAATGGATCCCTCTTATGTGTGTATTTAGCTGCAGTCCCTTGCTTTTGTTTTTTCCTTTATTTTAACATTCTATTCGTTTGGTTTTCGTGATTTTTGTGCAGGCAGATTCAGTGAGAGGATACACACACTAAAACTCGTGTTGAAAACTGTGTTCACTGGTCTTGTTTCTCTCCGAGTGAGAGAAAGCGCGAGAGAGAGAGAGAAACGCGAAGACTTAAAGGAATTAAAAAAAGAAAAAAAAAAGAACGTTTCCCGTTTCCGCCGGTGGTTTCCTTTTTAGCAGCGGAGCTCCGATAAAGAGGGCGTCAGTCACCCTCTTCACGCGGCCTCAGGACGTTTACCGAACTGTAGAGGGTCAAAGATTAAAACCTCTCCTTTTAGCTCCTCTCAGTCAGTAGGGACCCTGAAACCCCGCCCCTCCAACCCCACCTGTAACCCCGCCCCTCCAAGCCCCGCCTCTCCCCCCGACTTATCCCCAACACCACTTGTACAGGTGAATAAAAAAAACAAAAAAAAAGTCGCTAAATGTGAAATGTTACTAAAGAAAAAAAAAACAGTGGGTTTTAAAAGTTTTGACTAGTTTTATTAGGTGTTTTAGAATTGTGTTGATCTCATCTTTTTATCATTATTTTTTTTTTGTGAAGGAAAAAAAATTCTCAAGATAATTTTGTTTTTTCACTGTAGCAGGACTTTTGCGTTTCAGAGGAGCGGTCATGGGGTGGGTGGGTTTGGGTGGGGTAGATATTTTAATTTTGTGTATAAAACCTGCCAAATGTACTTCTTTAATTTGTAAAGCCAGTGATGAGAGAACCAATTTTGTTTTGTTGAATATCATTTGTTTTACAATATGGTCAATTCTATTTAATTTGGTTGCAGGTTTCACATCTATTTATGAATGATATGAAGTAACATTTTGGCTTATTTTCATCAGGGTGCATTATTATTATTATTATTATTATTATTATTATTATTATTATTATTATTATTCAAACAACATGATTATTAGAATAATAAATATTTTTTCAGAAATTGTTGTTGGTGCAATACCGCTGTACCAGCATTAGATTCATTTTGTGTCACAAATACTTCTTTTTGTTTTCTTTTGTCTGTAATAAAATGTTTAAAGTGGAGACGTGCATGTCTGCTTATTTTGGAAATCCACACAATAATCTGATGAATATTGCCTGATTGCCTACAAACAATCCTAACTTTTGCATGTGTCTGGGGTTAATGAGGGATATTATCTTTGATGTTGTAGAGTTAATACGCCCGCTGTCACATGGCTCATTAATCGAGGAGGAGTTCACGCTTCCCGGTGCACCGTTGTTTAAAGGGCCTTAACCTTTTTCATATATATATATATATATATTTTCCTCCTTTTCTTCTTTTACATCAGACGTTGATATGGTATATCAAGCTAAATTTGTCTGCCCGCTGGCTCTTTATAAAGTTTCTTGGTTAGGAATGTGATGATGAAACTCAAAGTTGATGCAGCAGCACACAGTCTTTCAAAGAACTACCTGAGAAGAAAAAAAAAAAGAAAAAAAAAAGACTGCCTTTTACTTTTGAATTTCACAGTTGGATTAAAGGTAGAATAGAAATGGAATCTATAACCCTCTCTCCCCCTCCTCCTCCTCCTCCTGCTCCCCCCTCCCCTCTCTCGCTCTCTCTACACGATGATGATGATGATGGTGATGATGATGACGGTGATGATGGCGCAGTGCCCCCTACAGCTGAGTCATAAAATTCATGACGTTGTACATTGTACCAAAAAAAAATACCAAAATAAGAGGTTTACAAAATGTGTTTATTAAACGCCATTCAATAAAACTGTAATTAAGGTTTAACACTGATATGTTTTAATAGGATCAAATGCTTTTGCCTCCTTCTCATTGCCATCACTGATGGGCCCTCGAGCAAGGCAGCCCTCTAGGTCTGTAGCTATCAGAGTGAGCAGTGCATTTTCCTGGAAAAAGCATTGCTCACAATGAAAGTAACAACATGATTAAATAAAGAAAAAAATTTATATACATCAAACAAACCCTGGAGAAGTTGCATTTATTTATGAGCAGATTGGAGCAGAACATCCTTTAAACGTGAATAATTGAGGGGGAAATGGGAGATTTCACGCTATACATAGCTTTAAAGACAGATGTTGCATTGAGCTGTTATGGCTGATTACAGCAGCGACGCAGCAGTAAAAGTGAACCCAATCACTCTCTACCGATGCTTTCCCGTCTCCCATGATGCTCCTCTATCCCCATCTGCTGGTGACATGTAGCGACGGAGGAAAGGCTCTGGTCCTAACAGCAAAAACAAGCATCTCTATACATTTTATTTGTTTTGATTAAACATACACAATATGCTGGTCTGTATTATATTATAAATCCCATTTTAATTCTGCCGAAACTGACCATCAACATTACAAAACAGTACCAAAAAAATAAACGAATAATGATTTATTTTTGTTTCGACTATTATTGAGCTAAATATGATCATATTTTAGCTAAAAAAGAAACTGAAAAGTGTTCAGGGAGTTTTCTGCACTTAATATTTAAATTTCTAAAACAGTCTTGAAATAAAGCAAATCGCATTGCATCTAGTTTGATTCAATCTCACCTCAGCCACTTATAAATAATTGAAACCTCCATGCAGATACAGTTTGATATAATTCACAAGCAGAAAACTATCCGGGAGAAAGTTAACATTTGTCTTATTTACTTCAACAACAATTTCAAAAAACAACAACATATACTTCCAAAATATGATTCCATCCTACTTATGAAGGACCATGAGTGTCATTTAAATGGTTATAATGCATTAGTATTCGAAAAAAGACTGATTGAAATCATTTATATACAGTGTAAATCAATAAATAATAAATGTTCATAATCATAATCAACATAAAACAATCAATAATGGATAAAACATAAGTAATTGAAAATAAAGTTT
Source organism: Lepturacanthus savala (assembly GCA_030544235.1). Taxonomy (NCBI): domain Eukaryota; kingdom Metazoa; phylum Chordata; class Actinopteri; order Scombriformes; family Trichiuridae; genus Lepturacanthus; species Lepturacanthus savala. The sequence continues at coordinate 17,579,287 of CM060480.1, forward strand.
TTCAATTCTTATTCAAAGTTTTAAATGAGAAATACATATTTTAATGAGGCAATTAGCATGGTAATAGCTTTTAGGATCTGCAATTCCACACAGTGCATTTGCTGGATATCTCATATTCTGGCACTATCTGATCTCCTGATTTAAGAAACCACCTTTCCTAACAGCTTAATTATGTTTTCTTGACAGGAATGAAAGACCTGAAACAACTGAAGCGTTGCTTTGCGCTGTGAGCTGATTTATTTGTTCAAAAACCATGTGAGCTGGTCACAGTCCCCGTCTGATGCCCTCCTCCCTTTATGCAGAAGGCGTCGAAAACAGTTCTTGCGTCACTCCTGCAATATTGGCCCTTCGCCTGTCCAATCTCCCATCACTAATATTGTCTCCAGCAGCTCTGATACTGCTCCCATCAGGCGCTATCAGACCGTCTCGGACGGATATGAACTCTCCTGACAGCGTGGGCATCAGCAGCATCATTGTCAGGACAAAACAAGATGAGACAAACAAGAAAGGACAGGACATTTCATACCAGAGCTCTACCCAAACACTAGATTGCCCAGACGATAACGCCGCTGGACGGTGTTTGGCGGAAAAATAAAATCATGCTTTTGTAACATTCTCATTAGGATGAGAAAGTAGCTTGTGTTCTGGGATTGCTTGTTCCATTTGAAACTATTTATCTGCAGACAGGTGGCGTTGGGCCTATTGTGAACTGATGCAAGTATATTAAGGCCCAACATTTACACGACAGCGAGGAATCGGATTCAAACCCTCTGAAGAACATGATTTTTTTGCTGACTACTTCTGCTTTACAAGAACCAGGCGAAACTTTGAACAAAAATATTTTTTTATTGTTATATGTACCTGCCATGGTCACTGACATACAACAGTTACAATAACTGACAGAGGTACTTTCCATTTAAAATGAATAAAAATATGCTATTAAGAGTTTTCCTCCATAACATTTCAGTAGGTACCAATAAAGGCATTGTTATCAATTCTTTGTACACACATTACAGCATGTTGGGCATAACATCAAAGACATGATTGAAAAATAAATGGCACATACATCATTCTTTCTTCAGGCATTGTGCTGTTAATTGTTGTGCTTCCAAAGAAATTTTTTTTGAAGACGGATAAATCAAAAGGTGCTTCTGTTTAAAAAATCCCCTTGAAATCTGTTGTAAACAGTAACATCTGCATTTTTTCTTTTTTTTTTTTCTCGGATGCCTTGTTTTACTTCCCATTAATAAATAGTTCTGGACAAAGAGTGGTTGTGTTTTTCAAAGGAGCGCATTTCATATCCTGTCATAAGAAAAAAAAAGATTTTGCTACTGAGAATAAACACATTGGAAGTAATTTCTGCTGCTATTTATAAATAAAAAATGGGAGACCCCTTTCTTTGTTGCTTGGACTGACTGTCAGTGCACAATGGAATGACTATGGGCTGATAAACAAGCAATGGTTTCTGTTTCCATTCATCATTACCTTATTCTGTGCTATATCCACAAACATTTCATAACCCAGACAGCTTCTATCCTCCCCCGTTTGATCGTTTTGTTCCAGATTTTTAGTGGAGTGTCAGAGAATTTACAAATATTCCATTTTGCAGACGTCTTGTGAGAAAATGCCAACTATTTAGTTAAAGGTTTTATAGCAAACACTGGAAATGCAACATTCTTTATGGTCTGATAGTGACAATAATCGCCCGCCCCCCAAAATAAAAAAAAAACAAAAAAACTGGAATAGCACTGACATGGCTGGCATAGTAAGGTACATGCAATACAAAACACTAACAATACAATGGAGTTTACAATGTACAACTACTAGAATGATTATCTATACAGGTCTTTATAATGCCTCACAAACTGATGCTGGTATATCACCACTGTCATTTCATCAAAATATCATCACATACGGAGAGTTGACACCGAAAAGGTTTGATGATTTTGACAGAAACTAAACTCTACTTAACAGAACATGCGCTATTTTATCGCACTGTTGTTTGTGCTTTAACCCCCACATAATGTCTATTTTCTGGCCCCTGACAGTATCCGATTCATGATTAGGCTCCAAACCAAATTTCTTTTTTTTTTTTATGAAAAAAATACAAATTTACAATCACATTTTATAAGCTTGATACGTTAAGCGGAATGAATTGTATTAAAAGTGAAGAATGCTTTGTAAAAAAAAAATTTTTAATAAATATGGCTCAAACACAATAGAAATGTGTATCAGTCAATAATAACGTTTTTTTTTAAGTTGAAATATATCCATGTTTGTATATTATGGGTCACATTATTTATTTATTCATATCTTTGCTGGTCTCAAATGTAATAATAGGGTAACAGTAATGGGAACAGTAGGGTTAAAATAGAGCTGTGTCAAAAAAAGCGTGTGTAAAAATAGAAACAAAACTAAATACAAATATGAATAATGACTTGTTATTTTTAAAATAATATTAGTAGCATGTAACTATAATGTAATTAGTGTTATATTAGTTTAACTATTTAATCTTTCAACCCTTACCTTAAACACTGTAGTGCTTGCGTCCTAAGTGAATTCTTTTTTTCCCCCCCAAATTAGTCAATTCATCATTAATTGTAGCTAAATCCCCAGTTCACATCATTATCTTCCTCTATAAAACCATAAACAACGATAAATTGTGTCTAGTTTGGTTGTTAGTTAATGATAATTGTAAACAAAAGTCAAAAGTATTTTCCCTCCAAACTACTCGTTATCACTTCAGGCCACACAAGTATTTCGCCTACAGCTTTTGATGATGTTTGCATTCTACAACTAATACACTTATTTATATACAATTCCTCTTATTTCAAGATCAAAGAATGCCTCTCCATTAATTACTGAACAAGCAAGCATGTCCTAATATTAAAGGAGACATAATCAGCAGATAGTTTCAGGATAAACGTGGATGTCAAAAGATTTGTAGAGATTTTTAAACATGGTAATGTTCATACATACTTTGTACAGGAGTGCATACATTCATGTAAACCCTCCTTTACCAAGATTGCCATGACGCCCTTGTAAATATCTTTGTACTGTGACCTACCTGGTTAAATTAAGGTTTAAGCTGTAGCCAAATCATAAGGAAACACCGAATGAACATTAAATGCGTCAAGAATGGTCAGAGGAAAACATTGACTCAGTTCTTCATCTCCTCTCAGAGTCTGTCCAGGATTATTCAGCCGCCTCATGCTCCCTCTCCTCAGGAACAGACATGAAGATCTTCTGACAGAACATGGTGAAGATTTCTGAGGAGAAACAACCCATCGCATTAACCCCCGTCTGTTTTCCTTCGCTGGGTTATCACAGGTCAAATGTTATCAGGTTTTAATAAACATCAGCTCCACACCTCAGCTCCACTCTTTTCAGCTGACTAGACAAACAAACCAGATGTATCAGTGCCCGCAGCCACACTTGGACTTACAGGAATCTCATAACAAACTGTAATAAATGCCTCTCCAGCCTTGCCTGAACAAACAGAGGGATATATAAAAAAAATATATAAATATGTCTCGCTCACCAAGCATCTTCTTAACCACATGGGGTTTTTTCCACTTGTAGCCCAGTAGGTACGCCGGGATGCCTGTGAGAATGATGCTGCTGCCGACCAGGCACTCAAATGGAGCTGCCCAGAAAGACACAACGATCATGAAGATGCAGCCAAAGACGAACGTCACAGGGATGAACAGAAACACCTGCAGGAATGAAGCAGAACAGATGAAGGCCTCTGCCCCACTTAGAAATGAAAAGAGTAGATGAAATGGTACTGCATATTAAGGTCTCAGTTTTATCAGACAAAACTACTGCGTTTCGTAATATAATAACTTTAAATTTGAAATGCATATCATGCAAATAGCTACCTTTGTATTTATTTACGCTAAATAAGGTCTAGGCGCTATGTAAAAGCTGTCCTGTCAAATACTCTGAAAAGAAATGGACAAGGGCTGGATTTAGAAACTTTGACATTTTATGGCTCCCTGTCACTTTGTGATGTCATACTGTAGCTCCCTGTAGATCCCATCACACCCACTTTATCAGTCTTCTAACCCTAACATTAACCCTGCAAAAATCAGTATCAGTAAGATATATCAAAAATATATAATAAAAATATATCAAAACTTCAAATAAAAACCAGAATTGTGCAAAAGTAATGGACCTTTAAACCACTATATACCGTAATTATTTAATATTATAATATACTACTGTTCAAAAGTTTGGAGTCACTTAGAAGTTTCCTTATTTTTGAATTTTTTCCACTATTTTTTTTTCAATGAAGATAATTTTAAACTAATCAGAAATACATTCTATTCATTGCTAATGTGGTATATAACCATTCTAGGTGCAATATCTGTTTTTTGGTGTAATATCGACATATCACTCCAGCGTTGGTGGTACAATGTGTTTGTTCATTGCGTCAGAAGGCTAATGTAATAACATTTCCTATTCATTTTACAACTCATGGCGGTAAATAAAAATGTGATGTGTTTCATGGAATTCATTGATCGATAGTGTATAGTGTATTTATAATATAATTTATATAAAGCAGTATTTCAAAATAATATGATAAGAACAATGCTCTGATTTCAATCGCATTATCTCGATCTAGGTGTGTTAATCCAACTTTGCAAGTTCAATTTCAGTCAAACTAACATGTTTACGTGTTACGTCTGATTTTAGTCTGTAATTGGATTTTCTTAGATGTCATGTAGACGTACTGACTGATAATGATCCCAGTAATTGAAGGTACTTGCCAGATTCTGCAATTTATATATGATTATACTTAGACCACATCAGTTAAAACAGATACAATGACATTATAATTCTACTTTTTTCATGTATTAAATGGGTTTTTGTGGTTATGGAAATACATTCATTCCTTGTTAGAGTTTCCTCTTATGAACAAATGAGCTGAGAGCACTCAGGCTCAAAGGAGAGATGAAAGACTCCATGATGAAACACAAACAAAGTATGTGTATTCCGTGTATTCATGCAAACATCACTCCTTCCTAGTCGGAAAACCCAGTATGGTTCTGCTTCCAACCAATAACAAGTGTAGAGATACAAATGGTGCTTTCATTAAAAACACTGGGCGTTCTATGAAAGCAGGAGCAATGTTGATGTTTTGGGCAGACAAAGAAACTGTCTGGGGTTCAGATACATAGCTACTGTACATTCGGGCCTCAAAACCATTATAACTGACTTTTCACACGTCGTTCTTCAGTGCAACAAGCATTCACCACCTGTAATACAGCTCCTCAGATCGGTGCTCTACCTTTATTGGCCTTCTGAGTTCGGGCTTGGTAAAACGCAGCCAGAGCATTCCGGCAATGGCCATACCAACACACAGCCAGGTGAAGAAGCTGAAGAGATTGATGACTGAGAAGATGTCCTGAGAGATGGCGTAGCACATGGACAGCAAGCACTGATGGACACAACACAAAACTGTATTAAACACAGCATCATAGAAGCACTAATTCTTAATGTCCCATTTTTATTCTGTGTTTTTACTGGTTTTAATTATTTCGAGAGTCAGACCTTTCAATCAATAATAATGAATTTGTCTTGATTTGTAAAAATGTCCTGAAATACTGCTGTGTAACAGTTGTACTGTTCCAAATCCGAAATTTTAGTTAAAAGGTAAAAATCCAAGATGGCTACTCTATGTATAAACTGTGTGAAAGCTGTAGTGATATACTGTTTATCAGCACTTATACTCACCTATTTGTGTTGCAGTAAATCAGTTCAACACTCAAGTGTTCAACCTCTATATAGTTATATATAGTTATTGTATGTGCAAATGTATGATCTGCTATTGCTAATAATGGCCATCCTGGTTAGGTTTGCAGGTATTGGTTTTGCAACTTGTTATACTGGAACAACATCATTTTCAGTCCCAAAATTCAAGGTAATAATACTGAAAGAATCTTACTGACACAGTCTGACTTGATGACATCATCGACGCCATCTTTTGTTACTGTTTTGACTGAGAGACCAAAACTTACATATTGTACATTTACGGGTGTTGTGTGAAATATAAAACCCACCAATGTTTTGTTGTCATGTCACAACCATGTAATTCTACATTATTGTTTTTTATATTTAATTTATATTTTAAATGTTCCCCTGTATAATGCTACAGGTCAGTTCAAGCTGTGTTTAAAGGTGCTCCAGAAATAAAATTACAGTTAAATTAGAGTTACAGTTTTGCACAGAATCACACAGTACAAGTAATTCACCAAATGCTTATATTTTAAACATTCAGAATGAACTTGTGGGCCTATAATCCTTTTAGCAAATAAACATAGTCAGCTGCTCAGAATCTGTTGATGCTGTTACATTTGGAGTTAGATGTCCATAAAGGTTTTATATGAATGCTTTTTTATTTGTCATGACCTTCCTGGATGTCTTTTATAGGCTGTCAGGCAAATCCAGCACAGACTTTTACCAGAAATATATATAACAGTGAAATCTTTGCTGCTAGTAGCAGGAGTCTTACTGTGAAGATGAGGGATGGCACCGGTGTGAAGAGATCTGTGTGGACCAGCCCCAGAGCAGCGGGGAGTTGACCCTCTCGAGCTCCAGCATAGAACAACCTAGAAGACACTTTCATGTTTTATGTGATACAGTAGTTGGCTTGTTTTCCAAACCAATCCTCAGATTGTGAAAACATACGAACCTTCATGTCTTCCAAACATTTGGGTCTGCACCCCTCCAGTGTCCAAAAATAATCATTTCAAACACACATCTTTAATTTAATTCACCACCAAAAACTCATTGTTTAAACTGAAAATATGTCGCTGCACACTAACAGAATGCTAGCAATATTATATATATTATTATTACAATATATATATTGTTATTCTCCACATGCGAACACACACCTTGCCGAGGTGAACAGAGATCCGTTGACGGCGCCGAAGCAGGACAGTCCCACGAACACAGGAATCAACCAAGACATCACACCGAGATGGTACTCCCCAAAGTTCTGCCAAACAGCACCAGAATATATTCATTGTGCATTTTATATAAAGGCAGTTCACACTTCCTGCAAAATCAACCTACGTATATAAGTTTGAAGATGCAACACGAAGCCTTAAGCTGCTGGAAGTACGCTACTCACCACGGCAACAGCCTCTGACTCGATCATGGCTTCAGGAGAGATGGTTGTGAAGTAAGCCAGGTTGGTCAGAACATACACCACCGTCACTATAGGCATGGATATGATGATGGACAAAGGCAGGTTCCTACGGAGGGTAAAGGTCATTTGAGGAAAGAACATTATTATGAACATCCAATAACATCTGACTGGTTCCTTGTATTTATGAGGTCAGTGATTATGTCTATGTTTAATTGCATGCAATCAGAATTGACAAATGTGAGCATACAATGTCAGATCAAATGTCATTCATGCTAGACTTTACAGTGTAACATAGTTTTTTGAGGCATAAGCATCATACATGCTTCTCTGAAAAAATATGATCATCAGGCATCATACAAGGGTTGGTTCATAAGGGCTGAGCTGTGCGTTACAAACTCTTTATTTGTCTTCTTGTCTGATGCAGTGGTCAGGAAACACAATTACAGGGTAGCCAGATAACAAAAAAAAAAAGATTCCAGACAAGAGTCCAGATTTTAAGTATCTCTATTTTTTTACATAACAGTGTTGTACAGTCAGTGAAGAAGGGTGCAAAAGTGCATGATTTGGTCCATGTTGGAGTTTCCTCAGTAAAAATGAGCATGTACGATGAGTCACCCTATATGTAGGTTACTAAACATGTGGACCCAATTATGATTAATGACCCAAAGCAGTTCAAACTATATAATTCCAGAGCATCAACATTCTCTAGCTTTTATACTGTGAATGGGACGCAATAGTACAGAAAGATACGATAGAAATGCAGCGAACAGCTCAGCAGGTCATCTATATCTGTATTTAACCCACTAGGGTGTACGATAAAAGACGATTAGGAATCATTATATCAATGCAACAGAATTCCAAATCCAAAACAGAATGATTGCCATCTGCAAAGTGTCCTTCAATGGCTGATTTAGGATCAGCTCGACCAACAGTATTTATTTATGTTCATTGATGCTGAATCTTAAGTTGTCGGTTAGTTTTTCCAACATATTCAATGCCACATTTGGTGCATTCAAGAATGAAGAATATCACTAGAGGTTCATGTTATCAAGTTTGTAAAAACGCTCTACTCTACTCTCACTTTTTGGTCGTGAAGCTGGTAAAGGTGTGTTGACCTTTTTTTTTTTTACAATTAGCATATAAATCATGCAGCACAATTTCATCAAGGGAAGAAAGAAAAGGTTTTTCTTTTGCTTATCAGGTTGGCTTGGTGACCATTTTAACAACTGGTCTTTTTACGGGTTGCTAAACATCTTATCAAAGGACTGCAGATGGAAATTAGCCTGGCAGATTTACAGAAATGTTGATTGAGGTGCGTTGTTCTTTTGAAATAAAAAAATGAAAGAATTCAATCATTCTTTTTTTCACTGTCTCTACAGACGGTTTACTGTAAATAATAGAAATATTGAAAATCCAGACTTTATTCTGAACTCTTCCTTTGTACTATGTGCTGCACTGTCATACTACTGTCAGTTTGTTGATTCGCTGTCACTTCTAATTGAGTTTGACTATCCCCCGTAGATTGAAGCCCTCCATGCAATCGACTAGTGATGAACAAGCTCGACCATGGATGAGGGGAGTCATGCTGCCGGTAGATATTTACAGAAGAGTCTATACAATTCTTAAAATAACCTTCTCCACATTAAAGTCACCTCTCTGGCTCAATCATCTCCTCGGTTACGTAATTCAGGTAATTCCTATAAAAAAAAAAAAAGAGAAATACAAGTATTTTAGAGACAAGTAGATGCTTTGAATAAATGGTTTGTGTAATTACATGAAAGTAAATAGCAAATTAAGCCTCACCAGCCTCCAAAAGCAAATAGCCCACTGTACAGAGCCAAGACAATATTGTCAACTCCCAGTTTGCTGCCTTCAAAAGCCTTTTCTGGTGTCAGGTATGGCACGTCACCTGCATGCACGCGTACACACACACACACACACACACATACAGAAGAAGACAAATACAGAATAATGTATTAAGGAAACAAAACTAACTAAATGAGGAGAGAAGGGTGAGAAGAAACTATGTGGCTCCATATACATTTGTTGGATTCTTGTTCTTGGCTGTTATCACTTTTATATTTCAACAGTCAGCCTGTTGCTGCCTGTGTTCTGACAGGCTTGACATTTTCAGCCAGTTGGGACTCCGTCTGAACACTTGGCCGCATGGTTTGTGCATCTGCTTTGATGTACAGGAAACAGAATCAGGTCCAGTCTGGCTGACATTTGAAAATGAGCATAAGTACAATTTGACGTGTAAACTTCAATCTACTCATTTATCAACAGCATCAGCCAAACCCAGTGTATCCATGTGTTCAAAAGTGTGTGGGTGTGTGTGTGTGTGTGTGTGTGTGTGTGTGTGTGTGTGTGTGTGTGTGTGTGTGTGTGTGTGTGTGTGTGTGTGCGCTAGAAGTCTTGGATCTACAGGACTCTCCTCCTACAGTACCTGCTTTTCAGATGCTAATGGCTCTCCTTTCCACACGATGCCTGTTAAGTATGCGTTATTTTCACATTCTGTCCTTCTCTCTTTTTCGCGCTCTGAAAGACCACAGTGTGACAACAGCCGGCAAGCTGCGCCGCCTAGTAACCATGGTAACACAGTGTGGAGCACAATGGTGGTGGGTGTGGTCTTGCAAAAGAGGGGAGAGCGGCAGATGTAGGCATGGAGCAAAAGATGGCCACACTGTCTTCCCACGCTGCTTTATTTTGAATTTCGTGTCTGGAGCTGATTCAGGTTTTGTTTTACTTGTATAGTTTTGATAACACACATATATACACATATACACACTATGTGTGTGTGTGTGGTGGGGGTGTTACTGTTTCTAATATTATTCATTTTAAGGACGTTTCAAGGAAAATAAAACCACTGCAGGCAGAAAAAATTGACTTAATTTTCCCTCTTATTCTCCTAATATGACATGCATTATATAACATGTTCTGTGATAAATACTGCACAGATGAGTCATGTTTGGAATGAAGCATGTCAAACAGTGTTCTCTTTCACCTGCAGCGCTACACATGCACATGGCTGCACACATGTTCAGACTCAATCATTTGGCTGCAGACAGACAGGCCTTGTTGTTCAGACCCAGCAACTGTGCTAACAAACTGAAAGGAGGACAGTGTGCTCCGCTCGGCTCATTAGTGTGAGTCAACAATTTGGCGATCATTAGAGACAAAATAAATAAGCCGCGTTTTCAGCAGCCCCAGTAGATACTGTCACATATAAGAATCGGACGATAATGGACTTTAGTGACAAAATCCCTCGTTAAACTGACACATGGTGACATGGTATTTATTTAAATTATATTTGTTTTTCCATCATTATATCAATAATAACAACGGAAACAAGTGGGAGCCCCTTGTACACAGCTGCATGCTGGGAAATACACAAGAGGTCAGAAGGTTAATAATCTATTGGAAAGGATTTAAAGTGTCAAGCAAGGGCAGCGACAGCAAAAAATGATTGTGGGGTTGGTGATCATTCATTAATTCATACACAGTATTTGAGGGATTGTAACTGTATTTCAACAATTATCAGGATTATGATTATGGGCTATTTAACCTTCATAATGAAACCACAAATTTTCATATCAGCCTCATCACAGATGTCAAACAAGAACCGATTCTCTTTCACACTTGGTAGGAGATGATCTGTTGTCATGTTTTCAATTTAGTTAGATTTTCATCTTTGAATTCTCACCTAGGCAGTGGATTTTGAGAGTTAGTGGGAATATGAGGTAACGAAAAAGACTGAACTCTTGATAATAATGCAGTGAAATGTATGTTTATGAAACAATTGCATACAGATAACTATATAGTCTATTGGGAAATTAGTTTCTGGATGTTTTAATGATTTGGTGGCTCTGTCTGTAAGTCTCACCTGTGAAAATCTGTATAAAGCCAAAGAGGATGATGATGGCCAGGGACAGCAACTTGGAGACTGTGAACAAATCTTGTACCTTGGTGGCCGCTCTCACACTGATACAGTTCACGAACGTCAGGGAGGCTACATGAAGGAGACACAAATCAAACAGGGATCAGGTGAACCATCGCCTCATCTGTTAAGGAAGACGAGTCACGGCCTACTCACTGAGACACAGGCAAGCGATGAGCTTGGCAGCGCTGTCGGGCACGGCACAGTTGGGGTAGAGAGGTTTCAGGAGGTACGTGGCGAACACCAGCGACACCACATACTGCGACGACGGCCGGATGATTAGCATCTCCACCCACAGCTTCAGGAAGGCCGCCAGCTCCCCGTACACCTCCAGGATGTAGGTGTAGTCTCCGCCCGACTTGGTGATGGTGGTGCCCAGCTCGGCGTAGCACAGGGCGCCCATGGTGGAGATCACGCCGCAGACGGCCCAGACGATCAAGGACAGCCCGGCCGAGCCGGTCTCCTTCACCACGCCCGTCGGGGTGACGAAGATGCCCGAGCCGATGATGGTGCCTATGATCATCCCCACGCCGTTGAAGAGGGTGATGCTGCGCTTGAGTTCGATCTTCTCCCCTTTGACGGGCGTGCCGCTTGTGGGGCTCGCGGCGGCCGGAGCAGGGGCCATGGGTGTCGAGGGAGAAGGTGCCCGCTCGATGGTCAGACCATCGTGTTGTGGGTCTCCTTCAGCTGATGGAGGAGAGGACAGCAGGAGATAAAACACTTTTCATTGTTGCTACTGATGAGAAGAAAGGCAGAAAGATATGACACAGTGTTTGTTGAGGCCTTTTAGTGACTGGTTTGCGTTGATAAAATGTAACACTAAACTATACAGATAAACATAAGAACAAAAATGACTTTTTTGTAATGTTTCAAGCAACAAAGCAGAGTGTATACTGTACATTCCCAATCAGCAATTCTGGAAACTTTGAGGCATGCTGTATATTTAAAAAGAACAGGTGCAGCTAGCTCATCAGGGACATTTTAAAAACCTCTTTTTCGCTGCATGAACACCATGTTTTACACACACATGTCACATTTCCTCACCTGTCACATCACACACAAATCTCCATCAATCAATGTCCATGCATCTCTATAGCAACATGAACCTGACTGTGTTTTTTTGCATCAGGCAATGTTGCATCAGAGCGCATGGCGGACTAATGCAGCCGCACGCCATGTGGTGTCTTACAGGAGTGTGAGCGTGCACTGTACCTACCCCCCATCTTCTCCAGACTCGCAGCCTTGGCAACGCTCTCCCGGCTGCTCCGTGATTTCAGCTCCGGCTCGGCCATCTTTCTTCCAGATCTGGGTCCTCTTGTCTTTTTCCTCCTTCTGCCCTCCTTTTCCTTCCTCCCTTTATGTCCCCTGCCTCCTCCTGCCCGGTTTTCCTCTCTGTGTGTCTCTCACACACAAAAATCCCCCCACCCTCCCCCCCAACTCTCTCTCTCTCTCTGATTCGTCCCCCTGATTTGTCCTCGTTCACATACATGCACAGAGGCACTCCTCTTCATTTGCACACACTGCCTCCGTACCTCAGACTGGAATTCATCTGACCCTGATCCTCTCTCTCTGTCTGTCTCTCCCTCCCCCCGCCCTCCCCCCGTCTATCCCTCCAGGATGCAGCAGGGAGGAGCTGAAGCGTTGTGATGCTGCGGGAGCCTACGCCCACTCCTAACGGGTGATGGGACGGCCCACAGGACGAAGTAGGTTACTGGCAGACAACATATGGAGGACTCGCCATGTGATGCTATAATCTTTTTGTGTGCCGCCTAATCCAGTGGTATACAGCATGTTTAGTATTAGGGAGGATGCTGTGAGGGTGCTGCTCCCTCTAGTGACGTCAACATGGAAGAACAGGTGTCTTTGTTCTGCCTCTCATGCTTAGAAGGACCATGTGGTGGTCTGAGCGATACATATTTTAAGAATAATATCAGTTTTAAGTCCCTTTTCTGGGAATAAATGTATATAATTGAAGTAGCTACGCTAACTAGCTATGAGAACATATAGTGTCTAAATATTGAGTATAGTTGTAGACATGAAATTAGAAAAAAATACATCCATATGTAATTTTATTGTGCATAACTTTCAGTGGTTAAAAAAATGAATTAATTACAAATAGCCTTAAGCTACTTCTTTATAATTCTAAACAAAAGTCTTTCTACCAAAATATTACTTACATATATTAATTTCTTGTTTTTTAAAACCTCAGTTAAACGTTGTTGGAATCCATTTAAACCAGTACTATCAGTGTTCATGATTCCATATTCAGTCAGTCATTTTCTATACCTGCTTATTCCTCATTAGGGTTGCAATACTGTGAATACACAGATAGTGCATTGATACAATAAGTTAATCAGAATAGAATACAATGTGCATTTGGCTATTTAATGAGTTCCAAATGGTCTAAACCCACAACCAGTTGATACAGAAACACTGTTGAGTTCTGAGATTCACAAATGTTGAGATACAAAACTCACTGTAATTTCACTGATAAGTAAAATGAGAAACACTAGAATGTGTCTTTCTGGGTATGTAATGATGAATGCACAAACACAAAGCAAATATAATGCACAGTAAAATACTCAGATGAATAAACTGACAGCCAAATAAAAAGTTTTCCCCCGACCAATGTTGCTTTGTGCTCAGAGCAAATCGGTTTGGAGCCATATTGTTGATACGTTAACTCAAAGATTTAAGAATTGAGTGGTTGTTCTGTTCAGTGTGTATAATGTAATGTGAAAAAATGCATTCTGTATTAATCTGCTGCACATTTTACTTACCTTTACTTGCACTTATAAAATGTGATTTTATAATCACACCCCCAGAAAGACACATTCTTAATGTAGTGTTTCTCTTTTTACTTATCAGTGCAATAACTTTTGAGTTTTGGTTAAAAAAGGGAAACATTTGTGTGTATTTTTGGAGTCGACTGTAGGTTTACAGTATTGATGACTTGATGTAGCTGGTTGTGAGTTTAGACTAATTGGAATTCATTGAATAGAATGTGCATTCCATCCTATTACGAATGAAATACCTATGATATATTAACATTATTACAATAAGGCAACCGTCTTTATACTGTATGAACCATAAATTACAAAACTTTAAAAAAGGAGAAAAAGAAAACAATTTCTACACCACTTTATATATTTGAATATCATTACCCTATTGAAATAATGGCCTAGTATTTTATTTATTTTCAACTTTTGGGGAAAATATAAAAAACTTTATCAAATGCAGAGAATATTATATTTATATATTATATTGAACATATAATATATAAAAAAATTGAACATTAAAGTTATAGAAAGAAGTGTGCTAGCCAGGAATAAGTAGCTAGTTTTGTAGCTAAAATATAACTTGTGAAATTTATAATAAAGTACTATAAAACATTATAGCCTTTATGATAATAAACCTCATCACTCACCGGTATAAATTAATTCAAGAATCACGTTTAAAGCTTCTCCTACGCTGAAAGTGAGTTTGACACCACTGCTTTGGAGCTACAACTAAAAATCAATGACGAAGACAGAAAAGGAGCATTCTGAGAATGAGCCCCGTTCTGTTATCGCGTTACTTGCTGCGTACTTGCATTACTTTAACGCTGACAAAGTCGGCTCGCGAGCACCGAGCTCGGTTCATTGAACGTCTCCGCTCTTCAGCGGTGGAACGCAGTCCGACGCTGGATTCACCCAGTGCACTTTCTGCTGTTTGTCCGGGGACTTTCCCCTGAGCGGGAGGGAGAAACTGGTTCTCAGCGAGTAGCTCAGAGTGCAAGCGTTCCGAATGCCCGGATGTGCCAAAGCGGGCACGCTGTATTTATACGGGGAGAACCGAGCGGAGGTTACGGTCATGGTTCCGATAATAATTATGTGATTAAAAAAAATATATCTCATGTAATTTATAATGATGGGAAACTCGGGCAGTAGTTTATTACAGTCTCGTATTTTTTACACAAATGTATTTGTCGTCGGTGAGTAGTTTCTTTTTAAAATAAAATATTCAATACCGAAAGGGATTGTGGGAAATGTTAAAGGCGTAGTAACGTCAGCCAAGTGTTTACAGGCAAGGGGAATGCAGTCGTTTAAATTAGTATTTCATTCGTGAGTGAAACACAATGTTTTTTCGTTATGTTTATATAATTTATTTATTTGATGGTATTTATATTTAGAAGAACTGTAGCGTGTTATGTGTATATTGTCTATTTTTCCCGTAAACCGAATAAAAATTATTTTTTAAGAATATAAAATCAAGTTGTCTTCAAAAGCCCCAGATGTCTCTAATCCCCCACACACTTTCTTTATCAAGATAATACTGTTCAGAAATTCAGGTTGTAACAGTAATGCAGTAATAGAAAACGTATAAAACACATACATATAGTATAATATATATTGAATATAACATAAAAGAATTTGATTAAAAAAAAAGGTATCAATAAAAATATATTAGCTAAACTAAACGTCATGCAATCAACTGCAATCCTAACTGCCTTTGGTTTTGATGAGTATAGTATTGTATAGTATAGTATCTTCTAATTCTCTTCTAAAATATTATGACCATGATACAATCTATGAATCGCATGGATGTATAATATAGTTTCAGGTTTTATATCCATGATGTATCGCCAAAAACGCCCCTTTCCCATCATGCCATTCTCCCAGCATCTATGCCAATTATGAGTAATGTTTCAAATCCACGTGCAAACTTAATAAATGTACCTATGTCCGAAAGACGAAAAATAAAACATCTGTTCGGCTGTTTTACAGAAAGAAAAATAAAATAAAATAAATAAATAAAAAGACGCAGTGATATTGACACCATTACAAAGTCTCCATGTAGCATAGAGACTTCTATAAATGTGTCCTGCAGGACTCGTTCACTTGTGGCTGGAAGCTCATTGTAGAGGTCACTAGCTGAGTGCTCGTCACTCCACCAATCACCTCGGGGAAGGTCTGAGACAGGAGCCAATCGCTGCCCTTGCAGGGTGTCACCTGATGCAGGTGAGCGAGTAAACAGAAATCCTGGGTTAGCTGTGCTTCATTCACAGGAGACGCTAGATGGAGATGTTTCTCAACTCCACTGGCTGATGTGAGGCTCAGTTCACTTGAAAACGCTCGCGGCTGGCGAATGAGTTCGATGTATGAGGTGGAGCACGTCTCCAGAACCCAATTCAGACTACTCTCCATCCACCACTTCTATTCTTAAAAAAATCACGTTTTATTTCACTTAATATCACTGTTTACAGTTCTACACAATTACTGCCAACAGTGACTGAAACTGATTAATCATTCATTCTTTATATAGCACATAAGAAAACACAACAGAAGACATAACTATAGCAACCCCACACTTGTTCACACATAGACACCTATAGACCCATGCACACACATATAACCAGCAAATGATGACGTCAAACAGAGTCATGTCCAGGCACCATGATGATAATGATGATACATGGACTACAAAACAGTGGTTTAATCTGGCAAACGGGCCCCTTTTAATCCATCTGCAACCACGGGTCACACGTAGTGTAGCAGCAACAATCATGACCTTCAATGGACGGGTCGCTGCATCGCATTAAAAATGAAGAGATGAAACAAAACACAGAACAGAGCAACTGTTCCAACATTCATTTTGACACCTGGTTAATGTTTTACTTGTAAGAATTTTGAACTCGTCCATTACAACCAGTACAAGCTGTGCTGTTTCATAACCAGAATTGTGTAATAATTTCATAAAAAATGTAAGAAATGTTTGCTTTCATCTTGAGATGACATCTTTAGGCAAATTTGAGAAAACTATTTAATGACTTAATACAATATACAGCATCATATTCTTGTATTTTAATGAATGGCCCTGTCGTGTTCACAGTGTTATCACAGTAAAGTGATATCCCATCTGCTCCTATATTTGGTACAAAAAACAGCCCAAAACACATATTAATTAAGACTAATCCATAAATTAGGAGTGATTTATTTCTCAGATTAGTTGGATACATGATGCATGTTGGATGTCACATACTTAGATGAGAGCAGACATTAGGACATTCTGTAAAAGTTTTTGAAATGAGTTTAACATCCAACAATGAAAACCTTTTCCAAACTGGCACCATGGTCATCAACAGAGCTGAAGCTAGCTAATGTGGGCAAACTGCAGGATTATGCACACAAAACACAAATTCTTTACCATTAGCAGAGAGTCTTTACCCAACAACCCCCCAAGCATATGGACCAACTACAGCTCCGCTGATGACCATAGGCAGCAGTTCAGGGAGATATTTGGGTTAGACGTCTTGTCCAGAGACATGTCCACGTGGAGTTGAACCACCAACCCATCTGTTATTTGGCCTGAATGCTGACCAACCTTAAATGGTTGCTGGTTCGACTACACGTGTGAACGTGTCCGGACAAGATGTGTGACCCCACCTGTCCCCCAGCTGCTGCTTCCGGTGATCAACAGGACTGTTCTGATTGGTCGGTTGGTTTCAGGTACTGGGCACCGCCTACTTGAGTTGTGCAAGTCCTGCAGCTTGTACACAATGTTGATGCACCATGGCCAGTTTGGTCTCTATTTCAGTGTTTGACATTAAACTACCAGTTAACACTTTTGCATAATGTCCGCGATCATGTCACCCAGCTGATCTGACTTGTCTTTAACTGTAATTTTTAGGTGACTTCTATTTCCCATCACTTTCTGCTCCACAGTATTTCAGGCTTTTTGCATTTGTCATTCAAGCGAATGAACATTTCAAAATACACAATTATTATAATATTATATTAAAAATGCATTTTATTATCTCGCATTATTTTCCCAGAATTCACGTCACGTGTGACATCAGAGTGTAGATTCTAAAGTAGCCTTAAATATACAGGGAAACAGATATATAAAAAAAACAGTTGAAAGTTGAAAGTACCACTGAAACGATGTGCGCAATTACGCTTCATGGTACAGAAACTGTTATTTATTGAAATGGCCGAGATCAGCTGAGATCTAATGTAACTGGAGTAAAGCAGCCGTTCTCCTTATAAATAATGCATCATTTTGTCGCCAACTGAAGGACTGTGGACTTTGTCCCGCATCACTTACATTGAAAGTAAAGGGATGAAACAATTATCTGTGAATGGCTGTGAACCGCCTCTTTTCCCATCATGCCGTTTCCCAGCATCTACGGCACCATTACAAAGTCTCCATGTAGCATAGAGACTTCTATAAATGTGTCCTGCAGGACTCACTCACTTGTGGTTGGAAGCTCATTGTAGAGGTCACTAGCTGAGTGCTCGTCACTCCACCAATCACCTCGGGGAAGGTCTGAGACAGGAGCCAATCGCTGCCCTTGCAGGGTGTCACCTGATGCAGGTGAGCGAGTAAACAGAAATCCTGGGTTAGCTGTGCTTCGTTCACAGGAGAAGCTAGATGGAGATGTTTCTCCACTCCACTGGCTGATGTGAGGCTCAGTTCACTTGAAAACGCTCGCGGCTGGCGAATGAGTTCGATGTATGAGGTGGAGCACGTCTCCAGAACCCAATTCAGACTACTCTCCATCCACCAATTATATTCTTAAAAAAATCACGTTTTATTTCACTTAATATCACTGTTTACAGTTCTACACAATTACTGCCAACAGTGACTGAAACTGATTAATCAATCATTCTTTATATAGCACATAAGAAAACACAACAGAAGACATAACTATAGCAACCCCACACTTGTTCACACATAGACACCTATAGACCCATGCACACACATATAACCAGCAAATGATGACGTCAAACAGAGTCATGTCCAGGCACCATGATGATAATGATGATACATGGACTACAAAACAGTGGTTTAATCTGGCAAACGGGCCCCTTTTAATCCATCTGCAACCACGGGTCACACGTAGTGTAGCAGCAACAATCACGACCTTCAATGGACGGGTCGCTGCATCGCATTAAAAATGAAGAGATGAAACAAAACACAGAACAGAGCAACTGTTCCAACATTCATTTTGACACCTGGTTAATGTTTTACTTGTAAGAATTTTGAACTCGTCCATTACAACCAGTACAAGCTGTGCTGTTTCATAACCAGAATTGTGTAATAATTTCATAAAAAATGTAAGAAATGTTTGCTTTCATCTTGAGATGACATCTTCAGGCAAATTTGAGAAAACTATTTAATGACTTAATACAATATACAGCATCATATTCTTGTATTTTAATGAATGGCCCTGTCGTGTTCACGGTGTTATCACAGTAAAGTGATATCCCATCTGCTCCTATATTTGGTACAAAAAACAGCCCAAAACACATATTAATTAAGACTAATCCATAAATTAGGAGTGATTTATTTCTCAGATTAGTTGGATACATGATGCATGTTGGATGTCACATACTTAGATGAGAGCAGACATTAGGACATTCTGTAAAAGTTTTTGAAATGAGTTTAACATCCAACAATGAAAACCTTTTCCAAACTGGCACCATGGTCATCAACAGAGCTGAAGCTAGCTAATGTGGGCAAACTGCAGGATTATGCACACAAACCACAAATTCTTTACCATTAGCAGAGAGTCTTTACCCAACAACCCCCCAAGCATATGGACCAACTACAGCTCCGCTGATGACCATAGGCAGCAGTTCAGGGAGATATTTGGGTTAGACGTCTTGTCCAGAGACATGTCCACGTGGAGTTGAACCACCAACCCATCTGTTATTTGGCCTGAATGCTGACCAACCTTAAATGGTTGCTGGTTCGACTACACGTGTTCCCGGACAAGACATGTGACCCCACCTGCTGCTTCCGGTGATCAACAGGACTGTTCTGATTGGTCGGTTGGTTTCAGGTACTGGGTACCGCCTACTTGAGTTGTGCAAGTCCTGCAGCTTGTACACAATGTTGATGCACCATGGCCAGTTTGGTCTCTATTTCAGTGTTTGACATTAAACTACCAGTTAACACTTTTGCATAATGTCCGCGATCATGTCACCCAGCTGATCTGACTTGTCTTTAACTGTAATTTTTAGGTGACTTCTATTTCCCATCACTTTCTGCTCCACAGTATTTCAGGCTTTTTGCATTTGTCATTCAAGCGAATGAACATTTCAAAATACACAATTATTATACTATTATATTAAAAATGCATTTTATTATCTCGCATTATTTTCCCAGAATTCACGTCACGTGTGACATCAGAGTGTAGATTCTAAAGTAGCCTTAAATATACAGGGAAACAGAAATATTAAAAACAGTTGAAAGTTGAAAGTACCACTGAAACGATGTGCGCAATTACGCTTCATGGTACAGAAACTGTTATTTATTGAAATGGCCGAGATCAGCTGAGATCTAATGTAACTGGAGTAAAGCAGCCGTTCTCCTTATAAATAATGCATCATTTTGTCGCCAACTGAAGGACTGTGGACTTTGTCCCGCATCACTTACATTGAAAGTAAAGGGATGAAACAATTATCTGTGAATGGCTGTGAACCGCCTCTTTCCCATCATGCCGTTTCCCAGCATCTACGGCACCATTACAAAGTCTCCATGTAGCATAGAGACTTCTATAAATGTGTCCTGCAGGACTCGTTCACTTGTGGCTGGAAGCTCATTGTAGAGGTCACTAGCTGAGTGCTCGTCACTCCACCAATTACCTCGGGGAAGGTCTGAGACAGGAGCCAATCGCTGCCCTTGCAGGGTGTCACCTGATGCAGGTGAGCGAGTAAACAGAAATCCTGGGTTAGCTGTGCTTCGTTCACAGGAGAAGCTAGATGGCTGATGCTATGGCCACTGGCTGATGTGAGGCTCAGTTCACTTGAAAATGCTCGCGGCTGGCGAATGAGTTCGATGTATGAGGTGGAGCACGTCTCCAGAACCCAATTCAGACTACTCTCCATCCACCACTTCTATTCTTAAAAAAAATCACCTTTTATTTCACTTAATATCACTGTTTACAGTTCTACACAATTACTGCCAACAGTGGCTGAAACTGATTAATCATTCATTCTTTATATAGCACATAAGAAAACACAACAGAAGACATAACTATAGCAACCCCACACTTGTTCACACATAGACACCTATAGACCCATGCACACACATATAACCAGCAAATGATGACGTCAAACAGAGTCATGTCCAGGCACCATGATGATAATGATGATACATGGACTACAAAACAGTGGTTTAATCTGGCAAACGGGCCCCTTTTAATCCATCTGCAACCACGGGTCACATGTAGTGTAGCAGCAACAATCATGACCTTCAATGGACGGGTCGCTGCATCGCATTAAAAATGAAGAGATGAAACAAAACACAGAACAGAGCAACTGTTCCAACATTCATTTTGACACCTGGTTAATGTTTTACTTGTAAGAATTTTGAACTCATCCATTAAAACCAGTACAAGCTGTGCTGTTTCATAACCAGAATTGTGTAATAATTTCATAAAAAATGTAAGAAATGTTTGCTTTAATCTTGAGATGACATCTTTAGGCAAATTTGAGAAAACTATTTAATGACTTAATACAATATACAGCATCATATTCTTGTATTTTAATGAATGGCCCTGTCGTGTTCACGGTGTTATCACAGTAAAGTGATATCCCATCTGCTCCTATATTTGGTACAAAAAACAGCCCAAAACACATATTAATTAAGACTAATCCATAAATTAGGAGTGATTTATTTCTCAGATTAGTTGGATACATGTTGGATGTCACATACTTAGATGAGAGCAGACATTAGGACATTCTGTAAAAGTTTTTGAAATGAGTTTAACATCCAACAATGAAAACCTTTTCCAAACTGGCACCATGGTCATCAACAGAGCTGAAGCTAGCTAATGTGGGCAAACTGCAGGATTATGCACACAAACCACAAATTCTTTACCATTAGCAGAGAGTCTTTACCCAACAACCCCCCAAGCATATGGACCAACTACAGCTCCGCTGATGACCATAGGCAGCAGTTCAGGGAGATATTTGGGTTAGACGTCTTGTCCAGAGACATGTCCACGTGGAGTTGAACCACCAACCCATCTGTTATTTGGCCTGAATGCTGACCAACCTTAAATGGTTGCTGGTTCGACTACACGTGTGAACGTGTCCGGACAAGATGTGTGACCCCACCTGTCCCCCAGCTGCTGCTTCCGGTGATCAACAGGACTGTTCTGATTGGTCGGTTGGTTTCAGGTACTGGGCACCGCCTACTTGAGTTGTGCAAGTCCTGCAGCTTGTACACAATGTTGATGCACCATGGCCAGTTTGGTCTCTATTTCAGTGTTTGACATTAAACTACCAGTTAACACTTTTGCATAATGTCCGGGATCATGTCACCCAGCTGATCTGACTTGTCTTTAACTGTAATTTTTAGGTGACTTCTATTTCCCATCACTTTCTGCTCCACAGTATTTCAGGCTTTTTGCATTTGTCATTCAAGCGAATGAACATTTCAAAATACACAATTATTATAATATTATATTAAAAATGCATTTTATTATCTCGCATTATTTTCCCAGAATTCACGTCACGTGTGACATCAGAGTGTAGATTCTAAAGTAGCCTTAAATATACAGGGAAACAGATATATAAAAAAAACAGTTGAAAGTTGAAAGTACCACTGAAACGATGTGCGCAATTACGCTTCATGGTACAGAAACTGTTATTTATTGAAATGGCCGAGATCAGCTGAGATCTAATGTAACTGGAGTAAAGCAGCCGTTCTCCTTATAAATAATGCATCATTTTGTCGCCAACTGAAGGACTGTGGACTTTGTCCCGCATCACTTACATTGAAAGTAAAGAGATGAAACAATTATCTGTGAATGGCTGTGAACCGCCTCTTTCCCATCATGCCGTTTCCCAGCATCTACGGCACCATTACAAAGTCTCCATGTAGCATAGAGACTTCTATAAATGTGTCCTGCAGGACTCGTTCACTTGTGGCTGGAAGCTCATTGTAGAGGTCACTAGCTGAGTGCTCGTCACTCCACCAATCACCTCGGGGAAGGTCTGAGACAGGAGCCAATCGCTGCCCTTGCAGGGTGTCACCTGATGCAGGTGAGCGAGTAAACAGAAATCCTGGGTTAGCTGTGCTTCGTTCACAGGAGACGCTAGATGGAGATGTTTCTCAACTCCACTGGCTGATGTGAGGCTCAGTTCACTTGAAAACGCTCGCGGCTGGCGAATGAGTTCGATGTATGAGGTGGAGCACGTCTCCAGAACCCAATTCAGACTACTCTCCATCCACCACTTCTATTCTTAAAAAAAAAAGTTTTATTTCACTGAACAATATCAATGTTTACAGTTGTAATGATACATGGACTAGAAAACAGTGCTGTAATCTACTGTGAGGTTTTGTAGTATTTTTTTTGGGGGGGGGGTATCTGTACTTTATTTTTTATTTTTTCATATCAATTTTCACTTTTACTTCACTCCATTTTCCCTATTAATCTTTTTCTTTAGGCTACTCATTACAAAATAAAAATCTAAAAACAGACTGCAAACGACCAGAAGCAGCATGACCTTTGACATCAGAAATAGTTTAAGGCCAGTATGATGGAGAGTAGAAATCTGGACAAATTAAAAAAAAAAAAAAATAGAAAGTTAGCAGTCCAAAATAACAAAGAAATGCATTAGTTTATGTTTTGTTTATGATGAATGTGGGATCAAAATGGAATTTTAAATAGTTTTCAAATGGACAGTTTTTTGTCCTTCGGAACACATTTGTCATTTTTTTTTGTAGCGTAGCTATTTTATGCTGATTTAAAGAACTGAGATGACAATTCTAAAAAAATAATTTAAAAACAATACAATGTTACATCTGCCTAATTTATACATATCTTATGATCCTCATTATAATACCACCAAGAGATCACACATTTATTCATTTTATTTTACCCCAAACTCTCTAATATTCCTTCATCCTAGGCCCCTCTTTTATTCCTACATTCCTCCCCTCTCACACTTTCTTGTCTTGCATTTCATGCTGCCAATTTACCATCTCTCCACTCTTCAAAGAACATCCACCTCCTGTTTCTTCACTCCCCACCGCCCACAGAGAGACTCCTCTGTTTCATATTTCTTTTTCATCATACCTCCTACACCAAAAAAAAAAAAAAAAAACACTGCTCCCCTTCCAATCACCCTGCTGTGCTTTTACAAGATGATGATGTTTGCAAATTGGGTTCACCAATTAGTTTACCTCCCCCTTGCGTTTCCATATTTTCCCCCTCGGCTCTTGTTTTTATATACAGGGAACTGCCTTTAATCTAATCTTATTCTGTCTCTCTAATCCTCCAGTGCGTTTTATCCGCATCCCCTTGAACTTCTCTGCTACTCTATTGTCGGTCAAGTGCTGTTTTTGTCTAGCCAGACTATCCAGATAGTGACTCATGATATCATTTATGGGCCTGTTCTCATTTTCATTGAATGAACACAGTGTGTAACATTGTTAGTGACATGACACTTACTAAGCGGAGAGGCAAACATGTGCTTCAGTATTAGTCTCCATTTTTCGACATTTATATCATTACAATTCCATTTAGTGACCAAAAATAATCAAACACCTTAATACGTGAATTGTCCACATTTACTCCATCAACATTGTCCATGTGTTTAAAGACAGATTTTCTCATATGCCTTGAAATTAACCTCACACTGAATGTCATCATGTTTTGTGACATTAAGATTTGCATTAATACATTGAATTGTCTCAAAATGCTCCAGTTATTCTGTTAGTGAGCTGATGCACTCTCTTGCGTATTTTGTGTGTGTGTCATCTGATGCTGATGCTGCAGCAAATGCGTCCAAAGAAAGTAGGAAGTGGAGCGAAGCTGATAAGTGAGATCAAACATTTTCTAATTCCAGAAATGCTTTTTTTTGTGCTTTAGACCAGCAGTTATAACTCCTTGATCAACTCCCACTATGCTAAATGCTAAAAATAACAAACATGTAATTATACACCTCACTACATCCTCAGAATAACCATTTTTCCACCTCCTCCTCCTCCAGACATCCCTCTCTAGTCCAATTTATAACAAATCTGGTCAGTGGTGTATTATCACGCGCGTGTATGTGTGTGTGTGTTACACTTTAGGGGATCAGAGCTTTCTGTTTGGCTTTGCTTCCCTTCAAGCATCAATTCATCCTGACAGTTGACCCTGATTTTCCTCTGTCAATGTCTCCCAGTCTCTTCACACACGCTTTATTCTCTCTGCTCCTTTTTTTTTTCATTTTTCTTCTGCTACAGTCCACCACTTGTTCTTAATTACACACCAGCACAACAACGGCGTGTACATCAGCTCCTGAAATAGCTATGTACCGACACTCAGGTGCATTAGCATCATGGAGAGAACAGTCTGCTAATAGCTGCTTCTCATTGAATGGCGTCCGTTTACATGCTTTTAAAGGGATCACCATGACCGGCTGGCTTTTTACACCAACCGCACATTTGCAATTTACACAAGGAAATTACAAAAAACATATATCAATGTTGTCAGCATATTGTATCCACTTCTAGGGTGGAACATACTGTATATAGAGAATATTTGATTGTAGGAGACCTGACATGAACACATGGAACTTATGTAAGACCACTTTTTTTTTCATCCCTGCAGAGGAGAAAGCAGCAGTGGGGAAGGATTAGGTTGTTTGAACTGAAACAGCAGCTTTTTTCTTTCTTCTCTCCATGAAAGGATGCAGCTTTAAAAGATTTTTTTCTGCCTTCATCATCTTTCACTTCCTACAGTTTACATCATTGCAAAACCTTAACTTCACCTCTGTAGGTACCTGATAGGTTGAATTTCTTTTCGTCGTCTTTAATAATAGCATCATGGCACATATCTTCATATTACAAGTGAGTAACACTCTCTAATGATAAAATAAGAACACGTTGCATTGCCCTAATTCCAGTGTCTGGGTATCTTCTACGGATGACTAACATTCATGCACAATAATATATTGGTGCTTAAAAGGGCAATATATTGCAATAAACTATTTTAAACTAAACTAAGCACATCAGTTCAATAATCAAAAAAATTAATCGTCCGTCAAAATAATCATTAGTTGCAGCCTTAAAAGACGGTCTAGTCTAATATTGCCTGATGTGGATACACTGTTGTCTGCAATCCAGGCTGCTGCTGCAGCTGTTGCAGAGGAAATGTTGACTTTAACCTCTCTAGATTAAAGCTGATTCAGGTTGTGTCTCAGGAGAAAGATTCTAAAAGAGCGAGCTGTCTTTGAGCCGTGAAAACCAGCAAATTGCCCTGGAATGAACATAAAGTGGGCTTGAAATAAATTCATGGTTTCTTAGAAACGTCTCAAAGGTTTCAGGTGCTGATGCTGTGTTCCACCAAGCATAGTGTGATTCCCACCCAACGTTGTTGTCCTATACTATGCAGGTACAGGATATCACCACCAGGTGGCCCCAAATGATGACGCCTGTTTGAAGGTCCATTTACCGCAATGTTACCAAGCAACAAACAATTCCAAGTGATCCAGAAACCAAGATTTCTTCTGGATCATTCCCAAAATTGAATTATCTGTTCATGGTACCATTCCCATAATTTTCTGAAAGTTGGATCAAAATCCATCCAGGACATTTTGTCTTATCTTGCTGACAAACAGACAAATGCCAGCGAAAACATAACCTCCTTGGCAAAGGTAATAACTGTGCGATGGCTGCTCAATACCACCAACAACCATACCATTTAAATATCTATGATTTTTCTGTTACATCACAATTCTTCAAAGTCGGACAATGAATGCATTATTTCATGTCATCAACATGTCATGATCTTTTATTTCATGCCAGAAAACAAACATAGCATCCACATGACAACTTCATAACTTCATAAAAGAGATAATTAACAATTCAAAAAAGAGTGAACACATTCATTCCTCGCATTATCAGAGCAATCGAAGCTCAATATAATATCATACTGTACATTTACCACTGTTCTACTACAACTACTTACACCTTACAGCTTTCATTAACTACTGTACACTATCTCAATACACTTTCTTTTTCATGTCATTACACAGAGCAGATTTTGCTTCTTTTCTATACTCAAAATATAAATTTCTATTTGTGTGTACTATACCATTGGACTCTTCTGATTACACACTGCAAATGTAAAATAATGGCTTTTAAGGTTTGTTTTACTTATACAGTAACAGTACAGGCAAACTGCACAATTATTTGTTTAATTGTTATGGTCTGGTAATGTCTCACTGCATTTCCGTGCAGCTCTTTTTTTTTTTTTAAATCAGCTGTTAAATCTACATTTTCAATAGACAAACTACAATAAATGTTCCGCTCTTTACAATTAGGTCCATGGTTCGTATTTTTTCTAAAGTGCAGCAGTGACATTACAGATGATAAAACTATAGATCCGGACCATAATCGTTAGTTAACTATGTTCTACCTTAATCCATCGGGAGATGCTTTTTAGCAAAGCTTTGAAGGAGACAACAAAGCACAATACCACAGAGAGAACAAGAGGAAATGCAGGTCAACCCTACAACTATTTCTGTTTCTGTCTGTACTGAAGAATGACGGGTGCACATCGGTTGTCATTCATGTGTTTCACTTGTTATGGAGATGACATTATATCTACTCTAATATGTAGTTTTGATAAACTCAGAAATAAGATATCATGCAAGTCTTTTTTTCCCCAGTTTTTCTAGTGGAAGCAAGCAATGTGCCAAATACTGTGAAATGAAACACGCAGGTCATGATCACACAATAAAATATTGCTTTACCTCAATTCTTTCTAGCCAAGGTTTTGTTTTGTTTCACTATTGACAGTCTTTTTTTATTACCTTGGAGCATAGCTTTTGCAAAAACAAGTCCTAGTCATGGCACAAGAAAAAAAATGAAATAAAAGAACAACTGAAGAAAACAATCAAGCTCTTCTTCCTCCTGCTTTCATTGTGCTGAATAGAAGCAGCTTTGCTGTCAGTTGTTGTTCATAATCCACCAAGAAGCTATAAAATACAAAAACAAGGAAGCATTAATGTTTTTTTTCCCCTTTTAAAAATGACAATTACATTAAAAGGGTATATTTTTTTATCTGTAAAGCATCTGAATTTTAAATTCTTAGGTTAATTCATAGGTCTCATATTGTGCAAAAACTTTTATGTTTTTTTAAAAATCTAGATTAAAAAATATAAAAATAGAAACTGTCCCATGCACAAAACTCAGAAAAACTGAATTTCACACATCCTGGATATGGCAATATCCAGGATGTGTGAAATTCTGTTTTTAATCCTGGATATTACCATATCCAGGATGTGTGGTACTTCCTTGACTTCATGATTTCACTGTCTGAGATTAGTTATAATTAATTTCTTAATTTTAGTTATTAATTAAGCCAAACTATTGGTGTGAGATTTTGTGTATGAGTGTGGTTCTACCTGGGAGGAGCATGGTGGAGACCATCTCTGGCTCCTCCAGTGAGTCGATAATGCAGCGCTGGAAGGTCTTACTAATGGTAGACTGCAGGTAGCTGAGAGGAAAGAAACACAGAAACAATGAAAAGAGTCTCTTAAATGAGGCGATGACTCTTCAAAGACAGCAAATTAGACTTCAGAAAGGGAATTTGCAGTTTGATTCCCCCCTTTCTAATACGCCCCTCTGATCCTACCTCATCCAGGAGAGACGATCCTGCCAAAATTCATACATGATGAAACATGATCTGTCTGGCAGGTTCTGGACTGAAACACTGAAAAAAAAGAAAGGACGCAGGTGGGAGAGACAGAGAGAAAGATGGAGATGGTAGTAGGGGTTATCGTATATTATGGGGACATTTAAGTGACTGCATCAAATCACAGAGAGATCCTGAGGCAAAGAGAAGGCACTGAAGTAAAAGATAAAGGCTGCATACTGCAAATTGTTTAGCTGGCTGCTGGTGGCATCTGTGTAGATCTTTAGAGCTTGCTGAAAGGGCTCCACGTCCCTCTCCTTCACTGACATTTGTCTTTGGATCAAGAGAATGTTCTAGATGGTGAGAGGAGAGAAATCAAACCCGCATAAGTCATAATCGCATTTTATAAACGGCGTGGACATCTCGTTTATTCATTCTCATATTAAAATCAAACAAAACCATTATCGTTAGATATATATAATGGTTCTGTGCAAAGACATTTTATATAACCTGACACTTTTTACAGAATACTGCACAAAGACTCACTGATTTGTAAGTCCCCGCCAGTGTGTCTTCTTTGAGAGGTTCAAGATGTGGACTCTGAGAGGAGAGGCATAAATATTTCAGTCAGGCATGAGCAGAACATGAATTGGCAGCAGGACTGGCTCAACCACATCCTGCAAAAAATATGGCCTCTGGTCACAGCCTGTCACGTAGCATTTGCTTTCACAAGGAGGATATCCCCATATTCATATTAACCCTCCATCCTGCAGCTTCAGTGCAACCCTGAGAGTGTGGTTACACTAACGTCATGTGGCAAAGATAAGAAAATGTAATTATCAGCGCATTAGCAGGGTAGTTCATTATCCTTGTAGTGCTGATGTCTAACCTTGGAAAATGCCTCGACTATAATTTAAGATGAATATTTGAATTTATAAGCATTAGCAAATACCTTTAAAAAAAGACAAAAGCTATTTATGTACTTCTTTAGAGTTACACAGCAAAAAATGAAATCTTATCATGTGAAAATATATGTTTATGCTACAGTTCATCCAATATTATCTTGAAATACATGCAACTGTGATACATTTTCATACAACCGCTGTGTCAAATCAGCTTATTGGAACTGTCCAGATTAAAGCACAGTGTGTATTCACAGGCTGACACCTTATGACACTGAGTGTGTGTAGCGCAATGCAGCTTTTAATGTTGGCCTAATGCACTTTATATGAACTCGTTAAAATATGACTTGAAATGTTCTTCAATTAAAATGATTACCCTGTGTTGAATAGATTTTTTTTCAGAATCAAAACTTGACAAGATAATGACACAACTTTAGTGATGTGATTCTTGGACTTATTGCACTGCTTTGACCGTTTGCACTCAAATTTTGTGTTTCTATACGGTGGGAAAGGTTGGGAACAAAAAACAAGTGATTATCATTATAATTATGCTTAATGTCAAGTACCGAAGTACAAATACTTTGTTACTGCACTTAAGTAGAAATTTGGGGACTCTATACTCATTCATACATCCTCACCCTAAAACCTATTTAGATCAATCGTGCCTCAAAAAGTAAAATCTGGTCAAGTGTAAATATCTTTTTGTTTTTGGTACACTGAATACAATATTGACTAGAATTTGATTTATTGATTAGAAGTTTTATTTTGTGATTTTAGTCAATTTAATCTTATTTTATGTATCATTATTGTTACTATTCAAAAGTAAGAGAAAAAGTCAAAATTATTAGGTAAAAAGTCAAAAATATGAGATGAACCCACATAAACAAGATAAAAACTAATAAATAAACTAACAATAGAGATAAAAAGACTACATTATTATGTAGTTCTTTAATATATTTACATTGTACTAAGCTTTTGCACTTGGCAATGGCAATTTTCCCTCTAACATTACTTTTAATTTTATACTTTAAGTAGTTTTCAAACTAGTACTTTAGCACTTTTACTTTAGTAAAAACCTTAAGTTCATACTTCAACTTCTACATAAGTGTATTTAAACCAGAGTATTCATAGTATAATAGTAAAATTTTAATACAAACCTCGCATTCCAGCTTGTCTATGAGCTGCTCCAGTTGGTTGATCTGGGAGCCCCAGTGGTTATCTGGCTCCACGCTGACCCCTGACCCCAGAAACACAAAATCAACATGGTACAGGTTTGTCTGGTCAATTACATTATTCAAATGCTTGATGCTTTTGTCTTGACTGCATTAATCTTCGTAGATCATCCTGTTTAATTTCCATTTTGTCAAGCTTTTGACTAAAATGGATTAACCTCTGGTAAGGTCAAGTGTCCCCAGCCCTACCTGTGGTAAGCATGCCAGAGTAGGGGTCTGTAGGGGAGAGACACATGTTCTTCTGGATGCGGCGGCCGGGGCGTTTGGCCACCCTCTGGATAGGCAGATCCTCAGGCTTCTTCACTATCCGCCTCCCTGTGCAACCCTGGTCATGAACAGCCTCCATAGCACAGTCCAGTGAAGACTGAAGGGACTGCAGCTGGGTGGAGGTCTCCCTCAGCAGGAAGCGTGTCACAAACTGTCCGAGCACAGAGGAGCCCTGATACTCCTGGATGGAAAATTACAAATTACAAATGGACAAATTACATTTCTTATCTTTAGTTCAAGACATGTTTTGTGTGTATGTGTGTGTGTGTGTGTGTGGTTGATATATGATGTATGCCTTTTAATATTCAATCAGGTTGATTATATGAGCTGTGAACACATGAAGATGCAAGGACAGACGAGGCCTGGGCACTAAATCAATATCAATATATATCATTAATATTCACATCATCAATACAATAAGAAAATAGTTCAATATAATATAAAAAAAGAACAATGTTACTGCCCCATTTCCCTTGATAAAGGAGCAATTATTAAATCCAATAGCCAGTCATTTAAAGACAAACGTCACATTAAGTTTAATATATAGTGATTATATTTAGTTTTTTCTCCTGGTCATGAAAATAAGACAATTAAAAATAAACAATAGTTATTGTTATCAACTGTTATGAAATATTTTATATTGATATATGTTCTAGCTTTGTTGCCCGCCCCTACATTTACATAATAATAACTCTCTCCCAAATATTTAAAAGAAAATCAGCAATAATTATTGATAAATATAAATACAATTGTACTAATAGGCTTTTTATACAGTATATTGCCCAGCCCTAGTGAAGATGAGGATTAATGGTTGTTTTTTTTTTTTTTTTTGTAAATTAAATCATTTCTGTATACCCATTGAAACTTTCATTTTAAGGTTTTATCCTCTGGTTGTTTTGATTATTATGTTCTCACACAATAAAAATGAATTAGTATGATTGTAGTTATTTAGTGAGACCAGACCAAAACAAACAAAGACAAAAAAACAGGGAAGATGAAAAAAGCTGAAAAAATTGACCGACCCAGCTCTTTGGAGTCCTTGTCTTCGCGCTCTGTTTTCTCAGCAGCTGAGATGTGATGCTGCATGGTAGTAATGAGCGTGTTAAGTGTTTTTCTCAGTTTCTCCTCTATTTCTTTTTGAGACAGAGCAGCAATCCACAGTGAATGCTTTCTGTGTCCATCGGGGCACAGCAACAGCACAGAGGAAACATTCTCCCTTTTAGTCTGTTCATTTCATCATTTGCCTGTTTGCATTTCCTCACTTCATAAAAGCTTTATGTACTGGAGTTCATGTAAAAGTTATTATTATTATTATATATGCCCCTATTTTTGCTTACAGCCAAATGTGTGTGTTTGTTTTAGCACTATCGTCAGGACGGCAGCAAATGCATTTGCTCTTCAGGGCGCAGAAAGCCTTTTAATGGACTAATATCAACGTGAAAAAGGCATGAGATGCAGGATAGAGTGATATAAGAGGAGAAAAAATTGAGAGACAAAATAGCCAGACAGACAGTATCGGAAGATGGATCTACAAAAAAAGGAGAGGAAACAGTAAATAACAGACTGATTTAAAAAAAAAAAAAGATGGCGAGAAACGGAAGGAAAACTGTTATGTTGAAGGAAATCTTGCACCGGATCAGTTGGACGTGGGGAGGGGGCACGCTGTCGGCTTTAGTTACTGTCGTCTACACTGCACCATCGCCCTGTTTTCTCTCTCTTTCTATCACTGGTGACGCCTACTTCCTGATAACGTGTCTCTGCATACCACGGAGAAATCTATCCCATCACGAGCTTGCGTCCACATCCGTCTTCCTATTCGCAACCACAACCTGATTCTCTGAACGGAAATAAATATTAACTTGCTGGCTTAACACAGGGAGTAAGGTGAGATCGATGAGGAGTGAGCAGCGCTATTGATTATGTCTTAGAAGAAGTTGACTCTGAGTACCTAAAACAGCATGATTAAAGCCCTGCATAGGGAAGACGCAGACATATATATATATATATATATATATATATATACATATATATATATATATATATATATACACAAAGCCTCATAAGAGGACTCTTTAATTTGCATGCATAATCCAAGGCTGATGATTTAATGAGATACTGGCTTATTATCTGGGAATGTAGAGGAAATGGGGCTGTGGAAATGTACAGCTCCTTTGAAACAGAACAGCATTGATCACTATTTCAACTGCACTCAAAACGGGCCTGGTGAGAATTCAGCTTTCTCATCCAAATGACTTCACAGTCAACATGTCCTCAGGTCCTCAGCAGCAGAGGCGCAGCCAGAAATCTTGGACCCCATGACAGATTACATCTTAAAAAATGTACACAAGACAATACTATTAAACTAATATTGACAGCCTTTAAAGGGTCAGTGCTGTGCCCTTAGAATTGTCCTAAGTTCCATAAACAGCAGCACAGATAAAATAGTCATGTCACATGGCCAATGTTGTCCAATCAGTGCTAATGTGTGATAGTTACTGTAATAGCAATAATATGCAATTTGTTTCTAGAGGAAATTCTGTTACAACGCGAAGGTGATTCATGCTTGAATGTGTTTCATTCATACTGAAAACCTACCTTTATATAGTGTGAAAAGACAAAGATTAGCATAAATGCTGAACAAAGACTGATTAATCAAGTGGTAAGTTCTGTAAATCAAGTCGTCTGATTGCACCTTCTCACAGTGAGGCTTTTCTGTTTTTCCTCCGTTTCATAATTCAGTATCTGGGTCATGCTCGTGGTGTGGCTCTGGGGAGACTTTGGTACTGACTGAAATGTCTCAACATTTTTTGGATGGATTAACACGGCATTTTCCAAAGACATCCTTTTCCTCGCAGGATGGATCCTGCAGACTCTGAAGATCTGCTGATTGTTCTTCTGGTAACCACGAGGCTGACATTTGGATTTGAGTGAAATGTCAAACAATTATTTGTATGTTAGTTGGCGTGCTGAGTTAACATGGCTCTGGACTCTTATTTTTTGTTCGAACTGTTTGTTCGAACCAATCGATCAATATGACGATATGCACTGGCTTGCTAAATTGTATCAATAATTTTTTGCTCTTTCAGACACTTTCAATTAAGCCGTTAAGAATGAATGTTGCATTGTAGCCACTGATGACACCCATAGTCATCCATATACCTGTCAAATAGACCTAAATACCTTCTCGGCTCTGTTTCCAAAAAGCTTATTTGAAGATACTGAATCCCATCAAGTGAGCTTCACAATAAAAAAAATAATACATAAAGTACATATGTGAATCACATATTATTTTACTATATAATGTAAACACTAATTTAAAAAGACTCATCTTACAAGGCAGATTTTTAACCGTGTGCCAAACGTGTTGGTCAACTAGAGATTGAAGAGAAACTCTTGGCTTTTGTTGCTAAAACTGTGTGGGTAAAAATGGAGTTTAAATAAAAATATGTTCAGTCAAGTTCTCAAAAGTCTAATGGTAGTTAAAAGTTTAAAAGATCTTTTATTAGGACATGATTCATCCATCAGGCTAGACTGACATAATCTAAGATGAAGGTAAGGTTTTTATCTCCGTCGTCTTGTATTAGGATATTTTACAAAGACAAACAGCTGCCACGTCTCTCACACTAACAACTCAGCATCAACCGTCTCGTCTTGTGAGGTTCTGTGAAGTTTATGTTTGTGAATGTAACGTCAGTGAGAAAAGGCTGAGTTGAAAGAAGACAGAGCCACTAACTCTGGCTGTTGTTACTTTCTATTTTATCGCAGCAAAGCAAACTCAAACTGACAAGTGACAGCTCATCTGGATGCTTGGAAGGATAAAGGGCACTTACAAATGTTGTGAATGTAAATGTACATTTATGTCATAAAAAAAAGGTGCAGGAGTAAAGCGGACACCACCCACCTCTTTAGTTTTATCCATGGCCTTCAAAATGGCCACGTTCAGCTTTTCCAGAGCAGACAGGACATTGACATACTCTCCCAGGTGCGGAGTGAAGTACTCTGGAGGAATGTAATAATAATTAGAAAATAATGTCATATGGAAATAATTAGAATGAAAGTAGTTTTGGCAATGCCTTGATTAAATCTTAATTGCTGAGTTAATGACGCAGAGGCATGCTGGGCTTTTGATTTATGGTCATTATCAGGCAGCCTTGGCCAACAGCTAAAACAGCTGAAAACCATAAAACACATAAGGTGATTACAGAAGTACCTGAGAGTTTGTCTATGTCCAGGTTGCTTTGAGGAAGGAAGAGGATGGTAAAAAGACAAATACGTAGTGTTAATTAAAGAGATATTATTGGAAACTCTGAAAAAAAGCACTTGAAAGAGACAGGTCCTAAATGACGAATGTATTAAATAAGTCTGTGCAGGGGATCATTGAGTTATGATACAAAGCATAGGGAAAATGAAGGATTTGAATGTGATCCTATTTTACATGCATTCATGATTGTGTATTACATTTAAAGAAAACATTAAGATGCCAGTACACAAATGAAGTTGAATTGAACATTTAAGCTGTAATACATGAGAGATGACTCTTCACTGTGATTGGTTGGTACCTCAGTGATATCAAAAGTATGAACGGCCGCACAAGACGTATTTCATTCTGGCCCTCTCACACAGATATTCTCCTTGGACATTCTTTTATCTCCAGTCTCATACATTTACATTCTTCTCTTACATAAATGTGAATGTGAGAGGATGATGTATATGTGTCAAAGGGACAGAATGAAAAATGTGTTGAATGACCCTGATACAAAAGAGCACACATTGATATCTACTATTGTGCCTATAGAAACAGGAAAGACTGCTCACTTGATTTGCTATATCGCTAACCTTTTTTTATTCCAATTAACTTGTTAATATTTGATTGTAAGCCAGCGACATGGCATTTAGAAGCTTATTTGTTTATAATTGTACAAACAGAATTCTGCAAACTCTGGGGCTTTCATAGCAGAATGAAGGTTCTCTGCATTATTAACATAATCGTCACCTGACATGAGGCACACATATCTGACTGCCAAACAAGCAGGAGAAGCACAGGGGGCTGCAGATGGCAGCGAAGTTGGCGGATTTCCAAAAGGAAGCTTACTCTGTCTGCTGCCTGTCGATGGAGTAATACAACTCCCGCATCTGCTCGTCAGTGAGGATGCCATCGGTGAAGTACGACTGGAACTCCTCCAAGGTCAGCTTCCCGTCGTCTGAAAAGAGACGAAATGAATTCCGGCGGTAAGCCCACAAAAAAAACTGCTGCAGATATATCAATCAACCTCATCCCAAAAGTCTGTCAAGAACAAAACTTTTTTTTTTTTTTTTTAAATTAAATGTCTTGCCAAAATACATCTCCATTACTTTTCTGCTCTCGGTAATAATCGTCAAGCCATTTTCCTTAAAATGGGACCATAATGCTTCTGCCATTTCCTCACAGATGAATAGTGATTCTGAAAAAATGATTTACCCACTGTTGCAATTTTACTTTAATTCATTTCCTCTATTACACTGTTATAATGATTACCTATACACAGTTTGAACATCAGCACCCAGACGTACACATTTGCTAGAGTGCAGACAATAAACAAGGCAAGTTAACACAATAATACAGCATCTGGGGAGAGGGGGGGTACTGGTACTGCAGAGCCTGCAGTCTCCCAATGGATT
The DNA here is from genome assembly GCA_030544235.1 of Lepturacanthus savala. NCBI lineage: Eukaryota > Metazoa > Chordata > Actinopteri > Scombriformes > Trichiuridae > Lepturacanthus > Lepturacanthus savala. The sequence continues at coordinate 17,616,068 of CM060480.1, forward strand.
TGGGAGCTGGTCTGAATAGTCAGAGCAGAACTCACTGCTGGACTGACTGCAGGCCGATAATGAGATCTCAGTGCTGCTTTTTTCGAGACCTGGCTCTGAGGTTCCCGGCAGGCAGCAGAGCTCAGATTGACAGACCTGAGCCAACAGCCTGTTTGCTTGTTAGAATAATTTAGACCTGTTGCCAGCTCGCATTGTGTGGACGGCTCTGGACATGACGCATTTGCAGCAAAAGCTGAAAGAGGTTTGCTTTCTAGTGTGTTGCATACTGTACAGGTTTTAAAGGGGCCCTATTTTGACATTTTCCCAGGTTCATATTTAAATATGTGTGGTCTATTTATAAAAAATAGCATGTTTTTATGTTCCAAAAGTTGGGGTCTGTTGAGGAAACAGAAGTCAAGTACAATCGTTCCTGGAGGAAGGGCCACCTACACAGATCCAGGGGCTGATACTATTAACTTCCGCTCCTGTTATGACATCACAAACAGAGCCAGTTCTAAACGGCTTGTGTTCAGCCAGAACTCCACCACCAGACCACACACATAATAACGTGTTTGGTTTTATTTCACAGTTTGTGTGTTAGCAGGAGTGAAAAAGTGACTTTTTTTCATAATAGGGTCCCTTTAAAGACACATTTATCATTTGTGATGTTGGGCTGAATTAATCAATTTGACAAATTTCAAGCAAAGATTGGCTTCAGATTTAGAGAAGAGATAATGACCCTAAGTGTATGTTTGCTGAACGTGGCTACGAAGGTAAGCCTCCAGATGGAAGACAAAGCTATTACAGGAGGCAGGATCATAATTCTTGTCTCAAACTTCCCTGTAAGATCCTTCGTGCTTCTTTCCACGCGATGTAGGAGTAAACACAATCTGCTGCATCTGTGACTCATTCCCCAGCCCTCTCTGTCAGAGCTGGGTGGATTCGACTCCAAGATCGACACCCGAAGATGAGTTACAGCGCAGCTCAGATGGCACATTTCACAAGGGTTAAGTGGTTCTCGAGGAGCAGAGCCGCAGTGGTAGAGCTTGTGGAGCTTCTTTTCACTGGAGCTACTGCAGGTGAAGGACAATAAATCTGTCCTGTATGTGCTTCAACTTGAAAGATTTATGATGTGTTTCCACTTTTCACTCTTGCCTTATCAAAATGTGCATAAATAAGTGTTGGGAGTGTTTAGGCCTAAAAGAGGTTTGAATCTCAGTTTGACTTCCACTTCCTTGAACAATTAGTATGGAAACGATGCTTTCTGGATGATTGATAAATGACTCTCTCCACAATGCACATAGATATATGTAAAAATAAATCCACAAAAAGAAAACATGGTTTACACATGCATATATGTACTGAATGTTGAATTTGTATTCAGACTGATTAATTGCTGCATATCTTGTATAGGTCTTGCCCACATTTAAGTTGTATTGTGTGTCCTCTATCAATCTGTTACATCATTACTCATCAATACTGTGTGTCCTTATCAATGCCAGTAGACAAAGTATTTTTTAGTTTGCGTGAGTAAAGGTGAGCTGGTCATTCTCATAAACATTCCAGGCAGTGATATTTAATTGAGGAATATTACATTCTGTACATTTACCAGCCATTGATCTCAAGGCTTCTTGACAAACAAATGTCTATACGATACATCTGCTGGCAGATTATGTTTTCTGGATTGAATCTACAAATGCAAAGCCTACACCACTGGGAGTTTTTTTAATGTATAAATATCATTATTTTTAAACTGTATTTGCTTCATTATTATTATTACGTCATTTCATATAAATATGAAATAAAAATATTTAGCTCAGAGCCAATTTCCATCCATAGTCCTCACATCAAAAGACAGACAGGCCTACCATTAAAAAACAAACAGATAATCATGAAGATAAAAAATAATAGTGTTCAGCGTGCCAGAGCATGAGAGGTGAGACAAAATCATTCACAGACTCTGTAACGCCCCGCTGTGTAAAAGTGTTGTTGGTCCGCCTTGTCCTTCTCCCAAGGAACCTGAAATGGCTCATCGGTCCAGGCGGCCTGTGATGGGCTGACTGCAGTGGAAGAGTGAGGCAGCAGAAACAGAAGTGAGCCAACACCCCCTCTCCTTTCCCCCCTGAACCTAACACCTGGAGATTGAGGTGAATCAGAGAACTATTAAATAGGACCTATAGATGTTTTGCTACCCACTCCCATTTAACTGGATTAAGTGGCACCTAGCTGGCTTTGTCTATTTACTTGCATACCAGAGATGAAATAAAACTCTGACAGTTACATTGTTCTATCTCTTTGTTGAGATTCATTTACCTTCATTTACAAACAATAGAAACTAAGTGGATTGTGTCGGCTTTGGAGCTAATAAATGATATCTCCGGTACTACTGAACAGGTAGAGGCAGAAAAAAGCAGATTTTTCTGTGTTTATGCGAAAGCTTAGCCTCGGTAAAACACGGTGAGCGGACCAGTCACAGCTGTTATGGCCGCCAGGATGGGAGGTTCCATTTCTGGGGAGGTGCACATCAGGCTATGGTTTAGATTCAGTCCCCCCTGAACAGCACTAGGCGTTGAATATGTACAAGTGGCCAAACGGTAGAATTAAAACAAGGGTTTTGCTATTGGGCCTGGAAAGCATTTTCCCAATCCACTATCACTACAGTGGATACTAGGGATGCATCGAAATAAAAATTTGCAGCCGAAGCCGAATAAGACTTGGCCGAATACCAAATATCAAACGTGGTTGTTAAGTTTTTCACTTATTTTTTAATATTGCATAAATAGTCTAGAATACAGTTTTTCAAAGAAACATTTCCAGTAAGCAAAGACTTCGGCCATGGATAGAGTGGGCGTGCTGTGACCATCTTTCCATTTAACTGCTGCCGCCATCGCTCTCTCTCCTACTCAGTATTCAGTTCAGGGTGTATGGCCAAAAATTTAAATGACAAATAAAACAGTAGTGCTAATGTTCTTTGCAGAAGAACCACTTCTAGATAATTTAGTTGAACACTCATTGCAATTCTATTTTTGCACACTGCCAACATTTTAGTGAAGGTGCCAGGTCACCACGTCAATGTACGTTGTTTGTTTGCATGATTGTGTGATTGAATTCACTATTCGATCTCGCTTTTAACTCACTCCACCGAAGGCTGAATGTGGCGTTTTTTGTGATATTCATCTGAATATATTCGGTTACTGAATATTCGGTGCTTCCTTAGTGGATACGTTTACTGCTGAAAACCATCTCTGTTCAGTTCGATAACACTAAGAATGTCTAGCTCTAGAAGAGCTACACAATTTAATTATTTCAACCTCATTCAAGTTAGCTGGAGGGATAAACTGGAAGTTATCTGCAAAATCTCTGCTGCCACTGGCCCATGAAGTGTGTGCATGGAGCTGATTAGTCAAAGAACTAATTATTGGATAAAGACAATAATCATCAGTCACAGACCTAGTCTCTTCAGTGATGCAGCACTATTTGTACATCACTGCATCTGCTGTAGTCTACAATCCTTGAATGCAGCGTTAACCAAAAAACTACAAGTAAAGAAGTATGAGAGGCAGCAACCTCACAGTGATGTGTAGCATCTGAGTGTGCAGCAAGAAAGATGATTTACTGTTCATTTTTTTGTTTTTTTAAATATACAAACGCAAAAAAACAAGCCAATGTTGCCATGGCTGCCACCATTTACACGCTGTGTGTAGGGCACCAAGTGCCAAAGGGGGCACTGAGTTGAACATTAGTGATGCATCGCCGTCTTTCAGAGGCTTAGTTTTAATGCTAGAGTGAAGATGTCATGCTGGTATCATATGAAACAACAACCTAAGGCATCCATCAGTGCCAACCGTGTAATGAGAATTTCAGCAAGCAGGCTAAATAACATTTCAAATTTAGAACGCACGGTGGAAAAGGTTCCTTTGAACCTTCCCTGTTTGTCATTGTGTAAATCAGAATCTTTCTTGTTCTTTTTCCATGGATGCAGATCTATTGTTACCATGTTGAAATTAAACTGACAATTGGACACAGAACACATTCATTGTTGATTGTTATCATTTATATTAAATTTTATAATTAAAAATTATTGCCTTGACTTTTAAAGGCCTGGGTTATGTTACCACTTCTGTTTGTGCGGATAAGAAATCTGACTTTCAATTAGCCTATTGTTAAAACGTGTTCGAAAAGTTGATCAATATAATTACTTTTTTTAAATTATGACTTACTTTTAATATGTAGATGTAGAGACAGGCAATGATTAATAATATTTTATAATAATTACCAAAAGAAAAAGAAGCTGAGTATAACCATTTTATATTAAACTTGATTTGGTGTTTGTCAATGACTATCTGATTGATTATCAAGAGATATATTTTTTATACAAACCTTAAGTGAAAGTATTGATATATAATATATAACTATGTTCTTACTGTATTGATGATGTGGATATTGACAATATAGCATTGCTATTGTTTGATTGCCCAGTCTTGCTTTCAAGCTATATTGAAAATCTGTAATTAACTAGAGAGAATCTTTGTTCCAAGTTAAAAAATAAGAAAAGAAAAAATAGATGCTATTAAAATAGTATTTGAATTTAAATAAATTGCCTTTGTGTTCATTCTGCGTTAATTCTGTGGCTTTACTTTACATTTAAATTCCAGTTATTACAAAATTAAATATTAAGATGAAAAAAAGCAATTATGCAATTGGCCAGCAGCTTGTCACATTCAATTACACACACACTACATTACTTCTGAGTTCTTTAGTTATAAGAGAAAACTGAATTGTGGACCTGTATGTGTTTTTCATGCCTGTTATTGGTTGCACTAAAAGCACTGACTCACATTGATTCCATTGATCTTTTAGTTTCATCTTACAGTGACATTCTGGACCCTGGTGTACATTTACCAGTGCAGAGTGCGTTAACATTATTTTATTACAGTCTAATCTCAAAGACTCTAGTATGTCCTTCATATTCTTGTTCTCATATAATAGCTTTGTTCATTTTTAAAAAAAATGTAATTCCTCATTACAATACTGCATAGGAATGGAGTGCAGTTGGTTAGTAGCCAGCCCTCATTATGTAGTAAATCCGCAGTGCTCGAGGCGTTTTCATGGCAGCCCACTCTGTACAAGGAGACACTTTCCCTCACGGGTGCACAAGTGAACTCACGGAGACAGGCAGGGCTTGGCTGCAAATTGAAGATAACTACCACAAATATGCAAGAGAGTTCTCATCTCTCATTTAATCTCTCCTTCTTCTACAAAGGCTGAAAAATAAAATAGCTTTGCGTGTGCCGTGAGGCAACGGGTGGAATAAAAGAACACAATGATCGGGCTTGAGGCTTCACAAGAACTGTGTAATATACTGCATGGTATATATTTTTTGCTCGCAGCACATTTGAGAATTTCACATACACCACTATTGTGCTTTCAAACATTATGCTTTTTTTCCCCCTACGAATTCACATTCTGAAAGAAGATGCAACTTGAAAGAGGAAAAAAAAAATCCTCCCAACCTTTCCTTCTATCCTTCATGCTCTCCTCATGAGCTTTGAGGCACCTAAAACAACCCCTTCGCATGCAGGGTGACATGCTGTATCATTATCCCGCTCTTATGTAACACACTCGCTGCCCTCCTGAGGAAACTGAGCGGAGTTTGCAGATACTCTACATGCATTAATCACGTAGCCCTCCGTTATAGATGCAGTGCATTAACGCAAATTTGTAACATTATCCTGTTTGTCACCATTGTGCTAAAAATATCTGTGTTTTTTCCAGGAGAGGTTCAGAGGGAGGGTTCCCCATATAATATACATGTAAAGCTGTGTCACAATATCAAATAGAACACAATGACATGCTCGCAGGGAGGAGATATTTTTATATTCAGAGTAGGTGCAAGTTTCTAGTGAGCTTGTACAATTTGAATTTTAAAGAAAAAAAAGTTCTTTCTTCAGAGAAAAAGGGCAAGCGACTAACACTGTGAGCGCCCTGTGAGTTCCACCAAGTTCACCTTAAACCCCCTCAGGGACCAGACAGTCTGTCTGAACAGAGCCATCAAAGTCGTGCCTTGCCCCCACATGCATCTCATTTCTATTTGCAGAAACCACCTTCAAAGAGATTTTAATTGAGTTTTAATCAGCCATGTAATCCAATTAACTTCATGTTTTGCTTACTCACCATTTTTGTCCGCCCGGCGGATTATCTGCAATAAGAGGAGAAGATCATGTTTAGGGTTTTTAGGTTTGGATATTGGCATAAACAACATAGGAGTATATGTAATATCACTGAATAACTAATTCAGTAGTTAATATTATAAATTCAGAGGGTGTAGTATCCTCATATGCTAACACAATTAAAAAAAAGAGAAGCAATGACACATATATTTGTCTTTTATACAATATACAAATATTTGTGTTCGCATATTGTTTCTGTTAAGACCTACTGTGGTTGTGTAGTGTTGTTGTTTCCCGTCTAGAGACTACGGATGTAAATCAGCATTCTTGCTAACTCCGACATATTTACATTTCGTATTTAAATATGTTGTGTCCCTGTGTGTAAATAGATAAACAACCAAGCAGCAAGTCCCCACAAATGGCATATCCCTCTTTTATTCAGCACAGAAGACATTTAATCTGTATTTAGAGCTTTAATTTCCACATTTCAATAACAAAATAGACATGAGACATCTCAGGAAATGAAACCCTGATAAATATGTGCACCCATTAGGAGCTTTGGAATAATAGTGTTTATGTTAGTTTTCTCTGTGGGCATTGGTATAATTATGCTGCTGATATTTTCCTGGTTTTAAAAGTATTTTATGTCATTTAATTTATGCTATGAACATGGTGATAAAGTCCTCATTATCTTCACCTTCATCACCAAACCTGTGAGAAGTCAGATCTGATTAGTTGTTTGTGCACCAGCGCCTGTCTGATGAATTGCATCACCAGAGTGGAGTGAACATGGATGTGTTATTGAGCGACACGCTCGCTTCCCGTCGCCATTTGAGCACATTGGCGCGTGAAGGCCCCGACACGCTCTGCTGTAGAGTCCCATTTTTTAAACTACATCCCTCAGGACACATCTACTGAGCCTCACAGAAATCAATACAAGAAAGAACTGCACTAAACAAATGTTGTAGAGTTTTTACATATTTTTATTACAAATTAATTCAGCTGTTGATTTAAATTAGTTTATTTATGAGAGAAAGCCAGCAGCAGTTTTCCCATTCCTGAAATTTATTTATTTAATTTTTTTCCCCCAAAAAAATTACACATTTCTATTGCATTATCCAGCAGTGGCCATTCAATAGAGGGCGCCAGAGCACCACCACGGCTGCTGTAGCCAAACAATGAAAATAAATACTGATCGATAATAAAATTCCAGTGTATAATCTGCAATGAAATGTTGAACAAACAACATTTAACATTGTCTAAATTACCGTTTTAATGTCATCCCAGCCCTGCTTATGGTTTTCAGTTCCCTCCTAGCCGGTCCTATTAGCCCTTTAGTTTAGCAACGACAGCAGCTAATATAAGTTAGCTAAACGTATCACTAGCAAGCTTGAGCAGCTATTCTAGCCAACATTATAGAAAGCCAAGACGTTTAATGTAATGGCAGGCTGACACAACAGTGTTAGCTAGCTTAACTCGAAGAGCAGAACAGACTGACTTGGCAGCGCTGGTGCCTACTAACATCACGTGACGTCTCCTTGAGGGAACTGCTGTGCGCAAGCTCCAGCAAGCTGTGAACTGTAGTCATAAGTGTTGGTTCTAGCCTACGTTGTTTCCATCTCATGCTGTGTGTGTGTGTGTGTGTGTGTGTGTGTGTGTGTGTGTGTGTGTGTGTGTGTGTGTGTGTGTGTGTGTGTGTGTGTGGTTGGGGGGTGAGCAACATACTACAGCAATTGTCACAGTGTCCCTGCAATCCTCTAGTCTTTGATCAAAGCGGTGCTGGGAAATAAAGAGTAAAGAATTTGTAATGAATGGAGGATAAAACCTGTTAAACAACCAGGAAGATGCTTTAACAACTGACAGGTATGATACCTTTTTTGGTATGATACCTGGTGGCTCTGCTTAGTGCTGATGTAAGCATCCTCTCTAAGACACTTTAGAGGAGCCAACAGGGGAGCTGGTCCATAAAAGTAGGGAAACAAATTAAGAGCAATAAACATCGGCTCTGAGGGAAACCTGACAAGGAGATTTACTAGCCTTTACTGTATGTCTCCTTTGTGTTTGTACTGGAGTCGATGGAGGTGTGGTGATCCTACAGAGGCGATGAAGATCTTCTAAAAGCAGTATTAGCTTCATCATGGTCGTAATTTCTACCTCAGCCCTAACCCTGGGGCCTGGTAATGTCTGAGTCCTAATGAACACAATGCAACTACAGCAGGAGAAGACACTGACATTCTGAGAGCACCTGAATTATCTCATGTAATCTAACTATCTAACTATAAAGTAAGAAATCTCCTGCTCTCCATAGGGAATGGACGGGATCCATTGACAGATTCGGTCAACCCCCTTAAGTCTCAGTATCAAAATTAAATTTTTCCTGGATTTTGTACGTTTTGAATTTTTTCTAAATTCATTTTTTAACTCCTACACGTTTTGAGCAATCATCGACAAAGGTTCTGCAGAACATCCCAGGACCATACCAGGCAAATATATGGTTTCTGATTTTATATATTCTATACTGTTCTGCCATAGCTGGTCCTCTAAGTTTGCTAAAATGCTTTGGGCAGGACTTATGTTACAAAAATATGTCATATCTTCAGAACATTTTGCTATTGCCACTATAGCTGCAACAATTAGTCAATTAATTGATTAGTTTCCAACTACTACATTAACAGCCAACTATCCTGATATATGAAATATCCAAATTCCGTGGTTCCAGCTTCTCATATCTGATTATTTTCTGGTTTCTTTGATGTCCTATGATAATAAACTGACAATCTTTGCATTGTGGACTGCTGGTCTGGACAAAACAATTTAGGTCGCATCTACAGCTTTGGTAAACAGTGATCGACATAGTGATCGACATTTTACACCATTTGGCATGTGTCTGAATGTCCATGGCCCCCGGCAGCCATGCAATTGTCCAGTTAGGAACACTGTTTTTCATCAGCCTCTAAAGCAAATTAGTAATCCAAAAAGGGCGGCAAAACACTGTAATGGGAAGGACTGTCAACCTGCGAGCAAGACAAATAAACACCAAAATACAAGTCTAAGTGAGCTGTATTGAGTATGAGTAGAGGAAGACGAGCACAATAAGCCTCAATTCTTTGTAAAATATTGCACATATGAATGTGTGACTACTAGCAGGATTTAATAGTGACAAAGACCGCATTGCAGAATATAACAGACTGATTTTAAAGGCCCTATTTTTTGTCATTTCCCCAGTTTAAATTTTAAATATTTGTGGTCTGTTCATATAAATTAGTAGTATGTTATATTATTAGTTAGTTACGAGCTGGGGTTTGGGTTGAAGAGACTAAATATCTATCCACAAGCTTTTCATTTTTATTTCCATGATGGGGCCTCTTTAGTACTGGAAAGTGTCTGTGACAGTTAAGTTCGATAAGTTTCCTTCCAGAGATCTCACCCTCTTAGTTTCTGCACCTATTAAACAAAAGCTCTGCCAGCCACTGTAATGGGTTTTGTAAAGACATGCCGGCTTGGTGGTTGTGCAGCATTGGATGGATGCTAACTCCATTTAAACCAAATGTGCACTTGCCGCAGTCTAAACTTCCCTCGAATGGCCAATAATCTGCCCCAAGGAAACTGAAGAATTTTATTTACAGCCAGCTGTCAGGAAGTCAGCGGCTGGGAAATGACGCTGTTAAATACAGCGTCTTGAATTTTCCGGAGCATTGTCAGTCTCCGGAGGCAAAACAGCCTCAAAGGCTCCGAAGACGAAGCATTGATTTGAAATATAACGCTGTATGTATATGCAGAATTTCACCTTCTTTTTTTATGGATGGTATTGCAGTGGCAGAGACCATGCAATTTTCCATATTATAACAACAAAATAAGCTGGGTGAGCTGGGGGGAATATTTCTCTTTCAATTCTATGTGCCTTCTGTCAACTGTGTATGAATAAATCATTAAAACTGTGAGATCTCTCTATTTTTAACAGATGTTTCTGTTGAGAGCTGTATGAATACTGGGTGGATTAAGAAACATATCACACATACTATATTGTGTTTGAAGACACCCACACATGCATATTCATGTAGGGTACCACCAATGTCATGAACCTTATTATCATATTAAATCTAATATATTAATAATATTATAATATTAAAACTAGGATGCAGCCATATTTAACCATATTCAACCACTGTGCTGTGATGTGTCGCAGGTTAAAAGGGGAATCAAATCAAACACATGTGTCACGACTGTACTGAGGGTTTCTCTTGTGTTATTCACGCACTCATGGGCACTCACCTTTCTTACATAACAGGGCTGCTTTTATATCAATGTGAAAGGGAGCCTGGCATGCTTCCACTCAGGATGAATCATTCATAAATACAGAATTAGGGACACTTGGATTACTCCTATGGTGGCTTTGAATGAACATGAGCAAAAAAAAATGTCTAAATATAGCATGCCTAATATTGACCAGAAATAGATAGGAAATGACAGATGGAGCCATTGTATAATTGGAAACATCATAATAGCAAGATGTACTTACATCCTGGAAAAGAGAGGTGCTTTGATTGTGGTTGTGGTCAAGCTCCTGCTGCTTTCTCAAGTGTTCGTGCTTGGCAGATTGTAGACACATGGTGATCATCTCTGTACAGGCCAACATCTTGCTGTTTTTTTTCGATTGCCCCCTTTTAAAATATTATGCTGCTCTGTGTCCCTTTCTGCTTTTTTTTTCCGGGAGATGCTGGCGTCCTTGTCAGGGCGGTCGGGAGATGATGTTGGCGATTTGATGATGGTCCAAGCCTGCAGCCAGCCGCCTGCCTGCACGTCGACAAGAGCAGAAAAAAAAGAAAACTCCGCCTCCACTCGAGCAGCAGCAGCAACTATTCATAAAACCCTCAGGAGGAGTAGCCTACTGCACCCTCTGCTGGTGGAAACACATACACACACACACACACACACACACACACACACACACACACACACACACACACACAGGCACAGATTCACAGAAACCAGGCAAACAAAGAAAGAAAAAAAATGACCCAATTACAAGGAAATTTGTCTGTATTATACGGAAACTGGCACTTTGGACTATATGTAACAGATGAGAACATGTTGAATTGAAAGAAATATTGGAAAAAAAAATAGAAATGTATTAATTAATACTACATGAATACATGTAATGCATATATTATTGGCCCTAACCAATTTGGTGCCCTCAGCAAGATTTTAGATAGCGACCCCCCCCTTACATTGCAGTAAATTCCACTGCTAGTGTACATATACTCACAAGAAACTGAATAGACATTCTTTTATTTAAATAAAGAAATTACACATTCAAGATATTAATAATAATAGGTGAAGGCGACAGGAGGATTAGCAAGGGCGGGTCTTCTCAGCAGTGCATCTGAAGAGAGAAGACAAGTATGTTACCGTCTCAAAATATAAATAAATTTAACACTGTAACACCTGCTGAATAAATCTAATATTTACTCATTTACCTGAATAAGTAATTACATTAATGTTTTCCATAACAGCTTAGACCCTTCCATAACATAAACTGATGCTAAACAGCTATTATTGATTAGCTAACTATGTTATGCTAATGGATAATGATGTTATCACAGTTCTGCAACAGAAAAATAATATCACGGCATCATCTTTATTGTAACATTACCTTATTACTTTTTCTGTTTTCTCTCCTCTTCTTTTTTTTCCTCCGCTAGGACAATTTCGTTTTTTTTAGCTTGTCGACTCATCAAAACACAACGTAAATTAGGAGGTAAAGTCTGATTAGAGGAGGAGGAGAAGGAGGAAGGGGAGGGGGCGCCATAGGAAAGGACCAGAACAACGAGTTTTAAGAATAGTAGAACTTGTATATTTTTTTTCTTCGCCCATTTTTAACGTCTTACATGTTGATATTTATTACAGTGTACAATGTGAAAACCAGCATAGGTCTGACCTAAGCTAATGTATGTCTCAAACTTTGTATAAAGGAATAGTTCAGTATTTTGGACAATTCGCCCATCATCACGATTCCCATAGTCATAGTAATAGGTGCTTTATCTTTTTTTGTTGATACCAGCATTTCCAGATCAGCAGAGCAGAACCGTGAGCTGCTCAGCTACTACTGTGTGGCTAATGGTATTTTTTGGTTTCCTTTATCAAACTCAGCAAATACGCAATCCAGCAACTCCCAAACTCTGTGGTGGCCTGGACATGAGATATGCACTAATAATAAGGGAACATTATGAGTTAAGTTACTGTTTTTAAGATAAACATACATATAATGCAGCTACTTTTGTCAAAATATGTAAGCCATCGCCAGTCCTGCCTGAGGTGAATACGCTTTGTCACTCCACCCAGTGGCTTACTGAAGAAATTAGTTGCTTCATGTATTGTAATGGTTGTTTCATAACATGGTGAATATGCAGGTCACAACTTGCTGAATTGTGTATTTTCAACTAATAGCTGTGTAGCAGCAGCTAGCAGCTCACAGCTCTGCTCCACTGGAACAGTCTATGAGAATCATGATGATGGCTGAATTTTCAAAAGAATATCCCTTTAAAACAGGGGTTGTCAAATTCATTGATTGTGAGCCTTTTTTATTATTAAAATATTATAAAATAATGATAAAATAAATTATAAATTGTCCACCTTATTGTAGGCTACTTTTACTATAACTGCTTCTCCCAGCATCACTGAACACATATCTCTAGCTGCAGGGAGCAGATATGTTTCTCCATCACTAAGAGGTTTGCCTGCCATCGCTATATGGAGAGCTGCAGGATAAGATGCCTCCATTGCCTTGATGTTAGTGCTGCCAAACAAATGCATTACTGTTTGTTGTGACCACAATTCATAACGTTTCCTCTCAAAAAACTCGAGTGGCTTGTTGACTAAATTTGTGTGCTTTATTTCCATATGACGGCGCAGTTTGCATGGCTGCATACTGTCATTTGCTAGCATCATACCACACATTGTGGCAGAGGTGTGCTCTCAGAACCTGCTCATGTAAAACCTAATTTTAAGTAATCAGGATCATATTTCAGATGTTTTATAGCTCCTGACTCCTCCCTTTCTGCTGACTTCTGTTGTGGTAGTAGTAGAGAACAATGCATTTTTCATTACTAATACATGCATGCATGCACGAGAACCCAGAATGAAAGGAAGGACTCAGATGCAGAAATCAGGGGTACGGGTTTTATTTTTCCCAGACTACAGCAACAAGGTGCTATGAAACGTACAACAAAAAACACTTCTTTATAAACTAAACACTCAAACTAAGGGTTCTAACAACACTCACGCTATCGCAGTGAAAAACTAATCTCAAAAAGAAAAACGCTTCACCAAAAGTGGGAAGGAAAGACTTGAACGATTAACCAAATCAAACTCACTCCAGGAGGAGGAAAACACTATAACTATCACCAAAAACAATCCCACAAAACAACAAAGGCTATGAAAATTACAACAAAAACACCTAACATGGGCAAAGGGCTGTGGATCGAGGGCTGGCTTGGGCGCAATGACGCAGACAAAGACATTTCAGCACAAGACAAGGGGAGACACAGACTATAAATACACATGGAGGGGAAATTGAGAACAGGTGGATACAATCAGGAATCAGGGCAGACGATCAGCCTGGTGACACATGAGGAAGGGCAAGTGACCTGAAACGAGAGTTAGATTTTCAAAATAAAACAGGAAAAAACCCAGACACGTCAACCTCACCACTGTGACAGTGTGTAGCCTATTTCCTCCTGTACAAGACAAATTTCTCCTAATGGAGACAGTAAAGATGTATCTTATCTAATCTTATCATATCCTATTTTATCTCCTCTTATCTAACCATAAAACCTAATTGCAAATTGCAACATTACTGATTTAACAGAGAATTAGGTCAACTCAGTCATCAAATGTCTGTTGTTGAAATTCGATTGTGTATGTCCTTTAAATTCAGTTTTTCTTGTTTAAATGTTGATTAACTTTGCCATAGTCCGGAGGAATGTGGCTTTATGACTCATATGGATCTATATCTGGACAAGGAGTTAGTTCACAATGGGAACTGTGTGACGCTTGAACAGATAATGGCAACAAGAAGCTCCTGAAAAGTAATTTATGACGTCAGTTTGACTTTGTTTCTTACTGGGATAACTTTTTAGTTTGTTCACATGTTGAGTTGTCTTGGGAAACCAAAGATCAGGTGGGTTTTACGAATGTTAAACACGGGTCATTCTTGTTCCCTATAAAAGCCTGTTGCTTTGTGTCATCATTACTCTCACTCCATGGCACCGATTGTTTTGGTATGGGCTAGAGTCATTTTTCTGCAGAATTAAAGATGTATTGTTCACCTTCAAAGAACTCTTATTTCATTTGTTTATCTTACAGCTTAGTAATGGATAATTTAGCCTCCACACTAGCCTAAAGTCATTCCATATGACAGAGTGTGTAATCAGCATCTCCCCCCCCCCGCCCCACACACACACACACACCTCTCTGGGAGGCCACCAAAGCTGAGACCTCTGAGGGGAGAGAAGCTGATTACATAACATTACAACATCTGACCAAGTGTTGACACTTTCTGACGTTCTGTCTATTTGCTGTTTAGAAGTTCGTCCTCAGTGCAGGTCAACGGGTGAGCTCCTTGACAATTCATTTTTGTTGATTTTGGTCTGCGCTTATATTGTTTGTATATATCTTCATATTGTTTTGTTCTTTTTTTGTTTAAATTATTTAGCTTTTTTTGGTTTGATAGACTATAGCAAGGACACCGTACATTAAAATATTAAAATGGGGTCAGGGCAGGAAATTTAAAAAAAAAGTTCAATGTAAAAATAAATTAAATACATTTAATGCATAAAATACATTTTTAAAAGATAAACTAAATGCAATTCTTATTATTATCAATGTTACTTATTATGATTTTTAGTAGTAGCAGCTGTTGTTAAAGTACTGATATTCATACTTCTACTATCATTATTAATGGCTGTGTTATTTATTTATTCATGGAGTGAAGAACATGTATCCCTGAATGACTTTGACAGTAAGTTAGGAAAAAAAATAACCGTTTGGATAGTCCATTACTTTTGCATTGTAGCTGACTGCTAACAGCAAGATGTGCTGATCGTTTTTGTGTGCAATTAATAACTGATTATAGCTATCACAAACGATCAGCAACAACAAAATAACACTGAGATGAAATTTCTGACCTACTTGTGGCGTTTAAAAGGCACCGGCCTATGACAAAGCAATGGAACGATAACATCTAACCACAAGAAAAAGCCGCAGATCCTAAGAATTGCCTTATCTGTTGACCGCAGGATATTATGAGGGAAATGATCCTTCAGACTCTCTTTGTAAAATAAAATACATAAAAAAAGTTATAAAAATCTGTAATCTTGTGATGGACTCATTTTTGGCAGCGTACTACAGACCATAACTTGTTTGTTCATTACAAGTCTGAGAAACTTTTTTAAAATAATAATTAGGTAACAAAATAATTTAACTAAAAATAAAAATATTTTTATATATAGATGATTGTTTGAAAGCAGGCTCAGCTGATGACGTACCTAAGGCTGATCTTGAGCTGTGCCTGCAGGGTAGAGATAAGCAGCGGCAACATGCCGCACCCTGGAGGAGGCACCTACTGCTCTACACTGAACCACTGTATAGCCCCTCTCTACATTTCAGCCATGTAAAACATGATGTAAATTTCATTGGTAATTCATCATCATGTTCTTTTTTGTGACTTTGTTTTGAAAAAAAATATTTTACACACACAAAGAAATTCATGCTTTTACAGATATTCTCCAGCTACTAGGTGAGATTTAGATGATTTATAATGTGTGTTTACTGTCTTCTAACACAGTAAGAACAGCTGGGACACCATGGCTGCCTTCCTCCACCACTGCCCCTTTTTGAAGTCGGTCAATAAGCCAGCTTTGAGGAGAACCGGGGCCTCCTTGATGTCTCTGGCCGATCAATGTCCCCTAATCGTCCGGCAGATTAGCGTGAGCGGCCTTGCTTCTCTGGACGCCAGCCCGAACGTCTCACCCACCAAAACCGAGACTCACAGACTTCCCACCGTGGGTCACCGGAGGCTGTTTGCTCAAACGGCCGCTCAGGTGGCAGTGACTGTATCCAAGAACTGCCCTTTTGTTACCTCTCAGCTCAGGATGGTACAAGCCAGCCCTGAAATGCAGGAGGATTTGAAAGAAGGTAGGAAGAGTTCACCAAGTATAGCCACACAGGAGTTAAAGGATTCCTGTTATTTAAAAAAAAATTATGTATTATGTTTTTTCAGTGCTTGTGTGTAAATATTTAGGTCTCTATTGTTTCTGCTAATAAAAAAAAAGTGAATGGGCTCTTTGCACATATCTCTTGCTGCGCCGGAAATGCGGCCTGGTCTTTTCTGGTCATAGAAACAATGGCGCCCTTGAGTTTGCTGGTTGGTGCCTTGAAGGATGGCTTACAAATGCGATGTACATCACTAATTGTGATCCTCGGCAAGTCTTGTGAACACAGCGGTAGAAATAATGGCCGACCCCTGCTTCTAGAATGTTCATGCTTCTGTTTTTCCCTGACTCCAGCTCTTTGGGGGCAGGACATTTCCAGTCACAGCAGAGTAAGGCAGAATGCATTGCCCTTACAGGTCTAACTAGGTGATTTTGACTATAAAAACATGCCATTTTTTAATAAATAGGAACATTAAAATATTAACCTGTGACAATGACAAAATAGGGCCCATTTAAAGTACACATGAACCAGTAAAAAACCTTAAAAGAAACAAATGGGCCAAATATTAAAATAAAGGCAAAAATCCAGGACAGAATACTAACACGGTGTGAAATGCTTCACAGGTATGATGGCTTCTGTGTTGAAGGGTTTAAAGGATTCAATTCTTCCAGCATCAGCTCAAACCAACACTGTCACCCACCTCCTCAAAGACAACATGAGTATGTTTCACAGTAAAACTAGACTGAAACTCTCGAATATTCGTATTTTGTAACAGTGAAGTTTTTCGGTTTAAGCCAACACTATCGTCCCTGCAGCTGGCCCCAGCTATGACTACGACGGCTTCTTCAATGAGAAGATTGCTGAAAAAAAGAAGGACCACACATACAGAGTCTTCAAGACGGTGAACCGGAGCGCTGACATCTTTCCTTTCGCTGAAGATTACTCCATCTCCGGCCGGGAGGGCTCCCAGGTTTCTGTCTGGTGCAGCAACGACTACCTGGGGATGAGTCGGCACCCGAGGGTCCTTGGTGCAATCAGGTAAAAGAGACAGCATTTTGTCTATGACAAGTCCATGTTAAAAAAAAAAATGAAGTCTCAAGTCCTTAAGAGTCAAGAGTCAAGTCATCGGCCTTCATACAGAAATTACAAATCAATTGTGTCTGATTTCAATAACACAGCATTCATTTCCTACCGACTGTCTTATTTATTCACTTTTTTAATAATTCAAGATCACACTACATCGTTATCTGGGAATTGAATCTTTTTGCTGTCAAATCCCAAATCTCACATCTACATTTCAGCCTTTGCACTATTTGTGTTAGGATAGCCCACATGTAAAGATCTATCTGTTTAAACTCTTTAATTCATAACAAACTAAAACATCAAGTACAGCTTTCATGATGTGGATTATATTGGTCCAAATGTTCCATCTTTTTTGTCCTTTAGGGACGCCCTGGACAAGCACGGTGCAGGAGCAGGTGGGACCAGGAACATCTCCGGGACCAGTAACTACCACGTGTCTCTGGAGAAGGAGCTGGCCCAGCTACACCAGAAAGATGCGGCTCTGGTTTTCTCCTCCTGCTTCGTGGCGAATGACTCCACCCTCTTCACCCTGGCTAGGATGCTGCCAGGTAAATACTGACCCATGGGTCAAATGAATAGATTCAAGTGATATTATACATGAATGTACGTCATATTTAAAATAAAATATATCAATAAAAGTTGTAGCTGCTCTGTAATTATAATGAGGTCACTTCCACACTGATTGAATGATGTGTTCACTGTCACATGCAGGGTGTGAGATCTACTCTGATGCAGGGAACCACGCGTCGATGATCCAGGGCATCAGGAACAGCGGCGCCAAACGCTTCATCTTCCGCCACAATGACAGCCGCCACCTGGAGGAACTGCTGCAGCGCTCTGACCCCAAGACGCCCAAAATCGTGGCATTTGAGACCGTGCACTCTATGGACGGTACTAATATTAATGTTAATATCTGAGAGCATTAGATGTTTACTGAAGACCTATACAAACAAAAGGATTTCTAGAAATCTTAGCCAATTGAAAAGTATGAACATGAAAAGTATGAGCATGTACAGCACTCAATACTTTGTTGGGGCTCCTTTTGCCTGAATTACTGCAGCGATGGCATGGAGTCGCTCAGTCTTTGGCACTGCTCAGGTGTTATGAGAGATCTAATGAATGAATATAATATATAAGATATATGATATAAATCAACCATTTCATTTTATTCCTATTATATGACCAGCACAACTCGATTTGAGATGCCTCTGTTGTGCCATCTCACATCTCTTAATTATATTATCGTGAAAAAGTGTAATATTTTTTTCAATTACTTCAAAATAAAAGTCGTTACAAGAATTAAAGGCTTGAAATATTTCCCTCGCTGTGTAATGAAGCTATATAATATATGAGGTTCACATTCTGAATTGATGAACAGAAATATTTAACTTTTTCAAAATATTAAAATTATTTGAGGTGCATAGATTCATTACACATGGAGTAAAATATTTCACGCCTTTCTTTCTTGTAATGAGTTTTTTTCAATGCAAAAAAAAAAGACCAAAGATCTGTATCTGCGCTGTGCCAATAACAAGAAGGAAAGCAAAACCAATAATCCGTAGCTAATAATGGGGAAAGAGAAGTTTTGAACATCTATATTTCTATAATCTCCATTATGTGTCATCCATCACGCTCCCGTGGGAGGAAATAGTCCCCCACTCCTCCTCCCTCAGCTCTATTTCTCTGAGCGATTACACCGGTGAAACTTCCATAAAGCACAGACTGACGTCTAAATCAATGACAGAGGCCATTTCCAGGAGGATTTATTTGAAAAAAGCTCATTCTTTTGAATCATGTCCTCTGATTTCTGTTTCTAGGTTGATTTTAACATTAATTCAATGACAAGAGCAACTCTCCACATACTATGATGTACCATTTGTAGCTGTTTCGCTTACATTACATGTGTTAATTCTACCATGTTACTCTCTGGGGGGCTTTCAGGTGGCATATGTCCTTTAGAGGAGCTGTGCGATGTCGCTCACCGTCACGGAGCTCTGACGTTTGTCGATGAAGTTCACGCCGTGGGCCTGTACGGAGCCCATGGAGCTGGAGTGGGCGAGAGGGACAACGTTATGCACAAGATTGACATTGTTTCTGGGACCTTAGGTAAGTGTATTTTGAGGAAATTCACAAGTAAAGCTGTAAACAGCTATGTATTGAAATGTAACTTAATCTATGATAATATTATTTATCAAATAAATTGAAGACACTCAACTCCTACATCAATCGCCCACCATTTTGTTCTCCCTGTGCCAGGCTAAGAGGGAAAAAACAAACGGCTTCAAACTGCCATCGGTTAATTGGCTCTCTTCCATTTACTCCCATTTACAGCCATTTGCATCTAACTGACACTGTTAGAATGCTGCGCTTGTGTGGGTTAAATGAGGGCAACAGAGGAGTGAGCTCTCTTCAGAGGAAGACTTTTATCAGCCGGGTGCCGGCTCTGCTCCCACCCTGGCCGTGCTGATAAAACCATCATCACAGAGGCCACGCTGTGTTGTGCTTTACGACAGCTTCAAGGTTTTCACTAGATATCCTTGTGAAGCACACTTCAAGTGTAAACTCACCGTCCTGCCGACAACACTTGACTTTGCGAGGTTTGGTTGCAGCAAGTGACCGACTTGAATGAATAAAGACACAAGCTCATATTGAAATAATAAATAAATAGGGGTGGATCAAGACACACAACACCGTCATTATAGATCATTGGTGATGTCATGATGGATTTAGAAAAATTATTTCATCTATTTTTTTTTTTTTATTTAACATAACTTATTTAAAAGTGTTGTATTCAGGACTTCAAACTAAAAGTGTGAGAGTTTAGTCTCACTATTAACTACTGCAACAACCAGGCATTATACTATCTATTGAATCATATTGAACATATTATTTCATACTTTATAGGAAGAGTACAAATTTAGTCTATTAATTACAACAACTAGACTTTATATATACTATATGTTTACTGAATCATTCCATAATTTATAGGATTTCAAAATAAAACAGTGAGAATTTATCTTCACTATCAATGACAACCAGTCAGTCAGTCATTTTCTATACCTGCTTATTCCTCATTAGGGTCACAGGGGTCTGCTGGAGCCTATCCCAGCGCGTTACGGCGAGAGGCAGGGATACACCCCAGATGGTCTCCAGCCAATCGTGGGGCACACACACCATTCACTCACACACTCACACCTACAGGCAATTTAGAGTCACCAGTTAACCTCAGCATGTTTTTGGACTGTGGGAGGAAGCCGGAGTACCCGGTGAAAACCCACGCAGACACGGGGAGAACATGCAAACTCCACACAGAAAGGTCCCAGACCCAAGACCAAGGAGGTCTTGAACCTGCGACCTTCTTGCTGTGAGGCAACAGCACTAATGACAACCACATATTACATAAACTATATTCACTGAGTCACATTCAGCATGTTATTACGTATTGTATAGGACACACAAGTATTTAATCTCACTGTCAACTACTGCAACAACCAAATTGAATACACTATATTTACAGAATCGTATTGAACATATTCGTACCTACTTAATTAAAAGATATTTTATTTTCATCAATTTTCAGACCAATATTATATTATTTGAGGTATAAATATTATAATATATGTATCGTGGAAAATGAGGTATTATAGTACGATTATAGTATGTTAAATCTGTAATTCAGTAAATGTCCTTTTCATCATTGAACTTACATTCCGTCCGCCACCTGTTGCTGTTCCAGGCAAAGCCTTTGGCTGTGTCGGGGGCTACATCGCCAGCAGCGCCGCCCTGGTGGACACGGTGCGCTCCTTCGCAGCCGGCTTCATCTTCACCACCGCCCTGCCCCCGATGGCCCTGGCCGGAGCCTTGGAGTCGGTGCGGGTCCTGAAGAGCTCTGAGGGACAGTCGCTCCGCAGGGCCCACCAGAGAAACGTCAAACACATGAGGCAGCTGCTCATGGATAAAGGCCTGCCTGTGGTCAACTGCCCCAGCCACATCATCCCTATACAGGTGTGAAGTTGTAGCACTGGTGCTGTCTCCACTAACATCATGTCTACTAACTCTTTTTATGATTCTCCTTAAATTATATGAGCAAAACATCCCATACCATATTGCCCAGATTGCCATCTCACTCGTAGTAAAAACAGAAAAATGAGTGATGGCTGTATTCCACTCAGCTGCTTTAGTTTCAGGGTTGCTGTATTGATTAAATTGAATATAACAGAGACATCCTTATTGTTGTTGATGTGCTTTTCTTGCTATGCCTAAGTCTGAGTATTGGAGAAACTAGTGTTCAACTGTAGTAATCATACTAGAGCTGCAGCTAACGGTTATTTTAATAGTCAATTACTTGTTTGATTCATAAAATGGTGTAAAATGTTTATCATTGCTTCCCAAAGCCAAAGCTGCAACCTAAAATGTCTTTTTTTTTTGTCTTTTTTTGTCCAGACCAACAGTCTGGAACTCAAAGATCATCGGTTTACTACTATAGAAATCTGAAGAAACCAGAAATGAATCAGATACGGGAAGGCGAAACAAGAGAATTGGGACATTTTCTTCTTCAAAATGACTCAAATCGATTAATCAATTTATTGGGGATTAATGTAAAAATTAGGAATTTATCAAGAGATTAATCATTGCAGCTCTAAATTATAAATAATCTCAGTGTTTGGTTATCAAAAATCCATTATGAAATTTACCACTGATTTAAAGCAATGATTTCATTCTAGAATACACTTATGTCTTTATTTATAATTTGCATTTAATTAAGCTTTTTTTATGTAAAAGAATATTATCTGAATTTTATATCATCAAAAAAAGTAGCACACTCCATAGATAAATTCAACCAGAGTAATGGAATTTTGCCTTTATTAATCTTTTTTTTTTTTTTACTTTTTGTCTTGTATATATGTAAATGTAATATTTTGTCTTTTTACTACAGTAACAGTTAGTCTTTTGTCTAAGTGTTGCACAAATTTGACTGATAAAGTTGATTCTGAATCCGATTTGTGGACCATTTCCTAGGTGGGCAACGCTGAGCTGAACACTAAGGTGTGTGACACCCTGCTGGAGAGACACAACATCTACGTCCAGGCCATCAACTACCCCACGGTGCCTCGCGGCGAGGAGCTGCTGCGCCTGGCTCCGTCTCCTCATCACAAACCCGCCATGATGGAGTACTTCGTGGGTGAGTCTGGGATCCCTTATGATCCAGCAGACACTGTTAAACTGCTCGTACATCAGTAAGAGCGACAACACTTACAATTGTAGTACCTCAGCAGAAAAAATGACACCATGACCTCACTGTGTGCCAGAGCTGACATTTTTTTAAGACAGATAGATACATTTTTAGGGGAATTTAACTGGTTATTCTTACAAATGTGCGTGTGTTTCGTTCCCAGAGAAAGTCGTGGAAGTTTGGCAGGAGGCTGGTCTTCCAATCAACAGCCCGGGCACGGCTTCCTGCACCTTCTGTGATCGTCCATTGCACTTTGACCTCATGAGTGAATGGGAGAAATCCTACTTTGGCAACATGGAACCACAATATATCACCGTGTCTGCATAACACCAAAGAACAGAAAACACATACAGTATACTGTATGTACCAATTTAATGCTACAGTATATATTAATCTTTTTTTAAATCATAAATCCCTATATGATGTTGTGCATTTAGTAGAATATTAATGTACTAAATTTGTTCTTAAGTTTTAACATTCTTTCATGTCAGTGATATGGACTAAATTACAGCATTTATCATTGTTTTCCTGTATTAATGCTTATATATTCTGTTTGCTGTCATTGATACGATGAAAGAAAACTTTGCCTCTTCTGTTTAGAGAACATAAATCCTGCACATTGGGCACTTCAATCTTTATATCTAGGTGTGATGGTTTGAATTAAACAATCCCATATAAATTAATGTCACAGGATTTTCCTTTATACCAGGTAGGAAAACCGTCATAGTTAGTCTAAGCCGTCAAAGTCATTGGTTCCTATAATATATAAAGTTGCTATTATTATAAAGATATTACAATTGTTGTTTGTATTTATTTGTATTTACTTTGCTTTTGTTGCTTTTCTTTTGCTTGTAATAAAAACGTGGCATACAAATAAAGGATTATTATTCTTGTTATCATCAGTATTATTATAATTGATCATTCACTGCTGTAAAATGCTACAAATTTCATTTGAACCTGGAAGACATGATGTGAACCGAAGCACTGCGTCCTACAACAATGTTGGAGGACACAGAGAATCCTTGACAGATGATTCCGAGATATGTCATTTTAAGGTAGAGACGCTAACTTCATGACAGCGTTATTTATCTTGTGTCCTGTACGATACTCGAGTAACACTAATTGATGTTGCACGGGCCGGCCACTTCTCGTTTGACCCTCGCCCTCAGCCTGCGAAGCTCGGCGTTCTCGCCATCCACAGCGAGGCCGCATTCGATCAACGTCCAAGCTTTGCTGAGCTGCTGCTCCCCGTAGTGCTGTAGTGCCCCCCGGAGGAAGCACTCGGCCACACGCAGCCTTCCCAGTCCGGCCTCCACGCACTGGACGGCCTGCTCCCTGTGGAGCTCCAGGGCCCGACTGAAGTCCTCCAGAGCCGGGCCTTCTCGGGAACACAGCACCAGGCTGCGACCTCGACGGCACAGGTCCTCCGCCCAGACCTGGGGGTCATCCACGCAGCCGGGGTTGGATCTGCCGTGTTTCTGGATGACTCGGTCCAGGTCCGCTACAGCCCTCTTGTGTAAGCCCAGCTGTGCGAGGCAGGCGGCCCGCTGGCGTAGATAATGGACTTTATGGTTTCCCACTGCTTGAACCGCCACAGTCAGGAGGGAAAGGGCCTGATCCCACTGGCCTCCGGAAGACACGCTGCTGGCCTCCTGTGCTGCTGCCTGTTGCAATACAAATGCTGATTAATCAATTATTTGCCAACTATTACCTTAATCACCACCTATTTTGATAATCAGTTAATCGATTTTATTCATACTTATGAAGATAATGTCCAAATTCTCTGGTTCTGGCTTCTAAAATTTGATTAGTTTCTGGTGTCTTTAGTCTTCTATAATCATATAATACTTGTTGGCATGGACAAAAAAGACATTTTAGGTTGCATCTTGTGCTTTAGGAAACTGACATTTTACACCATTTTGTGAACCAAACAACTAATCAGTTAATCGTTTCAATGATTAATAGGTTAATTGACTATCAAAATAGACTTTAGTTGCAGCCCTAATATTCATAAATACTCCTTATCTAAATATTAATGAGATTATTGAAAGATGCTGTTGCCCTGTCTTGTAAGTATTGTCTTAAGGTTGTTTATTAGTGTACCTGATATAAATATCATACATTATTTAAAATCTTCCATCTTTTCTGACCTTACTGTTAATTAATAGTCATTAGTAATTATTGTCACATCAATTGTACATTTTACACCCTAAGTTATATCGAATTGGATATATTTTGATCAGAAACAATTCTATTTATTAAGTTATTAAAATTATTTTATTGTTTAAATCAGAGATATGTAAGAGCCATTGTTTAATTCTGTGAGGTAAATGTATTCAGATAAATTATAGAACTCGCTGATGATGGGGGAGTAAAAAAACTCTGTAGCCAGAACAAATAATTTCGCCAGTGGCTATTCTTTTAAAATCTGAAACAAATTCCAGCAGTCCTACCTGTGCTATGTGTTTCCGCTGATTGAACGGGATGAGGGTCAGCAGGAAGTCCAGACCGGATGGGTCTTTTTCAGTGATTTTGCAGAGCCTGCGAGCTGTACTGCGGTAGTTCTGCTGCCAGGCCTCCACCACGCCCACCCTGGCCTGGGCCACTGCATCTCGTGGCTCCTGGCCAAACACCTGGCTCAGGTGAGCGCCTGCTGCCTTCACTTCACCTGGAGCAGATGGACCATACCAGCGAGAGTGAGGATCAATGTAAAAAAAAAAAGTGCTTGGTTCAATGGTTCACTTCAAAAGACTTAATCCCATTAATCCCCTAATCCCATTGACATTGAGGAGCTTCACTGACAGTTCAAAGATTTCAGCAAAAGGGCCCGTCTCACCTTTGGCTAAGAGTATGTCCACGTAGAGGAGATGCCATCTGGGGTCTCTGCAGTCCGTCCTCATCAGAGCTCCACCAATAATAAATGCTTCTCTGAGCTGTTCTTCGTGGCAGGGGACAGCCGTGGTGACCAGGATTTCCGACAGATTGGTCCTGCAGAACTGATGCAGCCAATCACAGACCAGATTGCGCACCTTGTCCTTGAGTGACAGGATGTCTTTGGTGACGATGTCAGCGTTTATCTGAAGTGCTGCCAGGATATCATGAGTGCATTCCTATAGCATGCGAAAAAAGGCAGTTTCAATATTATATATTTAAATGGAATATAATATGATATTAATATATAATATTATGATACCTCCAATATTACATTCATAGCCGCCAATATAGAAAAGGCTACATATGGTATTAGTTAATGAAGTAAAAATACTTTGTTACCTTACGTATGTAGAATTTTTGGGTATCGATACTTTACTGGAGTAATTAGTTATTTTTCAGCCGCCTTTTTTCTTTTACTCCTCATATTTTTACACAATTTTCTGTACTTTCTACTTACTACATTTTAAAAAATATCCTTATTTCTCCTCTTTCAATCTGGCTTGGTTTCATGACAAGTGTCGAGACGTAAAGTGATTTTCCACCAGAAAGTGACAGCTCATACAATGGGAGTTAAAGGTTGTTTCTGCCTAAAACTCACTTGTTGGGTGTTATATTTAAGATGCACTTTGACTACTTGGTGAAAAAACAACCTGTTTATAGGGCCATCAATTAGCACTGACCCAGCTGATGTTGGTTTGCAATTATAGGAAGTGCAAAGACTAATTACTTTCAGATTTGAGATGGTATGGTGCCTTTCCTTGCCAAACTATACAGTTTTTCCATGGTGTGTTCAATACTTTTTTCCTGTGTTATTGCACTTGATTCCACATAATCATTATTTATGGATTTGAATGTTGTGATTTCTTTTCATGTGTGGATTATTTGAGTTAATACCAGTGTCTGGAAGAAATGTCACATGAATTGCATCTTTGGAAATAAATGTAATGACAAAAAAGTTGATGCGTCCAGTACTTATTTCCCCCATTGTATATGGTACTTTATTGTATTTGCATTGTACTAAATTACTTCATTTTCAAAGGGCATATATGTAGCGAAAACAGGTGCATCCAAAATGTTTCAACAATAACATTTTAATATATTACTTTCATCATTATGGCCTTTAGAAAATGTGTTTGAGGAGTAGGGGTAGTGGCTATAGGCCCCTGTGGCCTAAACTTTTGTCCTTAATGGCATTTTTCCCCTTTATATCACTTTTACTTTTATACTTTCAGTAGTTTTGAAACCATTACTTTTATAGTCTTACTTAGTAAAGTTTAAGTTAATTTTTAAAAGTATTTTTAAACCATAGCGTCTTTACTTCTACTCCTGACACCTCTGGAAAACAGTTGCTGTTAGACTAGAATCTGCCACAGCTCTTAATGAGGGTTGAGACCCCTTGCTTAATGTCTCCCTCCAATATATCTGATGAAACCTACGCCCATGGGAACTCAAAAATACCTTTTGTTGGTTCAGCATGAGGTAGGTGAAGCCTCTCCCACAGAGGGCCTGAACGTGTTTCGGGTGCTCTCTAAGAATGGCGCTGAAGTCGAAGATGGCCGTCTTCCGTTGACCCAGCAGGGCGTAACACCTCGCTCTCTCCAGCAAGGAATCTGCTGCCTCACCACCTTGAAAAATATGATTACTTGATCTCTTACTGGATTGACTAATCCAGATACCTTTGCTGGTGACATGTATGATATGTGTAGAAATGCCTTGAAATTACCAGGTTTTTTATCTTTTAGATAAATTATACATAACTAATCAGCCTGTTTTTTTTTGTTCACTTATTCATTCCCTCCCCCCAGATTATGAACCTACTATTAATTCAGTCAGCAATGAGAATCATGAAAAACAAACACCAAAGTCTTTCTTATTAATCAGATTCTAATCACCAGAGGCCATAATGGCGATGGAGAGATAGGCCACAGCCTCCCTGACAGGGCTCTCCTCTCTCGTAGCGTCCAGGATGCGTTTGGCAGCAGAGTGGCAGTGCGCCTGCAGCAGCACCCGGTCCGTCTGATGTGCCACCGCCAACAGGGGGCGCAAGCAGCTAGTGTCACCGCACTGAATGAGCTTCTTCAGCAGCTGCAGGGAAAACGAACGGGAGTTAGAGCTCCATCTCTTTTAGTTCTAATGTCATAAAATAAATGAAGACATTAGGCTGCGTGAGAGTTGTGTCACTTCAGAATATTGTGTAGTTTAGCAACTACTTAGCATGTTCTTAGTGGTATTAAAGTGATGAAGTGATAACAATAACAATGGCAGCCATATTGACATGAAATAGTAGGTAAATGCAGGTGTTATCAATGATACTAAGGCTTCATTCAATTCTTATCAAACAGACTGCTATTATGCATGTTGGCTCACTGGAAAGCCTCTGGTACACTAAATGAAACAGAGCCTTAATTAGAGGGCTGCAACTAACTATTTTTTTGCAATTTAAAATGTTCTTTCTGTCCGGATCAAGACCAGACCAACAGTCCACAACCCAAAGATCATCAGTTTACTGCTATAGGAGGCAAAGAAAGTAAAAAAAAAAATGAAAATAACCAGATTAGAGAAATTGAAACTAGGGTTAGGGTTAGGGGCTAACCCTAACTAGAATTTGAACATTTTCTTCCTAAAAATGACTCACATCAATTAATCAATTATTAAAATAGTTGGTCATTAATGTAATAGTTGGCAAACAATTGATCAATTGATTAATTGTTGCAGCTCTACTTGATTTTTATCTTTGGTAACACCTGTGTCTACCACTTTTTACTGTTAATTCAATTCTTGAGTCACAACAGTGCAAATGATGATTTACTGCTGTTCAGTGCTGTAATATTGCTGCTCTACGGTTGTCCATTTCTATTTGTGTGTGTGGTGAGATTTACTGTATTTTATTTGTTGAAACGCCAGCTTCGACAAAGTTTCATCAACTCATAAAAAAGTTAAGCCGTTTAATAAGGAGGGGCATAAATGGGTCCTTGTGGTACTTTATTTCTTGAATGTGGCACTTTGAAGCTGTGACCAGAGAGCAATTTGAGTGAATAAGCTTGTCTCACTCCAGTTATATGAAGCGTTTTCCTTGGTTTGAGCTGTTTTTAATCAGATTACTGCAACTACATTTCAACATTCCATTAAAATTCAAAGTTTTTTCCAATAGGTGTCCAAAACTTTTTTATGAAAATGTCTCCCTATAACTTCAAGGCCAGGATTAATCATTTCAACAAGTTGTTGCAGATATAAATTAAGTGAATAAAGATTTTGGTTCTACTGCTTCCTACACCACCACCATTAGCCTTTCATTTGAAATTAAATCTTGGCGCCCCTTGACCAGAGATATCAAACATGCAGCCT
Organism: Lepturacanthus savala; assembly: GCA_030544235.1. Lineage (NCBI taxonomy): Eukaryota > Metazoa > Chordata > Actinopteri > Scombriformes > Trichiuridae > Lepturacanthus > Lepturacanthus savala. Next base: position 17,645,024 of record CM060480.1, read on the forward strand.
GGGGAGGCAGAACCAGTCCAATAAAATGGGCTAAATCTGCCTGGATGACCATGCAAAATAATAATAATAAAGAAATTCCAAAAATGGACCAATTACTATTTCTACACAAAAATGAGAAGTCAATGAGCATCTTTTAGGGCTCAAGGGATAGAATATTTACAGTTTTGATTTGTAAATGGTTTGTAAAGCAGATATAACTTCACTTGCTTCTTAAGTATCATTTTAAATAAGTATTGTTCAATGACTTAATGTGTTTGAAGTGCAATGCAACAGTTGACTGACTGAATATGGAATTACTGAGTCATCATAATGTTATATATATATATATATAAAAAAAAGGGGGGGGGTGAAGGTTGTGAGTTTGACAACCTCTGCCCTAGACTAATTTTGGAACCCACTGGCCTAAAACTACAAACCTGATTGGTGTCATATAGAAAGCCCCTGTGCAGCTGCAGCAGGGCGAGGCGAGCCAGGACAGGCGCCCGAGGACTAGTGGGCCCGATGGAGAGCAGCAGCCGGTAGGCCTCCTCCACCCGACCAACCTTGTACAAGGCATCGGCTGCCAGGATCTGAGGCCCATCAGCACTGGGCTGCAGCTCCATCAGCAGCGCAGCCAGGGACTGGACGCCAGCGGTCGTCCTAACACACACAGACCAAAACATTTAAGAGCGTCTATGACTAAAAGGCAAAAAAAATCTAGGTTCTTTAACCACTTAAAAATCTGCAAGATCAGCACTGAGTAAAAAATCTCAACAGGGAAATGCAAACCCTACAAGAAAGAGGTAATTCTATTTAAATTATTATGATTTTCAATTTATATGGGCAGATTTTACAAGAAGCAACTATAGATGCCAGTTATAAAATCTTTTTTTAAAGAAGATTACAAAAAATCGAAAAGACTTAATTGATATTCATGAAAGTAGCAGGTTCAGTATGTTGTAAAAGAAATTAAATTTTTATTAAGATTTTACTATAGAAACAAGTCTTATTTTTCTGAAACAGAAATCGGTGGAAACCACCTTATTGCCTGTTATAGACTATGGAGATGGGTTTTATATGAGTGGTTCTGCAAGCTAGATAGAGGGTGTGTACAATGGGGCACATGGGGATTCACGACCAACTACCCTTACTCACTGTTCATATTATTCTAAGGTTAACTGATCATCCGTACTGACAGCTCTGTCATTGGTGTGTGTTCATTTACAAAACCCTCCTGGGTATCATTCCATCACATTTGTCTTGTCTTTTAATAAAGAAACATGGAAGTCACAATCTCCATTTAGGTTTTCAGCACCTAATGCTTGTAATAAATTACAATTGGAGCTTTAACTTAAAGCCCTATTACATTGAATGATTAAATATAGGTTTGCATTCTACCATGATATTTACTGTTTTTAATATAACTCTGCTGCTGCACTCCTTTTCGGCTCACCTTCGACAAATCTTTAACCTATTAGGACTACAAAATCCATACATTTGAAAGTGAATTTTTAATCAAATGGCATGTTAAAGGGGCCCTATTTTGCCATTTCCCCAGTCAAATATTTTAATTTTCATGATCTATTTATAAAATAAAATAAAATTAAAGTAGACCGGCAGCAGCAATACAGTCTGTCTTCTGACACAGTCACTCTGAAAAAACTATTTGTGCCTCTCTACCAAAACATGTACTTTGTTGTGATTGGCCTATCTCTGTCAGAAATATGAAAGAGCTGGGGTCATTCAGACAAACAGAAGTCACAAGCACTCCTGAAATACGTAACAGCTATTATAGGAATCCAAATGCGGTTACTTTTAACTTCCTCTCCCGTTGTGACATCACTACAGGAGCCACTTGCACATTAGCAGCAGAAAAACCTAAGAGAGACCTAAATATTTACACGCAAGCAATGGAAAAAGTGATTTTTAAAAAAAAAAATAATATTGCCACTTCATTCAATTTCAGATTAGGGTGAAGCGATGGGCCATTTGAGTGATCTGTATGATACAGACATCATACCCGACTCTGTGGTTGTCTCTCTTTGATGACGCCGGGATCTGATCCCCCTGCCGGGGCTGCTGGGTGGTCTCGCTTGAGCTGGAAGTGGATTCGTTCTCTCCGGTCCCCTCCAGCATGACCCGTCCCTGCTCCAGTAAAACAGTGAACAGCAGCCCGCGGCAGTTCCACGGCACCAAGCAGCGAACTGTCAGCGCCGTCTCCTGAGGCTGCAGCCGGCTGGCCGTCACATAGTCCAGTGCTGTGAGGTAGTTGAAGCCACTCATCATGCGCAGAAGCCCTCTGCCGCAGAGTGCCCGTACACAGCTGGATGGATGGGGGGCATTATGCTCAATCACGGCCTGGAAGTCTTCTAACGCCCCCTTGTGGTCGTCAGTGAGAAGCCGCGCATAGCCACACAGAACCTGCACGGTGTTCTGATAGCTCTGCTGACCTTGGGCCGCGGCGAGCTGGCTACAGATGGAAAGAGCCTCTTTGTGTTCCCCTCTGAGAAGGAGGCAGTCGGCCAGTCGCACCCGCAGCTCCCTGCCTCCTCCATCAGGCTCCAAATGGCACAGGGTCCGTAGCTGAGAGATCACGGGGTCCAGAAGTTCAACTCCCTCCATGGACCGCAGGTCTGGACGGACGAGGACCCTCTCTCTGTAGCCAGATAAGCCCCTCTCTGCCTGCTGACGGAGATGGTTGCGAGCCGCCGTCCCCGTACCCTGATCTGCAAAGAGCTTTTGGAAATAAATCCGGGCGCAGGCAGGGTGGCTCTCAAATGCCGCCCCCAGGTCCCTGCAGGCCTCTGCAGTCCGCCCGGCTGCCAAGAAGCAGGCGGCCGCACGGCTGGTCAGAAGCCTGGCTCTCCTCTCAGGCGTGTTTTGGCCTGCCAGTACAGCAGAGTATGCGTCCGCACTGTCCCCAAACTGGCCAGCGAAAAACAAATGCGCCGCTTGAAGTTCCTGAACTTCTCTGTTGCTTGGCGACAGAGCCATCAAAAACTCGATCATCGTGGAAGCATCGTCCTCTAGCGTCTCATTGTTCTTTGTCACAACTTCACAGTCACTTTGAAACATCAGAGTCGGATGCATGCGCAGTATTTGTTCTGTGAAGGCCTTCACTATTTTGTGGAGGTGCTGAGCTTGCCTGCTCTTCACCAGTGCGACAGTCTCGGATTTGTTGCCCTTGTAAGATTTGAGGTAAAACTTTAGCCCCTTGACACCGTGAGGCTCCGAGAACAAGCACGCCAGCCCACGAGTTATCTCCAGCACCACGCACGTCGAACCCTCCAGGTGAGGGCCTCGCTTCCCTTCAAGCAGAGCAGTGCAGCGGGCAAAAATCTCCTCACTGCCGTGGCCGCCGCTCAGAAGCAGAGACTCCATTTTGGAAATGGTAGCGGAGAGGTTGTTGGGGCAGAGTGTGGACAGAAACACCGCCGCTAGACCTTTATTAAGATTCTCAGCGGGCTGACTCTCTCCATGACTGTCAAGCCAACCTTCTAGAGTAGAGATCACCACGCCCAGGTTGGACTTCTCCAATTTCCGCAGGTGGGACAGAGCAGAGGTGGCGTGAATCCTGAAGGCGGACATGTAGAGGGAGGTCGCCTTCCCCAGCTCTCCAGCCTCAAGGAACTTGTCTCCATCCTCACATAGCTCTGAAACTTTGGCTCCAGGACAGGCCACAGCAGTCATGATAAAGCAGCTGGTCCTGTCTGATTTTCTCTCTTCAGCTGCTCACAGCAAAGATGTCACCTGATGGTTAGAAACAGGAAATGAGAATACAATATTGTTCTGTTTTTTTAATTTTTTTAGTTTATCAATTCTGAACATTCAGATCGTTAATTTGAATATTTGTGTTTCCTACTGTGACATTTCAAAGTGTTGGCATATAGGGAACAAAAAGTATGGAAAGCCTTTTGAGCATTTATTCGATACCCTTGTTATCAGATGTCAATTTCACACACTAGTTAACTAGTGAAAGCCAAAATGCTCACTAGTTAATTAGTTGAAGTCTCTTTTTTGTAAGTAACTAGAAGGGCGAAATGTCTACTAGTATTATGAGTAAGGGTTGTTTTTTTTATTATTTTTCTTGTTATATAGTGAGGTTCAGAATGAGTTACTAGTTAACTACTATGGACCAAAATAATACTAGTTTTGGTCCTTTTAACATCAAGGGTAAGGGTCAAAAGTCCACTGGTTTCTAGTAAGGGTATTTTGGACCTTATTAGTTAACTAGTAAGACTCAAAACAAGCCACCAGTTAACTATTCTACTATACTAAGATCCAAACTGTCCACTAGTAAGGTATTTATATTTTTATTTAGTGAGGGTATTTTGACCTTACTAGTTAAATATTAAGTCTATAAAGAGTCACTAGTTAACTGGTAAAGGTCAAACTGTCAACTTATAGTAAGAGTCGCTTTGCCCTTATTAACTATTTAGCCTAAAACAGAGTCACTAGTTAACTAGTAAAGGTCAGAATACCCACTAATATTACTAGTCTGGATCTTTTTGGCTTTACTATTTAACTACTGAGGTTCATTAAACCACTAGTTAACTAGTAAGTGAAAAACTCCACTAGTAATACTAGTAAAGATATTTTTAACCCTACTAGTCTGAAACACACAGTAAAACCGCTATGTGTTAATATAACACTTAAAGAGTTAATTTGAACTCTACTAGTGTTAACTGGTTAACTCTGTTATATTAACACCGGTAATTTACTGTGTAGTGTAACTAGTAAGTGTCAAATGTCTGTGAGGCATGCTAGTAAAGTTCTTTTTGACCTTACTACATAACTAGTTACAACACACATTCTTTTACATGTTAACTAGTAAGGTCGATATCGACCTCAGCTAGTTAACTAGTCAAGGATAAATTGATGACTAGTTAACAAATAATGGTAAAATCCTGAGTCCTGATTGGTTGATATTTTCTATTTTGAACTGCAGTGCAATAAGAAACCTCCTCCCCATCTCTTCAGTAGTATTTACTGGGACTATTATGACCAGTGGACATCTTGGCTTTCACTTGTACACTTGTAGCTCCATTAATTACTAACTACTGAGTTAGGAAGGGGCTGCAACTAGTTAACAGGTGAGCCTTGTAGTTTAGGGAAATTGATCTGATAGCATCATTGATATTGAATAAATGCTCAAAAGGCTTTCCATAAGAGGCTTTCCATAGGCTATGTGTTAGTTCCTATTTAGAATGAGGGTTGAGCCTCAAAGACTGATTGACTCAGTTTATTGTCGGATAGAATGAATGAAATGTCATTTTAAAAAAGCCCCGTGTGTGTGTGTGTGTGTGTGTGTGTGTGTGTGTGTGTGTGTGTGTGTGTGTGTGTGTGTGTGTGTGTGTGTGTGTGTGGTTGGATTCGTGTTCCCTCTGAGCTTTGCTTCTCCTACCTGTCTGTCTGCGTTGTCCACAGTAGCTACACACCACACCTGAACAACAGCCGAACTAAAGCTGCTAAAAGTCTGAATAAGTGACAGTTCTTTCTCTGCTGCAGAAACCCTGGGCCTCATTTCTGTAATTCAATCGCTCTCTACTCACCGTTGCCAAGACAACGCGGTGTATCCCCCCCCGTATTGCAAAAAAAAAAACTGCATCGGAGTAAATAATCATCAGATTGAAAAACAGAAAAAAAAACAACAAGATTAAAAAAAAGAAGAAAAAACGACCACCTTAAAAAGCTTCTTTTGACGGTATCAGGTCCTGCTGTTCCTTCTGTTGTCGGGACTGTCCTGTGAGCTCGTTGCCAATAGCAACCACTAACGCTGCAGCGTTTAGGACTTTTGATCGTCTATTCTATTTATAGCCGAGCTATTAATATAAATGGCTAATTAAAATGACATGTTATAGTCTATATACGTTGCGTTTATACTCAGTTAAAAGTACAATATATTTGTTGATTATTTTGTTAAAGACTTTTTCTATTGTTGTGCAGTGTAAATAAATTGCAGCCTTTTCCTCCTGACACCTAGAGGGAAACTTAGTTTTTACTTTATTTAAAGATAACTTAAGCGTTGGATGGTTGTAATTCCTTCCATCCTTCTTTCCTGCTGCCCTTGCTTTCTTTCCTCCTTCCTCCTTCCTCCTTTCCTTCCTCCTCCCCTTCTTCCCTTCATAACTTCTATCCTTGCTTTCTTGTTTCCCTCCTTATAGAGTGCACAAAATGAATACCTGGGTCTCAAGAGTATAAATTAGACATCACAAATATCATTTTTTCAAATAGGATTTTTATTTTATTTTGTATTCATGTAAAAACCTTTCAAATGTCAGCATGGAAAAGCAATATATGTTCAACCAGGATGCTGCATTTCTGTGCAGTCGTAAAAATGAACTTCACAGGTTAGCTGGCAGCATATCAACATGGTAACAAATGTTTATCATGCATACTATCATCACCCCAGGGTTCATTTACACATGATATCAGAATTTCAGGTGTTGTCACATTTCTACTTTGTATTTTTTTCTTTCTCACCAGGAGAAACGGACAATGCAGGGCAGCTGTCCTTTGTGCTGAAGCAGAATTTGCAATTCATGAGGTTGGACTAATCCACCTCTAATATAAAAGATACTCAAGCACCCTGCCTATTTCTTTGTGAGCTCTAAACTCAACGCCAGCTGTTGCTGTTCAAACACTCGGCCGACAGTCCCACCTTGTGGTCAAGAGTTTTACTCTTGACTTACTTTATCTTGACACTCAAGACTTTAGAAGTATACAACTCTGGAAAAAAAAATAAGTGAGCACTGCATTTTTTTTTTCTGAAATCAGCATCTCTACATGTATTTACAGTCATTCCATTCCGGTGTCTGTTGAATTCCAACACATGCATTACTCATTCTACTTAGAGAGGTACCAGGAGTGGAATAAAGTCACCCAAAGAAAAATGGTAAAGACTTGTGGAGAGCATGCCAAGATACAGGAAAGCTGTGATTAAAAATAAGGGTTATTGCAATTCATTGCAAGGCATTCCAAAAAAATGATTTCTGAACTCATCTTAAGTGTAAACATTAGTATTATGTTGATTTAAGATGAATTTGATCTTGTTTCTTTACATTGTTCAAAGTCTGAAAACACTGTATCGTTTTTTGTTAATTTGATAATTTTGATAATATTTTATTTGGAATTTGGGGCAAATGTCAGTAGTTAATACACTCAAACAAAGGTGTTGCTTTTGTCCAAACACATACCTATAAATAGTAAAATTACAAAATTATAATTTTGCAGTGGTCTCTTATTTTTTTATCCAGAGCTATATGCTGTCATACATTTATATACCATATTTGAATTCCTGACATTTTCAATATGATAAAATCTGCTCATTGAGCTTTGTAATAAACAATATTTAGAAATGAGTCATTTCGGAGTATTAAAAATAATAATACAAAATATATTTACATGCATGTCTTAAAACCAGAAACCAACAGTCATTATTAAATCCTAATAACTCGGAAAGTCCAAGTCCTTTACCGGACAGTAACTGAATCAACACAAAAAAAAAAAAAATCTCAAAGTGAGATACACCAACACCACAAGAGGAAACCATCAGGATAAAATATGTGGTGAGGAAATACCCAGCCCCATCGTGACACCATTTCTCTGCAGGAGACAGAATATCTGAGCCGTGGGGATTTCTGTCTGATTCCTTTTGCGAGGGTGACCAGCAAAAGTTACACCCAGACGAGATGAAAGAGATGATGGCTGTGGTAAAATCATCATAGATGTACACTGGAATGTTCACTGCAACACTTAAAACTAGAAGAGCCTTTTTTTTTTCTTTGACCAGTCAAATCAAAGCTGCATAATTTATCTGAAGTACTGGAAAAAAAATAAATCGCGTGTGCTGCTTTGGAATCCGACAAAAAAGGAAGCATTTCCGACCACACGTACACAATATCAGAGTCACACATTTTTACGTGTTAAACCACAGTTCTCCAACTGTTGCCCTTTACATGAAGACGTTGCATGGTTACATGACGTGCGCATTGAAGCAATATCACTAGGAGGAGGGGATTTCCTGACTTCTGCCTCCCCTCATATTTAAAGAACATTCAGAGCTCCCTGAATGTTAACAGCCCATGAGATGTCCCTAAAGATTACACCTTGCCGTCAACATGCTTCGGAGGAAGCCAAGCTCGAGTTACTGTAAACCTGCAATCTATTGCTTTCTTTTCCAATTAAAGTGTTGATTTTGATCAGAATAAAAGTCAATGAATATATATATACGATGACACTGTCACTGTCTTAATTCGATTGAATACAAATTTTATAAACTGGCAATGTGTTTGAATATGTAAAATATTTTTGCGTCCTTCTGTGTCAACGATATGTAGAATTTTAACTGCTAACATTTTAACTCGTCCTATAAAAATCACATGAAGAAGACCAATTTCTGGTGAGGTGATCACATGATCAGTTGTGTGGTGCCATCTTGCTGCACGCAGGTCCCGCTCCCTTTCCAGGAACTTAAAGTTTCTATTCCTACACACTTCTGCCCATGATTGAAGCACATTGTCTTTGTTTCCATGGTTTCGGCCTCAGCCTCGGGTGTCCTGCGTCGCTCCAGCAACGCTGGCCGTGGAGCCGGCACAGGACGTGAAACCTTGCGTCGACTCAGGCCACTGCAGCTCCTCCAGGCTTTCCTGCAGCAGCTGGGCACAGCCGGATAAATTCATGTTGTTCAAGGCAAAGAAGATGTCGTTCAGGCTGGCCGTGGAGCGCTGGCTCCACAGCCTCAGCATCTGGTATTGCCTCTCGGTGAAACCCAGGCATGGGCCAGCCTCCATCTCCACCCGATCCAGCTGCTGGTCGGCCACGGAGAGCAGCCGCAGGAACTCCTTCCACCTGCGGACAGGAACCTCCCTAATGATCGCGTAGAGGACGATGGCTGGCCAGTGTTCGGATTCATCCTTTTGTCTAGCAGCTGGAAGAGAATCAGGAAGTCAAAAGATGCTGGGGTAAATGTTCTGTGTTGTCTGTCCAATGTGCTACTGCTTATCAACATAAAAGGGTTTTTCCCTATGCAATTCAATGTACATCTCTGTATGAAATCTATATATTCTTCGGTCAGCTGTGACCATAGATTAAAGATCAAAGGTCATCAAGATCCAGAAGAAGCAGAAGAGGAGGAGGTCAGTGATTGACTGATGTTTATCTGATGTCTATATGTGAAAATGATCCGGTACATATAGAAGTGTAAATAAAGGTTTTTAGATATTAAACCCTATTTGAAGAATTTTTCCCAATGAAGCAGTCAAAAATAAGACAAAAAAGTCAGCCTAATATTTTTCTGCCTGGGATCTTCACCGTAGCTTCCATATGATTTGTGCAACGCGTTTGACATCCAATGCCTCAACAATTAGTTGATTAAACAATTAGTTGCCAACTATTACATTAATCATCACTCAGTTTGATAAGTGATTTGTGTCATTTAAAAATAAATCCTGGTTCTCTGGTTTTAGCTTCTCAAATCTGACCATTTTCTGTTTTTTTTTAGTCTTCTATAATGGTAAACTGATGATCTTTGGGTTGTGAATTTGTGGTCAAAAAACGAATTAATCAATTGTTTCAATAATTGATAGATTAATCAACTATCAAAATAGTTGTAGTTGCAGCCTTAGTTCTGAACATTACATTGCATTTATTTTTAAAAGCCATTGCTGGATGGATTTAAAAAATTCCGAAGCGTGTGGACTCTCAAGGCTCCATATTTTTAGTAAGTGTAAGTAAAAGCTGGTGAATCAGAATGTCTCTTAAGAAGAACTCACTGTTTCTGCCCCTTGTTGAACAAATGGGAGCTTAATATTCTTTTTACGCTGTATACTGAGTCTGATCATTTTTTTTTTGTTCTTATTGGCAGAAAATAATGACTAATGTATAGTTCTTATAGGAAATAAAAAAATAGTCTCATGGATATTCTGTGAATGACAGTGGAATAATCAATGTGGCTTCACAAACATGTCACTCTTAATTTTTTTTCAACTAATGGGAGTTCAAAGGGGTTCAAACGTTACGTAAGAGGATGCAAATTACTCAAAGTTCACAGTGACATGCAGCCACTATCTGATTCACTGTTTCCCCTGATTTTCAAAATGTTGACTGACGTCAAAAGTGAGGGTTGTTTTCCAGTTTCCACCCCAACAATATGAGCTACATCGCTGAGTGATCGCTGATAAACAGCATGCTAAACAGTGGTGAAAAGGGCCACTACAGTGTATGTGAAGCAGAAATAGTTAGCAGTTAGCAGAGATAGTCTCTCACTATCATCTCACCACATTGCAGTCACAGCTCATGACACCTCCAAGCTGACTTTAATAAAGTGGTTCACGCTTTTCCTTTTTTTTTAAAATTTTATTATTGATAGTAGTAGTTCTAGCAGCTATGACAGTAACATTATCATGAGAAATGCGACCATTTTAAATACAGGGTACCATTCCTATCACTTTGATTATTTTCTGGTCTATGCCAATGAGTTCAGAATCCAAGATTCAGATTTGAGCTTGTATACGCTGATGATATGGCTCTCTAAGCCTGTATTCTAGTCATGACTTACAATTAATTTCTCTTGAGGCTTAGTAATACCAAAGCAATTGTCTTAACCAGTCAACACTACATTTCAGACTTTTGTCAACCCTGAACCATTATCAGGAACCCTGTTGGACAGGACTCTCATCTCATGTTCTTCTGCTTTATCTGAGGTGGGGTCGCAGGGGCAGCACCTTCAGCAGGAAAGCCCAGGCTTCCTTCTCACTAGCCATGTCGTCCAGCTCTTCCGGGGAAACCCCAAGGCATTCCCAGGCCAGTCGAGAGATATAGTCTCTCCAGCGTGTCCTGGGTCTTCCTCGGGGCCCTCCTCCTGGACGGTAGCACTCAGAACACCTCACCAGGGAGGCGACCAGCAGACATCCTCACTAAATGCCCAAGACACCTCATCTGGCTCCTCTCGATGTGGAGGAGCAGCGGTTCTACTCTGAGCTGCTCCTCCCAAACGACTGAGCTTCTCACCCTATCTCTAAAGGGGAGCCCAGCTACCCTGCTAAGGAAACTCATTTCAGCTGCTTGTATCCACAGATCTCATCCTTTCGGTCACTACCCAAAGCTCATGACGATAGGTGAGGGTAGGAACGTGTATTGACTGGTAAATTTGAGAGCTTTGCCTTCCGACTTAGCTCCTTCTTCACTGTGCAAAGATAATTGGAACACACAAACCCCTCCACCCTGGTAAGGTGGCAACTCTAAGGTGGCTGTTGAACAGGTTAGTAGTCACTCATATAGATAACCATATAGATTATGTTTACATACAACAATGCAGGGGTCATAACTTCTTAATGACTGTAAATGGTGTATAAGACTCTGATGGAAATCAAGTTGTCTTTTATAGTGACATGTGGATGTCAAATATAAAGAGTGTTAATATGGCCAGTAAAACTATAAAGAAACCACAGATGCAACTAAGCAGAGGGAAGTATCACGAAGAAAGCTCTTGACATAACAAGCGGTTTGTCACAAGCACAGTTAACATGTTAAATTATTAAATATATATTACCATGGCCACTATTGAACTGCATTTGAATTGCCAATCATTAAATTCCAAGCTATCCCAGTTTCTGTTTTGCTAATGTCTTTTTTGTATAGTTGTTTTCTATTATTGTCTTATTTGTAATCCATGGTGACTATGGAGAAGCCAAAGATAATTTACTACATTGTTGGTAATAAAGTAAAACAAAAATTAGAAGATAAGCCACCTTTGATCTGCCATTGCTCCATTGCATAATTAGCCCATCACACCCACATTGATATATCTCATCTGTCATCTAATGTCTGTGCAATTTCTAGTAAATTAACGTAAAACATAAGAATCAAAATGACATGGTGACATTTTTAATATTGCACATCCATATTCCTTCTGGCTCTATATTCTGCTCATGTTTTGATCTATACCTTAGTAATCATTAATTTTTCAACATATCCTTCGTCATTCAGATCATGCATCACAGTAGGAAAGAAACATTGAAGTCAAACTAATATATTTAAATTAAGTTGCTATGTAACATACTTGCTTTGAAATCGAATACTTATTCTTACCTTTGTGTTCAGTGGCTGTCACTGGAAGATCGATGTGGTCTGGACGTCCTGTACTCTGACTCAAACTCATCATGGGAGTTCCCTCAGATATGTTCAATGTCTTGTAAGGGAATTGCAACAAAAGAAGAGGTCAAATTTGTGTTTGTTAGAGTAAAATTCTTCAGTAACGATCTTGATAATGTGTTACAGTTTTGATTATTGTTTCACATTTGGATTAAGTGAAATCATTAAGCTTTTTTTTTCACCAGGCCCTGTGACTAGCGCTATCTGAACGAACACATGAGAACCAATTACATACCAGTGTGGTTAGGCTGCAGCCATGATGACTGGGTTGTTCTGTAGAAGGAAAACAGATATTATCAGTAAGCTTCCGGCTGAACATGTCAAAAAAGCATGTTTAAAGTCACTTCAATTTCTGTAAAAAGATTTTTTTCTTTTGCTATAACAACCAAACTACTATATTCGTAAGCCATGCTGTTGCTTTACAAATCCGCGTCTACAAATTTGGAAACCATTTTCTCAAATTACAAAATATGTGATTATATAAAATTCTTAAAATACGTATTTAATGCAATTAAATAAGAAAAAAACTAATCCATAAAATGAATATGTATGCATATATACCATATGCAATTATTAAAAAGTGGAACTTTAGTTATAATTTAAGAGCTCAGACTATGAATCTACAGGCCTGTATTTTTCTTAATCTGGGGTTCTATATTGTAATGTGTTTGCAACATTTACAGTTTAAACAATACAATGAAAAATTTAAAAAAAATGCTGAAATGCAAGTATAATTGCTTGTACAAATGAAGATTTTATGATCGGTGGCCACATTGGCATAAGACTGACCAGCAGGTGGTCCTACAACGCAAACGCAGACCAGAGCTAGTCAGGAGGTAGCATTAGCGTTTCCTGTTACACCGGTGCAGCAGCACCTAAAGGGAACAGTGTGTGTGTGTGTGTCTGTGTGTGTATGTGCGAGAAATACGAAGGCTTATTATTTTGTCATTTGCATTACAAGGAATAAAGAAGATGGTGTCGGCTCTAAAGGAGCTCTGTTGCCACTGCTTTTATTCCTAAACTGCGCCTTGACAAATGTATGAAGTGCTATATTGATGTTATTATATACACCATGAACACATGTAACTTGTAATGTTATGAAAATGATAGTATACAACACAGTCAACAGTCAATCAGCAAACACTAATGATGAAAAACCAAGCCCCGAAAACTGCGGTTCCTTGAATGGACGCTTGAGGCTGCCTCCAAAAGCCAGTTAAACCCCATAGACCTTCATGTTAAAATGCCCAGCTTTACAGCAGTCATGCTTACAGCCTGGTTTGAAAACATCAGTGTCTAAGAAAATGGGAATGTGCAACAAGTTTGATGTCTGCAAGATTGAAAAAAACAAAGCAGAGCATGCAGAAGACCTGGATTTTGACCTGCAGGGAGGATTTCTACATATACTTAACCTCAAGTTCTGGAACCATGACCATATTTAACATAGATATCTGATATTATAACAGCATATGAATAAGAGAAACATCTTTGACAAGATACCAAACTTTAAAAATCACTAAAGTTTCACTACAAGGTGTTTCTAGAAATGTTTAACCAAAGAAATTTAGTTAATGTGCTAATTTACGTAAATCAACTCAGTGTTTTTGTTATGGGATTATTGTTACAGGTACTTGATAATTCATTCATTCATCTTCTACATCCGCTTATTCCTCATTAGGGTCGCAGGGGTCTGCTGGAGCCAATCCCGGCGCATTACAGACGAGAGGCAGGGATACACCCCAGATGGTCACCAGCCTATCATGGGGCACACACACACCATTCATACCTAAGGACAATTTAGAGTCTCCAATTAACGTAAGCATGTTTTTGGACTGTGGGAGGAAGGCAGAGAATCTGGAGAACATGCAAACTCCACACAGAAAGGTCCCAAACCCAGGACGTCTGGAACCTGCGACCTTCTTGTTGTGAGGCAACAGCGCTAACCCCTGCACCACATTTTATAATTATAATAGCTAATTTCAACCATTTTATATAATTCAATCCAAATATCGTCATATTTAATATGCTAGTTATGTACATTCTATGAGACGTTACCGTTCAAACTGTCCTCAGCAGGCACCAGGTCTTTGTTCCTTCTGCAGCAGAAAAAATATTCCTTGTCTCCATAAAGGTGCATAAGTACTCCGATTAAGCCACAGAATACCACAGCAGTCATCATTACGAGAAAGATGAGAAGCAAATTCCACTCTTCTGTGGACACAAAGAAAGCATGATATAACTAACAATCAGCAATTGTGACATAATTTTGTCAGAAAACCTGCTGATGAATATAGCATGTGATGAACTTGAGTCATGTTTAAGATGACCACATATGGTAAAACTACAAAACCTCAAAGTTATTCGTTCATGTCATTCTGTCTGATATTACTTGTTAAAGGAATCTGAGTATTGAGAACTCACTGGATGTTTTCTTGTTACCTATAAGTTCAGTCACAGAAGGATTGTTGAAAGTGATATTTGGAGTCGTTTTAGTGGAGACAGTAACAGCTGGAAAACATTTGCTCTTGCAGTCGTTCAAACATTTTCTGAAAAAAGAACATATATGACAATATAAAGAACAGAATATGATCACAGGGATCTACTGGAGCCAATTTATAGTCAATTATAAGTCGGTTAATTATGGATATATCTGAGTCAGTTTATACCCATATATATAATATACTAATAGCTTTGATGATATTGTGAACTCACCCAGGGGGGCAATTCTTTTTGACACCTGGGTTAAAAAATAAAAACATAAACAATATGAGTCTGATAATTAAAAAAAAAATACAAAAATGAGAATGTATTTAATATAAATAAATAAATGAGTTACAGTATCTCCTTTAATTTGTCTTTGCTTACCTTCGCAATCACTATTGGGGCATGACAGGCAGTGCCTGTTGTCGTTATCACCTGCGTTGTAGAATCCCTCTTTACATTCACACACCACGTCGCTGCTAGAGGAGCAGCCCGTAATTTCCTTCTCGTTAACTGGGGGAAATTAAAAAAAACTATGTTTCTGTCTCAATTCACAGCCTTAACCCACATTGCTGACAAGGCTAAATCTGTTCCATGACAGAACGAAACTTTCAGACAAGATCCCATTTAACCTGAGTATTGTCTTAGCTTTGTAAAAATAGGAACGCTACACATTTATAATTTAACGTGTTGCCATTATCCAACAAAACCTCTAATTTCATTGAGTGTACAATAGCGCTGCAACTAATGACAGTTGGTTAATCTATTGATTATTGGAATAATTATTCAAATAGTTGTTTCATAAAATGAAGTAAAATGTTGATCAATGTTTCCTAAAGCTGAAGATGCGATCTAAAATGTCCTTTTTTATCCAGACCAACAGTCTACAACCTGAAGATCATCAGTTTACTATTATAGAAGACTAAAGAAAATAATCAGAGAAGCTGGAACAAGAGAATTTGGAGAATTTTCTTTATAAAAAACACTCATATAGATTATTGAATATCAAACGAGCTGGCGATTAATGTATTAGTTGGTAACTAATCGATTAGTAGACGAATTGTCGCAGCTCTACTATATCTAATCTCAGACAATAAAAGATGCAAGTCAATGTTAACCACAACACAAAGCAGGAGAAATGATTAAAAAAATAGAAATGTTCAGACAATTTCCCATAGAAATGTATATGTGACACTTACTACCGCATGGGTTGCACTTGAGACATGTGTCCTTGGTGTTTGCAATAGCTGTGAATGTGTGAGCTCCACATTCTTTACACCTGAGCTTGAGCTTTGAATTGTTACAGTATCCGTATTTATGATATCCTGGAAAACAGTGGAGAAAGGAGCTGTGTTAATATATATATATATATATATACACACAAATGTTGTCACAACTTGTTATGTGACAACACGGTGGTGCAGGGGTTAGCACTGTTGCCTCACAGCAAGAAGGTCACAGGTTCAAGACCTCCTTGGTCCTGGGTCTGGGACCTTGTCTGCGTGTCTGCGTGGGTTTTCACCGGGTACGCCAGCTTCCTCCCACAGTGCAAAACATGCTGAGGTTAATTGGAGACTCTAAATTGCCCATAGGTGTGAATGGTGTGTGTGCCCCATGATAGACTGGCTGGGATAGGCTCCAAGCAGACCCCTGCAACGCAAATGAGGAATAAGCGGGACTTACCAGGTGGGCACATATCATAACATTCACTGTCTTCTTCTGTCCTCTCAGTATAACTCTGTCCGATGGAAAGGAAGGCAAGTATCAGTGAGAAAGTCTGAAACAAAAAACGAGGTTATAATCATAATGATCTGTGGTACTGTGAGGAGAGGAGGCTGCTGGTGATTCAACCGACGCCTCCAACACTGCAGCTGCTCTCAAGCCATCGTACAATGCTGTAGCGATGCAGTAATATGGCTGAATACGTACTCTTGTCATAAAAAAAGCATATTGTGTTACATCCTCCAGCCAACGCGTCTGGAATGGTCCTGTCTTTTCTCAGATCGCAAACACAGATCTGAAAACAATTCCTATCCTCATTAAAAAAAAGAAAGTGTTGCTGCTAGTTAGATGGAGCCTATGACGTACTGTCAACTGTAATAGTTCATACCTGGCGTATATTGACAAGGAATTAATCACCCCATTTGCAATTTAGGGCAAAATTGTATTCCAATTGTACATGGATGTGGGTTTATTTCATTTCTTGAACTGATAATTACAAGAATATTTTGAATTGAAGATTAAAAAACCTGGTATGATCACCTTTTTTACAGAGTTAACTCTGCCATCCAGTGACAAAGAAAGGAGTGATCACCGCTTAATATCTTGTTTGAATCAGGGTTAATTTGGATGGTGAAACAAATTGCTATGTATTTTGACCAGAGAAACCTGTAAATTAGGTTATTAAATGTCAAGACTTCATTGGCACCAGAACTGCAACACCAGGATGACAGAGAACCCCTTTAATTCAAATACATTCCGTTCATTAAGGCTTAATGTCAACTGTCAACTGAGACCAACTCAACTATGAGCAAAGTGAAACACTGAGATCTTACAGATGCACCGTATCTGTCTCTGTATCAGTTCTCAGCAAATCAAATACTAGAGTCAAATACTGAGACAAACTGTCTCCAGAACAGTTATAAATAGTTGAATTATTACTTACCAAGACAAAGTCCATGTTAGAAGATTACACCTTGAAGATATTCAAGAACCAACTTGAAGAGTGTGAGTTTCTCTCATTTGAAGCAAACGTATGATCAACACAACATCACCAGGCGAGGACGGACAGTCACAAATTTAACTAACAGGAAGACGCACTTTAACTTCAAGCCATGTTTAGAGTTCCTTTGAAGCTGAGTCAAGCACAGTGTTAAAGGAAGTCTGTGTGTTTCTGGGTGAGTACTGACTGTTTTTGGAGTCTTCAGAGAAATTGCTCTAAGAACAGGAAACACAATGAGATCATGAACCGTGCTATGGAACGCCACTAGTGTCGCATTTCTTTTGTGCCTAATATTTCTGTACAGGCACGCGTCAGTAATCACAAGTTCCTGTGGTGTCTGAGGGTAGAACACGTGACACGCATCCTGACCTGGCACCTCAGTTATAAAACAGCCAGTAAAGATCTATATCAAAAGTGAGTGTGTGCACAAAAGCTGTTGTCAAAAACTGGTCAGATTTATAAAATTGTGTGCATGCATGAGTAGGGGCATATTTCCTGTTATAAAATTCAAAATCAACCTGAAAAGTGTGCACAAGTGGACCTACAGTACATTCTCACAATTAACAGTAATACTGTTAACACATCTTAGTGGGTGAAAATATCTTGTTTTTGATATAATGTATCCAATACTGAGTCAAACTATCAGTGTGACACTAGCGTCATTGCTCTTCAAATTCTCTGAATTTCTCATACAGCTTTATCCTTAACTTAAAAAATATTAAAGATAATCTATAAAATAATTTCTTGTTAAACCTAACCAGGTTTTAAGTTTTGACCATGATATATGTTGAGAAAATACAAATAAAAAGACAAAATATGTGCTACTAAGAAGAAAAAAAAAATCAAAGCTGATTAATTTTCAAATGAGTTTTAAAAGAATTTTCAAATAATTCATTTTCAAATAAATTTACCATAAATGCCCAATGTGGCATGTATCATTACAGATCTCTGTCATTAAGAGTTAGTGTTTTTAAAAACAGTGCACGTATTGTACTGAAGCTCCAATATACATTCCAAATATGAGTTTTCTAACTAAATGAGCAGTGGCAGTCAACATTACTATATAACATTATACATAAAAAAATAAAACATTATAGATATTCACCTACAGCCTAGAATGCTGGTATTTTACATTTAGCCTACCTGAAGCCCAAATGCCTCTATATTATTTTCAGACTAGCTACTTAAAACAAGTATTGCCACGTCTAGGAAAGGCAACAGGCATTGGATATTTATATCTTTATATATTTGTTTCCTTCTTTGGCTCAATAGATAAATCACTACGTACTCTTCAAATTATTCATTCAGCCATTTGAATTAGGTTCCCGCAGCAGGCACAGGCAAAAGAACCAGCTCCTCGTAGGACCACACATGGGTCGAGATGATGCGTTATTGGAAGTCGGAACTCGGCGCTCTGAACTACATAACATCAGAACTGAACGCTTCCCAGCTTAAAAACTGGGATATTATTGAATACAGAATAAAAGAGAAATGATATTAATGGACTGAAAGGAAAACCCCAACGTTTGTACTTGTATAGATGCTAGATTTCAGTGCTTCTCTGACTTCAAACTTCCAATTTAGACGGTGTTAACCCTAACCCTAACCCGGTTCTTCGTTGAAGAAACACAGTGGCGATCAGTTTCTCCTGATTGTCGACTTGCGTAGGGACATTGTGGGAGAGGGGGACAGATCGGTGTCACTGTAATTGTGCGGGGGACATGTCTGGGTGCTATGGGTTAAAATAAGTTTAAATTGTTTGCCTTTTTATTTTAATGCTGTCTATTTGTCTCATATTTTGATCATTTTATCCAAATTTTGGGAAAAATTTGAAATACGTAAGCTGCTAATGAAATAATTCAAGGTAATTCTACTCAAATTGTACTAAAGACTATAATATTATTAATATTATTAATATTACATATTTCCCCCAGATAAGATTTTTTTGCAGTGTGACTTAAATGTTTAAAGTGCATCTATATTAAATGAAATCCTTTTGCTTTTGTAAATACCAACTTTTTTGTAGGAACTATCTTTAAATATCTGTCAAGCCCCATTTTGCTGGTACCCAACAGTTATAAATGAAGCCCCAGGCATTTATATGAAACCCGGTGACATGGTATTGTGTAGGTATTCCATGTTTAATGAATCATAAACTAGATGATGATGTGTTCCTTTCAGAATGACTATGGTGGTTTGTTTTATTAATGGCTTCAAAGAATGCGAATAAACTTTAATTTCCAGGAGCTAATGTTCCTTGGAATGTAGTTCAGGTTACAGAGTTTTGCTAGCTTGTTTTGCTACGTCATCATCTTGACTTTGTGCTAGCTAGATTACTCTTCAAAACTTTAGGATCACTTAGAAGTTTCCTTACTTTTGAAAGAAAAGCACTGTTTTTTCCAATGAAGTTAACTTTAAACTAATCAGAAATACACTCTATTCATTGCTAATGTGGTAAATGACTATTCTAGCTGCAAATGTCTGGATTTTGGTGCAATATCTACATAGGTGTATAGAGGCCCATTTCCAGCAACTATCACTCCAGTGTTCTAATGGTACAATGTGTTTGCTCATTGCATCAGAAGGCTGATGTAATAACATCATAACATTTTACAAATCATGGTGGTAAATAAAAGTGTGACTTTTCATGGAAAACACAAAATTGTCTGGGTGACCCCATCCTTTTGAACGGAAGTGTAAATGTCTCAAAGAACTTCAGTTCAAGTTCCATTTTTACTGGAAAGTTGGGATTTCCAAGTTCTGAGTGTCTGTTCTACAAAGAACAGCTGCTGCAAAGTATTGTTCAACGTGTTTATATAAAAACGCTGCTATGATATTGACATGGGCTAACAATAGCTAACAATAGCCTGTGGGCATGGTCATTTAACTGGAACTCGGCTTTAAGTCAGCTGTGACATCATTCCCTTCTCCAACATCTGAGGAAAACAAAATGCAGCACTAGAGTGAGTGGAGGTGGAGGGTGGCACTGACAATATGTGTAACTACGGGACCAACCAATAAAGAATTCAGAATAGCTTCTCTAGAGCTAAAGGAAGATTTGAAAAAAACGACTCAAATCATGAAAACAATTTTTAAAAAGCCATAACTCATTCAACGATCGTATCAACAATCTGGCAAATCAGGTTGTGACCCCTGCTCTCAGTAATCACACGTTCTTAAAGTGTGAAACATTGACGGTCCCGCAGTCAAGTGAAAAGTGACACCAATGCTGTTCCATATGCACCCGCACACTCAACTCTTGGTGATAACGTCAGTACATGAACAACAAGTTCCTACATCTGCTTCCTATAACATAACCAGGCCAGACAGAATGACAGATGGACATGAGAAAATGTGTGAATATATTTATCTTGATTTGTCTATTGTAAACCTTTATTAAACTATATTAAAGGTCTTGTATTGTACACATGTCCTGGATTTTATTTTAAGTTTCGATATCCCTAACAAGATATAATTGTGGTCTTAAGTATCAAAAATGATCATATTATAGTCTTGTTATGTATATACACAGTACATGGAGCTCTGTTATCAATGATAATAAATAAATTACCCATTTTACTCCACTAAAGGGGCAGCCTGAGATTTTTGTGGATGATGAATTCCACTATAACAACAGGATGTAATGGCATATGTCCTGGCAGAGGCCACTTGGAAGAATAAAGGGAAAGTGGGCAGGAGAGGATCTATCCCATTTTCTCTGCACCATGGTACTCTTGGTGATTTTTCACAATGGAATTCAATGTAAATATGGTACATGATAAATTTACAAACCAGTGGGAAAATAAGTGAAATCCTATTCTAATCATTTGAAACCATACAGGTGGCAAATTCATTAAATGTCCCCGTTAATACAATACAAATGCAAACATTTTTAGGCAAGGCAAGGAGAGTTTATTTGTATAGCACATTTCAACAACAAGGTGATTCAAAGTGATTTACAATTGAACAACAGTTGATTAAAAAGGGATAATTAATTGTTTAAAAACACCCAAAATTAAAAACAGTTAATTTAACTGGGGAATTCAAACAAGAACAAAGTTACAGTGCAGTGGAAAATAATTAAGAAATGACATCAGCAGTTGTTTTGTTTTTTGTTTACAGCACAAACTTGAGCCAATATTGATTTGCAGTAGTATTCCATCTAATACGCTTTGCTTCAGTTTTGGCAGCTGGTGATGTTCCACTTCTGAAAATTGTGAAGAATGAACAGTATTATTTCTGCACTGGTTCTGTCCTCCATTTCTCCTTAATACAACTTTATTGACAGTTTACACTGAAATAATTTTGCATGTCTCGGCTGTTCCCTTTAAGACAGCCATGACAATCATCACACCATATCCTCTGGATTCATGTATCATTTAGCAACACACTGGCACACTCATTAAGCAACAGGATTAGACATATAATGTATAAAACGTATAAAAGATGTATAAAATAATTACTTAGCCTCCGTATTTAAATTGAGGGACTCTATATTGCCTATTAACGTTAGTATTGTCCATTTAAATCATGCGAGGCTTAAGTGTGTATTCACGTGAGGCAGGATGATGCTCTAATTTCATATATGAATGAGACAAAATTATGAAGATATGGGACTCAAGGTTGCAAGGTGACTGAAATCGGTATGAATCAATTCAGTTTTAATTTCAAGTTTTAGATTTCTTCATTTAAAAACCCTGTCTATTTCATGGTATTGACACTGAATCTGGCTTGCATTGCAATTACTTTAAGAATTGGGAAGTAACAAGCTCTTTATTCAGCTAAATTTATCATTCAGATTCAGGCGTGTTCGCCAAAGACTGTGTAAAAATGACGTTGAAAAATGACGTTGCACCATGCAGAATGGAAGTGCACATAAGTTACTATAGTTACTATAAGTTAACAATGGTAAAACATAAACAGTGTGATTCTGAAAATTTCCAAAAACTACAGGGCTTTCTTTGGGGAGATTGTAATTTGTGATAATTGAGCCTGAATATGATGCTGTGAATCCCGATATGTACTTTACTTTGTTTTCACTTACCTTACTAGCTTTACCAGTCGGGCATGACCGGCAGTGCCTGTCAGTGCTTCCAGAACCTGCATTGTAGAATCCCTTTTTACATTCACACACCACATTACTGGTAGTGGAGCAGGGATGAACTTCCTTCTCGTTCCCTGAGAAAACACAATGTTTCTGACTCAGTCCACAGCATTAACACACAATGCTGACAAGGCAAGCATAGGACTTTCTGTACAACAGAGTTGGGAAAATGTGACTCAAGATTATTTATATATATTATTAATATAAATATATATTCCTCATTACTTTAGTCAGCACACAACTAATTATCTTATTTAAAATTCTACTATGAAATTAACTCCCGATTGAACACACCTTGATGCTGATGTCAGTTGGAAAAAAAAAGTTTATCATGTTTTTGTTGTTGTTGTTTGTTTTTTGTCTTAAAATAGACCAACTCCAGTCCTGGTGAAGGCTTGTGTTCCAACCAAGGAATTACCGGATTCTGCTGCTAATCAACCACTAGAGCCCTTGCTATGGACCTTCATTAGTATAATCAGGTGTGTTACTGCTTGGTTGGGACAAGAGCCTGCACCCACACTGGCCCCCCAGGACCATAGTTTGACACCCCTGAATGATCAAGAGACATTTTCATGTTTTAATTGTTTTAGTGTTCATTGCTATGTGGCAACACAGTGGAAAATAATGAAATCAATGTAATAAACAATGTGCAATGTACAAACAATGTAATAAAAAAAGTTTCAATTGTAATAACATTGTAATAACATTGTACAATGTGTCAAATATAATGAAATGCAATGTGGGAAAGAACCACAATGTGCTATTGCTATAGTGTGTACACTAATGTCACTGCAATTAACATTCAAATGTGTATTTGTCAAATTGATGGATCTGAAAACATAAATATAATATTCTACAGAATTACATTTAATTGACTAGAAATTTTCAACAATATATTATCTTCATGAAGTGCAGACAATATCCCATAAGCCGTATGTGTGTTTTATCAATAACCATAATTAGTATTTAAATAAGATACTTACTGCCACATGAGTCACACCTAAGGCATTTCTGTATGAAGTTTCTTATAGCCGTGAATGTGCCAGGTTCGCATGTTTTGCAATGATGCTTTAGAACCGGACCATCACAGTCGCCGTCTTTATGATATCCTGGAAAACAGTGGAGAAAGCAGCTGTGTTAACAGGCGATAATGATATATATAAATGTACATCAAGGTACTTTTTCATAATACCTACCAGCTGGGCATAAATCATAACATTCACTTGTTTGTCCTGTCGTCTCAGTAAAATTCTTTCCAATGAAAAGGAAGGCAAGTATCAGTGAGAAAGCCTGAAAAAAAAGGTTATAAAATAAATAATAAAACAAAAAATCTGTTGCAAAATCCGTCTGATATTTGTAGACACAGTATCTCTTCCCACTGCAGCTAAATGTGATCTAAGGGAGATCCCTCTAAGGGAGATGGAGTTTTTTTTAAACATTTATTAAAGAGTAAGAAAATTCATCAAAGAGAATTACAAAGTGTTATAGTAATAAACAGCAAGCTGGTTGCAGACCTCAGCACATAAAGTGCACCAGAGAAAAGATGCAGCATGCTGAACACACACATAAATTATGCACCTTAGGTTACTGATAACAGTAGCTCAAGAGAGAGGAACGGTCTGTACTGTCCTCTCACAGAGTAGTTCAGCTCATTACAGTCGCTAGTTTTCATGAAACCAAAAGTTTCTAGTCAGGCTTGAGCCCGGTACTTTACTATAGCCATGCAACACTACAAATTGAAATCAAAATATCACCATACTTTTGCTTCAAGAGATGGAGAGATTTTCTTTTTTAGACAAAATTCCTGACATGAACTTATCAGAATAATAAACAAAAAGATTGGGGAGTTAACTAGTTATAACTAGGATCCTGGACATAGACATACACATTTGAACTTCCCATCAAGACATTCTTTAACTGATAATCAGAATTATTACTTACCAAGGCAAAGTCCATGTCGGAAAATTAAACCTAGAGGTGAATAAACCAACTTAAAAGAAGTGGGAGGAGGTCTCATTTGAAACAAAAGTAGGATTAACAGGAAGAAGATATAGATTTCGTATGAAGCTGAGTCAAGCGTTTAAGGAAGTCTGCGCTTATGCTTTGGTGAATTCTGAGAAATTGCACAAGGAAGAGGAAACACATTGAGATCACAAAACCATGAAAGCCACTGGTATCACATTTCACCTACTTTTTTTGTCAAATGATACATTGTAGAAATAGTTTAAAGGAAGGAAGATTAAATTCATCAGAGTTGGATGTTACATGAACAGGGTGGAAGAAGAGCGGTTAGTGAATGGTGGATGATTGACAGTCAGTTCAACCAGCACTGTGAGCAAGGAATCAACATTTCTGAGGCCAAACAGCACTTAGGTTTGACACTATTTTCAGGAGTTGCACTATTGGAATTGATAAAGAAGGGGATAGCCATGGTTCTGGGAAGTAGTCAAAGTTAATAAAAAAAGAAACAGGCCATGGAGTGATGGTAAAGGAGAACAAGAATGGAGGAAAATATCAAAGCATGAAGATTCAAATTTCTGTAAAGTTTAAGGACAACAAGAAAGGCTTAAACCCCCTGAATGACAGAGCAATACAAACACCCTAAATATGACATGTATAAGCTATTGTATAGCTAAACACTGAAAATAACAGTGTTATCAGGTGAAGCAGAAACAACACACAACCAGGGATGAGAGAAGCATGTTTTTGTCCAACAGATAAAAACTTAAAAATGGTCCAGTTTATTTCCTTTTGTTACAGTGTCACTTCGTGTCACACACTTCAAGTGTTGGCCAAATCTGACCTTGTATTCATTCGCAAATTCAGCAACACCATCTGCTGTGGGGTCACACAAGGCTCAGTTCTAGGTCCATTGCTTTTACATCTATATTATATAATAATACAACACAACACAATTATATAATTATTTTACCACGATAGCATCAGCCCTGTGAATGACCTCATGATCAGTGACATTAAAGTTTAGATGACCCCAAACTTTCAAAAGTTCATCCTGGTGGCAGGCACTAGACATCAGAGAGGGGAGAGATGACCAGCGGCCTGCTGTGCCTTGACTATGGTCTTCAAAAATGGTCAAGATGATGAAGGTTGGTACTGACGCCCACTTTCCAAGCCCCTGGGCAAAGAGGATGAGGAGGTGGTGGAGGGCAGGGAAGCAGAACTGGTGCTCAGCAACTGGGCCCCTGGTCTTATAGAGACAGAGGCAGAGGACTCGGAGGGTGGCAACGCCAACCAATGTCTAAGACCTTGGGCTTATGTGGAGCTGCAGAAGGAAACCAACAATGAATCAAAAACAGGTTTAACTAGATAACAAAAAGAACTTCCAAGATTGAACAATAAGAAAAAAAAAACTCTATATCATTCAGGGAATTAACAACTTGGCACCCCTTGTGACATGCTCTCTGGTCAGAGTGACATAAATAATTCTTGAGTCACACAATGGTTGGACGTGCCCGTTGTTTGAACTTCCCATCAAGACATTCTATAACGGTTTAAAAACAGTTCCAAAGTAAATGTTAATGTTTATGTCTACAGTGTGTATTCTGCAGTTTAATACGTCATGTATGTCAAACATCAACTTGAACTGCATTCCAAAATGGTCCAATTTATTTCCTTTTGTTACAGTGTCACTTCGTATCACACACTTCATTTGACTATATCCCAGGTTTCGTACAGTGACAAAGTTACTACACTTTTAATAAACATTAACATTAAATAAAAATGAGCATAATTTGAATATATGAGGGCAATAAACCTTTAATTTTTAATTTAAAATCCTTCAGACATTAAAAGCATCCTTAAATGAGTGGTTTGTGATTTGTGAATTTGTGATTATAGCAAACAAAACATGATTTATGCCCACCTGGTAAGTCATAAGAACATGTTATAAGATTGTAACATGTTATATGTTAAACATTATGTCTTGTCATCAAAATATATTTAAAGAAAAAGTGTATGGATTAAGATTTATCCTCAGATAGATAAGCTATACAATAGCCTACATGATTAAAATGCAAAGTCCTGAATGAAATAGGATTGTACTACAGTGTCTCTGGACTTTGAGTGTGTGTGTGTTTCAAAAACACAGATGTCATAATGTTGGAAGTTAATCAGTCTTTCTCTTTCAAAGTCTTTATGAAGTAGGTCAGGTTGTCTGGTCATAAACAAGATGTTCAACTCATTCATCAGACCTAGAAGTCATCTGAGGCCTTCAAAGTGATTTATCTGTAGATTCATTTCCAAAAAGGGCCTGGTGAAGCCTTCTTGATTATTTCCGAATGACAGTCAGAAATCTCAGCTTTTGAGAGGTTGGAGGTCGGGGACCTGAGTGGTCTTTATCTCCTAAGAAACACATATCCTTTCATTGATGTTTCATCAAAACATACAAATGAGCTGTTTTCCTACAGTAATGATAGTGAGTAAACATCTTCGGTTGATGTGTAATCATTCCTTCATGATTCTTGCTCTGTCTCTCTGACTCAGCTACCTCTTACACATTTTGGCCTGGAATTGAGTGAATAAGAAATTCTCTAATTTCTAAAGAAGTTCCTCATCTTTTGTAAGACACAAGTATTCTGTTGGAGAAAAAACATATGGCAGTGTAAAAAAAAGTGAAAAAAATGTAAGACACTATTCCTACTCTGGTACTGTTGTACAACACATAATCTTGTGATAGTGAGTAAAACTCCTGCATTTAAAATGTAATTTTAACTAAATGTTTAGCTTTGTCTTTAAACAGTAGTCTGGAGTCCATATGAACACCAACATACTCCAATTCCAATGAAGTTGGGGCATTGTGTAAAATGTAATTGCAAGTTGTTGTTTTTTTCCTATAGTCAATCGAATACATTACGATTACAATATATTTAATGTTCAAACTGGTAATCTTTTTATTGTTTTTTTGCAAATATTCAATCATTTTGAATTTGCATGTTTACCAGTGTTACATCACCTTTCCTCAAACAAGTGTTTGGCAAGAGTTTAGGAGCTGGGGACACTTCTTTGTAAGTGGAATTATTTCCCATTCTTGCTACATATAAGACTTCAGTGAAGTCTGTGAAGGTCACAGGCTTTCAATGTTGGTTTTCAGCCCTGCCACTTACTTACAGAGATTTCTCAGGATTCTCTTCAATCAATCTTTTTTATATATTATATTATTGACTGTGTACGACACGGTGGAATGGGGTTAGCGTTGTTGCCTCACAGCAAGAAGGTCACAGGTTCTAGACCTCCTTGGTCCTGGGTCTGGGACCTTTCTGTGTGGAGTTTGCATGTTCTCCCCGTGTCTGCGTGGGTTTTCACCGGGTACTCCTGCTTCCTCCCACAGTCTAAAAACATGCTGAGGTTAATTGGAGACTCTAAATTTCCCATAAGTGTGAATGTGTGGTGTGTGTGTCCCAAAATAGACTGGCAACCATCTGGAGTGTATCCCTGCCTCTCGCCTGTAATGCGCCGGGATTGGCTCCAGCAGACCCCTGCGACCCTAATGAGGAATAAGCGGATGTAGAAGATGAATGAATGAATTATAAAGTACCTGTAACAATAATCCCATAACAAAAACACTGAGTTGATTTACGTAAATTAGCACATTACCTAAATTTCTTTGGTTAAACATTTCTAGAAACACCTTGTAGTGAAACTTTAGTGATTTTTAAAGTTTGGTATCTTGTCAAAGATGTTTCTCTTATTCATATGCTGTTATGCGCATTACAGGCGAGAGGCAGACACTACCAGGATGGTCGCCAGCCTATCGCGGGGCACACACACCACACATTCACACTTTTTCACAATTTAGCATCCCCAATTAACCTCAGCATGTTTTTGGACTGTGGGAGGAAGCAGGAGTACCCGGTGAAAACCTGGAACTTGAACTTTTGACCTTCTTGCTGTGAGGCAACAGTGCTAAGCCCTGCGCCACATAGTATTGTTGAAAGTCCCTCGTCCCTCCATACAGC
The DNA here is from genome assembly GCA_030544235.1 of Lepturacanthus savala. Classification (NCBI taxonomy): domain Eukaryota; kingdom Metazoa; phylum Chordata; class Actinopteri; order Scombriformes; family Trichiuridae; genus Lepturacanthus; species Lepturacanthus savala. The sequence continues at coordinate 17,673,438 of CM060480.1, forward strand.
AAATACCCCATCTGTCTGAGACAGATCAAAGGAATTATTATCACAAATAGGGATATACACTGAGACATCAGTTTCTTGGTTAACTATAAAATTATCACCAATATGTTTCTTAGGAGATTCTAATTTAGAAAACAAATTAGAATCTCTTACTCACAATCATTCAGGATCTCCAGAATGTATGTGAGCTAGCTAATTGTAATAATAATAATAATAACAATCATAGCAATAATACCTACAAATATTGGGATAAGAGAGACAATGATAAAACCATAAAAGGATCACTAGAAAGCTACAGTGCATTCAAAGTTCTGCAGCAGAGCTTTAGTTAAAAATAGCGAGTCTACACAGAGTGTAGTTTATACAAATGAAAAAATGTCTATTGCTTATTTTATGCCATTCTAATGATCATTCCTTTTATGTATACACTTATTTTATTTGATGTATTGAGACTCATCAGTGTGTTACTGGAGGGTGACAGTCCCAAAATAGAAACATGTCTACTTCCCCAATTTATAGACTTTGACTTGTACTTTGAAATTCCACAGCCATTCATTGTGTATGTGAAGCATCTGATTCACTGCATGAATCATGCTGGGGTTGGTAACCTGGTGGTGCACACCAGTGTATTTCAATATATATGACAGGAGTTTACGTGAATCACTCACATAGTAGTCTACACCATATGTGGTCAACAACCATATCAAAGGTCGTGGTTCAGTGCGACTCAAAGGTAATTTCCCACTGTGTTTATGTTTGTTTGTTTTTTGCCCTAAAAGTTACAGCATAATGCATTTAGGTAAATTATATAACTTATTAGTGTGTACAGGGCCCCGTTTTGTCTCAGTTACCTTGTGGTGATGATGTAGGAAAACATTAACTGGGCATCGCTGTAAGCAACAAACACTCTTGCCTCTATCGGAATGGAGAATCCTGTTCCCATAGCAACCAGGCACCTCTAAAATTTTGAAGCTTTACTCTTTGATTAACAGGATCAAGAAAGGAGACACAGAAAGATGATGTAATGGACAGTGAGGAGGATAAAGTTAGAAAAACACCAGACGCTGATCTCAACTCTCTACATTCAAATATATATACGTATATATATATATATATATATATATATATATATATATATATATATATATATATATATATATATATATATATATATATATATATATATGAAGCTGTGTTTTTATAGTTTATAATCAAGATTTATAGTACTGTATCTAGATGCAGAGAAAATGAATATAGTGCATCACTGTATCACTATTCAGATTATTAAGACTATTAATAAGACTATTAAGACTAAGGCCCAATTCCCTCAAAATCTTAAAATACTTTAACAATAAAACCTGCTTGAGAGGAATTTTGGGTGGCATGGCTGCATTTAAAACTGCATTAGTCCAGAACCTCAGCAATGATCTTCGAATTTTCCAGGGGTCATTGACAGTGTTCCCAGCTGATTTCAGGAGGGGTTTCTGGACAGGTTTTCATGATTTCATTTAAGCATTTTAAGTACCTTGAAAATTTACCAATGTTGAAATACCCTTAGAAACCTAAAACAAAATTTAAAAAAAATCCCTGGAGTTCTTTCAATCTATAGAAGACCCTCATATTCCCTGATCTCCCTAGAAAAACCTGACACGAAGCACTGGACATCCAAAATAAAATCTGGAACATCCTGGTAAACCCTCAAGCGAAGGTGGAGCCTCTTTTAGGGACACTGTAACCCACACAGGAATGTCTGTCATACACGTGAGGAGCTATGAATACTCTGATGCAACTTGTTGGAAAGGTCTAGAACCGTTTTACCATATTTCAACATTTTTGTTACGGCCCTTTATATGATTCGGTGACGCAGGGTTTAGCACTCTTGCCTCACAGCAAGAAGGTCACAGGTTCAAGACCTCCTGGGTCTGGGACATGACAGGAGAAGGAAAGGAGAGGACTGACCTCTTGTGGCAAAAAGACAAAATTGCAGCTGCTGTAAACTAATCTTATAAACCAATGTTATTACCTTCTACTTGTGTTCTGTTTCAGAGTATAGTCTTCAGCTGTTAGATTTACACATCTGTACTCTACAATCATATATATATATATATATATATATATATATATATATATATATATATATATATATATATAAGCCATAAACCTACATATAAGCTGCCCTATTTACCCAGCATTTGGTAACTTAAGTTCAAGAGGAGTTTAGACATCCAGGTTAAAACCACATATCTGGTGAATACTGATATACATCAAATGTTTTATTTAATTATTTAAATGCTACTATAATGTCTATGAATGTTAGTCTAAACCATGTGATTATACATAAGATATGTGTAACCTTGTCGTTTAAAAATAAATGTTCCTTTCATTTGATTTATTTATTTTACAAGGACATTGCACATTATTCAACATTCCTGTAAATGTGCCAGTGTTAACCAGCGGGCTAATTTTCAACAATTTACAAGTGTATGTCAGTTTTAGCATCATCATAATGTTAATTATTATTAATAAAACTGATGGTGAATGCAACAACTTTTGATGTTTTATGAGACTTTTTTTTCTCCAAAATAAAATGTTTTGTTTTTACTCCACATGTCTAATATGCTAGTGATGTATATTACAGATGCGTCACTTCAAATCGACAACACTCTGGCGACACATGAATGCATCAGTAACACAGATGGTCTTATTTCAGGGAATCTTGCAGACACCAATGCAAACTATTGTTACAAAGAACTTTGTTTCATCACTTTAACTCATAATTGTCAACTACAGCTAGCAAACATTTCATCCGATTAAAGCAGAAATGATTTTTCACCAAAGGAGGCACATCAACAGAATTTCACATGGTTCATATGACTTATATCCAGACTTTTATGCGGATGTTTTTGAAGACCTTTAGACTTTATGTGAGTTTTAAGTGTTAATTATGCGTAAAATATGGTCAAAATTATGTTTTTGACATAATTCAATAAAACAGCATTTTGAAATCCCTTCATAAAGTCTGATGAATGTGCATGATATATATATATATATATATATATATATATATATATATATATATATATATATATTCAGTGGGATATGCAAATGACTGCATATTTAATAGATTTTTACCTCATCTGTTTAAAATTGTAATACAAATGCTTATTTTCACTATGTAAAGTTTCATTATAATAGGGACAAAGGCAAAAAACGCCACTTCTGTGTGACTAGAATGATTTGAATGTATTATTTTAGTATTTCTTTATTATTTTTTTACATGGCGGTATTGCTATTTCAGGATTCCATTACCACTTCCACCCCTTTGAGTCCAACACAAACACGCACCGAAAAAAAAACGTCATTAGAGTCAAGCTCGTGCTTTCACGCGCAGAAACACGTTTCCCGTTCAACATGAACGAATAAAATCATCGAGTATAACAAAAAAAAATCATTTTTAAAAAAATCCAGCGCAACATTAGTGGAATTATTCGTCTCTGTGTGTATGTGTGTGTGCTGAGCCTGCAGCAGCACCCAGAAGTGAACAAAGCGACCCGGAAGCGGTGGTCCGACTGGAGGCAGGCAGAAAGAACATCAAGCTTTTTTTTTGTATTATAGCTGTGCTCGCAAGACAATATCTGCAATCAGGACACAAGGTATTTGTGCATGTCTCTATCCGTGTCTTTCCGCCGGCCCGCGTGCATTTTGTCCGATAAAGGCTACATGGGCGCGTGCAATCGTGCACAACATGCAGCCGCTGTCCTTTGATTCGTTGTAAAAGTTGCAGAACGTGAACGGAGGAGAAGGAGAAAAAGGAAGCAAAAGGCTAAAAGTGAAATTTGATAAAGACGGCGCAGCGTGTTTCGGGAGACGGGGCTTTGTGCGCCGGTTTTTTCCCTTTCAACGTCGGTACGTCTGCTTTTTTTTTTTTTTTTTTTTAGTCGGTGTTTGGGTCGAGCCGCCTGCATCTTGTCCGTTTCCGTGCTGTTTTTTTTCCCCTTCCTTGCAGGGCATGGTTGTTGTAGGAAGTGTCAGTTTTTTTAAGAGGTGGGGAGGCCGGGCTATTCAAACCTGCAGTAAACAATCATTCATGCCTTTGACACGATAAACACACCTTTGTGTTCGGCCTTTTTTTTCCTCCTCGTCTCCGGCAGCCTCCTCGCGACATGTTCACGCTCCTAAAAAAAAAAAAAAATTTGGGGTCTGCAGAATATGGCGTCCCGCCTTATAAAAATAAGGCTGCCATTTTTGTTTCTCTTTTGTCTGGAAATGTTTTAAGAAAACTGTCTGAGAATGTGTAGTCGCAGCGGGGAGGCTCCACACGTACGAAGCCTCGTCCGTGTCCGGTCACAGATGCTGCCGACATGTCCGAAAAGTCAACGAATGGAAAGTTGTTGTTTTTTTCATTGCGTTAAACTGAGATTTAAAGCGACGTGCACTTATTTTTGAGGAATTCATTCTCAGACAAAAGGAGCAGAGGGGCTGACTATGCAGGCTAAAGGCTAATTACCCTGTAACATTAGCTAATGTTTGGATTGTTACGAACGACTATTTTAGACATTTATATATTTTGACCCGTGTTGACTTAAGGGAAAAGTCTATAGGCCCGATTTATATTGTAGGGAATTACACTATAAATCAGCATCAATGTGACAATACAATGAAATAAAATCTAGATCTTTATCAAATAACACCTCCATTTATTATAATAATTGATTTAATTAATGAATGTATATTTTTTAATTTTTCAAAATGGCATTAGGTCATTGATAAATTAATAAAACTCATTTATAACCCCCACCCTGAACAAAAGAAATTTCCTATTTTTTGTTTTTTGTTCCGGAGCTTTCAGCTCGTCTTCCTCAGCAGATGGAGTTTGTTTAGTTGCCATGGAGATGGCTCAAATGGGGCACAGCAAACTCCATCCACTGAAGACTTGAGATAAAAGATAAAAGATGAGCAAGTGGACCTTGAGCGGAGATTTTTCCTTTTGCTCTGAAGTAATTGATTCATTATTTTAAGCTGAATCAAGAGTTTTGATTATTCCATGAAACCTGGACCCATCTTTACATGTTTAACCAAATGACTGCACGTCTACTTCCATATATTACACCTGCCTTTGATGAAATAGTTGATTTTAATACTGATCAAACCTCATTTACACTTGTGATGAAATGATTAACAACCTTGATATTTGCCTCAAAATTAAATAAAAAAATGTCACTGATGTGTCATAATGCAGGCCTCATGGAATGACATTTTCTTTTCTATTGTAATTTGTTTTTATCATATTGACATATATATAATCAGAACATTTTCAAGAACATGTATAGGAAATATATAACCAGATATTACACTTTGTTTATTTTGGATATATGCAGAATATGGCATCCTGAAACGTCCAAAATAAAAAGTATAGTATTTTTGGCTCATCACTGTAAGAAGGTCGCAGGTTCAAGACCTGGGTCTGGGACCTTTCTGTGTGGAGTTTGCATGTTCTCCCCGTGTCTGCGTGGGTTCTCTGCGGATTCTCCGGCTTCCTCCCACAGTCCAAAAACATGCTGAGGTTCATTGGAGACTCTAAATTGCCTGTAGGTGTGAGTGAATGGTGTGTGTGCCCCACGATAGGCTGGTGACCGTCTGGAGTGTATCCCTGCCTCTCGCCTGTAATGTGCTGGGTTTGGCTCCAGCAGACCCCCATGACCCTAGTGAGGAATAAGCAGGTATAGTGAATGAATGAATGATTTTTTGGCTCAAATCATTCTCTAAAGTGAGAACCAGATCTTAAACTCTTTGTAAATAAATAAAAAACATTCAGCAAGTAAAGGAAACCAAGCCTTAGTAAGATAGTACCTTACACCTGAATTAACTGAACTTGTATGAAGTTGTCTTACTTTCACAGTAGTGAAGTCAACAGTCAGTACAGGCTGTTAAAACACAATTTAGAGTCATTCATACAGTCTGACACCAGACAGGTCACAGAAAACAGACGCCTGGTTTTTGCTCCTAAAGGCAAACCTTAATATTCTGAGCTGCAACGATTAGTCAATTAATTGATGTGAATTGTTGCCATCAATTAAGTTTATCACCAACCATTTTGATTAATTAACTGGTTGGTGTCACTAAAAAAACATGTCCAAATTTGTTGCTTCTATCTTCTAAAATAAAATTATTTTCTGGTTTCTTTAGTTTTCTATAATGTTAAATTGATGATCTTTGGGTTTTGGACCGTTGGTCTGGACAAAAAAAAAAAAAGACATTTGAGGTTGAATCTTCCGCTTTGGGAAAAGCGTTTGAGATTTTACTATTTTATGAACCAAACAATTAATCAATTAATTGTTTCAATAATTGATTGATTAGTTGACTGGTGGTCAAATGGTGGTTAGCAGTATATAAAGGCAGAGCAAACATGGAATTCTTTACCGTTGTTGCTAACTAAATTAACACAGAAATCAATGTATAAAAAAGAAACACCTGGAAAGATGCTTTGCAAACTTTGAGCATTGTAATGTTTCTGCAGCAAATTTTTAATCAGATTAATACTATTTTTTAAATATAGATCTTAATGTATGTGTCATTTGTAGTAAATGTATGTTTTTAAAAGTGTTTATGTTAAACATGACGTTACATTAGACTTTCCCTCCAGTTCTGTCTGATCTTGCTCATTTCGTGTAACTCATGCTTGAATGTCACCAAAACAAGTTTGATCCTTTTTTTATTATTATTATTTTTATTTTCAGCATGGCAGAGCCGCGATTTAACAACCCATATTTCTGGCCGCCTCCTCCCGCCATGCCAGGCCAGGTAAGTCCTCTCGGGACCTTTTAATTACTGTGATATCTTCTATCTCTCTATGCCATTTGTTTCCATGTGTGAATGTCCTTTCAGCCGCACAGCTGCATTCCTACGCCGAAACCATCCCAATCTGTCGTAGATCCTCCTCACAGATTTCATTAAAATACACAAACACCCGCTCTGTTCTGGTCAGCCGGCGTTTTGCTGTCTGGCGGGATGTGTTTTTGAGGTGGCGCGAACGACATTCACACACGGCGGCCGTTTTCTGTTGAGCATGACCCGTTAACCCTTTCAGCTGGATAACCTGGTGCTCATTAACAAGATCAAGGAGCAGCTGATGGCTGAGAAGATCCGACCCCTGCACCTGCCGCCTACCTCCAGCCCCGCCCAGCAGTCGCTGCTGGTCCCCGCCTCTTCCCCGGACGGCGGCGTGCAGCACGCCATGCAAAAGCCACAGCAGGTGCTGGGCCACAACCCGCAGCAGCAGGGCTCCGGACAGCCAGACATCGCTCTGCACGCCCGTCCCGCCTCCAGCTCCGGTAACGTCTTTATTTTGGTGTCTGCAGCTCTGTGATGAACCGCGACACCCTTTTTATTGTGTCAGTATATCAAATATCAAAATACTGCCAAGCTTTCTTTTCATTAATTATTTATTACATATCATGGAAACAATATTTCAGTAATAAATCACAATTATGTTAATGGTCTTATTCATCAGTTATTTTACGGCTACAAATTTTTAAAAAAGGACAAAAGAGACTCACCATTAACAAGAATGTAAAAAAAAAAAAATAACAGTTAAAAAAAAAATAACAGATTTTTTTATTTGGACATTTTGCCAGATATTTTTTTTCTTTATATATTTTCTTGAACTGATAAATAGCAGTGCAGCCTTTTAAATAATTTTTAAAGAATTCCACATACCACACATTTGTTTCGTGGTTGTTTGTGCACAGGTTTGTTCAAAATTCCTTTTGTAATTATAATTCTCTAGTTGACATTAAACACTTGGTCAGATGTTTAGTCCTGTTTTCTTCATTGATTTGAAGTTTTCTGTGTATCAGGATTCTTTGCTAATTTTAGAATGTGTAGGAAAGGACCAAATTGAAATAATAATCAATGACCATTGACATTTTGTTAAATGAAATATGTTTATAGGGAAGTATTGGGGGGGACAAAAAGTATCAAAAAACTCTGGTTACCAGAACCGTTTCAAATCATACCCGGCTGTTACATTAAAAAAGCCTCATTTGATTTTGATGTGAGTTTTTTTTTCCATCAAATGATTTGAACTGATGTAGTGTACAGTGTTCTAAAAAGTGAGCAAGACACAGTGCAGGTGAGGAGCGTTTTATCATTTACTGATTAAACTGCCTTTACCTCCACTCCCAGATGGAAATATGGACGACAAGGCAACTGTGAAGGCCAAAGGATTGTGGGAGGACTGGCATATGAGACAGCTCAGTGAGCAAAGCAGCCGGATCAACCATCGCTCAGGTACTGTACTCTTTGGTCTTTGTAAAAAAGAAAAAGAAAAAGAAATATCAGTGTTACACCATCAAATGAGTGTAAAAACAGAAAAAGGCAGCCGTGATCCTTCCAACCGCGAACATACAGGAAACTGTTATGGTGGAATATACACATGAAGGGACACATGGTGCTGAGGTCATGTTGCAAACATTAGAAAAAAAATAACCTTTAACAAATCAATTCCTGAGCCTCAACGTGTGATGAGAAGGACATGACTGATTATACTGGGCATGATAAAACAGGTCTTTGAAGGTTAGAACGAATCATTTTGAGAATTACGTTGCTTTGAGCCAAAACATTCAGAAAACCCGACCTGACATGAAACTAATGACTCAAACTCTAGTGGTACATTCTGAGGACACTTATAAAAATGAATTAGCATGACATGAAAACCTTGCAGAGTTGTAGAATCCGTCACAGTGAATCATGAAATAAATGTAGCAATTTTCAAGTTGGCCATCATATGCAAATGAAGGGAAATCAGTTGTTGCCTGGGACATATACACTGTATGGGTGTGTATGAACTGTGTAGCATATACCCAGTACAATGATCCTCAAATATGTAACCTTCCCATGATTTGCAGTAGAGCTGAACACACTATACACATTATACGCAAATGAATGGAAATCAATGGCTCCCCTGAACAGTAAGACATATTCACTGTATGTTCCTCAAAATGTAACATGATTTGCAATGGGGTTGAAAATTTAAATGAATTTTTTCTATTCCAGATGCATCATGGGAGGGGATACTAATTATTTTATTTCCTGTTTGTTTAAACATGGTGAAACGTCAATCGGACCAATTTTGGTTCATTTGCAGGTGTGAAATTGGTCCAAACTGGAGTTCATATGCTGCAGAGTAAAAATTGTATGGCCAAATAAATGAACTAGTGGTGTGAAAGTGTCCTTATTCTACATGGATCCCAGCTGCTTTAAGCTAATTGTTTTAATGTTTTTCAATGAAAATGAGAGTAATGGTGTAAAAATGATCATATTGCAACATCCCTACAAAAAAAAAAAAATTGCTGTTTTTTCAAAATTGTTGAGCCCTAATTTTCAGTTAAAAATCTGGAGAATGTGGAGTCTCAGTGTATGTGCTTCTGTAGCAGTCGGTGTTTTTGTTGAAACAGTCCGGGTTCCCGCCACCACAGGTCTGGCTCCTTCATCCCGACCCGACAGCCACTGCACCTCGGAGGCCCTGACCCCCACGACCCCGACCTCCAGCAGCCAGAACCGCCTGGGCGGCGCCCCGTCTGTGAACATCATCTCCGGCCTGGCCAGCGGGCCCGGCATGGACCACATGAAGATCGGAGGCCTGGCGGGACTGCTGGGCCCCCCGCCCAAGGCGCCAAGGGGCCGGAAGAAGATCAAAGCGGAGAACTCGTCCGGTCCCCTGCTGGTGGTGCCCTACCCGATCCTGGCTGACCAAGGCTGCGTCACTATTGCACCCAAAGAGGGCAAAACCTACAGGTTGGACACTTGGCCGCCGTTACTGTTTGTCAACTTCCTTTCAGAGCTGATCTTGTAAAGCTGCTTAATAGATTTAATTGTGGTCTCCAGTGGATCAATAAGCATTTGCTTGAGACAAGGTTGGTTTTAAGTAGGCAGCAGATGAGTTAGAGTCCCCCCCCCCCCCCCCCCTCACTGAGACATCAATATGAAGCCATTGTTCACCTGATTGGATGAATCAGATTGATTGTCTATTAAGTGACAATCAATCGATTGTCACTTAATAGACAATCAATTGATTCTTGCCTCCTATTATAACCTGGGAAAACACGGTAAACGGCTCCTTATTCACCTACCAGAGGTGGGTTCCAGAAAAGAAAAGGTTAGATTTCAGAAAATAAAATCAGGCGCTTAATTATTTTTATATCTACACAACTATTTAATTTAGGTAGTTGCTATCAGATAAAGAGAAGAGTTAAGTCATCGCTTAAATGCTTTGGATTCCAGCTGCCAGGCTTAATGACTTCTCAGCAGGCTGCTGGCTCTGTGAGGAGAGCACAATGCAGTACCACTGTGACTAATTTGATTCTAAACCATTACCTCATTTTTAAAGGGGCCCTATTATGAATAAAACACTTTTTCATTGCTTGTAACTATTCAAGTCTCTATTGTTCCTGCCAATACACAAACTGTGAAATAACCACCAGTCATTCTGTAGTGGACTGGCTTCCACTGTAGAGCTGTGACAAGCAACCTGGCTGAACACAAGCTATTAGCGACTAGAAATGTTTCCTGTTGTGATGTAACAACAGGAGTGGAAGTTAATAGAAACCACCTCCGGATCCATGTAGCTGCTCCCTTCCCCCCGGGGTGTTTGCACTTGAATTCTGTTTGTCTGACCAACCCCAGCTGAGGGCCGGGAAGTTTCCGACGGCACTAGACCAATCACAACAGAGTGGACGTTGTGGTAGAGAGGAAAAATGGAAATCAGGGTTTTTTCAGTGCGAGTGTGTGAGAAGACAGAGTGCATTGCTGCTACAAGTCTTTCTGTGTTTTGGGACTGTAAAAGCATGCACATTTTTTAGAAATTGATGATGAAAATTACCATTAAATATAATTCTAGGATAAAACTGACTTTTATTGACACTCAGTGCTTAATTGCTTTGAAAACAGCCAAAGTGGTTTTGAAATACAGACCTGCAATGATGCATTGCTTTAACTGTGTATTGTCTTTAAGATACGAGACTGAAAAAGCCTGATTTATGTCTTCTTGTGTCCTTTTTTTTGTCACAGATGCAAAGTGTGCCCGCTCACCTTCTTATCCAAATCGGAGATGCAAATCCACTCCAAGTCCCACACAGAGGCCAAACCACACAAGTGTCCCCACTGCTCCAAGACATTCGCCAACGCCTCCTACCTGGCCCAGCACCTGCGCATCCACCTGGGGATCAAACCCTACCACTGCTCCTACTGCGAGAACTCGTTCCGTCAGCTGTCACACCTGCAGCAGCACACCAGGTCGGTCCAAGCTGTGCACGCAAAGATAGTGGTGAAACAAAGCTGCTACTGCTAACTCACCGTCTGTCCTTGAGTAGATTATGCTGGACTTGGGCATTATGCAGGGGTTGGCGTACAGAATCCATCGTGGACGTGCATTGATCAGTCATTGTTTCCACAGAATCCACACTGGCGATAGGCCTTATAAATGCGCTCATCCCGGATGTGAAAAGGCTTTCACCCAGCTGTCTAACCTCCAGGTCAGTACACCTTATTAAGGGCAGACACCACTGCAGAAATGGCAATTTTGCATCAATAACTACTATACCTCCATAAAATGTACAAATAAACTGCAAACTATTGTTACAAATACCTTCATTTCATCACTTTAGCCCATGATCGTCAATTACAGCTATAGCATACGTTTCATTATTTAAAGTAAGTAGTATTAAGTGGAGTATTTTAGATTTTCTGTGACATTTAAGTGGCAATTATGTGTAAAATATGCGCAAAATATTGACAAATCCCTTCATAAAAGTCTCACCAATGTACTTGTTATCAAAACAGAACCCTAATAAACTGTTATAATTTTGTGATAAATGATTCAGCGGGATAGGATAATTAGTGCTCATTTATATATACCTTATTTATTCATTTAGAAAACTTGTAATACAAAGAAATACCTTTTCCCCATTTCACTATGTTCATATGATTCATATTGACTGATTGGAGCAAAGGAAAGAAAAATGACCCTATTCTGGAGTGGTGTCTGGCCTTAAAACAATAGTTTTTAGACTTGAACTGATTGTAATTACAGTGCAGGATTTAATTGTTTTTGCTTGTTTCTTCCCCTACAGTCTCACCAGAGGCAGCACAATAAAGACAAGCCCTATAAATGTCCTAACTGCTACCGTGCCTACTCAGACTCAGCATCGTTGCAGATCCACTTGTCGGCGCACGCCATCAAAAACGCTAAGGCCTACTGCTGTAGCATGTGTGGCCGCGCATACACCTCAGTGAGTAACCCTCTATGATAATAGAGCTGCAACGATTAGTTGCCAGATATTACGATAATCGCCAAAAGCTATTTTGATAATCGATTTGAGCCATTTTGAAAAGGAAAATGTCCAAATTCTCTGGTTCCAGTTTCTCAAATCTGATTATTTCCTGGTTTTGTTTCATCTCCTATAATAGTAAACTGATGATCTTTGACTTGTTGGTCTGGACAAAATATAATTTCAATAATCAATGGATTAATCGACTATCAAAATAATTTTAAGTTGCATCCCTAGCTGAGAATTTTTTTAAACATATTTTATACAAGACAACAGACAATTTGGTCTCAAACCGTTTTACACCCAACATATAATAAAAATGAGTGAATTAAACAACAGGTGATGCTCTGTTTTCCATGGCCTGAAACTAGCTGAGTTTCATGTTCATGATATTTAACAGTTCAACACTCTCCCACTTACATACAGATGAGAAGTGATGTTTTTCGTATGTTAGTGCTGGTTAATTTGAATTTACAGACGTGTACAAGTATTTATTATTTATTGCTTGAAGCCTGATGTATTCTTGCAGAGCCAAAATGATTGATTGATTACCTAAACTCCCAGTCATCACTGTCATTTGCAATATATTCCAGATTCACAAAAGCCTCTCCAGCCCGAGTTTAGCAGCGACCGTGTACACAGCTACTGCAGACATGTTGCTGCAGCTCTTCTATGACCCTTAACAGAATATCATGAGTAATGTTAAAATGTCAGCTTGGGTTTTGGGAAAAAAAGGATTATTCACCTTTTTCTGACACTTAGCTGAGGAGCACATCCATAGCTCATAAAACTGTATTAGTCACTAAAAGTAAAGTGAGCATGTTTCTAGAGCTGCAATGAATAATGAATTAATTGATTAGTTGACCGCTGTATCATTAACTGCCAACTAATTCGATTCTCAATTAATTGATTTGAGTAATTTTTAAGAAGAAAGCGTTCAAATTCTCTAGTTCCAGCTTCTTAAATCTGAATATTTTCTTTAGTTTTACTTGGCCTCCTATAATTGGGTTGTGGACTGTTAGTCTAAACACAAAAATATATATTTTAAAATGCATCTTTAGCTTTGGGAAACAGTGATCAGCATTTTACACCGTTTTATAGACCAAACTATTAATCGATCAATCGTTAACAGGCTATCGAGATAGTCATTAGTTGCATCCCTATATATAAATGTATGGTTTTGTTAAACGTAGATGTTTATTGTCCATTGTAAGGCAATCAAAATGTGTCTTTGACACGGCTCATGCACAGCACGTAGAATAAAAGATGTTCCAGTTCTCGAAATGCCAATACTATTGCATCATTGGTTGTGTTTTGGTGTGTTTGCAGGAGACCTACCTTATGAAGCACATGTCCAAACACACGGTGGTGGAGCACCTAGTGAGCCACCAGTCGCCCCAGAGGACCGAGTCCCCCAGCATCCCCATACGCATCTCCCTCATCTGAGTCGCCCCCCCCTCAGCCGCTCAGCAGCAGGTCCAGTTCAGAGTCTAGGTTGAGGCTGGAGCTTATGAGGCCCTGCACCCACGGCCATCTACATAAGGCTTACATTAGCATTATGACAGCTGACATAAGCATTCAGCGCTAGATTCAGTCAACAGGCCGCCTGCATCCATCTCGACACGGGCGGCCTGTCAAAAAAAAAAAAAAAAAAGAGAAAAAAATGAGCACAGCGTTATTTTGTGAATGTAACAATACAGCTAGATGTTGTCTGGAGGATCGAGCGGCAAAGAATGTCTTGCGTCAGATTTAATAAGCACTTTCGTAAGCGTCATGTAAACTGCCGGATGCATTGGCCATCAGAAATGTTTTTAGTCTAGGTTTTATTTTTGGTTTTGTTCCCCCCCTCTTCCATGAAATGGGTTTTCAAAAAAAACGTGCCAGATGATATTTGCCCTTAAATAAAAAAAAAAAAATAAAAAAAACAGAAAGGAAAAAAAAAAAAGAATTGAGAAAGTTGAAAAATTGTTCGCTGGGTGTATTCTGGAGACATCCAAAGATAATCTTAAAGCACTTTTTAGGCCTTTGTGGTTTTGGCTCAAATTGTTTCAATCTTGTTGGATGGAAAATGCCAAAGGGCATTTTCACTTGTGGCAGCTAAGAGTACCGACTGTGTATAAATAACAGTCTTTTTCTGTTACTTTTCTTTGTTTTACTCACTTTTTTTTTCTTTCTTTTTTTTGTGAACACATTTACAGGGTCATCTAAATTTGAAGAAAGGCAATCGGTAGATGACAATTAAAACCATTTTAATGATTGTATCGAGAAGTTGTGTGTATTGACTTGAGGAGGCAAGAAAATAGGGCAACGCAGAAGGGAAGAGAGATGAATGTTTGTTTGTTTTAGTTTTTCTTTCAAGATATTACAATCTGTAGTGGACTTCACCTTTACGGCACCTTTTACGATCATTACATATGATCAGAGAAACACTGCTTTTTTACATTACATTCCCCTCACTCATTAAACTAGTGCCATATGAACCTTGTCGAAAGCAAATCTTGTAATAATGTGTCCTGCTTTTTTTTCTTTTTTTTTTGATTCAATCAAGCTTTGAGGATTATTATTTTAAGTATTAGTTGCGGAGGTTTAAAACGTTGCACATGTACCCGTGCCAGCTCTTCCCGGCCCTACTTTTTAAATACACTTTCAGCTGAAACTCAATTTTACTCAAGTAGTAAATTTTAACCCTAACCATCGGACCAAAATGTGAAGTTACTGTACAGCTCTGACCCTGTTAGGATTTAAAGAAAAAAAAAAAACATCTTTAATAAGCTTTACTCATTTGGAATAAACTGCAGTATATGTCATATTCCATAGGCCTATATTATGAGTTAATGTGGAGGTGATGCGTCTCCTTTTTGATTTATTTTTTTTTTTCTTGTTAGTATTAATTTTATTGTACACAGTATTGTTTGTTGTATTTTTACTGTAACTTTAACCTCTGGATGGTACTAATAGGGTACCCTGTATTCTTCAGGGCACTTACGAAAAGGTGCTACAGCTAGACATTGCATTTGAGATGGAACTGAGAATAATGTAAAATACATAATCATAATAATAATACGTTTAATTTGTACTGCACTTTTTCATTCATAGTGAAACTCAAAGTGCAACAGTATTAATAACATAGAACACATATACAGTATATAGTATGTTTTCAAAAGAATAAAAAAAAAAACTTATTACTCAAGCCACTGGCCTGAAAACAGACATTTACGCCAACAACAGACCCTGCCTCTTCAACTTACTCTCTCTTTTTGAGATAATGGGAAAATGTACATGTTGCTGTACTGTAAAACATGTTACTCATTTATAGTACCTATTTTTAAGTTTTCATAAACGCGTTCTGTTTATGTATGGACTTACTGTAATTATTTTAGTCTATTCGTATGTTATTAATCATGTTTTATATCAGTTATTTACATGTAAGCCTTAACTGTTTTATCATCCCATTCCCATTACTCTGTATTGTGTTCTGCAGTATTCAGTTGTGTAAACATTTTATTTTTTTTTCCTTCCGCATGGAGTTCCTGAGCTGTAATCTGTATGATAACTGTTTAACCCATGTTCTCTATGAAAAAAAAATATTGCGTAGATTTATTACACTTTTTCCTGTCTTGCATTGTGGTTTCATGTACAGTTTCTAGACAACTAAATATGCACAACCAAGACTGAGAAGTTAAACTAAGGGTTCTCAATGTTTAAAAAAGGAAAAAAAAGCTTTGTATCTTTACCTTGTTTAATAAACAGACTGTTATAAATTCATCAACGCTTGATTCTTTTGTACAGAATCTGCTTTGGGATAAATCCAGATAGGGCCATAAGGGCCCACGGTGACATCGGTGTCACCGCCCCTTTAATGTTCTGGAAAATTCCTCAGAGCTTTATCCTTGATTAAATTAAAAATAATAAAAAATGAAAAATTTCTTTTTAAACCTAAGTTATAAAGTTATAATAATAATTGAGTTGAGAAAATACTAAAAAAGACAATATGTGCAACGAAAAAAAGAGCCAACTGATTCGTTTTCAAATGAGGATTAAAGATGTGACATTGATGTGACATTGATGTGACATTGATGTGACATTGATGTAACATTACAGATCTCTGACATTGGGAGTTTTTTGTTCTTCTCAGAACTGTGTTCCATGTGGACCATTTTAGAATCTCGTGTTATTATGGGTTAAAGACAACAGGATGGGGAAAAAAAAGCAATCAAGCATCGTGTTTGTGAGTTAATGACCTTTATTTATGAAAATAGCTTTATTTTTAAAAATGTATTTACAATGGTACAACAAATTTCAAAGGTTCTGGTGAATAAAGAGCTCAGTTGACACATCTCGCAAATAGGCTTCTGATAAATCGACTTGTTCACGCAGCAGACAACACTTCTTCATTTCAGGCACATTGAAAATGACATACAATGGTTTTCACAGTGTATAACTATTAATAAAACTAAACAATAATAGTGGTATGAAAGTGTATTTTAAATCCCAGCTACAAAATAAAAATCTCTCTCTCTGCTAACTGTGTTTTATGGCTATAGTAGAAGTCATTTCTGATTGAGCCTCCCTGGAATAAACCATTGAGGTTGACCAAATGTTAAAAAAAAACAGCTTAGGAAGCTCAAAACTCAAAAGACTAAATAAGGGTTCTGGAATTCTGTGCTTTTCCTGTCTTGGATGTTTTTTTTACTACAAGCAAAGCTGAGTATTATAAATACTGGAGTGGATTTCTGATCTCGTGAGAAGATATCTCAATATTTACACTCTGGCGTAGCTCACCACACAGTCTCCTTTTCGACACATTAGCACTCAGTGCATTTACATGTACAGCTTAATCCAGCCATGCTCAAAATTCAGTTTTGGCGTCTAATCAGGCTTCTTTTCTCATCCTGGTTCACATAGAACAGAAAAAAAACGAATTACTGAGGGGAATGTGTCCTCCCCTCAACACTAGGGGGCGATATGTCTTGTTTCAAACCTTTCTAGTTTCCATACTGTATCTGTCGCCTGTCCATGTATTTTAAAATATTTAGCTCCTTTAGCAGAGTTAGCATTAGCGCACTCATTATCTTTCCAAAAATGGATGTGGATCTAAACTCCTCCATGTTGCTGCTCTGATAGTTCTTCTACTGTGACTGTATTCTTCTTCTGCTCCAACTCTGATTAAAGTGTATACATGCCAGAGAAAACCAAAGTCCAATCACATTATCTGGGTGTCTTAATTGGATTTGGATATTAATACTCCGATATTAATCAGAGTAAGGGGTTTACATACAGTTTGGTTGTCCACTTATACTCTGATTAAGGCAATAGTTTGTTTTTTTCCAAGTGTCATGTAAACGTACTGAGTGTTAGATGTGATATATATATATATATATATATTTTGACTCAATACAACCATAAACATACAATACCGTAGGCATTCTTTTTCATAGAAAACACTGCCAAATGTAAACAAAAATAAAACTTTTTCTAAAGTGCTCACACATTAAAATGGTCAAATCGTACTCGTGAATTACCCTCTTGACATTCACTATGCTAGCATCGTAGTAGTACCATCGTAGTAGTACCATCGTAGTAGTACCATCGTAGTAGTACCATCGTAGTAGTACCATCGTAGTAGTACCATCGTAGTAGTACCATGATGTCCTATCATGTACCATTAAGCCAACTTGAGGCTTTGAAGCGTTCTTATTTGCTTTGGCGACGTGACGATCCACCGACTCCCCCAGACACACGATTTATACACAAAGACAAGACTGTGTTTAGCCTCCATTGACATCCTGTTTCTTTTAAAGTGGAAAATAAGATAAGTTCTTTTGATTAGGAAGAAAATGTCGATTACACAGTCAAACAAAAGCTATAGAATAATGACACTGTTGTCATTTAGATTGGTTTCCTATAAGCTTACGCTTTCACTATGTAATTTCTGTCTGCCAGGAAAATGAAGATATATTTTACAGTTTAAGTTAGACAACAGATGAAATGAAAGAACAAATGCTCAAAGGCTTTTTTCTCCTGATTTTTGTTGGCTCAGCCTCTGACTGGCCAATAGATTCTCCCAAAGTATTATGGGAAACAAATATGGACATTAGCGTCAATGCTACGTAGCTGCAATATATGATCAATAATTGATTAAGTATGGTCAATATGAGATCTACCTTTATGGATTTATTTTAACAATGCCCCCTGAAAGAGATGGGTTTCGGGGTGGAAAGAAAACCTTTTACAAAGGCTTTGATTGCACTGAAGGCAGCATCGGAACAGCGGAACTTTTACCTCTCAAGCTAAAAAACATTTAACAAGCAACAATTCATTGATCAAAAGTTGTTGAAAGTTAACTGAACTGTACGGAAGGTTTCAGAGGGTTAAAGAGATAATCTGGTTGCTGCTAACAATAACCAGAATTCTCAGCACGCACCCTTGCCGATAATCAACTGCCAATTAAAGGGACGTTGCTCAGCCCTAGCACCGCCTTAAACAGACTTCCTGTTCAGGTTGTCCAACATTAATACTGAACTTTGAAACGCTAGGAAGGATACGTTGAAAAGTTGTCTACTTCCACTTTGAATATATCATAAAATTGTATTTGATTGAAGGTTTGTTTTTTTAAACAAATCCACCAAAACACATATGCCATCCTGAGCAGAACTGCAGTGGAAGCTCCCTTTTTATTATTAGAGGCTCTTATTTAAAAAGGACTATGCGTATATTTAACACCCTTGTCGTTAAGTGACTATTGCTGAAGATACGTTTTTCTTCCTGACACGTTTCATTTCATAATGCCACAAAAGATCTCCTAACAATGTGTTTTGCATCCCTGCTGCACGCAGCCACAGAACACACTCAGAACAGCCGCTGCTGCTGTCCTGTGGTGACTGGCTGGTGACTTTGTCCTGATGGATGCCGTTTGTTGAGGGTGGCGGGGAAACCGAGACCTCCGCATAACAATCAGTGCATGTGCTGTTACAGCCGATCGAGAAAGTCTCATTTGTTTTATGTTATGTTCCAGCCTGTTGGCTCACAGCCACTAAAAAACTAATTAATATGTTTCAATTTCTTCACAATTTCTTCTGTTCCAAATAGTGCTTTGCGGTTTATTTGCCGTTCAGTCCTTTGTCCTGATTTGCGTCTTATCCTCTCATACCTCATCGCTGTTATTAGCATCTCCCTCTGTGCGTTTGGCGTCTGGGGGGACTAACGGCGAGGTGAGGTTCAGGTAGCCCTGCTCCGGCAGCTGCTGCGTGGAGACGGACGCGACGGCGCGCTCACCGACCTTCGCGCGGCAGATCGCGTCTAGGATCTCCAGTGGGTCGCACGGACCCGACGTCAGACTAGAGACAACAAGATTGGGGAGAAAATGGCAGGAAACGCACATGTAAGCACTTTCGTGTGGTCAAACGTGTATACCAATCAATGAAAATTCATCTTTGCTGCTGAAGGTGAACCACAAATTAAAAATATTGTTGTAGTGAAAGTTTCACACAAAATGGAAGTTTTTGCAAAGTATCTTACCTTAACGTGGATGTATGAAGGATGCCGTCACAGAGGCTTTCAGAGGGAAACACTTTCTTGGCGTTCTGTTGAGCATTTAAAGCATTAAAGATTGATTGAACATTAAAGTTTCCTTTTAGGGAAAAGAAGGGACGTGACCGATTACACTACTGTTCAAAGGATTTTTATTTACAACCATGAGTTGAATGAAATATTCATTCATCATGAAATGAACAGAAATATAGTCAAGACATCGACAATGTTAGAAATATGGATTTGTATTTGAAATAATTTTCTCCTTCAAACGGTTAGTTTAAAGCTTCTCTAACCAGCTAAACCAGCTGTGCTAACATGCACAAGGGTTTTCTAATCATCCATTAGCCTAATGACACAATGAGCAAAACACATTGTACCATTAGAACACTGGACTGATAGTTGCTGGAAATGGTCCTCTATACACCTATGTATGTGTTACACCGAAAACCAGACATTTGCAGTGAGAATAGTCATTTACCACATTAGCAATGTATAGAGTGTATTTCTGATTATTTTAAAGTTACCTTCATTGAAAAAAAACAGTGCTTTTCTTTCAAAAATAAGGAAATTTCTAAGTGACCCCAAATGTTTGAACGTATATATATATATATATATATATATATATATATATATATATATATATATATATATATATATGTGTGTGTGTGTGTGTGTGTGTGTGTGTGGTGTTACCTCCAGGCTGTAGAAGGACTGGACGTTCCTCAGGGCTCGCTCTAAGGAACTGACTTGATTGGACAGCTTCAGGGATCGGTCCTGTAATTGTCTGTTCTCCACTTCTAAAACATTGACCCTAGAACACAGATTAATGGTCACATTCACAGTATAAATCCATTTGTACTCTGCTTTAAAGAAAATAGCATCTTACAGGGAACTATAGTTGCTGCTTATAAATACCTACCCATAAACTAAAATATATATATATTTATCCCAGTTACAAAATCATACCACAATTCAGTTTCAGAATTCAAGAGACTGATCAATGATGAGACATTTCAGTCATCTCAACGTTTAGTATGATTATTTGATATCCAATACTAATAATCGATTACCACTTGGAGAGCAACTGTACTACTGAAAGAAATAATCAAACCAAGACCTCAAAAGAACACGTGTCAAGAAATCTGAACAGCGAATCTCACTTATTCATCAGTTTTGGTACCTGTGTTGGACAGTAGATGCAGCCCTCATGCCGTTGCTGCCCATTTCCTCCGCCTCGCTTATCTTCAGCAGCAGCACTCTCTTCTCCTCTAAGAGCTTCTCGTTCTCCTCCACCACTTTATGGATCCTCTCCTTCTCCTGCAGGGTGCCGTAAAATTCCAGACAGCTTTTGTTAAATTTTAGAAATGCAGAAGATCTGCACTGAACATACTTACACCAAGCTGTGAAATCTATTTTACTTCAACTCGGCCTGGGTGATAAAACAATATCTTTATATTTTATATATCTATTATTATATCCACATCATCAATACAACAAGAAAGTCAATCAATGTAATATCCAATGCTGCTTCCATTTTATGTCAATATATGTTCTATCTATATCACCTGCCTCTACATTTATGTATAAATAAATGTGAATTTAATCAATAGGCATCAATATTCAATAATATATATAAACATCTTGATCCAAATATTTAGAAGAAAAAAAATAAGAGTTTAGAAGCATTTTGATACAACAGGAAATAATAATGTTAACATCAATTGGATGGCATTAAAGCTTTAAAGGAACTGCATTGAGCTGGTTTTTAGTCCTATCTATCGAATTGATTTATGTTTAGATAAGATACGTCCTTCAACTCCCTTATAAAAAAAAATCTCAAGGATTGTGTTCCTGAGTAACAAAGCAAAACCAGGCTCATCCTGTCTTTTTGTTACTTCCCGGCTGGATTTATCCGATTCCTTATTTTAAGGCTGCCCAAACAAGGCTCTAAAGACTGAAGCTGATCCAGAATGTTTCTGCATATTTATTCACAAGAACTAAGAAAAGAGATCAAATTTCTCCAATATTATATTCTATTGTTCCCTGTACTCTCTCTCTCCCTCTCTCTCTCTCTCTCTCTCCCTCTGCCTAACTGGTCGAGGTAAATGGCCGCCCACCTGCAGCCAAGTTCTGCTTGAGGTTTTCTCCATGTGCTTGCTCACGATGGAATGTTGGATCTCTATTATATTATAAAGAGTTTAGTCTAGACCTCCTCTATTTTAAAGTGTCATGAGATGATTGTGCACTCTATAAATAACATTGAGCTGACCTTGCATGAGAGGCTGGCGGCCAGCGCCAGGTCGTTCTCCAGTTTCTGGATGGTGCTGTCCCTCTGTGCCGTAGCCTTAAGGAAGACCTGCTTGGCCTGCCGCAGCTTGATCTTGTGCTGGGTCTGCTTTTCGTTGTACTTCCTGGTCGGAGGAGCAGAGGAAATTAAGCACGGGCGAAGAAGCAGCTGCTTCTCTGTGTATCTGAATGCGATTATTCTATGGGCCGTGCATGTTGCGGGTGTGTGTCTAACCTGACGTGTGTGTCCAGTTGGAGGAGAACCTGCTGCAGCTCCACTTGCAGTCGATCGTATTCCTGCTGACTGGCGGCCAGATCCTCTTTCAGTCGGTGGCTCGATGTCTGGCTGTCTCTTGCCTAGAGGACACGTGCAAATCAGAGTTTTCTTTCGATTATTCAAACCGGATAAAACACATTTTTTAAGTTTCAGGGTAAAAATTACTTCCTTCTTCATTGTTGGAAAGTAATTCAAGCCACAATAAATGCATGGCTTTGTGAAACAAATATGGTCGGCAGTTTGATGTAGGGACTAGGGGTTACTATATAAAAAAAAAAAAAAATTATATATATAGATAAAGATTTGATCGATAATGATAATTATTGATGATTTGGGGGGAAACTTGATGCTTAATGACCTACTTTTAAACTGTATATATAGAGGCAGGCATTATAACTCTATTGTATATTGACAAAATCTTTCATATCAGTGAATAACGATTATTTTTTTTAATCATTTAATCATCATTTTTAATAACAACCAAGAGAAAAAAGGCTGAATGTGACCTCTTTATTTTAAACTTGATTTGGCATTTATCTGTTTAATGATTGGCTGTTTATTTCAATAAATATCAAGGGAAATATGATGTTTGTGAGCCAAGGAGAGAGCAACATTTATTTAAAAAATGTATTTGTGAAAATTCAAGCAGCGCTAAATGATTACAAAGTTTTTGAATAAACATGATCACATAAGGCTGCAGTAAAACAATACTATGACCCCACTTGTGGGAATATTACTGGGTTGTGGCAACGAATGGAACAGCTTGGAGCTAGATGCACAGATAAAATGACTGGGCTCACAGGCTATATAAACATTTGTGTTGGATATGAGTGGTCTACATAAGACCTCTGGAAAAACAAGGTGTGACTTATAATAACACTCCTATTTAATGCATAATGAGAATTTGTGCTTGGGAAATACAACCTCTTAAAACTAGGCAGAAAAAAAACACAAAATAACCAACTTCAAATATGCGATCCCATTGAAAAGCAAAGCAAAGTAAAGTTAGAAAATGTTGCAATGGATATGAATTTGATCATAATCTTTGTTAAATAAACATATTAGGAATGTGAAAGATGCTTCAAGTTCAATATATATCATCAATATCCACATCATCAATACAATGAAAAAATATTTTAATAAAATATTGAATACTTTATCATTATTCTGTATTTATGTCCTAAGTGGGGTCATAGCGTTGTTTTATGCCATCATGTTTATTCAAAAACTTTCTAGTCATTTAGTGCTAGTTGAATTTTGCTTGAATTTTTACAAACATGAAGTCCCTACTAGTCCTAGGAAATAAAATAATATCAATATATATTATCAATATCCATATCATCAATACAATAAGAACATAGTTCACCCAGCTGTACTTGAGAAGTTGAAACACCCTGCAGTACCAACGACATCTAACCAGCTGTTGCAGATGCTTTCGTACCCCCTCTCTGGCCTTGTTAAGCTCCTCCTCCAGGATGGCGAGGCGTGTGTCCTGCTGCTGGGCGCGGTGGCTGAGTTCTGCGTTGGTCCTGGTCAGCGTCGCCTCCTTCAGCCTCAAGGAGCGCACCTGCTGCTGCAGCTCCTCCTCACGCTGCTCTAACAGCTTCCTGAGAGAGAGAGGATGAGGGAAAAGATGAATGCAGGGAAGGGGGGTAAACACTTCAGAATCAGCATCGTGCACTCAAATTCTGCAGTTCTGGCATTTTGTTTTCTGACTAATAAAATTGAATGAGAATGGTATGTGTAACCTGGTGATGTGCTGCTCCTGCTGCTGAGCTCTCAGGGATGACAGGGTGTCAGACAGATCCCTGCTGTCCCGCTCCAGGCGGCTGCTCTCGTCGGCCCGAGCTTCCTCTACACGCAGCTGGTGCTGAGCACTTTTAAGCTGCTGCTGCAGCTCCAGCACCTGCCATCACAACAGAGCCACAGGTTCCACTCAGTGAGACAGATATCATACCGAGAATAAAGAAGAAAAGGAAAATAGGCTATACAATATATCTCATGTTGTGCAGCATTTTCAGGACATAGGAAACTGCGCTCCGGGTTTTCATTCCAAACAAAGACTAGAATAGGAACCTTCTTGTCAGCAGCAATCAGCCGCGCCCTCTCGGCCTGCAGCTCCTCCTGCAGGCTGGTGGCGGTACTGCGATTCGTGGAGTTGCGCGCCAGTTCCAGTTCCAGCTCCCTGATACGTTGCTGCTGTCGCTCGGAATCTGCCGCCTGGCTGTGGACGCTCTGCTCCGACTGGACCAGCTTGGTCTGGACCTGCTTCAGCTCTGCACAAAGCTGAAGGAAGCAGAGTGACAGTGTGAACACAGGGAACATTTTAACACAGCGACTACTCTGTTAGCACCTAGCATTTTTCTTCTCCATCAACGTTTCATGGGCCGGGCGATACAAAACACACACATATATATATATATGTGTGTGTGTGATTTTTGTTTTCAACATGTTTTTTCTTTATTTTAACAAAAAAGGAGTGTGTATTGTCATTTAGTGACATCTAGACTACAAGAAATGATGTGCCTTTTTTTCCAATTGAAATGAGAGTGCGGTATTTCAGAACGCACGGCTGGATTTATGAAAACAACTTGAAAATTTATTAAAAACAAAAAAGTACTGGCAATCCATATAAAATGTTGCATGAAGATCAAACACACTGCACTATTTAAACACTCATTTGTTCACTTAATTTTAATATGAATATGTAGGGAATACGGATTTGTGAAAATTCCAGCAGAAATTCAAATAGCACTAAATGACTGCAAACTTTTTGAATAAACATAACATGAGACTGGATTAAAACAACACTATAAAAGCACTTGTGAACAGAATGGGGAAAACTGTCAGAGGTGTTCGGTAAATTCCAAATGTGCTGTAATTAAACGCCAACCTTGAGTTTTTCCTGGTCCAGCAGAGTGTTGTGTCTCTTAAGGTCCATGTTCTTCTCCTTCTCGTAGCGCAGCTCTCTCTCTGCTGAGGTGAACAGACTCTGCGCCCTTTGCAGGTCCTGCTTCATCTGTTTAGCCTCCTCTGACTTCTGACTCATCACTAAGTCCAGGGACTAATGAGAGAAAACAGGGCTCTGTTATATTTATACTAAAAGGAGAGTACACAAGTATTTAGGTATGCAGCACTGGAACCAGGTTAATTTCTTTGCAGCTGTTATAAATCATCAATTCCATCACACATAGTCTTCATAACTTTAGTTAAAATTACAAAAAGGAAATGTTAATTGGTTGTAAAACTTTCATGATGCCTTTGATGATGCACATCAGCAAACCATCAGAGAAGATAAATATTTTTATATGCAAATGCATCTCAAATAGAATATTGTGAAAAAGCTAAATTTTTTGGTCAATCGTTTCAGAAAGTAAAACATTTTGAAACCTATAGATTCATTAGACAGACTGAAATATTTTAATCCTTTATTTCTCATAATTTTGGCGATTATGATTTAGAGATGATGAAAACCCCAAACTTTTCATGATATTCTAATTATTTGAGATGCACTTGTACAAAGTTATTCTGAATGCCTGCATGTGGCTCAAAGCACAGGATAGTAATGGACTAGATGAAGCAAGCGGAGGTGACAACAATTGCAGTGAATCAGAAAAATAAAACCATGTTTGTTGATCTTTTGTTTTTTACTAAAAAAACTGTTCTAAAGCAGAAAAATCATGTCTGCACAGTCCTATAGGAAGATGCCACATGGTGGATTTGTGAATATGTGACTGCATATTATAAGGTGAGATTTCAGCATTGCATATAACAAGTAGTAGTAAGGAGTATAAACGGGATGTACAATTGAAGCTTCCATGATTTAAAGAGTAAAGCAATGAATGAGTTACCTTGATTCTTGCCTGGGCTTCATTGATCTGAGCCTGCAGAGCCAGCTGG
The DNA here is from genome assembly GCA_030544235.1 of Lepturacanthus savala. Lineage (NCBI taxonomy): Eukaryota > Metazoa > Chordata > Actinopteri > Scombriformes > Trichiuridae > Lepturacanthus > Lepturacanthus savala. Next base: position 17,699,757 of record CM060480.1, read on the forward strand.
TGCTGAGAGGCCAGCTGCTGCAGCTGCTCCTCTCCCAGCTTGGTCTGTAGGTGATTCAGCTCCTGCTTCAGAAAAGCAGGTCGAAGGTTAAGATCAGCCAGATACAAAAGAAGCGTCTCTGAGTTGGTGTCCGACCAGTGGATAAGAAGTTACCTGATCCAAGCACGCGTCCTTCATCTTCTCGACTGGACTAAGCCTGGACTCTACAGGAGTTGTGAGCAATTCAGGCTTCTGGTTGGTAGTAAGTGCTTCTTTTGTACACGAGAGCTTCTCTTGATGCCACTGGAGCTGCCCCTTGAGGCGTTGGATCTCGAGCGTCAGTCTCTCCCGCTCCCCCTCAGCCAGCTGCTTCTCCTGGAGACAAGCGCTCAGTTTGGCCTGGAGGTCGGTGGTCTGCAGCCGCTCAGAAACCAGTTCATCCCTGTAAAGTATGCGGATATATGCAGAACAAGTAAGCTCCGGCATGCCAGACCTGTCTCGCAACTGACCGAGTAACGTGACAGAAGCGCCATGCGCTCTAAACCGACAACTACCTCAGTCTGTTGTGCGCCGTCTGGAGGTTGCTGAGATCCACGGTGAGCCGGTCGGCCTGCTCCTGCAGCTGGTCGACCTGCAGCCGGTTATCACGCAGGTCATCCAGGGCCCGGCTGCTGTCCTTGCTGCACTCCACCTCACTTTGGAGTCGGCGATGGGCACGCTCCATCTGGGCGACCTGGCAGGGCGAAAACTCATTTGGTGTAAATTTCAATATGGTTCAATAACCCTTATTTTTAATCACAGATTTCAAGCATGTTGGCCGACTCTCTACAAGTCTTTCACATTATTCTTGGGTGACTTTAAAAATGCAGTGGTCTCTGTTATATATATATATATATATATACATACATACATACAGTATATATCGTGTGTGCCAAAAAGGCGCTTTTAAATAAAATTTATTAGACAAAATTACAAACCTTTTCCTCCAGAATTGCTTTTTCCCCCTTTACTTGGTTGAGGCTCTTGATGAGTGTTTTCCCTTGTTGACATTCTGTCTGGAGGCTGTTGACCTCGAGCCTCAGCTTCTTCAGCTCTCGCTCACCTATCTGCAAAGCCTTTTATGCATTGAGAGCAAGAAAGGTTAAAGTCATGATAAGTTATATTGACAACTGGCAAAGCATGGCAATTTTGTTGCCATCCCTGTTTAGTTCACACATGTTTTCATTGAATGTGTTACTTTATAAAAAGACAAAAGTTTAGGCTATTAAGCTTCTTAAACTATAGATTTAACTGCACACTGCGTGTTGCCACTCTTATAATTCTTTCTGCACATTAAAGATGAAGCATTGGACATGTGTGATGATTACCTCCTTGTCTTTTTTAAGTGCAGCCTGAGCAGCAGTGAGGTCCACCTCCAGCTGCTTCCTCCAGTCCTTCTCCTCAGTCAGACGAGCTTCGAGCAGTGCTAATCTCTCATGGCTGCTGTCCCTTAGGTGCTTAATACACAGCAAAAAGGGAGTAAAATATAAAAAACTTTTGATGTACCATGGTTTGATCTTCACACACTGAAGATTTACATTTTTAGCTTTTTAAAAAGGTCCCATTTTAATGCTTTTTTCCTGGGTTTTATTTGCAGTTTTGATACCTCTAACATAATAGATTTGTGGTCTGAAGTCAAAAAATTTCATCCAATGCCGTTTTACAGTGCACTTTCTCCCTCTCTCAAGCCCCTTGGTACTGCTGGCTTGTCTCATGAATATTCATGAGCCTCTCTCCTGATTGGCGGACTGGTTCCGAGTGATTGGTGGCCAAGCTGGAGCCCCTGCAGGTGGAGGCTGCTTCAAGCTCATATTACAAGGTTGCAGAAGTACCAATGAGCTAAATTTCTTAATACAACCTATGTGCAGTTGTCCATTTTTTTGTTTGCATGCATGGGACAGCTTAAATAGAACCACTAGACCTTATTTACCATGAAGAAAGTTAGGAAAGTGCCTATTTGCATTGAATGGGAGCTTTACATTTATTGTTCTATGTATGGCAATCTTTGTAACGTAAAACTGGTTTATATTTTATTCTAGTATCTTTCAATACACATTTACAACATCAGAAAGTCATTTTTTACTTTTTTTTAAATTTGGATGAGTCAGCTGGGTCATCAAAAGCCCTATTGTTACTGTAATTAACAATAAAAAAACAATGATATTCAAAAGCGACTTTTGTCTTACCAGCTGTAAGTAGGAGTCAGTGGCTTTGACCTCTTCTCCATTCTTTAACAGTTTTTCCTGGATGTCTTGTTTCTTCAGCTCTCCCTCCAGGCTTTTTATCTGTATGATCAGTTCAGAATATTACTGAGTCTTTTCAAGTGCCAAATTACCTGTGTTCTTTTTTTTTTAATAAAGGACTGGCACTAATTCATGTCTGCGAAACTACATTTATCACTCCAAAACCTTTTATTTTTTATGATTATGAAGATTCATTTAGATTTCAAGGGAGAATTAAGTGCTGCTCATCATTTACCCTCCTGTGCAGACCCTCCAGTTCTCCCTCATGGCGATGCCTCTCCTCCTTGCTGCTGTTCTGGGCCTCCCCCAGCAGCGATTCTAGCTCCTCATTCCTCTCTTCCAGCTCCTCCTGGTCCTTGCGCAGCCTCAGGAGCTGCCGCTCCAGCTCCCTCACCTGTACGAGTCGGTCTTCCATGGTGGCTCGACACCTGATATTGAATGAACCGACATTAATTCATCACTTTATAAACCATGATGCAGTTGTTAAGGAGTTAACGTTTACCGTTTGTGAATGAGATCCATTTCTGTAGCTGACTGGCCAGACAGGTCGTTTTGCGGCTCACTGCTAACGCTCTTGTCCTTTCGATCGTCCTTTGCAGCAACATTTTGGTCTTTGTCATTCCTTGACAACTTGACAAACACAACACCAGACAATTCCTAGCTGCTGAAACATATGGAATTTTGACTTAAACAAATATCATATATAAAAATCCAACCTGGTCGAGTAGATTGTTCTTCTCAGCCTCTAAGGAGCGCACTCTATCCCTCAGCGCTCTGTTCTCAACATCCAGTCTGTCATTTTGCTCTTTGGCTCTCTGCAGCTTCATCATATCTTGGAAGACATAAAACCATTACCATGAAGATTTAATATATACAGTACACACACACACACACACACACAGTTGGATTTTACACAAGGTGTATGCTGTAATTGTGAGGATAATGTGTTTTGTATAGTTAGTATTTGTATTGTTAGTCCAATATAGACTAACATTATCATTAAAAAAATTAAGCTAAATTATTTGCCAATGGAATAAGTTAATCCTACATTTTCTTAACATTTTACAATAGATTTTCAGCTGATAGTATTTTTTTTTGCAGTGTGTCAGCAAACCAGCTAACCACCACGAATGCATGTGGCAGCTACATTAACATCTGACTGAGCCTCCTGAGATAACATGAGGATAAAGCCAACATATTACCACTATGTCAAGGGAAAAGTTCTCTCTATCTATACCACCAACATAATAAAACCCATTTGCACCAGGCTGATATTAACATAAGGGAATAAACTAATGTCCTATTTTCAAAGTGTGAGAGCCAATGTACATGTAAAAGAAAGTAAATTAAATATGTAGTGAGTAACAGTAAGATGCAAATAAAATAAAATTAAAACTACATACATACTGAAATTCAGCAAGCAGAATCAGAATCGGTAATGTCCAAACCATATTCAACCCTATTGAGCGAATTTCATGTCAAAGTAGTCTGAATTTTAGTAAAGTTTAGTCATTTTAGTAAAACAAAATCTCCAAACATTGTGGCCGGTGTTAACATCCCACACTGAATGCCAGTTTTTAAAGTTCACTCTCAAATCTGTCTCACCACATTGTTTCAGTTTGTCCACTTCCTTCCTCAGGTTCTCTACTTCTTGGACCGTTCCCTGAAGTTCTGATCCTAAGATAATAAGCAGATTTTGAATAGAACATATGTTCGCTGCTTTTTCATATGCTGTTAATGACTTCTTCGCACACCAATAGAAAGTGAAGTTACTTTATTACCCAAATATGCTTCCTGTTATCAAGTAATAGCAGAGGAAGGACTAAGAGTTTGATAGGACCACCACAACACCACATGTAAGTGGAAAACAAGCGATACACAAACTTCAGCTTAATTGTATATAGTCTAGTTTATTTATTAGTTGCCAACTATTACATTTATTGTGATAATCGATTAGAGATGCTTTTAAGCAAAATAAATGCAGAAAATAAGAAAAACTTCCACACACTGCATCACTGGCAAACTATTTAATACCACAACATTTCAGTCCTCAGACCTTCATCAGGTTATGTTTAAAACTATGAAAACATTTGTGTTGAGTTCTTTTCTTATTTTCTGCACATCTTTTTTTGCTTCTTATATGCACCTGCCTATTGTCAAGGCATACTTCTAAGAAGAAAATGTCCACATTCTCTGCTTCCAGCTTCTCTAATCTGATTATTTTCTGGTTTCTTTATTCTTCTATAATAGTAAACTGATGATCTTTGGGTTGTGGACTGTTGGTCTGGACAAAAAAGATATTTTAGGTTGCATCATCAGCTTTGGGAAACAGTGGCCGATATTTTACACCATTTTATGAACCAAGCAGCTAAACTTAAAGTTGTCAATAGATTAATCGACTATCAAAATAGTAGTTAGTTGCAGTCCTAACAAAACGCATAAAGTCTAAGGTAGACACGTGATCCTTCGAGGGACACATACTGTGAGTCTTTTCAACATACCACTTGGGTCTAGGTTGTTGTTTTTAGCAGCGTCCAGCTCATTGTTAAGTCTTCGGATATCCTGATGAGCCATCTCCAGCCTGCTGGATGCCTCTTCCAAGTCCCGCTCCAGCCGTTGGCGCTCATTCCGCTCATAGGAAATCTCCTCGCTGTGGGCCTAGTCGTAAAAAGAACGAGGAATGGGGTGCTTAACGTGGGAGGAGTACGGCTGGGGAAAATTTTGCTGGTTAGAATCGCAGATGCATGTGACCCGGCATGCTGTTGTCATAGAGACATGCGGTGTGAGAGTGAGATTCATCATCATTGCAGGCCTGGAAACAAGTAAGGGCGATAGGTTAAAAACGTGTGTTCCAGCATTATGATTCACCTGCAAAGGGAAAAAAATGTGGGACAAAAAGTACATGTCATGCTTTACCTGTGATGTGCCCATTCACTCATCAGTTGTTAGAAAATGACATGCACAGATATGCTAGAGGCAGGATATTCATCTGCATCATAGAGTGTCATGCACTCGTTGTGGTAGTGCCACTCTGAAATAAGCGAGTGATGCCCCGGTTTGGCTTTTTTTTTTTTTTTTAAATCATAACACCAGTGTTAGTTATGTTAGTATAAGCGAGGCGGGAACCTACAGGGGTAATATTGTGTTTGCTCTGACCAGACCTGCGTAGCCCAAACAGCTTCTTCCAGGGACTCTGGGATGGACCCTGCTGAGAGGAAAGACCAGTGTGTACAGAACCACACCAGACAATAAAGGAGTTATTATTAAGTTATTAACATGGGGGAAGAAGGTGGCACCGCCCTGATGTCTTTTCCACCAGCGACACAAAGAAGAGACAGAGATAGCAGTCAACAGACACAAGAAGGTGTGGTCACTGTATTTGCTAATGATGGTTAACCATTACATTCCATTACACAATGAGGCGTTTGGAGTAGGATCATTTAGTATTACTGGATGCTGTAAATTCATTATTCAAGATTTAAGATTCTTGTGTGATATCTATGACCACAATGGCCTCGGTTCCTTTCGACATCTGTAAGACAAACACGCTCTTCCTGTTTCTTCTTGGATTGTTGGAGCTGCAAAGATTAGTCAAATAATTGATTAGTTGGCAAATTCTTTGGTTCTATCTTCCCAAACCTATAACAATCATACATTTCTGGTTTCTTTAGTTTTCTATAATACTAAACTGATGATCTCTGGGTTATGGACTGTTGGTCTAGACAAAAGAAGACATTTTAGGTTGCATCTTCACAATCACATCAAATTCTTACCTTTTTGTTCTTTAGTTCTAACCTACCAGAATTTTACAAATCTAGCTGTTTCAATAGCAGCAAATAAAACAATTCTAAAGAGTTTATTGTTTCTATGCTCTTTTGGTTGTGTTTGTTTTTCTTTCCTTTCTCTATGTGTTTTTTTTATCATTATTATCTTTTGGATTCAGTTTTACTCTTGTTTTTAGCGTAGCTTCTACCTTTGCAGCTTCATTACCCTTTGAGAGCGAGTATGATATTCTTGTCGCTGTTATCTATTTGTTATCATGTACATGTAAATCATGTAATTTAAATCCCAATAAATAAATAAAATAAATATTTAAAATAAAAACAGATAGCTCAAGATGGTGAATGCTTGCATTTCCACTGGAAACCTGATACACCAAAGTACATTATACCATACTACGTTAAAATTATCGTATATGGTTCCTTTCGTGTTGGGGAAATTTATCAGTCCTCTGATGTAGGTCAGTCCTTTACCTGGAGTTGGAACTCCCTCAAGTTGTCAGGGAGGGTGTGACTGTCCAGCCTCCGCTCCGCAGCTTCTAGCCTCTCCAGCAGCGTGGTCCTCTCCACCAGCAAGTAGGCCACCTGTTCACTTGGGCTGCACAAGTCCATTTCCCCGAGGTCCTCCTGGGCCAACAACTCTGCCAGCTCCTTGCTCTGGCTCTCTAGGAAAAAGAAAATATTCACTGGTCAGTCATTTGTCAGTCAGGACTGTGAAATAATAGTTAACATACAGTATAAGTATTAGAAGTGCTGTTGTATGGAAATAGATTTAGCATAAACACAATTAAATATCTAACTCTAACAATATCCTTTACATATTCACAGGAATGTTTTTGTATATAGAAAAAATTAACTGTAAGCTAAATTGGAAATGCAATGATAGGAGACATTGAATTACAAAGTAAGACAAAGATAACCCTTGGATTTATAAATTATAGTAAACCTGGCAGGAGATAGGGAAATTATGTGGAATAGGTGTGGAATCCCTAAGTTTCATCTCTCTTTCTGATAAAGTATTGCGTCTGTGAAATGGAATTTGTTCTAAATAGGTCAATAGATTTCAAACTGGAATCAGAAAAGGCCTTATATGTTACTGCACATTAATCCACAAGGGGGCGTTTCAGACCCTTAGAATCCCTACAGAAAAACAACATGGTGTGTGGAAAGAAATGATCCCTATTGATTTGATACCTTCAAGTTTGGCATTATTTTAAAACGAGTCTCGAGGTTGCTTCAGAAACAGGAAATTCATGAAAATATTCTTGACAATACCCATTTCCACAACAGGCAGTACAGTTATCCCTAGTAACTATCTCCAGTCCAAATCTTAAAATACACTTTTTAGGAATTATAGTAGTTCAACCACATGGTGAGCATTTTTGGTCAACATTTCCACAAAAAAAGTGGAAGAGACTAGCTGTGAGGTGGTCATCAAACATACTACAAATATTTTGCTTTGAATGTATAGTACAGTGAATTTCCTTGCAGTGGTGTTAATATTATGTAAATAATGAATGTGAAACGTGTGCTTTTCCAAATAAAACTAAATAAAATAAAATTAATTGTAAGGTAAGATGTTCCGGAGACCAGTTTACAACCCTAAAGAAAGAACAGTAGCATTGCACTGCATCACACACTGAATTCACCTTGCTGTTGTCTGATTTGGTGCAGCTCTTGTCGCAGCTGTTCATTGTCTCTCTCATATCCTGCAGTCAAACACTCACGCTGCTGCAGCAGCCCGCGGATATGTGCGACATAGCTCTCCACCTGACAGGACAAATAAGTGATGAAATTCTATTGGCAAGTCTTTCAGTTGTATTTGATGCTCTCCTCATGGGCTACAACACTGTCTATTTAAAAGGAGGAGCACAGAGTGTCCATCATTCACAGTTTTGTCAAAAGTTCTATGACATCACCAGTTGGCGGACTGAAACGTCAAATACTCCAGAACGTCTCACCTCCTTCATCTCGTTGGCCTGCTGGGTGCGCACGGTCTGCAGCTCCTGGGTGGCCGACTGGAGCTTTGCCTCGCTGTCGAGCAGCTGCAGCCACAGATGGCGCTGCCGCTCCTCGGTGCTCGCTGCCGGAGGCAAACCATTCTCCTGAAGCCGCCGGGAAATCTGGTCCAGCTCCGTCAGCACCTGAGGAACCCAGAAGAGGAGCTGAATATTTTGTATCCAGACAACATATTTATCAACAGTGTGTTGAACTGTTATATTAAGTTGCAGCTCATGAGACGTTATAAAGTGGAATACCTCTCAGTGATGTGGTGAAATGTGAAGTATCCACAATTTAAGCGTGTCTGTGAACAAGTGGCCTTGAGTATAGGTTGTCATTTTAAAGCTTTGCTTATTACAGCATTATGTACATTCATCATGTGTCGTCTATGTGAAAGATGATATGCAAAGATACAGCTCTGGAAAAAAAATAAAAGACTACTGCATTTTTTTTTCTGAAATCAGCATTTCTACATGTATTTACAGCCATTCCTTTCCAGCATCTGTCTGTGAATTACAACACATGCACACCTCATTCTGCTTTAAGAGGCACCAGAGGCAGGTCTTTCACAAGAATGTGAAAGACCTGCAGAGAGCATGGCAAGACGTATGAAAGCTGTGATAAATAAAAAAGGGTTACCAAATATTGATTGATTGATTTTTAACTATTTTAACTTTAAACTCTTTTTAACTCTCTTATTATGTTTTTTTTTTTTATGAATTTGATCGTGTTTCTTTGCATTGTTTGAGGTCTGAAAACTTATTTTCTCTTATTTTTTTCCCCGACTGTATATATGCCAGCAGTTCCTGAACTATAGGAAATGGAATCTGATGATTATTCTTCAGCTTTTTTCAAGGACCTGAGACTTAAAATACAAATTGAACTTCCTATGTACACATTTATATACTGCTATTGGCTACTTGTTTGAACACTTTCAACATAATAAGCTAAATACTTTTTGTTACTGTTTGTTACTTCTGATCTAATATATATATATATATATAAACTATCTGTAAACTACGAGTATGTGTGTTTAACATCAATGCTGTCAGCCTCGCTGAAAAGTGATCTGCTTGTGAGAGACACGTAGGGGGAGGGAAACAACACCAGAGTGGCATGCCAGCACTAAACACCTGTTGCTGAATTCAATACTGTACTTTTGTAGTGTCTGCAACCCGAGAAGACCCCCCGTGAAGCGTTACGAGTCCCGCACGAGAGGTCACTACTCCAGCAACATGCAGTATATTGTCAAAAGCTTGGTATCAGGTCTCATGCCTCTTGTACTTAAACATCACAGCAACCAGTCTAAACACTCACCGCCGTAAACAACAAGATCAGAGATCAGACATTAACGACAACATTCTGATTCACTCCACTAGTCATAATCATTCATTTTTAAAGTAACTTTTACGTATCTGCAGATGACAAAGTACATTTTTGTCAGCAGACTGTGGCTTTGGACAAAAAAATCCTTTGTGAATACAAAAAAGGGGATTCAAACTGTTCAGAAATTTCTGGTGTTGACTCTTGGCATTAGATATCAATGTCTGGCCTTATGTTATTTGTAAGCAAATTAAGAGCTATAAATGTTACCTCTTCGTGATCCATGGTCATACATTAAGATGGATGAAGCAGCATCTGTGAGTGATGAACTAAAACAACAGATTAGCTGAGCATCTCACAGAATACAAGTCGGAAGGTCTTCGAACCTCCTCACTCCCATTTTTGCTGGAGTTCATCCATGGCAACAATCTCCTGCCCTTGGCGTCTCCTGTAAAAGATGAGACTCTGTAGAACAATGGCACTCATGTCAGGACCTGCAGCCACAAGCTTAAAGATTAGAACAACTGCTTCAGCTTAAGTTTACGGTTTAACAGCTGAGTTATCACCCGGAGCCATGCAAAACTGCCCGATTAGCTGTGTTAAATGCACTGCTGTTTTTATCATGAGGAATTAAACACGGACAGCCAAAATATCACCTCTAGAGAGACTGAACTGCATCTATATTTTCTATTCAGGTGGTTTTTTATCCTGCATTTTGGAACCTTACATTCAGCATAACATTCTGTACTCATTTCTTGTGTCGCCAAGTGACGACTTTCAATCTCATATGGGGTTAAAAAAATCTTTTATTTTCCAGTTAAGCATTCTCTCCAAAATGTCTGACTAGGAGGAGCAAACGAAGGGTTTTGCAGGACAGCAGCCGCTTACATTCCTTTTGGCCACGCAAGCTCAGTAGTTAGAAAGATGTCGTAAGCAAATAACTGTTATTACGTATTTGCAAAACACGTATTGTCAAATTAAGTTAACAAACAACCCAAACAGACGGTTGACTGCCCGCAGCGCTCGCTAGTTAGCAAAGTTAGCTCCAAAGTTAGTATACTCTACGTTCGGCTAGCTCGCTAACAGTAGCCGTAGCTTTCTCCAGTGGCCGCTCCGCAGCGACTGGATACGTTTTAACGTTCCCCGTCGCGATAAATTAACACTTGGGTTCACACGTTCAACTTCTCTGCAGTGAGGAAAGCGGGCTAATTGTTGTGTAGTTCAAGTTGCACTCACCTTTCAGCAGGTAATAGCGACAGGAGGGACAAATACTGAGACCAGGCGTGGTGGAGTGAATTGGCTTCTACGAGCACCTAGGCAACGGACCGTACCATTCACAGGATGAAGGGGGCGGTCGGTCAGGATATCTGCGACCAAAACCATAAATGGTGTTTATTTTTTTTCTTTTAGACCATACAAACATTTAAAGGAATATTATTGTTGCAAGTGACACCGTCAATGTTATATGTCACAATCATGACCTTAGATTTTAACTGGTCCACGTTGGTTTGATCCGGGGCTTAGAAGGAGAACATCTGTGTGTGTGTAGTGTATTTACTGTACACGGCGCTATTCTTTGGACATTGCCATTTGTTGTCCCTATCTAGTCTAGGCTAAAAACAGAATAATTCATTTGACTATAAATCCATCCTTCATTTGAAACACAAGGGCAAGAATATATGACCCTTTGGGTCATGGATTTCATGCAATTTCTGTATGGCAGGTATATACCCCAGGCAGGTTTATCATGGGGCACACGCCATTCACTCATACAGGCAATTCAGAGTCTCTAGTTTACCTCAGCCTGCCTTTTGACAGTAGGAGGAACCCTGATAACAGACACAGGGAGAACATGCAAGCTCCTAGCTCAAGGACTTGAACTTGCGAAGTTCTTGCTGTGAGGCAACAGCGCTACCCACTGTTCCATCCTAGTGTAAAAGTATTATTTTTAAAATGGTATAAACAAAAGTCATTTCTGTTGCAATTAGTTTTAGATCAGACCTTATTTTGCCTGGACTAGCCTAATCTGGGAGGTGAAATATTCAGGATATCCCTTTAATATGTTATGATGGTTTATTTTCAGAATCAATGGAGAGACATGGCAGCTATTAACAAAACCTTCAAATACAGATTCACAAATTCTTTCACAATTTACTTGTTTTTTAAAATATAGCTAACTTCACATACTGTTCATGTAAAATTTGACACATTTGAACATTTGAAAGCAATAAAACACCCTAATTGCATCATCATATACATAATCAAAAGTATTTCAAAATTATACATTTTTTGTGCAGCTGGCATACATGTTTGCAAAAAATTTGACCTGTATCTATTAAAAGGTATATTAAAGTCACCAGAAGGGGTCTAATCAAGGATAGGGGGTGGTGATGGAGAATCATGAAACAATGAAACTAAAAATAAGCATTTGTGTCTATTTCTGTCGTTAGGACACTGGACAAAGACTACAAGAGGGGGCCTTCCTTGACACTTGTCACGAGAGCTTCCCTTTCCTCCCATTATGTTACAATTGTTAGGGTGGGATCCCACTGACCTTTGAGGTGTCATTGGGGAATCCTGACGTGGTGAAAGACTAAAACTGTGCATCATATCATATCATGGTGTATGTTGTACAGTAGAGACAAAGGGTCACAAGGTTCCTTGACACTGAAAATTTGCATCCTACAAACAAGTCTGTACATAGTAACAAACTGCCTGGGCAACCAAATAAATGGCTGCCTAACATAGTTCTCCCTATAGTGTATAGTAGTTTATAGGACTATAAAAAGAGTCGATATAATTGATTTGGTTGAGTACAGTACAGTAGTCTGAATCTCTCTCTGCAGTCCCACAGCCAGTTTCCATAATGGGGCAAAAGTGAGAGACATGCACAGCAAAATCAGAGTGTGAATGTAATGTTTTTTCACTGTTCAGTCGTTTGAAATTTGCAAACTATTATTTAGTTCATTAACAATTGACAGAAAAAGCGAGCCTATGTTTTACAGGCAGTGTTGATTGATGGTTTAAATTAGGGGAGTCAAACTCAGTCAGTTCATGGGCCACATGCAGCGCAATTTGATATCAAGTGGGCCAGAGCAGTAAAAATAAACCTATTATAACAACACAAATTTATCCACTCCTTTTTATGTGAAGAAATACCTTATATTCACACGAGTATTTGACCTTAAATTAACAAAAACAGGTGAGATGGCAGAAGAAAAAAAGTGCAAGTTCAACAATATGATGTCTCAGTTATTCCATATTCAGTCAGTCTACTGATGCATGCATTTCAATTCAAAATATATAGTCACTGAACAATATTTACACATTTTATGAAGTAGATAACATCACTTCCTGCCTTATAAACTATTTATAAATCAAAATTGTGTGGTCCATTTTTTGTCACACTTTGAACAGTCATCCAGTCGGCCGGTTCTGACCTTTATTTAAAGATTATAATGAAACCGACCATTCAAAATGGCTTCTACTTTCATGGATTTAATAAAAAACAATAATGGCTGTCATGTTGTCCTGTTCTCCTGATTTTCAGTATAGTAATTACAGTAATTATTACTAAGCATCCAATGTGTGTGTTTTTTTCTGAGTGCAGTGATCAGTATTGAGCACCTATATGTGTGTGTGTGTGTGTGTGTGTGTGTGTGTGTGTGTGTGTGTGTGTGTGTGTGTGTGGTCTTCACACAGGGTGAATTGCATGGGCTGATAGTGCACACAGCGTATACTTGGGTGTTGAGCTTCAATCTGCAACAATCACTCCACACACACTAAAGCTTTTCAGTTTCGCTGGATTCCTGCTGTGTATAGGTACAGTCTTCTGTTTGTATTTGATGTAATTATAAAGCCTCCCATTGGGCATAGAACAAGCAGCCACGTGAGTCTGTGGCTGCATTCTGTGGGTGTGAAAATGTGATGGAAAAGTCTATTCTGATTGTCTCCTTCTGCATCCTGCTCCTTAGCGGGGTCACCAGAAAACACAGTGACAGAACCAGCCATGAATTAAGAATCAGTGACCTGCAGCAGCACCCCAGTCCTGTGCGTGATCCTTCTTGTTTTTTTTTGTCTTTTTTTTGGTTTAGCCACACACGCAGGGTGCACACCCAGCCACAAACAGTCAATTTCCTCCTCTTCAACTGACTCTCAGCTCCCTCTTCACTTAACTGTCTCTCAGCCCTTCGGTTCCCCTGATTTTACCTCCCCTGGCTTTGGCCTTGTTTTAACTCTTTAATGCATTTTATTTTCTAAAAAGTAAAATATAGATTGTGATTCATGAGCCATACAGCCTGCTGTCTTTTGCCCCACTTCTTTTTATACTAGTTCAGGTGAGTCAAACCCAATTTAGTTCATGGGCCACATACAGCACAATTTGATCTCAAGTGGGTCGGTCCAGTAAAAATAAATGTAGATATAACAACGGCTACAAATTTCTCTCCTCCTTTTTGTGTAAAGTAACACATTCAAATAGTTACAAGATTTATTAACCTTTAAATTACAAAGAATGAGAGATGACATGAGAACAAGTCTATTATTATTAATTCTATTATTGCATTTACATTCAAAAAATGTACTTACTAAACAATATTTTGTTTTTTAAGCAGTAGATGATGTTATCTCCTACATTACAAACTATTTACAAATCAAAACTGTAAATGTTTTATCTCATGAGCCCTGGAAGATGCTAGGCCGTACGTTTGACAGTTGATCAAATCTGGACTTTGTTTTACAATAGTATTGTGTGATTGTGATGTATTTTCTCTATAAATAGTGTCAAAAATGCATTTACTCTGCTCTCTAAAACATGAAGGATAATGAAGGATATAACAGTGGTACATGTAGACTTGTTTAAGGGGAGATTAAAGCATCCTGTCATACCTCATCTTGTTTTAAGCTACCTTTAAAAAAACTGTATCGCAAAATGAGCTGCCAAGACTTCAATGAAGTTATGACATCACAACCATACAATCAACACCTAATCAAATCAGCCAATCAGAGGAGAGGATCATTAAAGCGAAAGCTACCTTTAGCAGAGATGGTAATTTTGGGCAACATGTCTCAGTTATTTTGGTGTATATTTGTTCTATGTTTATCTTTTTCAAGCTCAATGCTAAGTATTTTCTCTGCCTGGCTTCAATTTCAATGCCTACATAAAAAGAACAATGAACACTCTATCTTACTCTCACTTCTAAATATTTATATATACATACAGTACAGGCCAAAAGTTTGGACACACCTTCTTATTCACCTATTTACATAGTAGATTCTCACTGAAGGCATCAAAACTATGAATGAACACATGTTTATGGTGCTATGTACTTAACAAAAAATGGTGAAATAACTTAACTAATAACTTAAGACTTTCTTCAAAATAGCCACCCTTTGCTCTTATTGATAAAGCAAGAAATTCCACCAATTAACCCCGATAAGGCACAACCATGAAGTGAAAACCATTTCAGGTTACTACCTGCAAACGGTGGCTATTTTGAATAAACTAGAATATAATATAAAACGTGATCTACAATGTAAATAGTCATGAAAATAAAGGAAATACCTGTACTGTGTGTGTATATATATATATATATATATATATATATATATATATATATATATATATATATATATATATATATATATATATATATATATATATATATATATATATATATATATATATATATAGTACAGGTATTTCTTTATTTTCATATTCATTTCAAGAAACATATAATAGTGTGAAAAGTGTGACAACTGCACTGCATGAACTGTCCCACCCGGATGTAAGCAGCCCACTCCAAAATACTTGTTACATTCTGCTGAGGAAATGTGAACTATGTTGCAGCTCTGTGTTTTATTTTTCGGATCTGACCAGTCAAGACCCAGATTGCGCATGGATGGCAAATGTTAGAATACTCATTATGTCTCCCGGAGAGCATCTGGAGCGGACTGTTTGCAGAGGAGGGGTTTTCATGTGGTTTTATGCTCCTCCACCGGGCCATGGGTGTGTCTATTTGGAGCCTTTTTTTTTGGACGTGGATGTGCTGTGGGACAGTATGAGGCAGAGAGCTGCTCTCCAGAGGAAATGGGCGTTCTCCTTTGGAAAGTTTGCATGGAGTGACTGAGAAAATAAAGGGGTGTGGTGTGACTAGAAATGAGAGAGGCGCACTGTGTAGCAGAGTAGTGAGGCTACTCCAGAGATCTGATTCAGATGAACACGTAACACCAGGGGTACAGTAAGTAATGTCTTTTTTTATCTCCATGAAATATCTCTTGCTAAATCATTGTTCCATTGGATTCACTTTAGAACAAAGAGGCCATTGTGGCGACTCTTGCACCAACGCTTTAAGAAAGTAATGGATAACAGAATTGTGCCATAGTAAGGTAACTTCTTTTAACAACTTTGAAACAAAAACAGATAATGGATTTACATATAACACGTTGTAATATATGTATTTTATTTGGTTCCTGATGTATTATTTTTTGTAACCATCTGCTTTGTTTTGAGCCATTTTCACAGACTTATTACCTTGCCATTGCCTGTCTTGTGATGGATGAAATCTAGTGTAATGACATAATTTGACCCACCGCCCACCAAAGCGAACCTCTCCTACAGATAAAGATCTACATGGACAATTTCATCCTGTCTGTTATTGCCCTCTTTCTATTTCTTTCTCTTGTTTTTGTCTCCACTGCTTGTCTTTCTATACTGAAGTGAAATTACTGGTCAATACAACTACAATAGCTCCTTCAGTGTTTGCTTCTGCACTTCCACAGTGTGTACAATATCAAATGGCTATTTTTTTTTTTTTAGAATCACAGGCTTTTTCTCAGACTGCAATTTCCTCTAAGTTTACAAGTAGAGCAGCTATAATGAAATCCAAGCGTAAGTCGAATTACAGACTGTTTACCCTACGCATGCGGCGAGGAAGAAAAAAAAACGGCCATTCAGAAGGGGTAGAGAGGTTAATTGGGTAAATATTTTGGCAGGTTTTAGTTTCTAACGGGCCCGCCCATGTTCTCTGCACGTTTGCCGTACAATGGCTACACACATGCCAGTCAGAAAAGAAGTTTTTTTCAAAATAACTCACTCACTGCACTCTGTTTTGAAGCGTGGTCTTGTGCAACACAGGGTATACTGTACTAAGTTCGGCTACTCAGATTTTCCATGTCATGTCCTAGAGCAAAACAGGAACATTTCCTTACACTGATGTTCACTGTGGTACCAAAGGTACTCATTAAAATAGCTGCTAAATGCCATTAAAACCGTCATTTAAACTCTTTTTTGATTGTTGTTTCTTACAGGGGAAAAAATGGCGTACTTGCTTATGTTCGTGGTCTTGCTGCATCTCATCACACTGGCCATGCTGTTCATTGCAACCATGGAGAAGGTCGGTTCACATTTTAGAAGATGTGAATATACACTCTGGTCACATTGTTTTCTGTAAATGCAACAAACATCTGGTGTGTTATCTTGTCCGATCCTTCTTTAAAGTCGTGGTGGGTGTGGGACGGGTTGGAGAACTCGGACCTATGGTACAACTGCAGGTTCGACAACTTCACAGGAACCTGGTTGTGTTCATCCTCCAAAGAAACCGGTAAGGAGTGACTCTTTATTTCTATAACTCTCAACTCAAAGAGCTAAAGTTTTTCCTTCTTAGACATGAACATTTTCTCTTTCAGAGTGGCTTCAGGCGGTTCAGGTCCTGATGATCATCTCTGTGGTCTTCTCCTCGGTCTCCTTCTTGGTCTTCCTGGGTCAGCTGTTCACCATGTCTAAGGGCGGACTCTTCTACTTCACTGGGCTGTGCCAGGTCTTTGCAGGTAACCAGTGGCGTCTTTTCAGATTAAAGCAAGGCAGGGCAAGGAACACACCATTCTCGGGGGGATGAGGACTTCCAGGAAGAAAAATTTGAGTTTTGTAAATTTAATTGCAGCAATCAGGTGGGATTTAAAGCAATATCATTAAGATATAGACTATCAATAATCACCATCAACACATAATATTAGCCTACAGATTGTGCTACTCGCAAATCACAAATTAATCATATTTTTTTATGTGTTTTAAATATTCATTCATCCATTTTTGATGAGGTAAACATGCTTAAAACTGTGTTGTCTGTTTATTATTATTGGAACAATGAGAAATAGTCTCAATAATATCCTCAAGACTCAGTTTCACTTTTAAAATGCTCATATAATATTACAAAAAACAAACCAGTCAAGCTAAAGCTGTCATAGTGATGTTACATTCAACACTATTGAGTAATATGAGTTGCATTAAAAATAAGTTAACTTTATCAGCCCTTTATCAGTAGTGGGAAATTATGTATCTATCATAGTTGAGGTATGGCGAGTGCAACAATACAATAAATGTGCCTTTGGCAAGCAAAAATAATGAGGAATCTATCTGAGTCAGGACATAACTCTATTTTTTGCGTGTCTATATCTGCTATAGAGTTTGCATTATGTACCAATATAACAATTCTGCAACAGTTTCAACAAAAAAAAGCACAAGTATTCATGTTGTTTTGTCTGATCTCCGTACATCTTGTAATTTCTATCACTTTATAATATTAATGAATGTATATTTTAACTAAACATAGCCAGCTCCTTACTTTTGATGAATTTCACATCATTGTGTTTTCTTCATAATCCTAAAACAAACATCATATATGCTGTTTATTTTCCTTTAGGGCTGACAGCCTTCTCTGCGGCTCTTATCTACACGTTACACAACAAGGAAATCCTTCAGGACTCCAGAGATCTGACTTCAGGACATTTTGGCTACTGTTTCATCCTGGCCTGGGTGTGTGTCCCCTTGTTGATGTGTAGTGGGATCATATACCTCCACCTGCGCAAGAAAATCAAGTGACCTGAAAAGAAAAAAAAGACAAACAACATCAGCAATATTAGAAAATGTGAAATAAAACTGGCTTGTCTTGTTGATTTTGCGTTTTTCAGTCACAGCTGATTTGTTACAACACGCCTTTTTCTTTTGTTCAGCCTTTGATTAATGTAATAATGTTGTTGTATTGTAAATACTAGAGAGAAAAAAATAGCGATATTGGACAAAATAATTGATGAAATAATGGATTATCTCTTAGCAGACATTAAATCAACACTAACCAATTCTTCTTTCTTTATTTTTTCAAACATTTTACTTAAGAATACAGGTTTTTTGTTGTCCAATTTAGTCATGTGTTAACCAGGGTTGCTGATACCAATGAAATATAATGTATTTGTATTAGTACTGTATGCTTTTAATCATATGAAGCACTTTAAATTGCTTTAAATTCTTTCAAATTGGAAATATATATATATTTTTTGTACCTAGAGCTCATCTGTATAATCTATTTAGTGGCTAGTTGCTCCTAATAAACACCACAAAGGAAAAAGTGTCTTGTTTTCATTGTGTCTTCTTTGTAGCCTACTAAATATTTCTTTAACATATTTTAAAGTGACGTTGAGATATATGTAGGTTATAATTATACAGATAATAAACCAATAAACCTTGAACCTTGTTTCATACCTTGACAGACCAACAGAGTGGAAGCCACAGATAAAAGGGAAAACCCCTGAGGTCGTTGCCATAGCGACCACAAACCGGTAGCTAGCGTTAGCTTCGCCACTTAGCTCACGGTAAAAAAAAGGGTGTTTCTCATCTCAGACGTGATTTATTTCAACAATGGAGGCTGAAGCCCAGCAACCGAGGACAGCGTCCACTATTATTCCTCTCGCGTTACCCAAGGGAACAGAAAAGCTGTGTGAACTTTGCCAGAGAAGAGGAAAGCTGCAATGCACCGAGTGCCGGGTCACTTTTTACTGGTACGTTTGAATTTCGACGAAAACTTATGGTCGCTATATGGGATTTTTTTCTTTTTTTACACGAGAGGAAACAACCTCCAAATGTCCCCAAGTCACCTCCTGTGAAGTGAATTGAGAGCAGCTATTGGTGCGGACGCTAGGTGGCGGCGTTCACCACGTTAACGCCAGCAGAACACGTCAGCATGAAGGGCTCATATGTGTGGTCGGGGGGGAGAGGAGACAGCTGGATATGAAATTACCACAAGGCTTTTTCTTTCTTTCTTTCTGTGTCCATGTGACTGTCAGGGAAAAGAATGAGTTGGTCAAGAGCAACCTTCGAATGTGTTCGAGCTAAAGGTGAAGGGAGCGTGTGGTGAAATTCTGCCCTGTAGGGAATTGTAGTTTCTTACTGTGCTTCCTAAACTCAAGTTTCTCAAATTAGCTAAAGAAATATCAAACTACCACAGGCCCTTACTTAAGAGATGAAGGGATTTTAATATATTTTTATTGAGTTGTGTTAGCTGTTGTTCAGAGCAACATCATTTTTTCCTGCTCAAAATAAAGTGTCAATCTATTACATTGTTATGGGTGAAATGGTTTATATGAGGTCTAATGGGCCATAAACTATTAACAAGCTTGTCGCTGACTCGTGCATTTGTGTATGTGTTTGTGTCTGTACACTCACTCACACGCGCACACGCACACGAAGTTATGTCAGTGCTACTGTTGATGTGACGTGGCCAGATCACTGCCTGCTTGCTTCTTCTGTCTCAGATCCAGAAATGAAAACAAACTGAGAGTGAGCACACACATGCTCCTCAGTAGAAAAAAAAGCAAAAAAAAAAAAACAAGGAAAACCAGGACAGTTTCCACACAAGTGTGCAGAAGAGGAGAGCCAGATGAACAAAATTACAGACCAGTTATGTAATGGCATACAATTTAGTATGCCCTCTGTGCACTCGGATGATATTTTCTAGATGGGCTAGAAGCTCTGCTTTGAAAATACTAGTAGAATTGAAACCAAGAAAAAAAAATAACATTTCAGAGTTATGTTGATGGTACACATAATTGTATGTGATTGGCAACATGGGTTCACACATCTATTCACACTGCTATTCATCCGTACCAGGGTACTTATATGTTGCAACTCAGCTCAGCTGGAGAGATTCAATATGCAGAAAAAAAAGCAGGTATTACGCAAATCCATGAGGGCTCTGTGGATCTAATGTAGCTGAAGGGAGGGAAGGAAACTGAAGTTCTGTCGTTTGGAGATATAAATATAAGCTAAAGTTGCAGTCTTTCTCTCTCTTTTCTTTTGAATTCCTTTAGTGACACAGAGCACCAGCAGGCCGACTGGATAGGGATCCACGAGAGGATCTGTAAGTTGCTTGTTCCCATTCGCACCCCAACACTCTCCAGTCTCCAGAGGGCTGGTCACATTGAAACACAGCTTAAAAAGGTGAGAATACTTCAGACATCTTGTTTGTCACTCAGTCTAGTTTGCGTTTCTCATTGTCAAATAAAATATCAAGAAACACATTTTAAAATTTTTTTTCTACAGTTCATAAGTGTTCCTGTTTTTGGGGTCAGCATTCTTTAGAAAAGTGGACGTTGCCAAATTCCGACTTGGAGCATGTGGTAAAAGTGGTGGAATCACTATTTAATATAAAAAAAACAAACTCAAAATGTATTATACGATCTTTCAGGAAGCATTAAAGGAGTCTTATGGAATTTAAGCCGCAAAAACACTACAGGAGACTTGGATCTTTGTTTCATTCCTTTCACTCCTCCAGCTGAGTTCAAATGTTGTGAAATCCACTTAATATAGAAAAAGGTAGTGGGAAAACTGTGCTGATTTTTTTGGGGGGTTCTTTTCAGATGAGTTCAGTAAATCAAAGTCGTCGACTTTTTTTTTTTTTTTTTTTTTAACTTGTTATGAAATTTTCCTGAAAGCAAGGTCAGTTTCGGTGCCTCTGGTTTGGTTTCTTTCTCAGGCCGAGCTGATTGAGATTTGCAGGTCGGTGGCTGAGAGCAAACTTTTGGAGGGCCGGTACCAGGAGGCTCTGCCCGCCGCCCAGTTCTGCCTCCGCTGTTCCATCGACGTCTACGGCCCCAGCACCGTCCAACTGGTCCCTGCCTACCTGCTGCTGGCCGACGCCAATATGGGTGCGAGGAGGGACCATGTTAATAATTATTCGTCAGCTCAAGCCAACTCTTTCCCATATTTAATGCATGACTATGTCTTTTTTTTCTGTGGGGACGCATCTACTGGTGCTTCCAGGTATGGGAAATCTAACTCTGGTGGCGGAGCTCCTGTCCCAGGCAGAGTGGGCGATGTCCAAGAGCCCGGAATGCGATCCTGCAGTCCACCAGCGGCTGCACAGAAGCCTAGGCCGCCTCCACGCGGCAACCGGAGACTTGGAAGCGGCTCTGCGTAACTTTGGAAATGATGTAATAATAATAATTTGGGAAACTCAAAAGAAATGACTTCAGCGCACATGGGGAGGCTCTTTTCAAATCTTTCGTGGCTTTATTTAGAGGGCGAAATGAAAGCCAGCCGTGAATCTGTTTCTGAGCTGTTTCGCTGCTTGTAAATATTTTTAAGAGATGATTTTTAGAGATGTACAATTTCATCTCCCTCCCTTTATGTGCATCCATCCAACATAGAAAACCCCTCCGTCGTATATAAACATACCTTGTAATTAAACTAATTTCTGTGATATTTTTACAGATATACTTTTCCTGCGTGGAGCATGGTCCAGAAAGCACAGTCACCTGTGGCGGTTACTTTCTCATGGCTGGCGTGTTCGCCAAACAGGGGAAGATGTCTGTCGTTCGTTCCTTGTACTCTGAGGTAACATAAAATGACTTTGATGGCCAACAGCCAACGTTATCAAATGCTTTTGATTTGTCTGTTTTATGGCTTATCATCTTTTTCTCATATTGCAGGTGGCACACACTTGGCACACCCATCTGGCCAAACTCCTCAAGACCCACATCAAGAATATTGCAGACAATCCCAACCTGCTGTTGGAGGCCTCTTTTGGTGTGTTCTTGTCAGACCACCGTTTATTAACAAAAAAAGGTTTAGCCAATCTAATTCTTCATCTTTATTCAAACACAGTGCACAATCAGAAGATGCTTCCACCTGTACAGCAGAGAGCTCAATTGGCTTATCACTTAAAAAAAAAAAAAATAAGGTCAACAGTGCTATATTTAGCTGAGCTGACTTTCCGTGCAATCTGAAAAGCTAAACCCCAGATTGACACTGGCATGTTTAGGGCTAACTAGAGACCAGTGCTGACACATCTATGACCGTGTAGCATCCGCGCCGCCGCCCTCTACGGCAGCTGCTGCCCTACATATGATGCTAAGCCTGTTAGCTGCAATGTAATTTCCCAGGATATCTGGAAGGTTTCATTGAGGGGAAAAGTGTGTGAGGGGGGGGTGAGCAGTAAGCGTGGTTACACAAACTATACGGAAGATATAGCAAGAACTGAACTGTGTGTTGACCTCTACAAACCTCATGTAATTAAAAGCTGTGTGAATGAAATCCTTTTAGTAACATGCACAATGGTAGCATATTATAATATGCTGAAAGACATATGCATATTCATCCATTTCTCTCTTAATCAGACAAAGCTCGACTGGTCGAAGTGGACAGAATGTTAAGGACCATTCTGGAGTTTGAGCAAAACGACTGCAGAAAAGACTCCGCACGGACTGCGCTGGCGGCCCACTGCCTGGCCATGCTGTGGTTCTTGGGCGGAAACGCCCTCAAAGTGAGTCACCTGACAAAGGTTACCAGGTCATTGCAGAGTTTTACACATTAACACGGTCACCCATTTACCCCTTTTCATGCGCCGTCTCCCTACAGGATTATCTCTAATTGGTAAAGCTGTAGCAGAGGGGATTTAGCAGGAGTCGATGCGAATGTCTTAACACTCTGACTTGCACCTCAGTGTTTTAGTCTCGACACTGGACTGAATGGGCAGGTCTGCAGAGTGTCGCGCTGACAGCGGGGCAGCGAGGGTTTATTGAATTATCCGTATCCACGACAGGAAGTTATGCACCAGATAAGACTTAAACCTTGTGTACGTCATTAAGAGTTCAATTGGTCTGGTTAACCCTCATCCTCTTCTTAAATTGTACATCCACACACACACTCGCACACGCATGCACACAGACACTTCTTGGAGTTTCCTGGTAGTCACATTATTCCAAAATAAAAAAAAAATACAAGAATTTCATGCATCAGCCTACAACGGGTTAATGGTTAAATCTGATTGAATACAGTAAAAATCTTCAAAATGAAATGTTGACATTACAAAATGCATGGATTCATACTGTAATGGCAGTGCAATTAAAAAAAATGTGGTTATAATGGAAGTCAATGAGGCAATTTTGGCTACAAAGGTGTCTAGAGGGATAATCTGACTCCACATAAAACACTGCTAATGCAATCAGATTAATTTTGTAGCTAATCTTTGGCATAAACAAGGCTTTAATCAACGCCAAAGCCCCATTTTTTAAAATATAAAATTAATAATTCAAATAGATAAACTGACATTTAATGGGTTCAAATCCTGAAAATAACTGAATGTTTGGTAGTTTTGAGCCTGTTAAAAGTTGTTTAAGAGATATATGAACTCAGCCAAAAAAAAGTTTACAAAAATGTACAAAAATGCCCAAGAAGGGCACAAGGTTAAGATGTTATGGCTAAGCTCAAGTAGCCTCATTCTCGCAAATATTTGCACAACTACAATACTACAAAACAGATTCCATTTATTGTGTCATGTTTTTTTATTTGAAAGTTCGTGGGGTTTATTGGGTTTGTTGTTTTTATTAATTTTTTTTTTAAACTTTTACCAATTGCATCACCAGAGCTATGAAACTATTGGAGAAACAGTATAATTTAACAGTTACCCCCTATTTCTAGCAGCAAGTTAACAGATAGGAATAAACCTTTAGCATTCGACAGGCCAGGATGATGTTAAAGTTAACATGTATTTTTTGCTCTCTGCTGTGAAATCTGTGACTGTCTTCTCCATCTCTGCTGGGTGAATGTTCCTGTTAGTGGAGCCTGTTAGTCGGACGGTCTCCTTTTCCTTATATGTACCGAACCAATAAGTCAAAACCTATAACTAGGTGTGGAGTTCTAATGACCCCTTTCCCCTCCATTTAAGCCTTAGTGTGTGATGGTAATTTTGGTTTTACTATGACTTCTGCTCATGTTTTTGTCCACATTATGGCTCCATTTGTGGGAAGCGGCGGTGGAACTGCACTTAAGCTTAAGCACACGGTTGTTACCGGGATGATGCCATGCGATTGTGAGGGACTTGTGGTCAAATTCTTTCACTTTCTAACTCTGATGCTTATTGCAAGGTTGATAAAACACTACATCAACCCCAGACTTGCTATGCTTGAGAGGGCTGTGGGTGGATGTAACACAGATCACATGAGTGACATATACAATGCTTGTTTCCCACTTGTTTACAAATCCTAAGAAATCGCAGTCATTCCCCGGATGACGTGTCAAACCTCTGTTAATTCCTCTTGGGGCTTGGCCTGCTTCCATCTATGGTTTATGGTTAGCTCTTTTAATATCTCCCTCTCGCTCGTAATCAACAAAAGGAAAAGTGCAAAAGCCGAGCAGGTCAGGTTGTCAGAAGGGTAAAATAGGGATGAAATAAGATGACCGGGTTGCATTTCCAATTTGCAGCGATATTATATAAGTCAGCTTTACTCTCCTCCCCCCAGAGAGGCTAACAGCTGCAGCTGCTGCGTTTGTTTCCGTTTGTGTTTCGTATGCCAGGCACTGGGATTTGGCAGCGCGGCCCTGCAGGCCAGCCAGCTGATACCGAACCATGACCTGACAGAGTCCATCCGGGGACTGCTGCAGCTGGTGGAGAAAGACCCATGTCCCTGCTCGGACTAGTCGCTGTACCTGCCCCCGATCTGCTCACCCTCCTCTGCTCTGTGATCTGTTCCACTCGATTCATACACGTAAAAACAAAGCACCACTGGATTGGTAACAAATAAAAAATAAATTAAAAAAAAGTCCAGAGCTAAATGATGTCTCATCTTTTATCCAGATGTTGCGAATTGGAACCCTAAGTGGAAAATGAAAATGATATATTGGTTTCAACATGAGAAAACTACTCGAAGAAAAGGCTCTGCAACGAGTGGGAATACAAGGAGATTAAAGCAGTAAAAAGGGACGAGACATCAGTTTTGAATGACTCATCTTTATTTTAATCTAAAAAAAAGAGGGATATATATTTACATCATTTTTGCACATTCATGAATTACATGATTTTGGGATCCATTTTTGTAACACTGTCAGAATGATTAACAGAATAATGGTTGAGGGCATTCGCTAAAACCTGTTTGCTTTATGTCATGTTACACAACTCGTACCAGTGTAAGCAGTCCAGAAAACTCCGACCGCCATAATTCATCATGTGCAGATATAATTCAAGATTTCTATCGTCTATATATCAACAGAGAGCTGCATCATTTCACTGAAGCATACACATTGCATTTTCCTCCCCTCAAAATCAAAGTAGATTGTAAACCTTTAAGCAAACCTCAGGTTCACTTTGCTGTTAAAATGAATCCAATTATTGCTGTGAAGTTCTACAAATTATATATACATTTCTGAAACATTTATTCTTTATATCAAAACAAAGAATCACTTTTAAAATCATTTCACCACTAGAAGTATTAGTACTGAATTATACAACAAAGTGTGTGTGGGTTTTTTTTTTTTGGCATTTAGATTCATTTGTATGTGTCAAGATGCAGCAAAACGTGGAAACACTTTCGATTTCCTCTTATTCCCTTTTTCATTTTTCTTTTTTTTGAGCCAGATATACATTAGCAGCAGTTTGAAATTAAATAGTAACCTTGTGCTCGAGTTTTGTGTCGTACACAATGACTAGTCCAGAGGTCCTTACACATTTTTTTTGTTCCTGGATGGCCAAGCACCACATGGGCCGACACACTTTTCATGATACACGTTTTTGTTAATCCTTCCTTTCGTTGTGTCACAAGCAGGCGGAATCCCTGTTCCCACGCTTCATCTCCACTCTTTCATGACCACTGATCTATAAAAGACCGAGCAGATAAAAAATCCCACCTGAGCTGTGACCATTTGTTCGACTATGATCCTCAGCTTTTCAAATCACTGCTCCTAAAGGAAACCAGACAACGAGAAGGCATTTTTGAGAAAATGTTAGGGCACAGTTGAAATGAACCTTCAGTGGCTAAGATGTGACCTGTTCTGCATAATGAATGCTGTATATACTACAGATTGAAACAACATGGTATGAAGAGAGAAATGAACATTTCAATTCTTTCCTATGGCTGTTTTGTTTTTTTCAATGTCTGAAAGGATGTGTGAGCTTTGCTTTACGTTAATATGCACAATATGGAATGACACAGGCTTCATCACAGCGACACACACACTTAGGGGGACAATAAACAAGTGGAGATAGTTCCACCCATGTAAGCGTTCATATCGGGATGTGACTTGTTGGTGATCACGCCCACCGGCCCTTGCATGTCGGAGGAGTGGACATCAGGGGATTTCACAGTTTGGTTTGTCAGATACTGCCGTTATATAGATACCAGACAACATCACAGTAGCGTAAATGGTGTTAATTATCTCAGTGGAGCCACTGTGATCACATGACAGCAGACTTCTTAAAATAAAAAAAAATAAAATAAAATAAAAGCTGCCTTTCCTGTTGTCTGGCAGGTTTAGTTTTGGCACCCTCATGCAAGCCCCTGTTAGATTCCAGACAGTTAGTAAATATCGGCCCACAAAAAAGGGAAATAAAATCAAGCTTCACAGCGGTTTTACTTTATTGAGACAATATTAGTGCACACAAACCACTTTTTTTTCTTTAAAAATACCATAAATTAGGAAGAAAACAAGGAACAATATAAAACAAGCAAGGAAAAAAAGTGCATGTTAACCATGGTATATACCACATCTTATACTGTAGTTTACAACCTTTTTTTCATTGTTGTTTGTGTATCTTTTTGTCTGCCTGTAGGTGTGTGTCATGTTTTTTTGACATGTCTGTATCTTGGATGGATATGTCATGCCTTTAGGGGTCCGTAGGTGGGGGGGGAGGGGGGGAGATCCAGGCTGCTTCCCTGAGGTGTGTTCGACTTGACAAAACAAAATATTCAGCAAAATATTTTTCTGTGTCAACACAAAAGGGTTACAAGCCCCAAAAAACATGGAGTTGGAACAATTTAGGGTTTACATTTGTGCTTTTGATCAGAGCTGTAAATGATTCTTAATGAATGGCAGTTTACTCCAAGCGTACTCCATCTATGTTGATAGTATGTTTCAGAAGGTGTACAGGAGGTTAATCAAGAGGAACACAAAACGTAAGCTCTTGGCCACTGAAATCCCTGGGTTTTTTTCTTATTTTTTCTAAGGAAAGAAAAAATGTAACATTCTATTCAAAAAGACTGCAAAAATATAGTTTCCGTTTTGTATTTGTACATCATGCCAACATATTATGTGGATTGGGATACTTAATTTTGTATCAAAAAACGCGGTGAAAAAAGTAAAATTTACAAATCATATGACTGAGAAATTGCATCTAACCAAAGAGAGAGAGATAAAGAGAGTCGTTAGCACCAAATTTCAGTTTCAACTTATCTAAATTTCAGTTTCTTTACAACAAATTTGTCCACAATAGCTTATAAAAATGTCAATGTTGGCAGTTATTTCAGCCATTCCAGTTTCATCAGCTGGATACTACTATGCACTTGAAGCTAATTCCCTACCTAAATATTTACAAAAAAGCTAAAAAGAAAATTAAAAAATAATACACATCTACCTTTTCAGCTCCAAAACATAAAGAGAAGGAACACCTGGTATGTCAGGGGCTATTTTAAAACCACAAGGATCCTGGCTGATATGTACTGTATGTTTGAATATCTGTGTTGTCCTATGGCAGTGAGAAATCACTGTTTTGAGGTATATTTGCTTGCAGGTGTAGATGCAGCTTTTCACACTATCTCATGTGTCCTAAATGTGAAACAAATGCATCTGTTTATCATAAAGTGCAAGACATTGAATGATTTTTTTAAAGTGGCAGACTGCTGCTGCTGGTAAGGCTAATTAAAGAGGCTATCTAGAATTGTAAAAATGAAAAAAATGAGTAATACACACTCTTTTCATATTCCAGGTTGTGACAGAACGGCTTTATGTTATTTCTTCTACCTTCCATAAGTTTTGTTTAAAGGTGAAAGCTAAACCGTTTGAATACCATGTCTTTTTATTGGTGTAGCAGCCTTAGCTACAGCTTTAAAATCACTGATCTAAACGTGGGATTTAATTAGGAGAGTTGTTCATGTAAACCTAGTAAAATATAATGTATACATTCTGTTTTGTTTGGATTTACTTAATATGACATGTATTATGTGGTGAGGAGAGAATTAATCTCTCATTTATTTATGAATAGCAGTGAATTTGATATTGAATTCTTTCATCTCCAGTTGCTGCAGGATGTCCCCATCCTGCTCTGTGTCCTTGACAAGGAGCACTACATTGCTACATTGGAACTGACAGTAAAATGTGCCTATCCTGAGGATGTATTCCTCTCCGAAGGACCTAACCACTTGGAAAAAAAAAAAAAACCTCCATTTTCGCCTCCAATCCACCAAAATCTGACTACAGTCTCGGAAGGAAATCCTTTTTTATGACAAAAAAAGCTTCTCCTTTTAAATATTAGCATTTTTTTGTGTGTGAGGGTAACAACTTGGCAGGATTCCTATATGTGAATCCGACATCCGCTCCAAAAACCATTGTCGACTTCTAATCAATTCAAAATTAAGATTCTAAGAGACGTTGAATTTGGTGGTTATGTTATGTACTATGTTGCCCACTTTGGTCGCTGTGCTGCGGTGTGTAAGCTGAGTTTGGATCGTGGGGTTTGCAGTGTGTCAGTAGAGGTGCAAAGAGAGGAAAGTCAGGGGAGCAGCCTCAGATCTTTGTTTTCTTTCTTTTTTTTTTTTTTTTTTTGGAGGGAGTTAGTATGAGAAGGCTCTTGTTTTGGTGTTTGTATTCCTGTGGTTGTGTGTGTGTGTGTTCTGCTTTTCTCTGCTCTTGTTTTGCATTCAACATCCTAAATTTTTTTTTATAGTTTTTGGATTGATATGTGTTTTTAAAAAGGAATGCATGTTGCCATGCGTATAGTTGTGTGTGTCTGTGTATGTGTGTGTGTTTTTAATTATGTATTTGTGGTGTTTGTGTGTGCATGAAGCTGCTTGAATCTCACTCAGTCAATAACTTGATCTCGTTGGCGAGAAGGGTGTTGAAGTTGTAGGCCGGGTCGGGCAGGTCGGGGAGGTCAGGGAGGGCGGGGGCCAAGGCCAGGCGTGGCGAGGACTGGGAGGGCTCGGCCAGCTCCGGGTCGCTCTCGCTGGAGGTGGAGCCCACGCTCATGTTGCAGACGGCCTCGGGCAGCGAGCCGCCACCGGCAGGCACGGGGCACACCTCGGGCTCGCTGCTGGTCTCGCTGGTGCTCGACACCACGGACAGCAGGGACATCTTGCGCGTGAGGCGGCTGGGGAGCATGGACAGGGCGTAGTCGGCCACGATGCCGGCCACGTCCATGCCGCACGCCTGGTCGAAGGCGATGAAGCCCACGTTGGCGTTGGCCTCGCACACCACAAACGAGCCGTTGTTGAGCTGCAGGAGGTCGATGCCACACACGTCCATGCCGAGGATGTTGGACACCTCCGTGGCCAGCTGCTTGCCCTGCTCGCTCAGCGGGCACATCATCCCCACGCCGCCTGACACATCAGCAAACAGAGACACGCTGAGTCTGCGTTTAATTCAGCACACGTTAAATGAGACTAAAAAAGGAAGACTTCATTTCCAGACAGATTTTTCAAAAAGTATCAGTATTAAAAAAAAAAAAAGAATCAAACAAATATATGTAGATTTAATATTTCAAATATTTAATATCATAAAATGTAAACAAACTAGAGTCAGTGCAGCCACGGTCTGTTAAATAAATGCAGTCTAATCTGATGACTGATGGCCTAAATATGTCAGAGTGCGTTACAGACCGAAACTGTTCGTGCTCTGACATTGAAAATCAGTCTCATCAGCTGGAAGGCTGTGTCATTTAATGTCTCTGGGGTAGATTGAGGACAAGCTTGTTGGTTTGGCATTGTTTCCAAATACTGGTTTATGTGGCAGATGGCACTTTGAAGGAAGTATGCGACGGCTGTTAATTAATATCGTCATACGTAGGAATGATCAGAGTAGTGCGGTGACCGCTAAAGCGGGTGCTGAACAGAATAAAACACTGGCTATATTTTTTTCTAAAGATCTTTGTTGATAACAAATGTATCTATTTGTTTCACATGTCGCATGTCTGTTGTCAAAATGTCCTTCTCTAAATCTCTAAATCATATTATAACATTATCAAATTAATAACCGGAGCGGTTTTAGCTCTCAAGTCAAGGTCATTTAAACACAGAAGCAATTTAAGCTAGAAATAAACCACAATTCAACTCTCATATGATCCAAATAATCAGTATATTACATATAACCATATTACAAAAGTAAATCTGATGTCATCTGTAACTCTGCTTTGCATATAATATTTAGAACTAAATGAAATTCAGACCCCAGGTGTACATTGGTTTTTTTGCAGTGCAGAATTTCAAATATGATTTGAGAGAGTTTATTGCAAAAATTAAATAAAATAAATGGCGATGTATATCAATCAAATATGGAACAGTGTAAATATAAATATAAGAATGTATAATTCAATTTTGAAAGGAATGGCCTATTTTTGTACATGATAATTATTTCTGCTGATTCTCTTTGCAAAATGTTTTGTTTTTCTTTCTTCAAAAGTTTGGTGAAAAGTTTACAAGTTACTTTTGGAGGGTTTAAAGTTTTTGTTTTTGGTTGTTATTTACTTTGGTGGTTTAAGTTGAAAAACAATGGAGGACTGCTTATGTAAGCAATATCCTTCCATACAGAAAACGTATTATTCATTATATTGTGTTGTACAATGACTGATTAATGACTGTTACTAGTGCTTGAAGGTTCTTACCCAGGGAGCAGTTGCTCTGCATGCGCCCATCGGTGGAGCAGCGTAACATGGAGCCGATGACACGGCCGCCCACCAGGACCACCCGCACGTCGCGGCCGTGCGACTCCTTGATGTACTCCTGGAACAGGTACGGGGTGTCGTGGCGGATCAGGTGGCACAGGTCTGTCAGGTGGTGCTGGTCCCTCGCCAAAAACACAGCCTTTCCTGCAACAGCAAGAGTTTTTTTTTAAGTATCTAATTCCACAGCCATTAAATATTAGTTGATGTTAGATTACTTCCTCAAAATTTTCACTGACAACTTTCTGCTGACTAAGTCTCACCAGTTCCCTGTTCCTCATATAATGGATCGGGTATTTCTCTTAGGGGCCAAAGAATTGCTTCTCACAGAGGGTCGAAAATGCCTGTTTTAATTAGCACAGCTTGGCTCTGCCTCCTTGTTATCAAGCCCTCTGACCCCTGTTCCAGTACCAGGAGGGTGGTGGGGGAATCATGTGACGGGGCTGTACGTGTACATTGTGTGCAAGTGACAATCCAAACGAGATGACGAGGCAGTCCTTGGTAACATCAGTAAGATGTGAAGATGGACAGTGGCAGGCATGACGTAACGCTTCACGAGTTTAAAACAAGACAGGCAGAGAATCGTTGTGACATGGCTCAGCGAGACACACCAACATCAAACAGTTTGTAGTTTGATGAGAACTAAACTCAAACACATTAGCACATTCCATATCAAATATACTACATACTACATATGTAAAACATAGCACAATTTGATCTCAAGTAGGCCAAAAAAGTACAAATAAATGTATAAATATCGACACCTACAAATTTCTGCCCTCTTTTTTATGTAAAGAAATACATGATACAATATTTACACGATTAATCAACCTTGAATTTGCAAAAGAGAGAAGACATCAGTCAGTTTACTGATGCATTGCATTTCAAAAAAATAAAAAAATGCTTTATGAACCATTTACAAATCAAAACTGCAAATATTTTATCCCTTGAGCCCTGAAAGATGTTCACTGACATCACATTTCTGTGAAGAAATAGGAAGTGGTCCTTTTTTTGTCACACTTTGTACAGTCATCCAGTGGGACAGATTGGACCCTACAGTGGGCTGGCTCCCGGGCCATATGTTTAACACCTCTGGTTTAGAGTGTGCACATTACAAATTCCAACATAATTAGAGCACATTTCAACATTTTTTTATATATATATAGACTTGTGTGCTCTTTTATGCTCATATGTATATGTGAACTGCACTGGATCAGAGTCGTTCCGCTATATTTGTGATATTTTATATATATATTTTATATAACATGTAAACTTCTAGTACAGACCTATTAATACCAAAGTCTCCTTCAGTTTTTTTTTTTTTATTTTTTAAACAGGCTTTTATATTTGCTCATGGGAAGGAAGGCGGGCTGGACTTCAGCCAGGGTCAAAGGCCAACCACAGAGGGGAGGAAAGCAACCCTCAAGACGCTGAACTCATAATACATAAAAAAAGGTTATGTTAGTGGTTGACCAACGGCTGCTTTCCCTAATAATGTGCTATAATGGCAGCCCAGGCCAGTCGGGGCCTATTGTTATGCCTTCGCACAATGGCAGAGCCATTCAAGTGTCAATAACTATGAATAGGAAAGGGTTAAAGGACAGTGGGCCTAATCTCTGTAGAGGAAAACAAGGCTCAAATTTCCCTCACAAGCCCCCTGTGAATTCAGGCAAAACTGAGGAAACTAGCATCGATTTCTATACTAAGAACAAAAGCCAAGCAGCCATAACCTGGGGATTAAAGGCTTCTGTTTTGTGTTTGTTGCGGCACCACAGTCATAATCAATTAACACTCTGTCAATGAATTTCATATAAGGGTGGACTGAGCTACCCTTAAGGGGCCTGCGAGTGTGCACATTTTTGAGCCGTGGTGTAGTGAAAGGAGCAGGTTCGATGACAAGAAACGAGCCTGATCATCTTACCTCTGTGGCCACGTGCGTTCTTCACTACCACGGGGTAGCCCAGCGGCTCCGCCTCGTCAATCATCTTGCGGAAGTTGTCGTGCCCTCCTGGGAAAACGCCCATGCGTACACACACACACACACAAACACATACCCATACAGAGGTGTAAAATGTTTAAAAGAAAAAAACATCCTTGTTTTGATAGCATGCTTCACACATCTCAGTTGACTGAGCAGAGTGAGGGGTGGGAAATGTAGCCTGTCGCCCAGGCAACAGAAGTGACACACAAAAAAGAAAACAGCATGGCTGTAGGAGTGCGCTCCTGCGCTTTAGATTTTCATATTTTTTTCCCCTTCTGCTTAGATTTATGAGATTAGGAACCGAGCTACCACCGAAGGGTGCAATAATGCGAAACAGCTGACCAGATCTAACGCTGATTAATAACGACGGTGGCTTGTAGCGTGACGGATGCGCGCTGGCTTTCTCTGCTCTGGCTCTGAGAGGCAATTAAAACGTGGGAAAAAAATATTGAAATATGAAGGTGTTAATAATAATAATATCTCTCCATCTCCTTTTCCCTCCCTGTCTTTGTTTGCCTGTCTGGTTTTATCTGGCATTCAGTCAAGGGAACAGATGTGAGCTACCCTCTCTGTCACAAGGTTATTTTTTTTTGTTTTTTTTCTCCCCAAATACACTGATTCACCTGTGTTTCATTTTCAGTGAGATGAGAAGAGAAAGAGAGAGGAAATGTGGGTCCAACTGAATTAGAGGCTGCTGAGGTGAGGAGGAGCAGGAGGCAATGGGGTCTTTTATTTTGAAAAGTCATGGGGTGGCATAGGGTGGGGCGTTTAGGGGGGTGGGGGGTGGTTGTGGTGGGTGGGCGGGTTGGTTGGGGGGGGGGGGGTGTTACATAAGCTCTCCAGCCGCTCTGCATGCATCGCCTGGCCTACTGTGCAGAGAGATGAACGGAATGTAGGCCAAACACCCCCTCCTCTTTCTTTCTCTCCCTGTCTGTATCCTTCTCTTTCTGCTCGCACAAACATCACAGCGCTGTGGGTTTTTTTGGGAATACAGAAAGAAAATATGTGGCAGTGGCTGTCGGCCTTTGTTTTGTCTTATAAAATTGACCCGGCTTCGACAAATAAAGAAAACAGTGGCCGCAGCTTGTGTTACGAGCTCGCACATCCTGCCTTTATCAACACAGAAGGTTAAAAAGCAGCAGCTTTAAAGAAACTGTTTAAAGCCTCCGTGGTTTAGTGAAGAGCTGTGAGGATTTTTTTTTTCTTACAGTGTATGTAAATAGGATTTTCTCTCTGTTATAACTGCAGTAACTGCAGTGATAGTGATTACTTACTAATCTGTTGTACAGGCACATGTGAACTAAAGCCTGGTGTAACTAATGTGATTGAACCCCCCCCTCAAAAAAAAAATCACACATATTTAAAAGCAGTGCTATTTCAACTAATACTCATTAGATTGTGAACGATGATGCAACAGGACTGAGCACAAATTCAGCATTGTATATTCTCACATTTTGTTTCCCATCATTTACAGATTGTTCTGACTCAGTTTAACTTTATTTAACAAAAATACTCAACCACCTGACCAAAGCGCTAACATTTTTCCATTTGTTTTTTTGAAACAATTCATAAAGAACTTGTTTAATTTACTATTTTGAAGCTGGCAGCGTCTGTGGGACTTCAAAGCGGTTTCTCAGTGGGTGCTGAGCTGGACACCTACTACTAGAGCCGGGATGTCTGTGATGATCTGTTTGCACGTGTAACACTTCTTTTATGTACCGTAGTACGCTCAGGGAATTACAGTCCACATTGTGTAGTCTGCACATAGCCCCAAGAGCCCAAAAGAAGGGACAATGCAGCGTGAACTCTAAACGAAAATGTGAATTAAGTCCATCAGCTGGTGTGGAGTGAATAAACTAGATGCCAAGCATCTTTGGGAATTGGGCCTATTGTAATATTTATTTCATGGCTAGTAATGGGCATGTGGCTTGCTGTATGGAGAAAAATGGAGAGAAACACAGTCACAGCCAGTCATGTGAGTTTAGAGCTGCAATGATTTGTTGATTAATCAATTAATCAACAAACTCTTTTGACAATTGATGAAATTGATTCGAGTCATTTTTAGGACGAAAATGTCCAAATTCTCTGGTTCTAGCTTCTCAAAATGTGATTATTTTCTGGTTTCTTTAGTTTTCTATAATAGTAAACTGATGATCTTTGGGTTGTGGACTGTTGATCTGGACAAAAAAAATAATAGATATTTTAGGTTGAATTTTCAGCTTTGGGAAACAGTGATCAACGTGCTAAACCATATTGTGAACCAAACAAAATTGATTAAGTGTTATGGTGTGAGTGAAATTGCTAATAACTCTTTCAAAAAAGCCCAAAACCATGTTGAGCAAGCATAATCTCTTTTCTTTTTTTGCAAATTAATAAAAAAATTAACCTTTCTAAAGCGATACTTCACACCCTGTGCATCGAAATGAGTGGGTGCAACCAGAGCTACTGATTAAAGTCACACTACTCCAGACTTCTTAGTTACAACAACAGAGTGCTACCACAACACATCAACACTGTGAAGAGGATAAATGTTGAGTCGTCAAGGAGATTTACCGTAGGAGAAGGTGTTAGGAAGAGGCACCCCGTGACCGGCCAGCTCCTGAAAGGTCCAGAACTTGTTGACACAGTTGAGTATGGCCTGAGGCCGGT
This sequence comes from Lepturacanthus savala, assembly GCA_030544235.1. Taxonomy (NCBI): domain Eukaryota; kingdom Metazoa; phylum Chordata; class Actinopteri; order Scombriformes; family Trichiuridae; genus Lepturacanthus; species Lepturacanthus savala. The sequence goes on from CM060480.1 coordinate 17,735,722, forward strand.
TGATCAACCGACAGCCCATCTTTTCCAGGTGGCGCAGCACAGTGATGTCGCTATCTGACTGCACCCAGGGCGTGGGCACGCGCACCACCACCACCTGTGGGTAAGACGTCACCAATTCCTGCTCCACTCGCAGACCTTTGAGGGCGAAACGGTGGTGGGAGGAAAGAAAGGAGGGGCGATTGGAGAAAAGAGGGCAGAAAAGGGCAGATTAGACATAAATCATGTATTATGTGGCAACCAGTCTATATTTATACAAGCAAATTCATACATATAACAACTTCACATTTCAATCCTGAGCCATTAGGACAAATAAATTTATGCTTTTATTCGGTTTCTATGGCAGTGCCGTGAGCCAACATCTGGCTTGTCCGCGCTGCTCGTTGCCACATTAAAATAACAAGCCATTTGTTTATAGCTCGCCTTACATCCTAAATGTCATATTTACAGGAGCTGGAAACACCATGGAAGTGGCTGGTGGAATCTGTCGACTGCTGGTGGAAAAATTGACTTTGCGGATGGAGTCCGTTCTGTGGACGCTGCTCCAGCTCTGACTGCGAGCTGGCCTTTCTTATGGGACCGCAAACAGGCAGCCAGTGCCAAGGCTGGTCGCGTCAAACCTGCTCTGGATGGTGATGTGATTATTTACATATTGGTCAAAGCTGTACACCGTACTTTAAACTGTACCGCCACTATATGCTACTTTGTCTTAATGTAGGGCAGTGGGGAAGGGAGACATGTCTGAAACCCCAAGGGTGCGTCTTGAAACTAATCACACATGAAGACCTCAGTGAGGAGCAACTCCTCTGCTGTATAGAACACAAAGATGAGGTCAACCTTTCTTTAAATTAAATGGCGAAATCACATTTAATCCAGTGATTTTTATCTGCAATTCATTAGGGTATGTTTTTTTATTAAAACCGATATAGGTTTACAATGTCTCTAAATGACCCCATCTGAATTAAAACTGATTTCAATTGAATGTATAAGCCATGGAAAACGAGGGACACTTCACTGTAGAGCTGCAATGATAAGTCGAATAATTGCAAACGTTTACATTAATCACTATTTTCATAATTAGTTAACTGATTTGAGTCATTTTGAAGAAGAAAATGTCCAAACTGACTGGTTCCAGCTTCTCAAATCGGATTATTTTCCTGTCTGACACCACGCAGGCAAGAGAAAGTTTTCACTCCTGAAGGCAAACACTAATTATGATTCAATTAATGGCTTAATTGCCAACTATTAAGTTAATCACCAATATTTTGATGATTTATTGATTTGAGTCATTTTTAAGAAAGAAGAAATCCAAATTCTCTGCTTCCAGCTTCTCAAATCCAATCATTTCTGGTTTCTTTAGTCTTCTATAATAGTAAACTCTTTCTGGAAGCTGATCTTTGGGTTGGGGACTATCAGTATGGACTAAAAAATATATTTTTTGGTTGAAGATTCAACCTAAAATGTCTTTCTGGAAATGGTAATTGATATTTTTACACAGTTTTATTAACCAAAAAACTAATCAATTAATCATTTTAATAATTGATAGCCATTACTTGCATGCTTACTTCACAGGGATGAATGATTGCAGCTCGCATCACATAGGCCATTTTTTTTATTCCAAAAGGTTAAAAAACTGGGACATTTCAACATTTGCCAGACATCTCTTGTCTGGATCAATCACAGCAGAATACAATTTAAAAAAAAAAAAATAGACTTGACATTTGCCAAATGCGGATTGCAAATGTACCAGCCATAGCAGAAGATTTGGCAAGCATTTCACTGGTGAGTGGAGCTATTTTGTCACCCTGGATTGAAGAGGGAGCAGAGACAAGTCAGTGGGATTTCTGAGCAGGCGACACATCCCAACAGCTCGCCGGATGATGTGGAATCGTGCGTGTGCGCATGTGGGCAACGCACATCAACGACATACAGGAGAGCGGGGGGAGGGGAGGTTTGTCATTGGCACGGCACTTCACCTCTGCCGCGACCTGGATTTCAGCCCTCTCAGGCTCCATGGTAGTGACAGCGCCACTGGCTGAGCTCATGAGAGGCAACAAGTAGCTTGACGTTTGCCACATCTAAACACCAAAAGACAGCTATTGGCGTGCTGACGGTGGTTTTATAAGGGGTCATTCTGTGCACAGGTAGAGCGGGGAAGGGCACAAAAGCAGCAGGCAGGAAAGGTCAGCAACGTCTCGCATTGAAGGAGCCAGAAGGACGTGGAAATAGATGCGCATGAAAAAGAGAAGGAGCGTTGAAGGCCTGAAAAGGCTGCCACTCCCTTTTTCTCCTCCTCGCAATCTCAACACAAAAGCAGGAGGATTCCTCATCTCTCCAGGCCCTATTCAACGCTTCCACACACAGCTCCGATTGTACAGACGCTAAAGCGGCAAGGCGAGCGACGTTACAGTGGGAAGTGTCAGGGGAGCGGGTCTCATGGCTTTTGACAGACTGCTCACTGTGCTCGTCTCCATCTCCGGGGGAAACCGAACGGAGACCAATGAGGCAGCCAGATGAATCAGTTCTATTCATTCGCGCAAGTGTTCGTGTGCGCCCCGCACTGTCCTGTCATGTGACCGCTGCAATAACATTCAGAAAACCCCGCTGACCATTTTGGTGTATAACAAAGGCAATTTAGGGTTTTTATTTTTGTGTGTGCATGTGGTAATGTCTAAATTTAGGTGTGTACTGTAATACTTACAGCACAGCTGATGTTTTTCTTCTTCTTCTTCTTACCTCTATGATAGGCTAATGTTTTTCACAGTTCAATGGACTCTATACGTGGGTCCTATTTTCAATCTGCTTGACAAAGCTAACAAGCATTCTATGCATACCGTTGCAACGTCACAAAGCAGGCGATGCAGACAAACGCCGCGCCAATGTTTGGCTGCTGGGTCCTGCCAGCCCTCAATGCGATCTCAGTCTGGTTCTGGGTATCCTGTCTAAATTAGCTGGATGGGGGGTAGCAGGTTTCCCCCACGGTTTCCCCCAGTCCAGTTTGGCCTAACAATGGTACATTTGCATATCTGTCACTAGCAACACACTGGATAACAACATATACTGTAGACCTGCTGTGAGGCCTACAGTAAAAGGCCTACAGGCCCAGAAATCTATTGTTCATCAACACAGAGGCCATGAAAACCTGCATATCCTCTGTGAGTTAGCATGTGTACTGTATATAGCTGCTACTTTGCTTTACTTACAACCAAGTAGTCTCTGACCCTGAACTGTCCTAAAAAATATTTCATACATACTGCCACACAAGTGCAGGTTGATCAGCCAGATCTGTAATTCTACAAATTTCTAACTGGATCTATGACAATCCCATTGTCCCTCTGTTTTTTAAGGAGTTTTTCCTTGTATGATGTGAGGGTCTAAGGATGTCTGCTGCTGTTGTTTACAAACTTGTATAACCGACTGAGGCGAATCTGTGATTTGTGATTTTGGGCTATACAAATAAAAGTGACTTTACTTAAAATACATCAAGTTTCATTTTATTTGTCACTCAACCACAAGGACCCCCTGTTGAATATCACTGCCGTAAATAATACAGTCCCTCCTCTTTCTATCAAACTGATACATAGATACTGTATTGAGGTGATTAGGTTTCATTAAGTCAAGGTAAATCAAGTCAATATTATTTGTAAAGCCCCAAAATGACAAATTATAGATTCATCTCAAGGGGTTTTACGGTTTATACAGCAGCAACACAATATCTCCTGTCCTTAGATCTTCGCATCATACAAGTGAATACTTCCAAGAAATTGCCTTTCACAGGGAGATTAGATTAGATACATTGGCGTCTCCTGATGTGATTGTTTTCCATGTATTAGTCTGCCCCATGAATTTCCAGGGAAACAGATAAAGCTTTCAAAAAGAGTTTTTTATATGTATTATGAGAGTGAATTGCCCCACAGTATAAATTCATTTGATTACATTGTTATTTTGTTGCTAACCAAATGCAATATTATACTAGAAATTTCTCATTATTGTTTTTGACAGTCTGGAACGAATTTCAACAAGCGTTGAAATTACTGAACAGACTCTGAGGTCCAACTTAGAAGTTTTATACGTCTTGACTCATTCACTTGAGTCAAGACATATGGTCCATTAATCTGTCACGTGCTGATTTGAACATGGAGAGAACTTTTGGGACCCGTTTGGGGTTTCAATGAGCATGAACACAATTTTTTGCTCGGTATCCAAACATCATAATAAATCTATAGCTGTTTAAGTCCCCTTGTATTTATCTTTAGTTAGTTGCCTAAGTTATGTAATTGTAAAGCCTGGCCCTGCTGCCTGGAGGTTTACATCATGGATTAATCCATTGTTATCAGAATCTTATTTTTTTCTTTTTCAACCACACCATGTGAGAAACGTTTCTCTGAATTGGTGTACAGTTCTGATAGCTCATGCTGATGGCTTATTGCTTCAGTTTTTTCCTGGCAATACTGTCATATACCATATAACCCGGTGAAATATCAGGATGGTATGATGATATGAAAAAAATAGATAACACCAAAGCCTGTCGCTAGTGTTTATTTCCCACCCTATCTGCTGTCTGCTCAGATATTTACAGTACATGCAGTGACTGAGGCTGACAAGGCAATGCAGATTCCTGAAAAGAAAGTCATGCCTGAAAAGCATATAAACACGGTGCAGTTCAAACCATTAAACAGCCACAGGGGAACTTATTGATTAAACAGGTCAAACCCATATCGCACAGTAACTGTTATTGATGCGTGTTATCTTTTATGTTTCTGGTTAAGCGCTGGGAAATATTGCAGTTTTGCTGTCTACTACCTTTCAGATGAATCATAGCATGATCATATAGAATGTTTGTGAGAATGTTTTACACACTTAGAAGCAACATGCAATTCGATACGGTGAACATCAATTTGCTCACTCAATCTGTGAATTGTCCTACGCAGTACAGTGTAGGGATTCATTCAAATCACAAATTACTCCACCATAAAACTAATTGATTCTTATAAATGCATACAGTAAAATACATAACATAGTAATCCAGCTTTCTAGCTATTTCTGTATTTTTGACATAATCATGGGTAGGAAATATTTTCTGTCCACAAAGAAAAAGAAAACTACACTGCTGTTATTTAATCTGATGTTTGCTTGGTTTCTACAAATGCTACTTAATTACCTGCCAGACTGGCTGGTAATGCGGCAAGAAGCTCTGTCAGCTCTCTAAACTGGTAGGACCGTTATCATGTGGGATATGCAATTGATGTGGTATGAATGTCAGAGAGGAAAACATGTTTTTGACAATAATACTTATGGGTTTGTGGTCACCTGCACCCCTACTCCTTCCACCATTTAGATATAGAGAATAGAACACCATTCAGCATCAAAAAGAATGACGCTCAAAGGTGTATTTATATATATATATATACAGAAAGATCAAATTTGTTGATTTAGCAACAATGTCTCAATTACATTGTTCATCCATCAGAGCGAGCACAGAAAATTGATCTTTCAGCCCTCTTTGGGATTCATTTTGTTATTAAAACATGTCCTTAAACTTTTCAAGATAAACCCCAAATTCTTTATGACTCCAAAATATCCCTGAGCTACAATATGTAATTCATAATTTTTCCTTTGCGCTTTAGTTTTTCTGTGTTTAGTCATTATGGTAAATGGGCGGGGATTATCCCTGCTGCCATTCTTTTGGGCCAATAAACTGTCAGTCAAATCCTGCAAGGGACTCTGGGAAAGCGACAACAGATGTAAATATGTCGATAATTTCCAGTGTCATTAAACATTACTGCTGACGTCGACTTCTGGCAAGTTAATTAAGTCTTCTACAGTGTTCCTTTAAGCCATGGCAACATCTGCTTGGAGCTTCGGTAGGAAAGGAATAGAAGGCCAGGAATGTGTTCACATATTGATTGACAGCCGTGAGATCCCGCCCCCCGACTCTGGCTTTCTCTGATTGGTTAGAAGGGTTAGGGAAAAACTTGAGAAGGGAATAACTGTAATGCAGTGAAGCAGTTCAATGAGCCCTGATCCCAGAAACCTCCCACATTAACACATGCTTTGGCTTTGAATATTCATCTAAAAGCAATTACATAGTATCTATAAATATCTTCATCACAATTCTTAAATTCAATATACATACACATATATAATCTATATTTAAGGTCAGATTATTTACATTATGTGTTCATGCTGTGTCCCCAAATAAAGATATCACTCAATATCTACCTCAGAAATCCAGTATATCTACCCAAGTTTTTACTACATTACAATCAGGATCCATCACATCTCCCTAATAATTTATGGCTCTAATTAGCTTTTTATTTTTTTACTAGCTGTAAGCAACAGGTGATTTGTTGCATATGTACATCTTTTTAACAGCTTTGCCATATTGCTGTTGATCACACACCATCTTCATTGCTCATAAAATGTGGAGGCTGTGCTTCATAAAGACTCAAGATGAGGACTGTTGTTAAGCTACAGCAACTCAACCCCATGTATTGGAGTAACATTTAGTGACATATAATCCATACAGACTGTTATACCTCCCATTACTGATAGAATGTATATTATAAGATGTTAGCTACTTTATTTTAATAAAGATGGTGCTGTCAAACTGGCAGTTCTTGTTTGGATTTGCATGGAAAAGTCTAGATACTAGCTGAGGAGTGTATGTTGCTGGGTTAATAAGCACATCATAACATAACCACAGAGTATGTATTAGCAGGGCTCTAGCATGGCCTTTTTGTCCACTGGCTGCTAATCTGTGATGTTGAGCCATGGTTCAGAAGATATTTACTGGATGCAAATTTGGGGCCAGTACAGGACAGTAACTGTTCTGGTTTAGTTTGTATGTTCCTAAACTCGACATCTAGTCATCTACAGGTGCAGACGTTTACCTACCTATTTGTATTGCTAATGTTTTCTCCTTTTCAGGCCATCTCTTAAGTGTTTTAAGCCTTCTCTGCTATACAGTGCATAAATTTGACTATTCTTTCATTCAATAACATTTGTAACTGCATGTTGAAGGTTTGCCATTGACCGAGCCTTAACGGTAGACCTGACGCAACACTATCTAGTCTATGAGGGACCCGCCGCCCAGTTATTTGCCATTATTCAGCCCACATCTCCTCCCAACTATGCAGCCTCTGCCAATTCCGGCCCACGCCATTTATGTGTTAATTGAGACTTTACACACCTCTCATCTGACATAGCGCCACTTCTCGCCTCCACGCCAAATTCCGTGTGTGCCTGTTTGCTGAGGAGTTCCTACTGTAAGAGTGACGGCAACAAGTCCTTCTGAGTCAATGCTGTGACATGTGGTCACTTCATAACAACATGGCAGGATAAAACAGTACTAAAATTACAAAGAGATTGATTGAAGATCTGTTTATCCTGACAAAATGTATGTAGCACTTATGTGACGTCATATCTGAAAGAGTGGATTAAAGATGATAACATGGTGGACTGTTTTCAGTCTTTTATAAAGCAACAACAACAAATAAGTGTCAATTAGGGCTCCACGGATGCTAAATTTGCTTTGCTTGATGTTTTTTTTCTTAAATATAACCTGATTCTTGTTTTGGTTTCTGGTTAGACTATGGAATTCGATTTTTTACATACCGTGTGATGTACATTTAACAGGCTACATATAATCAAAATCGACTAGTCTAAGAAAACAATGGTAACATTTGTCCTCCTATGTCTGGAAAGGAAAACTGACCATTTGTCCACTTAAAACAAATCCCCTCCCCTTCGGTTTTCTTCTCACAGGAACATGTGGAAAAGCAGCAGGAAACCTACAACTTCACCCTTAGAACGCAGGCGACTATTACATCATCTCGATCTGATTTGCCTGCCTATGCGTTCTGATCACTCGAATTCTACATGTTTGTTCTTTTAACTACGCTACTGTTGCTCCTGGTGCAAAAAGGTTATCATCTGGCCGGGATCGCAGCGTTTTAATCAAGCATCCTGGTTCCCCCTCCAGTCTGGAGGCAGTCTAAGCTGGAAACTAGGTTAGGCGGTCACGGCTGTGCTCACACTGGCCCTCTCTCCTCGCTCCACAGCACATGCAGCCCCCCAAACAATAACTGTTAGCTCTTAGCATCGGACGCCGTTAGATCTTAAACAGCGCGAGCCGCGCCGCGTCGTTAAACCCGCACGGATCACGGGGGAGGCGGCGGCAGCTTTTCGCGTTTAATGAATTAATACTTGCCTAATTGTCCCTCGCTGATCGTGAGCACGATTTGATCCATGAGGAGGGAGCGGAATTCAACATCCTCGTCGGCGCAGCGCTCCTTCAGCGCCCGGAGGATCTGGACTTGTGGGTACTCCTGGCTGATACGCCGGTCGGTCACGAACCAAACCCGAGAGCACATTTTTTTTCCTTTTGCTTGCGAGGGCTCAAAATGTTAAAAAAAGAAAAAAAAACACAAATCCAGCTGAAAACGCACCGTTGTAGCTACGGCAGGTGTCGGGGCAGCGGTGGGGGGAAATAGCACAGAGATGCTTAACACAATGGAGACCTCGGCGGGTAACGGTACGAGCAGGCTATGATGTGGCTAAAAACGGGCCCGCTGCCGCTGTCTGGACCGAACCGGCTACAATGAACACTCTTCTTTATCACCTTTGTTTCCCCTCATTTGCAGCCATTTAGTCCTCCCGGGACGGAGTTAGTGTTAGTTGAGCCCGGACCGCGCCAATTCCACACAAGCCAAAGCCGAAAAAAATACTGATTATCTTCACCCGCAGAAACTTATCTCTTCACATGGAAACGGGAGCTCGGGCTGAGCCGCTGTGTGTCTTCCGCTCGCCGCCTCGAAACTACCGATGAAAATGTTCCCGTGAACGCAGCGGGCGGTGTGGCGTTCGCAAACCGCAAAGTCGTCGGTTTGTTACAATAAACTAAGCTAACCCAAAACGCTCCGTTTGGCTGCTGTCCAGGAGGGATTGGTGCTGAAAAGTGCACGCTGTTTTTTGTAGCTCAGCCCCGCGCGCGCTTTCGTTTACAACTCCGCTGCTCCGCGTGCCCGTGCTCAACGGGGCCGGTCCGAGTTATGCGGAGTAAAGCCTGCCCCAACGCGGACCAACGCAGTCTGCTAGCAGCGTGGGTCCGGTGTATGCGGAGTGAAGCCCGCCAAACTCCACACAGACTGGCTGCAGGCGGGGCCTCACTCTCAGGGCTGGAAACCATAGGGGTGGGTGGGGGTGCGGGCACAGGGGATGTAACCCCCCCAAAAATCTTTGTAAATACGAATAAATAATTTAGAGTAAATAAATGAAGAACACTAGCCCTGAAAAAATGTAAAACATTGCATTTTTTATTGTTAAAAGTTTATGACCTCCCCTCCCATATTCCTTAAAGCAGTTTGGTCCAGATGCTGTTTTCCAGTGGCTAACGACTAATTTTGCTAGCTAGCAGCTAGCTACGTGGAAGAGACCAATCAAACTAATATGTAGAAGCCGGTAAGTCATTTATCACACCACTTGTTCAAAATTAGTCCAAAATCAGCCTCTTTTTTTAACAGTCTGCTGGTTAAGATCAGACCTAATGGTCGTTAATAAGCCAAAATGATGTAAATTATTATAGAGACAACAACTAAGAAGAGGACCCACCTCCATGAACGATATTCATAGTTTTCCCCTTATTGATTCATGAACATTGCTATAACTATTATTATGTTTAGTTCCATTTTTTAAAACATTTGAACATGCTGAGGGCTCAAACCTCCAAGAATAATTCTTTTCATCTGATATACAACATCAACACTCAGTATGTTTTACATGCAGAGCTTAATCAAGATATGCTCAAAATTTGATTTTTGCATTTAGTCAGACTTCTGTCCCTGTTTCAGTTTACATGCAACTGAGAAACTCTAATAACTGACAGGGTTTTCCCCCTTGTCACCTGTTATTTCAGCGGGTTAATATAGCCATAGATATACACACGAGTGTATCTGTTGACTTTTCTGTCACCTTGTAAAAAAACGAATATATAAACTTACATAATTTAATAAGCTTGATAAATCACATTATCTAGGTGTTTTAATTCAACCATAAGGTCCAACTCGGTCTGATTTTAATCCGACTAAGGTATAACGCATTTTAAAAGTCAGACCATAATCAGATTAACACAATAATGTTATATTCTTGAGTATCATGTAATTCGAAACATGTATATACGTGTTTCTAATTATGTATGTTCACTGTTTTATAACATAACAAATAGACAAACGCGTGATTCATGACATATTGCTGTTAACAGCATTTAGCCTACAGCTAACTCTCTGCTAAGATTAATGCAGTATGGTAACTGAAGGAATACACAGAGGCCAACTACTGACACCTATGTCATATAGTACTTACTTTACTGAATTACTTTAAACCATACAAGTCATGTTGTCATCACTAGGTTTCCTCACTTAAAGCCATAGTATAGAAGTTTTGTGTCCCCTTTTTGAAGAAAGCATTTAGACAAACACAGATTAAAAGAAGATTGTATGGTTGTGGCTGTAAACTGTAGATTACTTGCTAGCCGGAAGTAGTCAGTGGAAGCTCCTGGTGTATGTTTGGTATGTAGAATGCAGTCATCTGGCCAGCATAAAGTGTTGCCACAGACACAAGATTAAAACACTCACTCTGCTGTGAAATACAGGGAGATTTACATGGTGGAGATAGGCTTAATCACCACTGTGTCAGCTCATTTGGCAAGAGCTTAAATGGATCAGACATTCATTTTGGAATGTGGGATCCAAGGAGTTTTTTTTTCCAACTGTGGGTGTCAAATTCACTTGTCAAAGCCAATCAAATGTAGTTTGTAGTGTAACATACGCACACGGTTATGATTCCCGAAATCAGCAGTGGATTCGACAGAAGCTGTCGAGCAAAAATGGCCCAAAATATTTGTTGATAATGCCATTGAGTCAGAGCGCTTCACAATTGAAGTTACTGTGTATGAATTATTCATCAGAGGTCCTGCCTGCATGCTATCTTTTCTCAAAGGTGAGTGTTCACAACGCAAGCCAAAAGTACACTATGTTCAAAAATTTGGGTTTGGCAGACAATTCTGTGTTTTCCAGGAAAAGTCCCACTTTTATTTACCACCATGAGTTGTAAAACAAATATAAAATACAGTCAAGATATTGACAAGGTTAGAAATAAAGATTTGCAATCGTAATATTGTTTTCCTTCAGATTTTGCTTTCATCAAAGGAAGGTCTGTTTTATAGCTTCTCTAACCTGCTAAACTGTTTTCAGCTGTGCTAACATGATTGCATTAATCATCCATTAGCCTTCTGACACAATGAGCAAACACATTGTACCATTAGAACACTGGAGTGATAGTTTCTGGAAATGGGCCTCTATACACATATGTAGATATTGCACCAAAAACCAGACATTTGCAGCTAGAATAGTCATTTACCACATTAGCAATGTATAGAGTGTATTTGTGATTAGTTTAGGTATCTTCATTGAGAAAAACTGTGCTTTTCTTTTAAAAATAAGGAAATTTCTAATACTCCTTCCTACAACTGGGATAGAGTGCATGTTTGGCACTCATCAATATTGAAACAAAGTTGCCTCGATTGCAAATGTTGAAGCTCAGGCAACAGAGAAGCCGTTTGTGGAGGTGGCATGTACGAGCACCGTGGCTGAGCAGAACCAATCACAGCCCTTGCAGTCTGTGTCACCACAACACGTAGTTAGGATTTTTTGGAGCCGACAGCGTAGCTACCAGCTCCTTTTTGCACCCTCTCGTTATTCTAGGCTAGAAGGCATTGTTAAGCTAAAACAGGCAAAGCCTTGTCTTTCTTTCACCATGACTTATTTAAAACAAAAATAGGCGTTGTTTGTGGTGTTTTATCTGTGTTGCCTAGTAAGGGTGTGTGATTGAACAGCCAGTGATCAATTGATTGCTCTTAAGACATTTAACAGTAGACATGCTATGTAGTTTGCAACTCAGCACCACTGAATTGATGCGCTGATATCATGGCTGATTTAAGTGATCCATTTCAAGTTATTGGAGCTTCTCTGTTTTGGTAGCGTAGCATCTTCACATCTGAACCCAGATAATTTATTTCTTTATTTTTCTATGGCCAATTATTTACTGTTATTTATACTCAAACACTCAGCTGCCTCCCTTCTTTTAGCAATTTCACTGCTAAATCCCTCAATAACTAGTTACTTAGGCTAAGCAGCTAACTCGGCTAACCTAGCTTTAACATTGTGACTTCTCCGTCTCACGCGCTCTTATGTTTAGCCATTTTTCTGTCTCCTTTAGGCATAATGGTACATGTAATAAATATATTGCTAGTATTGGAAACGAGGCAAGTTGAGATAGAAACTGTGACCCACATAATGGCTAATCCGGCCCTTGTCAGCTTAGCTTTTACTCCTCTGGTAATTACTGAGCAGCCGGCTGGAGAGATCAAAGGAAGCAGAGTCATGAAGGGAAGACCTATTTTTCCACTAAGGCCAGACGCTAGTTCTACTCTCTCTTAGCTGTCTCCTTCTTTTAGCAACTTTAATGCTAAATCCCTCAGCCACTTGCTAACAGCCAGCAGCTGCAGGTCTGTGGCAGCTGGAGGTACGATAGCCAATCAGACACTGTGTGACGTAGAGGGGCGGGGTGAAAGGCTCGCTAGCCAATTGTAAACATTGACTGACTGACTAAAGTATGGATCAATGAATAATAAGTACTTTCCAGATTATTCTCTTAAACCAGACAGACTCCTATCGAGCTAACAATTCACTTCTAAGTATCTGAAGATGTTACTATCAGATTCAGTGGCAACTCACAACCTGATGAGTCTGTCAGTCAGGCTAACACACCCAGATAATTGAAATCGGATCAGAGCTGGACGACGTCCTCGCCAAGCTCTCCCCTGGAAACCAAACATTATGTAAAACATAAACAGAGTAACTTAAACCAGAAGAAACTTGCAACTTGGTAAATAGAGGGTACAATAACTATGTGTTGTGCAAATTTGTGAGATTGTCCAATTGTGCCTGTTTGCCTGGGCTGCTAACTTGCTAGTTTACCGGTCTTGGCGACATGACTTCATCAATAAATCAATTTCTCATCCACACGTGTAGACTGGGACAAGGACAGTAATCCGAGTAGATGGACTGACAGATTGTTACCTAATATTACCTTGGTGGTCCAACCTTGTGTTTCCAGTAAACTTGCAACTTATCATTTTCTTGTTGTCTGTCTGTCCAAACGGATGTCTACGCAGTCTAATTAGTATGCCTTTCTGCATAGGTGCCTTCAGACTTGTTACAGCTGGAGACAAATGTATACCATCTTGTCTTTAGCCAGGGAAGTGTTACATGCATCAAATACTTGTTGTCAAGATGTTAACATTCAATTTTTAGGACATTGTTAAGTGGTGGATACGCCTGAAAAATGCATCTCTTTTCTGTGAGGCACACAAACATGTGCTCACTCGCACACACGCGCACACACACACACACAGTGCCTGCATATCCTCCAGCATCAAAGGACCTCTTCCCCACTCAGTCCCCCACCCCCACTAGAGACATTAACACACTATGGATCCACCCATAAGTACACTGCCCCAATCACTCTTTTGAACAGGCTCCGCTCTATCAAATAAAAGGTAATAAATAACAGAATAAAAGGTAATATAACAACAGAAATTTAACATTATGGCTGTACAATAGCAAGACAAAATTTAGGCAAAAGTTAAGACAAAATTTAACACAAGAAAATAGTAGACAATAGCAACTTAGTAGAGGGACTGAAGGATAATGAGATAAACAATACATTTTTTTAAAATCCAAATAAATACAAGTAAAAGGAATTAAAAACAAGAAAAAAAACTATGAAATAGACAACAGACCATAGTTTTAAAATAGTACTTGTTCTTAAAATGAATTGCAATGGCTGTGAGCGCGTGCAGATCCCTGCGGGCAGGCGCAACACCCTATACAACCGGCCCCAAAATAAAGGGCTTGGATGGGCTGACCAATCGCCACTCGATAACTTCCCTGTTGTCCAACCAGCGCGCGGAAACTGTGGGCGGGCCGCGGCCCTGCCGACCAACCACGGAGCTCCGAACCACCTCGCGGGCCGAGCCGGCGAGCGCGCGCGGCGTGCTGCGTGTTTCAGTGCGTGGAGTCTGCAGTGCGCACGAGTCTGCGCACTTTCTGAACCGGTTCAGACCAGACGGTGAGAGGATGGTTTGGCGAACACCGACAACGCTGTCTCTATGCCGAAGTGGCAGGAAATGAAACAATTGGTCGTCACAAAGTCAAGACACTGCCCATTCTCCTTTTTTTCTCCTGTTCGACACCGTCTTTATACATTGAGAAGCGTTTATTTGTTAAATAACTCGAGTCATTCATGTAGACAGCAGCACTGTGTCGGCTGAGTGGAGGGAAAACACTTCCATGTGGTGATGGAGAGAAACGCCGAGACACACTTCTCTTGTTTTCCTCTCGCTGCCTGTGAGCATCTTTATTAACGTTACGCAACAGGTTGCTCGCGCCGTTATTATCACGAATTAAAAATGAGAAAACTCGCTCCGAATATCCAGCCACACGAAGTTACGCGACCGTTTGCTATTTTTTTTTGTCATTTCTACCGACTACGGAAAGCCATCTGGATCAAACCGGGCAAAGCCGGTCGTCTATTGGCCAATCATCACAAAGTGGGGGGAAGGCGCCGAAGCAGACACATTCCTCATGATAAACGTCGCACGGTCAACCACAGACAGACATTTTCTGCTGCAAGACCATGCTCCCCATCTTATTTGTCGTGTCCCGCAACATAAATTCAAACCGGTTATGTTTTATTGTGAAATTGCATTCAAAAGCAATCATCATGTAAAAATAAAGACTGGTCGACACAGACGTGTTTGCTCTCAGGTCTTCTTGTTTAGAAAGTGTAAAAAAAAGTGTTGGAAAAAATAAACTAAGTAAAACTAGTGAACACAACAAAAAACTTAACTTAATCGAAGCTGGTCCATGTTTGGGTAGAAAACCAGCACAAAATACTAATAACAGATTGTGAAGACTTAATATTTGTTTCTTAATGAGATGAACAAATAGGCCTTTGCGTTGTAAAGGTGAAGCCTGCACACCAGGATGGTGTGTTTTAGTATTCATGAGCAGTTACGTAAGGATTTGAAAGACCTGCAGTGTTTCTACAAGTTTATTAGCAGTTTAAAGTCTTTAAATAAACATGATTTGGTCATTTAAACCACACAGATGTGAAGGCTACAGATTAAAAAAAAGAAGCTTTCAAAATAAAATAGTGTCTTAGCCTATAGAGTCCTCTGGTGGTGGATTTATAAATTACAACTTCTGAGCTCTTAGAACAAGATTGCACAAGTTCTTCTTTGTTTTTATTTATTTTTATTTGTTTAAATATATTTTTACCCATAAGCTTTAAAAATAAATGTGACACTTTGAGAGACTAATTATATATGTAAATATTTAATTAATTGTTTAAAATTGAAGCATGTTTAACACAAGCCTGTGATGTTGCATTGAGTAATTCAGCTCAGTGATGTTTCAGCCGAATATGTTCATTTATGTAGATGTAGAATATGAAAATACAGTTTACAATAGTTTACAATTCACATTCCAGTACATTGCTGTTTCGAATTATCCATTGCAACCTCTGCTACTATCCAGATGAGTGCAGCACTGAGTTATTCCTAAACCTAACACAGATAAAAATTGGAAATAGATCCATGTAACCAAGATCATTCGGATGCTTGGTTCCAAATCTGACTTAATGTAGTGGTGTTAAAGAATAAATTCATGAATTACACATTATCAAATCACTGAACAGAAAGGTCCTAGTTGTTGATGGTATATTTAAAGACATTTAAAAATAATGGGAATATTTTCAATTGATATAATGATTTGTATCTATATATGTCTTTTACATACAAAAAAAAAAACTAAAACAAGTAGCAGTAATTTAAAAAAAAATCTGAAAATGTCATCTCCTTTTCCATCACTGAAAACTCCACCTATCAAAGTGCAAATATGTTTTCATTTCAAAATCTGAATTGCTGGATGCAAGATGTTCCCTGCTTCTCTGACAAGTCCCGCATCAATGTTATGATTCCTCATTAATCTCTATGTAAACTGCATTTTGGACACTGGCTGGCTTCAGGCAAGTTGTGACATCACAACATCTCTTTATGGCACATCTTAAACTCAGATTTAAGGTGAGCACAGGCCCTCCCCCCTTGTGATAAATGCATTTCGAATTCACCTCCTTGTGTTTACGCTCTGCCTACGCTTTATTCTGAAGGTCAAACATCCAAAGTTAAAAGCATCTTTGTGGGGTGTCAATGTAAACCCAGTAACTGTGTTTTCAACAATAAAATCTATCATGTGGCTGAAACAGTAGTGGAATCTCCACTTCTTTTCATTTGTTCATTAAACCAATATTAAAAAATAATCTTAAGCAGGGGCGACACGGTGGAGCAGGACCTCCTTGGTCTTGGGTCTGGGACCTTTCTGTGTGGAGTTTGCATGTTCTCCCCATGTCTGTGTGGGTTTTCACTGGGTACTCCGGCTTCCTCCCACAGTCCAAAAACATGCTGAGGTTAATTGGCGACTCTAAATTGCCCGTATGTGTGAGTGAATGGTGTGTGTGCCCCACGATTGGCTGGCGACCATCTGGGGTGTATCCCTGCCTCTCGCCGTAACACGCTGGGATTGGCTCCAGCAGACCATGTGACCCTAATGAGGAATAAGCAGGTATAGAAAATGACTGACTGACTGAATCTTAAGCAGCATTTCAAGGCCAGTTTACGTGTATAGAACCTTCCAACAACATGTAATTCAAAGTGATGTACAGAAGACGTAAAAAGGTATGTTTTAAGCATGTCACTAATCTTTCTAGAGATCTATGAAAATTACAAGCCAGTTAACTTCATGGTGACACTCCTCTGTCATACATGCATGCATTTATCGATTGACTTACTTCCACTTACCTCACAGGATTGCAGCCAAACAGATAAGCGTTGTCCTGCAGAGAGCTAACATGCAGTAACATAAAGCTGTGGCACCTCCTTTCCTTCAGGAAACATGCCTCTGGTGTGATTTTAATGTCTAAAAAGTACGTGCGAGCTTTACATGTATATAATTTTATCTTGTGGCTCCTCCCAGTCATGAACTTTGAAGGAACTGAAAGTACATTGATGTGGGAGACCATAATATATGTGACTTTCCCATTATACAAGTGTCACTCAAAAAATGAATATTTAAATGGGGCAAAACATACAATGAATTCACAATAACATTCCACTGGCGTTGTATCCGAGGGAGTAGTTGTTTGCATGTTGTGCTCAGTAAAACCCCAGCTGCACCTGTTTTTCATTACATGCCCTAATGGGGCGGTTTAGAGAACGGAAAATCGACTCAACAGATATCACCATAGTCTAAAATAAGGCTATAATATATACCGCAAAACGGTGACCTGTTTCATTAAGAATATCACAGAAGTCAGTGCATCCTGGCTGTATTCTGACAGCAATGTCTCCTCCAGGTGGGAGCGCTCTGCCTTCACATCAGGCTTCTCCCAACAGTTCATCAACACATTACATGCATGCAGCTTAATTGAGGAACACCTCAACTATAACAAAATGTGCAAACATCATTATTGAAGAGTTCCCTTGCCTGCAGTAATCCCGTGTACCACAGATACTCCAGTTTTCCCTTTTAGTAACAGTCAAAGTCATTGTTATGTTAATTTCCTTTTATTATCACAGTATGAATACTGATTAGGCGCCAGCAGATATTGTCACTGTGTGATATACCTCAATATAACAGTCGTGATAATAATAATAACACCAATAATAATAATAATAATTCATTATTAAGCTATCACCACAGCACGTTGACAGTCAGCCATTCATAATTGCAACGGGTCTCATCACATTCCCGCAGAATCTCATTAATAATGAAACGAGGAACTAGTTATATGGATGTGATTTCATTTTTTCCTATTGTGGTGCATGAATTTATCTTCCAACGTGCTCCGGCTGGCGTTGGAAGTAGTTCCGGTGATTTAGCAGCTGAGCGGAGCACAGTAGACCCGGGATCTTCGTGTTGTTGAGCGCGAACGCGGACAGCGGGGGTCGTGTGTCGTCCGCCCCGTCATGACAGCCGAGTGACCACGGCAGCGGTCAGTTCTGACGCCCGCACGGCGACGTGCACGCGACCGAAGTGACAGCGCCGAGACACCGCTGGAAGCTTTTGTCTTTTCGAAGGGGAGATTTTTTTTTTCTTCTTCTTCTTCTTTTTTTTTTTTTTTCCAAGTGCAGAATAAGGCGTCTGGAGGTTCTGTGAAGCAGTGTACAAAAATATATATATAAAAAAAATAAAAGAACGCTGAACCGGTTCATATTCACATACGACGGTGAGTAGCCTCTGCGAGAAGATATGCATATATATATATATATATATATATATATATATATATATATATATATATATATATATATATATATATATATATATATATATATATATATATATATATATATAATTTTATAATTCTTTCAGTCAGTCAGGAGGATTTGTGACAAATATTCATTTACCGTAGAAGAAGTGCATGGGTCTTACTAAATCGATCGCAGGCTATGACAAGTTCGCTGGCTGTCACAATACGCATGCAGACGCTGTAGCATTTGCCTGTATCCCCCTTTCCAAAATAATACAATAACAAACAAACAAAACCGTCAGGTCAAGTCAACTTCTGTAAGTTTTACGGTATTAAGACTCAGCGTTCAGTCATAGCTGGTGGGGGTAGCTAGCAAGGGCTACGAAGAAAGCGCCGTTTAATAAAACAATTATCCAAGTGGTGAATTGGATTGGGAACAGGAGACAGTGCTTGACACGGCTGAAAACACTTTGGAAGTGATACGAGTGGAAGCTTATGGAGCCTGAACCAGCTACAAACCAGCTCCACGAAGACCAAAAGGTGATTAGCGTCAATACGGGAGACAGTAATGTCATTTTTTTAAGTTTAAAGGACGTGACAGTCTGAACTCTTCAGCCCTGAAAGAAGCAGTTGAAACAACAGTGAGAATAAGTCAGGTGAAATCCATGTGTTAACTAACTTTCTTTAGATCAAATATTTTTTTGTATATATGTATGAATACACCGTTTGTTTATTGTGCATAGACATTTTGACAGCATTGCTGTATATGTTCTGTATGGATGTAGGCTACAGTATGTTTGTAAGCATACAATTACACCTGTAAGAATCATGTTATGTTAGAGTTATCAGTCTTTACACTATTTAGATTTGTGATGGTCATATACTGTAGAGTATTATGTCAAACACATGTGTTAATATTTAGTTTCCATTCACTAATCTAATTGTGCCCTATAGATGTAGACGGTGCGATCTGTTCTCAGAGTAAATGACGTTTTATCATTTTTTGACAGTTGAGCTGACGCAGACTGGTTGTACTGCTGTCTGTCCTTGAGTGAGTGCATTTATTTTTTTTTCCAAAGGTGCAGGCAGGTCACTTTTATGCTGTTGATGGTGCATTTATGTTCTTCCGTAGGCTGCCTCGAATGGATCAACGTCGCCTCTCCCCACGAGGAGACCACGTTACCTTACTGTGAACGGTGACTATCTTATACCGTAAAGGAATCATTGTCTTTCATCATGCTGCAGCGTAGAGTAGCAATAACCCGTACAGATTCATCTCTCCGTAGAAGCACTCAGACAAGGGGAGGTGTGTGTGTGTCTCTGTGTGTGTGTATCTGTTTGACAGGCTGAGAAAGTGTTTGAGAGAGTACCCTGCTCCTGATTTGGATGCGCCTCTAATTCCTATCAAGATGAGAGCTGTCTGGACAGATTTCTCTCATCATTATCTGCTCTGAGATTTACTTGCGCTTGTAAATGGTGTTGATTGAGGGTAATTTGGCTTTTTAATTGCTGAACAGCTGCCACACTCGCTGCTGATTGCCATTGTAGACTTTCTCAGTAGATCACTCATAGACCCCTAAATGCCTCATTAAAACGTTGTGCAGAATCGCATGAAACGTGAAGAGAAGGAACCCTCGTAATGTTTTACTGATTTGTGTTTTATCCTCGGAAAAGGTCGTTGTAATTACCGTCAATGTCAGCAAATGCAATTCTAAGAAACAGGGGTAGTAATGACTTTTTGAAAGCTGAATTAAGGGCTATTCGTGGATACACTACATGCGTTCGGCTTTCTTTGATAAAGATGTACCCCATATGCCACTATATGAATCAGTCATGGCTGTCAGGGTTTTATGTCGGCCCCCTGCATATTCATTATGACTTGTAATATATTCTTTTTGTGTGCCTTCAAAAGTGATGTTGGACAACTAGTCTGTCTTCTCAGCGTTTGCCAAGAATGATTTGCCACCAAATTAAAACGCGATGAAGATGAGATGCTGGAATGTTCACAAATTACAACATGTGCAAAATGGGTTCTGTTGAGAAGCAAGCTTTTTTAAAATGTATTAATTTTTTAAAACAAAGCTACATTTGTTTTTGTATATATTCATTCATGACAGATTCCCACATTGCACGATTATGAGTCAGCGGTGTTAAATCTTCTGGGCTGCTCGGTTAACTCCCTCTGCCTTGGCAGATGTTTCCAGGTGTTGTGGTGTGTGTGGGCTTAGCGAGTTGAATATTTCATTTTTGGATGTGTTCAAGTACACGTGGAACTGAGACACCATTGTACCATCTCTGTCTGTGCAGTGTAATTCTGAATTAATTTTATTGAAAAAAAACTAGTGTGATTAACGCATTTCATCCAGATGTTTTTTTTGTATATCTCATACCTAAAAAACAATCTCTCTTTGGTTCTGTGCAAAAAGTGTTTGGCTCTCTTAACTGCAACATTGATCGCAAAGGCTGCATATAGACTGTAGTTGACTATAGGCTCGGCCAGTCAGTCAGTCAGTCAGTCAGTCAGTCAGTCAGTCAGTCAGTCATAAGGCCTCGTTCAGATTTCAGGCAAATCTGATTTGTTTCTTAAATCAGATCCCAAACCTAATCAAATCTCAGACTTTCCACACACAGATATATGTGGTTATTTGCAAGTGATCAGTTTAGATTTGTGTGTCCAGATATCACCCCAACCTATCTATGTGGGTTGCTGTGGTAACGAACGTTGATGTCAGTATGTTGCTTGGTGACGTAGCTTTCCAAGGGCATAGCTTTAGCTTCTGGTAGAAGAGTTACCGTAAAGTATCAAATAATAGCCCAGGCATTTATTTGTTTCAATCACTTAACATATCATGTATTTATTTGAGACAAGGAGGCAGTTTGGGACAGGAGATTCCCTTCTGACAAAAATCTTGCTCAGCAAAACCAGAAAAATATGCTAATTTACTCAAATTATTTCATTAAACCAGTATGATGACCGTATAACTCGCATTTTTCAAAAGTAAGATTACAGTACTATAAAAAAACTCGTGGTTACTTCTCCTGTATTTTCCTCTGCATATTTTACAACAAAAAATGGAATTTCATGTCATACTTTTTATTTTTTTGCTATACTAGAGCTACATGGATTGCCAATTTATTAATACTACCCGAGAAGGTGTTCTTTAACAGTGATACAGCTTTGGCGTTTATTTGGAACTGGCGGATATTTATCAAATATACACCTGCACTCTGCTTTTAAATGGGACCTGGCAATTAATTGAAACTCTGTTGGTATTTGGTAATTTACAGGAGTTTATCTACCTGTCATTCTCCATATTGTCCTCCAATTTGATACTGCCAAAAGATTTCATAATAACTCTTGGTAAAGTCATCTTCCGCACAGCCGCTTGGATGCGCTTCCGTCACGCTATGAGTGATGAAGCAGGCAGTCTGAAATCCTATTTGAGCGTCCACAGTGTCAGGACTGAGACGAATTCGTAGAAATCTGATCGGAATCGCGCGTCAAACCACCTCCAAATGTTCCTCGGTCAGTTACACAGTCACTCAGCCTGCCCGTCAATCTCCAACTTTCACGTTTCGAGGCCCGGCCCCGCTGATGCGGTCCAGCCAAAGTGTAGCCTACAAAGTAATAATATGCTTTTAGCAAAACACAGACAGCAGCGCTCTTAATTTATACAGATTGCTGCCTGTGAGGTGATGTTTTTCAAACTCTTTTGTCAGTGAACAGGCACCGTGGGGAAAGTGCCTTGCTCGACGATAGCTTGGCAGCAGCTATTAAAGGAGATGCAGAGGAGGGCCCATTTCCCTCTGTTCTAAACTACCTGTAATTATCAGACCACAACAACGTTACCAGGTCATCAGATTGTTTTAATTACCTAAGGGTCATATCCATAATCACTTGTTTAAATCCTCACTTCAATTTGAAACGACCTGATATAAGAAGTCGTTTTCAGATCATTGCAGTGAGTGCTTGTAAAAACCTTCTCCCTCATTGTGTTACATATGCCATACGCACATACTGAAATCAGCTGCTCCTTAGACCTCTAAATGTAGCAGAGGAGACTTTTCTATCAATAGGCTGAGGCGCATCAGAGCAAACTTGCCCTCTTTTTAAGTACCTGTTCTGAGTGTCCCCAGTCGCTGTGATTTTTGTTTTGTCCTCAGGAAAGCACACATAATTTGAATTAAAATGTGGCAAATCCTTTTATGTGAGGGAAGCATCGCCGCGATTTGAAAGGGAGCGATGCAAACGATAAGATATGGGGGTGATCACTTTTAAAAGGCTGTCGTTGAGCTTGAACTCAGCAGCGGCGCTGCCAGCGACAGGACTTGGGTTGTGAACCCAGTGTAAAAAGCCCGTGTCTTACACAAGCTCGGAGTGTTGTTGCACTCTTCTGGTTATGTTTTAATGAGTAACAATTGTTAGCCAATTTGCATGTAAAACAATGTAATTATAAACAACCATCAAAAAGCTGTAATACTTCTAAAAAATGTAAATTATTCTCCATTATGAAGCGCAACAAAACCTAAGCTATGCCTCGGAGCCAGGGCCTCTAGGTTTTGGATGCTCGCTTCCATTATTAATGCTATTCACAAGCCAAACTTTTTAGGTTGGTGCAGTTGGGCGCTTTAATCTATTTTTTGCTGTAAATTAATGAATTTTTAAAGAGGAGTAGTCCTCGCTGAATATGGCTGGATGTGGGAATGTAGTTTTGAGTCGTGGTGACGCAGTGCTATAGCCCTCTTTAGTGTGCAAAGCATGAGTTCACAAACAGCATCCTGTCTCCCTTGGGACCCTTCGTTGGGGGAGTTTGCCGAAATGCTGCACTCCTATGTTTTATTTATGACAAAATATGCCTTTTTAACTTCGCCGTTGTCAAAAAATCTAGAATTGTGATAGCTTTTTTTTTTTTTTCTTCTTTTCCTAGTCGGCAGCGGTAAGTCTTCTGGGTTGCTCGCTCCCTCTGCCTTGGCAGATGTTTTCAGGTGTTATGTTCTGTACGGGATTAGTGAGTTAAATGTTTTATTCCAGGCCTTCTGGGATTCAGCGGAGCCTCCTGATATCCGTGCCTTCTTTCAATCAGATTTTCTTTCAGACCAGCAGAAAAGTGGAGTGAATAAGTAAGTTCAGTTCCATCCTGCCACCGGATCGAGTCGGTTGAACTTGACACAGGCCGGCGTCGTTCTGTCATATTTAAATTCTGTCCTCAAAACATGTTTTGTTTACATGTTTTCCTTTAAGCATTAATTTGCCGGACTGAGGCCACAAAATGTATCTTGGTTTGAAACAGTACATTACATCCATGCCTCTCCAGGTCTCCTTGGAGAATAAGTAGACAGTATCAAACCATAATTGCTTAACCCAGCTCCATTGAGAGATGAGCATGCAGCCACCATAAGGGAAACTGATTTGACTTGATATCTCATAATTGAACCTTTTCAGGGGTATGTTTTCTGGCACTGAAGCAGAAAGTAATTAAGACATTCAATGCTGCTTTTTGGACCTTTTCCTCTCTCTTTTGAATGGCCCACACTTCTAGACATGACAGCGCTCAGTATGCTTGCAGACTTTCTTTTGACACATTAGCCTTACCCCTCGCCAAGGCAGTCCTTCCCAGAAACCCCCTCTGCTCGGCACGCTCCGGGTGGGTATTTTGTCATTACTTCATTTTCCTCTGAAAATATTTTGATGCCTCTTTCCTTTGGCTCCCTCCTCCCCCCCCAACCCCCCCCCCCCCCACCCCCTTCTCTCACCCCTCCCCCGTCACTCCATTCAAAGTTCTCTATTAAAATGCAGAAGTGTAAAGCCTCTCAGTCTAAAAGCCTGCTAGCAGCGGGAGACTGTTAGCTGTTAGTGATGCATACAGCTAAGTGAGTGCCTCACAGCTACAAAGTCTAATGGGTGAATACATTCAATCACACAGAGACCCTCAACTCTTTTAAAGGGACAATGTTCCCAGTCATGAAAGCTCCATGTGATGTATTTGGTGAAAGATTTCTTGTTCATAATCGTCCAAAATCCCTGTTCTCCTTTTTTTTTTCCACTAATGCTCATAATCTTTTCAGGAAGTGCCAGCTAATATCTCACAAGTTCAAATTGCCTAAAGTTAACTTGTTTTTTTTCCCATGTTTTTTTTTTTTAATTTGGTGAATGTTAAAAAAAAATCACAGTTGCTACATGCTCTCTCCCTTTTGCCGAACCTTGAACCGCTTTTGATACCTACACATGTTAACCAAAATGTCTTGTCAAAATGTAGGTTCCCGAGCGCACTCACACAAGTGTTCCGACTATTTATTCAAACGCTGGTTTTGTGTATGATCAGCTGCCAGAATATCCCCTTTTCACTGCCTTTATTTCCTATTCAACTACAGCTCTTTGAAATGCGCCTGGCCGCTAAAGTTTTTGATGGTTCCAGCTCACATAGACAGTTTCAGCATTGCCTCTTGTGCACTTTAGACTGGTGTGTGCAGAAGTTGAAGTTGGTTTGACTCTTGTCAGGGACGATTTTCTCAACAATAATTAAAATTACCAAATCTATTCAATTTTATTTAATTGTTTGTTCGTAAATAAGAACAGATGCCTGTGTATTGTTATTGTTATATAAAGCATCTGGTAGTTAGTTTTCTTAATTAGGTTTCTTTTTATGTTATGCTATTTAGTCTTTTAATTACTGTCATGATAACATACAGTTAATAATTAAACTAGCATTTAAAGTAACATATGTCAATGTGTAATATAGTCAATGTTCCAAAAAAGTATGATTTAAGAGGCTAGATACATTGCAAATGGGAAACCAATACAAACCTTGTGCTTTTACAGATTTGATTTGCTATTTTAAAGAAACATTTTCAATATATTTAAGTCAGTATAAGCCACTATAACATTGAAGATCCTTCTGTGTGTCTGTGTGAAAAGCTTCACACATCTGAATGTTGAAGTACTAATTATCTAAGATTAATAAATTACCTTATTGAATTATAAATTATTTTGTAGTTTTGTTTCACAATTAGTTGAAAACCTTTTGTTTTTATCTTTGTCTCATATCGTGGTGGTCCCCAAGGAGTTCATCGGTGCTGGGATCTATTCGTTCATCATATTTCCAAAACAGTGGAATTGTACAGTAAAGCCGATCGCCCTGAGATAAGCAGAGATGCACTGTAAGCTGCCTGTCTTCCCTGCAGTAATCATTTTCCTCCCCCGACACCGTGGAGGCCTCTGAGGCTAATGCGAAACACAGCAGATATCAGAAACAAAAGGCTCGGCGCTGAGGTTAGCTCAGTCACTGTGGGACCAGTTGACTGAGTCGACTAGGTAATTGGTTGCATCTACCCAACCCAGCAGGGCCCCTCTCCCCCAGAAGCCAAGTCATGCCCCTCCTCTTCCTTTCTCCGCTCTCTTCTATTACTCATCATCTCGATGCCTCACCAGGCTAGTGGTGCGAAGCTACACCGTTGCCGCCATGCAGTCAGCCCACGCTTCCCCAAACTTCTCAACAACAACAGCCATGGCAGCACAGCAGGTCGGGGCTTGTGGCAGGCTGATTTGCAGCTTGAGCCTGTTTTAATGAGGGGAAAATAAGTAGTTGTTGTTCTGTGTCTTGTATGTCACCACCCCCAATCCCCACCTTCCACTACAACCTTCCTTTCTGCAGGAAAAAAAAAGGTGCACTAATTAAGATGCTTCCTGGGATTTGGAAGAGGGGGGTTGGCTATGGCTTCTCCCATAGTGACAAGGCCTTGAGGAGGAGATGGGGGGTGGTTGTGCAAGCGGCCTCATCGGACACATCTCTTCTCTCGGTTCCTCTTTCCTTCCCCTAGTCCCACTTGCATTGCTTGTTTGGCTTGATGAGTCTGCTAAACATTGTTTTTTTGTTGTTTTTTCTACTTGTAATTAACTAGATTTTTGCAGGAGCTGAGTATTTCCCTCCTTCGTCTTCCTGGTGTATTGGGCTCCTGGGGGATTGGTGGAAAGAGAGACAGAGGGGTTTGTGTTCTTCTTGGTAGGCAGACTCATTGAAGTTCTCCAACCTTGATTATATACAGTGAGCATGAATGGAAAACGCGTGGGCCAATAGGCTCTTTGTTGTTGAAGGACACATGAAGGTTACTGTATGAGATGCAAGATGAATGTTTAGATGTATATTACCTCTTAGGAGGTTAAATCTCTTCCTCCAGTGTTAACTACTGGCATCATTTCATCTATTGGCCCACTCTGCATCCATAAATGCATAGGTTTACCTGCATTTCACTTAATTTAATAGAAAAACAGTGCATTACATCATGGTACACCATACCATGACATTTTCAGTCAAGTAGTGAAAAATCTGCAGATGTTGCGTGACTTTCAGTAAGTAATTTTAATTTGCATGTACCAACTGGTTGTCTTTAGTTTGTCCTGAATCATGCTAAAACTATTTGCAAAAAAAGCCTACACAACCAACCTATAAAAAAAACCCCTAACTTTCTACTTTACACAGGACTTTCAAGTTCAGCAGTGCACCAAACATAGACACCAAATTAAAATGTTGAGGCTTCTTCATTTTTTTTCATTGTTTGTGTTTGTCTGAGAGGAATCTCAGAGGAGGAGGGTGGGAGGGGGGCAGCATGGACTTGACAGGAGAGTGAGGCACGTCGAGAGTCAGAGAATGGGAACACAGTGTGGGGGGGTTACACTGAGAGGGAAAGGGGACGAGCTTTTCAGCTCCTCTAGAGGGTTGGAATTCCTCCCAAGCTGTTCCCCCCCATTTGGCAGACACTTGTGAAAACAATTCCCCAGCTTTTAGTCACTCTGCAGATCCAATTGCCATTTCCACTTTGGAGGGAACGAGAGAGTGAGAGGCAATCCAGATAGACAGAACACACAGAGTGAAAGAGAGAGAAGAGTTTTAATCGGGTTGGACAGATGCCGAGGCCAGTTGAGCTGTTGCACGATATTAATATCTTATGAAGGCTGCCTGGCAGAGCGAGCTCACCGTCTTGTGTGGTTTTGTGTTTGTGCGTTGCAGCAAGGGCCGTTGCAGTGGCTAAATGAAGAACTTGTGAACATGCATAAGGGAAGGACTCTACCTTTCACTTCGGTGACTTCCCCAGATGCTTTGGCCCAAAGAAAGATGGAAAGGACTGGGAAGAGTAAGCCATTTAACCAATACCTACTGCTTTGCTTTGCATTGTTTAATTAAAGTTTTGTTTTGTCCACAGCTTACATCATAGATCATACTTTTTGTGAAATGTTAAAGAGCAAGCAGTGACCATGCCAAAATATTTGGTTTTCCATTTTACAAAGCTACATACTGTAGTTGGCCACATGCTGTATGTGGAAAAATAATGTGCAAGTTAACATCTGTGTTTCTCTGCCAAGTGTGCTTTCTGCTGCAGTGAAAGGAGATGAATAGGTGTAGTAAACAAACTTCCTGCTCTTCCAGATTTGAGCCAAGGCTGCTGCACACAAGTCATTCAGTGAGCCAAACAGGAGATCTTCCACACGCCACGTCGCTGACCACGCAACCGCTCCCCTTTGATCTCTTGACCAACGTGTACCATGACCTCCGAGCTGGAGAGTAGCCTGACCTCTATGGACTGGCTCCCCCAGCTCAGCATGCGGGCGGCCATCCAGAAGACAGACATGGGTCACCACCATGGACACCACCACCATCACCACCACCACCACCACCATGGCCACCACCACCACGGTCACCACCACAGCCACGGGCCTGGCAAGAAAATCACCCACCTGGACCCAGGAACGACGCTGGACCAGGAAGAAGCGGCACAGCACAGAGACGGCAAACCGCCATACAGCTACGCCAGCCTCATCACCTTCGCGATCAATGGCTCACCACGAAAACGGATGACGCTCAGTGAGATCTACCAGTGGATCTGTGACAACTTCCCCTACTACAGAGAAGCAGGCAGTGGCTGGAAGGTAAGAAGAGAGAAAAGAAAAAAGAAAGCGCTGATTGTTGGTTACAATTTGGACAGATATAATTTGCTATGTTCTCAAGGTTAATATATCTCTTACTGACACATTTTTAATCTCTTTCTGTCCTGATTAAGATTTTAAATTCAACTGATTATAGTGAACACACCTCACTTATGTGGTTATGGCCATAAAGTTGACGCCAGCAAGAGGGACGAAGTCATTAGGTGCAACAACATTGACCAAGCACTGATACAAAAGCACTAGGTTGCTTTTTTTTTTAACAGATGTTGTTGCTTCCACTGAAATGAGAAAAGTATGAAACAACTCTGTGATCATGGTTAAATGGCAAACTGTTTTTGCAGGCCAACATTTCCAATAGAGAGATGTGTGGTGCATCAATTTCAAAGAAGTTGAAATATGCCATTTATAGTTTCATGTATATAAAGCCTCTGCAATCTGGACATAGTCCGAAGAATTAGGTCTGGACATTGTCTGGAGTTGGCCTTTCATACTACTGCGCAGAACTGGACATTTTTCATTTCAGACACAGTCACATACTGGAAATACTCCATTTGGTTTAGGCGAGGTGGGCGGATCCTGGATAGAGCGTTCAGGACACAGGACATGATGTAAAATCAGTGAGTTAATTTTGTGAGCCCTAACCAACAGAATCTCATCTTCTCTAGATATTTGTTGTAAAG
The DNA here is from genome assembly GCA_030544235.1 of Lepturacanthus savala. Taxonomy (NCBI): domain Eukaryota; kingdom Metazoa; phylum Chordata; class Actinopteri; order Scombriformes; family Trichiuridae; genus Lepturacanthus; species Lepturacanthus savala. Next base: position 17,764,768 of record CM060480.1, read on the forward strand.
GTGGCGGGGCTCCTTTAAGAGTAGCAAGAGTGAGTGGTAGAGCGAGTGAGAAAGGCATTCTGTTTATGGACGGTGAAGCTGAGGGAGCTAAGTTAGCATATAGCTGTGGAAGTAGCAGTGCAATGTGTGTACAGTTGAGGCTGCTTGTCAGTAAATAAATTCTACAACTCCTCAAGACCAAAGCCAGGTTTGTGCGTCTTGGTTGCCACCTGAGAGAAACGTCATGAAATTGCTTGCACCAGCAATTTCACTGAATATTTTCAGACATACACACGTGCATGTCCAGAGTGAAATAATGCAGACTTTGTACTTGTAAAGTCTGTTTGATTCTGATCTGGCTGATTCAGATTCGTGTGTTCAGCTCCCCTGGTCGATGAACCTGATAATTTCAGGGATGCAGTGCATGTCTGAAAAGGGCCCATCAAAATAATAATTCAAACTTTAGATTAATACTGTACTTCTAAATGAGGACTACAGTTTAGGTAGCAAATTAGCTCTTGAAAAATAATGTGGGCAGTAAGCAGATATTTTTAGAATCTTATCATGGTGCTCATTAGACTTTGAATAATCGATTATTTACCAACTATTACATTAATCAGCAAATATTTTGATAATTGATTAATTGATTTGAGTCATTTCACAAGGAAAATCTCCAAATTCTGTGGTCCCAGCTCCTCAAACCTGATTTTTGGTTTGTTGATTGTTGGTCTGGACATTTTAGGTTGCATCTTCACCTTCAGAAAACCATGATCAACATTTTACATTACATTTCATTTCATGAATCAAACAACTAATCATTTAATTAATCATTGGAATAGTTGGAATAGTTGTTAGTTGTAGCCCTAGTGCTCATCTTATCTTTAGCTTGAAGTTATTTGTGTGTGTATTTTGTATGTTCCTACCATCCCACCCAACAAAAGGTGAATACATATCTTGATTGTATCTTTTAGGTAAATTATTTATAACTGACAATCATGAAAGCTAAATGAAGACTAAGGTTTTAAATATAGTGAACACACATCACTTATATGGTTATGGTCATACAGTTGACGGATGTAGTCGTTAGATTCAACAGTGTTGACCAACTTTCCCCTTTTGCAAAGTGCAAAAAAGCTGAAGTGACAAGTAGAGTATCTAAAAATATTTTTCCACAATCCTTTTGACACGGAAGACAGTGATAACTATACAATTGTTATTATGTTTCTATTTTATATCACGCACCATAAGCACTCCTGCAACTGTCACTACCAAAAAAAAAATGTAGACGAAGCAGGAGGTGGAGCAGGTAAAGGCCCGTAGGCTGGCAGTTTGAGACCCCTGAAATAGGGGATTTGAAAGAATTTGTATTTGACAAACAGGTTTGATACCAGATTCAATTAAACACTACCCGAGCCTCAGCCCTTTTTGCCAGTGCTCGAAATACACAAATCTGATCCAGTGGCTGCCTTGAAGAGCATAGAAGCCTTTTAGTGAACCAGGATTGATTGACAGTCTCATTTGGATGACATTATTAAATCCTTATGTAAATGTAGGAATGCAAATCCCTGCTAATATGAGCAGAAAGGTGGCTGTATTATTGGAAACAAATGAATGGATCCGTATGGTTGAGTCTTGGGGATTCTCTACCTTATTAGCGAAGAATGGGATGGATATAGTCCTTCCACTGACACATTGAAAAAGGCTGTCTGCAAACTATCAACCAATTCATCTCACTGAGAGCAGGAACATTTTTCTTCTCCTCTCATTATTTTGCTCTCTTTCACTTTCTATCTTCATCTCCGAAGCACTTGCACTCCACCGCCCCCCTACTTTCCCTCCTCTCTATTACTCACTCACTCACTCACTCACTCACTCACTCACTCACTCACTCACTCACTCACTCACTCACTCACTCACTCACTCACTCACTCACTCACTCACTCACTCACTCACTCACTCACTCACTCGTCTCCTCCTCTCTTCTTCTTTTTTGCTTTCACAAAACCTGTATTTGTTCCCCGTCTGTAATCTTCTGCAACACTGTTCCCCTGAGCGGAGATGCATGCCAGAAACAGAGACAAAAAGGTTATGATACGAGCCAGGTTGTGTTGGCAGCGCCTCTTACTGTACTGTACCTGCATATAGGATTCAATCAATTAGTTTTTTTCCGTTCAGAGTGAGAGAGGATCCAGGGTTATTGAGACCATTCAGGCTTTCTCCCTCTCCACAGCCCACATGACTTGCCTTCTCTTTCTGGTTGTATTTGGGTGCCAGGATGTTTTAGTATCTCATAATTACACCTCTAGATTCATTGATTTGTGTGTGCGGCTGCATTCTAGTAGTGTCATTAAAGCACTATACCGACGGTGGTTTTGTTTTCACATGCTCTGGCATTTGTCCATGAGATCAATGTGGGGAGTTTGTAACGAGAAACATACCTCAAAGTTGTGCGGCTTTCCACTGAGGTCATGGCCACATAAACAACTTGATGGAATACGGTTCCTAGACTACAACAGACTTTTTTTTTGTCTTTCTATTTTGCTACCAATAAAGAGTTTTACACATTGTACTCTGTAAAAGATATTCACTACAGGATTCTGCATGAACTGACATTTTGCAAACTTAAAAAGTAACAAATTAGGCATTCTGCAGCATTTTAAGCTTGATCGCAAGTCACATTTCTGTGTTGTCTTTGAGGGGGGAGAAAAAAAAAAAGGCTGTTAACTTTTGCTTCCTGGATGACCCGAATCAACACAGTGGGGCTTGTTTTATACCAGCCACGGCCGTCACAGGGAAAGTTACATAAGTCTGGTTCATTCCAGTTCAGGTGATTGCTGTCAGCTGTACACAGTGGGACGCAGACACAGAGATTGTCTGGCTGCCACGTTCAGGCAGACATTGTCGGCTCACGCATATACACGTTGCAAGCACACACTTTGAAAAATGTGTGTTTTTCTGAATGTACCGATTGAAAGGCGAACACTTGAGCTTTTCCAAAACGCCTCGTATGTGGTCCGTCGTGTTTGCCATCTCCTTCATCCTCTGCTACACACGCATGCTCACACACACACACACGCACACACACAGACACACAAGCTTGTACACCCACCAAGAGACTCCCACTCAGGTAGGCAGTGTACGTGTGCAGTCTACAGATTACACATGGGGAGCTCAGCGGGAGAGGAGATGAGGGGCGGGGGGGGGAGGGAGAAGAGAGAGGAGACTGAGAGCAGAGGAGAGTTTTACTACCCAGCACACGCACTCCGTCTGCTCTGTATGATAATGTGAGAGTGCAGGAAAGGCAGAGTTGAAACCAGGACAACGCACACGTCATACACACTCACCATAAATGCACATACGCACACACACACACACACACACACACACACACACACACACACACACACACACACACACACACACACACGTACAGGCACACACACCGCACACATCAGCTTCCATCCTTAGAAATCAGGCTCACTTCATATGTGGTGCATCTACACACAAACACAAAGACTCACGTACACACACACACTTTCAAATGCATTTAACGGCCAATCTAGTTAGCTGTTATAATCATGGAGTTTTCCAAGGTCATGTGATTTTTATGTCCCAGCGGGGAATGAATATGGAGAACTCTTTTCATCCGAGAAGTAACGATGAGAAGCTTCCTCCAGATCTGTGGAGGAGGTATAGATTAACAAAAAAAAAACATGAAATTAAATAGCACATGCATTCATAAGCTATTTTTTCATGATGCGTGCTGGAGCTCAAAGATTTATCTTGTGTAAAATGCATGTAAAGTGTTTCTATTTCTAAAACGGAGGACGCACTGAAAATTAGGCTTAGGATGATATCCAAAATTCAATATTGTGGTATATAACATTTTTTCTAAATCATATATCGCTATCGTGAAATATATTGCATACAGTGACATTTTTTTATATATTAATAGTGGAAATATAGTGAGGGGGGGGGGGGGTTACTATTAAACCACTTTCTTGTTGTAGCTTTTTTGCAAGATATAAGCAGAACCTTCACCAAATATATATTGTATCGCTGCTCTGTACACCCTCATCAATGTCACCTCGATACATCAAAGAGGAGACATTAGGATTGGCATTTCCAATAATATCTTTAATTGTAGCATTTACATCAACCACTTATTTTAACATGTGAATAATGCAGAAACACAACATTCCCACAGGATTCAGATATAAGGTAAAATTGGCCTTGTCTGGTGTGTCTCTTCACTTATGTGAACAGCTTCACTCAAGGCGAGTGAAAAACTGATCATCGCAGAGAGGGGAGGGTGAGACAGGGTATGGTTTTACTGTGGAGCATATTTTAATAATAGTGTTGCACTCAGTCAGTGTTAGGGGTCTGTCGTTTGTCATTCTGACGGCAGCAACACTACAGGGTATCCAGGGTAACCAGGCTACATTGGCTAAGATGGCTGGCATACATCTATTAGCATGCTACAGCTAAGTGGTGCAATAGCAAAATGGTCTGGGTGGAACTCACAATCTTATTGTTCCATATATCGAAGTAAGTAGATATGCTAACTCAAGCTTGTTGAACTTGAGTTTGCCATGTTTTGCTGTTGAGAATTTCCTGGAGAATATTTTTCATTGTTCCAATAATAGTAAACACTTGTATGAAACATATTTGTCCAAGTTTGAAGTATCAAAAATGCTGAACATCCAGCGTTTAACAATTGGTGGGTGATTGATCAGTGATAGGGATTCATCCCTAATGAAAACAGTGTTGCATCAGACTACGTCATTCCAGCATTATTTTGTATCACTGGCATCTTCTCCTTAATGTAATTTTTAAAATGGCTCCTTCATTCTGTCTGTGCCCTTCATCATGCTCCACTCTACCTTCCCATGCCCTCTGCAGTTCCCTCACAGCCCTTTCACACCCACATGTCCCTCTGCTCTTGTGGCCCTTGGGTCCACCTATACCTCACCTTATAATGAGTGTGCAGCGGGAGACCAAAGCCACACAAAGATTCCTCTTAATTGCTTTCTGTCTGCTTTCTGCTTTGTGTGTTCTGAGAAAGAGCAATCTGGATTTTAAACCTTTAAAAATAGACTGAATGGACTTTTATCATCTGCCCAATAATATTTTTTGTTTAATATTTTAGGGCTTACATAATTTCTAAGCTTTATTTTCAGTGCTGTAGGTTGTTTTAATACTGATTATATGCCTTGAAATAATATTTCTCTATTCTATAGTTCTATTCTCTTTTATTAGTTTTTGGTTTTCTAAGGATTAGTCAAGTAATGTATTGCCAGAACAATTTTGGATAATGGGTCAATCATTTAAAGATGCAATGCATGACTTTTGTGTCCCTCTGCTGGTGGTGAAAAGGTACTAACAAACAAACATATTAAAAAACAAAAAAGGGTATTGTTGCTGAAAAATGGTGGACTCATTGTTTATAGTGTCAACCCTTCACTGATATAAAAGTAAAAAAATGAAACAAACATTAAAACGTTATAAAATGACATATTTCCTGTCCTGTACAGACGAAAGTTTAGAAACAGTTTACCTGTTTTAAAATCTTGGTACAAAATACATTCTGGGCTACTTGGTATGGCAGTGCATACAGTAGTATGTAGCAGTATGTGGTTCCAAATAGAACCATACAATCCTACTATAAAGATGTGTGTCACAAGAAGTACTCAGGAAACACTAGTGAATGACTACTGTGAAATATCGTATTTAAACATGTTTTAACCCTGTGTTTAACTGTCCCTGTAACAAACTGGCTACATTACCACAAATTGTCTAAAGCATCCAACCATGTAGTAGGCGGCTTTCGGTCTGTTTTAATTTAAAAAACATTAATTATTTATCAATTTATTAGAAAAGGTAGAATTAAAGGTAGAAATAAAGAACAATAATAATTCTATTCTGCTTTGTTATATCATATTTAGGATAAATAGAATGAATATACAAATATTAAAAGCTCACCTCATCATTAGATTAGTATTGGAATTTGAGGTTTTTCCCCATTAATACCCACTTCAGAAATGCAGTCTAGACTTTTACCTTCACCAAATGGCATGTTGTTAGTCGGTGCTAGCTAATCTGCTCTCTCGCGACTCTCGTCGCCTCAGGCTAGCTCCCATGCAGCCAGGCTAATTGCCTGCGAATTAGCAAGGCCTAATGTGACGTTGTAAAGGGCAGCACTACCACGATGGCCTTTGGCCTTTGGCTGAACACCACATGTCACAGAAAATCACCTGATATGAATCAGCATTTAGGCCATTATTCCGGCTCCCATCCTTTCCTCCCCTGCTCTGTGGAAGATCCGTGGCCGAGCGCAGCAGAGGTCGGTGCACAGTGTCAAGTGTACTTACGTATGTGGAGGAAAGCTGTTGTCATTCGCTACTAGGAGACATTATGTGGTTGCAGCTGCACTGAGGTTCCTGATTTTTTTATTCTCATGAGCACAACTGGAATTTCACCACCGGGCTGTGCTTATTGTGATTCAGCTTTAGGACAATCTGCAGAATATTTATGAAAAACACAGTGTGCAGTGTTCTGTACATCTACACTATGTAGTGATTGTGTTAGTTAGCTCTGGGTACAAGATAATATCTGTTCGTACGTACAGGGGTAGATGTGTGTGAACAGCTGCATACTTGTGTATATGTTAGTGAGTGTGCTTTTGTCTGTATTCTTCAGAGAGTTTGATTGTACTGTTTTGAAAAATGCCACATGTTCTATTAGGTCTAGGCTTGGGTGATTGGACGGATATATCAGCAATTAGCGATTGGCTGAGTACATTGCCTGTTATTTTGGGTGTTTCTTTGCATGACCTAACTATAGTATTACACAAGTAGCGTAGTTCACTACAAACAGAGTGTGTAGCCGAGGGAAAGAAAGAGAGAGAGAGTGTGTGACGTTGAGGCTGGTGACTGGAGCAGAGTCAGAAGTATAAAGTTAGCAGTAATGCTATGGCTGTGAATGTAGTAGTGCGGTTCAGAGGTAGAGCAGTCTTCCACCAGTTAGAGGAACAGCGTTTTGATTCCCAGCTGCCTCTCGATGTGTCCTTGGGCACTATACGTAACACCAGATTTCTCCTGATGCCTGCACCATCGGTGTGTGAATCTGTATGAATGATTACACTCTCCTGATGACCTTGTATGTCAGCCTCTGCCGTCAGTGTATGAATGTGTTACACTTGTTCTAGTCACTTTGAGTAGTCAAAGAGACTAGAACGGAGCTATATAAATGCATTTACCATTTAGCTTTTAATTTTAGCCTTGAAATTAGCCAGTACATTCATATGACATCTAAAAAAGTCAAATCATTGTGTTAAAAGTACATGTACACGTTAGCTTGGACTAACATTCCCAGATAATGGGATTGAAATGGAGCTTCTCCCAGTTGCTCCTCTAGGTCAACTGGTAATGGCTTAAATACTAACAAGCTGAAGAGTGCATATCACCACCTATCGTAGAGGAGGCAACATGACCTCATCAATAAATCAATTTACCTCCTCTGCATCTAGACTGGGACAATGACAGTAGTGTGAGTTAAAGGCATAGTCAATCTATTACCACACCTTGACTTAACTGTGCATGTAAACGTATTGAGTGACAATGGGTTATCTTAGGGCAAGACCAGGCTCACTAATAGGCCTTATATAGACAAAATAGAAGTTAGAGCATCTTAAGGGTCTATACTGTGATGTATTTTCCAGTGAAATGAATGTACAGCAAAAATAAGGGAGTTAAGCAAAATCTTTAGATTTGATTAGATGGCTAAAAGATTGATAGGTTTGAGGGTTAATGTGAAACAGAGACTGCAGACAGAAACGTGCTACAGAGGACTAATGGCTCCTCACACCGAAACCTGTTGTTAGGTCAGGAGGAGGACAGGGATAGATGAAGGAATTAGACCTCAGCCACATTGTTTTGGAAATGAAAGCAAAGTTTTTGCCCACTGATAACCAATCACGTATCTCTTCCTATCTCTCTTGATATTGCTACATTTGCTACTATGAAACACAAACAGCGAAGTGCAGTTTTCTATATGGGTTGCCCATATAGTTGCCCATAGTCACATTTGATTGGATGAACATCGGTAAACACCCCTCAGTGCAGGATGAGTCATCAGACCCTTTTGACATATATATGGCAAATAACAAGAGATAAATGAACAATTTTAAAGCACAAGATTAAAACTGGGAAAATGTATTTTTCATTTCATTAAGGTGGGCTGACCTTTAAGGTGATTCAGCTATTCTCAGTTTAGTGATAATCGCTGCCACTCCTACACAGAGATATGTCTGCCTCCCCCCGCCACGCCCCCAGCTGACAGTGGCTGATGGGAACATTACACATATCACCCAACCCTAAATGTAATAATATCCCTTAATAATCTTACCTCCAGCTGTGCTTATTCCCTTGTCATTAAGTGACAATTACAGAACTGCTACATATACATTAAGACAGCATTTCTAGTCTACATGTGATACAGGATCAGTATACTGGCCATGTGTGCATGTGTGTGTTTGCATGCGTGTGTTTTTAATTCAATTTTTTTTTGATAATTTGCTATCAACCCTGAGAGGAGATATCCTACTTAATTAACCTTTAGAAAACAAACTACCAAATTCAGTTACAAAAACAGCAACAGTTCAATTCAGAATTTACACATGTTGCATTTCTGAAAGTGTCTTGGTGTTTTAAGTCGTTCATTTCGTAAATGTCTGAACCCAAACAATCTAATATAAGACCTTATGAAAATACAGAAATTGAACAAAAATAACTTTTCACAAGAGCTTTATAGCAAATAATCAGGAGGTGAAATATAATCATCTCAATCGCCACAAAACAATATTCCAAACTTTTCCAGAAATTTCTCTGCTTGTTACATAAAAACATCTTGGGATGTATGAGCCAGTGTATGAAGCCAATGAAATAATCTTTTTCTCTTATCATAAACAACCTAATACTTGAAACAATGCTTTATAGGCAAAGATTAAGATCTGCAGACATCCCATTTCCAACACACTTTAGAAGGTGAACCATGAAACAATTATACCCTCAATTATTTCTGCATGTGATGGCATATCCTTATGACTCATTATATACCAGAGGCATCCTCCCTCTATCCCACTTTTTTATTATTTAAATTGTTGCTAATGTTTGACAAACAAATTGAGATTATTCGTGTCATTTTTAGGCTCCCTCCCCCCTCCATGCATTTGCACGCACACATACACGCAGCTATTAATTATACTTCTATGTGAAACACTGCTAGAGCTTTTAATTACATACTAATCACTAATAGCAGTCTCAGTATTAAATTCTTAATTAAAACTGTGGAATTTCTCTTGCTATCTCCTTGAGGATTTGGCACCCACCCAGCACTGCGTTTCCTCCTCTAACCAGCCAGGCCTGTAGCACTCCATACGGCTAATAATAGGCTTAAGGCTGGTTTTCCGTGCACTCTGGAATGCAACAATTATACCACAGAATGAGCTTATTAGCCAGTCCCGTTTTTTCTTTTCTTTTTTTTTTATCTCAAAGAAACAAAATGACAACAGAGCTATTTGACAAAGAATAGAAGACGAAACTGTAGATATTGAAAAAAACGTATTTCAGCCACAAAGTTTAAAAATGGAAACGACACACCTCCACATGAGCACCTTCAAGTCATTTTTTTAGAGAAGAGAGATCACTGTCCACCCTGAAACACAGAAACAGGGTGAAAATGGCTACATCTGTTCTTCATCGCCTTCGGGTCGGCAAACGTGTGCATCACAGTCAACATCTGCTAAGGACTGGACCAGAAACATTGTCATTACTCAAACCTCTAAACTTCCATTTGGTTCACTTACACTATAGAGCCAAAATGCATTTGTTCTAATTTATTCTAATTCTGTTCTAATTTTTAATTTTTTTTATTTAGACAAATGAGGAAGCATAAAAAATGTGATCGTAGCATGCAAACACTGTTAAACCAAACAACAGCTCTATGCTAATACACTGATAGATTGCCCAAAATTACTGTTTTAGGCTGCAATTTATGACTATTTTGTTAGCTTATTAATCTATTGGTTATTGAAACAATTCATTGATTGGTTGTTTTGTTCATGAAATGGTTTAAAATGTCAATGACTGTTTCCAAAGGCTGAAGACCGGGGATCTACAGGAGCCAATCCCAGCACATTGCAGGGGATACACCCCAGACCGTCTCCAATCTATCGTGGGGCACACAAAACCATCAAATTAACCTCAGCATGTCTTTGGACTATGGGAGGAAGCCAGAAAACACCTACACAGATACAGAGAGAACACGCAAACTCCACACAGAAAGGTCCCAGCTCAAAATCTTGAACCTGCAACCTTCTTGCTGTGAGACAACAGCACTATCCACTGTGTCACACTGTGATGGGATATATTGACAATTAAATAGAAGAATCACAGAAAGTGAGAGAGGTGTCAGAACTTTGGCCTCTTAACTTCACCGACCACACAGTCCCAGACTTTGTCTAAGTAGGCTTGTATCTTTGATTTTAAAAAAGCAAAATTTTGGGGGGAATAAAATATAGAGAAGATGTGTTTTTAAGTTTGATTATCCTGAGCAGCACAAGCTTTCCTAATGGTTTCCCCTGATGTTGTGTACAGTATCCAACAGTATTATTGATCTGATGGGCCAAGAAGGTTGGATTGAGACAGCCTCACCAGCAAGTAAACTAAACACTCGAGTTCAAATACAGTTTTCGAACTTACGCATCCCTGTCTGCTGCTAAAGGTTCATTACTAAAGTTCTCAGTTCATCTCAAGTGCTTTGGTTGGTGTACATGTACAGGTCTATACTAATGCTTGAAGTGTGGATTTTTGTCTATTTCTGCCTAACCAGGGCAGTTTTACTAGGCATGAACAGAGCTCAGTCCTGAGCAGCTCAACAAACTTCCAGCTTATTTCTATGTAGTTCAGCAACCCACTCTGGAATGCTCTGCATGCTTGTCAACAAGTGTGATGGAGAATAAAAAAAGGAGGCTGTCAAATGTTATCAGCTCATCCTTGCTCCGTCCCAGCTCACTCGCATCCTCTGTGTCACTTCACCGTCAGCGTTCTTCTCGACACAACTGGCAACGGGAAGCGTGCCACCATGACCTCTTGCTGCCCTGCAAGCCACTTCTGTCTTGCTGTTATTTGTTTTTAAACACTATATTACAATAATATCTGAAAGGATTTGTCTTTCCAAATCATTCGTGAGATGAGAAATCCTACTGATGTGAAGGGTTGCAAATAAAATGTGAGGGATCATGGGATAGATAAAATAGATAAACTAGATTAATCTAACTTTTCTTATCTTTTTTTAATGAAGGGTCTCAAGGAGAGCTGTAACGATTAGTTAATTAATGATTAGTAATGAACTATTACATTAATTGCCAACTATTGTGATAATCCAACAAATTGATTTGAGTCCTTTTCAGGAATTTTCTGGTTCCATCTTCTTAAATCTGATTATTTTCGGGTTTCTTCTTATATAATAGTAAACTGATGATCTTTGGGTTGTGGACTGTTGTTCTGGACATAAATTTTTGGTCACATGTTCAGCTTTAGGAAAACGCGATCGACATTTTACACCATTATATGAACCAAACAAACTTATCAATTAATTGTTTCAGTAACCACTTAATTAATAGTCATTAGTTGCAGCCAAACAGAAGCAAATTTTGCTCCAGCAGAGGCCTGCTGGCTAGAACGACACACTGCAATTTAGTGTATTCTTCCTGTTTTGCAGTTTCTTGCAAGATCCCCAGAGACAGCAGCAACCCGACTTCCACCTAGTCTGAGATGTCTTTGTTGTCACACACACACATGCTCAACACATATACACTCTAACTCATGCCCTCGCTCTCCCTCTCTTTTCATCACGCAAACATATCAGCGAGCAGTAAAACATGCATACACACACACACACACACACACACACACACACACACCCACCCACACACACACACACACACACACACATACACACACACACAAAGACCTTTAACAGAGATGAACAGGCGCGTATGTTGCTGCACACAATCGCAGGCGCATGCACAGGTGCACACACCTGCCTGCACACACACACGTCTACGCAGGTGCATGCAAAACGAGTGAGCGCTGAAATACACACAGCTGCACGCACGCACACACACACCTCTCATCTTATAGATGACTTGTGTGAAGTACTTCAGTGAGGGAGTGAAGAGGGCGGGGGAAGGGTCCATCAAATGAAATGAATATGTATTAGATGGGGTTTGAAGTAGTGACTTGTATTCAACCCCGCACTCTCACAGAGCGTCTGTCACTCCATCACCATCAGGATATAATAAGGTGTCTCAATGATGCTCAGAACCCAGGAGACTTTCACTTCTAAGACACCTGTCCGTATGTGCACGTCACCCCCACACTCTTTCTCTTCCAGCAGACTCCAACTCTTTACTTCTTTGTGCCTCTTGTACCCGTTCTCCTCCCAGCTCCTTCTCCTCTGCCGTACCTTCAAACTTTAGCACATTTTACCCCGTGTCTGTACAGGTTCAGTTGAAAGTTAATAAAATCTAGTCTACAAATATCACCTCCTGCTATATCTTCTGTCCTTTTCTCTCTTTCTCCGTCTCTTGTTCCGTCTGTGGTGCAAAGGGCTACGTCACCACAATATAATTCTCCTGAAGGGCATGGGAGAGACTCTGAATGCTGCTGCGTGGGTGTGCGTTTGTGTGTCTCCATAGACCCTCCATAGGTTAATACCTCAGCCAGCAAACCTTTGTTCCTGTGATTTCGGTCTCCTTGCAGGACCCACAATTGAGCAGTTTTCCTTAAAGGTCCCTTTCTTACACACAGCGGAGGCTCCCAGCCAGCCACATAAGTGAATCTGTGTTTGTGAAACATCACTTTCCAAGGCTGTTTAAATTCAGTTTAGAGGAAATGCCATCTTTCACACACACACACACACACACACACACACACACACACACACACACACACACACACACACACACACACACACACACACACACACACACACACACACATTTTCTCTATTTCCTTTCCACCTGAAAGCATGTCCCCAAAACCTGCTTTTTTTGTCACACATCACATTATATCACATTTTGTCAAAGAGTCATCCAAGCTTATCAAGCCTTGCTTTATATAACTAACCTCTTCTTGTCCAGTTTTGCTGCACCCTACATTACTGTAAGTGGGAGCAGGAGCAACACCTGCTATTACACCATTTGGAAGCAAAAAGCCCCATATGTCTAATAACAACTGCAAAAAAACAGTAATGACCTTATTGGTATGTCTCTTAACTCTCTTAAAATTGTCAGTTAAGTCAGAGGCACAGCTGCACGATTAATCGATTAGTTGCCAAGTATTACATTAAACGATTTTGATAATGTTCTGTTTTTTTTTAGTCTTTTACAATAGTAAACTGATGTTCTTAGGGATGTGGACTGTTGGCCTCGACAAAAAAGACATTTTATGTTGCATACCTAACCCATCGACTTTTACACCATTTTACTAATCGATTAATCGTTTCAATAATTGATAAATAAATCCACTCTCAAGTAGTTTGGCTTTTCCTCAGTTTATGGCTATTTTACATTGGAATAATGCCACTGGGCAAGTTGCCTTTGCAGTGTCTGTAATGGATTGATTCCATAGGATGTGTAAGTGACGTAAGGAAGTGATGTGACCGTCAAAGCTGATCGCTGCCACTCTATGCTTTTGTTTCTACCAGACAAGTGGTAGCGCGTTCCAGATGCTTCCCAGAAGCGTCACAATACCATGTTCCATTACACATGCACGCCAAGTCTATTTTCAATGGGGCCACGCTGAAGTTGCCTCAATCTCGCACAAACAAGTCAGAGAGGAAATGAATGAAGTATCCGGTCAATATTCAAAATAATTCCTGATCTGCGAATCTTAATTTCGCTGTTAGATTCCTGCTCATGTGTCACTTTACTTTGTTAATTACAATTACATCATAACCGGTGATATTCAAATATATAGTGTTCCTTTCCTAACCTTTCATTTGTTTATGGATCTCTTTAAACGTCTGTGGTTTTACACAGATTCTCAAGGACTATGAGGCACTGAGACTCTATGCAATTTGTTGTGTTTCATCTCAAATTCTGTGAAACTGAAGCCTCAGTTCAGAAAATAAATACTTATTACTTTTTGCCTTTCAGTTTTTTTTATTTTTTAGTAGCAAATATCATTAATTGTAATAAATATTTACACAAAATTCCAATATCCTGATAGTATTTTTATATTGGGCCATAAGTGTCTGAGGGAAAGTAGGTTGTAGAATGAGCGCATGCAGGTACATTGTCTGCCTTTTAAAATGAAATATACAGTGTATTCATGCATATGTCTGCACATACACAGTAGAACAAAAAATATTTGTTCTGGACTTAATGTGCTGAAACTGAATCTTTTTTTTGTCTGTGTATCTATCTTGAGCAGTACTTTCATAGCAGTCTCTACTTTATATGCAAAGTCATGTTTAATAAAAATCAAAACAAAATGTTGCTCTTCTCCCTTTTCACTGAGTTCTGGTTTCCAAAATCACTGGGGTTTTGTGTTAAATCATACATTTCCGTCCAGTATTTTTGTGCGCTTCAGTCCTGCTGTGATGTTTTTTGGAGAGTTTTGTGATGGAAGCGATGATCGCCTGCGTAATCAGTGATAGTTACAACAGGTGTGCATCATTGCAGGGCTCCAGGAGGTCTGGTCTGCTGGAGCCAGCACATTACAGGCGAGAGGCAGGGATACACCCCAGACAGGTCACCAGTCTACTGTGAGACACACACGCACCATTCACTCACACACTCACACCTATGGGCAATTTAGAGTCTCCAGTGACTGTAGTGTCAACTGGCTGTAAGTTTGAAAGGCAGATTTCTTATCTGCACTAACAGAAATAGCAAATCAAAATAATGTTAAAACCCAGGTCGTATATTTCTTATAAAAATAGTAATATAAACAGTAATATAAATCAGAATTAACAATAATATGTTCCATGTTCAAATGCCAGTTGAATATTCAACAACAAAATTCGGAGTGTTATTAAGCTCCCTTCCCAACAAGCCATCATAACATGGATGGTAACAATGGTATGCTACCTGAGCCCTCTACAGCCTCTGAAACACACTGATGTGTTCAGGGGTTTCATGGCCCAGAATCGACTTTTGAGGCTTTTGTGACGCACATTAAGCATAAAGGCAACAAGCTGTGTTACTTTATTTGACCTAAATCTATGTATCCTATGTATCCTGATAAGCAAAAATGTCTGATGTATAGGGCTGGCTGGAAAATTTGGACTTTCCTTAACACTGCTATCGGGTCCTGAATGAGCCCAATGTACACATCTTCAGTATTAGTCTTCAGTATTCAGTATTATTTTGTTTAGCTCCTTAGCATTTTTCCACTCACAGCTGTTTGATATCATACAAATATATTCTATTTGTATATATATATGTTGTATTTTTTACACACTCAAAGGTCATCTGAGAGGATCCAGCATATATTTAGCAAGGTGGAGAAATATTGTTAATTGTTAACCTGTTAACTGTTATTGTTAGCTCTAATATTGAGAGTTAACTGCATGCTCACCACTGCAGCTGTTTATCTTGAACATGATAGGGTCTCGTGGTCACAATTTACACCTATAAAGACGTAAACTGTAGTCAAGCCTCTCAACATACAGTCCACACACACAACACAGACGTGAGCCCTGTCTTTGGCTATTTTGCAAAGTTTTCATAAAAGTATTGTTGAATTGTAATGAAATTTTTGCTGCATTTGGAGAGTAGCCAATATCCGCATTGTGACGTTTTTCAGGTATGAACAGCATGTACAGGACAAATCGGACAGCTGCTTACAATCAGCTTTCATTCTATCCTGGAGGACCACTCACAGAGTGATTTAATGATACTATTGTTTGAAATCGCTCTGGGCAAGATGACAATTTTCCCAGAGATAGGTGTTTTACCAAAAGAAAATGTGATTGAATTTTGATCTGATTTTCATTTAAAAATACAAAAAAAACATTTTTTTTGAATATTTTTTATTTATTTTGACAAATATAGTAAAATAAGTGATCAATATGGCCAAGGATGTGATCTAAAATGATTAAAAAGCCATTTTTTATTTCAAGAGGACCGTAAATAAAATGTAAATCCTCTCCCCCATTAGCATTACCTTCATACTCCCAGACAAAACAATGCACCGCAGCTGGCTGCAGTGCCAACCACATGTGTAAAATGAAACGGTTAATAAAGTAGTATTTTGGGATGAGGTTAAAAATGTTGGTCGAGAGTCCTGCATTAGTTGCACTAAGCAGTGAATCACTTGAGATAGGAAGGGTAAAACTGTTCTATAGTACACTATATTCTCTGTATAATTCAGTGCAATCATTGCTTTGCATATATGGCTACAGGAAATTGTGATTGTAAGCTGTAACCCGTCAGTCCAGCTCATACCTGTGGTCACCTGAGTAGATGGTACATTCCAGTTGGGTGATTCTCCGAAGGTAAAAGGCCAGTTGCTGGTCAATTGAGATGGACGAGGAAAAGTGGCAGCTTGCTGCAGATTTTATCTCTGAAAAAAAAAAAAAACTCACCTTACTTGGCTTCAAAAACTCACTCACTTTTTATACATCCTCCAGCCCCGATCCCTCTAAAAGTTTAAACTTTGCACACAAATATCATAAATGCATGAAAAAATACTGTAAACACGGCCACATTGATGATGTTTCCATGAGATTCTTTTAACCTGTAGACCACACTGGTTTCAGAGATGCATGTCTGTGTGTGTGTGTGTGTGTGTGCCTGATTTACTGTTTACTGTTGAGACATTTTCCTGCAGTGGAAACACTGAGCACATATGTTGTGTATAGGAGCTTTTTTGCTCCCGTGAAGGTTATGGTCGAGAACTGGTAGCCGTCTCCTCTACTTTTCACACAAACACACACAGACACACTCACACACGACGCCTTTGACTGTGTGATCCATCAGCTACTGGGCAGGAATGGCATGGTCCCAGCCCGGCCCAATAAGCTCATTAATCAGGCAGGGCAAGGAGTGGGTGGAAGGAGGACACAGCAGTGAATCTTATTATCTTACTTTGCAGCACTGCTAATCAGTTCATTTATTGATGATGACTATTTCTATTCAGTGAGAGGAGATTACTGATTCCATAACATGCAGGAAATAAGGCATTTGCACATGTATCACAATATAGATTGTTGCTTTCCAGGTGAAAGGACAGTCTCCCTTTTTACTATGTAATAACACACACACATTTTCCGACTTGAACATGTATGTCCAAGGTTAGCTGGGTAGTAGTAGTAGTTTTCTTTCCCTTGTACTTTTTTTTTTTGTAATGTTCAGCTTCCTGTCATTGACAAAAAAAGAGAAGCAGTGTGTCACTATGTGGGTGGCCAAGGGTGAGAGTGTGAAACTGTTTGGGATAGTATTCATGAACAAAATCCAATGTCGCTGTGTATTTAACACAAAAAAAAAGAAAAACAAGTATTTTGTTGCCAACTACTGGCGCCTTTTAGAGATAATGACCTTAATGAACATTTTAAAGGTACATTATTTAAGAATTCAACATAATTACAGTTTGAAATATCCAAAAATGAGGTCCATTAACCGAATATGGAGAAATAACAGGGTTGATGTTATGTCACAGAACTATATATTGTGTAGAGATACTTATTAAAGAGAGCATGCAAACAACTCTCCCAGGCCCGTCTTGTCCTGTAATAACACTTCTCCCTCAAGTCGAGATGCGTGGCTGAAAAGTTTTTTGCTGTATGTTAAAACTAAGTTTTAATGTTATAATATGAGAAAGTAACCATTTAGATTCCCTATATGTTGTTTAATTTGTCCAATTAACACCTGTTTGGAAAGTTACAGTTGCGCTGCTGCTGGACAAATGGTCAGCTGATCTCTCAGCAGCTGATGAATGAATCTGTGTGCAGCTCCTTGGTGAAGAGTTAACATCGATGTGGCTTTCCACCGATGGAGATGGGTAATGCTGAGTGCAGCGCTGAGATTTAATGCTGAATAAGCTAAAGTTTGCTATTAAGCGAAATGATGTTCAGTGCAACTGACAACACAAAGTGTAGCTAAATTCATTCTAAATGGGGATGCTGTGGTTTGGCTGTGGCTGTTTTCTCACTACTATGGTCTGACTGTAAATTTGATCTCCATTTGTCTCAGTAATGCTAGTGGATCTACTGAAAAATGCCGGTTCTCTATATTGTTACTACAAACAGACATCACTGTTATGGGATGAGGCAACATTTGAAGTTTGGACGGTTCACGATGCATTTTTAGGACATTACACCCTTCATTACGCATGTGACGCTGGACTGTTGACTAGCTGACTAGACTAAAAATAGGAAAACAGGAACAGAGCTGTACCATTTAATCTATAGGTTAAACTAAAATTATTCTGATAATTTAAAACCATTTGGAACCACCAGTCATATTCTTCATTTGCTAAATTTTACTTTAAATGCCACTGAAATCTGTGCACCGCTCATTTTTAATGTTACTTTACATTAGTAGTTCTAGCCTAACAGCATTCAGCTCTCCTCTGTGCTAAATGTGGGAATACATCCAATCAGGTGGTTATATGCCAGTTAATTCTGTCACAGAATGTTACACACAATATTATTTTTATTTTCTAGATCAAAATTCTACTAAACCTTGCAATTTTTTATAAAATGTCCCATTTGTCCCATTTACTGTTTCCACCTTGCAAGTTTGTTTTATTTACATTTGGGTATGAAGGAGCTGGGGACTCACGCCTACTGGGGCTACATCTCCAGATAGTGAAATGATTGATGATGATAATTAATAAATTTAGTAATAATTACCCCCACCAAAGAGATAATGTTTTAGCTGGTGTTTGTCTGTTTTTTAGCAAAATACTTCACAAACTTTAGGCCGGATTTTCATCAAATTTTCAGCGAATGTTGGGAATGGTACCATGAACAGATGACGAAATCTTAAGAATCTAGATCACTTAGATTTTTTGTTGTTTGGTAACATTGCAGTAAATGGACCTTCAAACAGGCAACATTGTTGCGCCCACCTGGTGGTGATATCTTGCACCTGCATGGCTAACTATGCAAGAGACACATATTTACAATTTGCAGTTGCCTAATAACTTGGGTAAAGACTTTTCCCTCTAATGTAGGTTTGATTGAAATGCCTTTAAAAGTATTTAATGGATTTCCATGAGTTTTGGTACATACATTCATGTTCCTCTTTGATAAGGCGTTAGAACTTTGGTGATCCACTTTTCATCTAAAGCCATCTCTCAGTCAAAGTAGTTATTTGTCCAACACTTTTATTTATTACCATGAACTATTGATTGATCGATCGATTCCTTGATGACCACACAGCCAAGCTGGTGGATTTTATTTACAGTACAGAGCAAGCTCCGAAATGGAGCACAAAAAAACATCACCAAGATACACCATACAGGCACAGCAGGGGAACAAAAACATTTTTCACATATTGCACGGCCTCATTAATAAACCAGCACAGTGTAGTTGGGTTCAGAGTTCAGTGTTGGTATAGCAGTGGGAAAGAAGCTGTTTTTGAAAGGTTGTTTTGGATAGAAGTGACCTGTAGCGCCTCCCAGAGGGCAACAACCAAATATATGATGTGCAGGGTGAGTGGGATCTCAGATGATTTTTACAGGCTCTATTTGCTCTGGTTTTGAGAAGGAGTGAGTAATGCAGGGAGAAGCCAATGATTTTGGATGGTCTGTTGATAATGCGCTGTTTTGTTGTCAACAATATACCTCCTATATATTAGCCTGTTAGCATGCTAACGTTATCATTTACCTTAAAGCAAGACTGTGCCTAAAACCAGCACCACAAACCAAAACCACCAAACACACAATAATTGTCAAGCATCTAGCTTGACAATTATTGTTAAATACACTGGACCACATGTGGAGAGGCATGGACCTTCCATTATTTACCCTGGTCTGAAATTAGATTTTTTTCCTGCCTTTTTTTCCTTTTAGCTCCCTGCCAATAAAAACATCAGTATTTGCTGTGATGTTTTGATTCAGTCATTAATTCTTTTCTAATATCTGAGGGGATTTACTTCATCTTATCTCTTATCTACATTGTATTACATGCTGTAACAATTAGTCAATTATTTATTTAATTGCCAACTCTTCCATTGCCAACTATTATGAAAATCAATTAATTTGACTAATTTTTAGGAAGAAAATGTCTGGTTCCAGTTACTTAAATCTGAAAATTTTCTGGTTTCTTTTGTCTTCTATAGTCATAAACTAATGATTGTAGCATTTGGTGCAATTGTATTGTTGTCCAGTGAAAGGAGTAGAAGTTCACAGTAAAGACGATTAGTTGTTAACTATCACATTATCTGCTGTGATGTTCTATTCATTTTATAATAACTGAGGGGATTTACTTAATCGTATGTTATTGCATTACATGTAGACATATATAATTTTAAATTAGGTAATAAATGTGACTGTAATGTAAATGTGTATTATTCTGTATTCTGACACTCCTGTCAGTTAAGGGTTAGAGGTTGATAGTCTTTGTGAGTATATAGACCAATCCCATTCATGAGGAAAACAAGCATGTTGTTTGCCCCAAATTTTCCTAAAAATACTAATTAAAAATCCTATCCTTCCCCTGTTCCTTGTATCTGGTCTCTTCACTGCCCACTATCAAACAAAAAGGCAAAGATGACACACAAAAAATCGGGCAAAAAGCTTGATTTCATTGACACACATCAACAAATTGACCAGACTTTTAATGGTCGTGCCATAGTGTGCATCTGAGAAATTTCAAGATGTATGCAGGTGTGCAAAAATAACAATAAAAAATGTCTGCAAATAAACAAATAGCATGCAGAGGTTCGTAAAGTTGACTGCTAAAGTGTTGGTGGACGCTGTGTTAATGATCTGCCGCCACCTCCCACAGGAAAGTTTTTGGAACAGATGGTTGCCTTTGTGTGCCGAGGTGGTGGCAGCTCTCCCTGCCTTTTTCATCACCCGACTGTCACGCAGTTGCTTGATGGACGGCCACAAACCAGCCAGTGACCCACTACGTAGAGCAGCTGAAAACTGCTGGAGCTTTGTGCCCCAGGAGGAGCGGGACGAGGCAGAGGTGGACGAGGCTGTTATGCTATACTAGAGACAGAGAGCAAGGCTGAGACAAAGCCAGGGTTGAGAAATTCCTCCCAATCCTCTGTCTTCTCTGCTCCTCCTCCCCAGTGGTATTAATTAGCGGCAGCAAATGAGTGGAGAACGAGAGCCTGAAGGGAGAACAGGTTCATGTCAGGTTAGCCTACACTGCTGGTGGGCCCTCTCTTTCTCTCGCCCTCTCTTTCTTTCTCTTCCTCTTCTCTCATAATACAAAAAACAGGAAGGGTTCAAAATTGTACTATTGTAACTATTTCAATAATGGCTATTTTAACTATTTTGATAATTGATTAATCGATTTGAGTTGTGTTTTGAGAAGACAATGTCCAAATTCTCTGGTTCTAAAGCTTCTAAAATCTGATTTTCTGGTTTCTTTAGACTTCGATAATAGTAAATTGATGATGTTTGGGTTGTAGACTATTGGTCTGGACAAAAAAAAGATATAGATTGAATCTTCAGCTTTGGCAAACAGCGATTGACATTTTACATCATTTTATGAACAACTATTCGATTAATTATTTCAATAATCTATAGGTTTATCAACTATCAAAATTGTTGCTGCCCTATTATAGAAACTAGTGCATTACCTGTTCGAAACATGTTCAGGAGTTTGAGTTTACCAATATATGCCTCACGTCAGGATCTTAGGAACTGAACTTTGAGTTGAAGTTGACGTCCTGCACTACGTCTCAAACATGAATAATAAAACGTAACTGAAGTTTTGTTCAGAGTCAGATTAATGTTACTTCTGTGCAACTCAAGCTCAAACCATCAAATTACAGCTAATCAAAAATGAAATATAAATCAAGATTCTGTTACTGCATTGCCTATTTCTCATTTCAAATATTTACTATGAGTTTAATAATTAGACTTGTCAATTTAAAATCATGATTCTGCTTTTTAAAGAATGAATATAACTAAATAATAAGTGCAACATTTACATTTTTATAAAATTTTATGTTAAATCCTTTTAATTTTACGAATGTCAGGACAGAATACAAATATTTATCCTTCTGGCATTAAATACCCAGTTAATATTATTTTTCGGTTCCATAAGCAATTTGAAGACCAGACTAGACGGGTAGTGTTTCCAGCATGAATATTACTTGATACGAATTCCTCCTTCATGGATAAATGCAAAACTGATGCTTGTTGGCAGCAAAAGACGTCTGAATTTTATTTGAGTTTTCCTTTCCCTTTGAAGTCTCCAATTCTCTCTCCATCTAGTCACTCGTTGGACGAGGTGAGAGGCTGCATGTTGGAAACATTTGGTGCAGTTGTATTGCTGTCCGGTGAAAGCAGTAGAAGTTCACAGTAGAGCTGCAATGATTAGTTCCTAACTATTACATTACAATTATCTATTTTGATAATTGATTAATTGATGAGTTTTTAAGAAGAAAATGTGATGAATCTGGTTTCTTCTTCTATAATAGTAAACTAATCTTTGGTTGTGGACTGATGCTCTGGACAAAAAAGACTGCATCTTCATTGCATCTTCAGCTTTGGGAAATAGTGATCAGCATTTTAAAACATGTCATGAACCAAAAAATTAATTGAATAATTATTTCAGTAAATATTTGATTAACCGACTATCAAAACAGTCATTAGTTGCAGCCCTAATTCACAATCATAGGGCTTTTACACACTACAGAGTCAGAAAAAGGGTGGATAACGAAAAGGGAAATAAATGTGTGAAAATTTGTCATAAATCATGAGAAAACCAAGAGAATTATGACCCTGGGAAGAAACAGGGAGAGACCAATGAAAATCCAGGGTTAATTGGAAGAGTTGACATGTATGAAGCTTGTTAACTAGCAACTGCATGGTGTCTTTTATGACATTTTTTTTTCCACTTGGAAAAAAACTCCTGCCTACTTGAGGATGCCCTCAAGTCGGCAGGAATGGAGATAAAACTATATTGCAACAATCACGATTCTGCTTCTTTTGTTTTGAAGGCCAAAAAAGGAAAAGCTCATTTTAATTGTTTTTCAAATTAGGACTGAAATCGTTCGTACGTCATCATATGTGTTGCATTCCAAAATTGCTTCAAATTCAAAACTGCACTTTTTTGGGTTCTCAGCAACACACGCCAAGTGAGAAGTCAATCAAATGAGCAGTTATTGAGATTATACAAGGAACATACTAAAAAAACATACCATTTTAGTTTGAACACACCGACATACTCCATAAATGCATTTGAGCTGAGATTTATATTTTTAAATATATTTTAGAGGCAGTATTTCACAAGAAAAAAAGTCAGCAAAAATTTGTTGAAGAAGAATTCATGATTTAATAATCAACCATTGATAAGTGGCACCTCTGCGGGGGTCTTGTGAATGACAGAATAGCCACATCTTCTGTGGAAAAGGCAAAATACTGATGTTACAATAAACTCTATCAACCGGAAACAGTTGGTACTATGTAATCAAGTCAAAATAATTTACCTTTATTCCAAAAATAGTGTGAAATGCCTCTTTGACTTTTTGTTTGCCCTGTAACGTCCTTTCTCTCCTGCCCTTTCTAACTCCTTCTCTTGTTCTCTGGCTGTCTTTCCCCTGCAGAATTCTATACGACACAACCTGTCCTTGAACAAGTGTTTTCTCAAAGTGCCTCGCTCAAAAGACGACCCTGGAAAAGTAAGTATTTCCTGAACAATGTATTGCGACTGAAAAGCTCAGCTTGAATAATGGTGCAACCCACAATGAAAATGCAAGCCCATTTCAGCGAGCTTACATATAAAGCTGAGGAGACGGCGATTACTTTTTCACGTGCACACGGCCGTGCGTGAATGCACTGAAAGACACCTGTACTCGCTTGTTCTCTTTCTTTGTCACACGCGCACGCATGCATGCACACACACTTTCACACAGACACACCACATACAGTGTCTGCACTTAAAAGCAATTTGTAGCTCCATAACTGGATGTGCTGAATGCCTAATGCCATTTTTTTTCTGTTTTCTGCTGCTCTTCCGATATTGATTCTGCCAAGTAATAATGTGGTACAGAGAGTAATGAATAATAAGTATATGTAGGTACACTCCTTCAGATGCGAGGCTGTTCATGCATCTGTTATGCTTTATTAGGCTCTGTTTCACTCTCTCTCTTACACAGACACACACACACACACAATCAGAGGAAGCATTAGATATGTTTCACCTTCGCTACTTCTGTGGTTAGGAAGCAGTGTTGCGCCGGCCACTTCAGCGGCGGCGGCTTGATGACAACAATTTGTCAAGTCCTTGTCTCTGAATCGTGAATCTGAGGAACTGCTGAAGCTGGGAAAGTATATACTGTAATTACAGTTGATCACTGAAGCTTGTCCTTACAAGATTGTTTAATAAAAGCTCAACCGTTTCAAAACCATCATAGGGTTAAGTTGTGAGAAGCAATCCACCACTTTTACAAAAACCCACCAGTCAAAAAGTTTTCACTGAGCGCTCAAAAGTGTTCATTTTTTTAGAGGGTGGTGGGAGAAGGAAGTTTCTCCAGGCTTCAGGGATTTTGGAGCCATTGAAAAATGAATTAGGGGGAAGAAGGTTTAAATAATTCAAACAAAATCCTTGGGCTTGAGTGGAGGCCTATCGTCTACAAACTAGACACAAAGAGAGTGGCTCCCCGCTGATTAGCCTGACTTGGACCTGACCAGCACCTTAATTCACACCTTGGATCGAAGTGGTCAATACCTCGGTATGGGGGGAGGTCATCTGTGTGTAGAGAAGTTGAATGTACATGGTCTGTTTGAAGCCGCAGAGAGAGGAGAAGCTAAATCATGCATGTGCTAACGTTAATTGGCTGTGTACTGTTCAGTGGTGTGGGACTGAGAGACGCTGTGTGTGTGTGTGTGCGCGTGCGTGCATGTTTCTGTGTGTGTGTGTGCACGTTTCTGTGTGTATGTGTGTGCGTTTCTGTGTGTGTGTTTCTGTGTGTATGTGTGTAGCATAGATGAACCTCCTGAATTCTGTCTGCAGCTCTGGACCTCCTTGGGAGGGAAGAGGACAAATGAAAGGGGGGGAAAAAGAGGAAATCAAGGCCCTAAAAGCAATTGATTTCCACCTCTCTCATTGTATGTGTTTATTTTGGAGTCTGCTGTCTTTTAACGTTGTGTATCAAAAGGATTTCAGTGGATTTTCTTGGGGAAGGCAGCAGGAGCGTTCGCCCAGACCTAGAAGAAACTGATTGTATACAGAACTGGAATAACAACAGTAACACTAGCTGATAGCAGGGGAGATCCATCTACTGCACTTTTTTTTTCTCTTTTTTTTCCTGTTATTGATACTTGTTTCCCCATTAGAGGGACTGGAGCAGCCTCGCTGGGGAAAAGTGAGAAAAAAGAGGCTTAACTGAACTCACACTAGGAAAACAGATGGAAATGTATGGATTCACATTCTTTACATATCCATCTGTTTTTCTAGTGTGGATATAACCCTGGCACAGATGGAAATTGACAAATTATAGTAGATAATAAGAGATATATGCTGTAATGAATAATTTAATTGCTCCATCGTCTATGACTCCTATTTGATCATTATCTAAAGCAGACGGAGGGAAATGTTGATATTGAACTCGTCAGAAAATGTTAATGCTGTGTTTACTGTCAAAAGACACAGTCTAAGTTGTTTTCCTCAGGAAATGAAAGCCCTTTGAGGTCAGTGAGAAGATTTTTAATGTTTTCTAAAAGAGTTTTGTGGCCCCTGCCTTGTTTTATGCTGTTGATTGTCGGGTAACAGCATTACTGGCAATGTAATATTGTGGTTTTGATTCTTTCATTGAAGTAATTACTTTAGGAGTTTTCCCACTACCGACTTCTTATTAAAGAAAGATAAAAACCTAATTATACTTAAAAACACAATCCTTCAAATTAAAGGCTAAACTCTTTGTTTTATTGGGATCAATCTCCAGGGTTCCTACTGGGCCATAGACACCAACCCTAAAGAGGACACAGTACCCAGCAGGCCAAAGAAGAGACCGCGCTCTGGAGAAAGGGTGAGTACCCTAACCATACTGTCTGTGATCCTCCTATTTGAAGATTTGTGTTCCATTTTTAAGGCTCATGCAATTACAAGATGAGCAGCAAGCTGAGATGTGATGTCCCAAGACAAATTTTGCCAAATTTTGCTAAATTGTGCCAAATTTTCCTGCCAAATTCAATGTTTTGGTATTGTTTGGAGAATTAAATGATTGAACTCTATGAGTAACAGGAAACAAACAAGACATATGAGTAATTTTACATGTTATTCATTGAACAATCAGTAGCCTCATTAGTCTGTGGACTGGTGTGTTCCCTTCATGCAGATCACCAGCCTGGTCACATGTTGCTGTGCAATGGTGTTCCACTGATCAACTTTCATCACAGGTCGACAAACAAAGTTGTTTTAGTAACTCTAGCACATACAGCTTGAGCTGATCCCAAAATTGTTAAATTGGGTCTGAGGTCTGCTGGCACGCCATTCCGTTCTCTCTGTTTCCATATTGTAGATGGAGACTGATTACCCTGGTTCTGTAATAACCTCGGTACTGTGATTATCGTAGTTCTGTGATAACCCTGGTTCTGTGATAAACGTAGTTCTGTGATTACCGTGGTTCTGTGATAAACGTAGTTCTGTGATAACCCTAGTTCTGTGATAACCCTGGTTCTGTGATAAACGTAGTTCTGTGATTACCCTGGTACTGTTGGTGGCAAACTCCTCATTTTTGTCTACTACATAGAGGGACAGTTGCTGGTTTTGGACACATGGTGCTATAACGTGTACCATTTGACACGTGTACCATCTAGTCACCTGTACGATGAGATTAAGTCCTTAGGAATATTAGGAATGAACGTTCAGTACCAATGCAGCCCTTGAGGCGAGACATACCATGATACTGCTCCACAGAAAGCTGTTACTTGATTAATGCCACCCAACCTCCACAAACAAAAACAAGATTGATCATGGAACATGACATCCACATGTTCAGGATCCATTGTCAGTTGGTGCTTCAGGTTTCAATCATCCAATCCCCTAAACAACTCAAAACAATAGTAACAACTCAAATCAATACTAACAGGAAATTAAACAGTTGGGACAATCACTTGGGACATTTTAGCTGTGCTGCTTGTCCCATAAATGCAAGATCCTTATAAAGGGGACATCATTGTAAAGGTAAATGAACAGGCTCCCAGTGATGAGATTCAATGCAACGGAGATCTGATCGACCAAACACAAATTTCCAAGCTTGTTTTGACAATATTAGTAATATATGATTTTGGTTCCAGAATAATCTTGCCTTTTTTAGCATCACAATTCTCAAATAACTTCCCTTCTTCACCCCAGTACAAGCTTAATGTCCATATAGTAAAGAGCATTGTCTGAGGAAATATTCCTGATATACCAGTTGTGCAAAAGGCACGTGAGCAGAAAAACAAGACACTGAGTAAAGCTGCTCCATACACCTGAGATGCTACAGAAATGTTTGTGTGTGGACTTCTGTTTTTTTTGTTTTTTTCCCCCTTTACCCATTCATTAATTATGTCAGGATAGACCAAGAAGGCAAAAAAACAAAACAAAAAATCCTATAATGCTCTAGTGAGAGCAGTGAAATGTTGCAATAGACCAACATTTACAAATCCATTTACAGTTAAAAACATACCTGCAAATAAAGTATTTCATTTTGCTATTTTATTATCCTCTAAAGGCAATATTTATAATCAATGGCACACAATTTGTATTGAAAGTGGTGTGGGATTATAAGAGCCTATAGTCATATCATGATTTAATTTTCATCTGGCTCAAGTGGAATTGACTTGCATGTAAATACATGTTAACCACAGGTCCTGGATAGGCAATTTTCAAGATGCCATGAAAGCACAAGGTACATGTTACAGAAACAGATGTGAGAACACAAAAGTAGAAATGAAAATTGGTTCAGGGAAATTGATTGACAGTGGCCAAGGCTTTAAATGGATGTAGGCTAACCCTGTATCAGAACAGCAGAATGTGGCTGGTGCACAGTCATTAACCTGAGGATCTGAAAACGAAGGCAGAATAGAGGGAGCTCTATGACGTATCACAGGTCTGTCTCCACCTCAGTTTTGTCCAGTGTTGTGACTCCTCTCTGACTACTAGTATGTAGTGATTTACTCCTTAGCAGATTTAGCAGTTGATTAATCTGTGGATTATTGAACAATAGTTATTTGGTTCATATAAAAAAAATGTCTAAAATATCGATCATTGTTTCCCAAAGCTGTAACCTAGACGTAACCTAACATGGCCTATTTTATCCAAACCAACTGTGCCTAACACAGAGATCATCAGTTTACTTTCATAGAAAGACTAAAGAAACCAGAAAATAATCAGATTTGAGAAGCTGCAACCAGTGCATTTGGAAATGTTCTTCTTAAAAAGGACTTAAAGGAATTAATATATTATCAAAATAGTTGGCGATTAATGTAATGGTTAGCAGTTAAACAATTGCTTACCATTTATTTCAGTGTGCCAAACCTGTTAATGATAAAATTCTGAAATAAAGTAATTAACAAATGACAGACAACATGATCAATAAAAACATCCAATACATACAGAGATGAAATTAATGCAAGTATAAAAATAGTTAATAAATTGTAATACATCGAACTATTAGATGGGGTGCCATGGTGACGCAGTGGTTAGTGCTGTCCTTGGTCTGGGACCTTTCTGTGTGGAGTTTGCATGTTCTCCCTGTATCTGCCTGGGTTTTCTCTGGGTTCTCCAGCTTCCTCCCACAGTTCAAAAACATGCTGAGGTTAATTGGAGACTCTAAATTGCCTGTAGGTGTGAGTGTGTGAGTGAATAGTGTGTGTCCCACAGAGAGACTGGCAACCTGTCTATCCCTGCCTCTCACCCGAAGTCCGCTGGGATTGGCTCTGGTAGACCCCCATGACCCTAGTGAGAAGTAAACGAGTATAGAAAATGGATGGGTGGAATCATTAGATGGGCAATTGACATTAGTATCAAAGGCTGATTTAATTAAAGCAAACCAATGTCACACCTGGGTCAAAACATCACCATTAGCAGCTTCCAGTTTGCAGGCACCTTTCCTTGAACTGTAGCATCTTTCTATCCAGTGGCTGACCTTCTGAGATTTTAGTGAACATACTCTCATAGTTTCACATCTTTCTCCGCCTCTTTTGTATGTTGATCACCGGTTTGTCGCCACCCTCTCCCCTTCCTCTACCTGACTTAGCCCCCTCTTCTCCAGGGAGTTCAGGCACATGTGGAGCAGCAAAGTGCACGATCACAGTTGCTCATCAGTGGTAAAAGAGAGAAAGGGGTGAAGAAATGGAAAGAGGAGAAAAATACAGCAAAGGAATCAGAAAGGGAAGGGTGGAAGAAAGAATGCAGGGAGGGAAAAAAAGACATGAAGGTAGAGAGAGCAGAGAGGAAAAGCCAAGCTGCAAGGGGAAGGAGTGAAAAAGAAGTAAGAGGAGTAAGAAGAAGGAACTGAGGGAGGGGGTGGGGGGAGTATTCTAGGCTTGTGTTCCAGTTAATTACCACAGAAGGCCCTGGGGCTGCCGTTAGACATATTTTCTTCACCAACGATTTTTTTTTTATTACAAACATTAATTAATTCAGAGCCTTGTCATCTCGTCTTACATGGATGGGCCCTTCGACCCCTTTTCTCACGCCTCACTTACATTGCTGGCAGACACACCGCGGGCTGTCACATAGGCTAAGGAGAAACAGGGAGGTTTTAAGTGTTAAGATTTATAGCACTGTTACCGTCTGGGGAGCGAAAAAAAAAAAAGAAAGGTGGGCTAAATATGTCGTACTGTTTCTTCTGGGTTTTGTTGCGTCTATGGCTACACAGTCAAAGTCTTTAAAGTCCTCTTATGACAGCGGCTGTGCAAATGAAAAGATTTGAAGTTGGCAGCAGGGCTAAGCGTCAGCCGCATAAATGCATTGTATAAATGTGTAGACAGGCAGTCTACACTTAGTTTAGTACCTGCGCCTCTGGTGCCCCCAGCATAATCACTCTCTTTCATTGCCTGTATGCCTCTCTGTCTGCCTGCCTATCTGTCCGTCACCACTCAATTATCTCTCTACCTATTCTTCCTCCTCTTCCCCCTTTCTCCACAAGCCTTCCTCACTCCTCTCCTTACCTCTCCGCTTCTTTTTAAGTGCCTCCACCCAGGGAACTGACAAACCCGTTTCCTTGGGAGTTTATCATAAATTAAAGATTGCATTGTTACCAACCAATCCTCTTACGGTAAGTAGTTTGGGGAAGGCAGGCAAGCTGTCTTGAACCCTGAAAGGAGTCAGACAAGGAAAGAAAAAATACTGTTAGCTTTTTAGTTATTTTTTTTATTTTTATTTGTATTTTTCGGGCGTCAAATTAGACCCTCATCAATCTTTGAATAGCTCCTCATATCCTTGCAGTCAGTTAAGTGGAGCCAATTTTATTTATATAACAGGAGTTATCTCAGGGCACTTTTCACATAGAGCAGGTCTAGACCGCACTCTTTAATTTACAGAGACCCGACATTCCCGCATGAGCAAGCACTTGGCGACAGTGGCGAGGAAAAACTCCCCTTTAACGGGAAGAAACCTTGAGCAGAATCCGGGCTCTGGGTGGGCGGCCATCTGCCTCCACCAGTTGGGTTGAAGGAGGGGAAGGGAGGATGGAGGAGTGAGAGAGGGAGAAGGGGGGGCGAGAGGGGAAGAAAAAGAGAGAGTGCAGGAGGGAAGAGAACATAGCATAATACAAGTTCCACTTAGAGATCTATAGAAATAATAATAATAAAGGATTATAAAAATTGCGTCAATGGCATTGAGCAGGACCCTGGGTGCAAGCACAAATACAGATTCTGGATCCTTCGTTTTATCTGTTGCTTCACTCAAAAAATGTATAAAGAAATGATTTTCACAAATTACAAAAAAAGAGGAAAAAGAAGGTGACTATTGTTAATCTTGTGGATTATCAGCTGTTTTTTCTTTACTACACCTTGAATATTGATATTATTTATTTATTTATTGTTGTCATTATATTGTAAGAATGAAGAATTGCTGTAATGTGGATATTTTCCACTATAAAATTTAAATATTAAATGAATGTTCTCACTTGGAAGTGGCAGGCAGGTTGTAGGGTATGATAAACCAAATATTCTTCTTACTCCTTTTTGAACAGTGATACGCATGCTTTCTTCTGCTTTTTAATTATTTCGATTTATTTCTATTTCTACATTTCTATTATAATAAGTAAGTCATAAATTAATGAATAAATAACATATGAAAAATAATGAATAATTAACACAAGCACACGCCTCATATCATACTCTACATTGCACGGTTGCCATATTATTGCGTAGTCAAGGCACCCATACTTTTATGCCCCGATTGCATTCATTGACACTATTGCCCTGGGGTAGAAACTATTCGAAAATATGTTTGAAATAAAGCTTCATAACATGGACAGGCGGAAATACTTGCAGAACATGACGAGGAGAGAGATGATGAAGGACAAAATTTCAGATGCTGAGTTAGTAATGTGCTTTAATGGGACATGATTGCGTACCGAGGGAGATGGAGAGGGGGAGAGAGGAACTCTGCATTATGGGAAGTCCTCCTGCAGTCTAGGCCTAAAGCAGGTCTAAGGCAAGCCTGAGCCAGCCCTAACTTGAAGCTTTATCATAAAGAAAAGTCTAAAGTTTGGAGAGGGTTTTTGCCTCCCAGACCTAAACCTGGAAGCTGGTTCATGAGGAGAGGAGCCTGATAGGTGACGCCTCTGTGAGGACAACAGAAAATGAACATTTTAAATACTTAAATAAGGCATGAGGATGGTTTGATTTATCAAGTGCAAGTGATATGTCCATTTTCTAGGCTGCTTAAGTGTCCAGCAATTTAAATAAATCGCACCTCAACTTGTTCACATAGTTAGAGCCGTGGGCACTTTCTTTACTCAGCGCGCAATCATGATTTTGCAGTATTCAGCCATTTCTCATAACCTCTTTCACATTTAATTTCCTTCCTCATTTTGCTGCCACTCTGCATATTTTCAGTCAAATGAAAGTAAACTTAAATACTTATAAATAGTAGTTAATAATACAGATTTGATTTGTGCTATTCATATTTGTTTGACACCATATAAGCCCAGGGCCAACTCTTAAATGAAAATATTGCTTAGTCAGTATAGCTAATATAGGTTTATAAAAAAAATACTAAGATTGCACATTTTGTCTATTTACTATTTGTATCTTCACTTCCATTACTTTTACATTTGAATACAGTCTTTGTCTTTTATATATACCAATATACAGAGAGTTAAGACATATATATATATATATATATATTTCCTGTTTGGCATGCACAAACTTGGCCAATAAAGCTGACTCAGAGGTGTATTTATTTGCTACACAATGATTTTTATTTCTCCTTTATTATTCACCATGTTCCACTCTTAACGAAACAGGATGTTATTCCTACTACGTCAATATGTTTTACAGTGTTTTCTGTAAAATTCATCAATCTCTGGTTTTAACAATTCATTAATTTGAATCAATGCACAAGTCGTATCAATACCAACAGCTTGAATTTGGCCGCAGCTGGTATCAAATCACAGCCAAATAAACACAAACTTATCTACGTTGTAAGAGCTCCATGAGGACCTATCAAATAGATCTGATAGTTTATTTACACAATATGAGTTTTTTCCCATCTTATTGTCAAGTGGTTCAGCGAAACCTAATGTCACGTGACTCTAGCTTGACCCCAAGATGTTAAGGTAATGAATAAATATTGCAAGTTTCTTGGGGTTAAAAGCTGACATTAAGAGAAATATAAATGTTCTATGTCTTGCAGTGTCCCTGTTGAATGATAACTGTTACACACACAATAGCAATTACATTAATATAATTTTAGTTGGCCTTTTGACAGTATATATATTTTGACTTGTAGAAAAAGCACTAGTGTTACTAATACCATAAACAATGACTCCATTCTATTCTAAGTGTCCAATTCAGACGTCGTCATATAGATACATTTTATTTTTCACACGTGTGCTTTTCCTACTATGACGGGTCAAAATGTCTTTTGTGAAAAATCATTTTGCTGGTGATTTGTTGGACACATTGTTGGATTGATTTGTGTTTTTTATTTATTTTCTAAACGTACTGATACATAGAATAATCACAGAAGCAGCAAAACAACATTGCATAAGAACGTTTCCTCTTCTGTCTCCCCCCTCTCCTTACAGGCATCAACCCCTTACAGTCTGGAGTCAGAATCTCTGAGGATGGACTGCATCATGTCTGGCGGGGCGTCTCCCACTCTGGCCATTAATTCTGTCACCAACAAGGTAGCACACTTGATAGTCAATAAGCAACGGTTTGTTGTTTTCCATTCTAAGTAAACCACACTATCCTAATTCAGCGGGCATTGTCAAAAACAATACACAATAAAGCAAGAGGGCAGGTACAAAAGATTTATTCCCATAGACATGTATCTCAGAGTGCAATACATGCCCATTAGTTCCTCCTAATTCATTTATCTAAAGTGGTGAGAATCTAAATTCACTCCAGACCTGCTGCTCAGGTAGGAAAAACACAGCGCTGTAAAATGTTTGGCTGCTGAAAGGCAGTAAATACTTTGATTTATGCATGTTTAATCAAGTAATGTCACTGTATTGGAATGCTGATTAGTTTTCAAACATAAAATTCCAAAAAAATATCTAAGTATTTTAAGAGCTTAAAATGATATAAAAGTTGTATTTTTTTGCAAGCAACTGTGATGAAGATTCTCTTTGGTAGAGAACTTCCAAAAAGAACATTCATATAGATTTCACATTATAAAATACTACTTTGAAAAGCGCAGTTTCTTGTGCTTTCAGTTAGGTAATACAGAGTCGTAACTTAAAGTTGAACATCGAGTGTAAATCGGAAGTTCTGAATCACAGAAAATCTCTCTTTGCTAATTTTAAAGGGCTTGTGTCTAACTTTCTTTTCAATAGCAACATTTTTGGATTTTAAGTGAGTTTAGACTGCAACAATTAGTTGATTCATCTATTACATTAATCACCAACTATTATGATAACTGATCTTTTTAGGTTGTTTTTAAGGCAATTTCCAAACTTTCTGCTCCAGCTTCTCCAAAAGGAATATTCTCTGGTTTCTTTAGTCTTCTGTGATAGTAAAGGCTTGATTTTTGGGTTGTGGACTATTGGTCTGGACAAAAAGAGACATTTTAGGTTGCATCTTCAGCTTTGGGCAAACTATGTTCTGCTATCACATTAGTGCTTGTTTTCAGCTCCTTTGCTGAGGAAATATTGTGTTTTAGCTATGTGTGTGCGCGTGCTTGGGAGTAGGCGACTCATTATTGCAGCTCTGTTTTGTTGTTCTTGTGTGTTTAGTGATCATGCTAGCCATCTCATTAGCTGGAGAGCTAATATCCGCTCTCCAGCTAGTTTCTAGTAAACAGTTGTGGTGGATCTTGTGGTCGCTTGTTGAGGGCAGCGGCAGGAAGGCGCATGCACCTTTCCTGACCCGAGTACTTCACATAAAAGTGGCTGTAATTCAACCAAGAAAGTCAGGAGGGTCCCATTTTTCTGTAAGTTACATTATAACCCATCGCACCAAAAGGATTACAACATGTAAATTGCTTCACAGATGTTACGCATAGTCCCTTTACATATATATTATTGAAACATATGCTAACAGCTCATAGATCTCTGAAATATGACAAAGAGGCACAACTACACACTTTTGGAGGCGACAAGCCTAAATGTTTGGGAACTACTTATTTTAATCTTTAATATAAAGTAATCAGTAATTAAAACGGTCAAAAATGTGGAGGAATAGTAAGTAATGAGTAACAAGTGCAGTAATAAGTATCAGCTTGTATAAAATGGATGTAAATTAGTGCATTAAGTGCTTTAAAATCACACAGTACCCAAGAGTCACAAATGTTAAATAAAAAAGTAAAAGAAAAAGTAAAAAAAAAAAAAAAAAAAAAAAAAAGTTTTGAATAGTTGACAGCAACACGATCAGCTTAAGTAATGTAAGTGACATCTGCTCCAGAATATAATAAATACTGACTGGATATGAAACTGCAGCAGATGCAGTCTGTGTTTCTCTTACATCATCGGTGGCCTGGTTTGTTTTACGCGTCTTCACATTTACATCCAACCATGTGCAGTGGCACATCTGCACACACACGCGCTAGCTAGAAAGATGAACTGGGCGTGACGACTGTCTGTATGCGGGTCAGAAATCAAGCGGCAACCGAGACCTCTGACGTCTGGTCAGACACGCACAGAGGCTGGGGATGTGTGGTACGTGACCCCTTCGTCTGACCCCAACCAAAGAGAATATTTGTCCCACAGCAGCAGCTCTCATAACTCTAAAAGTATTTGGTCTGGACGTGATGTGAAGGATTTGACAGCAGGCTATTCCAGTTTTCCACTCCGCTCATTTCACAGATCTTGACTCATACTTCCCAGAATTTGTCAATATGAATCAGTTTAATCACTATTTTTCAACACCCTAGGAATAAGAATCAATGTACAGTTCTATAACATAAACACAAATGATCAAAATCTGAACTTTTCTCTTTTATTACATTAGAATGAGCTGTTTTATCTCCATGAGGAGCAGGTCTCCCTCCTGGGAGCTGGCTATGCCAGCTTTGAATTTTAGGGAATCTTTGGATTTTTGGGGGAATTTTGCTGTTTGGTCAAATTTTCTGTGAAGCTATGAGACAGTTTAGGCACCAGCCAACTAACCTTATAGCAGATGCTGTGTTGAGTGACATAGTAGCTTTAAATGTAGCTGCTAGCTAAAAACTTAAAAGCTAAAGCATTTTGAGGGAATTCTCTTTTTTCTATTCTTGCAAAATATGTAAGCCTTTAAGTTCTTTTGTATCATGTTTCAACATCAAAATGCCACATTTTGCCAGATACAGTTTATGATAAGCTAGCAGCTAGCTTTAATAATGATGTATAATAATAATGTCACTCAGCACAGAATCTGCTATAACCTGACCAAGCCATTTTCATGTTTCTAGAGTATCAGATAAACCTAACACTGGCTCTAGAGACAAGCTTTAACAATTTTCACAACCACTGTAGTTGATTCATTGATCAAACTGTCGCGATCTGCAAACTCACCACTAGATGCTGCTTCTAAAACTCCACACTGTACCTTTTAAATGTGAAAAGTTATTACTTTTCCCTATTTCATATGCATGTAAATTTTGTTTATTTGTTCAGACAAGGAAAACAATTGAAAAACATCACATTGTTGCTCCAAAAATATAATATTGAATAAATAGAGAAGATTATGCAATGATGGTTGTCGTTATGTTATGTAGCTGTAGTATCGACTAAAACCCGATTTGTCTCATCACTCTACCTTTTTAAAATGATGATTCAGAGATGATGCCAACATCAGTGTTGTCCTCCCACATCCAGACAGGTGGTGTCCTGCGTCAGAGCCTCTTCAATGACACATTTGCTCATTAATGGTTTGTTTGCATTGGAGAGCACCTGTGCTTTTAAAGTAGACATTCCTAAAACATGATACCAGGAAATAAGGATTACATAAGTATTGCCTCGAGAAGAAGTTTTATAGTTAGCATTAGATTTAGATATTGTATGTATATATATGTAGTGATTAGTGATTATTGGATCTGGGTTAAGGGGCAGCAGGACTCAATACATTTTTACTGACTCCTATCCCCTTTTGAGCAAGTTTTTTTCCGTGTTTTTTCGTCTTTCTCTTATTATTTATTTATTTCTACTTTTTTCTATTATTACTGTCTTTTCTGTTACATTCCGAAACATGATCTACTAATTGTAAAAATAAAAGTACACCCTGCCGATATAAACCTCAAAACTTCTTGAAAATTGCATTTCTTTACAGGTTTGTAGGCTCGCTACAGAAAACAGCAAATCTAGGAAAAACAGAAAGTGTTCAGGATGAACACTTGAAGAAGCTCTGCAGGGTAGAGCACTGCCCCAGAGAGCCTTTAGTGTTGTCTCACCCGAAGGCTATATTTTAACATTTGTCTATACAATTAAATGTAGCCTGGAGGTAATGCTGCCGCTCGGCTTCTGCACTGACACAGAAGCCGAGTACTGACAGTCAAACTAAACAGGAGGAGAAAAAAAATGATTCAACATAATCCTGAGGCATTTCTTTTAAAAGCTTTGTGATCTGTCACTACAAGACAACATACAGTACACTTCATCTGAAGGAAAAACGTGTGTCTTCATCGTTGCCAAACTCTCCAAAAATAAACATATTCCTGAAATAAGCCAGCAGTTTTGGACCGGTCTCTGGGTCAAGACATTTAATCAAAATCCCCCATGTTTACCTTCTGTGTTTCCAGCAGCAGCAACAGCAGCAGCAGCAGGACTAATTTACATAGACCGGCACTTTAATTTCCATATTTCCTCATGAGTTGTCTCATAAGTTAATGGTGCAGTGTTCACTTTAGTCCGGATATGAATTGGCAAACAGATAAAATGAGTAACAAAATGGACAATAAGGAACAATAAAATCATGAATCACTGCCTTTGAACGAGTGTATATGGCACTTTGCCTCAAAATGTTGGCCCTGTATAATAGCCTTTATTGTTATGTTAACGCAATGGTGTGTGTGTGTGTGTGTGTTTGCGTGCGTGTGTGTGTGTATGCATGTGCACACGCGCAGGTAGCGCTGTACAACCCGGAGGCAGAAGGCAGTGAGAGTCCTGGGAGTCTGGGCGGCAGCCTGAGCAACAGTCTCTCAGAGCAGAGCTTGGCGTCCGTCAACCTTAACAACCTGAACACCGCCGTCAGCAGCGGCGGCGGCGGCAACATACACAACTACACACCAGTAAGACCTCTTCATTGTTTTGGGTGACAGCCTAATCATTGCTGCAGGAGATTTTTTTTTTTCTTTTTTTTTTAATGTCTGTCTGCACAATAACACCAGCTGACCTGACTTGTGTTGTTTCACTTCAGCAGAGCCAGTGCTTTCAACCACTTTCCAGTAGACATTTGCTACTCCTCTTGTTTTTTCAACCACCGGCATTCAAACTAAAAGGATTTTTTCATTTCGAGTTCTGTTTTCACTCCATTCAGAAAAAATCTGGATGATTCTGTCAGGTTCAGGTTCTGGAAAAAAATAAGAGACCACTGCAAAAATATCTTTTTTTATTTTTATTTATTTTACTTCTTAAAGGTATGTGTTTGAGCAAAAGGATTATTTTTGTTATCTATAAAGTCTATAAATTACTTACAACATTTCCCCAAATTCCAAATTAAAATATTATCGATTAAAGCATATATTTGCAAAAAAGAAAAAATATATACATTTTCAACCTCAAACAATGCAAAGAAACAGGATCAAATTCATTTTAAAACAACATAATACTAATTTTTACACTTAAGACGAGTTCAGAAATCAATATTTGGTGCAATAACCCTTATTTTTAATCACAGCTTCCATGTGTCTTGGCATGCTCTCCACAAGTCTTTACCGTTGTTCTTGGGTGACTTTATTCCACTCCTGGCACCTCTTTAAGCAGAATGAGGTGTGCATGTGTTGAAATTCAACAGGCGCTGGAATGGAATGGCTGGAATACATGTACAGATGCTGATTTCAGAAGAAAAACGCAGTGCTCTCTTATTTTTTTTTCCAGAGTTGTATATTTCAGTTATGCTTGCTTACTTAATAATAAATAATTAAGAATAGTGGGTCCTTTTTATTGCTATTGTTTACATTCACATTCCATGTTTCAGGGGAGTGTTTTCCATTTCAGAGGTGTGGAAATGGAATTTAAAGTGCAGACTGATTGACAACTGTGTTGTTGCCTTAATATTCAATAATTATTTAACTGATGACATGAATACTATTTTTAGCTGACTATTAATTCCCACCCTACACCCCTCAGGGTCAAACACCACAAATAATTCTAAAACTGTGGGAAATCCTGGAAGTGCTTCTTTTGTCATCCTTTTGTGTTTGACTCTTCACCTTTAAT
The DNA here is from genome assembly GCA_030544235.1 of Lepturacanthus savala. Lineage (NCBI taxonomy): Eukaryota > Metazoa > Chordata > Actinopteri > Scombriformes > Trichiuridae > Lepturacanthus > Lepturacanthus savala. The sequence goes on from CM060480.1 coordinate 17,803,967, forward strand.
GCCTCTGATGCATATAAATGCTCCCTGACCACTGTGGTTTTAACATATTTAAAACAAATGGAGGGGGATTATATAAAATGAAACACTGTGCTGTCACTCTGGGGGGCAGAGCTGTGTGTTGACTGATTTTGTTGAAAATGTGTTTGTGAAATGATAACAAGTTTCAGGAAGTAGTGTTCAGATTATCCCACCCATCTGTCAGGAAATAAACAGGCCCATGCTGAGCAGTTTAGATTTAGAAAGAATATTCAACTGAAACTGCAAATGGTTTATCACAGGCTCATCAGACAGAAAATGTGTCTGAAGCAGAAGTCCTAAGGTGTTTCACAATATTACTTATAATTGTTTGACCTCTAAATTTGAATAGTGAAGCTTCTTTGGTTAAGATAAAAGCTGGTTTTATTGTGTTTGTAACAGGAAAACCCTCACATATAGAATATAAAAGATGTCAATCTGTCACATTCAGTCAACCCCATTTCAGTATTTTTTTGCCCACTCTGATGGACTCTGAATGGATTAATAAATAGGTGGCTGAATATAACACACACATATATACAACCACATTTATTACTGGATAGATAGATAAAAAAAATAGCTTTTCCAAATCGAACCATGTAATCACCAGCGATTGACCTTTAAAAAATAACATGCAATATTATGGAGGACTGAAACAGCCATAATAAAATAAATAAATAAATGAAATGATAAAGAAAGAAATTAATGTGGAAGTTGATTTGAAAATAAATAAATTCGCACATAAATATTAAAAATAACGAATAAAAGGTATTTATTGTTATTATTATCATGATTATTATTATTATTAGTAGTAGTGTTTATGCAAACTTTTACATTAATTTACTTTCAAATATATTCTTTTCAGGAGACGTTATCACAGGGTTTTAGACCGATCATATTTATGCTGAGGTCTCTGAGTAGTCTGACGTGTTTGTTGATCGGATTGACGTGTGGAACAAAAATGTCCGGTAAAAAAAAAGACTGGACTAGACTAGTGTAGCTGTGTTCTAACTGACAGCAACTGTTTTTTAAATATGAGAGATGTTATCATTATTAACCTTTGGAGCTGTTTCTAAACACACTAGCATGCCCATATTCTTCATGATTAGTAGATTTAGGACAAAAAAGGTAGAATAAGATATATCACACTTTGCATATGCACAAAATACTCATAAGTAGGATCAGTGCATTATCCAAGCCAGAACTTCCATTTGTACACAAGAAACAATATGAACTTTTCCATTTTGTCCGTCCGTTGAACTTTCGTCATGCGTCACACTCAGTACATTCATGCTCCCAGGTGATGAACCTTTGGCAGGAAGAACTATTACCTCATTGCAGTCCTCAAACATTCATATATTATAATCTAATCAGGAAAAGGTAAGTTTCTGTATGACTTGTATCCCAGTGAAGCAGAATATTTAAGTAAGGTGTACTGTAACAAGAGGGATTTAAATCAAATTTTAATGAACATGGGATAACATGGGCAGATCTTAAAGTTCAGAGAATTATAAATCTGCAGAGGACTGTTGACTCCACACACACACTCAAATCTGTTACTAGGTCAGGAGAATGAGGGAGGGATGAATGAGATTTTGCGTCCTAATATCCAAACATACATCTCTTCCTACCTCCATATTGCTCTGTTAGCTACTTCGACCCACAAACAGTGAAATGTAGTTTTATATGATGGGTGTGGTCAGTCATCCAATAAAGTCACATTTCATTGGGTGAACTTTTGTTAAAAAAAGGAAAAAAACTTAGTGCAGGATGAGTCATCAAACATTTCAAACCACTTTCTCAGAAAGATAATAGACAGTGGTTTTGATTTAAAAAAAAAAAAAAAAAAAAACAATACTCAGGATTAAAACTGGGAAAATGTATTTTTCATTTCCTGGGGCCTTTAAAGGCCACTCTCGGCCCAAAAACATGTGGTCCAAAATTATAGGAGTGCTGAAAAAATCTCAGCACTTCATTATTTTCCCCTTGTAACAGCTGCTCACCTTTTTACCATCAATCACTTTTCCCCGCTCACCTCCCACCTGCATTAGCAAAGGTCAGTGCAATCTCATCTCGTTAACCTCTCATTTCTAGAGGCCATCTTTTGTTTTCTTCCTCCGTGCATCACCTCCTCCACCCCCCCTCTTCCCCCTCCTCCATCGCTTCAGACCTTATCTGTGGTCTGGTCCTGTGGGATCAGGGTTAGTTCTGCCTCATTACCTGGTGCAGGTGATACCCTACTGACTGTCGGTGATTACTGGTGGCATCTCTGGCAAAGATCTCAAAGACACCACAATAGTTGATGGAAAGGCTGCCATTACTGGGTGGAGGTAGACGTGTGTGTATGTGTGTGTGGGGTGCGATGTGTCATGCTAAGTTGGCTCATGTTTGCAGAGGCACACTTTTCAAAGGAAATTGCTTGTGTGTGCTGGGTGGATGGTGAGGAAGATGACAGCTGGGATGAGATGATTGAGGGTGGAGGAAGACAGGCTGCATTCAAGATATGAAAAAGAAATTTGAAGCACTGTATTTTTTTTTGTTTTTGTTTTTTTGTGGGTGCCAGCAAGATTTCATTAAATTGAATTTGGTATTATCATTATAGGGGATAAGTGAATTAAAAAAAATGATTTGTGGAATTAATTATGTGTGAATTGAATTTGAAAGGCAAAATTGGAAATTTAATTAAATTCCTTGAATCTGAATGTCATTATTATTGAATTTTGCTTTTTTTTTATCTTGCAGTACAGCTCTCCACAAATGTAATTCAGGTTCTTTCTTTTGATTCAGTTGCTGGAAACAAACACCCAGGCAGGGAAGGGGAGTACTTTATTTCCCTGCTTGTTGACTGACAGGTAGCAGCCCACTCCAGTGCTGGCAAAAGAGGCCTCACACTCTTCACTTGACCCACCAGGCCATGTGCATCATTATTCCCCTGTCACACTGAAGCTGGAGGTTTCACTCCCCTCCTTTTAAACTGTCTCATTCACAGTAAATTATGAAAGGTTACGCAGATGACACATGACACATTTACTTAGGCAGCATCAGAAATCACATACTAAATACGAACGAGTGAAATATGCAACATGAATCACATATTCAGTAGTCATGCTATCCTTACTACATATAATACATTAGTTTTGTGTGGAAAAATAATACTATGTACACTGCCTGGCCAAATAAAGTCACCACCTGGGCCCTATTGAATAATTTCTACATGGGCGATTATCTTTCAGATGGCAATAATTTATTTAACCCCAACTGATGCAATGAGTAGCTTTTAATTTTTTAAACAGCCATGTGGAAACACACATCCTGTGGTTGTGGAAAAGATGTTAGTCTGTTTGAGAAGAGTCAAATTATTGGACTGAGGAGATTTCAGAAATTATTAAAGTGTCCATGCAGGTTCTCAGACATACAGGTCATCTTTTTCTTGTGGAGTTTAGAGCAAAGCAACTGGTTGGTTTAAATGCATTTTGGTCCATTGTTGGTCCAACACACTATTAAAAACTGGAAGGAAAATGGGGAACCAGGGTGATGGAGCATCAGGGTAAGACGAGAAGCAGATGAAGTGAATGAACAGGTAGTTCCATCAATGGATTGTTTCTTGCCTGATAGCACAAGCATATTCCAAGATGATGATGCCAGGATATATTAGGCCCAAATTGTGATGGAGCAGTTCATCAAGCATGATACATCATTTTCACACGGGGATTGTCCACCACAGAGTCCAGACCTTCTTCCCATTGAGAATCTTTGGTGTGTGTTGGAGAAGACTTTGTGCAGTGGTCCGACTTTACCATCATCACTTCAAAATCTTGGCCAAAAATTAATGCAACACTAGATACAAATAAATCTTGTGATGGTCAATCAAAGACAAGCCACTGTGTGCTTTGACACTTTTTTCTGATTCCTGATTAGCACACATAAAGAACAAAACCATGCTGTCACGGCTGCTTCCCTACAGCCATTCCTAACGTGTTCATGAGTTTAATACACACCCACATCCTCAACCTACATCTCCCTCTCTTTTAAAGCTCATCAAAAGTTGTCTCAGGCTTTGTAGCTAAACAAAATTGGCCTATGCTGAATATAGTTGCAGTTTGTTGTAGCAAAGACAACCCTGCAGGGTTTTTTATTAGTTTTTTTAGACCCCTGCCGTGCCAATGCAGTGGTCTTACTGGTCTCATTGAAACAAAGGAGGAAACCGGGTTTCTATATATTTGATTTTCAGTGCTGACAGCAGCCACACACTTTGAGCTGCTATGGGGATTCTGCCTTTGATGTATTCTTCTGAAGCCATTTCCTTCACTGAATAACCATGTGTCTCTTTCTGCAGCTCTCACACTCTGTCTCTCTCCTTCCTCTGTTCTCCCGTCTGTCTCTCAAAGGTGAGTAACCACTCAGAGCCTTCGTCCCAGTCCCTGAGCCTCCAGCAGCCTGTCCAGCCTCCGCCGCCTCCCCCTCCTCCCCCACAACCTCAGTATGGTTTGCCCGTCCCGGAGTCGCGGGACAAGCAGCTCTGTTTCTCGGACTTCGAAGACCTCAGCTCTTCGTTCCGCAGTCTTTACAAGTGTGTCTTCGAGCAGTCCTTCTCACAGCAAGGTGGGTGTCGACACTCATTTTGTTTTATCTCTCTGTTCAGGTTTGCCTGTTCAATATTGACACAGGAAAAAAAAACTTGCAAACCTTGATGTCAGGCTTCATGCACATAATTAACTGTCAAGCTTAAGCTTCCATTGAATTCGTGGTGCAAAGAATTTAACATTGCTTTCATAGCTGTAAAAACCTTCCTGTATTAACCTCCACCGCACACTACTCTTACTCTATTGTATTTTAATAAACAATCTGTTGTTCCGCATATCTGCATTTTATGGCTCGCTCAGTCAAATGAGTAAAGGCAATTAAGAAGAAGAATCCAACAGAAGGAGAAAAAAACCTCACAAACAGATCCGCAGTCGAGCAGAGAAAAGGGTTCTGCAGCTTTGATAGCAGCTAATTAGATTGGTTCGAAAGTTTGTGAAGCAGCTCGCTAATTGCTGCGGGAAGCTTTCAGGTCACCATGCCTCCTCCCACTTGGACCCACCAGTCTCCCATCACCTTCCGCTCTCCCCCTCTCTCGCTTCTCTCCACACACAACCGCACATGTTCGGAAACCGAGGAGATTGATGCGCTCTGTTGAGCTCTGCCGCTGCTGCTCGGATTCCCCCTCTGACAAGGTCCCCTTCAAATTGTGGTCAGGGGTGCACACAGAACAAGATCAGGCAATGAAAGTGCTGGTTGGGGGGTAAAAAATAGACAGAGACCTCGAGAGAAAATGCAGAAGAAAACGGATTTAGTGGATGTTCATGTGAGGCTCAGCAGGAAAACAATGTCAGCAGTCATGTGTCTTTCATTTTCTGACAGATAAATTGCAGATCAAACAACAGAGAATAAAAAAGAAACCTCAAATTAATAAATGAAGGCTTGAAATCATAATTTGGAGCAACATGTAAAATCTATATGGTTTGTGTAATAACTCATTTATACAGTAACTAAACTCTACATTCTCGTGAGTCAAATCACATTATCATAGTGCTGCAGGGTTGATATAGCCTATTTGTGTAGGTTCCCTCATCAAAAAGTATTTCATTGGATTGAAGAAAATGAGATCTATGTCTAACAAAATGTTATTTTATGATATTTGTGTGATACACATTCTGTTGAGCAAACAGAGAAAGAAAACAAACAAAGAGCACTTTAATGATTTAATAAGTATAAATTCAATCACGAGAAGTAAAAAGATAAACTTAGGCTTAAACAAACTACATCATATGACTTCAAACCTTTCTGGAGTTTTCAGCATGTTAACATAAATAAATAGTTTCCATCATATTTTATTAAAATTTTAGAGCGGATATTAATAAATGACCAAAAAAATGTGAATTGATGCCCATTTCCATTTGTTATTGTTTTGTGAATATTGGAAGGGGGAGAGTTTGCCCTGAGATTACGTCATAAGAGAGCGCAAACGTAGCCACGACAACGTGTCGACATTCAGTTGACACCTAACACTGATCAGCAGATAATTTACTAGTGAACCTGTCGGCTTTGGGGTCATTTAGAGCTAAAAAATCATGCTGAAGAGGGGAAGGAAAAGAAGATTTTTAATTGTTACAAGTGCTGTCAGCGTTTGCTGGAGGGAGAAAACTACAAACCACGCATAGCGTAACATTACGTGACATTATGTACAATGACGTCACATCTGTGTCAGTCATGGTTTATTTGCAAAACCTGTTCCCATAGCCAAAAACTGCATTTTCCTTTTATCAATACGGTGGCAAAGTGAAGAGTAAAACATTTTATACGAATTCTTTATCATTTTGTTTTTCAAATTTTAGCATTTTCATCCAAGTATTTTTTTTGCAATTTTTGAACATGTGAATAGGAAAAGGAATGACCTCTGGAATCCCATTTTAACACTTGTTAGGAGTGAGGTATTTAATGACATGTATTTTATTGTAAAGCAAAATCCCAATTTTACCATTTTTCCAGATTATTATATTAGTTTTTGTGGTCAATTTGTTGAAATGTGCTTGTTTTTATGGTTTAAAAGCACCTGGTTAGAGCTTTAGCAGCAATACAGTCAACCCCAGTCTGCCCCTGTGACATCTCGACCATAGCCAACAGAGGAGGCCAGATCACAACAGAATGAGCGGATGGTCTTATTTCACATACTATGTGTTAATAGGAACACCGGAGAGGAGGGAACCAAAGTGCTAAAATGCTAACTTATTCACAGGTTTAAAGACTCATTCCTGTAGCAAAAGAATCAAAATAAAAAAGGACATGTCTCAATTCAATTGTGAACAACCTTTTTTTGTCTTCAGGACAGCTCTTAATAACACGCACGACACCTGTATAATGAACTAGGAAGGAAGAAAAAGAACCAGGATGATTAAAAGCTGTGTGTGGACTTCCAGTAAATAGTGAATAAAGAAAACAGGTAAAACAATGGCTGTAAAGTGATTTTAAAAGACAAGTAGTAAAGAGCTGAGTAGTAAAGACCGCAGAGTGGATAAAAGTTACTTTTACAAGTAGGTAGAGCAAAACGACTTTGTTAAGGCAGCAGTGAAAATTCACTCACTAGGATGTGCTCAGTATAATTTCTATATGATTTCTTGGTCACTATTGCTTCATTCCAGTGAGTTTTGAAAATATTTTAAAGGTTCAATGTATAGTACTCGGCCATCTGCTCTAAATTAATAGGGGTAGCAGTTCACCTCCCACCACCTTCTTCCTCTCTCCTGTACCGTTAGACATGCGTAATGAAGATTGTAAAGGCCAAAGGCAAAAAATTGCATTGCAAACATTCCGAACTTTTTTTCAATCAGCAACTAACTTGCTGGGTGAATACAATCTAAATTTACAGTCAGTTCATAGAGGTGAAAAAAACACCAATGCCATTTAGCCTGTATTTATCTATGGTTTGTGTTGCACTAAACATCATTTCACAAATTCAACGGCATTTCGCTAATCAAACCTCAGCTGTTCTCTTCATATTCTTTTTTGGATGTTTTAAAACTAAATTATGGCAAAATCTTACACTTCATACCTTTAAACAACAGTAGTATAATATACTATAACAATAACAATCTGTATAATGAGTACTTTTAATTTTGACACTTTAAATACATTTTGGTAATAGTACTTACTATTAGTCAGTCATTTTCTATACCTGCTTATTCCTTATTAGGGTCGCCAGACACACCATTCACACAAACACTCACACCTATGTGTTATTTAGAGTTTCCAATTAACCTCAGCATGTTTTTTTGACTGTGGGAGAAAGCCCACACAGACACATGCAAGAACATGCAAACTCCACAAAGAAAGTGCGGAAAATGTGGCTTTTCAGTTATGGAAACAGGTATCGCAAATAAAATTGAAATTCTTTGCAAATATGCAACATCCAGGCTCAATGTAACTCCAGTGAACGGAGTACCGTCTGCCATTAGTAGGTACATATGCCTCTATTAGATGACGCCCTTGCACTCCGGATTGTCGACACCACGTTTGGGGGCGGCCTCTTAGCTTGGACATCTCAACAGGTGAACATGCGGCTGCTACAGTTCTGGACGCAGATGAATCACCTCTCCTCCCACTTGGGAAAGGAGGTCTCTGCGGAGAGGAAGCTGCCATGACCTTGCCACCAGCTGACTGATTATCTCGGCATACCAAGACAACGGCGGACACAGAGGGCCAGTAGAATCAGGGAGAAACCCTGCTGGTGAACACTCTCTGAAAGCGGCAATAACATTTCCACCGGAGAAAATGCATATAGGAGCATGTCAAGCCATAGGAGGGATTGTGCATCCAGACACACTGTGATCTGTTATGTGGTCTCCCTATAGGGGAGCCCTGATATAGTAAAACAGGACATGCAATATGGGGGTGATCGTCAACCATGATAATGTTAGTGATGTTTAAGTTTTGATGTTTGTGTTAAAAGTCATAATTTGTTGGCGGTTCTTTTGAAAAAATATGAGAAAAGGAGAAAGGCGGTGGCAGTAAAGCGAGAACTAGACAGACAGGTGACTCGGCAGCATACAGACGCAGTTTAGAGCGACCATGAGCACACAATCAAATGCCATTATGTTTCTTTTATCTAAAGCAGAGCTCTCAGCATTCCCTCAGTTCTTGGCACAGGAATTTATTATTAGTACTTCTCCCCTTAAATTCCATATGCTCTGGCTTTACACAACAAATTTAGAAATCTACATTTCTACAAAAGTCATCATGATCTAGTATGTGGCTAATTTTATATTTGGCATATTTGTGCAATATATCAATATTACATATTCAAATTGAAAGCGGACTTCACTATTGTAGGCTATATATTATGTATATAATGTATAAATCACCAAAACTTGTTAGTTATTGTCACTATTTGGCTGCCAAGCCTGAGAAAATATAAAAGGGACCAATAAAACTATGCCATTTTGGAAACAATGCTATGTTGGACACTGAACAAATGCACAGAAAATAAACCATCTAAGAACATAGTATGATCCATCCAATTTATTTTAAGATACACACTTTCTCAAAAGCTCTCAGTTATGTTTTATTTTTAACTACAGCCCATATTTGACTTGAAATGAGAAATTAACATGTATTAGACTACTCATTATTTATAACACCTGTGTCTAAGAGAGTTTGTTTTTTTCATGTTGTTGATGTATATGTTCACTCACACCTCACATCAACAGTTTGTATATGTGTTGAAGCAGGAGAACCAGCGATCTCGGCTGGTCAAAACCATCCTGATCACGTCACATCACAGTTCTGTTCAGTCGGGTCTTCTCGTTTCTCAGCTTCTCTAGTTTTAGAAATGTATATGAGCCACTGTTTAATTCAGCACCTATTCTAGATAAATGTGGACATATTTCAATAAAAATGTAATTTAAATGAATAAATTGCAATCGATCCATAACCAGTCCTTGTTAGGTTAAATTCATGCTTTTTCAGTGGAGTGAATCTAGATTCTGTTACATTTTCAACTATTTCTCAACTTGAATGTTTTAAGAATAGTGTACTATTTAGCAAATAATCTTTATGAAGCAGCAGAGCAAAAGCTAACCACTGTTCAACTCTCTCAGTACTGCAGAGGTCTCAGTCTGTTCAGTGTTTTCAGTAATTATGTTCTAATGTGTATCATGTGTTTAGAAACAAATCTCTGAATTCAATTTACAGGTTCATTAACAGTGATCTATCCCTTAGTGATAACCTTTAAAACCAGGAGATAAAAGACAAGTTCAAGCTAACATCATCTACAACTTTTGTCTTTATATAATTTTAAGCTTCCTGAACATCAAAACTGTCATTCCCTTTTATTGGCCGAGATAATTTCATCCTGTACTTCTAGAGAGTTCAGTTTACTGCCTAGGATATGGGAAAAAGGAATATGCTGTTATGATTTTATGCACTGTGATTTACAAGCACCGGCTGCTGAACCATAAAAGAGAGTTTCTTTGTGTTGTAGCGATAGTAAAAATACTTGTTTCAATGCCATTATTCTTTTCATCTTATTAAATGAATCAATCTGAAAAAAGTATCAAGGAGAGTGAGATGGGGGGGGGATCAGATAATCAGATATGAGATGACAGCACTTCATAGATAAATGTACATATTTTTATACCAAGCCCACAGTTTGTACGATTTCTTTTTGTTTTTTTTGTTTCAGTTCATGACTTACCTGTGATTTTTTTTCCCAGGTTTGATGGGTATGCCCGGGGACTCCAGCCAGCAGGCTCGGACCGCCTGCTCCTACCAACACACTCCTGGTGCAGGAAGCAGCGGGAGCCACCACCACCAACACAACCACGGCCCGGCATCACACCACCCCCACCACCCTCAGCAGCACCTCTCCCCTCACTCCACACACGGCCAGCACCAGGCACACGGTCAGCACCAACAGCACCCTGCTCATTCCCAGCAGCACCCGTCTCTCTCCCACCAGAGTCACACTGGACAGACCTGCCCCACAACAGGTGAGGACAGAGTAGTGTTTAATACACAGTTTCATCCTAGTTTTAAAGCAATATTCAGATGCCCAAAATTAACATTGAAACATGTTTTCATACCATAATCAATCTTTCCCATTTAAAAATCCCTTCATAAATGTATAAATGAAGAGGTTTTTTTTGCAAAAACAGATAAAGCAGGCAGTTTTTATCTGTTTTTATTATATTTTATTGTGATTTCTATTATTTTGCTATTTTTTATTTTTATTGCACTGCAGTCATTCTTTTGTGTTTGTAAATGCAGAGTAAAATGACAATAATAAAATTCTTTTTATATATATATATATATATATATATATATATATATATATATTAAATATATATTATATTAAAACAAGGAGGAATGATTACAGCAAAAAATATATTATTCATATTCAATGTTTATTTGAACACCTGGTTTAAAAGGGTTAATACTCTTCTTGTAGGATGTGAATTTCTGTCTCCAAAATCCTACATTACCCATGAGTCTTAGCAACATTCACCATGTTCACTTCATATTGTATAGATTTTAAATACTCTACATTCTAGAATTATAAATCCAAATGTTATTAATGCACCTATTTACACAAAATTTGCTATTTGTTCATATTTGGTCAAGCATGTTAATAAACTACGACAGCTATATACTACATTAAATTGTTAATTTGGACTACATTTTTACATTTACCTGGTGCATTTACCGGACTAGTGATGGGGGTATCCATTTTGAATTAATGCATGAAGCTTCTGAGGTGCAACAACAAGATGTTTTTTTTTTCCTTTCATTCCCCAGTATGACACCATGGCGTGAACACAGCATTAGCAGAAGACTCAGCCACACACAGAGCCATGAAATCAGAGTAATAGCATATTCTGAATATTTCATAGTTGCTGAATTGATCCGGAATCCAAAAGTGAAGTGACTCGAACTGCAGAGTGTATTTCCTCAGAGCGTAATCGCTCGAGACAGCTATTAGTGATGCAGGTACTATAATTTTAAGCTTGGTGCTTGTGTGTGTGTTTTTTGTAGCTTACGATCTGTCCTAACATCTTTACACACACACAGTACCTTTCACTCGTTATCACTACAGTCCTTTTTTAACACAAGTTTCCATGGTTTGTTTGTACTTTCCAAACATTAAAACATTTGACACTTAATAAGGGAAAAAAAATAAGAAGAATAAAGAGGACTTTTACTTTGGAAGCCTAGATGTCCAAAATAACCACGTCTCTACTTTGCTGCATATCTTTTTGTTTCTTCTTGTGAAGGGAACCCTGTGTGCACATGTACGGTATAGTTTTGTTTCATATTTCATATATATTGATGCAGCACCAAGCAATTATTCTACTTTCCTGATTCTCAAAGCCACATTGTTGTAAATGCAATTCACCTAACACAACAAAACAAACCTGTCTCTGCACAGACTCATTGCATTTATATTATACTCTTTCCCCTGTAAGGTCCCAGAGCATTTGATATTATGAGGCGTGTATGACTCCAAAGCTTCACCAAGGCTTTTCCTCCTCATATTCCCATTCTTTGTTCCCCCCCCCGTGTCTCTGCAACACAGCTCTCAGGCCAGAGAAAAGGACTTTTCAGACATTATTTATCTAGGTTAGTATTCCCCTCAACCAAGCTGAGGATGAATAAAAGCAATCCCTCTGTCTTTGATCCACGGCCTGAGAATGTATTGTTTAGTTTGTGGCGGTGAAGACTGCGAAAAGCATCCTCTCTTCTCTTTTTTTCCCTCTCAAAATCAGAGCTGTAGCTGGAATTTTACTGTGTGAAGTCGCACCACCTTGTGGTTGATCATTGTACTTGGACTGAGGACCAATTTCTTATATTTCTCATATAAATATCTAATATCAGCTAATGTTAATTTTCTGTCAGTCAACCTGTTTCAGATGAATATATTACATAGTGCTGCTCAGTCTCGTATTCTATCCTATTTTAATTTCTGTCTTTATTTATCAGAAATTGATATTTACTGCTTCTTACTTCATAAATTGGAAAATGTTCTGCTGTAAAGTGAATACCTTTAGACTTTGGACTGTTGAAGTTACTCGACATATCACCTGGTACCTCTATGTTCTATTTCACTATATTCCTACATTTTACAGACAAATGAACCGGTGTGTGTGCCTACTGTCTCTCTCCCAGGCATGGCATCAGACTGGTATCCCAACCTGGACTGGCTGAAGGAGAGCTGCCGCATTGCAACCAGCTACAACTGGGCTGACGTAGATCTCTCCCCATTTCAAGGTAATACACAATTTCAACACCAAGCGTCCTGGTGACACCGGAGTGAACAGCATCTGACGTGAATGTTGATAATGCCATCCACAGCAGCCGGTTTCCACACAGTGAGAATTGATAAAATGCTAATGATGCCAATCAGTTACTTTGATTAAACCATTATGATTCCACTTTGTGTTTTCATATGCACCCACCCTTGAGGCACACTATCATAATATCCAGTGTCGTAATAGTGCTGGCCTAATAAAAGTCATTATCCTGCATCTGAGAGGTCGCCACTCTTGGTTTCTTTCTCTCTCTCTCTCTCTCTCTCTCTCTCTCTCTCTCTCTCTCTCTCTCTCTCTCTCTCTCTCACTTTTCTCACATACACACACATAAACACATACAATTGTCTCCTTCCCTCCCTCCCAATTGTATGATGTGAATAATCCAATTAGGCCTCGGCTCAGTAACAGCTTCTTATCACGGTCAGCGCACAAAGCCGGCAACATCCACACACGATGGATGATGACGGCTGGTGTTACAACACACAGTCTCCACTGCCTCTCTCTCCTCCCGCAGCTCTTGACCTCCCTCACACCGCTGTAATGCCATCCTCCACCGTCCCTGGCTCACATCCAAAGAGCACAGACCGATCCTCTTGCTCCTGTCACCACCTAACACAAGCCCTATGAATTTGATTCGGACAAACGTAGCACAATAGAATGTCGTTCATTGAATAGAATCTCGGCTATGAATTTGGAAGAAGTAGATGAGAATATGAGGAGTTTAAGGACACGTATATCGTTTTAAAAACGAACAGGCACCTATCAAGAATGATGCACTGTGGCATATAATACTGGTTGAGTAGCAAAGTAATAGTGTGATTTTTATGCTGGATGTGACTTCAAAATTAAATGTTATATAAGGAATTGACTAATTATCAATATTAATATTTGTAAATGTAGATGTAATATATATATATATATATATATATATATACACACACACATGTTTTCACACTGGTGAAAACCTTGTAACTCCTTCAAAAGCATTATTATTCAGAAGGTGAAATAAACTATGGTATGGTTTTCAATATGCAGTGAAGCTGGGACATGTCCTTCTTTAGTTGGTTTAATGCTTTCTCTTTTATTAAATTTCCTTTAAATTAAAATGTGAAAAAATGGATCACAAGGTTTTCACCTGCCAGCGACAACATGTAAAACTGACTTTTTAAACCGCATCTAAACTTAGAAAAGCAGATATTACATGTGCTTTATTTACATTTTTAAGCTCTCCAGTGAGTAACCGTGGCTTTTGTCTTTGCCCCCTCTTGTCTCCTGAGTCAGGCTTAAAGGAAAGCATGCGACAGGCCGAGCGCAACAACTGGTCCCTGGACGCCGCCCAGATGGCCGACCTGTGCTCCTCCATTAACCAGTTCTTCACGGCCACGGGGGTCATCCCCCCTCAGGGTGCCGCCCACCCACAACCTCAGGTCCAACACCCAACGCCACCAGGGGCACCACAACACCCGGCCCAGCCACACGGTGCCATGCACCCAAAGGCCAGCCAGCTTAACCAGCATGGTCAACTCAACCAACATAACCAACACATTAGCACAGGTCAGTATACATGATAGAAACACATACAAGCAAAGCAGTCACCACTGTAGATGTTAGGCTAAGAGAGATAAGAGATGAGAGATAAAACATAGAGACGAATTCACTTTGTATGATGTCTAAATGCAATTTCAACACAGAGCTGAAACAAAGCTGTTTCCTAACAATCTAAAATTCCTAATATTTTGAAAAATGATGTTGATTAAATTTAAGTAGATTTCTACTTCGGAGCAAATATATTTGACGAGATTCTGTGAAGACAGATACAAAATCCGAATTTGCAAAGTAACATCAGCCATCACATAAAAACAGTAAAGTAAAAACAATACTTTCGTGGTGGAAAGGTAATAATGGCTGTATATTAAAGCTGTACAGATTTACAGTATAAGAATGTGACATTCAGTATCTCAGGGACATTTCAGCACTCACATACTGTGATGGAGGGTGGAACTCAGGCCTTGAAGCTGAATTACAATCTCTCTACTCACACATCATTGTTGGCTTGTTTAAGATTTACAAGGGAATTATGGATGTTGTCATCTTCATGGAAAACGAAGTAAATATATGACGACAAGGGGATAGTTCACCAGTAGGAAATCCACTGAGCGACAGCTGATTCGACAGAATTTCTCGAGCTTAGCTTAAGACTGCAATAAAAGTGTATCTGGCAATTACAGCAGCTCCCCTTCTGTGAAGACACAAATGCATGTGTTAGTCATCGCCCTTTTGTCTGTTCTCCCACAGGAAACATGTACATGGACTCGAGACAGAACATTCCCTCTCTGATGGGCCCGCCAGGGTACCCCCACATGCCTCTCATGAGCAACACGACTCCCACAATGACAGGTGACTCCTCCATCACTCTGTTAACAGGTCGAACAGACCAAAACAGACCAAAATGACCCAACTCGGGGGGGAAAAAATAAAATAAGCTTGGAGTGAAGAAGATTTTCTTCACACATTCACTTTCACACATTTGGTTAAAATACATAAAAATGCAATGCTTTTATGTGCCAAAGCATCAAAAAGTAGTAGAGGACACTTCACCATATTAGTTTTTTTGAAGTAAAATTCACAAAGTGTCATTAAAATCATCAAGACACCGTGTGTTACCAGTACAAACTAGTAAAAGTGGATGACACTTTTAGAAGATTACATTAGATTCACTTTATTGTCATTTAGAAAGTAGTAGAAGTACTGAACCAATGAAATGCAGTTGACATCTAACCAATACGTGCAAAAGAAGCACTAAATATGTGTATATTACATGTTTTATCAGCATAGAGGATGATGAACAGAGTATAAATTAGATATTCTATATAAATAATCATTTTATTTTTTTTATATTGTGCAGCAGTGCAGAAGTGGCTTGATGATGATGATTGATTTTTTGTTGTTACACTACACTGACCACGAAGTGTGGATGTCGTTGACATGATCAATAGCCAGAGAGCATTTTATTTAAAACTAAATGTGTCACCGTGACAAAACTAGTGTCTCTCAGTATTAAAGCTTTCTCCCTCCATGTCCAGCTCATCACAGCCAGTTGAGCCAGCAGCAGCAGCAGCAACACACGCTGCCTCCGGGACACTTCCAGGTGAGACGCATGCTCACCGCAGATGACATCCAGGACGACTTTGACTGGGACTCCATCGTCTAAACGGAGTCGTTTGTCAGACAGAGGGATGAGGACAGAGACCTGCAAATAAGAAAGAGACATAGAGGCAACATGTGATGACGACATGTGAGGTATGGGACTAGAGAACCTGCTCCCTCCTTTCACCATTGTGAAAAAAATAGAAGACACTCGAGAGAGAAAGCAGAAAGTAATTTGATTGCTGGCCTTTTTTTCTGTAACAAGTGGATGACGAATCTAAAGACAATCATTTAATAAATGAGACTTAACACAGGATCGGACCAAGCTGAGATGTTAACACACATCGTCTAAAATTAAAGGACGACAGAAACTCTCTGAATTGCCTCATGTTGTGTCCCCCACAGTACCAACAGGGTTCCGAATTGCCAAAGTGTCGTCGAAACATCTGTGAATCGTTTCCTTTTTTGCTTTCTTAAATCCTTTCCGTGTCCCACGTCCGCAAATGGTCAGCGCCTGTGATTGAGCGGAGGTTTTTCCGCAATAGAAAAACAGCGTTCTCCTCCAAACTTAACAAGCCGCAGAATGTTTCAATCGTCATTCACATGCATTCAGCGCGTCCAAGTATTTCAGATGTTTTCTTCCTTGTAACATTATTTTAATACCGGGGCATCTGTGTGAAAGTAATGATGCTGTACCTGCAATTTAAATCAGTGATGGGTGAGTGGTGCACCACCTGCTGGTTAAAACAGGCACCATATCGCTTCCTCTGCCATTTAAAAAAGAAAAAAAATTCTATGCACCACTATCTGTTCTCTCTTTATCTTTGTTCCTTCATGTTGGACACCAGTCGTAAACTTTTTTACTTTACTCATCTTAAATGCCATTGTTTGTGTGTGTGTGCGCGTGTGTCCATGGTGCCTGTTCTCAGGGTGATTCGCTCACGTTTTACGTCAAACCAATACAAAGCCATCTACATGTCTGCATGTGAGGTCGCCAAGTGTTGTACGGTACTGTCGTTGTCACTTCTTGTTGGTGAACAGCAAGCGTCCTGGTGACTGCAGTCAAAAGTAAAAAAAAAGTCTTTTTTTGTCAGCTTATAAGCTAACTGATATAAAATACTGTGGAACAAGCTTTGCAGCAGCTCATGCAACAGCCACTAATAAAATTCAAAACGATACGCTGGCCTCACATTAGACATTGTGAAGAATAATCTGCAGTTTTCAGAGATATAAATCATTTTTTTTAATATAATTTGGGGAAAGTGCATATGAATTAATGGGCAGACGGGAAAGGTCGGCCATGATTTTCAAGATGCTTCGTTTAGAAGAAGAAGAGCATTTTTTTTTGCACAACAGCAAGCTTGATAGCATCTTGTGAATGAAAGAAATAAAAGAAAAACATGAACCTTTTTAATTCTTTGTTTTAAAAAAATATATATAGATCAGCAAGGGGCAAGGACTGAACAAAATGCTCAACTCGTTTTTTTTTCTTTGTTTTTTTTTTACTGTGATGTTTAATTTTGTCTGTGTGTACAAGTGTGTATAGTCTTCTGACTTTTCTTTAGCATACAGCTCGGTATAGCTCAAAAGATACTCATAAGAAACATAATTTGTTTGTATTAAGTGGGTACACGGTGAAACATGGGACCTTAAAGTGCTCTTTGGTTTGGAGGATCTCAGTGATTGTTGGATGGTCAAAACAAGGTCTCATTGTAGAAAAAAGAAGAATACTCTTAATTATTGCCATTAAAATGCTGTATTACAGTGACCAGCATTATATATCTTGTATGTTTGTGCGTTGATGTCCTTGTAAATAACAGTATGTTACTCCTCTGTCTGCTCCTGGAAAAACACAGATTGATAAAAAAGAAAAAAAAAGCAAACGGAGAAAAAGTATTTTGTTATTTGTCATTCAGGAGACACCGTATGTACATATCTTCAACATATTGTAAATAAGTGCTAAAAAAGAAAAATCGGCGTTTGTGTGTCATAGATAATCTGTGTATGGCGGTTCAGCAGTTAAAATCTGTTTCAGTGTTTATTAAAATGTCATTGACCATTTTTACTGCACTAGACACGCATCTGCTGTCGTTATTTCATCAGCTGGTGAAGTTCTGTCAAAGTTTATATGTTTGTTACTGAGATATCTTCCTCCTTTCCCCCTATGCAGTTTTTTTTTGACCATCAGAGAGCTCGCTGACCAACAGGTGTCAGCCTAGCGCCAAGCAACAAGTTTGTTTGCCCTCCATCACATGTAAACTCCACAGACCACCCATGCTCGCCTTGTGTGAAAGTCACACGATGTTCTAACTGTATTTATGGCTCCTTTTCATTTGGAAAACCTGTTCAGAAAGCTGCTCCCCCTCTTGCTACTGTCTGTCAGCCGCAGATGTCCGCTGCCAATTTTTCCTTCACTCGGACAAGATTGATGTTTCTCCGAAGCAGATCGTTCACGGATGTGTTTGCGGATGCTTGTTTCATTCGCTGTTTGCTTGGACAGTTAAAAAAAAAGAACACATTGATGCCGCGAGCAGTGCAGCTTTATTTCATTCACTTTCTTGGCTCTTCACTCTGTGATTAAGGATTATTTGAGACAGCTCAAAGCTCTGTTTACATCTCTCTCCATTCAAACAGAAATCACTGGAACAGCTTGTTGCTTTAGCTTCCTAATTGTATAAACTGGCCTGTAGTTTAAAGTGCCTGTCTTGTCTTGATGAATAAGTCAGTTTATTTATCTTCATTTCCATGTGTGTGTTTGCTTGCATGTGTGTGTCTGTGTGTGTGTGTGTGTGTGTGTGTGCTGCTGAGGAGGACAGGAGGATGGGCTGTGCACCAATAGGACTGAAACCACCTTACTGCCCCTATCCAGACACCTCCCAGCCCAAGCCCCAACCCGCCCAGCCCACCACCAGAACCAGCACACCCCTCCTCCACTCTGAGTTCAGTCACTCACACACACTCTTCTTTCCCTCTCCCGCTGTGTGTGCCAGTCTCTCTCTCTCTCTCTCTCTCTCTCTCTCTTCACTTCCTTAAAGTGGCCAGAGCTCCTCTTTTTTCTCTTGTCCTGTCTATATCCATCCACCACTCTCTTTCTTCCCGCTCCAACTGAGAGTTGACCAGCTCCGGCGTGGCCCATCCTGCCTTCATCATCCACAAGTTTTGAAAAAAGAAAACGAAAACGAAAAAAAGAAAGAAAAAGAAAAAAGGATCTCTCTCTCTCTCTCTGCCTCTGCTACTTTCCCAAACATCCCCTGACGGCTTCATTTTCATTCTTGACCTTTTTTGGTCCTTCACCCCTTCCCCTCCTGGAGGAAGGCCGGCTGCCGTTTGTGTGCGTCCGGCGTGTACGAGGGCTCCGGTGTTGCGCTCTTTGCCCCGAGGGAGCCCCCTTAAAGGTTGTGTGACTGGAGGAGGAGAAAAAAAAGCAAAGTTTTCGCCACGATGAATGTTCAACTGCTGCTCCTGTTGGCCCTGGCTGGCCCGTTCTGTGCCTTCACACATGCAAGTAAGTAAACTCTTTCTTGCTATCACCGTCCTGCTGTTAGCACACTGTGTCCCCCTCTCTCCCTCTGCCTCCATGTGCACACCATACCGCTCTTTGTCTGATTTAATCCCTGCTGATTTTCATACAATAACTCAATGGGTCCTGTTTTCAGTTCAGTTCAAGGATTTTTTGTGGGTATTTTTTTAACCTTTTAAATATTTTTTTTCAGATTTTTTATTTAAATAATTTAAAAGAGTTATTTTTATGTTTTTATGTGTTTTTACTGTTAATTCATCATCTTCTGAGAATCTGCCATCTCATATGTTCCCACCCTGGCTGAGGGTCGCCCTCAACAAAAAAAACCCAAACAAAACAAACTTTGCGGTGCTTTTATTAACAAAGAAGGAGCCAAGTGGATAGCCCGTGTTGATTTTAACAGATGCCCTCCCCGCCTCTGTCTCGCTATCATTCGCACATTTTCATTCCACTTCTGAACTCCGAGCAGCAAAGAAGAGGAAAAAAAAATGTAAAAGAAAAAAAATGGATTTTGTGACACAAGGGAGAAAAAGTGATGTAATCGCAGGAGCTCTGCTGCCTCGTGTCTGTAAATTCTTGGCACCGGGCGAGGGAGAAGAAAGGAATATCCTCTGGAAGGCTCCCAAAAACACAGGCTCATACGCAGAGGGAGAGTGAGGGAGGGATTTAACCTGTAACATACACCCTATACATTCATCTGAAAACCTATCCTGTTGGCTCCTCTCACTTTACTCCTCACTCACTCTTTTCCTCTTCCTCTGATTTCTTCTTTTTTTTTCACCCTTACATCCCTTCCTCTCGCTTGCCTCTCTTATTCCCTATGTATGATCTTTCTTTCTTGCTTGCTTGCTTTCTTTCTTTTTTCCTGCTTCCTTCCTTTACCTTGACCAGCACTGATTGCCTGGAGGAGGGAGAGAAGCAGCAGGCGTGGAGGGGAGGGGGGTGTGGCCGAGGCCTGAGGGAACTGCAGGGCAGGGCTGGTTTTTGCGTGCGTGTATTAATAGAGGTCGGCTCTATATTTAAGATGGTCATATGGATGAGAGAGAGAGACGGGAAGGAGGCAGAACACCCGGTATGTGATGAGCTTTAGGAGGCGCCCCACCCTCTCTGTTAAGACCCTGCGGCGCCCCGCCCCTTGGCACCTACCCATCTTTGGTGGGGTATCAAGCGTTACCACTTAAAATGCCCCCCGTTCCCAACTTCCAACTCAACAGTCCTCTGCCTCTCCCAACTCTTCGCCCCCTTCCCCTTTTTTTCCCAGCTTGATGAGCCTGGACCCCGTGGGACAGGGATGGGGGGGGGCCGAGAGAGGCCGGGTCTATTTTTAAAACAACAACCTTTACCGGTCGGAGGCGACGTGCCTGCCCCATTTCCATGGAGGTTCACTCTGAAAGAAAAAAAAAAAAAACGTATAAAACTTTCCCTCCCCCAAGCGATTCTTCTTCTCAGCCGCTTCCCCAAAAGAAAAGAGGAAACAAAGAAAAATAGAAAAAAATAGCTCGTCATCCCCTGCTTTATAACAGGGTCTCTTAACTCCCTGGTGCCTGCTCAACTTAACTAGCAAACCCCATGTATCCTGTAAAACCCTCCACCTCCTTCCTCACGCTGCCATCCCCCCCCCGTCCAGTCTCCGTCTTAATGAGTTTTGTCTGCCTCCCTGGGCCAATAATATCCCCGTCACATCTGGCTGCTGAAGGGAGAGGTCAATGCCCTTTGTCTGTGCCCGCTTCAAGAAATGACTCAAATGTTGCGCTCATGCTCCAAATATGAGACGCGCCAGCGTAAAAGAGGGGAACCGGGAGAGACGGGACACTTCTCACATCAACTGAATTTCCATTTTGAAAATACAAACTTCCCAAAAAAAAAAAAAGTTCTGCCAGGAGAAAGAAACATCTGTTTATGGGGTGGGGGGGGGAAGAAGTTGCCACTTCAGCCTGACCAAGCCCTGACAGCATGAGCAGGCTATTCAATGCTGCAGCTTTTATCACATGAGAGCGGGACTCCACCAGAAAAACATGACTGAAAAAGTAGCAGCGCATGCCTCTAACCCCCTTGTAAGGTTGTTGTTTTTTTGTGTGTATGTGTTTGTGTGTGTCCTCTATGAGTACCAGCACAAATGTCTCATATCTCTAGCACCTACGTGTGCTGCAGGGTGAGACACGGTGCAAGAGAAAGTAAGAAAAAAAAAATAGAGAGCGAGAGACGCTGACTAAGGAACACTTACACAACCGGGGTGGGTGTTTTATGAGGTGGGAGTTGGATTTGAAGGTTAGCGAGATTAGAAATACATTAAGAGGCCGCCTTGATAAATTCCTAGAGGTCAGGAGTGTTGCTTTTATCGGGGGGTGTTTTGTTATCATTGGAAGTAAAGGAGAGTGTAAAAGTGATGCTGTGGGCATTATCTATATATTTTTTGTCTGCTTGCATTCCATGTCATCCCGGTTCTGATTCATTACATTATAGGAATTTAATCAGACCTGTTAGACCTAAGATTAAAGGCCCACTCGGTCTGGTACCAGTTTGTGCCTCTCGGTGATAGATTCCAGATGGGACCTGCAGCATGTCCTGATATCTTAAGTTAGCGAGGGAGGGGAACGAGTGTGGACGCTCATTGTGCTGTCTCTGTGATAACGCCGGATGAGAATATTCCGCTACGGTGTTTCTCCCGCTCCGAATATCCCCCTGCGTCTCGCGGCGCATGGCACGCCCCGGTATCACCACAACTGACACCTACGGGTTTAGGTGTGGGGAGGGCGGGGTGGGGGGGTTTATGACAGAGTACAGGGACAAGGGCAGGGCGCCTATCTCTCACATTTCTTTTCCCTCCCCAGCAGCTGCAAAAAAAAAACATTCCTGGGCTCCAAAGGTGGACACAAACTCCCTCACAACGTCTGTATGGACGCTTTGCCTCCCACACAGGACTGTGAATTAGTAGCTCTCACGCTAACAGGAGTGTGGTGGGGGGGTGGGTGGGGGGGGACGCCTCACTGACAGCTGATTGTGATCGTAATGGATGGGAGCTGCTACTCCCTTCTTTCCTGTCTCACACTGTATATCGTTGTCTCCCCCCTCCACCACCACCCACCCTCTTACTCTTTCACTCTCTTTGGAGATGTTATTTACGCCAGGCAGCAGCAGTGAAGCCCCATGTGGCTGCTTCTTTCTCCCAGCATTTTGCTTTATTCCTTTACCTCTTCTCTCACTTTTTTTTTTTTTTTAACTCAGCTCTTTGCCTGCCTGCATATCACACAGAACCTCACGCCATCCTGGATTAGTCCAGCGATTACTGAAATGATTAATCAATTATTTGTTTGATTCGCTGTTTCCCAAACCTGTAGAGGCAACCTAAAATGTCCAGACCTATGGTCCACAACCCAGTGTTGGACATTGGACATTTTCTTCTTCAAAATGATTCAAATCGATTAGTTGATCATCAAAATAGTCTGAGAATTAATGTAATAGTTGGCAGCTAATCGATTATATAACTACACTTAGTGCAGCTATAATAGCCAGTCACAATGACATTGTCGTCACTGCTTTCATTCTATTTGCATTTATATGCCAGTCCATTATTGTGAATTATCTTATTCCATTGGTAGATGATTTAGCTTATTTCTTTTTTTTTTCTAGATTTAGTCATTTAAAAAAATAAATAAATAAATAAAATAAGCTAAAGTATCTGCCAATGGAGTAAGATGATTCTACTCAAAACGGGCCTAAATGTACCAAATACGTAACATTTTCACTTGTTATTTTAGTCAATTTCATTTTTTTGCGGTGCAGACGCTTTAAATCCCTGTCAGAGTCTGAGACAGACATTGTTTTATACACACACACGCCCATAAACACAGTGCAGTGGCGCTTGCTAACCCTGGCTGAGTGGCAGGATGATTTCAGGCTGCATTCGCACTGGCAACGGGTGCCAGGGAGTACGTGTGGTCAGAAATGATGTCATCATGGGTAAAATGACCTGGGTGCACCGCTGAAAATTTGGAACAATGAGGACAACACCACAGTTACGTAAACGTTTCTCAGTCTCGGACTGAGAGTGAAAAAGGAAACTGGAAGCACTTCCAACTTTGCGGCGTTGCAGTTTTGAGTGAGTTGATTTTTCACAGAATGCCAGTGAACTTTTTTTGCGGTTTCCAAAGGTGTCTGGTCTGGACTTGAGGTATACAAAATCATATCTGTGTCTACACAGGGCTCCACTGCTTCTGTTCTGCATGTGAGCCTGTGCTCTGTCCCCGGGAGGATCCACAGAGGGTCACTTACTAAACACTACGCATCTTGCTTCGCAAAGACAGCAAATCAGACACAGACCATGTTCACAATGAATTCAAGCAGCAAGCAGGGACAATGGGCTGTTCCCGGGCTTCTTGGTTAACATACCGTTCCCTCACAAGCTCCCCTCCACTCTTTTTTCTTTGCCTCCTTGCCTCTCTTTCTTTCTCTCCGGGGATTCAAGCCTTTATCGAAGGCTTTCAGCGGCAACAGACCTATCCTTAGGGAGTGGCAGGGTCATTGGGAGAGAACAACTGGCAAAAAGTAAGATTAAAAGGGGAAAAAAAAAAGAGAGGGGATGTGTACCGCAACAGTCTCACCCTCTTACTCACTAATGCAGCTGTATTAACCCATGTTAGTCAGAGCAGCGGGGAGGAAACGCTACTCAGAGCTAATTGTGGGAACTGTACACATAATGAAACAATTGTTAGCGGAGGGTTGAGGGGGTGATTACACAGACATAGCGCAAGGCCATACTCTGTGAAGCGCAGACCATTTTATCATCGCTCACAAACGTTCCAAACAAACAGTCTCCATTCGAACCCCCCCCCCCTTTCCTCCTTTTAGTACTCGGCGGGAACAAATGTTTTGTTATATTTATCCCGCCTGTTGCTAATGAACACGCTAGCCAGGTCAGGACTAGGAATAACTGTACTGGTTGTTAGACAAGTCCAGCCATTCAGGGTTATTTTTACCCTTGTAAAGTATTCTCTATTATTTCAAGAATTTAGTAACAATTGGAGAAAAGTGGAGACGGAGGGAGCATGATGTCAGACGCTAAGTTTAGAAGACGTGTTCGGATGCTTGTTCCTGGTCTCTACAGCAAGTTTAAAGGAGAAGCGGATTTAGTTTTTCTTTTCTTTTCCAAGGAGAAGAAGCAATACCAAAATCCAGGCCAGCAAGCTTGTCAGTGGAAAGTTAACTCTAGACCGTAATTTTGGTGGCGCACTGAAATCTACCTCCTTAATTTTCGAAGCAGTGCTGTCCAGGCTGAGCTTTCAGTTGTGGCCGGGAGGATGTTGAACGTGGGGAAATGGAGCTCGAGGGTTATTAAAGGGAAATGATTAGGTTGAAGCCGAGGCGCTTCACAGTCCAGCCCTTGATGACAGACAGGAGGATAAATACATGTCTTACATGTACGGTTTCTGAACACAAAATGGGGAGCGTCCATTTAACTGTAAGCGCAGACATCGTCTAACCCTAGTTAGACAAGATTTTGAAAGGGTTTTCTTAAGAATGATATTGGAAGGTTATGTTACATCTCTTTAAATTCAGGAGGTCTTCCTGCGATTGTCTTTTTTGGTGTTTCTTTCACAAGCGGTCATCCCCCGCAGCCCCACCCTCCAATCCCAGCTCAGGTTCTGTAGCAGAGAGGTAACGGGCCTTCGTCACACGCCAACTGCTGCGTCGGTGGTGGCTCCCTCCACAGGAAATGAGGCAGAGGATGTGGCGTGCCATTTACACAAGGAGCATGCCAGGCCCTCAAGACAGGATGGAGGGGTGGAGGAATGGAGGGAGGATGTACGTTATATGAAGTCACTGGGTGTGGTGGATGGGAAACGTGTCACACGAAAGAAGAAAGGTCCTATCATGATATCTTGGTATCAGGGAGGAATCTCATCATTTACCATGTCCTTTTTTTACACTGATCTGGACAGAGTGGGGGCACCTTTCTCTGTCAGCTGGTTATCAATATATTTAATCTTCAATATTGTCATGTTTTCAGTTTCATTGTCTAAATGACTTACACTACTGTTTAAAAGTTTGGGGTCACTTAGAAATTTGCTTATTTTTGAAATAAATCACTGTTTTTACAATGAAGATAACTTTAAACTAATCAGAAACACACTCATTACTCATACATTGTTACTGTGGTAAATGACTATTGTAGCTGCAATATCTACATAGGTGCTAGCAACTATCACTCCAGTGTTCTAATGTGTTTGTTCATTGCGTCAGAAGGCTAATGGATGATTAGAAAACCCTTCTGCAGTCATGTTAGCACAGCTGAAAACCGTTTAGCTGGTTAGAGAAGCTATAAAACTGACCTTCCTTTGACAAAAGAAATTTTGAAGGAAGAAATTATATTTTCAAATACAAATCACCATTTCTAACCTTGCCAATGTATTGACTATATTTTCTATTCATTTCACAACTCATGGTGGTTAATCAAAGTGTGACTTTTCATGGAAAACATCAAATTGTCTGGGTCACCCCAAACTTTTGAACGGTAGTGTATATCAAGTTTACCAAACAAAACTAAAGAATTAAATCTATTAGTGTGAAATACAAAATGCATCCGTTTCTTTATATTTTATAAATTTGATGTTATTCTCACTGAAATGTGATCTCTCTTGAGATTATTAATTCATCTATACCAAGTGAATGCTAGGCTACTGACTGCAACTTGAACCCATCTCATCTCATCTAGGCCCCACAGAAATCCCAACTGAATATGATTCTGATGACCAGCTCACAAGCCAAACAGAAGCCCCTGCAGACTCCAACGACGAGCATGGCGTGTCCTCGCCAGACGACAACAATTTGACTACAGAGGCGCCATACGTAGACTTGACCGTCATCACCGGTCCTCCTGCAACGGATCCACCAAGTGCTCCCAAAGAAGTCGCGACGGTCACCGAGGAAGTCGCGACCGAGGAAGTCGCGACAGAGGTCGTCACCGAGGCGCAGGCCCCCGCTGTTACCGTTGTCACCGAGGAGCCTGTCGACGAGACGGACGCCCCCGCTCCTACCAGTGCGGCGCCGGAACCCCTTGTCACCGCCGCCCCCGCCGAGGAGACCGCAGCCCCCACCGATCCGGCAGAGGTCGAGGTCCAGCCTCAGGTGACAGGAGCTGCTCAGGAGACAAATGAAGATGTGGTCGTTGAAGACGGCTCAGAGGGTGAGGGTCCACTCAGCTATTCACTGACAGGATGTGAAAGACAAGTTCCAACTCTATGAAGGATTTTTAAAAAGTCACATAGGTTTATTATCGTGCAATATGACTATTTCTGTCTTTTCTACATTTTTTTTTTTTTAATCTTCTAGATCAGTGGTGTCTCAATCTACTTAAATGACCATATACATCACAATTTAATTACAAGTGGGGTTGGACCAAAAAAATCTAACATATAAAAAACAACACATACAGTTTATTCCCTACTTTCTATGTAAAGCAATACATTATAAATATTTCCACTATTAATTAACCTTCAACTTACAAAACAGGAGACATGACAAGAAAAAAGTAATGTCTTACTCAATTCAAAACATTTATCTCACTGAACAATATTCGTAGTAGGTGAAGTTATCAAAACTCTCACAAATGTGAGAGTTTTGAAAACTCTAAATCTTTTATCCCTTGAACCCTGAAAGATTCTCACTGACTTCACATTTGAACTGGAACTGGTCCATATTTTGTCACAATCTGTACAGTCATCCAGACCAGATCGGATCTTTCAGTGTGCCGGTTGTGGGCCACATGTTTGACACCCCTGCTCTAGATAGATACTGTACATAGATGGATGTAACTTGATTAATTCTAAGTGTAAAAATGACTCAGATGCCGTCATTGGATAGTAAAGATTAAAAGATACTAATATCAAGAACTTAAGCTTTTTTTAAGATATACATGATTTGTATTAAAAGCACCTTTCTTTCTTCACCCAGAGGGCCTGAGCTCTGGCCAGGTAGTCGGCATCGTGCTCGGCGCCCTGTTGGCAGTGATCATCGTCATCGCCGTAGTGATTGCCGCCGTGCGGAGGATGGGCAAATACTCGTGAGTACTTCCCCTCCCCTGATAAACGTAGACAGCTCCAATAATGTTTTGCGGTGAGTCACTGCTGGTTTCCCTCTAAATATGGAGTGAAAATGCTTGAGCTTTTAGTCACAGCTGACACATCCTGTGATGAAAAAACCCAGGCAGTGATGTCATGGGCCTCGTAGAGGTGGGGGGGCTCTATGATAACATGGCCTCGCATGACCAAACTGCATAGTATTTAGACCATAACTGCTGCTAAAAAAATAAATCTGGATTGCAACATCCTGTAGGTCCCATGGTCTCTGTCCCAATGAAAGTTTTCCCACAAACCGCACCCTCCCCTCTGAGAATTCCATGTGTTGCATGTCTTGTTAATGATGAATATCTTTTTTTTTGTGCCACAGGCCTGCCAAGACCAAAAAACCTGCAAAAAAAGACAGCATTATGGTTTCTGTAAATTTCCCCTATTTGATTCTTCCATCTTAATCCCTTTAACCTCCTTTCCCTCCTTTATTTCAGTAACAGCGTCTCCTGACAAAGTTTGAGGGTTGTTGCTCCTTTTTTCTCCTGACACACAGTCCCGTTACCCAAATGGGGGAAAAAATATCTACATTTGTGATGATAAAGTAGCCTTATTCGGCCCTGAAATGGACTTGTTTATTGACTCAAGTGTCACCAAACAAGACTGGCATTATATCAGCAGCTTGATTTGAGTCTCATGAGTGGTGGAACAGGGAGCCTGTGTCGGTCAGAAGTGGAGCAGCAACAGAATCCGTTTTTCACCCCAGGAACTAATTATGAGTCCTCCTGTGATTGTTGGTCTGTGTTTAAAAAAGTTTATTTATGTTGTCTGAATGTCGGCGCTGGATTAAGACACACTTTAAAGGGGCAAATGTAGTCTGAAAACTAATTTTGTCAGCTCTCACTTAAAAAAATGTCCCCATTTCTAAGCTTTTGATAGACTCCCCTCATGTTACTTCTTATTTATTGTACCTGTACATGTACCTACGTGTTTAATATTGTTTCAATTTCCAAATAGTGTGCATCCATCAAACTAAACAAATCCACCAATGAAATCACAGCTGTAGAAAAATGTAATCCTCCTTTTTCAACCGGTGACTCTCTTTTCTTTTTCTCCCACAGCCCCTGAGAAAAAAGCCGGCCAAGCAGCCGGAGCGCGCAAAGTTCTGGAAATTCTGAACTACTGAACTGTGATGTCATTTCCGATCCTTAAAAAACGAGCATGATCCCAGAACTAAACGAATCTAACCCGGGACTCTGGACTGTCGCCAAAAAAAAAAAATAAAAAAGAGGGGGGAGGGAGGCTTGTGTGCTTTTATGTTATGTACTGTATGTATGTGAGACAAGAGGGGTACATGAGAAAATGTCCTCACCTCCCCCGCTACCTCCCTGACCCCCGCAAACTCCCCCGGAGGCCCCCCCCCCCCCACGTTATAAAAGGTTCTGTCTTCCCCTACTCTAAAACTCTCAGAGAGAACAAACCAACATGACAGCAAGCTGTCACAAAGAATTTCAGGGCTTTTTAAATGGATTTGTTTAAAAAAAAAAAAGAAAAAGAAAAGAACGAGTGAGAGAGAAATAGGGGATTATCTTGCATCTGGGGGGGGGGATAAAGTGAAGTAAAATGATACACTTACAGTGACTGGCTTAGCTGTGCATGCAGGTTGGAGAAAAAACAAATAAAAATACAGACTAAACAAAAGGAAAATTACACACCCGAGGAAGGCGTGAGCAAGAAAGGAAGCAGGAAGGACTGTTACAGATTCCACAGGATGTATATACAATGCAAAGGGACTCCATAGTATTACAGCTAATGACTTTCTCATATGTTGCAGTTGCATAGGCTAGCATTCGATATTATGGAATACACAAGTACATACAGGCAGCCTTAGGCTATTGCTCTGGCTAACAGACCTTAAGGAAAAAAAAAAAAAAAAAAAAAACTCCTCCCCCTCCTGAGCACCAGAATCCCTGATATGTTGGCCAACTGTATGAAGCACCGTGTGCAGAGGTTGTTCAGACATACATGTAGCACCCATGAGCTCCGAGGGCTAGCGTGGGGCTAACGGAGAAGAAAAAAAAAAAAAGCACCCCTCATTTGCAAGAGTAACGTGACATTCTGCCCACTTTAACACTGACATATAAAAACCTAATACATATCTGTGAAATTTAGCAGAAGGGTTTGTGCCACTGTCTCTGGTATTCTCTAGGTAGTTAGGAGGATTTTTAACGTTTTTGAAGTGCATTATTAATGTGAATTGACTGTACTTTTTTTTTTTTTTTTTTTTTTTTTTTTTTTTTGTAACTGCCACCCATTCCAAAACAGAACAGCTTTGATGACTCCTGGCTTCCTCGCCAAAGCGTGTTCCTCGTAAAAAGGCTCAACACACACAGCCAGCGCTTGTTCAACATAGTGATAGCATTGTCCCGACAATGTATTCATAGTACTTCTGTTAATAGTTAGATTACCAGAACAGCCAGTCTTTAAATTGAGCTAAACCCAGATTGCGTAAACAGGAAATTTTATAGTTGCACTTAGTTTTAGTGCACAGTGTTGGCAGTAATGCATTTTATTTTTGTGTTATTTTTGCAATTGTTAGTGTGCATAAAATGGGTGTACAAATAATTAAGTCTCAGCATTTAGCTCTGCTTGCTTTACAAACTCGTTTAATATGTGCACTGAATGAGTGATGTAATGTTTTAATGAATAGGCTTTAGACACTGCAAATGTTTGCAACGACATGTGTTTTGTTTCCTTCCCTTCTGCTTTCGCCACATATTATCAGCTTTAGGTCTTTTAATATGTGCCATCCGATTTGTTTTTTTGAACCATTTTATTTAATTGCAGTGTTTTTTGTTCATACTGTTTCAATAAAAAACTGAAAACACTAAATTGCTCACTGAAATCGCTCACTCACGTCTTTCTTCTGTATGCTGGTAAGCATCTTCAAATATATCTGTTCGTTGTCCTTGCCATTTCCGGTCAATTAGACTCGTTACCGTGGCTATGTCGAAAAGTCAACGCATTCTCAAGTAAGCCGCTGCATTTTGGTCTCGAGTCTGGCCGAAATACTTGTGACAGTTAAAAGTCTCATAGTGTTTTTTTTTTTTACTTGAGCCCAAGTGCAACTCACACACATCATTAACAGCTTCCACAGGGGCAGCATCCAAGCTGCCCGCTCTGATTGGTTCGAGTAATGCTTCAAATTTAAAAAAAAAAAAAAACATCCAGTGGAAACAAACAGCACCAAATATGGAGGACCATATGGCCCCCGAAAACCGTTGAGACGGTTGAAGCCCTCTTGACAGTTAGGTGTGTTTTTTATGTCATGTTGTGGAGTTTTTCATACGGTGCTGTTAAGCTGAGGCAAGGCTCCAACAGTAGGCTGCGAGTCGCACAGAGATGCTCTGTGTCTGGGCTCCCTCTCCTCCCGTGTGGTTTTAGGCAGCGGCCCAACGCCCACCGCCTCAGCCTCTGCCCCACCGGCGAGCTTCATAACTCCCTTTAGCTCACCCTCTCTCGCTCTCGCTTCAGACTGCCGCCGAACAATGGAGTCTTTTGAGAGAGGGGGCAGATGGAGAAGCTGTGAAACTGCTCTCCAACAGCAGCTCCCTCTCTCTCTCTCTCTCTCTCTTTCTCTCTAGTTCAGCAAAAGGGGGAATTCTGTACATCGCTACAGGGTGGAGTCACTTCCTGGGTGGGCCCGAGCATTGATCATGTGCATTTAACACACACAGAGACACACACAGAAACACTCGAACAGAAACCTTAAAATTGCTGCGTCCCGACAGATGAACACATGTTAAATCTATCATCACAGCCGTGTCCAGTAAAAAGTCCCAGCAGACGCAACTATTAAGACATGCTGTAAAAAGTGTGTGATCCAGATTTGGACACATGGTTACACCAGTACACACACATACACACACAGGTCTATGTCTCATACTTAATAATCAGACTCATAGCAGGCTGTTTATGTGGTGCGCAAGCATAAATATGTCTGTAGCAGCTCTGCACAGTCACATGTGTCGGTTGTGGTCCACCGCATGTGTTTGTCTGGGCTGTACATGTTATATACAGTATATGTCTATGTCTTATATAGACAAAATGTGTGAGCCTGCGTGTGTGCATGTGGAATAAATCATCAGAATTCTGTATTTTTTTTTTGGTATTTAGACATTACACAGCCTCCCCTCCCCTTTCCTGAGCTCGAGGTGACTGAAAAGCAGGAGGGAGGAGGAAACGACTCGGCTCGAGCAGACAGATGGATGAAGCAATATCTTTCCTTCTAAATAAAACCGCACCAGGTGTATTTTGATTTAATAGAGGATTGTGTGTTTATTTTCTGGTCTGTACAGCGGTAAAATTAAATACTTGGTCTTGTATAACTGACTGTTTTGTGATATATTCCATACAAAAAGTAACCTGTAGTTTAAACCAAAAAAAAGAGGAAGAAAAAGCTACTAGTGCTCATTCAGCAAGAATTAATCATGTAAACGTTATAAACTGGGGGATTTTTTAATGCAGGATGTCAAATAAATACAGCGCATGAGAATAATTTTGTTTTAATCATTATTTTAGGGGGAGTCTTGTGTAAATGGGATCCAACAAAATAGATATAAAAGAAATCATGCTGTACATAAAGCGTAAAGGTTTATCAAAATAAAATGCTGCTTTCCAAAACAAAGGAAGGACACATATATAAGGACACGAATAAGGTAATGGTCAAGCAATGCAAGCATATAACATTTTTGCTATCTATATTTTTTCTATCTATATTCCATTAATTGTTACAAACATTACATGAATGAACACAGTGAGTGTTTACAACTTTAGACCTCCATAAAATAGTTCTTCTTACAATTCAGTTGCTGCTAAAATCTTACAAGATATATGATTCATGTGGATAAAACATAATAGTCAAGTCAGTTTTATTTGTATAGCCCAAAATCACAGATTCACCTCACTGGGCTTTACAGTTCATACAACAGTAATACAACATCTCCCGTTCTTAGACCCTGATATCCTATGAGGAGAACAACCTAAAAAACCCCTTTAACAGGGAAAAAAAAGAGGAAGAAACTTCAGGAAGAATAACAGAGGAGGATCCTTCTTCCAGGACAGACAGGCATGCAATAGATAATGTGTGCACAAGATGGAAACAATACATTTAGAACAGGGAAAATAGTTGAGTACAACATTAAATAGAATAACAGAAATATATTAATTCATGGTGTATCTTGTGGAGGATGAGGTGACCCATTGCATGGTATTGGTTCCGTTGTGGATCCATTGCAGCTTCCAGGTGAACCAGGACAGAGTCAGACCCTCCAACAACTGAAGGCTCTGTAGCACGGTCTGTGAATGAGAAAACACAGGGCAGGACTCCGGAAAAACAAAACAGATTTAAAAGGTACATCAGTGGGTCATAAGTGTTACAGATGTAGGAAGGGTGTCTGCCCCTTGGACTGAAACAGGAAGACGATTCTACAGGAGAGGAGCCTGGTAGTTGAAGGCTCTGCCTCCCAATTTAATTAAAAAATATCCTGGGAACCTCTAATATGCTGCATTTTAGGAGCGTAGTGTCCTGGGTGGATGATATGGAACTATAAAACCGTTAAGATAGGATGGAGCCTGACCATTAAGAGTTTTGAAGCTGAGAGGCTAATACTGGTGAAATACGATGCCTTCTTCTAGTGCCCGTTAATATACACACAGCAAGATTCTGGCTTAGCTGGAGAGTCTTTAGAGACTTTTTTGGAGCAGCCTGACAATAAAGAATTGCTGGAAATGGGCCTCTATACACCTATGTTGTATTAGATAGATGATATGTTGTATTAAATTGTAGATATTGAACCAAAAACCATACATTTGCAGCTAGAATAGTCATTTACTACATAAGCAATATATAGAGTGTAATGTATAAAGTGTATTTCTGATTAGTTTAAAGTTATCTTCATCGAAAAATAGTGCCTTTCTTTCAAAAATAAGGAAATTTCTATGAAACCCAAACCTTTTGAACTGTTGTGTATATCTCTGGATATTGTATATCTGAGGTGTTCAAGCCCAAGCAACATAATTTCAGCTTTGTCTGAGTTAAGTAGTAGAACGTTGCAGGTCATCCAGGATTTTATGTCCTTAAGACATGTTTGGAGTTTCAGGAAACTGGTGTAAACAAATGGCAGTTATTTCCTTGAGTGTCACTAGTTCATGCTGCAGTTTTTCAAACTCATGAAGTCGGCATGTTTGCCATTCTATGGTGACATAGGCCCGTGTGCGTGTGAGGAGCACCACATGTCAGGCCTGTAGAGTGTAGGGGTGCGATATCATGAGGAAAAAATGTCAGCGCATAGGTTTGTGTGCACTTTGAGTGTTGCAGACAGCTGGGCCAGAGGGTGATAGGGGGGAGGGGGGTGAAGGGGTAAAGGTGGGGGCACAAAACGTGGGTACAGGCATAGACACTTAGTGTGTTTGTTGCGTGTGTGGTCAGAAACAGTTTGGATGGCACAGGGAATAGCAGAATTCACTCGTGTGTGGCATTGGAGAGGCGTAAACAGAAAAACAGGAGAAGGGTCAATGGTGTGCATTTGGAATGCAAGAGTGTGTGTACAGTATCCGTGCCTATGGCGTGTTGCTTTATGGGTCTCAGAGTGCATCTCTAAATATGTGTGTGTATGTGTGTGTGTGTGTGTGTGTGTGTGTGTGTGTGTGTGTGTGTGTGTGTGTGTGTGTGTGTGTGTGTGTGTGTGTGTGTGTGAGTAGAGGTTAGAGGGTGCAGTGATTCTGAAGGGCACAAGTGTGTTTATTGGACTTTGCAGGATTATTAGCATGGATGTGGTGTGTGTATGTACTTCATTGTGTTACAATTGTGTGCACATTTGCACAGTATCATGTGTTTCTGCATGGTACAGTTTGTATTTGTTTGCATTTACATGTCCTCCCTGCACATCTGGCATTCCCCACATATGGCAATAAAATTTTATTTCGTCCCAGTGACATGACATGTCTGATGACAGGCAAGGCTTTGTCTGCACTCTGTGACACATGTCCCTTATAAGAGACCCTTATTGTTTCATACCAAAGTCTTGCTCACTGATCTGCCTGATACACAGA
Organism: Lepturacanthus savala; assembly: GCA_030544235.1. Classification (NCBI taxonomy): domain Eukaryota; kingdom Metazoa; phylum Chordata; class Actinopteri; order Scombriformes; family Trichiuridae; genus Lepturacanthus; species Lepturacanthus savala. The sequence continues at coordinate 17,838,667 of CM060480.1, forward strand.
CACGCTGTGGACCACCTCTGCCTCTTTGTCTCTCTTGTCCTATATGTTCATCTTAATGTGCATGGTGAATGTTGCATTGTGCGCAGAGTCATTGGCACGAACAGGCGCCCACTACCACAGGATACGCGGGCATACTTGTAATCTGGAGCACATTTTGTTCCAGTTTTCTCTCACAATCGTTCAGTTTCCTGTTTGCTCTTGAAGTTGTCCTCAACAATATTAATGACTTTTATGAAGTCATTTGATGTGAGAAACATTTTTTTGTGCCTTTATTTCCAACAAATAACCACAGAGGTGACTGCAAGTAGAGCCAGAACACTGATATGGTGTCCATATACTGTAACCACATACCAGAGACACATATACACATTACAGTAAACAGGGTTGCAACACATGATCACATGGAAATACAATGAAAAATAACAATCAAATCTATGTCAATGAATCAAATCTATTATTATTATTATTATCATTATTATTAGTTGTAGTATAGTCCGTTTCTACAACACCATAACAACTTAAAAATATAGTGTATGTGTATATATGTAGTAATTACCTACATAGCTAGTAACTATAATATGTATATATATATATATATATATATATATAGAGAGAGAGAGAGAGAGGGAGAGAGAGAGAGAGAGAGAGAGAGATAGTGTGGACTGAAAAAGTCTGACTCCATAGTTTTACTCTGATTCAGTCAGGAGAGGGCTATATGCAGCCCTGAGTGACAATCGACAGATATATGTACAACCTTGTGTGGCCGTAAGACCAGGAGATGCACCTTCATAGATTCTTCTTAGAATCAGTGTGTATGCAATGACCAGACTCAACATTGGTGATTGACCAGCAGTATCTATACCACATGCATGAGACAACAAGGTTACTAATGTTTGTCCTCCTAGAAGAAGAACATAGAATCCTCGAGGAAGCTATTTTATACATTTATACAAGGGATTTAAAGAATGACAGTAGGACAGCCGCAGGAGACAGGAATGGAGAGAGAGCTATATGGATGATATTTTGACATCCCACAATGACCTAAAGAAGTTGGACAAAAACATAGAGGAAGTTGAAGAGATTCTGATAGCTGGTGGATTTTTCTTCAAAACATGAGTCTGGTTGGGACAGAGTAGGAGGCAGAAGTAGGTGGCAGAAGAACTTTGACAAGTGACATAAAGTAAAGAAAGTCTTAATCAGTGAGGGGGTGAGGCTCTGGGGGTTGGATCCCTGGTGGAGGAGGATAACCTTTACGTCAGCCTTTTCAGGAGGGGTAGAAACATTAAAGTAGTCAAGAACTCCATGGCGAAGAAGTAAGCGAAAAAAATTCGGATCCCCTAACCAGAAGAGTATTATTAAGCCAAGTAACTGGCTTCTATGACCCAATAATCACACCTGATCTGAGAGACCTGGGACAAGGCCCATTCTGAGGGCCTGAGATAGGAAGCAGACTGTTTAAGGAGTATGTACACCATTTCCATATCAGCCAGAAGCCTCAAGTTGGGTGGTTGGAAAACCTTGGGCAATAACATTTTCTGATGAAGGGATTGTTATGGTGCTGTGGTGTACTTCTGGTGAGAGACAGATATTCCGGTCAGATTGGTTAAATCTAAAGCAATACTTGGCCTAAATCTCAAAATCTAAAGCAAACACCACTGGACCAATAAGGAGTACCAGTCAAGGCAAATATCTGTAGTGCAGTCTTTGCCTCCTGGCTCAGAAGATATATTTCAAATGTACAGCCAAGTGGAGATAGTATGATGACCATCCAGTAGTTAGTCAAAGTGTTTGGAGCCATTCAGTAAGCCAGTTGTGGATACCAGACCTTCACAAACAGAGTTGGTGAGGTTCAGAGGGCTGTACCTGTTGAGGACTGGTAGACAGGGGATCTCAATGCTACTGACACATCTTTGTGGGGTCTCTGAATGGAGGAATGCACCTGAGTTCCTAAGACAACCAGAGGGGAAGTGGCCAAAGAAATTAACCAAAGAGGTTGCAACAGGTGCCAAGGAGGGCATAGATAAACTTTAAAGAAAAGCTTTCTCATCAGAGCTAACCATAACTCAGGCAAAGAGAAAGAGTCCCCAACAATAGAGAGATAATCTAGCTAACAGAAGAACTACAGATTGCAGGAAAATCCAGAACGTTTTGAGTTTGAAAAATGTTCCTACACAAGAACTTATCCAGGCAGACTTAAAAAAGTTCTGGAAGAAGTGGAGTGAGTTGGCTTCAGTTTGTTTGTAAGATGTAACTGGCATACATGGGAGCGGAATGTTGTGGTTGGAGACATCATCTGGCTGGCAGACCAGAATGTCTTGAGGGGTCAGTAAAGACTTGCCAGGGTGGTAAGTGTCAACGTTGACAGACGGGCATTGTGAGGGATGTGAATGTCCGAACATTCCCAGGCTATCCCGTCTCAACCAAGAAGCCCTGCCCGAAAAAGCACCAAGAGCAAGATTGGCAAAACAAAGAAATTTTCAAGCAAAATCCCTGACATCTCTGTGAAGAAATGTCTTGCGTCCTGTGGAAGAGCAAGATAACACTACAGGTGGAAAAAAGGATGGACTATTAGAAGAACTATGTAAAATACCAAATAAACCAGAAGAGTATTTGACTGAGGACTTGAAGTTAGGGTGGTGTGATCTCCTTGGGTTCAGGAACCAGGAACTCAAGTGGGAGGTGTTGAGTTAAAAGCTCAGAAAAAAATAACTTAAGCAAAAGCCCCATGGACACCGTCAATTTAGAATTCATAACAACATCACCCATGCAGACCACCCAGAGAAGATGAGAGGCCCTACCTGGGACCTGCCCTTTGACCTCATGGCCTTAGTCTGTATACATTATTTGCTGAGTAAAGGCTATCTCTGAGAGCTTAAGAATAAGTTCCATAAACACATAATCAATAAGACAAAAGAACTGTGTATTAGCCTGGCTATCACCAGACCGAATATTGAAGTAGATTGATAGTCAGTCTAGGAACCATCTGTTCATTTGCTCATATTGGAGGTATGGTTATGAAAGCCCAGATCCGATTATTGGGCACTACGAATGTCAAATTTTGATCAAATGCGTCTGTCAAATGCAGTTTATAGAAAATTGGCCACACCCTTGATGACGTACCAATATCGGATGAAAATTAAATAGTTTAGTGCTAAAAGTTGCTTATTTTTCAAAATAGACATGCGGTCTAAATTACTTAAAACGTTTTCTAAGGCTGCATTGAAAGATAAATTACTGTCTGACGCCATGTTGGATCCACAGATCTCAATAAAGTCACTTCTGTGTTTCGCCATCGCCTTGGTGCACCCTCCCCAGTTATGTGATTGCCTATTGGTTACGTGATGAGGGGAAAATTGGGTCCTTGGTGTCCAGACTGAATTTCACAGCAAAGTGAATTTGTGTGCAATGAAAGATGGGTATACCCAGGCTAACTGTCTTTTAGGACCGTAACAAAATCAAAGACATACTTTAGTTAGAAACATGTTATTTCCACCTTATCACCTTAGTCTTATCACCCAAACAGCCTAACGTAGACAGCCTATGTTGACAGCTCTAGCCAGATAGCAGATAACAGATAAAATGTCAACTTGCAATAACAGACAATTGTAGATCTCCCTGACTACCTCTGGGGATTTGTAAATGCACAGTAGTGCAGCAAAACTACACCCCTTACATTTTGCCAAGGACATGCCTTACCGGAACTGATCCTCTCACTGCATTCTCCTCTGTAGTGAAACAAACTGGAGATATAGTCAATCAATTTGTAACACGGAGAGAGACTGTCATCGTCAATTGGCTGTGTACCCTCAGGCTCATTACTCTGGAAAAGGCTTTGTGCCGGCCGACTGCTAATTCATACATCCTCTGGAAGAGCTTGTGAGCTGTTGACTGTGTTGCTGGGGCACATCTTTTAGCCCTCAGCCATGTGTTTTCCATAAAAAAAACACCAATTCACTCCATATCACCTTTGCTACGTCCAAAATGTTGCGAAAGTGTAAGACAACTCCCAATGTAATTCGTCCATTATGTTCTCAAAAGCAGATGTGTAGCCCAGCCAAACAGAAGAATCATGTCCTAATAAAAAAGGCTTTTTCTAAACATTTTTTACTGCAAACAAATAAAATTTAGTCAAAATAACTATTTTTTTAAAAAAAAGTTTGTTCCATGGTAAAAAGAACAATTTGAGTGGTATCCTCCAGTAAATCTGGAGTTTATGAGGATATTCTCCTCATAAACTCCAAATTTACTGGAATGAAGCATGTACTGAAAAAACTATTTCATTTTCCTGAAAACTTTAGTCCAAATATGAGATATTTGTTTCTTGATATTTGAAAAGGCGCTTTACTAAAACGCTTTAGTAATGATTTCAAATTAATGTGCTAATTTTGAAGCAATTTTTGTCCCAAAATCTTTCCAAAAATTAAAATACTTAAATGCATGTCGACCATAGGTTTGGCAGAGAAAAACGTTGCTACTTTTGATTCGAATCAGATAGGTTTACCCACAAATCGACCATTAGCCTAATATTATTATTGTCATTATGGAAGAGATGATTTTGAATGGATAGTTTTTAATGTTATTTATATTATTCAATGGAGTGGCTGTGGCTCAGAGGTAGAGCAGACGTTCACTATTGATTTCCGGCTCCACTGGGCTCCATATCAACGTATCATTGGGCAAGATACTTAACCCGATTTGCCCCCAATGGCTGTGCCACCGGTGTGTGAATGTGTGTGCATGATTGGGCTCCTGATGTGCGGTCAGCACCTTGTATGGTAGCCACTGCACATCAGTGTGTGAATGTGTGTGAATGGCTGAATGAACACTTGTAGTGTAAAGTGCTTTGTCTACTAGAAGTATGCAGTGCAATAGCAGTATATAGAATAGAGTACTTCTGGTATACTTCAATAAAGTAAAAATGTGGACTACTAGTATATACCTAGTACACTAGTAGTATATAGATAAAGAGTACTTGTATACCTGAAAGTGTACTTTTGTAAAGTTAAAATTACCTTAAGTAATAAAATTACCTAAAGTAGACTTCAAGTATACTTTGAATTTAAAATGTTCCAATTTAGTCTAAAGAAGTATTAAATTAGTATACTTTCTAGTACACTGCAAGTACATGGTGCATAAGGATGCTTGGTATACTTAATAAATTGACCTTCAAGTGTATTGGTATTTTTAATAAATATAATATTGAATTTCACAAATAAACCAACATGAAACAAATATTTATACAACCGTCTGTAAGTCGTAACTTTATAACAGCACGGTACGTACATAGTGTAGGAAGAGAGAAAGAAAAAAAAGTGCCTCCTAATTGGCTAAATGCATACAGACTATGGGATTGATTGCCTGACTTATTGCCTCATGGATCCCTGAAAAAGTGTTGGCTGTCCCTGTCTGAAGAAATCTGTATTCCGCAAGTTTACCTCTAGAAATGTGTAAGGACCAGAATGTTGTATCTGTAATGAAGTTTATTGCAGGCAAAAGGACAGTGTGCAGGAATTCTCTCGCCAAAATGTCCTCCTACTCGTCTGTCTACAAGAAACTGTAGTCAATACTTATAAATTTCAAAAGCCTGATGCAACAGTGTACAATTTGTTCTTTGATGGGGCTTCATGTGTTGAATTGCTTTCAGCAAGCGAGGCTCATCCAACAACTCTGACTGTTTAGCAATGTGTTTGACATGGCTTCCAGGCGGTCAGCACCTGCTTGTGCGATGATTTGACGTATGTGTGGCCGACCAGCAGACATAATCGCAAACTGCTCATCATAATTCCTCAACTACAATTGGCAACCAGTATAAAAGACATACTGGAGCCTTGGGGCATAGACAAGCTACACACACATGTGTATATATATATACATATCATGGTCAGCTTGTCACCAAATTAACTCTGCATGAGAATCTGATACTGCCAGATACAGTTTGTTTTTCAGGAGTTACGTTATCTCTACATTACCACATGTCAGCATTATAACTGAAATGTTTTGGAGGTTGAATTCAAATACAGTCGGTGAGAAAACAAGCCTGAGAAGAGAAATGATATAATAATGATTAATGATATTTCAGCATAGTGTGCAAAGGTCTGGCATGTACTTTGATATCAAAAATAACACTCAGCCCACTTACATTACAACAAGAGACACCATACATGTGCCATTAGAACACCACCCATATGCTGCACAATGTCACGAATGCACATGTAAAGTCTGTGGTACGCCTACAGATTCCTTCAAAGACTGTCTTTTATGTTGGCATTATTCAAGGGGGTGGAAATAATGACATGTGAAACCAGGGGGTAGCATTCGATCAGTGTAGGTGTGGGCATTAAATGAGCTAGGAACATGTGATCCTATTGACAATTGTTGGGGGAAACAGAAGTGGTTGGGGGATGAGAATGTGCAACAGCACACACCATAAATTCTAAATCTGTCAACTAGGTTTGGCTTTTGTTCCCCCCACAGCTGAGAAAGAGAAGTGACAACTCAGGAGATTGAAATATGGCCTGGCTATAACTGAGCACATATCCCATATTTTCTAAAGACTACACTGAAACACATGAAATGCATATATATGTAGATTAAGATAAAACAGAACTACTAGAATACTGGAACTGATTAGCATTTTGTTTAACATTGCATTTTGTAGCACCCCCCCCCAAAAAAAAACAAACAAACAAAAAACAAAAACAAATAAAATAAAATAAAAATATCAAATTGGATTAATGTCAACACTCTTACTGGTAATAGAAATAATACGATTAATATGGCACATGCTGTATATATTATACATTCAACAAGTCTATGCCCTACAAACAGCACAGAAATACACCTATACCAAAGTTACAGTAGAGGAACAGCAATGAACTTCTTTGTAATGAGAACATGTTGTATTGCGCACTCTAGGGGTCAAATCATTACACTGCAAGGAATAGGGCTCCTTCAAAATAAAATACAAGACGTACAAAGACATTTCGAGCGTTTTCAAAATAAATCAAATCCGTATTTGCCAAATGACTCGACTATTTAATGCGCTTTTTGCTTTGTTCGATATTTCTGTATTGTTGTCATGTTATCCGACTTTAAAACAAAAATAATTGAGAGAAAATAGTCCCTAAATAACGTTTTCAATTTTGTATGACCATTTTTTTCTAGCAATTTAAGTTAAATACATTAAACCTGGCTTGACCCTGCGATTACGCGTGTGAATGTTAATATTTCCTGAAATACGGAATGAAACGTAAACATTTTAATGAGAGAATCTGCAACAAGCAGGCAGAGACGTTCTCAGTTTAGACTCGGGTGACAGCTGCCGTTTGCTTGCACGCTTGTTCCCGTGCTTTAACACGCCTGTTGCTGATTGGTCCAAATTTTGACGTCCACGTTTTCCAGCCAATCAGAACGCCGGGACCTTGTTGGTAACAATAAGGAACACAGCTGTCTACAACCTGCACCAGAGGGACACTTCAAAGTGTTCAACGACACCCAAGCTGCAAAAATAAAAGTATGTACGGAAGCTGTAGCGAAAAGCTTTGCATAACAGGCAGCGTTAAAAACGGCCGTGCCTTCTTTTCTAACCCGCCTGTAGCCAGAAGTCTTGCGAGCTAGCATTGTAGCTAGCGGTAACGTTACGTTATATTGGCCAATAACAGTCGATTTATTTCCCTTTGGTAAGTGAAACCTTGTCGCAGGATATTTCCGGTTATCGGTGTTTATTTTGCGAGCGGGGCTATTTTAGCGGAGCCGGTTGACCTTTTCTGTGGGCGAGCTAGCAGCCTCCGTAGCGGAACGGTCCCGTGACGACGTGTTGTATGAGCAGCGAGCAATGGTGCAGGGACGGGGAGCGTCATCCACCAGGTGAAGCATGTGGACGCACCAGCACGAATCCTACCTGGACTTACTCAAATGCAACACGGATTTTATTTTCTGCTGACGAATGCACTTTAAATGTCAAGCCAAAAATTAATCAGTTTTAGGTCTGACGGATTGAATAAGTTAAATATACATAAAAACTGGCTCAAATAATGTAATGTAACGGCGGTAGGCCTCGGCTTGGTGTAACGTTATCAACAATTTACCGATTCCACTGATATATGATACTGTGAGCAATTAAGTTTTGTGCAACAGGAACTCATCGCCGCTTTTTTTCTTGGAATAAGTTAAATGGAAGATAATATTGTATAAACACAAGCTTTTAAGGTCTGTTTACATTTCCTCGCGTGTCTACAGGTGTCTGGAAACTGCGCTATAATGTATTTATTGTCATTTACTACACAATTGGCATTTGATCGTAAGCGGCAAAGAGTTTAAGAACTGCATAAGTGAACAAATGATGGAAGATTTGTGCATATGTTAGTACGAAGTGCCCAAGCAGTCGTGATAAGCAGATGGAAGAGAACGACAGATTTGACCTGCCATTTTGTCCCACCAAGCGGAATGTATCAAAAGTGTATCTCATTACAAGTTTTAGCAATAATATCTGAAAGATAGCTGTCAGAATATTGACCCCGGTTGAGGTGCGTGTCTAAATGTGTATAAGCAGTGTAGCAGGTGCATAAAGCACCCATACCAGGGTAAATACATGCAGATTAGCAGTATGCTCACTGTTGGTGAGCAGTCATTTAAAATGAAAAATTGCCCAGGCAGGACACAAGGCGTATACCACAGGCAAATGACCAGATAGATAAGCACACTGTGGTCAGCCATTACCTCACACAACTGTATACTTTATGCTCTGTATCACTCTGTAACTAAGCTCATATCATCACACGTTTTCCCCCCTTTTTAATGTGTGCTCTCCTGTTGTCTACCTTCAGAGTGATAAGCCTGTGTCTTCATCTGGAGAATAAAAAATGTCTTTCGCCCTTCACTGACAAAAAAAAATGGTAAGATGGCATTGTTTGTAGTATTATATATTAGTTGAATTATTATTTTTTACATTGAATGCTTAGAATATTTAGTTTTGTCATGGCTGAATTAATTTAGATAACACTGATAAAATATACTGTACCCAAAAACAAACTAAGAAAATGAAAAGAATAACTTTGTGATATGTTATACTGTAGGAATTAGTCAATATCATGAACACCTGTAAAATGTAATGCTATTCTAATACAGCTCAATTTCACCCTTTTCATCATGTGAAGTACTTTATAACTTCTGTTCTATATCAAGAAATTGTGATCAATACATAATGTCCATGTTTTTTGTTGAGAACTGCATAAGGGAACTGTGAATTTGATTTGCTGTCATTCATGAACAAAAATTACTATACATGCAATAATGAATTTTATGCAGCACAGTTTTATAAATTAATGGCAGCTCAAAGTGATTAACATAAAAATAATAAAACGCAAAAGTTAAACACCAGTTAAATGTACATATTTCTGTATTGTAAAGTTTGAGTTTCAAATTGATTAGACTGCACAATCGTTTGTGATGGTTGTTTTAGTCTTTGCAGCCCTTAAATGGCACTTTAGCTATATTAAATTTGTTGAACTGACAATTTTTTCTTTTTTTACTCAATAGTTGTGACAGCTGCCAATAGTCCTGTGTGACAGACGTCCTTCAGATAACTGGATATCACCTCCACAGAAGATGGAAGACTCTCCTCAGTTGTACATCTCTGAATATGGAGACACTGAGGATATAGTGGAGGAAGAGGGAGATGATTATCAAGAGGAAAGAAACATGGAACCAGACACATCAATTTCTCTTCATGCAGATCTTCAACAACCCCCTGTTTTGGATACTGAGTCAGGCTGGGACTCTTTTCCCTGCCAGCACTGTAAGATACATTTTCCCAGTAAACAAGGACTGGAAAGACACATGCACGTCCACACGTTGGTGGACAACGAGGTGCATGCATTCAACGGCAATAAGGGCATATCTTTTGGTTCAAATTTAGGTCAGCTGCTGCATGAAAAGATGAAGCCTTTGGATTCAGGAGGCTCCGTCATGCAGCTTCACGCGTCATCCCCGACCGACTCTAATACAGCTGGAGACCACGTTGTTCAGCCAGACAAACAGGGAGTAATGGAGGGGCATCATGCCTGTCAGTACTGTGAAAAAGTATTCACCACTCATACTAACAAGCGTCGACATGAGCGCAGGATCCATGAGCAGCATCTGCAATTTCCACAAGTAGAAACAACCCAGCTGCCCCAGGAGGAAAATCTTCAGAGCGTTATCAGTGCAACATCAGAGGACACCGAGCTCGGTGACAGTACATCTGCATCTGCTGTGGTAAATAAAGGGGAGCACACAGAACAATACATGCTAGATGTCTCTAGTAATATTTCAGAGAATCTTAGCTTTTACATAGATGGAAAGATAGTGTCAACGAGTACGGTCAGTACCTGTGAAGCAGCTGAAGTTCATTCTGGGGTGTCCACGTTAGCTGGACTGGATGCCCTGATTCTCGACCCCACGCAGATCAGCCAGGTTTTCAATTCAGATTCAGTCACAGGCAAAGAGATACCCGGTCAACCCCTGGCCAAGAGAAGAACTGCCACACCCCCTCTTTTACCACAAATTAAAACAGAATTGGAGTCCGAAGTGGTTGTGTCTTCCTCCTCGTCGTCGCTTGTCTCTTCTCTGATAGAGAATCTACTTCCTCAGAATACAGAGTCTACGGTCGTGCAGAAGGAAAGAACTGTGTTTCTGTCCCCGAAACTGAAGCAGCTCCTGGAGAAGCAGGATGGCCTTAAACCCACACTTGCCCTCATCGCAGACAGCCAAAAGCCTTGTTCACCTGTGTCTCTGTCAGTCCTGCCTGCTGGAACAGGAAGGTTTAAAAGAAGGACCGGATCCCCGCAAAGCTCTCCGCAACAAAACTCTAATGAAGAAATGCCAATGCCAGATACAGGGGATTGTGATGCTGTTAATATAAGACAAGCGGAGGCCCAGCATAGCTCACCTGTGAACCAAACAGCCAATGAGAAAGATGACACAACTCTGTTTGTAGAGGAACCAGCAGCGAACACTGTCCCAACAGAGAGCTGGCCCCCTATGACTGGTGGTAATTCCTGTAACCAGCAACCACTGGATCTCTCCAATACAGTCAAAAGAAATGAAGACAAAGCTTTAGCCGACGCTGTGCTGGACTTAAGTTTGCAAAAAAGGAGCCAGGATGAATCGGAGCTGACATCCAATTTGGTTTTACACACAGTCCTGAAAGAAGGAAAATCCAATACCTGCATGGTGAAGAAGGCCTTAATGAATATTGCAGAGCAAAATATAAGTTTAGGCAATCCTGAGACCCCTTTAGTCACAGACTTCACAATACTTACAGGTTCCGATATGGTGACCCCTGTGGAGTCTGTTGCGGAAGGATTAGTTTATGGACTTGCACTTCCTTCTAGTTCTCTCACTCCATCGCCCGCCTCCTTTACCTCTGTTGCCTTGCAACCAACTTCCCCCTGCACTATAGCGTTCGCTTCCCCAGCCTCACACACCGTGCTCTCCACCGCTCCTTCATTAATTACAGTCCTGGCACCGCCGCCACCCATTTCTAACCCTTCAAGCCAAGTATTAGCTCCAAATATATCTCCTGAGCCCTTGGTAATCTGCACAGAAAATGCATTAAGGTCCTCAGAGTGTGATTTAACTACTGCGTTTACCACTGCGAATTCCGCAAACCTCGTCACTCTCTCACAACCCTTTGACCCGACTCTAAATATACCTGGCCACGTTTTTCTCACTGATCAAATTGCCCTCAACCCCCCTTTAGTTGAAACTACTCCCGTGTCAGATGTTCCATTCACGCCCACTGTAACTTTGAATGATTCCCTCATCAATTCTTATAACATCACAAGCAACACTGTGTTGATAGAGTGCACAATAGCCCTTGAAGCCCCAGGGGCTGGTGTTCCGCCCGCAATTACCTTGCAAGAAAACACTGCTGAGCCTCCAGCACCGATGCAGATGGTTTTTAATCACATAGAACAGCAACAGATTGTATCAGTCCCCAACCCACCAACCGTAGACCCCACTATTCTTGTGTCTTCCATCGCAGAATCTGTGAGTCTGTCCACCGCCACCTCACTGACACCCGATTGTCCCACAGCAGGTGAATCAAGTCCTGACCCAGAACCAGTTGAACCAGCAGACCCACCAACCACAAAAGAGGAACCTGCTGATATTTCTGTTTCCACACCTGAAATCTCTAAATCTAAAACTTCAGAGAAAGCTGAAGTGGACGAATCCTCAAGTAGCACACCCAGCGACTCGCAACAGCAGACTTTTACCAAGAATTTCATCTGCAACGTGTGTGATAAACTTTTTCATTCAATGAAAGAACTGGGCCATCATGTTGGTGACCATGCAGATGAATGGCCCTACAAATGCGAGTTCTGTGTGCTGCTCTTCGGTAAGCCTTCTGCTTTGCTTGACCATCGGTCAAGCCTCCACGGCGTCGGCAAGACTTACGTGTGCAGTGCGTGTACAAAAGACTTTGTCTACCTTTGCAATCTGAAACAGCACCAGGAGGAATTGCATCCCCGTCAGCAGTGTACATACACAGAAGAAGAAAAGGGAAAACTGAGACCTCAGAACTACAACAACTCAACTAAAGTCAACACCGAGCCTTCAGAGCCAGATGCTCTGGAGAAACCCAAGAAATCTGTTAAAAAGGAAGAGGCGGACGTGGCTGCTGAGGAACTCTTTACAACAATTAAAATCATGGCCTCAGACGGGGGTAAACTCAAAGGGCCCGATGTTCGCCTTGGCATCAACCAGCATTATCCCAGCTTTAAGCCTCCTCCATTTCCTTACCATAACAGATCTCCTGCCGGCACAGTGGCTTCAGCCACGAACTTCACCACTCACAACATCCCGCAAACATTTAGCACGGCCATACGCTGCACCAAATGTGGGAAAAGCTTCGACAACATGCCCGAGCTCCACAAACACATCCTGGCTTGCGCAAATGCCAGCGATAAAAGGCGGTACACGCCCAAAAAGAACCCCATCCCTCTACGCCACTTTGCAAAATCTCAAAACGGAGTGCTGTCCACAACTAATTCTACTAATGAATTCAACGCTTCAAACAGAGCCAGCCAGTCAAACAGGTCAAAGCCTCATCAGGAATCGGTCAAGATGAAGTTCAAGGTGCTTAATAAAAGGAAGAAAAAATTGGTCCAAAGGGTCATGCCTCAGAGGAACAAGTCAAATAAGGTGTCGCCTTCGCACGTGGATGAGCAGCAGGAGATATTTGTCTGCCCGCACTGCAGCAGGGAGTTCTCCATGCGCCGCAGCAGAACCAAACACATGGCCGTCTGCCCCAAGAAGCCGAAAGAGGTAAAGAAACGGAAAGACAGCGGAATCTCTGTGACCAAGGAGAATGACGGCCGCCTGCACAGAGGGGTTTCTCACGCCGAAGAGAAACAAGTCTCATCTCCACATAAAACCAGACTCCAGACTTCTGGCCCCGCCAAACGGCCCGCCATCCTGCCGGTGCAAACCGTCTTTTCAAACAAAAGAAGCAAAATAATCATAAAAGAGGGCGCAAAGTCAAAAGCGGAGACACCCGCCCTAAACGAACTGCCCATCGTTCGCACTTTCAACCCCTCGATGCGCCAGTATACCAGAGTACAGCACAGCGTCAAAGGCATCCCCATTAAAATCACAATCGTGAAACCACAGACCGATGAGCTGCCCCCCGCCCCGAGCCGAGAAGAAGCAGGTGGAGCTGTCACGGGCGGCTCTGAGCAGAGCACTACAGCTTGAAGATGATTCAGCGGGCAACCAGAGAATTGTCAGGTAATTAAAGCTTTATTAAGTTTATTTGCAAATTGATTGAGACTAAAAAATAATTAGTAAGTGCGGCCGTCTGTCTAAATGTATGTTTATATATTTATTTAAGTTTATTTGTCAGGGACTATAGAAAAACAATGCACCAAGTTATAAAAACAATTTTTATAAATTACAAAGAAGCTCTATACAAGTACAATTCAATAGAAGTTTGCGGTACCAAATTCATAATTCTATGTGTGATGCAAGCTACAATGACAGAATTGCAGTGTCAAATTCATAAACATTGATCATTTTAGAAACAAAAGACAAATTCTTGATTGAAAAGACCCAATTTCTTTTGCACTGGCCTAGTTGCAAAGACACAAGTTGACAGAATAACTTCTGTTAAGAGCAACATGTTGAGAAAATTCAAGCTGCAGAGACATCAGAGGCATGAAAACAAGAAAAAGAAGGTGTCAAACATCTGGAGAAACGTTAATGTACGTTTTGTAATTTTGCTGTTTATACTGTATGTTTCACTTTCAGGACTCTATGCTGGATGGAACTTCAGTGATCCTAAAATGATACACTGTCAACTCAATGGACTCCAATTGCATTGTAGTGTACAATGACCGAATCGATGATGGGAAAAACGGACGACTCAGCACACTGCAGCGAGTGGACGTGTTCAACAGAGTATTTGATTGCTTTTGTAGCTGCTTGGATTTTTTTCTTTTTAAAGCTTCCTCCTTTCTGTCAAATGGCTTGAACTTGCACTTTGAAGTTAATCTGGCTGCTACATGTCATGAATTGGAAAAAGGAAGTTGGAGGAAGCAGGACGGCAGGTGGCAATCACTTTCAGCATGCATTTGCACTTTTCCTTATCTGTTATCTGTGGCCTTTTGGTTTTAAACTTTTATTGCATGCTGTGAGCTTGGTACTACAGCTACATTCATTTCAGAAGGATTATGTTGATGCAGTTAGGCTTTAAACACGGAATCTGATGATGCTCTGTTGGTTTCTCTGAGGATAACCCAGTGAATTATAAGATAGTATACTACAATGTAACATTGGCCATAAGCTACCTGTAAAAAAAACATGTTAAGGATGTTGGCACTGTCAGTTATTAGAGAATCAGTGATCATTATTGATGTGAATGTAATGTGGTAGAAATAATTCTGCAGCCTTAGTTAAAAAAGAAAAACAAAAAAAAACATTGCAGTTTGATGTATTTGCACTGCAATCCTAAACAACTTACTATATAATATTCCATGGTTGCATCGCTGCCACTTTTACAATAAGAAGACGTCTAAACTCCATTGATTAAACCAACTATTGTGCGCTCGGCTTCTCTGCATTTCTTCAGAATCCTGAAACGTTTACAACAGTCCAGTTCTGCATTTTTAGGCTTTGTTTTTGCACCTGTTTCACAAAAAAAATGCTTGTCAGTATATGATTTTTGTGTGATTATTCTTTCTGATTCAATGACTAGAAGTTTTTAATGTGAGAAGTACAGTCTTTGGTCTTTGTCAACTGTAGAATATTCAATTCAAACACTTCATCACTGCTTAAATTATGTGTAACAGTTGTAAACAGTTAATCGTGTGGTGTGTATAATGAATTCCAACATGTGTGAATTACAAAATGGGAAGGTAACATCGAATTTGGGATAATTTTAGCTGGAGCCCAATATGAAAATGAAGGTGTTGTAACTATTGTCAGAGTGAGTGTAATGAATTTTATCTGTTTGCTTATCATAAGCTAGAGGTTTGAAGATCCATTGCTATACAGGGTAGTTATTTCTTTATGATTTAAATGAGTTAAATTAATTTGAACTAAAACTTTTACTTGACAACTTGACAATGGTCTGTATCTGAGAGTGAAATAATGGTACGTTTTACTTTTTATTTTTTTTGCCTTTTCAACCCTTTGCTGGAAATATTTCCCTCATACAGACAGACTGCAGTTTGTTGGATGTACAGGATGTTTGGAAGACTGTTATTTAACTGTGAAAAGTGCTTGTAGCATTTCAAAGTGTAAATTAAGTCATGTATATTTATTAATAATTTAAAATCATGTTATGAACTGAACGTTTTCCCGATATGATTTGCACTAAAGTTTTCTCAAGCGTGTGTTCAAAATAAATGGAGAATGTTAAAAATTAAATGTGAAGTTTGTGTGAAACTTTAATTAGTAAACAGGCTTATAACACTATTTGACCTTTATGAAGTAAAGTAATTTATGGAGTGAATTAATTTAATTTGGTTAATTGCAGTGTTTGAGCTCAAATCAGCTTCTGTACAAAGAAAATTCCAGGAGGTGGCGCACTTTCCTTACTTTTATATCTTGAGCAGAGGATTCAGTAGAAATGGGATTTTGTAATACCACTGCATCTCATCCGCACTCCCACAGTCTCTTTGAAAAATCCATTTTCAGTGACGCATGTTTTTCTTCTATTGTTAAAGCATCCTGTCCTCCACCATTTCCAGAACATGCACAGACTGCTGCCAGTGTGTGATGTTTTTTTCTGGACAAACAGAATATTTATGGAGAGTAGCTATTTCATGTCAACATCATCTGTCACATTTTTGGCATTATTAAGTATCTAAATCAAAAGGTATGCATTAAATTTCGAATGGCCGCGGAATAAAGAGACAAAATTTAAAATTATGAATGCATTATGTGTGACACCTTTTGCATTTGATTGTACTCCTGCTGTAGTTTTTAGGAATAAATACATTTACTCTTGCAGCTTCCAAACAAACAAAACAATTAAAGTAGGTCAATCTAACAATATCCCAGCAGAACTTGGTGAACTTTAGTTCAATGTTTATGTCATTAATAATTAAAACCCGTCAACTGTCCTTTTCTCTCCTTGATGTCTGTAGATGGCATTCTTAAAAGCCTAAACTCTAAGTTCGCCAACATTATTCAAGTCACAGTTTGTGCCTTGTATGTGACATCGAGTGATGTGATGTGGCTAAAATACACAGCAGTATCAGCGATTTTTCAACTCCCACTGTACACTTGCTTTATTTTGAAGAGTTGTAAATTAGAAAAGTGTCAAGAATCTGCCACAGCCTGAACTGTAAGAACTCTAGAATAACATGGAAATTGTCCTGTAAAAGCCCACAAGGACACAATAATCCAAACCTTAAATACCTGTCTACATTCAAGGTATCACCATTTTTGAGGTTTCTTATGTTTTTTAAGGGGGTTTTTCCATATTTGAATCAAGGGTCTAAAACCCTGAGGCAAATATCTGATTTGTGATTTGGGGCTATACAAATAGACTTTGATCATTCAAAGAAGTAATTAAAAAAATATTTTTATTTTGACACCTTTCCAGCAGTAAGTGGCTGAACATGTGTTTCGAAAATGTGGTTCTGCACTATGTTTAAATTTGTACCCATCTGTAAAAAGATTCCACCCTTCACTGACAAAACCATTTCACAGAAGAGTAATAATGTGTCGGCAATCATTAAGAATCAAAACTGCAACTGCAATAGATCAGATGACAGATGACAGATGACATATTTTTTCCAGTCTTTGGAGATTCTGGAATTACCTTCAAACAGTGGAAAGTGTCACTAGAGAACCTTTAAAAACCTTTATCTGGTTATGTTTAAGAAAAGCAGACTCCAATGTAATATCATTGCCTACATTAGACACAAACTGGGTTAAATAAACCATAGCTTGCTATAAAATAACATGATCTAAAACCGGTTGAATCAAGTTGCTTTTTCACGCCTATATGCAGTACAGGTACATCTCATACAATTAGAATAACCTGAAAACTTTTGGGTTTTCCTTATTTTTACATTCAGAAATTATTTTTTTTTCTTACGATATTCTAATTCTCAAATAATACTAAGATACTAAATAATATTTATAGTTACAGACAGGTCATATATTAAAAAAACAAAACTATGGATAAATAAAAAAGAATTAGGAATACAACATTTAAATGCAGGGGCGACATGGTGGCGCAGGGGTTAGCGCTGTTGCCTCACAGCAACAAGGTCGTAGGTTCAAGACCTCCTTGGTCCTGGGTCTGGGACCTTTCTGTGTGGAGTTTGCATGTTCTCCCCGTGTCTGCGTGGGTTTTCACCAGGTACTCCGGCTTCCTCCCACAGTCCAAAAACATGCTCAGGTTAATTGGCAACTCTAAATTGCCCGTGTGTGTGAGTGAATGGTGTGTGTGCCCCACGATTGGCTGGCGACCATCTGGGGTGTATCCCTGCCTCTCGCCATAACGCGCTGGGATAGGCTCCAGCAGACCCCTGCGACCCTAATGAGGAATAAGCAGGTATAGAAAATGACTGACTGACTGACATATAAATGCAAGCATTTATACATGAATGGTCAAAACTGAGCACATACGCTACTGTTCAAAAGTTTGGGGTTACTTAGAAATTTCCTTGTTTTTGAAAGAAAAACAATGTTTTTTCAATGAAGATAACTTTAAACTAATCAGAAATACACTCTATACATTGCTAATATGGTAAATGACTATTCTAGCTGCAATGTCTGGTTTTTGGTGCAATATCTACATAGGTGTATAGAGGCCCATTTCCAGCAACTATCACTCCAGTGTTCTAATGGTACAATGTGTTTTGATCATTGAGTCAGAAAGCTAATGGATGATTAGAAAACCCTTGTGCAATCAAGTTATCACAGCTGAAAACAGTTTAGCTGGTCAGAGAAGCTGTAAAACCGACCTTCCTGAGCAGGTTGAGTATCTGGAGCATCACATCTGTGGGGTCACAAATCATTATTCCTAACCTTGTCAATGTCAGGACTATATTTTCTATTCATTTTACAACCCATGGTGGTAAATAAAAGTATGACTTTTCATGGAAAAACACAAAATTGTCTGGGTGACCCCAAACTTTTGAACAGTAGTGTAAGATTAGATAAGCCTTTATTTTCTCCCTTGGGTGAGGTTTCAACAGTGCTGTGCAGAAAACATGGAAGTATTAAGAAACACATCAAAAACAGACATTTAGATACAATTAAAAGTTAAGAATTAAGGGAGAATAAAAAATAAAATAAGCCAGACTTTGATGATTCCAATGAATCTTCCTCTAGTGCTACAATGATATATATATTTTGGTTGAATGAAATGTCTGGACAAATACTGAATAAAATTATTCACGTGTCCAATCATGTCCAGGATGAATCAAACCTTCTCATGTTTCAACAACATTTAAACAATACTTGCAAAACTAATTCATTCCTATTCAATCATTCCTATTCACCTGCTGTTATTCACCTGCATTAGGAAATATTAGCATAGACGGTAAATATTTATCTCAAAGTACAACTGAAATCCCCCCCTCATAGAGCTACTAGTGTAGACTCATCAGCAATCAGACATTAGCAGATGGAAGCTTGCGTTTGCCTAAATGTAATTGTTCATCAACACCCAGCACTCTGGGCCTGAAAAGTAATTGGATTTTGGCTGTTATGCAGAATCTTTTTATTTGCTGCAGGCACCAATGTGACCATCTTCAGTATTATGAGAATGCATTGGAGACGGTGGCTGTGTTGTACATCAGTCTGTGATATCCCCCATATCACTGTGATTCCTCCGTCCCGTTCTGTCACGCCCAGACACAAAATTACTGTAGTAAAATGAAGATGCACACGATTTAGCAACAGCTAAAGTGAGGTGAGCCGGTTCGCCAGGGAGGATTCTTTGATCAGAGGTTTTAGGGTGTGAATTTCACTGTTTTATACATTTTATCGCAATTTCCTTCCCACATTTAGAAAAGAAACCATTGCATTTTTTTTTTGGAAATCAATTTAGTTCTTGGGCCACATACAGTGAAATTTGGTATCAAGTGGACTGGATCAGTAAAAAGTTATGTATGAATAACAACACCTACAAATGTCCCCATCCTCATTTATCTAAAGATAATTTATCTAAATATATTAGAAATATTGACACAATTTATTAACTTTCAAATTACAAAAACAGAAGAAATGATGTTAAGAAAAATATGCAATTTCAACAGCAGAATATCTCAGTTAATCCATATTCAGTATTCCATAGTCAGCCTACTGTTGCATTTCAATTCAAAATATTTACTCGCTAAAGGATATTTATATTTTTAAGAAGCAGGTGAAGTCAAATCAAAGCTGTGAACATTTTATCCCTTAAGCCCTGAAAGATGCTCACTGACTTCACATTTCTGTGAAGAAATAGGAACTGGTCAAGTTTTGTCACACTTGTACACTTTGTACAATCCTACCCACTGGATGATATTAGATTGGACCACAAATGCTGCTTTTTTGGACTTTTATTTTGAAATGCAATGCACAAAAAGTTCACAATAACAGAAATTGACCTTTTCAGTGTCATTTCCATTTTCCTTTGTGCCTGTCTTATATAATACATACAAAAATACACTTCAAAGTAAGAAAAGTTGAAATCTATGAGCTGCTGTGTTTTTGTTGTTAAAATATTGTTTCAACCAAGTAGTTTTTTGACAGTTTTTGAGCTTGTTAAAAAAGGACATACAGTTAAGAAAAGATGTTAAGAAAACAAATGTCTCAAATTTTAGTGGAGCTGGGATTTAAAACTTCAAAAATGGGCAAGAAACGCCTGTGTGGTTTGCTCTGTTCACTCCTCAGAAGCTTTTGTGACAAATCAACAACAAATCAGTCATATTCACAGTTCCAGCAAACATTTTGTACTCAAATATATCACAAGCACATGTACCAACGTAAGAGGCCCTTTTTACATTAAGAATTTAAAAAAGCTCTAAGGTGTCGTTAGGTGATTTATGCAGCGGGGCCTTTCAGATGATTTTTTTTAGTTATGGAAGTGTTCTACAGTGACAAACCATGGCCCGGAGGTCCAGGATCTCCCAGAGTGTACAAGCTCAGCAATAACTTCAAACCTCGACACTGTGTTTTGTATGCTGAACACATTTTCGGATCTGAGCCCAGGGCCAAGGCTGAATTCTCACTGTAAGCTGTGAAGGAAAGCGAGGACAGGAGATCAGTGATGGTAGAATAAAACACAGCCAGCCGAGGAGTCTGTGGCCAAATCTTTGTTGGGCTTCTCATTATTTTCATCATCTTCACTGAAAATTTGATCAGTTCTACTTCATATCGATCTGAAACCGTTAAGCGCAGCGTGAGACAGATTTCAGACAGACCGGTGGAGTTTGAATTATGCAGCGTGTCACTCGAAGGTGAGGATGAAGTTTACGTGCACGGGTGAAAAGTACAGGATATGATGACAGGGAGCTGTCAGGTGACAGATTAAAGATTTAAATCACACCAACTCTGCCGCAGCTTGTTCTGGATGACGTGACAGTGATGTTTTGTTTTTGTGTGTCAGATTCGTCAGGACGTGACGATGTGTTCACTGAACTGACGTTAACCTTTCCTTTTATAGTCCCTGATGACTAGGTACTTAACCAGTAAATACATGGTAATAATCTTTGTTATTTGGTAATCACCACTGGTAATACGTAGGTCAATACAGTAAATAAGAATATAGTAATTCTATAGAAATAAACATGGCTTCCGTTTACAGTACCCTTTCTGTTTACTTACTGTGTAATTAATTACCTATTACAAGTGGCAATTACCCGATCACACAATTTATTTACTGGGTAAAATACCTACTATTACAGCCTTAGTTTCTATGTATTTACCTATATTACTTATTATAAGTTACAATTACCCAACAATATATTATAATTACCATTTTTTTTACTGTGTAAATACCTAGTTTTTCACGTATAGCATATATTTGCCAGGTAAATACCTAGTATTTTCAGTTGTAGTTTCACTGTTTTTATCTATTTATTGCCAAATAATATACTATATATTTTCCATATATTTACTGGTTAAATGCCCAGTTGTTAAGGGACTGTAAAAGGAAGCATTATCAATCTTCTTCTGTGGTCGCAAAGCGTTTTGGCCAGATCTTCTTTAAAATAGCAGACTCATAATCTCAATAGAATTTATCTAGATAAATATAAAACTATGAAGGAAAATTCAAATATTTGATCGTCACAGGCTCTCAGATCTTCTAATACACCTACTCTGCCACAACAACTTATGTAAGACTGAGTTCAAAGGGAAGGAGAAGCCATCTCTGGCATTATAAAGGTAACCAACCCCCTCCAAGCAATGCTGAGTGGAAGCTATAATCCCAACAGGATATGAGTATAAAGTACTTTTGTACAAATTTCTTCTTCCCTCTCTGCATGCTGTTCTTGCGGGAGCAGAACAGACATGTTAATGAGGGCATTAATAAAGGATGCTGATACATTTTTAATGAAGCACTGGCCCCTTTAGTTTGAAAATTATTTTCATGTCCACAGTTGAGTTTTCTGCACAGAACCCCGTGTTTTACTTTGAGAGGGACTCGCTAATGTGCTATATTTTTATTTATTTATTTTTGCCCACACAAGCAAAGTGCTGCATCGAATCAGCATACACCTGAATGTTTGTGTTGGTGAGAGACAGATAGAGAGGATGCAGGATCCCTCTCGTCAGTCTATATTTGGAAGATAATCGTGAAGTAGTGAAGCAAGGGGGAGAAAGAGGCAGCAAAGAAGGAAAGAGATAACTTAAACTTTATTATTCTGAAAGAAAATTGGATTTGGAGTCGGGTGATAAACACACACAGAACATTTCAGTGAAGAGAGGAAAAAATAATGTTGGACAGAATCAAATATTGTAGACAGAATGACAAGGCATGAGATGTGTGTATGGTTTTGATGGTTTTGTGCAATCTCACAATTTGTCCACATGTTAGTTCACCCATCACAATCCTTTGTTGCCTGCAAATGGTCAATAGATGTTATCATGTGTATTTCTTCTCTATTTCATCATGTTTGCCTGTCAACTCACTATAGAAGAGTCAGATTGGATTAAATCAAAGAGAGGGAGATAAATCCAGCAAACCATAGCCAGAAGGAATGTCGAGCAAGGTACTTTTAAAATGTAATATATTACATATTGCTCTTTTTGTAGAATAAAGCGTTACTTATTACACTACTTTTCCATTAACAAAATCACCACAGAAGTATAACTTGGTATTTTAAAAAGGACGAATATAATATTGGTTCATAGTGGGTGTGGCAGTCTCGCTGCCCCCGTGGGTTCCCCGGCACCGAACAGACGCACAACAAGTCCAGTCTTTTGTGTTGAACGGGTTTTCCCGTGCTTTATTTGCACACTCGCGAACACGAACACAAACACACACGTACACATACACCCGATGCCCATATGCAGCCGCCGGCTCCGCTCCGTGACTTCCTGCTCGCGGGTCCAGCCTGCTACTGTTCTTAAAGAGATGGTGAGAGTAATTAGCGCACCTGTACACACTGCTCAATTACTCTCACCTGGCGCCGCTCCCCTGAGCCCTCTCCACACCTCTCTCCCGCAGCCGATGCGCCACGCCCCCTCCACATACCTCCACCGCCCGACTTAGGCCGGGGAGCCGTCCGGCCCAACCTACTCCCCCCCCCGCCTCCCCATGGGAGCGGGAAAGGAAGTCGGCCACGGCCATCTGCGCCCCCGGCCTATGGATCACTGTGAATTTAAAAGGCTGTAAAGCTAGATACCACCGAGTGATCCGGGCGTTGGCATCCTTCATGCGGTGGAGCCATTGAAGGGGAGCGTGGTCCGAGCAGAGGGTGAATGGGCGCCCCAGCAGGTAGTACCGCAGAGCATCGACCGCCCACCGGATGGCCAGGCACTCCCTCTCCACCGTGCTGTACCTGGCCTCCCTCTCCGACAACTTGCGGCTGATGTAAAGCACTGGGCGGTCGACGCCCCGCACCCGCTGGGACAGAACGGCCCCCAGCCCCCTGCCCGACGCATCAGTCTGCAAGACAAAAGGGAGAGAGAAGTTAGGTGTGTGGAGAAGAGGCTCCCCACAGAGGGCCTGCTTTACCCTCTCAAACGACACCTGGCACTGCTCCGTCCACTGGACCGGATCTGAAGCACCCTTTCGGGTGAGGTCGGTTAAAGGGCTGGTCAGCTCCGCGAAGTTGGGGATAAATCGCCGGTAATAGCCGGCCAGCCCCAAAAACCGCCGCACCTCTTTTTTGGTCTTGGGCCTTGGGCAGGCTGCAATCGCTGCTGTCTTGTCAACCTGTGGACGCACCTGCCCGCCGCCCAAGTGGTACCCCAGATACCGTACCTCCCTCCGTCCAACTTCACACTTCTTTGGGTTGGCCGTAAGCCCCGCCTGCCTCAGTGACTCGAGCACCGCAGCCACCTGCCGCACATGCTCCGCCCAGGTGTTACTGTGGATGATGACATCATCCAGGTAGGCGGCAGCATATGCGGCATGGGGGCGCAGCACCCGGTCCATGAGGCGTTGAAAAGTGGCTGGGGCCCCAAACAACCCAAACGGAAGTGTGACAAATTGGTACAAACCGTACGGAGTAGAGAAGGCCGTTTTCTCCTTGGACTCTGGAGACAAGGGAATCTGCCAGTAGCCCTTGGTCAAATCCAGCGTCGTGAAAAAGCGAGCAGGGCCCAGGCGATCCAGGAGTTCGTCGACCCGGGGCATTGGATAGGCGTCAAACTGTGAAACATCATTCACCTTGCGATAGTCCACACAGAACCGGATAGACCCATCTTTCTTGGTTACAAGAACGATGGGGCTACACCAGGCACTGTTGGACTCTTCTATTACGCCCATCTCCAACATAGCTTTCAATTCAGCCTGAACCACTTTTCTCTTGTGTTCAGGTAGCCGATAGGGCCGCGAACGCACCGTCACCCCTGGGTGAGTCTCGATACGGTGTTGAATAAGGCTTGTGCGTCCTGGCAGGGGGGAAAACACATCAGCGTAACGCTGCTGCAACCTGGCAATGTCTGCTCCCTGGGACGGTGAGAGATGGTCTTCACAACGGAGCGGGGCAGGATTGGTCGATTTTGGTACCTCGGGCCCCAACTCATCTCTCTCTCTAATTGTCGTCACCAGGGAAACAGGCTCCGCCTCTCTCCACGCTTTAAGGAGGTTGAGGTGATAAATCTGTGTTGCCCCTCCCCTGTCAGATCGCACAAGCTCGTAATCAACGTCACCCACTCGCCGTGTGACCACAAAGGGTCCTTGCCACTTGGCGAGTAATTTGGAGTTGGAAGATGGGAGCAATACAAGCACTTTATCTCCCGGTGAAAATTGTCTCAGCCTCGATCCTCTGTTGTACAGCCGCTGCTGACGTTCCTGGGCCCGGAGCAAATTCTCACGTGATAACTGCCCTAGTGTGTGGAGTTTTGCTCTCAGGTCCAGGACGTATTGAACTTCATTCTTACTTGGGCTCGGACCGTCCTCCCAGCTTTCTTTAACCAGGTCCAGAACCCCCCGTGGTTTCCTGCCGAACAGCAGCTCAAAGGGAGAAAATCCCGTTGAGGCCTGGGGTACCTCGCGCACTGCAAACAACAGAGGATGTAGCCATTTATCCCAATTATGATTATCATCGTGCACAAACTTACGGATCATGGACTTCAAGGTCTTATTCAGGCGCTCCACGAGGCCGTCCGTCTGAGGGTGGTAGATGCTGGTTCGAATAGCCTTGATGCCCAATAACCCGTACAGTTCTCTCAGTGTTCGTGACATAAACTGGGTGCCCTGGTCAGTCAGGATCTCTTTCGGGATCCCGACTCGGGAGATAACTTGAAACAGCGCTTGCGCCACACTCTTTGCAGAGATGGTGCGCAGCGGCACTGCCTCGGGATATCGCGTTGCGTAATCCACCAGGACTAACACAAAGCGATATCCCCGTGCACTCCGGTGAAATGGCCCGATGAGGTCCATCCCAACGCGTTCAAATGGGACCTCCATCAGTGGTAGCGGGCGCAATGGCGCTCTCGGGACGGCCGGTGGGTTTACTAACTGGCATTCGGGGCAAGACGCGCACCAGCGGCGCACGTCTGCCCGAATGCCTGGCCAATAGAATCGGGCCATTATCCGGTTCAGTGTTTTATCATACCCCAGGTGTCCAGCCATCGGGTTGTAATGAGCCGCCTGGAAAACTATTTCCCGACGGCTTTTCGGGACCAACAACTGGGTTACTATATCGCCTGTCTGAGTGTCACGACTCACTCTGTATAATCTGTCCCTGCGCAAAGAAAAATGTGGATATGATAGCGCTGCGTCAGGGCGCACCATGTGACCATCAATTCGTATCACTTGGTCAAAGGCAAAGCGCAGAGTATCGTCACGAGACTGCTCGAGTGGAAAATCTTCCATGGAGTCAAACACGGGAACCTGCGGAGCCTCCGGTGGAGGCACCGCCGGCTCCCCCTCCCCGTCTGCAGCGTCGGACAACCTCGCGTCGCCGCTAAGCACAGCGCACATATCCCCTGTCCCTGTCGGTCGCGAGCGCACCCCCACACATTGCCCCACTAGTTTATCAAACCCCGGCCAATCTGTGCCCAAGATCAGAGGATGCGCCAGGCGGGAACTAACCGCAGCCTTCACACTATGTTTTTTTCCCTTATAGCGAATTTCCACCGGCACCACAGGATATCTGTGAATATCCCCATGCACACACCTGATATCCACCCATCCCGCCTCTAACAGTGCCCCGGGTCGAATCAGGTTCTGGTGGACTATAGACTGCATGCAGCCCGAGTCCACCATTGCCTGATGTGTACCCCCCTGAATCCTTACCGGAACGCTGTACGTCTCTCCCGGACCGGGGGAGGGTGCCGGGGGGCCGACAACCCGGATCACCTGCCCAACCTCCATTAGCGGACACTCGTGGCGGAAATGTCCGGGCTGCCCGCACCTCCAGCACTCCTGCCCTGCCGCTTGAGGGACCCTCTGTGGGCCAGGAGCAGCGCCCGTAGCAGCTGGACCCTGTGGTGGAAGAACAGAGGGGACGTTAGTGCGAGGGACAGGGGTGGGGCGGGTGGATGTTTCGGGAGGGGGACCGGGTACTGCCGCGGGTCTCCTGCGCGGTGCCGGCCTGGGACGGCCGGCGGACACTGGTCGCGCCTCTGCTGTCTGGCCCCGGGAGAGGACGGCCAGGTGGTCCTCCGCGAGAGCGACGGCCGTCGCCAGGTCGGCGGGGCGGTGGCAGCGCACCCATTCCAGGGTTCCCGCCGGCAGCCCCTCCACGAACTGCTCCAGGATCATCTGGTCCATTATCCGTCCCTCGCCTGCGGTCTCCCCCGGCTGCAGCCATCTGTGGGCCGCGTCCCCCAGCTGCTGGGCGTGGACGAAGGGGCGGTCGGTGGGCCCCAGCCTGGCCCCTCGGAACCTCCGCCGGTGGTCCTCCGCCGAATACCCTAGCCGGTCGAGGACAGCCCTTTTCACTGCCCGGTATTGTCCCCGAGAGGAGGCAGGCAGGCCGAGCGCCGCTGTCTGCGCGTCCCCCGCCAGCAGCGGCAGCAGGCGCACGGCCCACTCTGCCTCCGGCCACCCGCACGCCGCTGCCGTCACCTCGAATGCCTCCAGGAAGGATTGGGCGTCGTCCCCCACGGTCATCCGCTGCATCGTCACGCCGGAGAGCGGGGGACTCGGTGATGCTGTCCCCGACCGAGCTAGCATAGCCTGCAGCAGCTGCGTCTGCCCCTCGATCTGCCGCTGCAGCGCCGAGAGTTGCTGTCTGCTGGCCGCTGCCTGGTCCCGGCTCATCGCGGCGACCTCCGCCACGATCTGGGCCAGCGCTGTAACTGGCTGCACCTGCTGTGGATCAGCCATGTTCACTGTGCCGGGTTCAGTTGGGCGCCAAATGTGGCAGTCTCGCTGCCCCCGTGGGTTCCCCGGCACCGAACAGACGCACAACAAGTCCAGTCTTTTGTGTTGAACGGGTTTTCCCGTGCTTTATTTGCACACTCGCGAACACGAACACAAACACACACGTACACATACACCCGATGCCCATATGCAGCCGCCGGCTCCGCTCCGTGACTTCCTGCTCGCGGGTCCAGCCTGCTACTGTTCTTAAAGAGATGGTGAGAGTAATTAGCGCACCTGTACACACTGCTCAATTACTCTCACCTGGCGCCGCTCCCCTGAGCCCTCTCCACACCTCTCTCCCGCAGCCGATGCGCCACGCCCCCTCCACAGTGGGTAACCAAGGCATAGAGGCTTACGTTTACTGCAGTTCATTATTAATCCATATAGTTTATAGTTTGATGACAGCCTTATTCTGAGAGCCTGTCAGTGCTCACAGTGCAACCCAATAAATAACTATCACTGTAAGAATCTGCAATCACAAAAACTTTCACTGACATTGCTGAGATCTAGTTTTAGAACAGAAGACAGAAGACTTAAATAGCCTACATCTTTATTTTTAAATAAACAAATAGCATTGTACATAGAAATAGGCAGGATCAAAGTCTAATTAATTAAAAGATATTGATACATATTTTTAATCATACTCATTATATGAAACACAGCAGAGCCTATACTTCTATAACAACGCTCTAAGAATATGATAATTTATAAAATCTCTCTTTTTAATGCTATTTTTTTTTTTTTTACAAATAAAGATACAATGTGGAGTTCTGATGTGGAGGTTGCAGATTGAAAACAATTAATCACTGAATCAACTACGGTGGCTGTAGAATTTGTGGAAAATGCACAAAAAATGCAAAAAAAAAGAAAAAGAAAAAAATATGTCCAAAGCCCTACCTATAGCCATTGTTTGGTTTGTCCATCCTACGCTATCGCAGGAACATGGTGGAGCAATATGGTGGGTCATACAAAGGGAAACCCATTCCCCCATGTTGATAAAAACAGGACATTTTAAGGTAATTAAAACACGATTCTTATTTTACTTGAATTCTCTGCTCATTTATACATACTTATACATATTATATTCTAGTCTGTCCCGCTAAATCCTGCTAAATCTTACACACTGGACCTTTAAGGTTCATAAGGCACGGACATAATGTCATTTCAAGAATGAAAATGGAAAAATGCACTTGTAGGGTTAGGCATATACAGCCAATATTTTACTAGATAGGCCTATATATCCTGCCCCGAAATAGCAATTACAAAAACAAATGACACAATAGGAAATATACCTCATTTCGGTCACACAGCAAAGAATTTAGACTCAACTTTATCAAACCCACATAATATGCAGGTTGCATAATAAACCTGCAGTGATGGCTGGAATAATATATGCATGCTGCAAATGCTCTGCTCATACAGACTTTTACTGGACACTTCCAGGTAGCCCTCTGATTAACTTGAAAGTGGGTAAAATAATAGGATTTTACAGCTCGTCTATTCCCCAAATGTTAAGAGAACAAATGGATAAATTTCTGATAGTGAAATGAGTCATTTCACAGGCGTTGTCTTGACACTCTAAAAAACGGATCCACAGTTTTACTACCATAATGAAGCTGGCTACAGCGGAGCATAGTACGACTTATGTATGTGTTCATAAAAATTAAAAATTAAAAAGAAGAAGCGAAGATAGTCTTGGCGTAACCCGGGCTCTAAGGCAACATAAACTTAACTTATGATTTGTTTTGACAGGAACTTTGCTGATGATATAATGTCTGGTTTAAGTATTTGATTTTTCCCTCACATCTGGCCTTCCTGTTTTATTTTGTAGCACTCACCTGTGTCTCTGTTCCAGCTTCCTGTCTGCCCTGCCCCCTCCTCGTCTGCGTTTACCTGAGCCCTGATTGCGTCTTCCACACCTGTGTCTAATCACTCCCAGTCAGTCATAGAGATCCCTGCATATTATGGAGATCCATGCATAAAATAACTATTCATGGACTCTCAAATGAGTCCATTCGTAGATAAAATGTATTGTGGGTGTATTTTATCCACCGGAATAGGAATGGAAAAATTACGACATCAGGAATTATAATCACAAAATGAAATTTTACGATTACAATTTCTTCAGTAGGAATACGACTTCAGAAGCGTGACACTACTGTCAAAAATATGTCATCACTTCAGCATTATTCATTTAGCAGAACGACATCGATCAAAATCATGGCTGCGGATGTGCTGAAGTTTAACTGAGGACACTGGATGGTCGGTCTGCCGCATAGGCCACAGAATCTCCGCAATGGGCGTTCCTGTAGCGCAAGAGTCACCAATCTCGGTCCAGAAGAGCCGGTGTGAGTGCAGGTCTTTGTTCCAACCAAGCAGTAACACACCTCAGTCTACTAATCAACCACGAGAGCTATTGCTAAGGGCCTTCATTAGTAGAATCAGGTGTGGGAACAAAAACCTGCACCCACACTGGCCCTCCATGACCAGGATTGGTCACTCCTGCTGTAAAGTCTGTTTGGAAATCTTATCCATTAGTACAGGGGTGAGCAATCCTGGTCCTGGAGTGCCTTCAGGCCCTTCAGGACCAGGATCACCCACCCCTGCATTAGTAATATGATATAATACTTGCTAAAAGTAACGTAACATGCTACAGTGTCAGTCATTTTCTATACCTGCTTATTCCTCGCAGGGGTCAGATGGAGCCTATCCCAGGGCGTTACGGCGAGAGGCAGGGATACACCCCAGATGGTCGCCAGCCAATCATGGGGCACACACACCATTCACTCACACACTCACACCTACTGGCAATTTAGAGTCGCCAATTAACCTCAGCATGTTTTTGGACTGTGGGAGGAAGCCGGAGTACCTGGTGAAAACCCACGCAGACACAGGGAGAACATGCAAACTCCACACAGAAAGGTCCCAGACCCAGGACCAAGGAGGTCTTGAACCTGCGACCTTGTTGCTGTGAGGCAACAGCGCTAACCCCTGTTCCACCGTGTCACCCTGCTACAGTGTTAAATTATTTATTATATATTACTTTTGTAATGCATTACCCCCTTATGCTGGCTACAATCTACAAGGAGCAGCAGCTGCATGTTGTAGGTGGCTATGCATACACACACACATGCACACACACAAAAGCAACCATACACACAGGCACACACACACACACACACACACACACACACACACACACACACACACACACACACACACACACACACACACACACACACACACACACACACACACACAGTCATCTCTATTCTCACTTTCATCAGGGGAGAGAGTCTGTCTTCTCTCTGCAGCAGACTTCTCCTTCTCATCTCCCCTCTCCCCCTCTCTCTCCTCCCTCCCTCTCTCTCTCTCTCTCTTGCTTTGTTCATGCTGTGTTTGCTCTGAAGCGGCGCCACACTGGAGCATTAATGAGTGAGCTGAGAGCAACTCAACACAGATCTCCTGCCAGTTAAGGAGCAGCAGCAAACTCTTGACGGGCATCTGAGGCAACGAGACGCTGCGAGACTGATCCACAGTCAGTGTGGAGGTGGCGCCAAAAAAGCCAATGACAGCCCTGGGAAAGGCGTAGGAGAGGTCGTGAGGTGGCTTCAAAGACAAATTAGCAGCCAGCGACAGAGTGAGAAGGGGAGGGTTGCTTCAGTCGCTGCTGCCGACCTCCTCCACAGTCGCAGGCTGACCCTCGGTGCACTTTTCTTTTTGCTGAAGGCGAAGGACCTTTCCTCCCTTGGGGACTGCAGCCATGGAAGAGACGCTCACCTGCAGCCGAAGCCCTTTCTCCCAGGTGTTTGGACGCCAGGGTCAACTCATGCAAGCCAGTGAGTGTTGCATCCGCCTGAAGTAATTCAAATTATGAAAAAAAGTTTTAATTACCTTGCTTGATTCGGACTAACTTTGACTTGATGGCTTGCACCGTTTCAATGTTTTCTTGTGTATTTAATACAGATTGTCCCTCACAGACTGTCTTTAGAGTAGACTAGTCTGAAAAAAAGACTAAGGAATTTAAATCCAGCAAAGCTGACGTGCAAAATTAAGTAATTTAGGAAGGCAACATTGAAATTACGTGTCATAGATTTATAATAAATAACAATAAATAATGTTTTAATATCCTTTTCAGCTTATGGTGCAATTCATCATTCAGTTTTCTCACTAATATGTTACCCTTTTATCTTACATGATGTGCATTAATGGCATTTTTTTCTACAGTTTGTGAAATGGCTGTAAAAAATACACAATTTATTTCATACTGATTCAGTTTGCATACCTTTCCCATATGTACCTGTTTTGTATATTTCCTATGAAATGTTACGTAATACGTTGTGTCAAACTGTGAGTTATGCATCAATATTGGATCATTTTGGTGTAATGCAGTATGGCACTGAGATGTGTTAATGTTGATACACTGTGATGCTCCTTTCACGGACAAGAGACATGTCAGGTGTGAAGATGTACGCACAGTGTCAAGTCTGTGTGTGTGTGTGTGTGTGTGTGTGTGTGTGTATGTATGTGTATTTTTATGTTACATTTAAAATGGAAAAAAACAATAAATTACAAATTAAAATTCAGGACTACAGGGGTGGACACAAGAGCATGAACAACTGTAAAATCTACAATAATAATTCAAGGAGACCAGTGCAATAACCCTTTAATAGTAGTAACTGCTACCTTTATCAGGTTTAACATGTTTGATATTTGTTGAGAGAAAGAGATGTCACTCTGCTACTTTATTATAGTACCGGGCAACAAAATAACAGAATGTGATGTTGAGTCAGAACAACCTGAAAATGACCTTTGAAGTTTTTGTAGCTTTCCTCAGTTCTGGATTCAGTGAATTATCAATCAAAAATAGATTATGTTTGGTCATATTTATATGCCATTGTTATTCATCTGGAATTGTCTGTTCTTTCTTTTATTTGACATTTAAAGGGTTTTCTGGCAGAGACCCAGTTATCCTGTTCAAACTCTGATCATATGTGTGCATACGTCTGTTATTATTTGTATACAGTCTTCTGTATGTGACACTTTTCTTTGTGAATTGTAGGCTTGAGTCTTGAAGTCATGCGGCTTCAATATTCACCTCTAGTGTGTTCTGTTACAAGGTCTTAAAACAGAAAATAGCACCTTTTATGTGAGTTGTGATTTTTCACAGATTCAGATGTTGGTGCATGCACATGCATCATCCACAGAGATGGAACAGTTTTTTTTTCCCATAAATCCTATTGACACATTGGACATGTTTTAGGCTGTACCTTGATTGCATTGCATCCATTAAACTACTCAGTCAACCTCATATATGAATAGCATTCACTGTAGATTTCTTTTAATGAAATATTGTCCAACATGCATGTTTGAATATATAGTTTTTTTCTGCTTCTAGGTGAATGGTTGCTATTTGTTTTATCTTGTTGGAGTCTTTAGTCTTAATCTTTGCAATCAGAGTGACTGAGATTGAATAGATTTCTTAATTTAACCCTCTGTGGTACAATGTTGCCATATGGTAACAAGTGTGTACTGTGTGTGTGTTTAACGCCTTTTCCACAGACCTCTTCACAGGGAGGAACCTCTGCATTTTTTTGCTCCTCAAATATTGCCTAAAAATATTTTCATGACATTTTTCATCTGTGGAAAAAATATAAACTGAAGAATACGTGAATTAATTGCATTGTATTTGATAATTTAATAATAGAAAACTGTTCAAATGTGTATGTTTTCACATCCAAAAAAACCCGAATACACATTTGAATGTTAGTTGCACTATAGTAATAAACTTTGTGTATCCTTCCAACATTGCATTTCATTACAATTTTACAAGTTTTACAATTTTAAATATCATTACAATGTTATTACATTATTATATTTTACAATGTTATTACAATTACATTACATTTTTTTTTACCAATTGGCATCAGGTTGTGTGCCATGAAGAGTTAAAAGATCAAATGATTACTTACACTCATTCGGCATACCAACTATGGAAAAGATAAGACTGTTTGGAGACATGTCAAGCTTCTTTTGTGCATTTTGTTAATGGACTATAACACACTGAAAATATATTCACACTCAATCTTCAGCCCTTGTTGCACATTTATTTTACATGGCCATGGGGTATTATCATCTTCCTTCTGCCCTCGTCGAAATAAACTCAAAGACAACTTCCTGTCAAACTGTTGGACTCATTTGCCACGACTCCCCCTGCGAGGCGTGGTTATCTGTCACTGGATAGGTGAGGGCACTGCGTGTATTGAACCTAAACGCCACTCTCTGGTCGGGAATATGAAATTATTGCATGTGTTGTGGTGAATTACAGTCAATCTTGTGCTCTCTAAGTTATCTATGCTCTTTGAAGCTTCTGCTGCATGTCTGCGATTTCGGATGCACGGGAGAGGGAAAAGGGAAGGGGAGATGGAAGGAGAGAGGCGGGAGGGAAGAGGATCGGGGCAAGAATAAGAGTTGGGTGCTTTCCGCTATTTTTAGCAACAACCTTACATGCTGTTACACAGCCGCTGGAAGACTAATCCACAGTAGCGCTGGCTCGCAATATCTGAACCGTAATTATAGTGGGATTTTTTTTTTTTTTGTTATCTTTGGCTGTCACCCATCATTGGATCAGAAGTCCCTCAGCTACATGCAAAAGGCCTGCCCGGATTGCAGAGAGAAAAATCCATTACATGAGTATTGCACATGCCCAAAAGACTTGAATATTAACAACCTTCTGGTGGTACCCTGGCAGAAATAAACACTTGACAGGATTCTTTTTCTTTTTTTTCTCTCCCCGTGAAACACATTCACGTGGCACTGCCAGGTGCATAATCCTGCTACATTTCTCCTGCTGCTCCCCACTGGCGGTGTGATTTGTTCAGTGTTCAGTGTTGTGATATGTTGTCAAAAATGCTTCAGCAGCCAATGCTGCCGTTTGCTGCGGGAATGTGTCAACTCATGCCCCTGCCTTTTGAAATGGTTAACGTTCAAGGGAAAGTTCGTTTTTCACGTCTCCAACTTTTTTTTGGCGTCAAATATATTATTTTGTTTATTTAATGGTCAGAAAT
This sequence comes from Lepturacanthus savala, assembly GCA_030544235.1. Lineage (NCBI taxonomy): Eukaryota > Metazoa > Chordata > Actinopteri > Scombriformes > Trichiuridae > Lepturacanthus > Lepturacanthus savala. Next base: position 17,873,212 of record CM060480.1, read on the forward strand.
ATCTTTTTTCTTCACTCAATAATGACAAAGCAAAAACAGGATTTTATATATTTTTTTCAATTTATTCAAAAGGAAAAAAATTGAAAAATGACATTAGTACAGTAGTATTTAGATCCTTTGCTATGACATTTGAAACATAGCCTTCGGTGAGTCATATCTTTCTTGATTATCCTTGAGATGTTTCTAGATCTTGATTGGAGTCCACCTGAGGTGAATTCAATTGAGTGGACATGATTTGGAAAGACAGGAACACAGCTGACATATCAGTGCAAAAACAAAGCCATGAGGTGGAAGGAATTGCCTGCAGAGCTCGGAGACAAGATTGTCTTGAGATAAAGATCTGGCAAAGGCTGCAGACATATTAAAAAAAAATATGTGAAAGGTAAAAGCATCTCACTACTTTCTGAAGGCACTGTATGTCAGGGTTGTTGATAGCATTGATCCATAATCCTATCACTTTACCAAAACCCTGATCCTCGTCATTGCATTTGACCAAATGATCATATGTCTGATAATGTTTCTCGCTGCAAATTCTTGATAACAGTCTGAAAATAAATCTGCATATAAAATGCATTCTCAACACTAATTTGGACTAGTTTTGCTTCCTTCTGCTGTGCATATCTTTTTCAAGGTTGACTCAGATGTCATTAATGCTGCAATACACTGTTTGGAATGCCACATATCTTAAAGATCACCTGAAACAGTATATAAGTGTATTTATCGTCTGTCTGGTATGAACAGTTTATATTGAAAAGTGTCCATATCCTTTCATGCGCAAGATGAATTAGACAGTGGCTAATGTTCAACTTATATTGTATCATCTCACTTGACAAGTGGACATGATGATAGTATTGGTTGAAATTGCTCTATGCAAGATGACAGTTGTCATGTTGTTTCTTTTTTATTTAAAAATACAAAGATTTTTTTTGGGGGGGTATTTTTTTGTTGCAAATACAATTAAATTAGATCAATATGACCAGGGATGACCTTTTTATATACCTGGAGAACATTATACTGCATATTAATGACATTCTTATAATAATAATGTCGTTATAGACATTGATAATAACTCATAATGCCACTTAATCATAACCTTTTTCCAATAAGCCCACAATGAGATTATGGCTTCTAAAGACAATGTTAACACCGGGGAAGCGTATATATTTTCACTTTATCCGTCAAAGCTGGAGACGGTTTGCTTTCTTACGTACCAATTTACCCTTGACTATCCTCTTAATGCCTCAATAAACCTTTGGTAAATCCCTGTTCAGGAGAGCTGGACATGATTTGAAGTTTTAGTACGTAACCACTGCAGGCCTAGAACATATTTGGGTCTTCTTTGAAGTGACTAATTCCTTTCTGTCTTCCACTCGTGTTATAGTTCTAGCGCACTCACAGATTCCTCACACCTCCTTACCCGATGGGCTTTCTTGCAGTAAGAGATTAGCTCCATGCTCCTGGTGTTGCTAATCTTGTAGAAGGAGTCACGTTGCAAAAGGGTTGGCCGGCGTAGTGAGGGTACGCCCTCAGCAAGGTAACATACCATTTCCCTTGCAGTGAGTTTTGGATTTAGGCAGATTTTTATATATGTATATATATATATATATATATATATATATATATATATATATATATATATATATATATATATATATATATATATATATTTTTTTTTTTTTCTGTATTCCTTTGGGAAACTGTTGTCTCTACAAGATCGTTGCATCAATACTTACATTCATACTTCAAATTTAAGTGAAGAAGATACATTGTCTGATCACCAGCCATTAAATCAGGGACCTCAAGCTCAATTTAGTTCATGGGCTACAAAATTTATCCCCTCCTTTTCTATGTAAAGAAATACATTATAAATATTTGCATTTCAATTCGAAACATTTAATCATTGGATATATTTTTCTTAAAGCAGCAGGAAAGGTTATCTCCTGCCTTAGAAAACACAAATTATTTGCAGCTGATCATGTACTGCAGTGTACAGATGTCTACGTGTTTTTCAGGTCAGTTACCATTCTGGAATTGGCATTTTTGCATAATATTATACATTTTTTGATTTTTTTATATTTTGCATCAATAACCGTGTACAAATATGTGTACACATGTATAAAATGTACAAATGAACTGATGATTATTGTTACAAAAACATTTATTTCATCACTTTAGCCTATGATCAGGGTGACATGGTGGAGCAGGGGTTAGCGCTGTTGCCTCACAGCAAGACGGTCGCAGGTTCAAGACCTCCCTGCGTCTGTCACCTTTCTGTGTTGAGTTTCATGTTCTCCCCATGTCTGCATGGGTTTTCCAGACAGGAGGTTTTTAGGATAGCTTAGATTTTATGTAACGTGCAAAACATACATATATGGTGATTTTGACATATTCAGTTTTGACAAATCCCATCATAAAAGTATAATGAATATGTTTACTTTTACTATCTACCTTTTTATTTAGATTGGAACAAAGGGAAAAAATAGCCTATTGTGGAGCTGTGTCTGGCCCTAAATACTCCAGTTTCTATGCCATAATATGTATGTTGTGCCTGTATTAATATTTAAAATCTATGTGAAAACTGTTTGCTTACATCCTACCACCGGCAAAGTCTACAAAGAGCATAATGTTGTGTCTCAGAAGATTCTCCCTCTATTGTGTTTACAGACGTACAGCAGCAGGTAGGAGAGGATGTGCCGTTTTCACAGCAGCTTTTCTCTAGTATTTTCTGAATATTGTGGGATAACTTGGATGAATATTATAGTGATTGTAATATAGTGTCATTGGGAATCTGTATTCCCAAATGAATTTTCACCTCAGCCGATCTCAGGTTTGGAAATCTTTGCATCAACAGTACATTGATAACCTAAAACTATAATAAAATATCCAACCCATTGCTGGAAAACGGGAAGATTATAATAATCTAACATGAATAAATGTATTTTAAAGACATGTTAGTAAGCAGGTCATCTGTCTGCACTAGTGGGCCGATTCCATTTTGGTGAAGGTGGACCCAAACATAAATAAAGAGTTTTTTCTCACTGGAAAAGAAATCATTATAATTACACACCATCCTGTGAAACAGTAAGTCTAGACATGACTGACAGGTCAGCCACAGATGAATGCAGGCTGCTCTTCTGCACCAGTGGACCTACTCTTCCTCACATGAGTTAGACACCACAGTACTGCCGTCTGTGAAACCCAGCAGGGCATCGGTATCACATGTGAAGTACAGAGTTTAACGGTGTCCATTCAGTCACCCATGCAGAAGACCATTAAACTGCACAACAAACTATTTTATTTTTACGTACGTAGATGATGAAACTCGTCATAGACATATTCTGCACTTTGGCACTTATATTCATATTCTAGAAATCGAAATTCTGTTTTCATTTATATCACTATATATATATATATATATATATATATATATATATATATATATATATATATATATATATATTAGATTCAAAACTCCTCACAGAGGAAAATTGCTGTCAAGGCAAGTCATTTTAGTTTAAAGGTCCCACATCATGCACTTTTCTGGGTTTAATTAAAATCAATGAGGTTTTACAGTACTCTTTCAAGTGCCTCACTGGATCTCCAGAAAGCATAGGTGATTTTTAGTCTGTCTCATAAATATTCACAAACTTCTCTTTGAATTTGGATTTTCACTTGGAAGAAAATCAGTGGGTGTGATAGTGGGGGGAGGGGGCCATACTGAAAACATCAACAGGTCAAGGGAGCTACTGTATGACATCGCAAAGTCAAGAAAGTAAAAACAAGTTGTGACAGCAAAGTTTCTAAATCCACGCTGCTTGCAATTATTCATTTTTCATTATAAATCTAGACTTAATCTACAGCGGAAAAACATAAAAAGGGGCTATTAGTGGTAGGAAAAGGATAGATGGCAGACCACGGGTCTCTGAAAAAATGTACTATGCACCACCACCAACCAGTTCCTGTGCTAAGAATTGGACATCTCCAACTTTCATTAACATTCAGGTGATTGAGGACACTACAACAGGAAACTGACTAAAACCAGAATACAGGTCAGCAGGCTCTGCCTCTGCATCTCCTCCACCCTGAACCACCCTAGTATAAAATGTGTCACGTATAGGGTTTATATTATGCTGTCACACATACAGTAAGTGTCACTGGGAATACAGATGAGAATGTTTTGAACATGTCTGTGATCCTGAGGCAGGAGTCAACATTAAATATATAGGAACCAAAGAGCCAGATATAGAAAGGTGGGTTTTCTCCAGGTTCTTGAGACTCCAAATTGCCCGTAGGTATGACTGTTTGAGTGAATGGTGTATGTGCCCTATGAGAAGGTGGCAGAATAAGTGGGTATAGAAAACAACTGACTGACTGATTGTGATATTCGAATTCTGAAGAAAGTGTTATAGTAGGCTATAAAATACACCCGAGGATATTAAATGTTATTTTTGCTTTGAAGAATCATAAAGATGTCACAATTCATGCAAAATTGGGTTCCGTAACAATTCATCTTTCTCTGCTTCCAACTTTAGGCTGCTTTCACACCAACAGCAGTTGTTGCACAATCCATTTGACCCAAAATGCACTTAGTTTGCTTCTCTTTTGTTGGTGTGAAAGAATCAATCACAATCGGGTGTGCACTAAATCAAGCGGACCGAGACCTCCAAAAAGATGTGGTCTTGGTCAGCTTGACTCCGCACCAAATGGCAAGCTTTGGTGCAGTTCCTCTGGTAAAAACCCGAGATTTGGTCCAAACGGGACACTAATTATTTCATAGTCTACCTTGTGGGTCTTTGGAATAATGTTTATCGCATATGACCCAATTCGTGAAGATAGTGTGCTTCCTCTGCCTGAAATAATAGATACGAGTTAAGTTCAGGCTGCACATATGGGTCCCAAGTGGATTTATCTGCAGTTTCCATATATATATATATATATACATATATATATATATATATCCCACTTGGTACATACGTGTAGCCCAATGATTCAAAATTATCTTTCTTTTCACTTTTTGAATCTCTAATTTTGCAGATTGTTGTTCTGTCTGTTGATGGCAGATGCGATATGATAAAATAAATAGCTCTCTAGAAATCTGTCGCTGATGTAGAAAAGTAAAGTAACATAACATTTCTGCTCTCAGTTGAATACACACTTCACAAAAACCGGCACAGTCACAGAGAGCACAGCCTGACGTCAGATGTTCCCGTCCCCCTTAAAATAGAACAATAGGAGTCAGGTTCAGTGTCAGTTTAACTCTATTTGAGTGATCGTGGAGAGTTGTGCCATATTTAAAGGGAAAAACGGTTCCCCTTCTGTCTCCCTTGCACAGCAACTGTAACATCTAATCAACCTATAATCACCGAACGTTGATTATGTTCGCGGTTGTGATTGTTTCGGAACTTGTTTTGTATTCTTTGCTATTCAGATGACACGTGGTTTCCCCCCCGTTGTTTTTCTATCCTGTCGGCTGCGTTCATCTGTAGCGGCAGGTGGATGATGTATCAGCGTCAGCATGTGATTCTTCTGCCAATCACATCAATCCCGGGCTAATCCTCCACTTTCCTGCTTCTAAATCCTTACTTCAGGCATCTGTGCGCTCCCATCTACACGATCCATCTCCACCAAGCTTTACTCTGTGAGACAAGAGATCATTGATGAGTGATAAAAGCTTAGACTTTAATCCCTAACACATACAGGATTACAGGACAAGTGTTGTACATTTGAAGTAATGCCGTCCTGGCTTTGATAACATGAAATGGGAGTTTTTTTAGTACCCTTTTGTTAATTAAGAAAAAAAATCTAACAATGCAAGTTAGACATATTTTGATTACCACTAACAGTCTATAGCCTAATGACCTGGTCTTATTACAACACTTTATTTCTCAAGTTGCCTACTTTAGATGTGTTTTTGCAATGATTTCATTTTTTTTTTTTTTTTTTTAATAGGTGAAATCATTCTCACGGATAATATTGTAATAACAACCTTTATGCTAGGTAACATTAAATAAGCATAACATTCAACAATTTGATTTTGCACAAAGTCCTGTTATTGTCAACTATCCATTAGAAACTCAACATGCTCACTTAGTAATGGGCAGAAACTAGAAGTCTGTAAAAGTCTGCTTAAATTAAAAATAGAGCAGAAACCTAACAATAAAAATTATAATAGCTCACTGACAGTGTTAAGAAAGTAATTCTCTTATTTTCTAAGGATATAATAGCTCCATAGACGGATAAATTACGCACTTGAATGTTAAACATGAATTACTAGCAGAACACTCAGCAAATTATGTGTCAGCAGCAGATTATCAGACAAAGACGTAATAAAATGATGTACTATATCATCCCACCAAGGTTAGAGGAGTGTGTTTCACTGTCGTGTGTGTCTAGGCTGGAAATCTCACCTTCCACTGTAATTATCAGAGGCCCCGCTGCCGAAGGGAGTAATCTCACTCTGGCTGAGGTGTTATAGTGAGCTGACTATTTTTTTGGGTCGGCCCAGTCTGAACAGTTGAGTAGTCACTGTTCCTGCATATATATATATATATATATATATATATATATATATATATATATATATATATATATATATACGTGCTGTTTTTTCTCAAGATGTCATGGCAACTCACGGCTGTATCCCTCCCACAGATGAAACAGTATTGACAAATCTCTACTGGGGGGCATGTTTCTACTGTCAAACTGTCGTTCATCATCAACTGCTAGTGCATCCTCGATAATACTTCCATTAGGTACCCTCATAGCCACCCTTATAGAAATAATATACCAAATACCAAGTGTATTTGAGGAAGGTTCATCACAGTCTGGTATATGTCATTGATTAATAACTTTGACAAAGTTGCAATTTTACTTTTCAGAATTTTTAAATTTCCCCCATTAAGCTTCCTTGACATTAACTTTAAATAGAAGACAAAAAAGCTGTCCCATGTATGCAAGAATCTCAGTACGAATAAAGCTGCAAGCAGAGATGAACGGACCCGCTACCTCGTCTGACCAATAAGGGCGTTTTTATTGCAAGTTGGTGGATGCATTGAAACCTGGACTCTCATCTTGTATATCATGTGTAAACCAACCTTGTAAATTTCATGTAAATCAGATGTTTGCCACATCACGCTAACTTCCTGTTGCCACACACACACACATGCGCACACACATACACACGCATTTAAGAGACATTTAACCACCTCTGGGAAACCACATCCAATTTCTGCTACTCTCTTTATATCACCCTTTAGAGCAGCAACAGATACGATTTTGTAGAGTTTAATGAGCTCTGCAGAGTTGAGAGTTGCACTTGCTTCTCTCTGTTTTATAGCTATAGAGTCCTCAGGGTTCGGTTCCAATGAACGAATGAAGCATGATTCTCACTCTTTGCATTACCTCTGTCGCTTTATCATCAGAATGTAAGTCTTGCCAGCAGGAGGCACTATGACTGTGAGGCAGTATTAGGCTGGCATGTTGCTGGATATCATTCGTAGTCTACCACCATGTGAGTTTCAGGATGATGCATGAGCAATTTGGAGCAGATAGTATGCAGAAATTTTAGCCACGCCCTTCAGTGAAAAGTCACAGCTTGGATAACTTTTCATCTTTAGATGGCACAGAAACAACTTGAAGTCATTTGGATCAATTATTTTCCAATCCATTTTGTTTCTCTATTTTCTCTAAATATTTGCATCGCATATGTTGTGAGAAGCGACAGCGTTTTCTGAGTTTGCACGTGTCTTTTCTATTTATTTGTGTTTTGGTGTTTGAGAAAGCTAAATCTCATTTAATTGAACACAGGTCCAAAGAAGCTGTTTAATTGATTGGTTAAGTTCCCTTGATGAAAAGCAATGTTTCAGTTTCAACTTACACACTAAACCCTGACAGAGGACTGTCATTATACACATAATCCCTCTTGTTTATGTTTTGGCAGCAACTTCCAACCCCCACAGGCAAATCAGCGGGGATGACAGTGAAAGGAAATGGTCTTGTCAAGTGTGATTCATGGCCCCTTCCCTTCTCATCCCTTCCCTACCCCCCACCATCCCCTGGTATCAGTATGCAGACTTTTAGAGTTTTTGTAGCTAGAGAAGCTGTTTTACAGAGGCACAGTGCAGCGATGTCTGCATGCATTAGAGACAGCTTTGTATTCACAGAATAGTTTTCAGTGACCGGCACATTTGTCAATGAAGATATTCCTATGAATATTAAAGAGGCCCTGTTTAGCCACTTCTCTAGTTTAATAATTTAATTTTCATGGTATATTCATAAAAAATGAGTATACTTTTATGGTCCAAAAGTATCTAGACCTGTGTATTTAGACCTGTGGAGGCAACTCACTCACTCACTCACTCACTCACTCACTCACTCACTCACTCACTCACTCACTCACTCACTCACTCACTCACTCACTCACTCACTCACTCACTCACTCACTCACTCACTCACTCACTCACTCACTCACTCACTCACTCACTCACTCACTCACTCACTGTTTCAGCCCATCACACCCACTCTTGACTCTCGTGACATCCACAACAGGAGCCATTTCTTGGGTTCAGCCAGGTTTCGGCAACATTATAGAAGAGGCCACACCAAAACAGAATGAGTGGGTTGTCTTATTGTTCTGTGTGTGTTTGCATGATATTTAAACACAAGCACTGAAAAAGTGATTTTTTCATAACACAGCTCCTTTAAAAGAGGGGCCGTAAAATGACAGATCGAGAGATGTGTGGGAAAGAGTTGTTCATCTGTTTTATCTAAAAGACATAAAAAATCTTTAGGGCCACTTTAAAGTCAGGCTGATGCTCCCTTGCTTTCATTTAGCATAATGTCTTCGCTAATGCACTCAGCATTAGCTGTTCATCCGTGAGGTAAGAGAAAGTGCGTAATATAGAGAGATCGCGAAATCATTTCACAGCAAGAGCACATTGTCTCTGAAGTTCACGCAACGATGCAGAGAAAACGAGAGCGCCGAAATAAAACAAAGCTTCACTCCTTATGGATGTGGGGATGTTTCACGGATTGCATGGAAGTTCAACTTTTAGCTCGGGATAAGAGGTGTTTATCTTGGGATCCGCATTTTATTCGGATCTGAAAGATTCTACAAACAAATGAAAAAGTCTGTTATGACACCAAACACGGGGAAAGAGTTCAGTCTCTAGATGCTTGGCCCAGATCCAGACTATGACAGTATTTACGCAGACAGTTCTTGTAGTTCAGAGATGTGCTTGTGAACAGACCACCCGCTATCTAAGAATGTTCTCAAGGCATAAACGCGAGGCCATTATAAGTGGACATAACATTTAATCTCATCTAGACTTTGGCAGCGGGGTCTATGCACTGATTCCTTCCTGTTTGTGCAGAGCTTTGTGTTGGCTGTGATCAAAATCAACCAGACACTATAAAGCATTAGGCATGAAGCTTTTCCTTTCAACTCAAAAACCATGAGCTTACATTGTTTATGAGGCTCGGTTATTGGAAGATGAAGTTAAAGCGCAAATAACATTAGTTCAATTATGTTTCAACAGACATCAGATAGTGTTTGTATTATTCTATTTCTCATGCCGAAAATTGAGCAAATGCGCAAGATAGTGCGTCATCCGTTCAACAATTGAGGATGTTGTTACAACTGCGGCAGGAAAAACCCTCGAATGAGGACAGGGAGGAGGAGAGAGCTTCAGTCATGTAAAAGCTCAGCAAAAAACAGAAGGAGAAAAATCAAGAGGGGATGCATTTGATGCTGGAGGGCAGAAATAGGCAGATATGGTGAGCCAAGCTCGGATTTTTCTATCACGGGCGACCATTATAGACACAAAAAAAAAACATACACGCAGTGCACATTTAACCACCTCTAGGAAATCACATCCAATTTCTGCTTCTCTCACTCTCTCTCTCTTTATGCTGCCCTTTTACAGCAGTAACAGATTTAGATTTAGTGGAGTTTTAATGAGCTCTGCAGAGATGAGAGTTGCACTTGCTCCTCTCTGCATCATAGCTCCAGGACCCTCAGGGTTCGGTTCCGCCAAACGAATGAAGCGTGGTCCTCGTTGTGTGCACCACCACTGTCGCTTTATCGTCAGCAAGCGAGTGTTGTATTGGGACTGTAGGTGGGAAGCTGATGACATTAAGCGAGTTTGTGAACACACTTGTAAACTCACATAATGTGTTAGCCTCCTATGAGCAACCTGTTTATGACGTAGCCCACAGTCAGGCAGTTGATATTACATCATCATCGTGTAATAAATAAGAATTTTCTTAATATAATAAAATGTAATCATTTTACAGTTCTAACCTTTACCCTCTAAGTCATTATATTCATGTTACTGAGTATTATTTATCAAAAATCTCATTGTATGAATATTTTGTGAAAGCACCACTAGTCATCCCTATAACATCTTTTCGATATCCATTTCAAGATAGTTGGTGCAAAATATCCATTTTGTCTATATCACGATGCCCTATACTGTGTCCCAAATTACTTCTTACAATACACTTCTTTGCAGTGCACTCCAAATCAGTCACTGACTTGTGCAGTGCACTGAATTTGAGACAGTAGTACTGTCCCATATCAAGCACTGCTGCTGCACACTTACCGACAGCTTTTCCTTCTTCTTCTACTACTTTTTAAAGACAACAACTGACCATTGGATCCCTGATCGCCTTCACTTGACATCCAATCAAAATGAGCATTGTGTTTTACTATTTTTGTGTTTTTTTTCTGGTACAATGAGTGTTTTTTGAGAAATTTACACTGGTATTAACTTTATTTGCCTCCATTGTTGTTGTTTCTGCCACTAAGTACCGTCTACTATCTTCTGCTACGTAACAATGTAAGTTCTGCTATGTCACTAAGATGCAAGTGTGCAAAGTATCCAACATTTTCGCAAACTGCATAGTGTGAAAGCACTTATGTACTAAAAATATTAAGTGTAAGTTTGCAAGTTTGCGATTTGGGACACAGAACTACTGTGTCTATGACCTGTTGTCTATTCCTGGAGGATCGATTTAGGATTAGGTGATACAATCCCCTAGTCCTTAAAGCTGCAATGTGAAACACACAATGCTGATTAAGCCTATCACCACCAGGTAAATCTGTCTTTATTTCACAGTAGACTGAGTTGTTTAATCTTGTGTCTGTGGAGACTCCCTGCTTGCCGAAATCATTGTATGATGCTATGAGAAATTACTCAAAAACCAAATCTTTTTTTTTTCTTTGTCATTTGTGCATTAGAGCACAAGATTGTTAGATGGTTTGGATTAGGTTTACTGGCTCGCAAATTTCGTTCCTTAACAATCATTTTGGATTCATGCATCACCTTGGATGACAACACATTTTCCAGCCTGCATTCATGCACACTGTATGTTTATGATTAATTCCCTGTACTAGTGGTCTGTGAAATTATCCTATTTCAATCTCACTACAAACACACAAATCTATTTTTAGGTAATCAGATCACATACATCTGATATTTATCAGTAATAAAATCACTTAAGACACTCTAATAACTTTAAGATAATATGCTGAAAACACCTTTACAGCAAAGTTTCCCTCATGAGACATAACTGTCTTACAACATCACATTCCGAATCCTATTAGATCATTTTTTTCACATTAACAGGCATTTACATAACATCATCCCACTGGTTTGATTGATTTGCATCTGTGTTTCAGTGAGATTAAACTGAGTTGGAGTGCTGTGAACAACATTATAGGCATTAGGATTAGCAAACAGCCAATGCTGTGGTGTCCTATTATTATCATTAGAGGGCAGTGTTGTATAGCACTACTCTGAAGCCAGACTGCTACTTTTTGACTGTGGTAATTCATTTGATGCTGCATTTCTATTAGATAAAATCTATGCTGTAAGATTAAAAGGATATTTAATACCACCACATTTTCACTAGTAATGGTATTGATTTAGATATTCTAAAATGCCATGTCACATTATATGCTACAGTTTTAATATGAGAATATGAACATGTGTGTTTAAACCAAAACAAACTGTAACAAACATGCACTTCTTCATTCCTGAGCGTGTCTTTGACTTTAAGAGTTTACTGTTGCCTGAAAAAACTTTATCATCAAAATGTTATGATGCCATTAACACATTATACATTTCACAAGTTTGATCTTTACAGCTTCTCTGGCCCATCTGTTCTGTTTGCCAGATGTTTCGTAAGTGCATCATTTTTAAACTGTGCTTAATGGTGCACAGATTAAACCATATGCCAGGTTTGCAGTTAAACACTGAAGGATTTGTTTCACCAATATAAACACAAAAAGAAGAAAACTCTCTCCCATTATGTAGCTGTTGAGTACATTGATGCGAACCCCTCCGGAAAATTGTATATTACAAACACAATAGACCACCAAGCCACATGCACTATCAATACCCCATGCCCTTTTTCTAATAAAAGTTTTAATAGTTTATTCCATACTGACTATCAATGTGTAAAATAGTTGCTTTCATTGCTGCTTGCTGAATTGATTACAGTTTTTTACAGTCTCTATAAAGTGTTTTCCAATACACTTTTCCTTAACTAATAGACCTACAACACACATGAATTGGACAAAATTGGACAAACAGTTTATTTTCAAACTCAAAATCACACAGCGTAAACTAAAAGAAAAAAAACAACATAAAATAAAAGGATTCACTAAGACAATACACTAGGTCTAACAAGACACTGAAAATGTGCCTTGAATTAAATAATATTTCCAAACCACTACCATATATTCTCTTCCAATGAGATTTAGTCAATTACAGCACAATATCATACAAAAACTGTTACTAGCAGCAGATGGAATAATGCAAAGAGAATAATTAAGGATCCTAATCACCTGGGTAGCAGACATTTCTTCTTGCTGCTGTCAGGAAGAGAGTACCGGATAGACCACTGAGTGGCTCAGGAAGAGCTTCTATCCTCAGACCACTAGGATCCTGAATGAGGTCACTACCTAAAACACCCCCCATCCCCCTGCCAATAAACAGCCATTGTTTTGCTCTTGGTTATTGTTATTATTATTAAGGCATGGCTGTGGATGAGGTGGTAGAGCTGTAGAGCGGTTTCCAAATGTGAAGATTTACTGCTTTTCTCTTATTTTATATCATTAGAAACTGGATGTCTTTGGGTTCTGGACTGTTGGTCACCTTCAAGATACAATTTCACAATAATTTCTCAACATTTTGCCAAGATTTCATTGTGTTGCAAACAATGCCCCCGTTATCTTGACTTTAGCCTGACTACTCTACATTATCTAATTAGATTTGTTCTTTTAAACATTTTTCATCAGTTGTGATCTTATTTCCCCTGGCAATGTCCCTTCTAAACCTGATTGGATGCAGCTGTGGCCTCCTCTCCTCATGTGTTGTACTGTTCCTACTGTCGCACTGTGCTGTAAGGCCCTTTGAGATATGTGTGTGTGCGTGTGTATATAAATATATATATTCACAGCGTTTCACTTTTTCCACATTTTGTTATGTTACAGCCTTATTCCAAAATGGATTCAATTCATTTTTTACCTCAAATTTTCCTTTGCATCTATTGTAACCAAACTTCTCCAGTTTCATCTTTCTTTTTTCCTTTATTCCTCTGCCTCTCTTTCATCAGTTTTTGGATTAGCTGAAGGCAAGCATGAGGTAGAATCTATTTCAGTTCACTCATGAAGACAGAGAATAACAATCCCTGTTGTTTGGTGCATTTTGCATTGTTATCCTTGGAAACTGTGTCACTGGTGTAACAGTGATATATTGTTTTACTTTCTGCACACACAGAATATGTGATTGAAAGTAACCAAGTTATGGTTGTTAAATGTTTAATGTAGCCAACATCAGTTATAGCCTTTAAAAAATGCTCTAATATTGTATACTGCAATGGCTTCCAGTAGAACATATTGTATTATTTAATGAAATCAATAATTAAGTCAATAGATATTTGGTTTATTCTTGAGAGAATTGACACATGCAATAAAAAGACCTAGATAATTTTCCTACACATATAATACATGATAAAGTGAATATGAACCTAATTTAATAACCTATTCATTTACTACATAGCAGATCAGGACACCTCAGGACACAACTCAACTCTGTTTTTTAAACTGGTCAATCTTTTGGTTCTGAAATGATGTGGGATGCTTCCAATCTATTTACACTGAACAAAAATATAAACATGAGTTTAAATGAAAGATCTAAGACTTGTTTCATGCACACAAATTATTATTTCTCTCAAATTAGTGAGAGTAATTGCCAAGATAATCAATTCACGACAGGTATGCCACATTAAGAATAAACAGCACAATTATTGAAAAAAAGCGAACACAATGCCGCACATGTTGTACGCTTTGAGGGACCGGCAATAGGTAATTGGCAAACTGAGTGCAGGAACGTCCATTAGGGCTTAATTGAATGTACAGTATATTTCACTGCAATAAGCCACCTCGGACATCATTTCCTATAATGTGGCGGAACATCCAACCGGCCTCACAACTGCAGGGATGTTTAACCAAACCCTGAAACTCCACATCCAGCATCTTCACCTGTGAGGTAGTTTGAGAACAGATGTTGCAACAGTTGGATTGCACAATGGAAGAATCTCTGCATGAGCTCAGTAGACAGATCATTGTGGGAACTTACTCAAGTGGGCAAATGCTTAAGTTTGATGTCATCTGGCACTTTGGAGAAGTGATTATTTCACAGACGACTCATGGTTTTCATAGTAGTGGACAGACGACAGATGGGCAAGCAGATGCAACGATGTGAAACGAGTGCCCCGTGGTGCCCACCACGAGTTATGCTATAGGCAGGAATAAAATATGGCCATATGAACATCAGCACATTTTATTGATGGCAGTTTGAATGTGGATTGAGAATTGGAGATGTGGAGAAGATACCTTGACAAGATCCTGAAGCCCATTGTAATAACGTTCATCCAGTGTCATGTTGCAGCATGATAATGCATGATACCATGTTGCAAGTATCTGCATGTGTTTCCCTATATCACCCCCTGAATCCCAATACCCCTAAAATTTGAGATTTTTTTTTTTTATTGCATGGCCTTTTTAGTAAGTTAGAAATGTGTCAAAAACATAATATTTTAATAACAAAAAAGCAGCTTGTCAATTTCAAGAACATTTTCGTATTTTAAAGTGTATTTTTACTCATGGAATTGTGTAATATCATACAGACAAGAAGGAAAAAGGCAGAGACAAACACTGAAAAGGTCAATTCCTCTTAATATCCTTTACATGATGCTTGATTATTAGATGTTTTTCTTTCATAAATGTGGGATTGAAATTGCAATAAAATGTGCAAAATAGTAAAGGGGCCGGTCTGTCCTGGTCTCTGGGTGCTCTGCACCCCTCAACCTCTGATCCTAGAATAGCCCCCGAGTGTCTGTACACAATTCCCGGAAGCTGCAAGCATACCAGTTCTTGCATAGCCTGCGCACTCACCAGACATGTCTCCCATTATGCATGTCTTATTTTGGATGTGAAAGGGAGAAATGCTCAATAACACGGATCTCAACAAATTCATAAACTTTGAGAGAAATAAGCCTTTATTGGGCAGAAAAAATGGTATCATTTGATGGTCTACATATATGTAAGCAAAATATTTTTATTGACTTCAGTGCATATTGTATGAAATAAGATGCCTTTATGATCGTTGTCTATGAATTTGAAATGTTTAAACTGCAGAGTTAGCGTCCATGACTCTAGAGGAATACTGTTGATATTTTGAACACAAACACAAACAGGGAACACTTTTTAAATGCACAGATATATAATATAATAACACTTCCTGGATGCACCTGAATGGTTGGACTTTGCTCCTGGATTTAAAAACAGACTAGCTGACATTTTTTTGACAAATTAAGATATAACAGTTTAATATTTAACAGAAAAGTGTTTCTGATAGCAGAGCTACACATGGCTACACACACTCCTCCCCACTCGCTGTGCATTGTGCACAAGCCTGAACACTACCTGCTGCTGATTGGCAGGAGTATTGTTGTTTTCTTGATGCGAGCCAAAAATGTATTGAATCAGAATTGTTCAAGTCCACACGATATGCAGGCAGGACATTTCTGCAGCACAACAGTATTTCATTTAAAAAGGCATTTGGACACACATCTCCCACTTTAGACAGATATTCTGTTGTGCCTCCTGTGATTTGAGAACTGCAGTATGATTTTGATTAATTGTTGCGTTAATTGCCCTAATATCAATAGGTAAAAAAATTATCATTATCACAGGTTTTGCTTCACCAGGCCTTGTATATTCAGTATTTGCCCAGGAGAGGGCACTATAGGTCAGCAACTGAACTAACGCCGTTCAGAGCTCAAGTGAGGGACTGAAAAGTCTTCATACATAATAATTGTATCTCTGCACCACTTCAGTGAAAAAATATGCCATTTGCTTTTTATATCGACCGATATAACTGAAAACGAGGAAAAGAACAACGGTTCACTCACCATCCACTGAAGTGTTAGAATTGTATTTAGTGTCATGTGAACTCAGGCGACAAACAGCATATAACCCACTCACGTATTCAAACATGTGACGTCTGTTTGACTCTCACCTCAAGGGGACACGGTTTTCCTCTCCAGTCGCCTCATTCCCTCCTTAACTCTGCCGCCTTCAGTGCTGTCTTGTCAAATTTCCTACTCAGAGCTTGTTTGCTCGGAGATGTCAGCCACGGTGAAAGAATTTCTCGGTTATGTAACCCGTTAATCTATGCTCTCTCTTTTTTTTTTTTTTTTTTTGCGTGGGCTTTTGTGTGTGAAAGAGGCTTTATATTTGCATTTCGAAAAAAAACAAACAAACAAAAAAAAAACTACTCATTTCTTGACCTAAATTCATCCGACTCTATATGGATTCAGTAGGTTGGATCTTATTTATTTAGCAGAAATGTGGTTGTACCTGATTCCGCTATACCACAGTCTTGTGTGTTAATGTGTTTTAATGGATCGGTGTGCATGAGACGACCCTTGGACAGGAGGTCGGCTCTCGATCACCTCTGGCTCCTGCTATGGCTGACGAAGCTGTAAATTAGAGATTTTGGAAAAGTTTAAATGCTCAAAAGATGGATAATGAGGCATCAGAGGTTAATACAGCAGCTCATGAAAAATACAAAAGATACTTATGCTAAAAAGGCACAAAAATATGGAAATTCCTTTTTTTCCCCCCTCTAAGCTCTTTAATTTATCCAGCATTTCCACCACGTGGGTGGCCTCAGAAATAGTTGTGGTGACCTTTCAAAGACTAAGGGGGATTAATGGTAAGTGGAAGAGGGTTGAGGAAGTGTGTGTGTGTCTGTCTGTGTATGTGTGTATGTGAGAAGGAGGAAATACAGTAGGGCTGGCTAGTTTGTTTTAATGTGGGAGCTTAGCTGGAGAGGAAACCTGGAAGGAGAAGTTTGCCAGGGACACACAAGGGCAAGAACAGGGAAACAAAAACAGGATGACTCTCAGGCCGACATGGAACATTCTGAACCAGAAAGGGCGTCGACAGCGAAAGTCAGTGACAGCGTGACAGTAGGAAACCATATTCTTTCACTCTCTTATCTCTGTTGTTCCTGCCCGGCGAGCTGTTGGCACCTCATCCACATAGAGGGAAGAAATATGTTTTTGTGCCTGCGATGGCGCTGGTGTTGAATGCAGTTTAGAGTAGGATACACTCTGTGAGGACATATAAAAAACATCATTTTTTTTTTATTGCCTTTTGCAATGCTGTTTTTCCTGGACAATAAGGAGGATTCTCAGTACAGTTTAACTTTGATTCACCAGACTAACATTCCTAATCCCCAAGTCAAAATCCAAATTGATGAAATGCTCTGCATGATCGGGGCCTACTGGCGTGACCTTTATATTTGTGTCTCCCTCTAGCTGTGCAGTCTCTGAACAGCCTGAACGACCAGATTGCAAACTTCATGGTGACCGGACCCAAGCCCCTGGAACAGGAGGAGCAGGCTTTTATTCCCCCTGAGAAGGAGACGCTGCAGAAGTCCATGACCCTGATGAGGCACCTCCTGGTAGACGCTCAGGTACACAGCAAGAATAAATTTGTTAGATCACAAGACCACAGGTGGGGCCAGAAAAAGAGAGTAGCATCTCTCATAAAATAATCAATCAGCTCTCCGGGTCTTGGTTACCTTTTATTTTCTTTAAACAATATTATATTGGGGGTGACACGGTGGGGCAGGGGTTAGCGCTGTTGCCTCACAGCAAGAAGGTCGCAGGTTCAGGACCTCCTTGGTCCTGGGTCTGGGACCTTTCTGTGTAGAGTTTGCATGTTCTCCCTGTGTCTGCGTGGGTTTTCACCGGGTACTCCGGCTTCCTCCCACAGTCCAAAAACATGCTGAAGTTAATTGGTGACTCTAAATTGCCCTTAGGTGTGAGTGTGTGAGTGAATGGTGTGTGTGCCCCACGATTGGCTGGCGACCATCTGGGGTGTATCCCTGCCTCTCGCCGTAACGCGCTGGGATAGGCTCCAGCAGACCCCTGCGACCCTAATGAGGAATAAGCAGGTATAGAAAATGACTGACTGACAATATTATATTGGTTTACAATAGAGCTGGAGTTATACATTTTGACATATGCCAGGCTTGTCACACCAGCATTTATAAAAGCCAAATTTCTACTAAACTCTATTAATTTTCAGGTGGTAAAGTAAATTGATGAATGCAGTGCTTTTGCATAGTTAAACTCTGGGAAACATTGATATGAAAACTTTCACTGTTGATCGAATGCAAGAAGAAAGCTGAAAGCTTTCTCCTAGCTCTGTAGCAGCAGGAAGTCAATATATCAGTGTGCCTTCAGCACCACTTATGTCACAAGAATGCATTAATACAGTTTGTCACTTTCTGGCCTGATTGTGGCACTTAACACTAATGTAATTCATAAAGACACATTAGGTGGCCTAGACATTGATCCTTTAAACCCCAGAAACAGAAAACCTGCTGGGCACACAGGTCATGGGAGGCCACAGATGTAACAACCTAAGAGTTAAGACCATAGCATAAATCGAAGCGTATGCTAATAATAATCCAAAAAAAGGTCAAATAGGTAAGCCCAGGATTTTTTGTTAGCCAAAAAATGAGGCAATAGAAGTTTGTTTTGTTTACTAGTAACATAACTTTTTCATTTTACACCAGTTTTACCGCTGTAATCAAACCTTGGTCTTTCTTCCGCTTGGTGACCAACATGAGGCTATGGTTGCGCAGTGGCGGGGAATATACTCATAGAATCAAAATGATTGACTAATAATGCACCAGTTACATAAAAGCATTACCATACAGAATTATTTTCTCTATAGTTTCCAGAGAGAGGTTAAAACCACCGTTATGGGCTTCAATAATTCAAGTCATATATCAAGATCATCATAAATCAACACAAAAAATTTGCTCCTCCTAGCTTTGAAGGCTTTTTGTATTTCGGGCTTGGACCAGTCTAATTTCTGACATTTTATAAACCAAATAAAAAAGAAGTGAAGCATAAATCATTTTAAATAATCATTCGTTGCAGACCTATGCACTGTGCAGTTTGATTATTACTGATGTGAGATGAGACACCTTTAATTCACCCTGTAAATTTCTGGATAATGTAATTTGAGGGACAAAGGTCAAAAAAGTTAAATTTGAGAACTCTCTACGGAGGTTTGTGCTGCCATGGCAGACTTGTAGAGTAGAAGTACACTTTATGCTTAATTTCCTTGATACTTGGTAATACTACTGTAATTGTTGTTGTCTGTCTGTATATCTGCCTGTATGTTTCTATGTTCAGAGTTGCATGGCACACTGTTACTCTAATTACCTTTGAACTCTATCAAAACACTGTCCAAGGGTCTGGTATAAGTTTCCTCACAAAATCCCCAACCAAAAAACCACCTTGGCACCGATTTTTTGCAAAATCTGCATTTCATGGTTTACCATGGGTTAGCATGGCTCAGTATACCATATGCTGTCAACCACATCCAGTTGGTAGCAGTAATACACCTTTATGCTGGTTTGCCAACCACCATAAATCACTGTAGAAGAAGAAGCATCAATTCAAAGTCCATGGCTGCATCCCAAAGGGGCCACTACTGCTTATTTAGTAGGCAAAAATATGGAAACCAATATCTAGAATGTCTGAATACCTTAGCAGACCTTCAACAGGTAAGTGAACTGTAGCTGGAGGGTTTTCTACATCCGGGCACATTTTGCGGTGTGCAAGCAAACCACATTACGCTGTCCCAGAAGTCACTAGGAGGGCAAGATGGCAGTGATGCAGTACGTTTGAATTGTGCCTTCTACTGGGTAACTTCCTACATTGAGGCTAGAATGCATTGCAGGTCTCTGATGGATCTGCCTCTTCTGTTTAGCAGCCTCCTCTTCAGCTTCTTTTTAAAGTGTACCGACAACAACTGCAACCAGCACCTGTTCCACTTTTGATGTTTTGTTTTGTGCAATATTCTAATGGTTTACATAGATTGTTTGTTTCCCCTGTTCGTTATTCTACCAACGTCCACACCAACATCCTCCACCATGTTTTTTCCCCACCATTAACGTTTTGAATGTAGCAGCTCTTCGAAATACAGAAAAGTATTCATCTCTCAGAATGTTGAGATTAAAGTCAGAATTCTGATTTATTTTATAACGTATATAGTATAATGTGAGCTGTGTTAGCAGAGCTGATAGCTTGTTGGTTACAGTTTGCTATCTTACTTTTCACCTACAGACACATCGCAACACAGGGTGAAATGTAGCTAGCAGCCTTGCTATAGCTAGCATCATATGAGACTCCAGGCTCTAAAAGTTACTGCCCTAAAATGAGATATGGGTTCCTTCATACATGTGCAAAGCATAAAAAACTATGCTTACCAGCCATATATTTTTTTGTCCATCTGTGATTGTTTTCTTCGATATTGTGTATTTTTCAATAAAAAAAATAATGAAGAGAGAATCTAAATTCTCTGAAAAACCTGCTTAGGCTGTGTAAATTTTGCTCCAGAGCACGACGCCTCTGGTTCACTGTTGAGCAGGTGAAACCTGAAATTACACATCTGAAGCAGGTTTTTGAGGAGAAAATGAAAAAAATGAGGTGGATGTGGGATAAAACGCAATATTGAAGTAAACAAACAGCCCGTAGGGATGGATAACAACCGTGGCTTTAAGGTAAGTACTGTTTTCTTTATTTTATTTTTTATTTTCAGAGGCGTCCAAAGATTGCTTTGTTCTTATGATCAGCTTTAACATGGGGCCTCAGATAAAAATAAAACATTTACTATGAGTAATAAGGATGGAACAACAAGGTTACACTTCCCTCAGTGCAAATGACACATCCACTAAAGTGAACATATAGTGTTGTAAATCCTTATGGTTAATTTATTCCTCCTTGCTACCCCCACCCCCTCCTTTGACTGAATCACCCTCCAAGTCCCCTTTAATATTGAGTGATGACCCCATTGTCCTCAAAAATAATTTTCCCAGGGCATCAATCACCCAGCTATGCATACTGTGAGAATTGATGTTTGTCATCTGCTACGGTGACACATTTTGATATTAAACGAATTTGCTGAACCACCATTAATGCGTCATATAGACGATGGAGGACATGACATTATCAACATCCTTTCTATACATCTGTTCTCTCTTTTACGTTTGTTCTTGCTGGTAATTTCATGTAACCTTTGTGAGAGAAGAGGAGGAACATGAGAGGCTGGATTACAAGTTCCAATTATTGTAGTGGAGGAAGGATGCAGCCAAATAAAGAAGCAATGTCAAGAGAGTGATTGTGCTGTTTTTTTATTTAATACACATATTCCAGTTTTGTTAATTTGTTACAGTGCAATTTATATCCCCAAATTATCCAAATTAACAAAACATGAGCTGCAACCTGAATAAAAATGCTCATATCCTGTACAAGGTGTCTTTAACTTTCTAGTTGCATTTGGCCTTTATACTTTTATACAAAAGACTTTCCAATGAAACAGTTTACTACACAGATCCACACAAAGTGCACCTACTTATCATTTCTTTTCCTCTGATTCTATCCCATTTTTTTCTTTTGAGTCTAAAAAGCCGGTTTAATACTCAAAGCCAAAGGGAAAATCCACTTAACGCCAGGACAAGAGACACGCTGAGACTACTGAGTGACTGGTGACTGACATTGAGCGTGCCTTTTTCCTTCTTTTTTTTCACTTTATCACTTCATCTCTCATTCTCCCTCCATGAGACAGGTGAGCCATCTTTCTTTTTACAACACGGAGCAGCAGAGACGGCTGGTTAGTTTAAGTTGCAGTCAGGCACTTCTCATTCTGTCAGAACGCTTCTGAACATTTTTCTTTTTGATTTTTAGCCACGCCAAAGTAAGTAAGTAAAACGTCACAAAGTGAGGTGTCTATCAGTGAGGATCGTTGTCCTCAGAGAAAGAAGCTCAATGCAGTAAAAAGAGTCTGAACAGTCCAAACATTTCAGGCTTAATTAATCAGACCCAATCATGTATAAAATGGAAATGCTAAGATCAGAAAAGACAAAATATTGAATGGAAAAAGAATCTAGACATGTCACAAACCTTAACCATTTATGCATAAAATTATATCACTGTGACTAACACTTACTACTCAAACAAATATGCCCATAAACAAAGAACTATTTATCCTAGGTACAAAATGATTTTTGATTTTTATATATATATATATATATATATATATTTTATTTTGAGTAGCAAATAACAGTCATTGACTTTGGCAACTGTTGTTCCCAGGCACTTAAATGGGTTACATAAATACCAAAATGACTTCTGCAACTATAGTTGCCGGTGGGCTCCAGCCTCTTGAACCCTGGGCAATCAAAAGTTAATTCATAGAAGTATTTGATATTTTTGTCACACGTTATGATTTTTTGTTCTTCCTGTCATGCCTACAAATTCATTTATAACCCTTTATGTTGTAACTACATATGTAATACTAATGTAAGCGCTTTTTTGTGTAAATTTAAACTACAGCTATGACTGATATCCTGGCTGTGGTCAAATAAAACTGGTTTCGCTTTGATTTGGAAAACATTCATCACATTTCCCGTTCACCTTTCTCAACCGCATGCCCTGTCATTATAACATTGCGTTTTCAGCAAGCCCTATACTATTGTCCTGCAATGGACATGCTCCTTTTCCTCCAAAGGCCCATCTGGTGTGTATCCTGCAGTCAAGCTGGGAGGAGATTGGCTGCCTTTTGCCACCGACCCTCCCTCTCTGTCCCCTGCTGTATCCGGCTGTGACTACATTAGCGGAGCTGTCACTCATCAGCGGAAGAGATTGGGGGGGTGTAGAAAGGGAGAGTTTGTGTATAGGAGGATGTGGACACA
This sequence comes from Lepturacanthus savala, assembly GCA_030544235.1. NCBI lineage: Eukaryota > Metazoa > Chordata > Actinopteri > Scombriformes > Trichiuridae > Lepturacanthus > Lepturacanthus savala. Next base: position 17,896,566 of record CM060480.1, read on the forward strand.
GTTTGGAGGCCAGTAAAGGTGACTTTGGTGATGATTGAGTGGAGACACTGATAAATAAGATCTATCTGACTGTCTCCGACCTCCACTCGGCTGTAATCATCTGTGGAGAGCCGCAGACACGTCTGTCACTCTTAGAAAAGAGGAAATACATTGATAGTGGTATTTTTCTTTTATGTTTTAAAAAAGATTTTAAAACTAAAAACGATGAGTATGAAATATTACATGCTATGAAAGTTCTAAAAAAGCTGAAATTGTGAGCCCATTGTCATATGTATTGAAGACAGAGAAAGCTAATATTGTTAGCATTTCTGGCTATTCTAAGAGACAATACATATTAAATGTGCAGAACTGTTACAAAGTCTTATTTCTCGTACCACACTGACATAGATACAGTATTATTTTAAATTTAAGTGCATGTATTAATATTTTTAAACCAAACAGTTGATCATTTGAGAGCATGTAATGTAAAACAAGGCAGTGGATGGGGCTACGTGTCAACATACTTCAATGGCGGCCATGTTGGGAAGGTCCATCTCTGGCTGTAATCTGATTCTTTAACCGCAATAAAGTGACTGATCTGCAAAGACAAAAATATTCATAACTCGTTTAAATTTTGACTGATTTCCAAAGAGTTTAGTTTGCTACACTGAACAAACAAACTAAACTTTGTTTAGTATAACAAACAAATAATATATGTATCATGGCTACACATATTATTAGTGTAGCCATGGTACAGGATGATTGGACATGTTGAAATTCATTGTAATAAAGCTACTTCACTTCATGGTATTTCTGCTTTTGCTTATGTGAAGGGACTTCTATTGTGTGTATAGCTATTAGTTAGCTCTTACTTACCCATCTGTATAATGCTACTTTTAAAGGAAAGTCCATGATTATAATTATTCAATATTATAGGTATGTAGTGCCATAAATACATTAGCATTATTTATAACAAACCAAGCAGTTTGAAAATCTGTTGAAAGTTGATTAAGTTATGGTTATTTTTATAGTAAATCCACCACAGGCGTGATGCTCTAAAGGAGCGAGCGGACCGGCACAAGATGGCCGTGTGATAGCAGTGTTAGATGACTCATCTGGTGTTCTATATATATATTTATGGTTCACTCTTCAACCACAATAGCTAAATATCACCTAATTCTGTAGATCCTCTTATCTCTACAGACTGTTTTAGTGTCTTTATGCTCCTGTAATTTCACTGTGCAGGTTCACTCTCATCAACCTCATTTCCAGACACAGCGGGCAGTGCAAACGCTCCGATAATCCCACTCTATGCAACCTAGCCAGCACCAAACAGCACACTGACAACTTAGTGACAACACAGTGGAGCATATCGTTTAGCTGCAAAGGTGTCTGACATTTACCGGAAAATGAAAAATTCATCGGAGCACACGGACCTATAATGCCCTTTATTTAATTCAAGGTGAATCTTGCACTTTGAATTAAATAAATGGCATCATTCGTCCCTGCAGTGCACCAGACTGCCCAGTTCAGCTGAAGCGCAGTGGAACCTCCTTGCTGCTTGCCTGACATTTGCCTTGGAATTTGGTGAAGGCAAAACGGAGCTAAGAGAATAGTAAATAATTGTTTTGGTGGATGGAAATACGAATCGGAATAAATGCTAATGTTGCTTTACGCCTGCTGGATGTGTAAATAGGTGGCTAAAATAAGCTACCTGAAATAAGTTGTGTCAGATCAAATACCTGTCCTGGAAGGATTCAAATTAGTATTTCAATGCATTGGACTGACTTATATATTAGCCAATATTGCTGGACCTGTGCTTGGGGTCATGCAAGAGTGCAGCCTGGCTGCAATCTCAGAGGAATGGGGGAGGTGGTGTTGAGTGTGTGATGGATCTGGCTGGGTCAGTCTGTCTCTCACTGACTGGAGGCTCAGCTGGTCCTCCAGAGCACAGTTTTTACCGATGCATAATACATCACCTTGGTCCCATCTGCCCTCTCAACCCCTTTCCCTGACTCCACCAGGCCTGCAGTCTAATGGGCTCTCCTCCAATAAGGGCTAGCGAGATATGCCACCATGTGGTACGATGGTGATGGCTTATTGTTGCCCAACTCAATCCCAGAGTGTGACAAATGAGAATGGAAATTGAGTAATGTGGTTCAAAGAGATTTGTTTTTATTATTATCTGCTGTCAAAAAGAGCTGGGTTTTACTCTTCTGTCAAAACATCAGGTAAAATACTAGAATCCGTTCACTTAAGCTCTCCACTCTTCTGTGTTGTTAATTTTGTTCTTTTATATCAAAAGGCATCAAGCTTCAATTTGAGGTATTTTTGTCATCTCACGTCTTTATCATTTTCACAATTTTCAGTTAGATTATTGCTTTTTCCGTTTTGCCTTTCCCCAAAGTCAGAATTGTTCGATCTTGGCAAGTGTTAGCCACAGTAACAGCAAGGAGAAAGGTCAAAACTGTTGTCATTCTTAATGCTACTGTGGTCAAGAGAACTGCACTTGAATGAAAAGCCTGGGAATATCTCATTCATTCGGTGGATACTATTCAGAAGGAAGATTTGAAATTATGTAATTTTTCTCTATCTGCAGCAATCATTATTTTTCGACACGCAAAAAACAGAAATCTGTCTGTTGGACAGATTGAAAATCGTTGCTTATCTTGTATGGAAAAATAGAAAACCATTTCATTACATCTCTGAATGTTGCTTTCAGAAAAAAGGCTCTCTGTCACAGTGTGGTAATGGTTTGGAAATTGTCATGAGTAAATCGGAAATAATAATAATAATAATCCTTTACTTGAACTGAACTCTAATCAGTATAGGAAATCACGCATTATGACTTGTACTGGTAAGTATAATTGTTGCAGCTGGGGGTCAATATTTGGACACACTGTTTCAGATAAAAAACCCAATCCCATTTCAACATAAAAATCTAAAAAAACATGAGTAGCTAGAATTTAATGAGCCCATCCTTTATGATTTGTGAGAAATAGAGCTTGGGATACAACGCCACTACCAGTACGAGTAGCCATAAAGTGATTCATAGATGCAATAGTAACGTCAATTGATACCTTGAAATGTTGAACTGCCACCTCTGTCAAATACACTGTGCAGGACCTCACCACCACGAGCTGTTGTGGTTGGTGGGCCAGCCACAGTTCACATTATATTGATGCAAAGCCATACAAATAGTATTGTCTCCTAGATCTGGGTACAAAAATATACAAATGCAGGTATGTTTTTGACATGAAAAGTTTCAATACTATTTGGTATGGGTGATTTTGGTTGTATTGTTCAATATCGTGGTCTGGCCTCCTTTGTACTGATCTCATCATCAGTACAAAGGACCAGCCATTTAGAAATAGCTCTGGTTATGATGTCAAAACGTTTGCATGTCTTCCCCGTTTCTGTGTGGGTTTTCTCTACATTCTCCAGCTTTTTTCCACAGTCCAAAAACATGCTTAGGTTAAAGGGATAGTTCTGTATTTTTTCTAAATGCCCGTAGGTGAATGGTGTGTGTGCCCCACAATAGACTGGCGACCTGTCTGGGATGTGTCCCTGCCTCTCACCCAACGCTGGGATTGGCTCAAGTAGACCCCACAACTCTAGGGAGAAATAAAGGGGTGTAGAAAATGGGTGGATAGATGATATCAAAACTAGGGTGAAAGTTAATAGTAACCACACATGGATTCATGTAATCGGCCCTTCATTCTGTAGAGCTTGTACAAAGGCAGCCATCTTTTCCCCTTGCATCGCAGGTGATCAGGTACACGCCACATCTAAAATCTGTTATATTTGAGTTTGAGTGGTTTGGCATTCCATAGTCTTTAGGCTCCCTTGAGGACAAAAGTTAGTGAATTAATTGCATTTTTGTTGGCAGGGTAACACAAAAAGTAACCCAACAGCTATGTCTTTGTCCTAAGCATTTTTCTCCTGACACTGTTTCACCAACCTGGGACAACACAAGCCAGGATTTGCTGAAATATTGTTTTTGAAAGCTGGATCGATGCCAACCATCCAAGGAGAAACTATGGGTGCTGTGAGTTTTTTGAACAAAATAAATGATATGGTATATGGTGTTTTTTTCCCCTCAATATTACCACCAGCTAACACTTAGTGATAAATCCATCTAAGCTACATGTTGGAGCTCCATGGATTTGTGCAGTTTTTGGTTGCAGATTTCTAACAAGCAGCTCCTTGACCGACCTCTAAGCAGCTGAAACTGAAGATTTACAAGTTGTTCTAACAAAAACTTTGTGTCTTACTTGATGTGATGTTAGTAGTCTTCACTTGTGTGAATAACCATATTAAACCCATCCTCCTGGCCATAAATATGGTCAAATATGTAGATCAGTGTTGATTTCCTCTCGGCATGACTAATCCACAACCGTTTCTGTTTAAAAGTCCACTTCCTGTCACAATGACATGTTTTGTTGCATGTAGCATAATGAAGATAACTTTCACTGTTTACCCTTTGGGACTATTGTAGCCGACTGGCGCTAACATTACGACATTACGGTACAGCTGGGCTGATCGGCCCTGAGATTAGGTGTGCTGTTCATTTGGCACTAAGAGGCACCCGTTGGTGATCTGGATTGTGTTTTCTTCCTGGTGAAGTGCAGACTGAGCAGGGTTTTTTGCTGACTGGGACTGTGATGGTTTTGCTCTGTTGGGGGTAAGTAATTTGTGACGTTGTTGCATCCTTCTCTGGCATTACAGTGAATAAATGCATACATTTGTTTGTAGCTGAGCCCAGTGTCAAGAGAGGTGTCCAGTTTTGATGCATGAGTAACAATTTGCATTGCTAATGTCTTAAAATGTTTTGCTGGGAGACAAATTACTTTTTTTTAATAAACCTTTTTTGGCACTAAAACAGCTGAGTCAGAAACACTTTATATTAAGGTCCTTGTAATAAGCATTAGTTAATATGTACACAATAAGGCCACAAAAAGTCCTTTAAAATGATGTATTGATAACACTGCAAGTCTTTAATAATAGAATTATGAACATGATTATTGTTAGATTATAATATGTATTTATAAGAACTCATCAGAAAATGTTTAACAGTTCATGGACACCAAATAATGTTGAAAAATCCTTATCATTATCATCAATATCAATGTTAAACATTCACTAAACTCACGTTATTTTATTTAGTATATAACAAGGTTGATAAAATGTGAAGAATGAATTGCATAACAAGTAAAAATTAAATAATGTTACTTGTCATTAATTCTTGCTTGAATGGCTTCCACATGCAGCCACAATGAGAATATTTGCATTGTATTTGATAAAATAAAGTGCAAATGAGGAAAACCGAGGTACATTATATATCACAGAACACATTTTGAGATGTGGCTCACTTTTCTTTTCACAGTTCTGTAATTACTAGGTATGCATGTATTTTTTTCTATAAATCATGCAAAGATATTTCAGTAGAGCCCCAGAATAAAAAAAAATAGACCTGAATGTGCATGATTCATCCTCTTTAATTTCCCCGAAGTAGTCATGTTTTGGGGTACTTGTTAGTGGGTTTGCACATGGTGTTTTGCAACAGCTCCAACATGCAAAATCAGTAAAGTACTTTTCCACAGCACAGGTCTGTGGGGACACAGAGAATCTTTCCACTCATCTTACATCTAAAGGCCCATTAAATGGAATAAATAATGGTGTGCCTTAAGCTAGCTCTCCGCAACTCAAAACTGAAAAGATGACAGGTCTATTGATTTGGGAGGGGCACTTAACAGGGCAGGAGAGGGAGCTAATGATTGTGTGATCCTTGAGCACACTACCGACTTCCCCATCTTCTATGAAGCCTTATTCTCCACAAGCGTTCACCATTTCCATCAGAGGTCAAGGTCTAACTCTAATAAGGACACGCCGTTGCAAAGGGAACAGCAACTCAATGTAGTCGTTAATAGTCCGCATTGATCCAGAATGCAATGCCCTAGAGATTCCGTGACTACCGGCCCTACAAGCTGATCTCCGAAACACAGCTGGAGCAAAGACTATCCGTCCTTTCCAGTCTCCAGGGATTGGGAAAGACAAATGTGTATCCTTCAAGGAGAACCGCAAGCTTGAGGTCAGATTTCAGCAAACTGCTTTGTAAAGACTTTTAACCCAGAACAAAATGTTTTAAAATTGTAGAATAAGCGGCGACTGAAATTCCGGACTTGTCAGTACCTCCTGAGGGAAATGGTTTCATTAGTCCCCCAGATCAGTTGTTTGATTTCAGTATCGAGTGAAAAAGGCCACTTCTGCTTTATCTGGCCACATTTGAATGATTGCAGACTCCATGTGGGATCGTCTATCTAACAGATCAGGGCCCTCATCTGTGAGTTAGAAATTGAATCATAACAGCAGCTAATGACCAGATTGCTGTGATTTGTTACTGTCTCTGTCTGGGTTGCTTCTGATTTGGGGTTTTGGCTGTTTTCCCTGTTTCCTCCTGTATCCAGTTTCTGATTTATTTAGAAATAAATTCTCTTTATGTTTCTTGTCCCCTTTTGCTTCCTTGGTAATTGTCTGACTTGTTACACCTGTTTTTCACCTGTCTGTTCTCAGTGATTATTTCTTTGTGTGTTGAACTCCTGTTTCGATCTGTCCGATTGTATTGATTTGTATTGACTCTTTATTTTGTGATTATATTCTCTTGACTGCATCCTACCTAAATATTGGGCTACTGGTTGTATCTAAATGACAGTAGTTTGTGTAATGTCAGAATGCAGCACAATAAATTTTGTGGACATAACAATACTCCTGAGTTAATGCTCCTGTCTAAAAAAAAGTTATTTGATTGCTGGTGTAACGTTAAAATGGAAATCACATATTAGAGTCATGTTTTTTTGGTTTGTGATCAATCATTGTAGAGATTCAGTTTCTGATCTAAGATATCTACTGTATAAGTTATCACATATCGAATCAGTATTAAGTATTGTGAAACTAAATTCATCAAATTCAAACTTTTGGGAACACTGGAGCCGTGTGTACTGCTGCTGCCTCACAGCCAGAAGGTTGCAGGTTCAAGGCTTTGACCTGGGACCTTTCTGTGTGGAGTTGCATGATCTCCCCATGTCTGCGTGAGTTTGTTCAGGGTTCTCTGGCTTCCTTCTACAGTCCAAAAACATGCTTAGGTTAATTGGAAACTCTAAATTGCCTGTACTTTTGAGTATGTGAGTGAATGATGTGTGTGATCCACGGTAGACTTTCTGGGGTGTATCCCTGCCTTTTGCCTGAACTATGCTGGGATTGGCTCCAGCAGACCCCCGTGACACTAGTGAAGAATAAGTGGGTATAGTAGATGGATGGGTCAAAATGTTGGTATCATAATACTGTGTATCAGAAACATTGTCCAAATTATCTACTTTGCTTTGGAATTGCCAAAATGTATAATTTCATTAATTATTCTAACTAAGGGACGGGTTCTAACTTCAGGAAAAATTCAATTAGAAACTTGCTGCTCATAATAACTACATGATCTCCTTCATGTGGTGAATAGATTGTCTCGGAAACACCGGCCACATCACACACAATGCTCTTCTTATCTAACCTGTTCATCTATTGATGTAGTCTAAGTGGAAACCTCTTGTGATTAGACTGCTGCCTCAGATGTGCACTTGTGTGTACACATGAGGTGGCAGGTTACTATGGTAACAGGCAATCAGAGTGGTATTTTGATTGTATAAAGTGAAGATATAGGCAGAGAGGTAATAGAGCCAAAAGCTTGTTCAGTGTTAGTCTCTATTGCTTGCTCCCTGTTTCACCAAAGACCAAAGGCTTTCCCCTCAATTGTGGAACAGGGTTTCAGTGCTATGGTGTATTGAGCCTCTGATGCAGGTGTGTATGTGTTTAGTAGAGGTAAATTATGGACTATGTATAAAAATGAACAAAATGACAGTTCCCCAAAAGTTAAGCCAAAATATCTAGATTCTCCTGGCTGGCTGCAGTATAGGTCATAAGTCCCACCCCCTTCTATGGTAGCGGAAGTGCACATTAAATTTATTTTTCGTTCCTTTTTCTAGGTTTCTGTCTTTTAAAGTGGTTCTTATCACAAAGACGCTTGCTAACTTTTGCTAATTTTGCTAATTTTTCTGATAACTTTGTTGGTTGTTTGATTATATAAAAAAAGTGGGTGTGACTTAATGGTTGACAGCTGTGGTTGACAGCTTTATACAAGGTTGCAGGTTCAAGGGCTTGTACTGGGACCATTCTGTGTGGAGTTTGCTTGTTCTCCCCGTGTCTGCGTGGGTTTTCTCCAGGTTCTCTGGCAAACACATGCTTAGGTTTGTTAGAGATGCTAATTTGCCTGTGAACGTTGCATGTGCCCCATTCTAGACTGATGATCATTTTGGGGTGCATCCCTGCCTCCCACCTGCAGTCTGCTGTGATTGGCTCCAGCAGCCCCCTGTGACCCTAGTGAGAAATAAATGGGAATAATAAATAGAAAATGGATGGATGAATGGTACAATACATGTTAATGCTCATAGTACATGTAAACATGTTAGATTATATATCTGCAGCTAATTTCCATCCCCAATCCCATTGGCAGGTTGGTATTGTACATAATGTTCACATTATTAATAAAACACAATAAAATCAAATAAGAAACAGGGGTTAAGGACCATAAGCTTTTCACTACTACTTAAATGCTAAAGTTAGATGTTGAAGGTTCTGCTGCTGAAGTGCAGTGCTAATATGTTTAACTGTATTGCAAATTGCACAATTGCACAATAAATATAAAGTGCCAGTTTAATTGCCCAATACTCCATGCATATTACAGCAACTATATACCAACAAAGACAATTTATGATACTGAGAGTACCTAGTTATATAAAAAATTAAATTGTATATATAAGTGCTTGTTAAACATTGCTTGGGGTACAACAGTTTTGAACTGAAAAATTGTGACACAAACCTCCACACATGTTTCATGTCACGCTTTCCATCTCTTGGGTCATGGTTCCATCCTCCATGTTCTCTGTTCTCTGTGTCGAGGTACTCTGCACCAACAAACTGCTGCCACTGCTGCAGATAGAGTACAATATAATTTCTTTATTGTCAGTGCAAAATTGAAATGTCATTCTTTGGTGCAATAATAAAAAACATGTCATAAAATACACTTATGATAAAAAATCATAAACATATGCATCTAAAATGATACAATAATAAATAAGTATAAATACGTATCCCACACTGTCATGACTAGGGTGAGTGGAGTCCCTGAGAGATACAGCCTGTTGACCATTCATTAATTTATTAATGCAACAAAACTCATACAATCCCCATGAGTTTCAGTCTCAGAACTTGATCTGCTTGGTCTGATAAAAAATGGAAAATCTAGAAGAGCTGTGCAATTAAATAATTCATTACCATTCATGTTAGCAGTGGGCTAATAGGACAAAAATATACATAACATACAGAGCAAATGAAAGCAGATCATAAAATAAGGAGGCTTCATACTAAAATATGAGCAAATATACTTCAAACAGTGGGAATTAGAAATAAAGCCTTCTCTTTAATAAGCCTGCTTCCAATAAAAGCCTGGGACCTACTGCAGTTGGGCAAATAAAAGCATCACTATTTGAGGCAATATGGTCATTTAGTTTAGTGAGTAATGTGTAGACATTAGCCTGGTTAACACCAGACTTTATATCAGTGTACATTGATATTCGGGCTGGGAACCATCCGTTCATTTGTTCGTATTGGAGGTGTGATTTATGAAAGCCCAGAGTCATTTATTGGGTGCTAAGAATGTCTGTAGAATGCTGCACCAGTGTGATGTGGAAACTTGAAGCCTCCAGTACATATACGTTGAAAATGAACTGAAAAGTAATAACATTTTTAGGTGAAATATATTTGCATATTCATAGACTTCGCAGTCTTTAATGATATGAATAGTAAATGTTATTTTAAGGATTTTAACGTGATAATTGCAGTGTAAAAATATCAGACACAATATTGTTCCAAATAGAGTTTTTTTTTTTTTTAACATGTTTGGATAGATGTCTGGATGGGATCTTTAATTATTTTACCCACCTGTTCCTCTCACCAGCCATGTGAGAGTACTTGCAGTGCGGAGATGATGGAGGCAATCAGCTCATCATTAGCGGTACATGATTCAAACATCGATTCATTTTAGATTTTTCCTCATAAGTATTAGAAAATATTCTAGTTTCAATCAGCTCACTAGCTCCCAATATACAAATGTGATTTGATTATCTTAAATTACAATCTTGTAGAGCACTAGAACATTGGGAGACTTGACAGACTCCTGAATAAATTCAAATCTTTGGAATGATCAGTGAAAAACACACTATTACACGTTCAGAGAAATTAACATATATATTGTATCATCAATATATTGATATGTATAAATAAATAAATGAATAATATGCTTAGTAAATAATAATTGCAATTTGTTTTGTAGACATCTAAATTATAACAATAACCAGTCTGCATGCAAACAAACGTAATGGAATGTGAATATACTGGTTACACTGGATTCTCTCAGAGTATCAAAAAGATTCTTGTCTTTCTGTGTTAAGGAGTTAATACCATGCTGCTTGTGATTAGCTGTTACACACTGCAGAGCAAGACTATTCAACTTCAATAGCAACAGGGCTAAATAGGCAAATCACTGCGGGTGATTATCACCTAATCGCCTAATCGCTAGCAATAACTCTTACACACTCATGCTCCATGGAATAAACTATCAAGCATATCTACTTTTCTTTCACTTTATTTGTGTCATTATGAGCAATGCCTTACAGCGGCCAGGTAAAAGCTAGATACAAAAATGCCATGATCATTTTTTAAGGGCACAATGTGTCTTTTTTCTTTCCATATTCTATCTATCCATGCAGCAAATGAGATGAATAGTAAAAAGCATTCACTGTCATAAAAAAAGGCTTTTTTATTATATCCTCAATGGACCCTTAAAAACAGCAAATATGACAAGATATCATGATAGCATTTAGATTATTACCATGGGCTGGTAAATAACTAAAACATGTTCACAGCATATAAAAGTGAGTAAAACAGACATCCATGTTTCTAAAACATTGTCCAGACAACAAATCCCTGTGTGAATCACAGCATACGGAATGAACTCTTAAAGCAGGTCCATACTAAATGCCACTGATTGAACACACTAAAGCAGTAGCTTTCAGAACAACAAATTGTCCTGTCTATATCAAAACCAATTCTAAGTGGACATATGGTGCTTTAAAAACAACTTCATAAATAACATCCAGCAGTAGCCATCAGACGACCAGCAGGCCTGTTCATATGTCAAAAGCAATTCAAAGCAAAATGAAAATGAAATCCAGACCAATAGTAAATAGGCCTTTTTTCACAGAGTTAAATATGCCACAAACATGCTCACTAATCAATATGAGCCTACCACAAACCCATCATATCACACATCAGGGGCCATATTACTAAAGATTAAGAATAAACACATATAACTGCTCTTAGTGGCCAAATTCTAAGAAAAGTCTTAGAATCATTGCATTTTCTTGAATTTCCCCTTAACGTTAAGAATAAATCTTAGTAAGAAGGCTCCTATGAGGAGAAATCTGCTAAGAGCAGGGAGGAGTTTTACAATAGTATCTTAAGCAGGAAGTGGCTGAAAGAAGAGGCAGGAGAAATATTCTCCAAACACTGAATGGCAATGAGTTACAGCTCATGTTTGTGGTAGATTTGAGGCCTCCCGATACTGCATATTATAGCCTAGCCATCAGTCAGAGAAACTGCTGTGAGCTGAGCCAGTTTACCCTTGTTAAAACCAAATGCATGAAGCTAAAATCACCAGCATGGAAAATAAATGTAAGCAAATAAACATAACCATTAGTGTATGAGAACTGTGCAAGTGGACCTGAATTTTCACACATTTCGTGGGATAAGTATGGCTTAGTATTTAACAGGGATGTTCTTTTTATGTAAACTATTATTCATAAATACACAGTTATCACAGAGATTAGATTCTATGATTAGGTTTATTGAGTTCACGGACATAGTCCAGTATCATCAACATTTTTATCCAGCTTTTAGGATCAACAAATCACATCTTTTAAAAGAATGAGTCACAGATAGCAACGGCCTAAATTAATATTTTTGGAGTCAATAAAGATCTCAATTTGATCATGGAATTTGTCAGGTGTTTGCACCATGCATTATGCTCATGAATGCACTGATTTTTGTTGCACTTGTGCGACTTGTGCAAGTTGCACTTGTGCACACCAGGTCTGCTCTGAAAATTATTAGCTTTTTCTTGAAGGCATGAAGTAAGTAACAGACATTTCCTGCCCTTGCACTTCGACATTTAAAATGTTCCAGTGTCCAAAAATGTCACGAAGGAAATGTCACGAAGTCCAACATAAACTGTTTAGTTATAAGGCATACATCTTCCAAAAGCATAATGTACACTTTATGGATTGAGGCTCCACAACTGTTTAGAATAATGACTTTATGTTTTCACATCCATCAGTTTGAAAGATACACATTTGAATGTTAGTTGTAGTACGATTATTAGCAAAATGTTGGTGTATGGCACACCCTATAGTAAAGTAGAGAGCTTCCCACATGACATTTATAATTGATATATTTTTCAGTTTAAAAATTTTAAATATTATCACAATGTTATTACATTTTCAACAATGTTTACATAGTTTTCATTATTTTCCATGGTGGTACAGTCTTGTCATAGGGCAATAAACCATAAAAATCAAATAAAAACAAAAAACAATAAATGTAATTAAAATGTCTCTTGATTATATTTATTTGGTCTATTTCAAGACAAAAAAAAACAAAAAAAACAAAAACATGCCTAATGGCATCATGGTGTGTACCTCAAAGAAAACATTTTGTAGGTGGGAATTTTCTTTTTTGTTTATGGGCAGATTTTTGGAAGGGGCACCTATAGTTGTCTGTCGTTAAAATGCTATTTCGGAGCAGAGTACAAAATGGAGAAAAAATACACAATACATAACATGATTGTTAGGGTTAGACTCAACTGATGTAATTATATGTGTGAAATCTTTGAAAAAAAATTGTATTCTTATGGTGCCCCACGATTGGCTGGCGACCATCTGGGGTGTATCCCTGCCTCTCGCCGTAACGCGCTGGGATAGGCTCCAGCAGACCCCTGCGACCCTAATGAGGAATAAGCAGGTATAGAAAATGACTGACTGACTGTATTCTTATGGCGCATGATATAAAATGTAGATGTAATACTCATTCAGTTATCAATTCATTCCAGATTCATGCTTTTGGTAAAGTTCAAGTTTAGTTTTTCAGCATTTGACACTTAAAAACTCACTAAAGGTTTCTTTATATGACCTATCCCACACAATAAGCACTCCTAGATAACATCCCTACCAAACCGTGGTAATATGGGGCTTTATGGACGTGATAAGCCATAGTTTGCATTGTCACAGCCTTATACTCCCACCTCTGCTTTGTGATGCCCTTTAATTAACTTTGACTTTGAGACTATCGAGTGTGGGTGCAGTATCCCTGGTAACAGCAGCTCGAATCCAGGTTACAAGCCACTCCAAAGTACATTAAACTAATGACTGCAGGGGGTGGCGTGTGTGTGTATTGTGTAGGTGTGATGATGAAGTTTTGAATCTGAATTGTGCATGAGGTGGCTCATCACAATAGCTCTGCATGCTCTTCTTGTCCCTACACAGTGGGAGTCTCACATTAGATGATGCTTATTATGAGACATAATTTTCCCATGTCTGTTTCTTGCAGATAATAAACCCTCTGATTAAAACACTGTGATAATGTTATTATGATAAAATAAAAAAAGTTTTTTTTTTTTTACTTAAAACCCATCTATCTTCTCCTCCCTTGTTCAGGGCTGCTTGGGGGCCTCTGTTGCCAATTTTCTGACTTAATAGTTAGATTTACTTCTTTGAATTCCCTTTGGGATTAATAAAGTACTCTGTCTATCTATCTACCTATCCAGGGACTCTCAACACCTATTTTAGTGGCTTTCCTTCCCCATTAAAGTGCTGAGTTATAAATGTAGTGGTTTATTAGTGACATCGGCTACCTTTCTGTCACTTCCATGGACGTCTTTGCAAACAGTCTGCAAATATCTTTAAAAAACAGGACTTTTATAGGGGCTTGAGCTATGTTCCATTATAAAGAGGTGGTAACACTGCAGTGTTGTATTGGACATTGGGCCGGAGGCAGGGCAAACCCTGGACGGGTCACCATTCTGTCAGGCTAACCTCCAGAGTCACGTTCTCAGCTGAAGGCTGTGTGGAAAAGTGGGTATGTGATCATGTTTCAGCTCAGACTGAGAAGAATCAACAAGTATATGATGAAACATTCTCTCCCTTCTTCTTGCCAAACCTGCCACTGTGGTTTTGCCTGGTAATGTTGGATTCATGGGCTTGATGCATGGGATTCATGAGTTCTCATCATATCAGATGTTCGTGGACTTTCATTTAAGCGTAATAGAGATTGCTTAGCCTGAAGCTGCTCATTTGGAGGAAAGCTTTAGAATGTGCGGATTGAAAAATGATAGTGATGTTTTTTTGGGTGGTGACGGTGGTGGCGGGCGGGTTGCCATGTTACAGACACATATCCCTTCAGCAAACACAGCTGGACGAGTCCATAGGAGATGACAAACAGAAGAAAACATACTGGCCTTAATGGGAAAAGCACGGGTGCTGTCATTAAAATCTCCTTGTCGCTTTGGATTATTCTCTCTTGAATGAAGTTTTAAAGGAATCAGCAGGGAGTCCTTGCGTGCCAAGTTTTTTTTTCTTCTACTTTCATCACATTTTAAAACCAGAAAGCCAACAAAAAAGTATACCTTTTACTTTTGATATTATCAAAAAAAGAGAGAAATGTCCTTTCCTCGTCTTAAAGTGGTCCTATTGTAACATAAGTACTTCCTGGTTATGTGAGTGAAGCGGACCGCACTGTGTGTTTGACTGATCAGTGAAGTCATCTCTGTAAATCCGCCCCCAAAGTCACTGTACTTTTTTAAAAGTACTACTACTACTAGTATATCCTGAGAGGGAGACTAGAGTGGTGTATAATTAGTGTTAGGTCAGTAAAACAACAAGGAACCTGAACAAGAGGATAATTGAACTCCAGAAACCAACAGCTGTTTGAAAAAATCTATCCATGGAAGTAAAAACGATGTGGGTGAAAGCTCTAAAAATGTTGCCAATAAGATGACTTTTATTGTTTTTTTCTTTCTTTTAATTATAATTATTTCTTTCATGCAAGGAACGTTGTTATTCATGAGCCTTTGTTTGACTAGTTTATTACTGAATCCACCTAAAAATATAAAACAAGAGAGAAATGTAGAAATAAAAGGCTCAATTAACAAATATATACAGAGGTTAATTTCAAAATAAATACAAAAATAGAAACATAAAAAATAGTAATTTGACTTTTTTATTAAAACAATTATTATAGAGATAATTACATCTAAAAGTGTCTGCTCACTACTGAAAGAACTACCAAACAGTGATAAACAAAATGTAAAATAACATGTTATGTTAATTTGTTAAATCATTTACTACTTTTTATCATTTATTTTGCTTATTTATTGAGTGACTTATTTATGATTATGGCAGTTTCAATCCTCCATACACCACATCACCCAACAACAATTTACCAAGTACAATCTTAATCTGATCAGTTAAACAAAATGAATTTAACAATAAGAGGCTCAGCACTTTTTTTAGGGAGCCATGATGAAAAAATATTTAAGGGTTGGAATCATTAACATGTTGTGTTCAAGTGTGAGTGAGGCTAACCCTGGGTTTTGAAGAATCTATGTGTAGCGCAGCGATTATTGGATCTCATGGATTCCTTGAGATAAGAATATCTCATGCACCATTTGGGCTGTAATGATGCTAAATTAATTTCAATTTAATTTTCATTATTGAGTGTTTTGATCAGAATGAATTCTGCTTCAAAACAAACTGTCTTTTGCAACCCTAATCAGCCCTGTGTTAAAGGCACTGTTGACCACAGAGGAAATAAAGAAAGCAATGTTATGTGCTATGTAAGACTTATATATATAAAACTTACACATATGCTTTTAGCTAACTATTAAATAATTGCTAAGCAATATTCTGTTGGCAGCTTTACAGTCTTTAACCAGTAAGAAAAAAATGGTCTACAGAGGTCAGATCTACTACGTAAAGTAATTATAATTCAATTCTCACTTCACAGTACATCCATCCACACATAAACACAGAGTATAGCTTAATAGAAGCTTGAGAATATGAATTAATTTACCCCGTGTGCTACTTATTCTGCTCATCCAATCATACCCAGATGACACTGAACAGCTTTGCTCATATCTCTAATGCAGATTCTTTTCAGTTGTGTGACTTCAAGGTCGGGGGCGGTACACTGATGGTATTATCCTTGAGGCAAATCAGCCATCCAGCAAAGAAAAAGGAAATAAAGTAACTTCAGCTTGTGAAATGCATAAGTCTAACTGTAATAAGATGCTTCTAATATTTAATTCCATCTGTTTGATTGTAATTTACACATTTGTTACGTATGGTTCTAATCATACTCTCAGAGACATTTAAGAGTGTCTAATCCCAAGGGCGTGTTTTCCTGTTAAGCCTTACCCTCCCAAATATAACACAAAACGAACGCTTAAGGCAACAGAAATAATCTGAGGACTGAAATTGCATAAATTGGTAAATAGTGCCCTAGTTTAAGTACCAAACGATCTGGGTGCTTTTGTTTTTTTTCTCCAATCGTTAGTCTTTTACTTTCCTTAGGAAAAACACTTAATGTAGAGTGATATCAGTCTCGTCTTTGATCTCAGTTAGTGATTAAAGACAGTAAAAGTTGACGGGGGATATATCCTCGTGATTAAATACCAGAATAAATGGGATTAGGTTTCATTTTCCCATGGGGCCTACTGAGCTTTCCAACAAAACTGACATACTCAGGATGAACTCAGTAATAGATAACAGCACTTTCCTGCTGCTCACAGTCCTCGGTGTCATTGTATGCACATGTCAAAAAAAGAAAAAAAATAATAATGTATTTCACTACCGCGTTTCAAAGGACTTACCTGGATGATTGACTGAATTTGCATAAGAGTGCACTTGCCATGGCTTAAATTGATTTCTGAAACCCCGAGCAGAACAATGAATTCAGATATTCACTACCAGTGTCGGTTCCATCTGACATTAACAGTCGAACCAGGCACAATACTATACTTAGCATTTCAGTTCACTCAGAGTTTTTAGCCTGGCCTACTGTAAAGAGCTAATTTCATGCCAAAATAGGCTATCCAGTGTCCAATAAATTGGGGGTATTGGGGGGTGCAACACAATGACCTATGCAAAATCAATTTTATTATATTAAAAAACAAAAAAACTGTGATTTTCAAGTTTTTTCTGCATCCAAATTGAATGTTCATCAAGCTGTTTCCTAAAAGTTATTCCATGAAAAAGGTGCAAAATTAAAGCAGTTACAGGTTGTCAGAATGTCCTCAATAACTGCCAGGGTTCAAATACAAAGGCATCATTTTTTGAATGGGTAGCAGGCCTCCTGTTAGCACAGATATTTGTCATTAACAGGTTGCTACAGGATGATTGGGCTCAGCACGAAAATTAAAAAATTAAGCAATGTCGAGACAAAATCTAGAGCAAATTATGAATTAAATAAGTAGCTTTCATTTTTTTCCCTTCCACTCTCTTCTGTTTCTGTTAAGGGTCATCAGAGCTATCTGTTTTTTGTTTTCTGTATTTTCTGCTGACTCCATCTGGGCATTCTTTGGCATCTTTCAATTTAGCTCCTTCTGACAACTCAGCCTCTTTCAATAGATGGATATTAAATTAGAACAAATGACTCTCGCTCTCTCAGTAGACAAATGTGCCCTTCTTCCCCTGAGGCTTTTAGCATCAACTAAACAAGCAACGGTGCTATCTGTAATTAGGAACAAAATGCAAACCAGTGCATTTGAACTGCTAAATCAACACCCTTTGCATTATCGATAGCAACCACGCAGCTGCCTCCTGTGGATAACCGGACATTATTCAAATCAGCTCTGTGTATTCACAGGGGGTCACAAACTGCTAAATGTACCACACTGGCTACACTTAATCTGCATTTATAAATATTCCTCAATAATGTGGAGGATAGCATTTCAGATATGTTTGCTGGAGCATTCTTGCTTTTACATGATAAGTGTCTTATACATATATATTGAAATAATCCTCCTGCAAAGCCTTTTCATGTTTGTTTTTAGCACATATTATAGGTTCCAGAGCGCGTTGTAATCCCGTAAGCCTGTTTGAGTGTGTAACATTATTAGTCTAACATGATTTGGATGGCAAAAGACAAGTGAGTTTGATTGGATGTTGCTCCCAGGGGAACACTTTTGGATGAAGGTAATATTGTGTAGCATCTGACTATGCGGCACATGTTATTAGATGCCTTTTGCGATAGGGAAGTGCTGCCACCCTGGAAGCTGCTGCAGATGGCTCATATTTATCTGTGCAGTCGCAGCGGGTCTCCGTTTGGTGGAGTGAGGGTAATATCCTGAAGCAAGAATGCAGTTTTCTGTATCAGTTTCTAAATTAATCTTAGCCTGTCTATCTGTCAATTGGCATCGGTCTATTTATTTGTTTTCCTAAGCTCTTATTATTAAGCCAGCTTTGTCTTTGTCTTGAGCTCTGTATGTATTACAATCAATATGTAATAATCAGTCCAGAGGATAAAAAAAACAAAATACACAAAGACAAAAACAATTCAAATTGGCTAGAATATGAATCAACTGTGTGAATTGACATTTTTTCAATATTCATTACTATTTAAAAAATAACGTTTTGCAAAAAAGACACCTGTCACAGTTGGAAAAAGTTGTTTTTTAAGTTCACAGTACTTACAGATGGGACTGGTGAAGTGAGTGATGTTAGGAAACATTTTTATTAGGGACTTGGTTTTGTACTAGTACCACCTCTGAAAATGATGCCTTTCTGGGATTAATTCAACCAAAGACAGCATTTGTAAATGTTAGGGAAGTATTAAAGGAAAATGGTGTTTATAGGAGTTCCTATGTCCAAAAATAAGACATGTACTATGGTTCACATCTGTTTATTTGGTGCTTTCTGAAATAAATGCAGAAAAAAAAAATCCTCACCACACCATCCCTAGGTGAAACTATCCTTTAGAATTAGCTTCATAAACCTTGTCAAAAACCCTACTGATAACAGATAGGAAACACTCAAATGAATCATACTGATAAACAATGTTCCCTGACATTTGGGGCCACATGACAGAACACTCACATGGGTCTTTTTGAAAGGCCTTTGACAAAAAGGCTCATTCTGCTTTGACATGAGTCGTTTGTCAAGGCTGTTTGAAAGAATGATTACTGCTGTGAATTTTATGGCAAGGGCAGTCTCTTGTTGGCACATCTGCAATGCAGTTGCAATGTAGCCTGCACTGCCTGACTCCCTATACATTTGAAAATAATTACAATGATTATTTTTGCTCACAGTCTAGTATTTCCCACGTTTCTAACCTGTGTAAAAAGGAGATTGTGAGATCGAAGCACAGTTTCAGGCAATGTCTGTTCCTTGAGTACAACCTCAAGAGTCGTCTTTACGGTCTTCATTTCTCTCCTCCACGCTTCACTGAAGTGGGACAGAAAATTGTCCCGTTGTCAGACAGAAGCTCAAAGGGTTTGCCTCTTCTGGCAATGAGATGCTGCAGAGACATCAGAAATCTCTGCAGGAGATCTAAATGCGCACAGAGTGTTATACATTTGAAGACTATACCCAAAGGCATCTCTGAGGAGTCCCTTCTCTTTGTTGTTTTCAGGAAATAAGGAGCCCAAACAATGTTGAGGACAGTCAAAGATTGCCAACTCAACTTTTGAGTCGAAAACATACTGAATTATCAGTTGGCTCTGGATAAGCTGGTTGGCAAAGGAAGTTTGCAGGAAGAAGCTCTGAGTGTACATTAGAATGGAATCTGCTCAAGAATGAGCTTGCTGAGTATGTGGAACTGGAACTGGAGCTCCTCTGGGATGAGCGTTTGTCCCTTAGGAGGAAGAGTTGCAACCACATAGTCAGTTAGGTAAACTAGAGGGCGTCATTCTCTCAGTGGAGCACATAGCAGAAACTGGGCATCTACACTCACCAGCCACTTTATTAGGTACACCTGTCCAACTGCTCGTTAACACTTAATTTCTAATCAGCCAATCACATGGCGGCAACTCAGTGCATTTAGACATGTAGACATGGTCAAGACAATCTCCTGCAGTTCAAACCTAGCATCAGTTTGGGGAAGAAAGGTGATTTGAGTGACTTTGAACGTGGCATGGTTGTTGGTGCCAGAAGGGCTGGTCTGAGTATTTCAGAAACTGCTAATCTACTGGGATTTTCACGCACAACCATCTCTAGGGTTTACAGAGAATGGTCCGAAAAAGAAAAAATATCCAGTGAGCGGCAGTTCTGTGGGCGGAAATGTCTTGTTGATGCCAGAGGTCAGAGGAGAATGGCCAGACTGGTTCGAGCTGATAGAAAGGCAACAGTGACTCAAATAACCACCCGTTACAACCAAGGTAGGCAGAAGAGCATCTCTGAACGCACAGTACGTCCAACTTTGAGGCAGATGGGCTACAGCAGCAGAAGACCACGCCGGGTGCCACTCCTTTCAGCTAAGAACAGGAAACTGAGGCTACAATTTGCACAAGCTCATCGAAATTGGACAATAGAAGATTGGAAAAACATTGCCTGGTCTGATGAGTCTCGATTTCTGCTGCGACATTCGGATGGTAGGGTCAGAATTTGGCATCAACAACATGAAAGCATGGATCTATCCTGCCTTGTATCAACGGTTCAGGCTGGTGGTGGTGGTGTAATGGTGTGGAGAATATTTTCGTGGCATCCTTTGGGCCCCTTGGTACCAAGTGAGCATTGTTGCAACGCCACAGCCTACCTGAGTATTGTTGCTGACCATGTCCATCCCTTTATGACCACAATGTACCCAACTTCTGATGGCTACTTTCAGCAGGATAATGCACCATGTCATAAAGCTGGATTCATCTCAGACTGGTTTCTTGAACATGACAATGAGTTCACTGTACTCAAATGGCCTCCACAGTCACCAGATCTCAATCCAATAGAGCATCTTTGGGATGTGGTGGAAGGGGAGATTCACATCATGGATGGCCAGCTGACAAATCTGCACCAACTGTGTGATGCCATCATGTCAATATGGACCAAACTCTCTGAGGAATTCTTCCAGCACCTTGTTGAATCTATGCCACGAAGAATTGAGGCAGTTCTGAAGGCAAAAGGGGGTCCAACCCGTTACTAGCATGGTGTACCTAATAAAGTGGCCGGTGAGTGTATATTTGCAGGTTCATTATCTAGTTTGATACTCTATTATGGTTTGAAGAACCAAAGGAGATTGGGGGTCTCCAGCAAATCAGCTGGTTTAGAGTGGAAAAGTATGGTTTTGTGTCCCGGTTAAAGAACATGGAAATGGACATCCAGCTACGTTTGGCATTTACACACAGAAAAAAACAAGGGAAAAAGAAACAGCTACCAGAAGCTGCATGGAGGGAGAAAATGAACTAGCCTTTACAGAACCGCATGGTTCACAGCGTGTATGAGTTCAGTGACATGACTTTTAGGCATGAAACAGTCATAATTGGAGGACTTACCTAGAGAGGTCAGGGGAAGATAGCATAGTGCTGCAGAATCAATCCTCAGCCACTTAGCTGCAATCTGACCACTCTGTAAAGACAACGTCATTCTTTCAATAAGTTAGCAGGCTCCCACGCTTTCATATGGATATTAATCGCCCGCTGTGATTTACATTTCAATTGCAGGCACTATATGTGAAATGAGTCATATGCAAATCCTCGGTTGGTGAATTGTGCAGAAAAATGACTGACATTTTTCAATTTATACTGCAAGATGAATTTAATATGTTTTGTGCTTTAATTAACAGGAGCAAATGGAAATGACTAAGAAAAAATTTGCATGATCTATGCGGTTCTGACAGGGTCGATTACCCCGCTACAACCATGAGCGGAAATACAGTCATCTTTGATTGATGTTAATTCTTATTAATTTTGATGGAGTGGTCTGATAACTTCACTATCAGACTAATCTCCAGACAAATATAAAAAGGTCAGTGTTTCTACATCTGGATTCCTCCCCGTGTTCACTCTGCTGTGGCTCTCTTTGAAAAGGTCAGATGATCAGAGAATGTAGTAGCAGAGTTCTAATGGAAGAACCTGCCTCTCTCTGATGCATCATGCACATGAGTCTGTTATGTTAGTGTTGCTGTCCAGAAATGATGAAATCTTGCTATTCTAGGTTGTAAGTATTCACACCTTTAAATCCCCAAAGACAGTTTAACACTTGCAGCCTTTGTGATTTAGAGATATCAAGACGTGTCTTGAAAGGCAGTTATTCACAGTTTGGAGACTCTAACAGCAAAAGCATTGCCATATTTGATTAACAATGGAGAAGTGGGAATAAAGCCCCATTCACTGATCTTAGTGAACTTGTGAACCATTTAATGGTTCAAAAGCAAAAAAGTGAAGTAGATTTTTTAAGTCATTGTGTAATATACAGCCTGAACACAAACTTTCCTCCAGGTCTGCATTGACAAATGCATCAAGTGAGATGCTGCAGAGGCATCTGTTGTTAGGTTTTGTATTTTTGCCTTAGATAGACAAAGTCTCATGGCCATTTTAATGTTGTTATGGAGACGGAGGCCACAATGCAGACTGGGATTACCAGCGCCACATCAGCCAGAGTTTTGAAGTCTGTAAACATTTCTCCACATGGAACTTTCATCCTCTGCTGCATCACTCTCTCTTTTCCACCTGATTTATCAATGCTATCATAAGTATTGAGATTTTTAAAGACGTGTTGGACACTTAGCTGCCATGACATTTTGCAATGGCTAAAATCAACTAGACAACAAGGAGAACATCTTGCACTTAATAGCAAAGACAAAACTAGCTAGCTACTAAATATGGCACACCCGCTACCACAGGGTTGTGAATTACAATCTGTCAAAATGACAGATGGCCTTCAATTTTTTTTCATTACTATTTAAAAAAAACTCCATAAAAAAACACTCCAGAAAATATTGTCTAAAAAATACCCAATATCTGGTGCAGAATAGTGCAAAAAATTGGAGTGATCGATCTTGCAGAAAGAAAACTCCAAATGCATCAGGCCTGTACTTTTACCTTCATGGTGACTGTCTCTGTGCTTTGACAGGTTCTAAAACCTGACTGAAAACCATTATAAAGTATCAGTACTATTCATGAAAGCTATTAATTGTGTTGAAACCACTTTCTCAAGCACCACTTATTGAGTAACAGGGGACCCAAATTAGGCCTTTTCAGTTAATGGTTGAATGATTGAATAAAACAAATGGGGAAAATTAAACCAGAACTGTTAACAATAAAAATAATGGCCAACAGAGAAGAACACTCAGTTCAATCAGGAGCAACAGTTCAATTGAAAATGATATTTATTGACAGGGAGAATTTGAAGGTATGATATTTATTAGATGAGGTCAGCCAGCAGATATAATCAGCTGGTTTGACATTTGACAGACCGGGAAATTCAACTGTGTCATGCAACGCACGTGAGAGAGGGAAGCAGGAAACCATTATGTTATTGTCTAAGCTTCCATTTGGTATACTATTTGCACCACAAGTAGAAATTATTATGTAATGATATGTTTAAAACTGAGGAAGTGAAGCAAAATTATTGTTGAGGGCTAATAGATTTTGTGGATCAGGTGAATTTTCCTAGGACAATACAAGAGATTGATACAGTACTAGACGGATAATTGAGAACAGAACTGGTTACATTGTATGACTTTGAGTACTGTAGTATTATTTGTTTATAGTATGTCAGAAAAAATGCTGATCTTGCATCTTTTCCTACTTTCTGGCAGTATGTCACACATTCCTTTAGAGTATTGTGGATAACTGCAGACTTAATGTTCCAATTTTCTGCGCTGTTGTTTCAATGATTGAGTGCATCCACTTAGCCAGGGAAGGGTGTTTGATTTACCTTTAGCTTTATGATTCTGCCTCAGCACGTTAAATGATGTTGACAGCTTCAACAGAAAAGAAAGAACACAGATGCCACTCTGATATCAGAATTTGTGTCACTGTCATTAATGATTAATTATGTTTGAACAGTTCACCGTTGACGTAATAGGAATAAGAATAGCCAAAAATTTTCAGTAGGAGGCTATTGATCCAGTTTAGGGACTCTAGTCTTTTCCACTGCTTCTTTTTGAAACACATCAGAACATTATTGCTCATTCTAGTTTATTTCCAGGTGTCAAAATGTTTCTCTACCATGCAGTTTCTGATAGTGTTCCATTTTCACTCCAGACATTGGCTGTGGACACAAATATTGACACAAGGATAGAATCTCAGTGCTCTTCCTTTTTCTCTCTCTCCATTTCCTCCTCCTCCTCACTCCTGCTCATAATTACACTTTCGCTATCTCTGATTTCCTCTGCACTCATCTGGCTCGATTTTTGACACGAGTAGTAAATAACAGTGAGAAAGGCTATAAATCATATTAATTCTCACTCAGACCTAACCTCCACATTGATCACTCATGCGCCTTTGTGGTCCACCCGTGAATCTCTAGCCCCCCACACACACCACACCATATAAATGAAATAGATTCATGGGAAATACACTAGTGTATCAGTGTGTTTCAGAGAGATTCTGTAACAGAGGACAAGTGTGAAAGTGTTTCATGGAGGCATTGCTGTTTTAAAATATTTTTTTGGGATTCCAATTCAAAACGTAATAATTAAATTTGTCAGAAAAATCCAGATAATTAAAAAAATGTAATCCAATTAATCCATTTATAATGACTTTTTTAAATTTATTAATTAATAACAATTAAACACTGCAAATCTATTATATATATTAATTAATAAAATATAATCAATTTATATTAAAACCTACTATAATTCTGGTGTCATACACCAGACAAAATGTGGTGGATTTGATCAGAATATCATAAACTCAACCTCAGGCAGATTCATATGTTACATCTAATAAGAAAAATGTCTTCATTACTGAAAATAAGGAATACGATATTTTAAGTTACAAACACTTTACAAATTTGGGATACAGCATTTTTTCTGTCAGCACAGTGCGTGCCTTCCTATTAAATGAACCTTTGAACTGAATTTTCCACAATTCAGACACTGAATCCCTGTGAATGAGGAAGAAAGAGAAAAGAAATCACTAAAATATAACATGAGATTTATTTATGTAGCATGATCTTTAGGCGTTGCAGTTTTCAGACGTCAAAGATCCTCTGTGCTTCTGTCACCTTTAACGCTGACATTGACGATGGCCACATCAAACACGGACACACACACATACACACGTGTGCTCAAACACAGACACGAATCACAGCTGGTGAGCTAAATAGCTGACATGTTAATATTTACCTCACCTTGCTCCTCTGCTTATATCAGTTCTTTAAGTCTTTCCTGGTATAATTCACTTTGCAGGAGCGCTCAGTGTGTGGGGAAATCATATTTCGATACACAGCCAGCAAACTAATCCCAGCTGTGTACGACTTCGGACGGGGCTGTTAAACGGCTGCGAGGAATCCTCAAACACTGCTGTTTTATCTATCTCCCTATTGGCAAACTCAGATTAGTCTCTGCAGGTATTTCTTTTTTTATCACACTTTTTAGCTTATATTATACCACTCCATTATCGCAGCCCTTTTCTTCATTTGCTTTCCGAAGCTGCCTCTTTGAGTGCTGTGGGATGTTTGGCCATGTGCTGCTCTGACAGCCCAGGGTCAGCCAGAGATGACCTGCACGGACAGGAAGAATTACTTTCAGAATCAAGGATACGTGTAAAAGTTAATCAATGAGTTAGCATTCTGTTAAACTGTTTTGATGCATGACGTGGAGGCAAAAAAAACACCTGACTTGAGTCCTGTCACACACCTCGTACGTCACAGGTAGTGAATTATTTGTTTTTTTCCTGCCACCTCGGTTCAGGCAGCAATCACACAGGCACACATAGGTGTCCACATCCCATTGTTCCCCATAATCAGCACTTAGGCTGTCTCCGAGCACTCCACACGTATTCAATGCATGAGGTAATGAATTCATTTGCAAACATCTGCATATTTTGTGGAAAAGTACAATGTGGCCAGGAGTGAC
Source organism: Lepturacanthus savala (assembly GCA_030544235.1). Lineage (NCBI taxonomy): Eukaryota > Metazoa > Chordata > Actinopteri > Scombriformes > Trichiuridae > Lepturacanthus > Lepturacanthus savala. The sequence goes on from CM060480.1 coordinate 17,922,771, forward strand.
TGGAAAGATGATCCCCTATGGAGTTATAGAGGTTTCTCTCTTCCATTCCTATTTACTGATTCCTCCCTCCTAATAAAAGCTGGAACCCACCCGATTCTGCTGCAAATAAATCAATTTAAACATCATTATGTGCATGTGTGCTATGTTGTTATTTTGTATGATATTTTAATAAGGGTAATAATTATAACAATAGTTTTTATTATTAATAATAATAGACCTGATCCGACCGCTCGTACCCACTAACAGGAAAGTAAGCTTTTACTGATACTTCAATAAAGCGATGAAAAGGCTATGATATTTGTCCATGTATCCATGCGGTAACTTTTAACATTTGCTTAAAAAACTGGAAAGTAAAGTAACTAGTAGTGAAGTTACTTTTCAAATGCAGTAACTAGTAAAGTAACGTAGTTACAAATTTCACAAGTAACTAGTAACTTGTAACTAGTTACTTTTTTTTTAGTAACTACCCCAACACTGTCCACTGGTGTGTGTTCATTTTCTCATGAAATTTATTAGTACACAATGATTTGTGTAACTCATTGTGTTGAACATCAAGTCTTCATTAAGTTAAGTGATTTTCACACCATACACAAACAAATTGAATCCAATGGCAGCTTGAAACTGTAGGAAAAATACTTTAAGATATAGCCTGAACAACACTGAGAACACTGCAGAATTTTTAAAAAAGCGCATTTGTAAACAATGTTTCTTTTTGTAATTTAGGTACAGAATTTTAATACTAAAAAATTATATTTAAGCAATTATTTAATTTAAGCAAAATGATCTGAAACTGATATCCCTGGTTTTTGTGTCAGTTTGCATCACCAAGCACAAATTAGCATTTACTTGCATGTCATAAGAGAGCGTGAATGTATCCATGACAACCTTTTGTACATCTAAGTTTATTTATTTGCAATTTTTAATACTGCAAATACGAAAAGGCGGATGACAGTGCAACTAGTGTTTGTCTTAGTTAAGTATTAGTTAATGAGTGGAATGGCAGAATTCACAGCTGTGTGTAATTATGTGACATGTGAATGCTGAAACGGTGTGAAATGTGAAATGACTGGAAACTTGTTCATACTAACCGTAACTAACCCAAAATCCACAGTCCACACAGTCTGTGCATAATTCTGTTCAAATGTTTATTGATATGACCAATTTTAGTTAGACAAATCCAATGGATATCATCCAAGGTTACGGTCTTTAGTCTTCAATATAGCATTTCCTCTTTTTGCTACTATCCATCACAGCTCAAATAGGAAATACAATCTGAAGGGGATAAATGACTTTATTTGTCTTGCTCAGACCATTGAAGCCTCATATTAGCTTCAAATAAACTTTGGAATACATTCTGGCACAGTGGAAACCTTTTCAGATGGGAACTTTAAATGGAACAGCAACAGCAACAAAATGCTATAATGTTCATGATTTAAAGGTCCTATATCATGAAAATTTCCATTTCCATAGCATTCTGACTATAGAGAAAGTAGTATGATATAGTACTTAGTTCCTGCTAAAAGTAACGTAACATGCTACAGTGTCAGTCATTTTCTATACCTGCTTATTCCTCATTAGGGTCACAGGGGTCTGCTGGAGCCTATTCCAGCGTGTTACGGCGAGAGGCAGGGATACACCCCAGCCAATCGTGGGGCACACACACCATTCACTTACACACTCACACCTACGGGCAATTTAGAGTTGCCAATTAACCTGAGCATGTTTTTGGACTGTGGGAGGAAGCCAGAGTACCCGGTGAAAACCCACACAGACACAGGGAGAACATGCAAACTCCACAGAGAAAGGTCCCAGACCCAGGACCAAGGAGGTCTTGAACCTGCAACCTTCTTGCTGTGAGGCAACAGCGCTAACCCCTGCTCCACCTTGGCTATAGAGAAGGTCTATGTTTTAAATAAATACTGTCCCCTGCATGAAACTCTTAAAATATGGAGGAATACACACAGAATGGATTCAGAAACTTTTCCCTTAAAGGATTCATTTGTATTTCTGTAAGTGTATGACGTCACACCTATAGTAACCAACAACCTCCCATTCACAGCCATTAAAATCAGTCAGAAAAGTGAATATTAACAAGAGAGACCATGTTTATTCTAGAGCTACAGAGATAAGCTTGAGAGAGGAGATGTAAAACTAAAATAAGGTTCATTTTGTTACTTTAAACTGTCAATATATTGTATCATGTTAGGGTGTTTCATGTCAAAACTTGAAATAAAACCTGTAAAAGTGATATGATGATATGAGACAATTTAGGTTGACCGACTTGAGACTTGTTAATCTATCCTTTAACAGGAGCTTTTCTGTTCTGTTCTATCTTCCTGTTCTAGGTTTTGCAGCCAATTGATTGTACATTGTTTTTATTGGTACATTTTCATTTCCTCTTTTTGTCGAGGTGCAGAAAAGCTTGTCATCCATGTGCTGTGCCTTTTGAAGGAAAGTGGTTGTGAAAGGATAAATCAAGCCAGCCAGCATCACTCCTCCCCTACAGCACCTAAACAGAGCTTCTCTCAATCCCTGTCACAGGGCGATGGATGCTGAATACTGAGCAGAAGAGACAGCAGCTGCCCCTTCAACCTCAAACACACAATTATTCTCACGTACAAAGATGCACATACGTGCAGACACATGCACGCAATTAACCATAACGAGTGAAACGGCACACACCTACGCAGGGATTTCAGCTCACAGGACACCAACAGCATCAGATGTGCAACCACACAATCCCTTTCAGTGGGAAAAATGAACCATCTGTCAGCTCTTCAGGCCACCAGCCAATGACTTTGTTTAGGTCTCATTTTAATGGCAATCATGAACTGCATTATGAATCTTTGTTCAGCAGCCTTTTGTATTCGATACTGAAAGGACTTCTTTGTTCTTTCCTTTTATAAGCATTTGTGTGTGGATGTGAAATGCTTTTTCTTTAATAGCTATAATTTTTAATTAAAGCTAAACTTAATACAAGTGCTATGAGCTCTTGTTTTGCAACAGAAAATATTGCAGAAAAACAACATTGTTCTCGTTCTATGAAAACACATTAATGTGATATTAGAAAATTACTTTGTCTGAAAGTATATATTATATTGGTTCTTATGAGTATGTTGGGTATATAGCTTGTAGATGTGCAATACAATGATAAAATATTATCAAAAGTGAATCACTGCACATGAGGCTTATATTAATACTCTTCAGTTTTATGTAACTGTGCAAACAATAGATTATGGCTTTACCATATTCACCATGATAAATAACTTTTTTTTTCTTATTAACTTTATTTATCCACACAATGGAGATAGTTGTGGATATGTATGTGGATATGAGTCATCCTTTTTGTTTTTGAATGGATGTGAACAAAGTGGTTTTGAGGCTATAAATCTATTCAGGACAATATCGTAAAAAAATAAACAATCATTAAATAACGTTATATGCTAGAAACCTGCAGAATGTATTAGACTGACAGTTCCCTCATAGGGTTGCCTGGCAATGAAATGATGATAATTATACTTAACCTCATGGCTCTTTTAAATGTTCTATATGTAACAATTCAATAAACTTTATATTGAAATTCTAATGAGTAAATGAATATTAAAAAATCATTTTAGCTGCTAATCAATTTGGCACATAGAATTTAATTTCGATTCTATTATTGAGCTGGATGTGGGAAGCATTTCTGTTCTGTGCCTTTCACTACTTTCACTACTTCTGCTACTTTAATTGGACAGCAAAAAAAATAGCATTGTGCATTATTTTCACTAATATTGTATTACCCTTTAGCCTTCTTTGTTTGTTAGCATTGCATCACTACAGTAAGCAAATTTTTAGGACTTCATCATTCAAATTTGGTTGATTTAGCTAAATTACTCCTACTACGCCACATCTCTTGAACTGAGGTAAATGGGTGGCATTATTGTTGCCTGATTAATGTAAATAGGCCAATATTTGAGCAGAATCTATAACCTAATAGCCATGACCAGGGCCCCTAATTGTTATAATATCTGTGCTGCTTGATCCAATATCATGTAGAACAAGAGCGCGCATTGATCTGCTACCTTAAGAAAGTTACGTATAGAACCTTTAAACAATGCCTTTTGTGTTTGATATTTAGTGCAGCTACTTTCTCAAAAGATCCACTTCCGTCGATACAAATAAAACCTCCACCGCCATCAGTGGATGGCGATCAGCCATATAACACAACCGGATTCGAACCAACATAAAAGCATTTTTTTCTTCTTTCGCCTGTGAAACCTTGAGAGATCTTGTTCCCCCTGCTTGTCTCACTTCAAAAAGAGCATATATCTTAAATCCCATCAAAGCCAGCAAACCTGTTTGTGTCAGAGATTAGCCTTGAGGCTTTACCAAAGAGCACAAGTCTATTTGGTTGTTGTGGCATGCCCGAAAGAAATGTCTCAGCCATCATCGTCTGCATCTCCCTCACACTGACATTGGGAATGCGAGGCGGGAGGATGTGGAGCTAGAGCATAGCGTGAACGGGACAAGAGATTACCGAAATTGGGAGCGTGTGGATGAGCACACAGGATATTCCAATAACACACTTCCCCACCTCTAACCTCCCAACCCTTGTCAGACAGAACTGAACACTTATCTGTGTGTGTGTCAACAGACAGTGTTTACCCTGCTGCATCTGTGTATTTTATTTCTTTGTCGACGGTCCATGTAGTACCAACGGTAGCAAGGACAGCAGAGTCATTGATATCCACTCACCAGGAGCCATTAGTTGGCATTAGTTGCTCATCTCAGTGAGATGATTATAATTTCAGACAGTGTTTAGGACAGAAAGATAATGAGCACCCAGGGAAAGGAAAAAAAAAAATTAAAGGAAAAGTGAACATCTGCAAGCAATGCCTTCGAGTTCTTTTGATGTGAAATAATTTTTCATTATCAGAAGCATTTGTAACCCTATTTATAGCATTTTCCACATTATTTAAAGAAAAACTAATACGAAGGGAGAAACGGTCGTTTTTAGCACAACTTAATAGGATTGGCTTCCGTTTCTGTTTTGATCCAATGACAGGTAGGCAAAGTACCTGAATGTGCTAAGCTCCAAGGCTATGAAATGTATTATTAAATCCGTTATCTGTCCTTGCTTTTATTTTATCAGCAAAGACCAAGGTGGCAGCTCTCTCATTTAACTGCTGCTGCCGTTTGTATGCTGGGGAAAATATCCAATGTTGCTGGCTGCAGATTATATCAACCATACATAATTAATATTGCATCACTAACTTGGCTAAATATGAAACACAGCCTTTTAGTGAAAGAAACAGTATTCTACAGTAGTCTTCTTCACTATAACATTTATGTCACATCATTTTCAGAGTTAATTGTTACCTAGGAACAATTTATGCCTAACAATTTGATATTTCAATATTTGTAGAAAATAGCTCATAAAAATAATGTGTGCAAAAGAAATTAGGTTACACCTGAGTTTTTGTTATTAAGTTATTAACATTTGAAAGTAAAACCTTATTAGACTTAGTAATATGTTTGATAGGTTGAGGAATTCATGGGTTGTTCTGATTCTGGATTATTTCAGATTTTTTGTAAACATGTTGCCTCACAACACAGAGCAATATCAGCATTCTTGTGGAATTATTCAATAGTCACTCTCCTTTCTTCTCTGTATCTCTACTCTCCAACTCCTGAGAGAAATATCAGGTAAATGCTCCATTATGTTCACCAGCTAGTTGTTAACCTTATGTCTGTCTTACAGTTTATCCAAGGATGTCCAAGGAAAATGTTAGCTTGTTGTGACTGGAGACAAGGGCAATTGAAAAGTAAAAGATAAAAACTAGATTAGATTAATGCAGTGAACATAATTCTGTGTAGAAATCTTTCTTTATGCATGAATGAGAACACTGCTAATTGTTGATTTAGTGTAAGAAACTTTGACATGAAGCAGCAGGGAATCACTTTACATTTGACTCATCTGGGTTATCTTATTAGATTAAATGGGTTGTACTTAATGGAGCATTTCTAGACTGGTTTAGGTTCTACTTACAGAGTTATTTCATAACCATTGGATGTTTTGATCAAGTGGTTATGAATAATGGGGTTCTTCAAGGGTCAGTTCTTGGACCATTTTTATTTGGTCTGTACATGCTACTGGCAAATTCTCCAGAACTTGAATGTTAGTATCATAATTACTTAATCTATCATAGACACACAATTACATCTTGCATTGTTGTGTCAGTGTTTAAATTGTGTAAATAACTGGATGAAGGAAAGTTCCCTTCAACTAAATCATGACAAAGTGAGATTATTGTTTTTGACAAAAAAAAGGTAACCTTGTAACCTTGGTGAGCTGATAGACTCAGATCTGACTTTCCACAGGCACATCAAACTAATCACAAAAACTGCTTTCTTTCAGTTTAAGAACATATCCAAAGTAAAGTGTGTCACATCCCTGGAGTAGCTCATCCACGGCCTCATCAGTAGACGTGATTATTATAATGGTCTTCTGACTGGACTCCCCAAAAGAACATTTAATAACTGCAGCTCATTCAGAATGCTGGAGTTCAGGTTTTGACCAAAACAAAGAGATCAGAGCATATTACTGTGTTGAAGTCTTAACACTGGCTCCCAGTCAGCTATAGAATATACTTTAAAGTTCTGCTACTGGTCTACAAATCCCTGAATTGTTTAGGCCATTCATGAAATGTTAGTCCAATATAAACCCAATAGGGCTCTGAGATCTATGGACTCAGTTCAGATAGTGGAGCACAGAGTTCAAACCAAACACACATTAACGCTGTACTGCCTTGCCAAAAGACTACTGATTTCACCCCACCCATGTCCCATTAACAGACTTAAAACTCAATTGTTGTATTCTGTCACCTAATGTGATTCCTGACCTGCTTTTGTCTTTCATATCCCTCTTATTTATTTCAAATATCTTTCATTTTTGAAACCACATGGGGAAGCAGCTGATTAGAGGAGGTGCAGTTGTGGTGAGTTTCTATTTCACAGTAACACATGGGGTTAGGTCTGATCATTATATTTAAACAGTTTGTACAATTATACAATGGAAACGCATTTGCTGCAAAAGACTGACATAAAATCCAGTAAAAACATTTTTTTTTCAAATGCTCAAGTGTAAACAACTAGTGCAGATCCACAACATCCTAATCTAATCTGAATAACATACCAACCAACTAATAAACAAACACTGAAATAAACATTTCCTTGGAAATACAGGGTTATTTGGTATATAGCTATGACTCATACAAGTAACAATACTTTCTAATCATGCTGATCCTCTCATGCTGGATCTGTTGCCAAAGTGTATGCTCTATTTGTGGAGTTTCTTTCCGTTGGGTATTGTCTGCAGCTTCTACCCACAAGCAACAAGATGTAAGACTTTGTGCACAATATTATGATATTATTGGGGAACCTCTCTCTACGATAGCTCTCCTTTCTTCAGTATCCACCTCACTTCCTACCCCTCTATCTCTGTATGTGTTTGTTATTAATGTGTATACTGCCTGTTGTGACTCTGCAGAGAAAGACTTTTTGCTGAGCCCAATTCTCCCCTAAGATGATCTTGATAAGAGATTGAGATAACGTTCAACTACAAAAACTCAATTTCCTTACTCCTCTAGAGACATTAAACCATTTCCTTTTGCTTGACAAAAATAAATAAAAGAAAGCAACCTAAGAATTCACATCAGCACTGCCCTGCATTACAGCACCTTTCCTCATTGGCTGGCTTTTCGAGATGCTATCAATGAGCAGGTGATTTTGGTGCAGCTCTGCATTGCAGAGGCATTGTCTGAATCACTAAACAGATTGTTCTGTAGATTTCACTATATTGTATTTAGTTTATCTGTATAGCAGCCACACTTACTTAGAAACAGAACCATGACTGCTGAAAGCAGAAAGTACTACAAGTAAAATAGAGTCTTCCTGATGAATTAGTTTTTTTCTTAAGCATCAGACTAACATAGATTAGGTATTTCTGTGCATCTTCTGGATGCTAATCCCTTAGAAGTGTACTTCATGCAGTGACTAAATAATGAAGCTGATATCAGGGAGAAGAACAAACGTCCAACCAAAAGTTATTGTAATTTGCGTTTAGTCCAACAGTGGTTGGAACAATGACTCTTGGCAATAACTTTTATATCTAAGAAAAGCCTGTTCATTTCCATTTTAAATGGCACCGCATTTGTAGGGAACCTGCGTTTGTGGGATGACCAGCACAGCTGAGTATGTGGGTTGCACTTATGAAAAATTTGACACATCATCTCTGCCAACGCCAAACAGCTCATACTGCTATTGCAATTGACTCTTGTTTTGACCTTCCGGTACCCCTAGGCGGAAAAAAACAAAACAAAAAAATAAACACAAGGGCAAAATAATTCTTAAAGAAGTCCAAAGTTCGACTGAAATAATCCACAGAGGCCAAAAAAACTGCTAAAATACAAAATCACAGAACAAAGTCACTGAAGATATCAAGATGTATACTTCACTGAGTGTTGGATAATCATCTGGTGCAGGAATGAAGTCTGCACTGGGTATTTATGGAAGTGTAGAGTAGATGGGAAACAGGTGCTTCTGACTGAAACCCTGCCTGTCAATCAGGTGCAAAGTAAACGAAAAGGGAAGGGAGAAAGCAGGGGGAAAAAGCAGGGGGTCTAAAACGAGGGTGCACTTCAAGACCATAACCCTCCCAGTGCACCAATTCCTGAATTCTCCTACCCTGTCCAGTAACTGTCATACTGTAAAGCCTGGATGACCATCTCCTAGCAGGAGGGGTTGAGTGGGCTTGGCAGGAGGACAGGGCAGACTGGATTGAGACAGGCTTCATCAAACAGATGTTCAGCCTTATGGTGCATGGGTTGATGACCTTTTCTACTGCTGATGTACCTAGGTGATAACTTACAGGAATCTGTCCATAGGGGAGGGTCTCAGAAGGACAACCATACCTTCTGGCCTAACTGGTAGTCAGGAGCAGGAGAATGATGATAGTGAGAAAGTCTCTGGTTTCCAGCTGCTGTGCACATGAGAGCAGGGTGTAATATCTGCCCAGCCTGGACTGAAGGCACCACAATCTCTGTCTACTGCACATGGAAGAGGCGTTGATGAAAACCATTGCACACCATGAAGAGAGATTTTTGCATGGCAGAGTAAAGCAGGAAGTTGTTGTGCAGGGAAGATGGGTGGCCCAAGAGGCAGGATAGCATGTGGAGACATAGCGCAATGCCGATTCCAACGCTTGGTTGCTGTGCCCTGTCTGACAATTCTTCTGCAGGTGATAGCCTGAGGAGAGATTGACCACGGCCCCTACTGCCCCACAAAACCCCCTCCAAACTTGTGAAGATAACTGTCTGACAGAGAAAAGGGATGTGATGCAGTCTAAACAGATGGGGAACCAACAAGTCAGCAGTTTCATAGCCGAGGATAATTTGACCAGAGGGTCGAAATGTGCAGCTTTGGAATTATCAGTTAATGATGGTAAGAACGACTGTGATTAAACCCAAAGGTGGCAGTTCAGTGATGAAGTCCACAGCAATGTGGGACCACCATGAGAGATGGGGTTGGGTAATTGACAGAGGGTGTGGTTTCACAAGCCCATGTGAAACCCTTAGAGAAGTTTCTGCAACAAATTGAATTCACTTAAAACATGCAAATGTCACATATTCCATCAGTTGGCCCTACACTTACACACTACATCTGACAAATAAAAACACTTGGTTATAGTTAGGGGAAAGATGGTTTGGCTTAAAATGATAAGTAAAATACCAGATGGGATGGTAGAAATATCAAGTTAATGGTGTTAAACTCCTGCTGCTTGTGCAACTTGTCTTTTTTTGCAGCAAAGTTGTCTAACCATCTATCCAACCCCCCACCTCAAAATGTGGACATTTGCCACCTTATATCACCTTATAGAGATGTCATCTATCTCCTTGCGTCTATTTCAGCCTTTTTCCTCTCATTCTCTTTCTTAGCTCCAATGTTTGGGCAGAGAGAAAGAAACAGGTGATCAATTTCATTTTGTATTGACCCGCTGAGGTCGCAGTTTATAGGGCAGGGCAGCAGGTCAGTAGCCAATCTGCGCTGGGCATAAGGTAAGGGCAGGGTCCGCCCAATGGTCCAGGCTGGTGTGGATCTTTTAAGGATTTATTTGTTCCTTGATTTTGATTTGAAGGGAAAGCAAGCTATGTGTCTGTGGAAACCCTGACCCCTGTGACCCGGGGGTTTGCAGCATTTGCTGTGATATCCTGTATGTGAAAGTTGCTGCTGTGGAGCCAGCATGTGCTCTAAAGCACCTCTAAGTTGTCTCTGCTTAAGAGCTCTCAGAAAACAAGTATTGGGATGTAGTGCGCCTCCAGTGCTTTCCTCATTAATAATCAACTGCATGCGGCTCACCTGTTGCTGCTTTTCCAGTCTGTGAGCAGGTAATTCACTGAAATACCTGCTCTCAACTAATCTCCCTTATGGCTTGCATTGTGGGAAGGCTGACAGAGGCACTGACAGAGGTATTAAGAATCTCTCTTAATGGGGAGAGCCTTCTTCCTGCTCCAGAGGGTTGCTGGCTATAACGGTAATCTGCACACCACCACAAGTAAAATTTATTCAGACATTTCCAACAAACAAAAATACTTTCACATTTTTTTAGACCGCAATTACACAAATATAGAATTTTTTTTTCATCCACACACTTTTTTATCTAATAAGACCTCTGAACCACACCAATAAACCACTTGTCCAGGGATTTGTCAAACCGGACATACAAGTAAAGAGATTTAAAAATATCAGATCGAGTAGATTCATGTAGCGACCTCAATCTGGATTTTTTCGGATTCATGACATCAAAGTCCAAAGTGGTTGAGTCTGTCAATGTATTTTGATGCATATTTGAAGGATTGCATTAGAATCTTTTTTTCTTTATCTTGGCCTTTGGATAGCATGGATCATGCTAAACTCTATAATAGCTCTCCTGAAAAAAAAAAAATTACAACTTGCCAATTGAAACAAATTCCCAAAGATCTCTCCTTTTTCTCTTGTAGATGCAACCTCTAATTCTACTTTGTTTATTACAGCCATGCATAATGTGACATTCGTCACTATATTCTGATAAAACTATGCTTAGCATGATATACTTTATTCGCGCTAGACCAGGAGATGGAAACACACTGTCATTGCAAATCTTCAGTTGGGCCTAATGAACGTCAGACTATTACCATGATATATCTTCAAATATACCTGGACTCAAAGAAATTACGAGTTTATTATAATAGAGCTGTAGCCTACTTCATTTATCAGGCATGATAAAACAAACAAAACATGACTCAATGTGCATCAAACTTTAACTAACTCAACAATTCTTTGTTCTCTGCATTTATACATTTTTGAAGCATCTAATTTTGCATGAGCATATTTGAAGTATTTTCATGCTCATTTGTTCGTTCACTGTGTGCTCTTATTATCCTGTGTGTGTTTGTGTTTGTGTGTGTGTACATTTCATGCTACTGTGTCCATGTTTGATGCTACTTTTCTATGGCCTTTTTCTCATTTTATCTATCAGTTATACTTTTTAAAATTAGTTTATATTGCTTATTTATATTTAAATTATTTAAGTTTGTAAAGATTACTTTATATTGTTATGAGTGATTTTCACTTGGCAAGTAAATAGAAATTCAATTTGTGAAATGTTTTTAAAATATTCTGTAGTTTTTATTACCACAGCTGAATTTTTTTTTGTTATTACTATTTCCAAACAGAAATCCGTTTCCAGTGTGTATGCAGTCTTGATTGTTATTGTTTAGCAATAAAATTCAGACCCAGTAAGCAGAAAACTAAATCAATGAGGCTTAAAGCTCCCATATCATGCACTCTTCTGGGTTTTATTTGAAGATTTGATACCCTTAGCATGATATATTTTTGTGGTTTAAAGTACAAAAAACGGACCCAATGTAGTTTGACAGTGCCCTCTCTGACACTTGTGATGACTGCCCGCTTTCTGGGTGACTAAAAAGAGGCGCAGCTATCGTTAGCTTGCACCTGCCTGACCTGAGCCGAGTATGGCGCATAGGAGTGGTGAACATCAGGAGGGAATAAATATCTTATGAGCTGCTCAGTATTCCAGGTAATGACGTGGGGGTGAGGAAGAGAGAAAGGAGTGCATTCTCTTCCCCTTATTCACCCCACCTGGAAATCTAAAAAAAAAAAAAAACCTGAGCGAGGCACCCATTGTTGCTAATCATGCTACAAACATTGCTAACATAGTAGTGTACCATGAGAGCTAACACTGCTAACATCATTGGTAACAGAGCTAACAGAAGATACCCCCTGAGTATGTCAAGCAGAAAAAGGAAGAGAGGATCCTTCATGCCCAGTAAGGCTTGACGAGGGAAACTAACATGGCTAGGCTAACATCTCAGATGTTATATGACAATACTGATCTACAAGTCAAGGAAGCACTACTAAGTTGTAAAACAGCATTTGTTTGTCTTTTGATGTATGGGACAGTTTTATATAACCCATAAATCTTATCTAGCAGAAAGAAAGCCATGATTTGCATGACATGAGGCCTTCAAGAACTACTGTACAGACTTCAGCGCTGCAACGTTTTTGCATGACTGTAGTTGAATCCGGCAGCTTGGCTGCAAAAGGCCTGTTGTGTGGATGGATACTCAGCAGAAATACAATGAAGAATGGTTGCAGAGCACTGATCCCACTCCCCACTGTCTCTATTCATATGATAATCCAAACCCCCTGGCACACCCACTAATTACTGATAGTCAGTCATCCACTGGGTCCTGATTCACTCCACTGACCAGCAGACACATTCAAGACCTATGAGTCCTTTATGCAACATAATCACACAACCATGGATCGAGGTCAGAACACATGTTCACATTTGGTGCAATAAATCAGTAACCTCACGGAAATGTTGAACTGTTGGATCAACCTTCTACACAAAACATTTCTATGAGTATATAGTTCATTGTTGGGCTGCTATTTATTTGGAGATGGAAATTGATTTCTAGAGTCCTCTGTCTATTGACATTGAAGGTAGAGACATTTATGTTATTTATTTTTTTATTTATATACTGAGATTCTATTGTAGCTAAGCAAGATGAACCCACACCAAGAGGACGGTATAAGGATATATAAATGGATCGATGCAAATAAATCCTCTGATACATGTAGACATCTCAATTACCAAGAAGGGTCCAATAGACATTTATGTCACCTGACAAGAGATGAATTTCATTAATAAACATCATATGACTTTGGGATTATTAGCCCCTAGTGTATATGTGTGAGTGTGTGTGTGTATGTGTGAATGAGTGTATGTGTTTATCTGTGCCTGCTCTCCCCTATGACTAATATATCATATGCAGCAGCAGGGTCGTCTATAAATAACAGCATGATGTTCATTTACAGAGTGGGTGGGGTGACTTGGTGTCCAGGCAGATGAATGAATGGGTGGAGGGAGTGTGAGCTGTCCCCTGTCTCCTTGTATACTGTATCGGGCAGAGAGAGAAGTTTTGTTTGAGACAACAAATAAAGTACATGCAGGATGTGTTGGAGTCAGCAGAAGTTTGACTATAGCTGAGAAATGCTGGATTGAGTTGGGGAGTTGGACGGAAACTTGCGCAGGTTTTCAAAGCCCTGGATCCCAAAGACATCTATATAGAACAGTTAATTCCAAGCAGTTATTCAACAAAAACTGCAGTGTTAAAACGTTTTTCCTCAGGCTTTGATACCGAGAACAGAAGAGCTGATTTTTTTCTGTGGAGTTAAGGCCCCTTCACCACAGAAGTGTCCTTTATCCAGACACTTTATCCCTACCAGCTCCATGGATTATTATTTGTAGCTGATGGTGTGGTTTGTAGTGGGCCAGGTCTTATATTGAACACTGAGAACTTGGTTTTATGTCATAAACCTGCATTAATTATTTTTTTTTTGTTCAATTGCGGGCAGCACAACAAGCTGTAAACACAACATTTACATATTATTGGCATTAAAGGTCCCATATCAGGCAAATAATGACTTAAATTTATATTTTCCTCTGGATAAGGTAAAGGAATTATATAAAAAAACTGTCCCATGCATCAAAGTCAGAAAGGTTAACTGTTTGATGCTATGGGTCAGTGATATCAATTAGGGTATCAAAACTTCAAATACAACCCAGAAAAGTCATAAATAAATAGTTTAAAGCTGCTTCCTTACTCATTCACAGAGAAAACCCCAAATTATCATTTAGTTGTGATTTTGGTCACTTGGCAATACAATATTCACCCTCCTCATATATCGGTTGTGATCTCCTCCAAATTCCTCCAAAAAATATCTGTCAGCAATTTGCTAACTTTGTAACTATCTGATTCTTAGTGTCACAGTTTTGGTTCAGAGTCAATTTGTTGTTTGCAAGAATTTTTTAATTAGAGTTAGACAATGATTGTAAACAACAATTTAGTGTTTTCCATTTGTTTGAGGCTCTTTTAATATTGTTCTAGGTTTGGCTGCAGTGTGTAGATTTGAGTAAATATGCTTTAATTGTTGGCTATTTTTCAATTAAGATGGAACATGATATAATGCACTGTAGCTACATATATGATGCTTATTAGTAAATATATTCAATCTGCTTTGCAGTTTCAGTAGCAAGCTTCTGTAGATTCATCATGAAGCTTTAATAGCCTATAAAAGGAAAAAAAAAATCACAAAATTTCATTTTAGGGGCAATATTTGATGCTCGGAAGTAATGTTGTTGTCTTGCAGTACTTGAACTGCAATAAAAGCAACAGGTTTCACACAGGTGATTGATTAGGCTTATTTGTAAGTAGGTGGCAGTCAGTGTACCTGCTGCTTATATTTGTAGACTTTTTATTATTTTATGAAGAAAAGGAAAAGAGGGAGAAAAGCAGACCATTAACCAACTTATAAAGATATTTATATTACATTTGTTGATCTCACACAGTGAAGACCCCTTTGAGCAATGGCAACCAGCCACAAGTTTAGAAAAAAATGGTTTAATTTGACTGACTGGGAAAGTCCAGTTAGGAAAAATGAGTGAGCAACATTCTCCTTTCCTCAGAGTGAGCATTAGGAGGGGGGAGCACATGTTTCATTCTCAAATTAGCCTCTGTAATTTTAAGTTAGAAAAAAAAAAAGAAAACAACCCCAAAGTTATGGCAAACCATTTTCATTTCACTAATGAGCATCCTCATCATTATGGGTTTCAGTCAACTGTTTTCCTCTGATACGTTTTTTGATTAATTGCACACAACATGCTTACATACTGAAACAATATCTATATGGTTGATCTCTTAAAAATCTCTGCTGATATTATATTCAATTTTCTATTATATGAAATCTGGAAAAGCAACAAATCCTAAAACCAGCTTCACCAGATATATGCTTGATAAATGACTTACATAATTTTTTCTAGTTTGACTTGTTAATTGATATACTAAGCTGGTTTATGGACCTCAGGCTTTATTGGAAACACAGTACACACTTGATTGCATTTGCACATTTTAACTTAAGCGAGTCCAGACAGACATTACAGCAGAGCATTTACTGCATTTGTATTGCAGGGGGAATAATGTGATGAAAGCTTTGTTTGTATAACTATTATTGTTGTCTCCCCACAACTGCTTCTTTGTGAAACTAATGATTTCCTTCCCTTGGTCCATGAGTCTGTGGAGGGAGGTGCATGCAGTATACAGAGGAAATAGACAAAAGAGGGAAAACTACAGTGTTTCTCCAAAGGCAGTTTTCATAGGTTAAGTGGATTTTGTTGTGTGACAGTTTAGTTAAACACACAACCCCAGAACCTCATAACAATATATCTGAGGAGCTCTGAGTTCCATGTGCTTATATGGTCTAGCTCACTCCCACCCACCCCCCGACTTTCTCTGCAAATGGTTCAGTCCATTTAAAAAGGTGCCTGTCATCTCTCAATGCTCTGTGTCCTTTCAACAGTCAGCTGCGGAGAGCACATTTCACAGGGGCAGTGCTGGCTCTCTAACACACACGCACACACACACGCACACACACACACAAATATACACACACATGCTCTCATACTGTTACGGAAACTCTCAGACACACACACCAACACACACACACACTCACACACACAGGCATGCTTGCACACTGACACTCACATCACACATACACCAGCTCCCAAACACATACTCCCTCCAGCAGATTTCTCCTGAGCCGGATGTCTCACTTTAAGGGAAAAGGACAAACTGCATTGAGGATTTTAACTTGACTTTCTCATAAAGATATAAAAGGGAAGAAGAAAAAAGACAAGACAAGGGAAAGAAGGATTTATTTTTTGGGGGGGAAACCTTCCTTCACTGGAAATGGTCAACTTGTCAGCATGACACCCTGTCTGGATTCCCCTCTCCTCCTCAGGCAAAAATCCTGAAAATGATGGATGACAACAAGCAGTTGGCTCAGCGCATAGATGGAGCCATTCAGTCGGCCAGTCAGGAGGTGACCAACCTGCGGTCGGAGCTGAGCGCCACCAGCCGCAGGCTGACCGAGCTGGGGGCGTCCGACTCCTCTGCCAGCATGCTCGAGACCCTCCAGCACAACCACAACGGTAAGAGATTAACTCTGTTGTGCGCTGAGAAGCTGCGAACATGTGGAGAAGCATGGGCAGGCTTCACAGTCACACACACACACACACACTCTCGATGCAGCTGCGTGTAGTCTTGCAGAGTACAGTATGTGTTTCCTATATGATGGATGAAGGAATAAGTATGATGATGGTCAGCAAGTGAATGGACGAGTTTAACAAAAGAGGTGAGGGGTTTCTGCTGGCTTGTGTCCAGTTCTCTGCTCTCCCCCTCTCATTGAATAATTAACCTCCTGAACCTGCTTTTTGGGGGGGTAGGGGGTGGGGGGCGGGGGGTTAGTGCTGCACTTAGTAAGGGCAGTGTGGGTAAAGTTACAACCTCTTTTTCTCTCTGTCACTCCGTCTGCTGCCAGTTCATTTTGGTTCTCCCTTAACTGGGCAAAGGATCTGTGTGTCTCTCGGGGAGGAAGGGAAAGGGGGGGGCTGGTTTTAGGGTTGCCGTGGGTTACTGTTACCGAGAGCTGCTTGAATGGCTGCCCAGTCTGTAGAATGCTGTCCTCTGTGTGTGTGTGCATGTGTGTGTGTGTGTGTGTTTCTCTACGTTTTTAGATTCAGTTTGTCATTTAGATAGGTAACAGATGTGTATGTTTGTTTCTGTACATGCATGAGCAGGGGTGGCTGCCATAAGTGTGTGCACGTATGTGTGTCCATGGGTTACTATATCCTTTCAACTTCTGGCACACACGCACTTTCACACTCTCGCTGTTTCCATAGCAGTCAGCTGGTATAGAGAATCTGTCTGATAGGATACGTTCCATCTTGGCTTTGGCAGTGTTCAACTTTTGAAACCGCATATTATAGCCTCGCTCAGACACTTCCGAGATCAAGCTCAGGAAAGAGGAAAAAAAAAAGGAGGCCCAGTATTTCCTCTCTTACATACACAAGGAAAAACTGTTGGCTAACTTTCCCTTTTACAACATGCCAAACATTTAGTCCTCAGCTGACCTCTGGTCAAAGAGGATGTGTTGCCTTACACAGCTGGTAGGGAGCATTTTGGTCATGTGTCAGCATTGTTTTCAATGGACTGCGCCTGTTGCGTTGTTTTGCAGTTATCTCTCCCTTGCTTGCACGTGTGTGTGTGTGTGCCTTGCGGTATCCCTTAACCCTCATTACACACTCACACACTCCTGCTGTTTCCATAGCAGTGTGCGTGCATGCCGGCAGTGATGACAAGCGTTCGTCCGGGAGGATTTCGAGCACCAATGTCATTGTCCCTCGTAGCCGCTCAGCTGAAATGATGCTTGAGATGCACGTGTTCAGTGGAGGAGCATTTGTCTGTAGAGAACTCACTGCAACAAATACCATGTTAACAACAGGAAGGCTGTAGAGATAGACATTCTGACAATGTTTGCGATGTTTCTCAAAAAAAATACATGTTTAGAGGCTGACATTTATCTACCCATCTCTCTGTAGATGGAATCTGTCGGATATAAAACAGGCCTTCTGCACTAAGTGGTTCTGAGTGCACCTTTTTTTAACAGCAAAAATGACATGCATCCATGTCTTCTTGATGCAGATGGTTATGATTACTGAACCTGTTTTGGCCTGTATATTTTCCCTTTTTTTGATCTGGAACATCACACCGACCTTTTGCCGTCTCTTCTCGACCCCTCATTTCTATCCCCCATAGCTGTCCTTTCTGAGTTTATAACAGAAAATGGCCGGGTATAGAGAGATTAGGTAATTTGTCACCAGTGGCCGTGCTGGAGAGATGCGTGTGCGTTAAGGGTCGTCGGTTCGTTGCACACCCGGCAAAGTGGGAGTCCTGAGGGAGGCTGAGGTGGGGGGTGGTGGGGTGCTACCTTGCACTGGGCTAACAGCAGCAGTAACCTTGCTGGCAGGCTGGCCTGCCTTAATTGCATTTTCACTGCCGGGGGGGGTTGCATTTGCATTTGTTGCATTAATCCAGGAAAGTGGGAAAGGATATGAATAAATGGAAGTATTTCATGAATTATCTTTTCGCGATGGTCTGTGGAAAGAAAACGTTCTCAATTCTTTGTCAAGCATGCACTGTCTGTCTTGCTCTGTCCTCTGAGCTCAGTAGTATCCTCATGAGCTTCCCCCCTGGACCTAAATGGGCTACATTTAGCTTTGTTGCGGTGCTTTGGGGCTGCATATATAGGGAAAAAAATGCTGGGCATGAAACTGGCCCAAAACTGCTGCCTGTGGTCCAGATTCCTGATTTTTTTTGCGCCGAAGACGATATTGGCAGCGTTAATGAAAAGCCCATTCAGTTGTTGGGAAGAAGCTTTTTATTCTTATTGCGTCAGATTTATGATTAAATGATTCATACATCCAGTGTGAAACCAAAAAAAAAATCCTCTATGTACACTTGATTTGTATGTGAAAGTCAAACCACAATTATGTATGCTAGATGCACTAAGGTAACCTTGATTAAATGTTGCAACCAACAGAGGGGCTGTTTCAAAGTAACCACACGGACGTCTGTGCAGATCAAACCCACTGGTTTTATCTTTGTATTCTGCACAGCCAGTTTATGCAGAACAAATCAACAGGAGTGGGACATCCTCAGCGGCTGTGGTGAACAGCATATACCCCACTAGCATGACTGGTTAGTCTGTATTTCATGTCAGTGAGATCAACTACACAACTTATTGTTATTACATACATGTTATTACTACATTACGTACATAGGTAAATTCACATAATGTAATGTAATGTACTATGTAATGTGGAGATGACTTTTCATATTTTTTAAAGAGGCTCTATTATGAAATAACACTTTTTCAAAAGTTTTGTGCATATATTTAGGTCTTTGTAGTTCCTGCTACCACAAAAAAACTGTGAAATAAGACCACCTAATTTTGTTGTAGTTTTGCTGAAACCTTGCTGAACACAAGCCATTTAGAAATGGCTCCAGTCATGATGTCACAACAGGAGTGGAAGTCTATAGTAACCTCCCCTGGTTCCATGTAGCCACCCCCTTCCTTCTGAAACACACACTTTTTTAAGTATTCATGCCCTACTTAATCAGCAGATTGAGGTTGCTTTGTCATCTTGATGATGTCTCAGTAGTTACAGTAAAAAAGTGCAGTAAGAAAGTAGTATCAGTTTTTTTAATCACTTTTCTAAAGCACTGCTTAAAATACATCAAATCGTTAAATCCATCCCTTAAGTTATTCAATTTGTGTTTTGCAAATTATAATACACCTCTTCTACAGTCAATTATTCATACATCAGATGCTTCAGAAACCATTAGAAGTTGTAAAATCTTTTGGTCAGCTTTACTTTTTAGCAGTGCAAACCGCTGACTGATTTACTATACTTTACAACTTTTTTATTTAGCTCTAGTACTCTTCCATAATTTGGTGAATGTTTCTGACACTAACTCTAGAGTTTACATTGACTATGAATCTGAAAACATGCAGATTCGGTAATTAATGGGAGTTTTAGATAAAACATTGGATATATTTCACACAGCCGATAGTATTCAAACCACCTCTCGCCTCTCATGAGGGATGATAATGTTTATTTATTCAGCATTCAAAGGTTATAAGAGAAGGTCAGTCCTGTTGTGTGTAATGACTCATCCATTCTTGCTGTTGAGAGTGAAAGTGTTTGAGCCAAGCATGGTTGGTCAAGCATTCACAAGATTATTGACTACATAACTGCCTCAACACAAAGGGCATTTTGAAGCTCATCTAAAAGTTTTGCACAATGTCAGATTAGTCGTTTGAGTTACAGAGATTTTTATCTCCTTGGTATTTAAAAACACAAAACTTTATTAATCTTCAAGCAATGGCTATCCAGAAGATTAAGACTGAGTTAGGCCTATATATATATATATATATATATATATATATATATATATATATATATATATATATATATATATATATATATATGGGCTATTTACTGTTTCTATACATCATTAATGACTGCTCTCTGCTTGTTAAAATGCTACTGACACTACAGTTCAGTGACGTTATGTAATTCTTTTCACGCAAAGCCTCCTGGCCATTAACATTTGATATTAAACAGGATTAAAAATGGCAGGAGGCGGTTCAGAGGTGAGGAGAGCAATCGAGGCTACTTATGCTATTACTGTAATACTGTTAGCCAGGTGTGAGTACATTCTGGAGTCGCATAGCATGTAGCATTGGGTGTTTTTAACCTCTATTACCCCAGCATTTTAAAGTGGGCTGGCCAGCACTCCTGTCCATTTAGACCCACCTGCAATCTCCAGATCAATGAAGTGTTGTGAAGGCCTTAATAAATGCAGGATTTTGAAACTTGAAAGCAAGTAGTCAAGCTTATCTTCCATCAGTGGCCTCTTTGACAGTGGTGACAGAGGCAATGTTTAGTACCCGGCAATTAAAAAAAAAGCAGCTGTTTTATGTGAGCTTTCCTTGGTATCACACCGCGGGCTCACTAATGTAACATGACATTTCAGCGAAATCACTTTGCTCTGTGATTACAGTTTTTATGTGTGATCTCTCATTGTGTGTACAGCATTAACATTCAATTGGCAGTATGTTAGGGAGACGTTGCTTGCACAGTGAATGCTTCATTAACATGCAGAGGAAACGCTCAGACATTTATATTTCATCAGTATGCCACACACGTGCATATGACACATGTGATATGTATATACAACATGTAATATTTCCAAAAATCTGTTCAGTTCTACAACACGGTTGTAAAACTGAGTCAATACTCAACATGTTTCAACATGTTGAGGATGCTATTCACAACTTGCTGTATATACTATATGTCAACTATTTAAAAATCTCTACAGGTTTTTACATAATGTCATGTGGTCATAGGGTAATATATGCAGAAAAGCAGCCTTTGGAATGATTGTTTCCAGAGTTGCTTTGCTTTAAATGTCACTGCTATCTAGTTGAGAATATGATTTTGAGTGCGCGAATAGGAACATTATTATAGTTACATAATGAACTGATTGACTATATTATTTTTTATATTAATACATTCCCACATTCCAGAACACTGAACATCTGATCACTGCCTTTGGTGAATCAAGACCTAGGGCAAGAATACACCGTTTTCCACTATTGTCTTCTTTTATTGTTAAGGGGTGATGCTGTCAAAATCCCAGCAGAGTCATTTAAGTGCAGAAGGTCTTCATGTAGATTATAGTTTTTTCCCCACGAATTGCATTTCCTGCTGTCTTTTGTCTGCTTCGATGGTGTCTGGAAAATCTGACATTTTGCAAAATTGCCATTACCTTGGTATCCTTTCACACTCCCTTTCATTGATTTGATGAAGAGGGATATGTGTGCGAATGCCAGCTGGGTGATTGAAAAACAAAGAAACAAAAAGAGGGGAACGATATAACAGGGTAACACAGTCATAAAAGACTGCAATGAATCACCTCAAGCTGTGAAAATAGCTCCAAATCTCATTAGCGTTTTTTGTCGAAGGAGATGGCTCTTGAATCCCTCTCTGTCTATGGCAATGAGAAACTTAATGACTTGTGTGATGAAAAATGATGGCCCTCTTCAGGTGTCATGTTTATGGCAGGTTTTATGGACATTTATTTGACAGTTACCCCACCAGATGGTTACTCACCAAAGCAATCCTCAAAAGTGAGACCAAAATTGGAAATGCCTTTGGCAAACTTCAATTTAGGGGCCTCTCTGTTGACGACTGCAGTAACTTAATGAATCCCAAGTATAAAAGGATTCACCGCCCATTCGAGGTTGCATTTCAACCCGTGTGGGTATCATTAATAAGGCCGAAGCCTGAACACTTGGTTGAAGGTAGTAATTACTTGCCTATAAGCATGTTAATGATGAGTGATGTTAGTCCATAACCATAAGCTTAAAGGTCAATCATTTACATATTCATGCTGTCATCAATTGAGCCAGAGCCAACTTGTAAATTAGACTGATTACCATGCGGTAAATGTTTTAAAATATATGATCTGCTGTAGGGCTGCAAATAACGACTATTTTTTATAGTTGGTTAATTGATCAATTATTTAAACTATTAATTGATTAGTTGTTTGGTTCATAAAATGGTGAAAAATATCAGTCGCTGTTCCCCAAAGCCATAGATGCAAACTAAAAAGATCATTAGTTTACCATTATTGAAGACTAAAGAAACCAGAAAATAATCACAATTGAGAAGCTGGAACCAGAATTTGGACATATTCTTCTTAAAAATGACTCAAATCGATGAATTGATCAAAATGGATGGCGAGTAATGTGATAGTGGGGTTAAGGTGTCATTAACGAGCTACTCATTTTTCAAAATAAACTTGCAGTTACTCAGAACAAAATTACTCTAAGGCTGCATTGAAAGTTAAATTATCGGCTGCAGCCATGTTGGATCCACGGTTATCAACAAAGTGGCTTCTGTGTTTTGTTATTACTGCACCCTCCCCTGTTCTGCGATTGGCTCCCTTGCTGAGAGGAAAATTGCGTCCTTGGTGCCTGGACTGAATTGCAGAGTGAAGTGAATTCGTGTGTAATGAAGGATGTGTACACCCAGGCTAGAGTTACCTTATTTCTGGTCAGAATTATATCAATTCAGTATATGGAACATATGAAATTCAAGTTTAGTAAAACTGATGTAAACTGATATTTAAATAAATTTTAAGCTGTTTATATAATGTACCACAATAATATACCAGTATGCCTACTGTATATTTGTGTGTATAGAGTATCAATGTTTTTTTTAATTTTATACAAATGCATATTTGTATAAAATTTAAATATATAAGCGTTAAGCCTGCAACTAACTATCTATAGTCTATAGTCACAAATCATCAGTAATAATGATTGCTATATAAAAATGACTGAAATCAATGAATCGATCATCAAAATAGTTGGCGACTAATTGATTAATCGCTGCAGCTCTAATATGCTGTAACAGCTCTGTCACACTCACACCCTTCTCTGGCTTTGTCATATGTTATTGACCAGGGAAGGACAGTGTTTTTCCTCAGGTACCAACAGGCCTCAAGACACTAGGAGCAACTCTGTTTGACACAACAGACACTAATACTAATTAACTCACTGCCTCACCATTACTACAAATATATTATTTATTCTCTACCTGAATAGACGTTTGATGCCTTTCATTGCATTTGCACAGGTCAGGCCCCTTAGCGTTTATTTGATGTTTCGGGCCGGTCTCGGAATGAATTAATGAGTTTAAGCGCCTCTCGGGTATGTAAATTTATGTTGCCCTCTGTCCTCCAGCCTGCCTTTTTCCTGAAAGCTGACGCTACCAGCGCTCATGCACAGCAGCAGATGGCATGAGCGAGCGTGCTCGTTAATTGGTGACATTGCACATATTCAGATGCCATGAAGTGCAAAACGCTGAGCTGTGGAGGTAGACGGCGAGGGGAAAGACAAAATGCAAGCGTGACATAAGTGTAATTTTTTCCCCCACATAAGAAAGAGGATTTCAGATATTCTGTAGCTCCGTGACAGTGACAGGCCAGTGTAATGAATACCGCACCATGTGGATAAAGTACTGTGAACAATGATTAAAACTCTCATTAAATTGATGGAAAGCTTCATTAGTGGCTGATGGTGGGCGGTGGGCTTTATTGTCTTTATACTGCATCCACTAAGATCCCCCATTAGTGGCTAGATGGCCTTCATATATATATGTTTGCCACAGGGCTCCGGCTCAAACATAATAGCACAAACTTTTTTTCTTCCTTCATACTATGTGTGGGAGAATCATTCGTAACTGTATCATTGCAGCTGATCATAAAAGGAATAGAATGGAAAATTAGAGCAACTGACGCTACACAAGGCTTTGCTGAAATTACATCGGATGGGACTCTGGTGTAGATGTCTGCGGGGTGGAAGTGGATAGGTCTGCTGCGTAGCCCCAGAGAATGGCTCCTAATGGGCTGAGATAGGAGATGAGGAAAGTGTGCGCTCATCAAGCATGGAGCCCCCCCCTCTAGTGTTTTTTGAATGATGTGATGTGATGGGAATGGGGGGGTGGAGGAGGGAACCAGGGAAAGGTGGGGGGGGGGCGCTGCGGGGCTTCCATAGATTTTGTCAGCAATTATTCACAATGAAATGCATTCACGGGATCGTCTGTGGCAGGAGCAATGATGAAATGACTTTTCCTCTGTTCGGCTCTCATTTCTGGCGGTGGAAGATTGGGATGTGAGTTTTGCATATTTCGGTCTCTCGCTACCATTCTGGTGAGCCCCATGCAGTGCATTACATATGTCTGACTGAATATTGCAAAATGCTGCAGCGGTGTGTAGGGCGGCACAGATTTTCATCAACCATCTTCAAAAAAGTATTTTAAGTTTTAAGAGATTTGGTATGCTAACACCACAGCAATGCAAAAAAAACCCCACAATTTAGCAATGATCAAAAAGAGGAAAGAAGCCAAATACTCTTATTAGAGCTGCAAAGATTAATCAATGATTACATTAATCGCCAACTATTTTGATAATTGATTGATGGATTTGAGTCATTTTTAAGGAAAACATTTTCAAAATCCTTTAGCTTCTTAAAATTGTTTATTTATGTTGTGGACTGTTCTGAACCAAAAAAGGTAAAGTGCCTTTTTTGAATCTTTGGCTTTAGGAAACAGTGATCAAGAGTTTACATGATTCATCATTCAAATAATCAATAGATTAACTATCAAAATAGTCATTTGTACAATAGTAAATTGATGATCTTTAGGTTATGGACTATAGGACAAAAAAACTCCCCCAAAAAACACCATTATACCATTTTGAACCAAAGTAATCACCATGGTAATTAACCATTTCAATAATTAATAAATTGTTGAAATAGTTAGTTGCAGCCCTAATCCTTCAACTTTAAACAAACACATGAACATAGTAGTAGTAGACATACTGGTACATTTTTGTGATTTGATATATAAACTGCTTAAATTTCATATGAAATAACACTTTTCATCCCAGTTGTGTATTTGCCCACTTGGAATATTCAACTCAGCTTGAATTTCATACTGTACCATATTACCATATTGACACAATTCCAACCAGAACACAAAGATAGAACAAAGTCCATTTTCACGTCTACATCTATGACAGACATTTTTAATTAATTAGCTTTTTGGAACCGACATTACTTGGGAGGTACATGGTCTGTGCAACCTAAGATTATAAGGATATTTTGGGCACAGGCATTGCCTTGCCTATGAGCAATTCCAGACATATGTACTGGTCCTGGATCGGATTTCTCCTTGCACACACATCCCACTGCAATCGTTTAGAGCTGACAAGTAGAGTGGGATCACTGATCAGTGATTCTGTAAAGCTTCTACTCATGTGTCAAACTGCCTGCACCAGCTCAAAAAGATTGGCCAAGGGAGCCGTGAAGGTGTTTTGCAGTTTTTTTTTTTGAGACATTGCCTTGAAACTGCTACACTGAGCTTTGAAAAGGGCACAGGATGTTACCCTCAACCGCTGACGCCCAAGGTTTAAAGCAGCATCAGTGGGAGTTTAGGAGTGCTCATGCAACGATGACACCAAGGGTGCTTTTTTGAGTATTAAAACACTCCCCTCCACCTCCCACATTTTGTACTTGACATGCGGCTTGGAACGCTCTTAAATCTTACTGATAGTGTTGAGTCTAGAAAAGTTCACCACCGATGATATACCTTCCTCTGTTGACTAAGGAAAGTGATGCCATTGTTGAGTTAGAGGTTTCAAGAGAGACTTTGCGGGATCAGAGTTGTCTGGTTCCCGCAGTCCTTTTGGCTGTGACCACAATGGACAAGTGTGCTCACACAAATAGTGCAGCTGTGAGCACCGAGAGTCATAGTGAACCAGAGGTCAGTGGGTGCAAATACATTACATCATCATACTTTACTTCATCATTACTATGCAAGACACGGTTTGATAACAAGCCAGCTATCCAAACAGCATTAATTAGGTAATATGAAGTAAGTAAGTGGGTTATCTTTGAAAGTAGGGGCCAAGTAGTTAGTGATTGCTTTTTTTTTCTCCTGACAGAATAAGGAGCCATAGTGTGGGTGGAGAAAGATGATGTGGCACAATTAAGGAGGGAGTGTACTATTTTATTATCTTGTCTAAAAGCTGCATAGGTAATAATCTTGTCAAAGTCTGTTTCCACATGATTTAAAGGAGAAGTGGGCAGTGCTCGTTTCAAACAGTCATTTTTTTTTCGGACAGAATTAAATTCATGAGCCCTCACCCACCCTCCATATTACCGCAGACAGAAAGCAGAGCGCTACCTGTTCAACAAAAAATGCTGCTACAAGAGCGACTCACTCACAATTGGAGTGAGCAGGAGTGAGTGAGGGAGCCACAGCTCGCTCGCTGCAACGCTCGGAGCGAGCCAGAGTGAAAGAAGTCAGCCGGTCGGAAAAAAAGTCCAAAGGATCTGACTGTAAATTTTTCAATAAATACTTTTTCTGACCTTTTCTGCTGGGTTTCACTATGGCTCTTTTGGGTCGATGGTTCTCACTCATCAGAGTAATCTGACAACTAGGGATGTGACTAACAACTATTTTGATAATTGATTAATTTTATCGATTAGTTGTGTTCATAAAATAGTGTAAAATGTCGATCCCAAAGCTGAAGATTGAACCTTAAATGATTTCTTTTTTTAAATTTCATAAATAAAAAATCACATTTTAAGAAGCAGGAACTGGAGAATATTCTTCTTAACAATGGCTCAAATTGTTAAGATTAGTTGGTTATCAAAATAGTTGGTAATAATGGAATAGTTGTCAACTAATTGATTAATTATTGCAGTTCTAGTGCCAACTAGGCATTGTTATATTTATGCAGTTATGCAGGCCAATAAATCCTACTGGTCGGAAGGTTTGGTTTGGTTGGTTGGAGAATTTGCTCCTGTATCCGTAATCTATTATGGATTTTTATGATTTCTTTTTTTAAAGATTAGAATTTATGATTTTCCATAAATGTAAGACAAATGCAAATCTAAAAAAAATACATAGAAACTTTGCAGCCTACACCTTTAATGGCCAATAACTGAAAAAACAAGACATATATAGCCTATAAACTGAAAAAAAATTGTTAATCAAAAAAATGCTCTTTTCATTTGTTTCTAGTTCTTTGCCCTCTTGTTTTCTCTTGTAATTATCATATCAACAATGGGCATACACAGACACAACACTGTGTCTTGTTTGTTCTACTCAGTTAGTTAGGCCTGGCTCTTTGTGAATAGGAGTTATCATCATCCAGTCTACAATTGTCCATCTATCAGCATGCAGGCTGTCCAGCCAGCTGGTGCCTGCTGTGTTGAAGAGGCAGATTGGGCAAGCCTGGATGTCACAGTGGTAGCAGGTGGGCTCGCCATCAGGTAGCGTAATGCCCACTGGCACAGACGGGCCCCGTCTCCGAGCAGCACGATGGGGAAGACATGGGGGCATATGCGGTGGAGGAGAGTTGGCATCATCTTAAGCCGCGTGTGTGCGTGTGCCAACGTGGACAAATTGGATAAAGCCTACAGCGGATAGGAACGGCAGCGCCAGTGTGTGGCTGACATATGAAGAGGACTGGCACAGCGGGTTGGAGCGGGCAGTGGGTGGGAGGGGCCCGGGCGGCAGAAAGCAGATGTGTGTGTCATCGCATCTGTGGAATCACGATGAAAGAGAGGAAGCAATACTTCCATTAATGGGCAGAAACAAACAGATACACACAACAACACGGAGATAACAAACGGTTGTGCTTGTGTGAGGACGCCTATAACAATACTGCACACACACATTAGTTTTGCTCATATTTTACATATGAAAAACTTATTTGAAAGTCATATTTTATATGCTGATGCATTCAGCATCAGCATGAATGCATCAGCAGGCGAGCTGCATTGTTTTCTTTGTTGCAATGACCAATCATATACAGTTTTAAATTTCATCAAGTCAGTCGTGCATCAGACAACTTTGGTGAGTTGTTTCAATACAATTCACTCATATTCTCACAGTCGCTGTCTTTTCTTTGTCTCTGCTAGACCATCCCTGCCATCTCTTTCTTCCTCGCTGGGCCCTGTAACCATGCAAATCATAGCAGCAGATGCAGAATACTGATATAAAGAAAGATTTGTTTATTCATGTTGATAGATGACAACTGTATTTGTTTACTTGTTACTAAGTACTAACTACTAACTACTACAAGTATGCAAATATTATAAACACAGACAGATATTCATCATTTATTTTAGTTGTGGGTCAGGATCAGGATGAGTAAATTTGTCAGCATCCCAAAGAATGCTGACAAACTGCTGTTTGGTGAAGTTGTGATGTCTTACGTGCACATATCTGCTCCTTCCGCTGTTTTATCTTGCCCTGAGTGCAGGGCATTTATGTACTAAGACAAACAAGGACCACACAAATATAGCGTTATCATGCCTGCATCATGCCTGCATAAAATGTTTGTCCCTTTAACGTACATACCTAGCTGCACACATAAACACAGCAGCACTTCCAGGAGAAGCTGGGTTAAAGTTGGTGGGTTGAGAGACTTCAGTCCAAGAGTGATATAGTAGGGAGTTGTAGGGATGTATGCTGCAGTAATACATTTTGTTGAGTGTCTGAGCAACAATGTGTTGGTGCGCACCTCAAACTCATGTTCATCATGTTGTCTGTCCACCTTATTTTCATCTCCTTTTGCTTCCCCTGTCTCCTAAAAGTGTGCACGCAATTATGCACCAATTTAGACTTCGAAACATGGATGGCAAAGCAAATTTGTCGGCACTGAATTACATAAATTGATGCAGAATTCTTTTTGTTATGCTGTAAACATATAATATACTTACTTCTAATTACAAGTGGTTCTAAATGTTGTACTGGCATAAAAAACCTGTTAGACTCTCATCTGATCCACGTGAACAACAGGTGAACAGGCAAACAGGCTGTCAAAGAAATGACATCTATGCACTAAGGTTTCTGCTTCATTACATCAGACCCTCATTTGCAAGCAGAACCAGAACTGCTCCTTACCAAAGCAATTATAGATTTCTCACAGTTGGCTTCACCTCAGAAAAGTTGGGATTAACTCAAATATTTCATGACTAACCTTTTCTTGTCAATTTACACTCCCCGATAGATTTCTTCCATATAAGGATTTCTTCATTCAAAGTAATTTGCTAGCCTGACAAAAAAAAGGGATACTCAAAGGCTTCGTCTCAGTAGGCAGATGGACCTCTGTTGCCTCATTCCGGGTAATGATCTGTCCTGTCATCATCTTTCATTTCATTCATAGGGATAACACTGCGATGACCAGCTCCATGCCTAACTGTAATGCAGCTTTCATTCTGTAATGTAGAGTTTATACAGTGATTAGATAATGTTTTGTGAGCAGGCTGCGCTCTCTGCACTGCAATTGAATTTAACTGCCAGTGGTTCTCTGAAACGCTGGTCCAAGCAGCATATAATGATGCCAGCATTGTGAAAGGCTCGGAGACTCTGCGAGCTAAGGTATAAGTATAGGGCTGATGCATCTAAAGGCGTCATTTAAGTCACTTTGAGCTTACATGACCCATAACCCTGGACCACATTGACCTCCAAACTGAGGATGTGATGTCCTTACACAGTCATTAAAAAGCAGTCAATGTGTCATCAAACCTGTTAAACCTTTTCCATTAAATCTTTATCAGCAGGAAGCGTGGCAGAAGCCTGATCAATAGGTAGAGGAAATGCAACGGAAGAGTCACTCCTGCCCAAATGTTTCTATGGATTTTGTAAGCAACGACACAATGGAAGTTCTTTTCTGTCTCTTGCCTTTTTAGAGAAACCTCAAAAAGAAAGTTTTGACATTTTTATTGTTTTTAGAATCTACACGGAACAAAAATATAAACGTTTCTTATCAGTCAGTCAGTCATTTTCTATACCTGCTTATTCCTCATTAGGGTCGCAGGGGTCTGCTGGAGCCTATCCCAGTGCGTTACGACGAGAGGCAGGGATACACCCCAGATGGTCACCAGCCAATTGTGGGGCACACACACCATTCACTCACACACTCACACCTATGGGCAATTTAGAGTTGCCAATTAACCTGAGCATGTTTTTGGACTGTGGGAGGAAGCCGGAGTACCCGGTGAAAACCCACACAGACATGGGGAGAACATGCAAACTCCACACAGAAAGGTCCCAGACCCCGGACCAAGGAGGTCTTGAACCTGCGACCTTCTTGCTATGAGGCAACAGCGAAAATCAACCAGTATTTGTTGTAACCACCAGTGAGACATGTCGCCTATGGAGTTGTTGACTGTTGCCTTATTCTGCGTTCCATTTGTACTGAGAAGTCAGGATTTCTGAGTTCCGAGTGGGAAATTTGAAATGGAACGCTGGATTTCTAACTCAGGAAGTCAGAGATCCTCAACAGCACTGAGTTAACATCCCAAGAAGGCTGCCCCAGCTGTATACAGTTGTGAAAGCTCCCGTAATATTCAGAATAATGTTTTTGCACTAAATCAGCCATATGTACAGTGTTGTTGGATGTGTACATATGGAAATATGCATGAATACTGATGTTGACAAATGATGTTGCATGTTAACAAAGCTGATGCATGCAGGAAAGCCTTTTCTGTTTTTGTAACTGGAATGCTAACTTGGCTTTACCATGGCTGTGACGTCATTCCCAGCTCTAACACAGCAGTAGCTCCCTGTGCCGGGTTTTTTAAAGGTTACGGATGCATGGTTACAGCAAAGTTTACGGACTCGGTAATTCAGCCCTTTTTTCTTTTTCTCTCCATCTTGTTTCATTAATACAAGGAAGTAATCTAAAAATAAACTACATTGAAGAAATGACCC
Organism: Lepturacanthus savala; assembly: GCA_030544235.1. Taxonomy (NCBI): domain Eukaryota; kingdom Metazoa; phylum Chordata; class Actinopteri; order Scombriformes; family Trichiuridae; genus Lepturacanthus; species Lepturacanthus savala. The sequence goes on from CM060480.1 coordinate 17,954,140, forward strand.
TTGCACTAATATGCCCCAAAACGAAAAAATAAAATATATATATTCATTAAAATATATATATTCATCCCAGGTAAAAGATTTTGGGGTTATTTTATAGACTTAAACAATTAAATAGATATATACATGATATATACATATCAGGGTTGAAAATCATGACAATTTAAGTGACCTCTTTCTTGAAGGGTTTGTCCCTGCCATGTTCTTGGGAGGAAGGGGCAGGAAGTCAATGACGTCATATAACAGGAAGCACTTGGAAACCTAATTTTTTTTTGTCTAAAATGTTAACTATCATGTCTTTGCAAAAAAAACATAATCGTAATATTTAGATTTTTGATTTTGACTAGAAAATGACAGTCACAGACTTCAGCGACTATAGTTGCCGGTGGGCTTAAATATGGGGGTTATGTCGGTTATACGGTGGGTTAAATATACATTGAAAAACATTTAGCGTTTTATTGGCTTCTCAACTTCCCTTATTCTCATCTATTAAGTGCTTCTAATTTTGCAAAACTCTTCTTGTTTCTACCTCAGACCACAAAATTACCATAAATATCTGCGAGGGTATGATAGGTTTGGTAATAAACATAAGTGTTTTGAGCTTGGCTTTGCTGAGATTTCTCGCATTCAGAACTGTGTGTTCTGGCCCATATTCTTGTAAACAAGCACCTAATGTTGCAATTTCAACTAGTGAGAGATGAAGCATGGTCCTAAGAGCATTTGACTGGCCTGACAAATTTAGCTTATGGTAAAAGCCTATGAAAATGTCTATACCTAAATGTTATGGCATGTCCTATTTGTATTTTAGGAGTTCTTTCTTATCTCAGACATAACAGGTAGCAGGCACCACCTGCTGCTTTGTCATTCCCGAAGTAGTCGTGACACTTCATCTCTCTCGAGTGAAGAGGTTTTGTCTTGTATCTCCCATCTGAACAAGTAGAGTTCAGCCAGAGTTCAAAAGGAAGTTGAGAGATGTTGTCAGTTACTCCCCACCTTTCGGGTCTCGCTCCTCTGAGAAGAAAAGTTGTTGACTTGACAGCTGGTAGGTTGGAGATATGCGGGGGAGACATATTTCTTTCTAACAGCTCTTGCTTGAAACAAGTATGCCGGGAAGCAGGGGGGTTTTATCATCTTATATATCAAGAGGATTCTTTTGATTCAGCCATCTCCAGGTGAACAGTCTTAGTTATCAAGGATGCAGATTGTGATAAAATCCTTTACAATCCATCCGGCCAATGAAAAAAGCGTGATTCTGCATGTGATTCTGGTTGAAAATGAAATAACACTGGGCTAGTAATGGAGACAAACATTTTTTTTGTCTGTAGAAATAGTGTATGGAAAAGAAAACACCACTTATTAATCTTTGGTGGTTCCAGAGATAAGATTCAGGGAAGAAAAGGAAGCATGATGAATTGTTATGTCGAGAAACTCATTGGAATTTTATGGGACTCAATAGCCTGTTGTTTAGCTTTAATGGTCACTCGAGGCCCTTCGGGGAAGACTCATTTTTGCTTGAGCGTATGCAAACATGCTCATCATGTACATACATTGTCAAACAAACAGACACACACGCAAACCCGCTGGGTTATTTGCTTTGTGCAGCAAGTGATCCAATGTGTTTGTGTGCTCTGCAGCCAATAATTAATGTGGCTGGTTGTGTGGGCAGAATGGATTTCTGATACAGGCCATAAAGCACAATACTACAACTTCCCACTGTCAAAATCTACAAGGCCATTACCTCCAAAGGAAGTGGATTCCCCCAGTGAAGATTCATGGATAATCCAATAGGTATAGAAAAAACTAAACAAAACATAAAGATCGATTGTGCTACTATTATTCCTACACCCACTACTCTACCGTGTCAGCGTAGAACTTGTATCTACTTGTGTATGTGACATGACTAAAACAGGTGGTTTCAGAATAAACACTCTAATTGGTCAAGGAGAAATTTCATCACTCCTTACATGATGCCCACTTCTGCCATACTAGCTCAATACAGTACAAGGTTATGGTGAAAACATCCAGAAATCTTTCTCTTGACCCTGGAAAAAGGAAACAAATGTTACTCCCTATAGGGTATGAGCAATCAATTAATTTCAGTTGACTAATCATTGCAGCTCTAATTAGTTTGGAAACTTAACAGAAATCCTCCAAACTGTCAGATAGATCTAAGATTAAGATATATATTTTTAATGGGAACAATATATATGGAAGGAACATAGGAACATTTGCATGTAAATATGTGGGATTATACCCAAATGGCTAAATTCCATCTCCAGTCCCAATGGCAGGTCGTTGTAGCTGGAGCTTTGCAAGTTGGAAAAGTGTTCAGTGGTGCCAGAAGATTGAGATATGCTCAGTGTCTCAATGTTTATCTTTGTTTTTATAGAGCAACTGCACCCTGACTGAAAATCCTACTCGTGTTGCCATCTTAGTTTTGCTGCTTGATGCTCTGTCTGTCCACATCAATAGATTCAAAAGTCTCAAGAGGTATGGATCAGTGCAACATTGATTTTCCTCCATGCAAGATAAAGTGTGAAGTTGTGCTTTACAATTTATATCAACTCGAGAAAAGGTTTTCAGATAGGCCATATGCTATACAATGAGGTCCTAATTCTTTGAGAAATGTTGTTCTGTTCTCATAGCTAACGGTTAACCGCGAGTGTCAGTTGGATCCTCATTACATTTTGTTATTGTAAGAAAATCCTAGGGACTGATGTCTCTGTGTATCTGGATTCAAAGCAATAAGCTGCTTATATTTGATTTAAATCCTTCAAATCACTTGTATTTTCCTCCACAGATCCTTCACATAAACTATATTGGGATGCTCACTGAACATGGATGAACATTTGGATTTACTGATTGTATTGAATAGCCAAAGAAAAAAAAAAGAAAAAAAAATGCTCAACCTTGTAATGTCCCCTGTGTAATTCTACAGCTTGTAATACGATTAATGTCCCCCCCACCGTTTTTACATATTTTTTTTTTGAGTGGATAGATGGAGAGGGGGCTCTTGGTGAGCAGGTGAAACAGCTTGTGAGAAGGAATAAAGTCTATTGCCTCGCACAGACAATCGATCTTTGTCAGGAATGACATGCAAGCATGTCACTCCCAAGCTGTCTTCCTCCGCAAAAAATTGACTTACATTAGGCTTAGCGCTCAGATATCGCTCTGCCGCTCACGGTGTCAGAACCATTTCCAGGCTTATGCTCCACACCATGATGCCAAAAGTGTATCATTGATTCATTGATTGCTGGCCTCTTAGAATTTTACCCGCTCAATGTGGTTTAGAGTTTATGAAGAACAATTTTGCAGCAAAGTATATTTATAGACAGAATTGTAGCAAGAATCAATCTCATGTTACCTACCTGTCGGGCAGGAGAAAATGTTCCAGTTTCAAATTTATGACCACAAAGCTACAACACTGTGGTCTGTCATTCTTTAACTAATTCCATTGCCAGTTGGGAGTAAGGGATAAATAACTCTTATTAACCAAAGCTTTGGTGGATGTAGCTGTGGTCTAGTGTTTCCCTCCTCACACACTCTTAATGTTAGACCTGGTCAGAACACAATTAAGCTCTGTTCATTGAAAAAAAATAACCACAGCAGCTTTTAGCACTGGGAATGGTCTGGCAGATGCTATTAAAGGATAATTCCAGGTTTATTTCACTTGCTCTAAGTAGCTCACACAGCATGCCATTATATATATTTATCACATGTTTACCACACTTTACACATAACATGTTAAAGAACAATAGTACAACACACAGTAAGAATATTAAAGTATTATTTCATGTCAACTAAAGCTTTAATAAAATGTAGTTGAGTAGGAGTGGAAGTACAGTATAAATAGCATCAAATGGGAATACTCAAGTAGTAGTATCTCAAAACAGTTCTTAAGTGCAGTACTTGACTAAATGTACTTAGTTACTTTCCACCACTGGTTTTACGTCAAAGTGTGACTTTCCTGACCTGAAAATTTTACTTTTAAATAGACATGAGAACTTTGGTGTTTTCTGTTCAATGAGAAAGTGGATTTAATAGAAAAACATGATTATACTTCTCAAAGTAAATTATTAAAAAATATATTGCTTTGGTTACATTATCAAAACTCAGGTATCCTATCGCCCCTAGTAACCCAATGAAAACTAAAGCTGACAAATACATTAACATAAAAACATACCAGTGAGGTACATATAGGAACCACATCTTCACACACGTTGATAATTTCCCCTCATGACCCTGAACTTTTCAAGAGCAAGACAGGATGAAAGACTAATACAGACATGTAGACTTGGTCTCTTCACCGATTTCCAAGCCTTAGACAAAACTTAGGGCTTTTTATAAATAGAGCGTCATTTCCTTATCTACAGTGCTTGGATTACATTCTGCAGAAAATGTTCCAAATATACATAGTTAGGGCTGCCTCCCCGGCATCACTGATATGACTCACTTGGAGCTAACTTTATATTATAATTTCTCATATTGACTATTTTGACAAATTGTAAAGTGTTGTAACCCTTCAACTTGAGTGTGTTTGAATAATGTACAGTCTGTTTTAAATGTCACTGCTTTTAAATGCTCTTACATCCTTGAATTTTTGGCCCTGCTTGTCAGTTGGGAAATAATGCAACAAATGTAACTTAAAGTGTAATAACATTGTAATGACAGTATAATACCATTTAAAATTGTATAATTTAAGTTGTAGCAATTATATGAAATGAAAAGTGGGAAGGACTCACAAAGTGTATTTATGTAGTGTTTACACCAACATATTCCCTAATAACCGTACTACAACTAACATTCTAATGTGTATCTGTCAAGATTCATGGCTCTGAAAACATAACTATATTCTTCTACACGGTTGTGGAGCCTGGATCCATAAAGTTCACAATATGCTTTTGGATAATGTAGGCCTATAACTAAACACACAAAGCTAACAACATGCCGGGCAAGTGATTCCATGATGGTACATTGTTGCCAAATCACATCGTACATATTTTAACAGTTTTCCATTAATAAATTATCAATTACAGTGCAATAAATTACATGGTAATGAACTTAAATGACCAATTCTTATTTTTTTCCAGGTGAAAAATGAAAAAAGTACTTTTTTGAGCACTATTTGAGGAAAAAAATGTCAAGGCTCCCCCCTGAGAACAGGTTGGTGGAAAGATCTCTAATTACAATTTTAAACAAAATTAAAAACACATTTAAACACTGCTATTGCTTTTCTTATGGTCCCACTTCCTCAGAATATATTGCAATATATTGCATTATAACTGGTGATACACTATGTGGGAGTGATACTGTTCAGTTGAAGGGAGGTAAATATGTAGTTGTATAGTGTGTTTTGCCGCCATACAGGGTGCCACCCACTCATCAGGAGGAACAAATCATTCACATGCAGCCATTGATATTAAATCAGGGTCAAGTATCTTGCTCTAGGACATATTAAGATATGGCCTGTAGGAGCCAGCAATCGAACCGCCAATCCTGTGACTGGTGGACGACCGCTCTACCTCTGAGCAACAGCTGCCATCAATGTCAAATATGTAGTGGTTAAGAAATGACCCCATGGCTTTGACAGAAATAAAAAAAAAAACAAAAAAAACAATGGTATGGTAGAAACTTGAAGCTGTGACAAGACATTTGTGGATTGTGCTGCAGTGTTTGTTATCAATGCCGCTGCAGAGAATGGTTTTGCTGCTTTACTTCAGGACTGTTGAGTACAAAGTATTATGCGGCAAGTTGGGTCACCACATAGAAAAACCTCAAACTGACATAAGAATGTAAATTCCGTAAACTCAACGACATCTCAACACTGTTTTTTCAGGCTGGTGGGCGCTCTGCATTGCTGCCTCAGATTAGTGCTTTGCTTCATCAGAGCCACATAATCATGCTATCAAAGCTGTTGCCCATGCCTCAACATAGGCCTGTGCCAACCCTTTCAAGACATTAACAGCTCTATGAAATAAAAGGCTACAATAATGTGGAAATGCCTAATTGGTGCCCCTATCGCTGTAGGTGTGTCTGATGCTCCCACCTCTGTCGAAGCCCGGTGACAGGTCTATGTAGATCTGAGATAAGCACACACGGCGCTGTGCTTGCTGAGGGCACCGGCAATAAAAAGAATGGCAGCTCTTCTCTGCTCATTAGGATTCTGCTGTTGCCGCAGAGAGGAGAAGATCTGATGAGAGGAGAGGCAGCAGAAATGCAGAAATAGATCAAAATTAACCCGGAGTCCAGAGCACCGCTGGACATTGGGAGGGAAGGAAGGAATATTGGCCCTGTAAAGGCCGGACATGCTAAACGGAGTGGTCTTCGTCTGCCTGGTACTGCAGATAGAGAGGCGCCCCAGAGAATGACAGTAATGGATCGAGCTGGCTAATGATGGGAAGTATTTAGACATGCTGATAACGGCGTGAAGGAGTCTTGGTTTTTGGGAAGGATGAAGATTATACCATAACCCTCAAGCTTTCCTCTGCTCCCCTTTTTTCTTTCATTTAATCTATTTCCTCTCTGTTATCTCCCTTTGATTTTGCTGTTCTGACTGTGATTAGTGGAGAGATGAGAGGCTTCCTGATTCTTTCCTATTTTCTGCTCCATTAGGTCCAATTCAGACAAAGTGCTATTTGTTGGTTGCAAAGTGCGAGGTGCACCGCATTGCTGTTTTTTTTTTTTTTTCTTCATCAAAGCCTAGCTTGTTGCGTCTTTTTTAAAAATCATTGTTGCTTGGCAACAACTGGATCACCTGTCCTTAGCCCAGTATATAACTGTGGGGCACAGTGGTAATGGGGATAAGGCACAGGGGGACTCGGTGACTCAAGTCTAGGGCTTAAAACAGGCAGGATGCAGAGCACCCAGAATTTTCCTTCGGCACCCATGTTAACCGATCTGTCTGTCCACACTAGAAGTGGCATGCAGTGCCGTGAATGGTGCCGTCCCACAGCGAAATCAAGTTGTGATTGGATTTGTCAAAGAACGGATGTACAGTGTAGCACATCAGTAACATTTTCAAAATAATAAAAAAAATGTGTACATATCTGTCCATTGTGAAACATTTATTTTATTTTGTTTCACACAGGTTACACATTATTGTCGTTATCTTGGAAAGATATTCATTGCAAAACAGAGAACAAGAATCTTTATATTTTTTATTTTTGCACAGCTAAACCCTCATTTGCATTGGTCTAACAAAGTTATTGCAAAGACATGTTTTTTGTCTGTTAGAGCAATCTGGTTTAATTGAAAGTGATTGCAATATTATTTATTCTATTAAAAAGCACAAAAATACTCAAAAATATTATTTTAATAAAAATTCAGCATTGTTACAATTTTGTTTGGATGTTGGGACGTGAACATTTTTCTTCATCCAAAATGGGACCTGACAGAAAAAGGTTTCAGAAAGACTGGCTTTGCATATTCATAGATTTATACTTTTAATATTTTTATATAATTGGTTACCTGGTTAGGGACCCTAAACAAAAATATTAATGCAACCCTTGTTTTTTTTTTTTACTTTCTTTTTTCACAAGTTGAAATAAAAAAAGCTACATTTTTTTTAAAGATAATTCATCCACACCAGGTGTGGCATAATCAAGATGCTGATTAAAGAGAATGGTTGTCTTCACCAACAGAAGGCACGCCTCTCGAGTAATCCAATTGGACAATGGGGGTGGGGGGCATTTGGCACTTTTCTGCTCTGATTTACAAAAAAATCAATAGCACGTTCAAATGTGACATTCCGCAAAACGTCTTTGTATGAGCTTCGCATTCAAAAGCTAAGCAAGATAATTATACTTCCTTGAAAACATGACCCCTCAGTTCAGCAAGTCCACTTTCCAACTCTGTCCTCCCCTTCTCTCCAAACAAACCATTAGCACTGTGCCGGCCATTCTGGAGCTCTGTGAATGGATGACATTTAAGAAACATCGCCTTTGGTCATTCCTCTTCCTCATCCTCCTTGTCAGTTAACCTTTCTCTCTCTCTCTACATTCTCGTTTCTCACTTCTCTCCTTTTCTCTCTGTCATGTGCTGTCCTTACCGAAACTCCTCCTCTGACTTTCAGTCTCAGTCGAGCTGTCTTTTTTTTTATCTTCCCTCTGTTAGCCCCTTTTCTCTCCTTCTGTCTCTGCTTCTCTCTCTGTCCCTCTCTCTCCCCCTATATTTTTGTGGATCCATGAGTGTATTGGAAATGAAAGAACCCACTACCTCATCTGGTAATGAGCCTGGAAAGTTCACAGTCCAAAAAGTGCACCATCGCCATGGAGACTGAGGTGAAGTCGCTGGCGCTGCCTTGGCCCAGCGTCTTTGAAGGCCCCGGCCAGAGTAAGCAACGCCAAGGTCAGTGCTCCGAGGGGTTTGTTTCAGCGTCTGTGACCACAAAGACTTTGAGGATGTTGTGGGAGCTTGTTGTTTCGTCACATTTTTCCTGTCTCGGATCTCACCAGACCACCCTCGCCGTTAACTTACCACCCAACTTTGTTATTTTCTCAAATGCAAACCTCTAACTTGCCGTCCTTGTGTTTTACTTTATTATTATATGTATATTTTTTTCTTGCCTTGGTGCCCCTTTGCCCAGAGTGAACTTTCTAAAACTCCATTTTTTTCATTTCTAAGGCAGAGATAAATAGCTCTGTATACTTCAGTGTTTGCTCTACTTTATATTAAATGTGGTCTTTTATCTGGATGCAGCTTTAAAGGTCCATACCAAATCAATATTTTTATCGCCATGTTGCTGGTGTGTGTGTGTGTGTCTTTTTTTGGGCTTTTAAATGTCCTCTGTGTTCTGCTGTAGTTCTTTTCTCCTCTCAGCTTCCATTCCCCTCCCCGGCCTCCACCGTTTATTGTTCAGTTGTAGTTATTAATGTTCCTAATTCTAGACGAGGGAACAAAGCTTCTGTGCTGTTTATTTATGCCTTTGAGCTCTGAGCCGTTCACTCTCCTTGCTCCTACGGTTAGCTCCGCAGCAGCTAGTGGGCTAATTACATACAGAGGCACCTGCCCACACACGGAGCACAGATGGTTGTCTGTGGTAGTAGTTTTGTCACATTCCGGTGACAAGGCTCTCTCTTGTGCACGGTGTAAACATTTGGTCACACTTGGATCTGATGTGTGCAAAGCAGTGTCTTGGAAGTATCATAACACAGTAGTCAATGTGGCTTATTTGCAAGAAGTGTCTAATAAACTATAGACTTATCTAGGGAACTAAGACACCAATTGTCACTTGTAAATCCCTATACCTTTTTGTTTTTTAATGAAAATAAGGACAATCTACCAAGCTGCACAACTATAGCATTTTGCAGAATATAGTATGCGACCCTTCAGGCTTGTAACTATTTAGGTACTTGACGTACTTGACGCTGCATCTGTGTATAAATTGTGAGGCTTGTGCATTGCACTGTCCGACACTGTCCCAGATACCACAGGGCATATATCTCGCCGTTAATTGGGGCTGAGGGGGGAAACCAATACAGATGGTATTTGCACTGTGTGATGAAGAGGATTTTCTGGGTTTACTGCAATCCGCAGTGCAGCTAACGGAGGAGAGGAGAGGAGACGAGGAGACAGGAAATTGGAAAAGAGAAATAGGGGAGATAGAAAGCTAAGAGACGGCTGAGAAAAGAAAGTGACAAACATTTAGTGTGGAAATTGAAGGGAGGGATGCGCAGAGACGGGGAACGAGAGCAGAATATGGAGAGATGGTCGAGGAAAACACATACAGGCTCCAAAAGAGCATGTAGAATGCTTTTTGCCTCTCTTCTTGGCTTTTTACCATTTTACCTGCAGGTTTTGATTAGGTAGCTGGAAGATGTGGTGAATTTAGGTTAATTTCATGGAGAAGGCTAAAAATGTGTTACTATGTAGATCTACACTTGTCTAGACCAAACATTGGAGCCAATGATTTTGCCTAATTAGATTATTCCATCACTGTAGTTGCCAACTGTTAAATTAAAGCAATGTTTTACACCTAAAAAGACCACATTCCCCATGAGCCTCCCAAACCGCTACCTGTGTCGGGTGTTTTATAGACTACTGGCTACTGATGAGGCAATTCAGTTCTTTTTCTTTTTCTCTTCATCTTTCTGTCTCTGTCACTGGCTACCTGCTGTTTGTGTTCCTGCTACTGCCATAAATTGTTGTCATTCCAAGGAAGTTCCGACCGACCCAACCACAAAATAATAATCTAAAAATAAACCACTTAGAACATCGCCTATAGAGTTTCTCAGGTTGTTGATTGTTGCCTCTTGAAGGCTTACAAGGAGTTTTGAGAAGCAGAGATGTTTTTTCTCCTATAAGAGACTGAATTTCCCATGAGTCTCCTCATACATTGCTGCAAAACTTATACTGCTTTCCATTTGTACTGGGAAGATGGGATTTCCGATTTCAGAGTGGGGAATTTCAAATGGAACGCCCCCTGAAGTCGAAGTTTCTCAACACCTCTGAGTGGACATCTCAAGATGGCTGCCCCAGCTGTAAACAGTATTAGACGCTCCTGTAATACTCAGTTTAATATACAGCACTAAATCAGCTGTACACATAGCATTGTTGACATGTACATATGGAAATGCTGCTATGGTGTTATTGGCATTTTTCATGTGAAATGTGTGAATGACAACACAGTGTATTAACAATGGCTAACAATAGCCTGTGGCTATGGTCATGTTTTCTGTTTTTCCCAGCTCCAACGTTCGAATTCCGAGGTTAAGGGAATGCAGCATTAGCTTTGTCCACCATGTGTTTTGAAAATGCAACAAACGGCGGCATAGGCAAAAAATAACCTCCTCAGTGTCACTTTAATCAGCAATTATTTTGGTTATCAATCAAAGTACAGATTCTCAGATTCCAGCTTGTTAAATATGAATATGTTCTGTTTTATTTGTGTTTTATGATTGTAAACTAAATATATTTGGGTTTTGGACTGTTGTTTCAGGTTAAAACAAGACATTTATGAATGTCAACATGAATCATTGGTAAACAGTAACAGTAACAGAACATTGTTCATCATTTATGGACCAAAAGACTAATCATGAAAATAACTGATGGATCAGTGGATAATAAAAATAATCTTTAGTTGCAACTCTAATTTTTATTACATGCCATGTATGGACACCTCAGATAGGCCAAGGCATTAAACCCTCCTTTAAATCCTTGCTCATCCTATAATTACCACCGATATAATCTCCAGGAAACTCATTCAACTTTCTAATGTGCAAAGTTAACTTGATGAACGGCGAGCAATAATGCATCTGCGCCCTCCATCAGTCACCCTTAAAACTGTGAGCTAGCCATTGCATCTCAATGTAGCGCTATTAGCAGTAGGATTTCTCGAGAAGATGGAGTGCTCTGCATATTAAACCAGACAGGGGCCCCCCCGTGTAACGCCAAAAATGGAAGAGCTACCCTACTATAACTTTCTGAATGATCGTCAGCTATGTTTAATGTGAGTGTTTACTATGGCTGATGAGAATTGTCGCTTATAGGCAGCTGTAGATAGCTTGAAATACAGTGAGACATAAACTGCTTTAGAATGCCATCTTCTGACATGCACATTTTATTCTCTATTTCCTAGGAAAACTGCATCCCTTAGTGGCATGCTGTTTTGCTCTCGGCTTCACTGCATTCATAATTTAAACATGCAAATTAGGACTATCAGGATGCATTATACAACCTTCTCTTCCCAGTTCACATTTTCAGTTAAGTCACAATGTTTTTTGTTGGGTTTTATTTTACATCAATGATTTTCAGACAGTAATTTTTCTGATGCCCCAAAAAATAGCACACACAGCCCACACAACTTACAACAAATGTGTCTCAGCTTGTCATACAGGGGGATCTCTTTGATTCTCTCGATCACCATAAACATCAAACATGGTGAATGCTTTTTTGGGGGGATTTATCTGCCTTTTTCTTATTTCACTGTTTCTTATTTCACTGTTATTTCAACAGTCACTACATCAGAATGGATTCCATTATTATGCTCAGAAGCTGAGCATAACAGAGCAAAAATATGCCACAAAACTAACAGCATTGTGGTATACAGTTCCAAATATGGTGCAATGTGATGGAGATTGACTGTGAATCTTCTATCTTTAGGGTAAAAGCTATTAAATGCGGCAATGGTCCAGAGTAAGCTCGAGAGACATGTCGAAACAAAACACCAGCATGTGGTGGTTGGGTGCTGTGGGGGGGAAAAATCATTATGAAGGAGTGCTATATATGTTTTTTTTATTTATGTATTTTCTTTGTGAACCAATGGGTAAGACCAAAGGACAACATTAAAACCTTGCTACACCAATAAATACAGCACCTATTATATACTTGCAGACCTCTGTGGTAGAGCATACAGTTAAGGTCTAACACCAATCTAGAATTGGCATTTTTGCTTAAAATTGTCAAGTTTCAGATTGATAATTTGCATCAATAACTACCATACTTTCATAAAATGTATGAATAAACTGCAAACTATTACTGTTACAAATACCTTTGTTTTTATCACTTTAATGCATGATCGTCAACTACAGCTGTTTCATTTTTTCAAGTCCATTTTCTCAAAATGACATATAGACCATTCACACAAAATGAATTACAGGCACTCTAAAGCAGGCATGTCCACAGAAGTTTACACGATTATTCATAGGACTTATATCAAGAATTTTATGAGGGTTATTTTGAATACCCAGAGTATTTTAGATTTTACATTTAAGTGTTAATTATGCATACAATTTTGACAAATCCCTTCATAAAAGTCTTATGAATGTGCTTGTTATCAAAACAAAACATACAAACTGTTATAATAGAATTTGTGAAACATGATTCAGTGGGATATGCAAATTAATAAGTGTTTACCATTTCAGAAAACCTATGATATTTACATTCACTGTTAAATTCCATTATAATAGGAGCAATGAAAAAATCACACTGGTTCATTGTTGTGTTCTTTAAATATGTGTTTTTTAAACTTAATTTAGGCTGCATCATGTAAAAAAAAACAATGATATTACAGAAGAAAGGGTAAAAATATGAGAGGATGAGATATGTGGGTTAATACTATAGCTTCAAGATTCAATATTCAAATGTTTATTGTCATTCCAAAGCATGTAGGTACATGAAAGTACAAGAAATACAAAGTGTGCTGACAAAACAGGTAAATCTAAAAACCAAGAGACATTATTGCATCCTGCCGTAAGGCATGTAATAATATTTTGCATAGGCTAAAATCACATAAGCATGGTCAGTGTAATGGTGCCTGCAGAAAGTGTATATGGTCAGTATATATGGAGTGGAGGTTCTGGTTTTCTCATCAAATCAAACATACAAGTTGTATACTGGATCAGGACCGGCTTCCAAACTATTTGTGATGTCACAATTCTTGCAACCAAAATTGGATTTCTAAATAGGTCACCACCCCAATCAGAACAGGCATTAAATGTCTTAAATGTTGCACACAGGCTCCCAGTGATGTCCAAACAGCATTAACAGTCCAAAAAGCTACCGGCCACCCAGCGAACCTTCATGAGTACATAAGTTCACACATTTTGGTTTGACATACTATACAAGGAATATGGCTTCTGTATGAAAGTGTTTGACAGTGTTTACTTCAACTGCATATGACACAGACAGTCAAGTCTTAGATTCATACAGCGCCATACAAAAAGCTTTGGGAATCTCAAAAGTCTTCCTAGTTGCTGCTCCTGACTCTTTTTTTCTAACATGACACTGGCTCAATCAGACATAAATGTCACCCAGTTTTTGTGGCACCATTCTTCTGCAAAGCCGATTCGTGAAAAACAAGTGAGTAGAGCCTCGACTAGGCCATCTGCTCTGTGCTTTGCCATTTCAACAGAATTGGTGGATATGATATCAGGGCTCTCGTCTTGAATTGATGCTTTAACTGAAATCGTCACGACAGCAGTGTGAACTGTTCAGTTCCTCCAGCTCAACGAGGCCTCTCATTGTCTTTTTGACCAAATGGTGGGCCAAATAACTCAGTCATGGCCTTCATCGCAGTCTCAATGGCTGCTTCTTTCTGATGTTTTGCCATTTTCACAGCTTGAGTGTATGCCTTGGACAAAGCAGGTCTCCTCACCTTATTTCTCAAGTCTGAGAGATTTCTGAGTCTATTTCTCTGGCCAGATGCTCGAATTTCATTTATTCTCTCTCTCTCTCTGCAGAAAAAGAAACACCCTACTCCCTATAGATCCTGGTGGGGTTAACACTGCCCCAGTCCAGAGACTCAAAACAAAGGACAAAAAATTAACTACTGTATTCATATTTGTATGACTGCTCCCACATACAGTACACGCAGACAGACACTTGGGTATACTGTGTTTCTCTGTGATTTCTGATGTAGAAGCTGCCAAATAGAACAAAACCTCTAAATTTACCATTATTTTTCTTCTTTCCTTACATCCCAATGAGGGTTTTTTGAGTTTAAATTCAAAAAGTTTGTTTTTCTGTCCACAGGTCTGGCCAGTTATTATTGGTGTCGATAAAAGCAACAACACAAGTGATTGAATTAAAGCCTATAAATGGAACAATTGAAAGAAATGAACCGAACCAGGACATTAGTGAATTTACTTCATTTAATTTCAAACAATCTCACTAAGATCATTGAATCACTGACTGGTTTAATTGTACCACAGATGATGACACTATTTTACATCCAGCAACAGCCTTGATACTGTTGATGTGAGGTGTGAATGAGTATTTAAATACTGTAATAGTGAATCTTTTCCTTTTTGAAGTATGAGGACTGCATTTAAAAATGTGTCAATCATGATTTGGCTATTGCAGGATACTATATGTAGATTAAATATTCAGACAATATATATTGTGAATATATTTACAATAAGAAAATTGTCCAATATACAAACAAACAAACAAACAAACAGTTTCACTTAACATTAGAACAAACCAATGCTGCTCCCTCATTGGTTCATATATGTCATCTACCCTTGATAATGGAGCAATCATTGAATCGAACAGCCAGTCATTTAACAAACACCAAATCAACTTTAATAAGAAGTGGTTGCATTCAGCCTTTTTTTGTTTTGGTTGTCATTAAAAATAGAATCAATAGTCATCATTAGTAACAGCTATGAAATATTTTATACCCATACATGTTCTAGCTATATCGCCCACCCCTACATTTACATATTGAAATGATATCATTAAGCATCAAATTACGATCAGTAACAGTATAGAAATTGTACAACCATTGCTGTTGTGCAAGTCAAGTCACATAAATCCTATTTGTGTAATGCAAAATCAAAAAATTCCATCAGGAGGATTTAAAATCTTTACATCAATACAACATCCTAAGACCCTCATCATCAGTTTATTTTCCTTTGGTAATTTGCACTTTGTAATTTGCACTTTGGATGCAAGATGTTGGACAACAATCTCATTCATGACTACAAATGCACTTGTAATGTTATTTTTGTGTGTTTTCTATCCACTGTAATGCATGTGTGTAATAATACAATAATAATCAAATAAAATGAAAATACATGAAACATTATACCTTAAGCACTTTTTCGACTGAGCAGGAGGAGCAGGCCTTGGAGCCCAGTCGCGCCTCTCCCTCGCAAACATGACTGATTGCAAAACAGCCAGTGTCTAGAAAAACAAAGCCAGCTTTTAAGCTTCCTAGCTGCCCACTGTTCTTTTCTGCAGCCCGTGGCATACATCTTAGTCAAAGTATACAAAGTGCTTCCTCTAAGAGAGGTGAGAGGGCTGATTTGTTTCACTTTGCGAAGAGTCCACTGTGGGTGGATAGTGCAGATTTCACCTTGTCTTTAGGGAAGTTCTGTGAGCCTGATAAAAGAGTCTGGACTGCAGAAAAGTACAGAACATGAATGTGTGACAATGTTGTGCCATATAATGCATTTCAGAACACTTTTTAATGGGCTTCATAAATGCGTAGGCCTACTGAGACGATGTGTGCGTGTCTACTTTTCTTTTAGATGGAAACAGTAGACATAGTATAGAGGCTGTAAATGAGAATACAATCTGAGGAAGTCATATGATAGGGACTTTGTGCAGTTAATTGCCTCAAAGCAGCAAGTGCGTGTAATTTTTCTGTCCCTGAACACACACATAACACACACACACACATATTGGCAAATGAATAGGTAGCTGGAGATTGGTTCAGCCACAACAGCAGCTGCTCATCTCTGGCTGCTTTAATGTCAGCCAGCAGCCAGCCATGCAGAATATGAACTGGAAGACGCTTGTTGGCAGAGCGCGAGGAGCTATGAATGATGTGTTTTGAAAAAAAAAAAAAAAGACGTGTTTGGAATCGGATAAGGTTGGCCCATACCGGCAGACTAACCCTCCATTTGACCATCGTAATGTCATTGGACACTTGTATAATGGCAAATAAAGCACCTTTGCTTGTGCCTTTTTGGAGTTAGTTGTGAATGGTTTAGTAAAAGCAGTGTACAGTCAGGTAATGTTTTACTAAGCAACGCATTATATATATGCATATATTACCAATCAATAAATAAATTAAACTATATTTATAAAGCCCCTTTCAAGCAGGGCGACATGGTGGCGCAGGGGTTAGCGCTGTTGCCTCACAGCAAGAAGGTCGCAGGTTCAGGGCCTCCTTGGGTCCTGGTGGAGTTTGCATGTTCTCCCCGTGTCTGCGTGTGTTTTCACCGGGTACTCCGGCTTCCTCCCACAGTCCAAAAACATGCTGAGGTTAATTGGTGACTCTAAATTGCCCGTAGGTGTGAGTGTGTGAGTGAATGGTGTGTGTGCCTCACGAATGGCTGCCGACCATCTGGGGCGTATCCCTGCCTCTCGCCGTAACGTGCTGGGATAGGCTTCAGCAGACCCCTGCGACCCTAATGAGGAATAAGCAGGTATAGAAAATGACTGACTGACTGACCTTTCAAGCATAAAATATATCACAGAGTGATTTCTGGAATAAAAAAACAGTAGGCAAGATAAAAAGTAAGAAAATAGAACACCAAACAATGGCACATAAAGCACATTGGGCAAAACTTGAAAATGTGCTTGTTTAACAAACAGATTTGTGTCTAAATAAAACAACAAGAACAAAGTCTGACTATATTAACATATCCTCATCAAGATCTTTTCTCTTAATCCTCTTTGTCTCTATGGCCATATTGAACTCCCTCCCTGTAGATACTGTAGAAATGTAGAAACTTTGTTGGACCCACACACTCCTAGGTGGGCACAGTGCAATTTCATCAGAAACTCTAAGGAAGGCTGCTGTTTATTACACACTGTTAGGAGATATTTAGAAGTGGCATGAATGCAAACTGGGTGAAATCATGCAAATAAGGGGGAGCAGATATTATTATGAGCCAACTGTATTTGTTGGCATGAACTGACATGAAAAAACATCAACTGAGGCTGAAAATGTTTTAGCTTGAATGGAAATTATCACTCACACCAGAGCCAATAGATAACATTCACTTAATGTTATTTATAGCATTACCCGATGTGTGTGCTTGCATTTTATCATCTCAAAATATAATACTAAGCTGGATTCTGGTGGCTAAGCATAGCTGGGGACTATTGGTGCATTTCAGCCCCTTTTCCTTCCCTCATTTTGTCTTTTTCAATTCAATATAATGCTACTATAGTTCTGGGCAATATGACCAAAAATATAGTATAAGAATATTTCATGGCACTTTCAGAATTATATTGATGTCAAGGTATATCACTGACAACAACTTTTGAACAACATACATTTGCAGTAAACAGGCCTTTTAGTCCACAATATATGATAAAACAACAAGCTCTTGGGTGCAATTTTGTCTGGAATCTCTGCATTATCTCGCTTTTGAGTTTTGCTTGCTTCCTTGGTCCACTAACATCAACAACCAACCAACTATGGTCATCTTTATTTTCTGGATTTTAGTTTAGCTCATCACATTGCTGATGCTAACTTCGTATTGTGTTCTTAATGTAAAGTATTGATGGGAACGTATGAATTTTTTGTGAGCCATGTGAAAGAAGAATTTCTTTCACTATTTGAAACAGACAATAAAGTATTCTATTCTATTTTGGCCAGCCGGTTAGCTAGTAGCGTCTCAGCATTATCCCTGGTAAATGGTATAGACCAGTGCACCATTCAGCACTATGCTACAATATATCTCTCCTTCCTCTACTTCTCCTTCCTGTTAACAGTCTTTCCACTACAAATATTGAGTTTAAAAATTCTATAAATTTGTTGCTATTATGCTGAGCCACTGTGATTTCCCCTGTTCACCTCTCCTGTTAATGTCAGTCAACCCTGTTTTGCTTCCAAACAATAATTTGAAAAGCAGGTGTTTGAAATGAGACTGAGATTATCTCACTGGTCCTGAATTGTTTTATGGCTGCAGCCTTATGGGGAGGGCTGGGGGCAATGCAGATGCACACATGCTTTGCTTTCACTGTTGTTTTAGTATTGTATTAATATTAATACTGTCTTGCTGGATTCATGGAGGGTAGAAGAGGTTTTGCATCATTAAAGGACCATATTTTTGTGGTCTATTAATAAAAATTAGCATGATTTGATGGCACTTCAGCAGCTAGTTAGACCTGTAGCAGCAATGCATTCTGCCATCTCACACACTCTGAACACCCCTCCCCTCTCCAGAACACCCACTCTGTTATAACTGGCCTAGCTCTGTTGGAAATGTGATGCCCCTCTGAGAATTGGGATTGGTCAGAGAAACATAAGAACAAACACTTTGGAAGGAGGCGGCAGCTTCATGAATCTGGGGGGTGGTTACTACTAACTTCTACTCCTGTTATGATGTCACAACAGGAGCCATTTCCAAATGGCTTGTTTGTTTTCAGTCAGGTTGCAGCAACACCTAGAGAAGAGGCACACAGCCCCACAACAAGAATGAGTTTGTGGTCCTATTTCACAGTTTGAGAGTTAGTAATAACACTGGAGACCTAAATATTTACACACAAGCACTGAAAAAATGTTGCAATTGTAATTTATATGCAATGTGTATTTTCAGAAATATTTAAATCTGGTGATCCTCCCTGTATAAACTCTGAGGACCCCTGCCATAGACATTTTGTGAATGCTCCCAATGACCTCGGCTTAAATTGCAATGCCTGGCCCGAGAGTGCTCCGATTGTCTCTTTTGTGACAGTGTGAGTGTCCCCCGTGGTTCAGGGCGTGTCTTCAGATGGTCATCAGGGGGCCGATGAGAGCAAGCCTGGAATGGAGACACACACACACACACACACACACACACACACACACACACACACACACACACTGACTCGCACACAGATTAACAGGGTAAGCTGTGACGCTCATCTGGGATAACTGCGGTCAGGGGGGGGAACAGCTGAGTAAACCGCTCTGGCAAGAGGCATACAGCAGAGTGGAGAGTGAGACAGGGAAGTAGAGATGATGGACTATTCATCCCGCCACAGCATTGGTGACCGGTTGCCACGTTGGATATGTATCAGCCCCGAATCTGGCAGGATGGACACTGGTGGAGGTAATGGCTAACAGACATGCACACATCCACTTTTTCTTTTTTTTCTCTTTTTTTTTTTTTTTTTTCCTGGGGCAAACCCGGAATAGGGAATGGGGGATGTAAGGGTAAACTAGTTCACTGTTCCCTGGATGAAAAGAAACAATTGAGATGCCTGGGATAAAACAGATGTTAGTGTAGATCTACAATGCGTAGATCAATCATCATTATTTTCCCCTCAAGAGACTGGGAGAAATAGAACTTTATTCTATGTTAGTGACACCATCGAAAAAATGATATTTAATGCTAATTTTTAATTATTAAAATCATACATGTTTAAGTTTAAACAAAAAAAAATACTTGTTTTACATGAATTGTAGTGTTAAAGGAGTCAAGTTTTAGATACAAACACAAGCTGTGGTATTATGCTGGCATATACATCTTTATTGTACAGTACATTACCAGGCCAGATGGCCAGATGCTGAGTCAGTTTTGAACCAATGAAACCAGTGTCATTAGGATAGATAACAGTGATCTGCCACATTAATCCTCCAGTACTTGGTGCACATAAAGGAGAAAATACAGTATCTGGAATTGTCATAGACTAATTGTCTGGGTTGCTGCTTGATGCCTGGTTTGATGAGAAATTGAGCAGTTAGACTTTGAGGTCAACTATGTTTTTTGAGGGGCATCATTAAAAAACAAAAACAATGAACCTACGTGGTGAGTACCTTTCTGACAGGCAGCGAAAGCTAATTTCATCAGCCACGTTTTACTCAACACCACCATAATGTCAAACACATTAGGCTGTCCCTCATCCGTCCACACATAGAAGACGAAAACCAATAGCGAGACACGGTGCAATTTAGGTTGCAAATTGAATTGTGACTCTTTAAAATCCACTCAACTCATAGGGCTTTTCAGAGGTTCTCATCTCCTGGACACATTTTGTTGCCCAACTCAATTTACAGTAGTGAAACCTTCTTTTTAGCGCTGCTGCTGGCTTGAGGAATTATTAAGCAAAAAAAAAAGAACCATGATCTTGCAGTCTCATTTTGGTGCATTGACATTTCTAGGGCGAACATGCTGTGCAAGAACTGCATGGGCAAAAAAAAAAAGTAATAATAATGCCTCAAAAGGAATAGTGACTGGAATGTCTTGATATATTATGTTTGGTTTTCTTTGCCTTAGTTTTGACATTTGCTTTGTCTGGTTGTCTACAATTGTTCCCTTTCATGTCCCAAAAAGATTTGGAATTGTTTGGGTTTCTGAAAAGGCCTTTGTCAACCGCTCCTCCTGGTGAATAAACACACAGTACATATGTACTTAGCATGAAAGACACTTAGGGAGTGGAAGCAACCCTTTGAACCTCTTTCACAGCAGGATGTTGGATGTTTTCTTGTTGATAGCTGGTTTTAGTTTAGTTTTTTTTTTCTTGTTGCCTGTGTCGCACACCTACACTACAAAAGAATGAAATCTTAACAAGTGAAAATATGTTGTTGTAAATGTATACATGTACAATTAATCCAATATTGAGTAGAATTATTGTATTCCATTGGCAGTTAATTTATCTTATTTCAAGTTTTTCTTTATGATTTTGGTCACTTTAGGCTTTTTCTTTTCCTTAAACATAAATTAGCCCATTGAAGCCTTTTTTTTAAGTTTTCATGCATATAGTTCTACCTGTGAGTCACTAACAGTCATGTTATCTATCTATTCTTCCCTATTTTGTACTCTGCTTTGCAGTAAATGGCATGATAATGTGCTGCTGCTTGCACAAATATGCTCAGAAACAAAAATAAAATATTTATTCCAGATCCCAAATTCATACTTAGTTACTTGAATGAATAAATAGCTATAAGCATGTCATGGTTGAAGATCATATGAATTTAAATAAAATTACCTCTTTGTGGGACGGTTTGTGGTATCATGTCACTGAAAGAAACTTTGAGTAACATTCAGATTTTTTAATTTTGTCATATTATAGAATTCAGCAACTATAACTGACAATAAAATGTTTGACTTTTTAACTAAACGTTATCTTTATAGCTCATATTTTGGACTCATCAAGTTTTTGCAGAAAAACTTGAAATAATAAAATGATCTGCCAAGAGACTAAGATAATTCAAGATAATTTTGCTCAACATTTGACTAATTGTACTAAATACATGACATTTCCTAC
The DNA here is from genome assembly GCA_030544235.1 of Lepturacanthus savala. NCBI lineage: Eukaryota > Metazoa > Chordata > Actinopteri > Scombriformes > Trichiuridae > Lepturacanthus > Lepturacanthus savala. The sequence goes on from CM060480.1 coordinate 17,975,788, forward strand.
TGATACCATTTCATTTTTTGCAGTGTGTGTGTTCTCTGGATTTACCAGCATATACTTTTTTTTCTTTTTTTCTTTTTTTTTGCTTGTATCACATATAGATTTTGGGCAGATAAAAATATCAACAGCCAGAATGTCTGGCAGGAAATATAAATCAGTAATGGACTTTCACTGTCAGTGGTCAAATGACAATAGAGATTCCACCATGTCGAGGATATGTAACAATGCAGCAGATGAACCAGGGGTTGTTTCCTTCCTTATGCAGAGATTTGCAGAGATCTGGGTAAAACAGAACCAGCGTGCTGCAGATGACCTCTCCACAGGAAAGCACAAAAACAAGACAGAGGTCCGACATCATAGCAGACTGTTTTCTTAGTGTCAGGCATATACTGTAGCCTATTTATTTTCATGACGACAGCACATCGTGTGTCTGTCTGTCACCTGCATATCTCAAGAACCGCTCAATTGGTGCAATTTGGACTTTCAACGTGTTAAATCTAAACTATGAATATACAAGTAGCTGGATGCTTCTGGGCTCTGCGACTGCATGTCACCGCTTATCAGAGAATAAAGTATTTTCACAGGGTGTGCTCTGGAAAGGAAAAAACACATTTGGATACACAAGGATTTTTTTTTTATATTAATAAGCTCTGGATAAACAAGCAAACAGCAAGCTGTTCAGTGATGTGTGGAAGGTGGATACTGCTGTCCAGGAGTAAGGACGGAGCAGAGGGTTGAGGGGTGATCCTGCTGGATACTATGACACAGCACATTAAGCCCCTTAATTGGGCCAACAATAAACCAGCCTGGCATGAGAATATTGAGGAAGAAATATCAGAACCTAATTTTTCTATCCTTCTCACATCTGCAGTATGGTAATGAAACTCTTGACCCTCAACCTATCACTTCTTTTTTTTCCCCTAACGAAGTCAGTGGAAAATGTATCAAATCACCAGCAACTTTTGTATCATTTATATTTTTCTCAACTGGAAATCAACAAAACCCCCTCTAATTTCTACAATATCCATACATTTAGATATTAATATTTTAGCCAATTATATACCCAGCGTTTATATATGTACATGCGCATGTTTGTATGTCTGAATGTATACAGTACAGGCCACCTTCTCACCAATGGGTTTTCTTAATTTTCATGACTATTTACATTGTAGATTCTCACTACATTCTACCCTGTACTTGTGTTTACACTAAGTTACATGTAGCTTGCTCCTTTTGTTTTAAAGTATCAATCCTAGTATCCTGGTGTGCTCTGGAATATTGTTGGTCCACTGTACTTTGAAGATCAGTTAAGGACTTATTTGTATATTTATTTAGAAGGTGCACAAGCCTGTGTCCAACTATGACTGTATGCTTGTGCCAGTGAAAGATACTTTATACAGTAGTGGTAACCCTGCATCTTCTTCCTGTGGCAGAATCCAATTCCCACTAGTTCCCTGCCAGTCTCTTTACCATTCATGTTGGATCTGCAAAATTCCAGGACGGTGTCTCTGGGGGGTGAAATCAAATCAATTCTCATGGCCATGTGATTAGGCCTTACCAAATTTCTAATTATCCAGAGCATGGGGGAATTGGTAAAAGCGATGGGGCATAAGAGAGATACTGGGGGGATGGGGTACCTATGGTAGGTACTATATTAGTTGTTTGGATGTAGAATGTTCAGTGACTATCCTTTGGGATGTGACCCAAAAATGACTGTCAAAACAGTATAATATTCCACTGTGATGTGTCGAACAATGACTGTAGAATGCAAGTTCCACCTCAGAGCTTTTTGAGTTATTTGTACTTGCAGCACGTCAGAGCATGTGCCTGGATATACAGTATGTTAACTAGCATAAAGTAGCCTGGTTACACTGTAGTGTTACTTCCATCAGAATGGCAAAGAAGTGACCCAAAATACATCCATTATCTCTATAGTGATACAATACTATGTCTTCTCACCTTTGAGTGAAGCAGTTCAGAACAAGTATAAAACTTATGATTTCTGACCATCATACCGTAAAATATCATAGATAGTGTCCTTACTGTTGTGAGTTGATGTAGTTAAATAGTGCAGCAAAGTTGTAGTGCGCTTGAAATACATAGTATTGTGATCTGGATATTGTTGAAGTATTGCAGAAAAATACATAATATTATGGGAATGATGTTAATATATTGCAGTAAAGTACTAGTATTGTGAAGAAAAGACGTAAGAAAAAAAACGATTGTTATCCTATCAACTGTTTTAGTATAAGTCATGACCAATGTCCCATTGGTAGATGCTATATTACTCAAAAAAGAAAAGATGTGATTTTATACCATTTTTGTGCCTTTTGTTTGGCTGGTAGTGAATCCTACACAAGAAAGCCATATAATCTATACTACTGGTCATTAGAGTCATAAACACCTGTTTTACCATGACATTGAAAGTCTGCAAGAGCCCCCCCACTCATGTCCAATATACATGACAAACACTGTACTTTAGGTCTATCAATATAACAGTAATGCCAGACCTAAAAGCAGTGATGTAACATTTTCCCATCTCTTTTCTATTTGGAATTTAGCTCAGGTGTCTGTGTTTTTCCCCCCTCTATTCCTCTGCTAGATAATGGCTTTGTCAGGCTATTTTAGCTGAGGTATCAAAGATTACATTTCTCCAGATTTGCTATTCTGGGAGTAAAATGGTCTTTTTTGCGGTGTAACAGGCTTCTGATGGAAAATGCTCCTGAAGGGAGAGAAAGCCCTGGGTCACTGTGACTTTTGGGCCTATACGGGAGATGATAAACTGCAGGCGTCTCCTGCTGTTCGTCGTTCAAAGGTCTGCTGCAGCTGCCAAATATCCATCCACACACAAAGTCGCTGTCTCTTATTTTGATGCCGTTTTAATCTTGCTTCTGAAATGAAGATAGACAGATGAAGTAAACTTTGGTCACACACTTGGCTAATCTTGCACACACTCAGTTTTTCCACATAATCTCAAGAACCTGCTTTAATCCATGGATGTCTGCAAGCTCTCACTTCTGTGTGTTTCTCTGTTTATTTGTGCATGTCTCTCTTGCTCCGGCACATTTGCTGATTTGACTCCTCACACCACTCGGCGGCCATAAGTATGAGGCTGGCTGTGACAGCTCTTACACATGCTCCATGCATTATTTAGGTAACGGTCAGGCAGCAGATGCTGGAGTGCTTGTACTAAGGCCACTGTCCCAGCGGGTAAAGGTTGTCCCTTCTCCCCTCTACAATCACCCCCTTTTTTCCTGAGTAAAATCAGTGATGTTTCACTTCCTGAGTCAATGAGCTTTTATTCTTGGCATCCTCCCAGTACTTAATGTGGCTCCCAGGGGTTTTATATTTGAGATTTTGCAGCCACCCCCAGCTTTGAGGCTAATATCTGAGCTCTGAGAACACAAAATAAACCATCACACTTCAAAGATAAGGAAAAAACTAATCAGACAGCCACACCAGGACACCAATGCACTTTACTGATGTACTCTGCGCTCCAAGATAAGGCCAGCTGTGTGTTCATATTCACTGCGGCTCCATATTAAAACAACTTCATATGCATACGTACATTAGATGTCAGGTTAATTCATGAAGTAAAGTTTACTGCCCATAATAGGATCCAAAAAATTAAGGCCACTAAGATTTTGCTCTGATAAAGGTCTTTGTGTCGGCTTTTTTAATGTTCAGTATGAACTAGCCAGTAAATAAAGGCTTTTTATTTACCCACTTGAGAGCTGAGTTTGTTGATTTTTGCTTTGCTGCTTTTAATATTGACACTTTGCAATGATCCTCGAAACTTTTACAATGCTGACGGGATGTTGAATAAACTGGTAAAATTATATGCAGTGATACCCAAAACCTTTCTCTCGTTTTACATCACTGTGAATGGATGATCTTTGGGCTTTGCACTTGTAGTGTTATTTAACACAATTTTCTGACTGAAGGAAAAGAGTCCACTGCAAAAAAGAAAAGAAACCTTATCAGGGGAAAATGTCTTGGTATTGAGCTGAATTATTGTATTCCATTGGCAGATAATATAACAGATTTCAAGTTTCTTTTCTTGGTTTTAGTCAATTTAATTTATTTTTAAGAACGTTTTAGTTGTTAAAACAAAACCAATTGACCCAAATCAGTAGGAAAAAAACTTAAATTAAATAAGATAAATTATCTACCAATACAATAAAATAATCTACTCAATATTGGACTAATTGTACTAAACACAAGTCATTTTCACTTGTTAATGTTTTGTTTTTTGCAGTGATTTACCCGTATTTTTCTTTGTATTTACCCTATAGTGTATGTCTGATCATTGTGCTGTGGCTACACCAGATTACATTTCACTGAGGCAGTATGGGGTAGAGGGTTCAGGGGTAAACCAGGTCAAGTAATTACGGACCTCAGATATCAATCTCTCCTGGCTCATTATGTTTTAGCATAAACAACAAGCTAAATAATTGGTCCTTAATATTCCTTCCTTGGGCTGTGTGGCAAAAAAAAAAAAAAGAAAAAACATAAAATGTCTGTCCAAGTTTACATCAGCTGAGGCCCGAGCTTGGAATCTAATGATGCTAATTGCAGTCATTAGCTTGGCTTTGGGGGAGCGGCTCAGATGTTGTTTGGACATGGACATTCATTGTGACACATTCTGTTGTGTTGTGTAGTATCATCCAAAGCTAACCGGAGCACCATAGAGTGCTGGCTGGTTTAATTGGGAGATGTTAATTAGTCTATTGGATGGAGCTTGTACCCTCCTGAGTATTGCCTTTGTGTGCTGCCCTTTTCTGTGTACAAAGCTTATGTCAGTGCAAATGTCTGAATGCGTGTGTATGTGTGTGTGTGTGCAAGAGAGAAATCGGGAGGACAGTGCGAGCGTGTGCGCTTCTGTTTTGTCTGTATGCACGCCACGCGCCGGGGGTCGAGCTAATGAGGCAGTCATTTGTTTAACATAATCACCCGCTAATTTATGCCACCCTCTTCCCCTTGGCACAGGGACAACCCCTATAAAAGAAAAAGGGGGCGTGGCTCGAATGGCATTCGCACAGTCGCCCCACAACTCCCCATTCAGCGTGAAGAAACGGATCATCAGTACCCCGCTGCCGCCGTGCCAGCCGAGCGTTAACGACGCCACGCATCAAGGGAAGCGCCAACCGCGCCGCCGGTTTGGCTCTTCCCGGGTCCCCGGCGGTAACTTTAAGAGGGGCCCAAAAGAGGCTGTTTTTCCCAACACTTAGAATGCAGCCAAGTGTTTGTATTTTATGCGCAAGCTGTCAAAAGATGCTTCACATGAATCGCCGCCAAACATGAAGGATGGGAGATCGTAATGAAGCCAAAATACGCCTGAACAGGCCTTTTTATTTTAACAGCTTCTCTGGAAAACGAAACGGATATTTGCATGCGGCGTGCTTTCAAAGAAACTGCAAATTGATATTGGCCTTGATTTTGAGCTGAGAGGAGGGTTTTTTTTTTTATTCCTCTTTGTCGCACTACAAGAGTGGACTCAATTAATTGAATATAAACTGAATGGAAACGCTGTAAGAGTGAAGTGGCGGTGTCAAATCACAGGTGTAGGAACAGCAATTGTAATGTTGTTGGACACAATAGAAACAGTCATGCTTTCTTACCAGTACTCATATGAGTACTATATGTACTCATATGATTTATATCTCATTTCGAGTTGACACAATGCGTGTGTGTGGTTTGTGAATTGTTGTGTTTTTACGAATGTTATGTTTGAATTGTGACCTGCTGAATGGAAATTTTTAAGGTTTAAGAGCCCTCATAGAGCCATTTGGTTTTAAGAACTATTGGCAAGCATTATTAGTTTCATGGGAAAACACCCTTTTTTATTATCTTGGTGAGGCAGAGGCTTGATGGCCAGTAAATCAGTCAGACGAGCCATTTGTAGTTCAACAGAAAGGAAAGAATCTGCAAATAAGTTGGCAGACGGTCTATCTGATCCTCCAGCTGCCTGTCTTTTACAAGATAACAAATATCAGCCAATAGGCCAAGAGAGGATCAGCTGTCACTAATGAAAATGGACCTTTCATCAAGTGAAAATCCAGAGGCCGATATTTATAAAGCATAAACTTGGCCTGAAGTGCAGTTTTCAATGTTTTTTTTAATGGGGAAAAGGAATTAACACCTTACATGAAAGATAATCGCAGATATTTCTGGCTGTATCCCTTCCCTTCGCTAAAAAAAAACAACAAAAAAACTGTTTTGTTTTTGATCCTTTCCTTCATGTTTCAGTTTTCAAAAAGTAGACGCAAATTGCACTTGAGGGAAGTGTTGTGCGAATTAGGGCCCAAGTGTAACGAATGGCTTAATCAGAGCTTATGTGGGAAAAGCTGCAGACATCAGAAGATTGCAAGGCTAATCAGACTGGAGACGTTCATTGTGATCAAAATCTAAGTCAAAGTAACCAAATGCCATAACACACAAAGCAGCTCAAACTGGTTGAGAGACATGCAGACTCATATACATAAATACAGTAACACGACTAAAAACAAGCTCTGTATTATATTTTATTGTGTACTCATATTATCCCAGATGTTTTCAACAATTTGCACACCTAAACAAATCCATCCATAATCCATAATCTTAATCAAGGTTTCATTCGGTTGCCTCCCCCTCTATCATCGGCAGGACTGTCTAAGTTTCTTTTTATTTGAATTTTTTCCCCTTAATCTACATTTCAGCATGTTAACACAAAGCAGAAAAACCATAGATGTAAATCCCACCTAATTATCATGACATTGACACGGTCTCATGTGACAGAGATGCTCATATATTTGACTTGATGAAAGCGAAAGTAAACACTGTCGTGATGTAACTGTGACTGCAGTCTATTTTTAGAAGGATGCATTTGAATGCATCAGAGGAAGTAGCGTAAGAGGCTGCATCAAAGTTATCATTTCTTCCAGCGAGAAAGACAGAGGATGACCAGGCAAAGAGGAGGTAATTGTAATATTCTAAGAGAATGACTCTTCACAATAGTGAAGTAGCCTACAGATGCACACAACAGAGAGCCAATCGAGATGCTAACCTGTAACCTGCTCTAAATGTAGTCTAGGCTAAAATGTGAAAGGACATACAATGAAAATACAGTATTTTAAGGCCATGTTCACTCACAATATGAATTCACCATTGATAATAGACAGTAATAATAGTAAAAATAATAGTGCTAAATTATGTAACTAAACCTGGCATTAATATATTAGGTCATATATTATGACTCAGTGTGCCAGTATATTGTATATTAGAACATATTGACAGAGCCTTAGTGTTGGAAAATTGCTTATTGTACATTTGCATATATACATAGTACTGCAAATAGGAATTACTCTAGTTGTTTATCACTCGTTTTCTTTTTCTTTTACAGTACACTATAAACCGTCTCATCGATAAATCAAGTAATCTTTTTAGCACCAAAGCATTGTTGGATTAGCTTAGCAGTCTTTGAGAAGCCAACATGCATGTAATTTAAGGAAACATTTTCCTCCCCGTGTGACAGTAGCACAGATGGAGCATGGGGCGTTATGTCCTTTGTTGCGTGGAGGCCGAACTGAAACTAAACAACATGGGGTCATTGTCAGGGAGCACACCAGTGAGCGCTGCGAAGATTACACTTTGTCATCCAATGATCTCCGGCCTTCCTTCTGTACTCGCAGTGCCGACCCTAAGCTGAGACACGCTTGGATACTTACCAGGAAATTGGCCTGCATCGTTGATACTCTTGCATCACATCCACGGACTTAACACCCCGCGAGACAGATCAGTCGTCCCGCTGCGTTCAGCCCCTTGCTACCGCTGTTGCTTTGACACGCGATATCAGAAGAAAATCTATTTCTGGCCTTCTGATGCATGAAAAAGCGTTGTTTTGGCTGTCAAGAGCTTCTTGATGTGGGATCCTGTCAGGGAGAATCGCATGGAAAAATGTATGGAGAATGTAATGTACGCTGCCACCATCTTCTCTAGATGATGAAAGAGCCTTGCACAAGAGGACTCCTCCTTCAAAGAAATGCGCCTGAAGTCAGCAGGGGACTTTACCCTCTTCATGTGTGCCTTAAACATTTACAATTTCACATTCTCTAAGATCTGGTGATTCTGTTCATGAATGCAGGCCATGTTTTGGAGATTCTTGACTCTGTTTATTGCAAAAAGACATTAATGAGAGTTGATGTTGAAGGATTTCTTGTCACTTTGTTTCCTCCCACAATCAGGAACTGGTATGATGCAATTATTTATGCTCACATAAACTGGCTGAGAAGAGGTGTTAAATTAATACATGTGGGGCCTGAAAGGACAGAAGAGACTCTTAGAAATAAATTAACCATTAGAGTGAAAGCACCTCAAAAATGACAGCCTCAAGACATGCAGCATCCATGTGAAAATCCAGTGCCTGCAACAATTAGTCAATTAATAGATTGGTTGTTAACTACTCCATTAATTACCCTATTATGCTAATTTTATGGTTGACTAATCCTAAATGTTCTGGTTCCAGCTTCTCAAATCTAGGTTGCATCTCCTGTGACATATGCAGCATCCTGGAATCTATTAGATGCTGCTATTAAATGCTGCTGGCAGCCTATAATAAGGATAAGACTAAGAGCATAATCACGCTGTATGAGATGCATTATGAACTACAAAAAAACAGAACAATCGACGTTTGCTTGCTCGCTTGCTCAATTGAATGTGGCTTGGAGGCCAGAAAAAATGTGGGATTAGAATTAAATTACTCAGTGACAAGCCATGATAATTGCCTGAAAATTGCAGGATAGCTATGAAAGGTAGATATACTATACTACTTTACATAGCTTTAACTATAGGTCAAAAGTAAGTATGAGATACGTGTGAGGCAAAATTCCACAAAAACTCTGAATAAATGTCTTATAGAGGGTAACTACTGCAGATAATCACATAGGATTTCATGTGAAAAGGACAAAAAAGACAAATGATAAACTAAGGCAACAAATGAATGAAGAGAGAGGCTGATCACAATAGGTGAAACTGATCTTTTTTCATCATCAAATGATAAAAGACACCTAATGCTGTTATATATTTACCTCATGTCACATTTGGACTCTCCCGGGTTCACCTTGCAGCTGTTAACAGTCATTTATTTCAATAAAGGCAGCCGGCATCTCCTGCAGTGGGGGGAGATAATGTTTGTTGAGGAGACCCAGCTGCAGTCCAAAGCAGAGACATTGATTTGGCCCCCTCAGCTCTACGGGACAGTTTGGCTCCCAGAGGAGACAGCGCAAGGGCAATCGCAGGACCCAGCTGGCCTCCTGGCCCCCCTGCATCGGTAATCTTTCCAATTAGAAAGAAAAATGTCCAGATGCGTGTCTGGTTACATAATGTGGTCTCCCCTCTTTGTTTGTGTCCCCCCAAGTTTGAAATAACTGACAAGTAGGGCTGCACCTTACAACTATTTTGATAGTTGATTAAAGCCAAAGATTCAAACTAAAATGCCTTTTTTTTTTGTCCAGACCAACGGCCCAGAACCCAAAGATCATCCGTTTACTATTGAAAAAGACTAACGAAAACAGAAAATAATCAGATTTGAGAAGGTGGAATCAGAAATTTGCAACACGTTCTTCTTAAAAATTACTCAAATGGATTAATCTATTATCAAAATAGTTCAATTCATCAATTCACTGACTAATCGTTGCAGCTCATATGTTGAGCCTTAAGCTCAGACCTCCAGATTGCTGAACTTTTCATATAAAATTCAGACTCAGCCTGTGTATCTTTTATGCTTGGCTTGCTTTTGTTGAAATTGATCACTGATGTGTTACATAAAGTGACTGAACAAAGCATTAGGTTATATGGGGACTGCATTAAAATAGACGGCTAGTGTGCAATATTTGCAGCATTGCTTGGGTTCCCATGCATGTATACGGCCATGAACTACCTGACCTTGTTTCACACTGTCTGCACTGTCATCATTTAAACAAGCAGATTGCTGCAAACAAAGGTGATCCTAAGTAAATGTAAAGCGTGGCGCTAATACTCACCACTGGCAACATACAAACCTGAGTTCGGCAAATAACACAAGGCATCTAGACTGAAAGTGTATTTCTCATCTGTCTGTAAGTATTGAAAGTCTAATCCAGGGTGATAATCTTTGTTGATATTTCCAAAAGAAATTTGTTGAACATATTTGCTGCCTAATGAATTTGGAAATGAAATACAAACAGTCAGAGTAATGTTACAAATGGCTGCTTGGTTCCCAGAATGTAATGTCTCTGGGAAGAACAAATGGCTGATACCGGAAATCAAATATGTAGTTACAGCAAGCTTTGGGTTATAGCAAATCAGTTTGTTCCTGTGATTACTGAGGGTATATGAATGTTTGCTTTCCTCAGGAACATACAGTTTCACAATGTGAATAATAACAAAAAAATAATGTTCACTCAAAGCAATTGGAATATAATCCTGAGTATTTGTAAATCAAAGTCGGTTCTAACCTCGGTGCAGGGAGGAAGTTTTTATGTGATAATGTAAATTTGAAATGTTATTGTGCTGCTTTGTCAAAGTCAGACACTATAGTCTCGTTTCCTTTTGCATTGTTTGGTCATTTGTTTTTTACTATAAATCCCCTGGTTCTGTTTGTTTTTTCAGAAATGTTCAGTATCGCCACCTTTTGCAGATTATGTTTTTTAATACCTGTCGTCAATAGCATTCACTCTGCCTCAATTTTCGTCTCATGCTGCTGCATGAAGAAGGTTTCATTTGAATATTCGAGGGAAACAGAGTTTGGAGTGACTTTTTTCTGTTTCATGTCTTCTCCATCTAATTTTTTCTTCCCACTTTCATCCTGCCTCTACCCCCTTAGGGACTTCTGCCTGATAGGAACGTGCTTTTCATTCTGTTGTTCATTCCTTTCAAATGTCAGTATCAGGTGTTTATTTTTTGCTGGTGCTGTGTATTCTGCATGCTCCTAATTTAAAATGATGCTTTGTGTAGTAACGCACATTTCAGCTTGTTTTTCCCTTCTCCGTTCCGTCATATTTTTTTCCCCCCAGTGTTTTATTTACAGTATATGATAAGTGTGGGTGGGCTTTTCTTCTCCTTCCATCTTGCGCACTGTATTTTATGCTCTTGTCCTAGAGAATTAGCTGAGAGTTGTAACCAACTAGATCCAGTGGTGTTGCATCAGTTTATTCCCGTCCGATACTTGGTAGCACTATTTTATCACGATTTGGACTCTGCCATGGGTTATCGTTTCTCAGTTTGTTCTCAAAGGTGTCCATTTTGCCTGAACTTACCCTCATCTCCCAACTCCTCAATTTGTCGCAACAGCTTAGGAGATGACAGAAAATGGCACACTCGCCTCGGTAAGCCAGCTTGGTTTCACCTTGGAGCCTTAGCCTTTAGTCACACTCCGATAAGTGATTGACCAGAATGGCACGCTGTCACAGCAAAGCTGGGCACCAAACCCATAGACTCCAGACCTTCTGGTTATCTACCGATGCTCGTGTAATAGACAATGCATTGTGTTGTTCACTGATTCTTTTATTCTGAAGAAATAAGACACACATTCACTGCTGAGGACGGCCTGCCAATGTCTAGTTACATAGGCTAAAAAACAGCAGTATGAAGGCACGAATGTTAGCATTCATTCACACACTCTTCATAAGCCAGACCCCTATAATCACTGAACAAATGCACCTGAACACACAGTGTTTTGATCATGTAAGTTCATGTATAAATCTAGGTACAGATGTCTTCATATAAAGGAATGAATACGAAACAAATCAGCAAAAACCAAATTTTATCTTCAGATTGCCAACGTCATGACCTACCTCTTACATTTCCAAAACAAACTGAATGAGGCCAGCACTCTGTTCCCATCACTACCTGCACTCTTAAAGGATCAGCGTAGTATTTCATTACCACTTCACACAATGGCAAGTGGAAAAGAATAAACCTATTACACTCAGATGGTAAAATCAATGGCTATATCTGTGATTGTGAACAAAAAGTGTGAATATGTCTGTTATCTGTAAATCTGGTAAGTGCCTATTCTTTATAGACAACTTTCTAATGTGAACAAGAACTGTTTGTTTTAGTGGTTGTTGAAACATGAATGAAAAGTATTGTCTCGATGATAACTGTGGTAATATCCTGTCTGATGTTTGATAATCTTTAAACTTCATGTAAAATTAATTTCACACTAGCCTTCTAACTAGGTCTGCAGCTAATGACTATTTTGGCGGTCAATTAATCTATTGATTATTGAAATGATTAATCGATCACAACCCAAACAACCCAAACATCATTAGTTATCTATTAAAGAACACTAAAGAAACCAGAAATTGCTCAGATTTGAAAAGCTGGAACCAGTGCATTTAGACATTTCCTTCTTAAAAATGGCACAAATGGACACTTGTCAGGGAATGAGAAAAGAAAACCAATGTTCAGAAATCAGGTCATAGAATTAACAGATACTAAAAGCATTGTTTGTTCAGGTCATTGCCACTGTTGCTTTTCTGCTGACATGGAAAGTTGAGTCAGACAAATCAGTTGAAAATTGTGGATTTTAGAGCAGTTTAAATGGACTGGAATAGAGGCCTGTTGTGTAATTTGTACACACCCGTAAGTTGCTGTATTGGTTGTATCACATAGAAATGACACCTGCTGTAAAGTGAGGCTACTAATAGATGATCATTAGAGAAATTATTCTTATGACACCTTAGAAGACAAATTGGTGAATTGAGTGTTTTAGCTGTTTTTGCAGGAAAAACAAAAGAAATGAAAAAAAAATGCTGAATTGAATTATACCTACCACCAGACAATTATTGGGAATATGCCCCAAACATTACTATATCAGCTTGACATGTCTCTTCAACTTGCCAAATTGCCCATTTAGGTACCAGTGGGCAAGGTGCAAGCCGGTTTTAAAAGGCGGTGGGAGGTGAAATTCTAATTGTTTATGCCCAAAACACCTCATGAATAATTCTTTAACTCAAGACAACCCCTTTCTGCCAGGTGCCACGCCGTGCACTGTCCCCTAATTATCAAAATAACAACTTAACATTTACATTTTCAACTTAACAAAAACACAATTTTAAGCCTCATTTTATGTACTTCATGATTTTTTTTCCACTTTCACTTCCAGTTGTCTGTGTAGTTTATAACACATTACTCTGTGGTGCGACAAACTCAGAACACATATTTTTTATTGCTTTACACAGACTTCAAACTCATGGATACATCACTGGCCTTCCTGGACTGCATTATATTTTCTTACCAAGCAGCTGTAGCAGCACAGCCCTACTGCGGCCCCAGGGCGTTCTTTAACAAAGTTGAATTTTTTTCTGCCTAGTCACTATTCCCTTGTTCTGTATCACATTCTTACAGTACTCTGTTCTTTTTGGGCTTGAGACTGTAATGTCCACTCCTCACAAAGCTCAATACCTAATCTGTGCATTGCATTACCCCTTAGATGAAATAATAATTCACATTATTCCAATTTAGTGATGTGACATGGTGTATTGAGAGTCTTTTTTTATGCATAAAAATCACCAATGCAGTCCACAACCAAAAGATATTCCATTCCATTTACAATCTTAAAAACAAAAGAACACAGCTATTACTCAAATTTAAGGAGCTGAAACCTTAAAATATGTCTCAAAACAATCATCAAAATAGTTTTGTGGTGGATAAACAGAAAGTATTCATTGTGTCAACCACCAACTTTGAGCCAAACAGTCAGTCAGTCATTTTCTATACCTGCTTATTCATCATTTAGGTCACAGGGGTCTGCTGGAGCCTATCCCAGCACGTTACGGCGAGAGGCAGGGATACACCCCAGATGGTCGCCAGCCAATCGTGGGGCACACACACCATTCACTCACACATTCAGGCAATTTAGAGTTGCCAATTAACCTGAGCATGTTTTTGGACTGTGGGAGGAAGCCGGAGTACCCGGTGAAACCCACGCAGACACAGGGAGAACATGCAAACTCCACACAGAAAGGTCCCAGACCCAGGACCAAGGAGGTCTTGAACCTGTGACCTTCTTGCTGTGAGGCAACAGCGCTAACCCCTGTGCCACCGTGTCGCCCTTGAGCCAAACAGTAAGGGAAATTGTCTTCTTACTGCTTCAGAAACCTGAAAACATGTTTTTTCAGAGTGAGTGTGTAAGAAGGTGGAACGCTTTACTGCTACAGGTCTAATGCCATTGTTCTCACATTGTTGCAGTTGAATCTGTCTTGCTCCTGCTTGGCCTTGTTATAAGATGGTGTCATTTTCTAGGCTGGGTTTCTTGCTCAATCTCATTCCACAGACAAAAAATGACTCATCTGGCATGTGATTTTGGATCTTGAATCTCAGCACATACAGTTACAAGTCCACCTTCTAAAACAGCGCCATATACAGTTTATAGAGCCTCATTCATCAAATCATCTGTCCCCAGATGCCATCTGTCTCTCCTTCTTTTTTTCCAAAAAGGTGTCAGCTGGCACCAGACTAATTAGAAGCTGTGCACATGGCATCAGGTTGACTTTCGACGGGCTCAGCAATGCTTGAGTTTAAGTCTTTAAATCTTCACAAATGGAGTAATCTGTCATACGATGGGATAGTAAGGATAAGGAGCTGCAGTCTATTTTGTCTGTAAATCTTTCACACTTTTTTGTCAATGCACTTTTATCATGCCAGATGCGATGTGCTTGTGTTATTGACGGAGTTAGTGGGGGAAATCGTTAGCTGGCACGGTGATGTGTCGGCGTAGATCAGCTGTACATGGAAGCAGTCCGCTGAGATGTTTTCGTTTGGCTTTCTTCATCTGATTTGAGCTGATTGCATTTCTCGCACGCTTTGGGGAAGTAGGTGAGACGAGGAGACGGGAGAAGCTCTCATCCCCCTAATTTGTAAGGTAACCTGTCTGACACAAACACGCACAGGCCGGATGAGAACAGCCTATTCTTGTTTACTGAGTGAGGACATAGTGGTAATAAGAGATGGCTGAACAGAAGGGCTCAGGCACAATCAATGAAACAGAGTCAGGGGAAAGAGAAAAGATATGAGGAGAAATAAATGCACAAGACAAATGGAGGGACAAATAAAGAGGATAGAGATCATCAATGCTAGTGGGAGCTATTTAAATGTATAATGCAACAACAACAATTCTCTCGCACAGTGTAATGTGATGCATCTCCTTTTTTTACAGACTGCACGTCTTTTTGTTTGTTATCAACTCTAAGTTATCTTTGCCTCCACCTTGCAGTTACCATGGCTGAGACCTTGGTGCACAGGAAAAAGTCTTAAGCACAAATGGAAATCAGTATGTTTCCTGTGCAGTAGTGTACGAGAATTAATTCCACCTGTGGCAGTGACTCCTTCCTCTTTTATACAATAACATGATGCAGTTATCTCACAAATGAGGCCTTAGCTTTCTGAAGTGGCCACTCCCATGTGTTCAAAACGCAAATAAAAATGGTGCCAATTTTTAGTATTGAATTTGTGCTAATTTGTCCTGCTGCTATCAAATTTGAACGAGTTGAAGTTATGTGTTATTATCATGTTTATGTGCTTTTCACCCCATATTTAGTAACTTCAATTTTGACCCATTTTTTAGGGATGCAATTGCACTAAATTTTACATACCTTGTAGCAGTAAGCGCAGGATGTGTTCCTATTCACAAGAAGCTCTGCTCAAAGATGATAGATTTGGCAGTGCTAATGCTAAATATTGATTTTTATTGGTTTATTCTTTCATGAACTTGACTTGATTTGGAGTCACTAAACATTGGTTGCTAAGCTCAAAAACATTTTAAAATACATATAAATTGAACATAGCACCTTTAATGATTTCATTGTCACAAATTAGAACATAAAGAGAACTCAAACATAACTCTGCTTTAGAGTTACTTAAATGTGTGGTGCCAAACTCATAAGCATCATAAACCATATAACTTCAAATACTTTCTTTGCTGGTGGTGCACCAACCAAAATCTACAATATCAGTACCTAACATCAAACTAGACAGATGCACCCAAGGGAGCATTGTATGTGTACAGTGTGCATTTGACAGAAGTTACTAAACCTATTAAAGTGGACGGGAAAGTACTCAAAAATGAATATATGAGGAGAGAGAGACCGTAGGGAGCTTTGGGGCGTCCCCTGTGGCTCTGGGCCTTTTCACTGGACATATTTAGGGCTACCAACTAGGACACAGGTGTATCGCCAGTAGAAAGAGATTTGTGCTACTAAATGAAGGCCACAGAGATCACCTAGAGAGCCAGAGAGAGAGAGAGAGAGAGAGAGAGAGAGAGAGAGAGAGAGAGAGAAAGAAACCACCTTGAGCATAATTTGCCTGTTGTGTAACCTTGACCCAACGTGTCCCACACGTTGTCTTGAACTCATTTGTCTCTTAATAAAAACTACTTGAGTGTACTACGTTTGAGCTGCAAGAGGCGTCTTTATTCATAAAAAGAAAAAACGCAAGCGGATACCAAAAATACATTCCACTACGCAGCCTGTGTAAGTGACACCGATCCCGGTGGTAATGCTGCAGCGTAGTATCCATTACAGGAAGTTGTTTTTAACCGAGATGGCCCCTTTAATTTAGCTGAGACGATACTGTAGGTGACCTGCTGTGACCGAACTCCACTGTGCTATTTTGAATATAGGACAGTATCAAATCCACATTTGGATTTGATCCTCTTTTGTCCATAATAGACATCAGCCCCCATCTGTGCAGACAGTTGCTGGCTGTTTTTGTTTTTAAATGGATTCTTACAAACATGAATGAATATTGTAAATTCCTGGGATGGATGTATTTGGCTGTTTTGTGCATATATATTTCATATTCAAAGGGTAAATATTTGCTGTTTGACAGTGTTTCTTTCTTATTCTAACAGATTTCAGGCCAAAAGTAAACTATCCTGTCACTATTATATACATGTTTAATACAAGAATAATTCCAGTCAATGTTAAATATGCATTTCTTTGTAGGATATTTGTATATTTGCCACCAGTATTTAACATTAAGAGAATGCATCATAGAATATAATTATATGCCAAATCAATCACAAGTAAAAACATGGGTGCAATGCTCAGGCAGCTGCAATTTATGAATATTATCATTCATTTTTGTGATTATTCAATTAATTGTGTACTTCATTCAGGAAAAAAAACAAAAACAGAGATACACTGATAGGAAGCAGAAATCCAGAATTTAGCTTCAGTCCAAGATGGATTTTTTGTATATTAGCTAACTTGGCAGGTTTAAAATCTGGCAGTGTGAAAGGTTCAAAGAGCACCGGCATTCGCTTCTTTATCTCCTGCTGTCATTGGCGTTGTTTACTCCAAACCGCACTTCTTCTTGGCTTGTCATGCCAGCAGACATGAAATGTCAACACCTAGAAACCACAGTACTTAGAGACACCCTCCGATCCTTTGCCTAGCAATACACACACACATAGTGACAGTTTCAAGCTTGCCAGGCGAAGTCCTCTGCAACAAGCTCCTCGGCGGTTGTCTGTAAATGTGGAAAGGCAAAGTGCGGAACATGTAAAAAAGTGACGGGAAATGCCGAAAAGGCCACCAGCTGACAATAATTACGACCGTTGTGGGATGTTGTTTTGTCAGTGGAAACCAGTTCTGAATTCTTATAAGTGAGCGGTGGCTTTGTCTGAGATTCTGTCTGGGATAAAAACAGAAACATCTTCGTCTCAGTGGTATGTGCGATGGCTATAATACTCACACATAAACACTGTAATACACCTTCATGCCACTGAGCTAATTATGTAATTCCTTCATTCCCTGGCAGTAGCCATGCATTTCTCCTCAGATCTTTTAAATGACACCTTTCATTTTTAATGACTTTGTCTATTGGTAGAATATCTGTAGAGACATGTATTCATAATAGGAATCTAGCTTTGCGTCATTTATTACATTAGCGAGGCAACAGGGAGCTTAATTATCCCATATGGTTTAATAACATGTTTCATTATAAATCAACATAGCGTCCACCAGGATAGAGATATTTAATTTAGCCGTGAATATTTATTATATTCTGAATCTAATTTCCCACAGTTTCGTTTTGCTTATGTAAACCTTCCAAACATGTGTGTCTCTGTCTGGATTGCAGAATGAGTTGAATTTGACAGGCTGTTTGTTCAACCTCCTCTCCTTTTTCCTTGACTCCCGGATGGCAAGAATGATGAAAATATTTGTCTATTTGATGAAGCAATTTAACAGTCATACACAGTTGTTAGTGCACTATTTGCTCGTGCAGACATTGATTGACACACAGTTGCTTTTTCAATCTACTGCGGGATCTCTGGAGTGGCTGCTGCATTTTTGCTTCGTGAAAATTGTATCGTGCTAAATTATTTCACATCACTCGGTATCAGTATGTATCAAGAAATGATGTATGTCACTCTTGATTTTGTCAGGCTTCAATGACAATTTGGTTTGAATAATTTATTTTGACAATACTAAACAGTATATGATCATAATAAGTTGAATAATCATCATTTTGAATTATTGTCCACATTCTACAATTTATTAAAAAAAAACACACATTTGATTAAACAGACTATAACCTGTGTTTTGAAGACATATACTGTCTGTAGTTCTAATAATCACATTTCCAGGACAAAGATTTTGGGAAAAAAATCATAGTTTTTAGAATGTTTACCCTACATTTACCATTAAAAGTGATGTTGATGTCACCTCCAAATGTTGCACAGCCTTTAAACAAAAAGGATCTGCTGGGTGGATTGTTGCATGAGTCACTGTTTGGCTTTTAAAAGCAGCATTGTATATAAGAAACATTCTAGTCCTGCAATTGTATATATTAGACAGAAGGCCTGAGCTCTACATCCATTATCAGCATGCAAGTCAGAAGAGTTGCATGTATAATAGGCTACTGTACATTCAGGATATATTCCCCCTTGGATATCATTACACTAGCCATTGTTAGTAAAAAGATATACGAGTAGAGTTGTTTTTATGGGTTATGGGGATGGTGGATGTTCCAGAGTTTAGGGTTAACGCTTGGGCTTGTTTTACATCCGTCTTACGACAAGGAAAGGTTTTATAGCCACTGAGTTTTCCACTCTCGTTCTCTCATGGCGCACTGACTAATGTGACCGCTTCATTGCCAAGCCCCTACCAGTGTGTCTCTTAGGAGCTTGTTAGCCACGGACCTGCGGTGACCCAGACGCCCTCGACTTTTCCCTTTAAACTGAGCAAGTTTTCCTTTTCTGCCTGTTCTAAATGGGTTTACCTCCCGTTTGCTTTTATACATACACAAATTACAATAGCTTAATGGGCTAAATGTATATGAACAGGGAGTGTTTTAGGATCTTGAATAATTAATAGTAGGAAACATTTTTCTTTCTAATCCCAGACAATTTTTTAATAAAATACAGGTGAATAAAATTCATTATGTTGGCAGACTTGGTAAGAACACTGTATGGATCCATCACAAACTGAGAACACTCCTGACCTGATGTGGCATTTTACTATATATTTTTTGATTAATGACCAATTGTTCTGTTTGTTTTTATGTTAAATGTTGAGCTCATGGCGATTTTATTATATTTCGATTTTATTTTATTTCATCAACTTTACAAAATCTTTCATCTTATACTCAATTGGCTGATCAAGAATTTACATTCTGTATTACTGTATTGTATTTACATTCAGTATCTGTGTATTTAATGTTTTACCTAAAAATAATTGTTCCTAGTCAAGTGATAATAAAAATGCAGGGAGTATACCAGTGTATTACATGAGGTTATATGTTATATATGGATTTTTTAAAAATTTATTTTAATATTTTTATCTATTTTACTTTATTTATTTTCCTACATTATTGTATCACATTATTTATTTATGTGTTTCTCTTTAAAATATAAACACATCTATGTATTTATTTGCTGTTATTATTTTATACCGTTGAATATAATAAACTTTTTACAGTATTATACCACTTTATTACACACACAGACACACAGACACTTTAATTGTGTACTTCCTCTTCGCACATGTAAATATATATCACGTGTGTGTGTGTGTGTGTGTGTGTGTGTATATATATATATATATATTATATTTTTATTAGTTTGTATGTTTATTACTATGGATGCTGTTTTGCAATTTCACTAATAAAATCAAATAGATAAAACTAAATAAATCTTCAGATTTAGAGAAAAACAATATAAAATATAAAATAGAATTAAAAAACTAAACTATTTTTTTTAAATAAATAACTGTTCAATAACAAACAAACAAAAACAAATCTGGCATACATATATTAATCTCTAATCCTGTTTTAATATGCAGATATCCTTTTGGGATAAATTTGATTGAGCATGCTTTGGTTTTTGTCACCCTGCTTCTTACACACATTCTTACCCACCTAGAAACATTAGGGAGTCGTCTTCTGCTTCTTCAGTTATCTGCAATCAGCTGTTAAGACACTTCATTGAAGCAGCAAGGGGTTAAGTGGCTCGTTGAATGCAAGTTAAACAGTTGATGGAGGAAGAACTCATTCGCTTTTGCTCTCCCACATTTTCCCAAACTGATCTGGAATCTGAACCCCTTGACCTACTCTATTCTCAGCTGTCACCCTGTGGGCTGGTAGGCAATTTTTTCTATATTTGTATATTTCCTCTTGCGGTATAAAATCTCACACCTGAGCGGGGTCACAGTCACATGTTTCATTGTTTTTTGGTGCAGTCAGTTCATAGGAGTTTTTGTTGCATGATTCTCAGCACAACCTGAGCTCCTCTTTCTGCACCTGTCACATGTCAGAAATACTCAGTAATAATATTGTTGTAGAGGGTGAGACAAGTTCAAAAAGCCAGCTACTGTTTACATTTCAACAAAATTATTTGAAAAGAAAGAAGAAGCCTTATCAACATATTTTTTCTTTATGAAGTTCAAATATATATGGTTTCACAAAAGCCTTTATTAATGGATGAACCAGCGTCATATTCAGTATTAAAAAATGAATATTATAGGCTTATTCCTGCTCAGTTTACATTAAAGTTGAAAATTATTATAACTGCAATATTGGAAGCTGTACTAAAATGTGTTTTTCTTCACATATTGTATGTTGCATGAAACATATCTAGGGAATATAAAGTAATTTGTTCCACTATCAGTACCTCATGTCTTCCAGAACTCTATGGGAATACCATGATCATCATTTGTATTCATGATACCGGAGATTCCCCAGCCGATGACTGTAGTGCTGAGTTGTGTAAAGATTTTGCCTGATGTGTACCATGCTTCAGAGCCCACTGAACTTCATGTCTGACAATTCGTTGGCCTTCATTTCGGGGGTGGGGGGGTAAATGATGCTTTACTGGCTATTTGTTTTGCAGTCTGAGATACCGGTAGTGTATTGCTGGACACCGTCATGTTTCATGAGCTTCATGGAACATTGGTAACTTGTTTGATTTGTTGTATCTTTGCTCTCTATGGGTAAGGAGTGTTCACCCGTCCTTTTCAAGACCAATTTATTGGGCACCTCGGCCATAGACTATGACTAATGGACGTAGCCTTGGGGATTTGTAACCTGTTGGTTTGTTGAGATGTGTGTTTGACGTTCAAAACCGGAAACCGCCCTCATGTTGATTTCGTGTTGATTTCAGAAGATACACCGGGTATGTCAATGTCCCATGCAGCAGTGAGCTATCTGTGCTTTCTGCAGATTCCTGCACTTTGTAAATCTGCATCAAATCTGCACAAACTGTGTTTCTGCAGAAATTTTGAGGAAGGTTTTAATTAGGACATTAAGAAATGTGTTAGTTAAATCGTTTTCAACTTAAGCTATGATGTAAATAAGATTTATTTTCATGTTTAATTTAGTCGTACGTGCTTTCAAATGTTTGTGATGTAAAATGAGCACAGTAATGTTTCCTGCGAGGGTCCTGTGTGCAGTGGAGCTGCTGTAGATCAAAATGAAAGCGATCTGCTACGTGTTCCGCTGCAAACAGAGCCAGCGAAGCCCCGCTGTTAAACATGTTTATTTCGGCTGTAAAGTTGGAAGCATTTTAACATGGGGATTGACTCTCTTCTGAAGCCAGCCTCAAGTGGCTGTTTGAAGAACTGCAGTTTTTATCCCTTAAGCATGATTTTTAACCCTGACATGCATCTATATATTCATTATCTAGTCTCTAGAATAACCTGGCGGAAAAAAAAGAATTGTACCAGTCATATTTAGCAGGGGTTAGTGCTCTTGTTAGTGCGCGATCATCTGGGGTGTATCCCTGCCTCTCGCCCTAATGTGCTGGGATTGGCTCCAGCAGACCCCTGTGACCCTAATGAGGAATAAGAGGGTATAAGACGACTGACTGATAGATAGTTTATGGGCATATTTGTGCTAGTGGCACAGTTGCCAGTTATCAAAATGATATTTTCTTACAAAATGGGAAAATAATGCATAAATAAATACATAACATGAGTGTTACAATGACTCTAATTGATATAATTATATGCCTGTAAAATTTGAAAAAAAAAAAAAAACTGGGATTAAATGGATTAAGGAATTCACAACATAACACTATACAACACAGAATGTGCACAACATGGTTTCTCTGGCAAACTGAATTGGGTAAACATTTAAAGTAAAGTAAAGCCACTTGAGATGCACAGACTGTACCCACACACAAATACATACTCACACACGCGTCTTACCATGCATGCATACCTCCCCCTGGTTTTGCTTTATCTCTCGCACTCCTTTTCATCCGCTCCTTATCAGTTTTCACACGTTGTGTTATGATTGGGAACAGTTGCTTCCGGGCAACGCTGTGACACATCTATCACACCACACATGTGCCCAACACGTCAGCACAGACGCAGCGTATGTACACTCATACAGGCATAATGAAGCCTGAAAGGACAGATGCTGATGTCGCTTTCAACAGCCCGTATTGGAAAGAAAAATCCAATTTTACGAGCGTATGCCCGCTGTACTGTGGACGGACAAAATGCATCAACTGGAGCATAGATGAATTTACCAAAATCCACCTTCATCAGTTCTCATTCTGAGACTGTTTCTAATGAGTTGTTTAATGCCTTGGTTTTTTGATCGTAGTTCAGTATTACTTTTCTTTCTTGTTGCTCTTTTACGGATGCAGGACCCTGAGCAGATAATTAAATAAAACTCAAGCTGAATTCAGAAAGAGGGAACCTTCAGTATCAAATGTGACCTTGGACTTTTGAGGATCAGACAGTGTGTGACATTAATCACATTGTGCTGATCTTTGGAACCTGAATATCTATGATGTCTGGAGGACACCAGGGAAAGTGTGTGTTTTTTTTTCAATGTCAGACTACCAAAAAAAAAATAAAACTTGCATGAAAACTGGACATTTTCAACTGATTATTTTGCTTGACCTCAGATGTTGATTGTTGATTGAAAAAACCTACAAACACTTTTTTACATGAAATGTTGTCCATGTTTGTGTCTTTTTTGTATGAATGTATGAAAGTGAGTGACGCATCATAGAAACAGGCCTGTACAGGGTAAATTTATGAGTTTCATTGATTGAATTGTAACCTTTTTGGTGGGAATGGAGTTTAGAAACATGTCAAAGAAAAAAATAATCTGAAAATATTTAGCCGTTAAAAAGTTATTTCCTCAAATGTCACAAGGACTCAACGAGACTCAGTGACTCAATGAGCCCTTAACAGGCTGAGTGTAAGTTTATAACTAAATTTAAAAATTATGAACACAAAGTAAAAACAAATAAGCTCCTTTAACCTAGACTGCAATTATAATATTTGTGTACAAATATTCAAATATTCGCACGTATTAAACTGTTATTGAAATAAAAACAGTGACTTTAAACCTCCCTGTGTGAGAATTTCAGTTTATGAAATTGCATGCTTTGACCGAACGAGTCAAGACGCCCCACTTTGAGAGAAATTACACAGCGGGCGTGTTTAATGTTTTCAATATGGCATTAAATCTTCCTGCCAAAGATTCAGCCACATCAGTAGGGAGAAGATGACATTGCCAACTTGGATTTCCTGGGACTTCCTCAGTTTCCACTGCCCTCTCCTGGTGTCCTTCACCTACAGAGCAGCCCAAATGAAAGCTGAGTATACTCAGCAGGCAGCACAGGAGGCATCATTGTTTAATTTTCAGTTTTGGGGATAAGGTTCAATGAATTAATAAAGATAGCTTTAAAAAACTTGATTTTATACAAATTTATCAAGCCAGAAGGCCAAACTTCTATCTTTTTTAAATTGAGTTAAAATATAAAAGGAAAATAATTTTGTAGTCATTTTTTTTTTGTTCATAGGCATATTTGTGCAAGCATCAACTTGCCAGTCATAAAGATCCTTTTGTCTTCAAAGCAGTGTAGAAAATGGGAAAAAATAGATGCATAACATGAGTTTTAGTGACTCAATTGATATAATTATATGCATGAAAACATTTAAATGCGTTAAGTAGCATCTTAAATCCTTTTCATGGTATATAGTGTGTTTAAAATATGGCAGACTAGAACTTTCAGGCACTTTTTTGATTTATTTCCGGCCTCTGAAAACACTTTCAATTCAGAGATAAGAGTCTGCCAATGGATGCGATGCTGCATGCTGGAGAGGTACAAAAAACCTGATGTGGTTGTCATTGGCAACAGTATCACAATTGAACCATAATAGATGTTCGCAGGTGTCCACAGTCTCTGATTTGGCACATTTACCACAGACTGTTGTCACTTTGCAGGCACACGTGTTACACAAACCATCAATTTATAATCCTTTCTGTTTGAGTCTTGTTCACATATGGGGTTGTTGTTGTTGTGCCTGAATGGCAGCAGTCAGAACCATACACACATATATGCCATATACTTTCTTTTTTCCCTAGGGTTTGTATTTCTATACATACCCTACATTTGTATGCATGTGTATGTACAGTATAGGTTTGTTTTCTACTCCTTACAATGTAAAAAATAGCCTTGGTACTCCTATTTCATTCCAACTTGTTTTCATGATAATTGTCATGCCAAAAAGTGATTTTTCTTCCAAAGAGTCAATTTTTGACCTAGTCTGTGCCCTAAATTATAACCAATCCAGACGTTGTTTTGATGTTAAAATACATTTTAAAGCATAAAATTATTTTTTTCCTGCCAAAAAGTGATGACACCTCCGTGGAGTTAAAAATCACTTGTTCTCATTCTTGTTATATTTAATTAATTTAATGCTTTTCTGAATACTGTCTCTTACTCACTTCCTTGTCTGTCCACTTCCATCTTCTAGAATTTTGTGGCACAAAAAAGCACAAATAATTTCTTTTTATCTCCTGCTGAAGTACTTCCCTTTTTCTGGTTGTTCTGATGATTCATTTTGGGAAACAGATTCAGACAGCAGGAGCAGAAAAATGATTGTACAAACTTTTCTGCTCTGTGATAAAACAGATTATTAAAGTCTAATTGTTCTTCTAATTCTAAGGCATCTGCTTCCTGACAGTCCATAGTTGTTGTTTTTAAATATGCAGAATAATGATGTATTAAATGGCTCAGGTCTCTTTCATGCTTATCTAACAATCGCTTGAACACTTTAAAAATATCAAGTTGGAGCCATGTAACTAAGTTAAAGCTATGTTTAAATTGTAAATAGTGATATTTCAGTGACTCGTCAGATACAATCTTATGAAATATGTGCAGTTAATCATATTAACTGTACATTATACAATAATAAAGAATGTACCACCATTGTGTAATATGCTTTTCCAGTGTAAGCTTAAGCAAAAAACAACAGCCGCCGATGGTCCTTTGAAGAATACTACACTTGAATAATTTTGTGATGCCTTTGAGACATAATTACTGTTAAAATCTATTCATAAAACACATTTGGTGTATATTGTTTCTGAACAAATTAAAGGGTGCTGAAGAGGATTTATTTTCAATTTTACCTTCCAGGTGTTTTGCATAATTGCATTGGGATAATTATTAATCATGTTAATTCTCAAGGCAAAATTAGAATTAGTTAAGTACACAGAGAAGTGTTTTCTATTGTAACATGGTTGGTTAAAGTAATATGTAATGCTAAGTGTGAATTCTGCTCTTTAGTCTCATCAAAACAATGACAATGGTTGGGTGAACTTGTGATGCATTCAAAGACTATGTTGTGTTAGAATATCTAAGATGGAGTATTATGATAATGTATGCTGCCTTCTATTTGTCCTGGGATTTTTGAATTTCAAATGGTAAATTTTAATTGAAACACTGCCCAGAAGTTGGATTTCCGACTTGGAAAGTCAGAGATCCTCAACACCCTAGAGTTGACATCCCAAGATGGCCACCCCAACTGTAACCAGTAGTAGAAGCTCCTGTAATATTCAGTTTATAGCACATAGCATAGCACATATAGCACATTCAGTTCATAGCACGTCTGACTAGTGTTTGTAGTTGTAAATCAGCCATGTGCATATTGTTTGACGTGTTTATACGGAAATGCTGCTATAGTGTTACTCAACATTTTTTCATGTGTGTTGAGTGGGGCCATGATTATTCCTACCTGGGAATGACCTTGTTTGATTGATTACTCTGCTTTTCTACATTCAGGCTGGTGCATCTGTGGCAGATCAGGAATTATTGTGGCCCCAGCCTTAAACATTCTCCTTTAAAACACTTCTGTGGCCCAGTCCACATCACCGGTGTGATAAAAAATCTGCCTCAAACAATGTCATCGACATTCCAAAGCAGTAGGTGGCAATAGCACTTCTAACAGGAAGGCCATTTTAGCCAATTCCAAGGCTAGCGGTTGCAAGAAATTGGCTTGGAAGAGGTATTTTGAAAAGCATTTCAATAGTGGGATAAAGACAGGAAGGGAAAGACGATATTCCTCAAGATTATATAGTACAATAAAGTACTAGTCCTGAAGATGGCAGCAAGGCAGCAAGCTGCCTTAAAACACCAAAGAAGAAGAAGAAACAGTGGTTTTCACATTCACACATGACTGCTGAAACCAGACTTTTTTAAAAAGTTCACCCTGGAATCCAGTTACAAAAAACTCTGGTTTCAGGAGCCCACAACTGTGGTTACGTGTGGATAAAAGGCCAAACAGTGAAACATGATTTCAAAAATACCCGCAATCGTGTGGACGACCCCCGTGAGACTGAGAAGAGGTTCATCACTATGACTGCCCCAGTTGGAAGCCCATGTTTATGCTTGTTTTCTAGTTATTTTTAATTTGGCCTGGAGATGGCTATTAGTTTGGTTTTCATTTATTATAATTCTTAGTTTAGAGTTAGTTTATTCTGGGGAAGGAAACTATGGCCCTATAGGGGCTGGCCTGATCCCCACTTTGAGTTGCTGGCATCTTCAGGCCTGGTTGATTTCTGTTTTTCACACACCCAATTTGGTATGCTTGGTTTCATTTGTTTTCCATTCAGTTATTTAGGTTGTCTGATTTGGGGCTGGAAATAACAAAAAGATGATATATACTATACCATATGTTATAGTCTCCCTCCTTTGAATCACAGATGTATTTATTTTAACCTCTGAAGGCCATAACATAATGGGATGTATGTGCAAACAACATTGCAGAGTATGCTAACAATGGCTAATAGTAGCCTGTGGCCATGTTCATGTTTATTTACCATTACCGTTTTTGTTTCCGACTTTGTACCTGGAACTACCTTGGTTTTAACTCACTGTCATTCCCAGCTCCAATTTCCGACTTCTGAGATGTTTTTAAAAAACAGTCCTGTCCTTTTCACCTCATTGTTCTAAAGACTTGATTTTAATTTTCCTTCAAAATGCTGTACTGTAATTATGTTGATCCGTGGAATTGACAGAAAACAATATGCACATGGCTGACATTGAAGAAAGAAAATAACGTGTTCCCATGACAACTTTGGTGGATTCTGACAGGTCAATTGACAACAGCTGTAATGCTCTTTCACATACACATTAATGTGCCACTGGCGCAGCCTTAGCCTTCAGAAACAATTTGGGGTTCAGTAACTTGCCCAAGGACACGTTGACATGCATATTGGTGGAGCCGGGAATCAAGCCGCCAATTAATGAACAACCCGCTACCTTTGAGCTACAGCCACCCAAATCACTCATTATCTCTGTATAGACTAGATAATGTATCCTGACTGACAAGCACAACTCAAAACCAGGCAGTAGATAGACAAAAATTAGTCAGTGCACAGGAAGGCAGCAGAGAAGACAAACGATCCAGAAGGGCCAGGTTGAGGCAAGGTCAACAAGCAGGGCAAGGATCAAAAACCGGGAATTCCATCACTATGGGGAAAAAAATGCTCAGAACGCTTGGCTTGAGGTACAAAGATGAGCTGGCACAGGCAGCAGGGAGCAGACAGACTAAATAGACAATAGAGGCAGGGTCAATTGGACACAGGTGCAACACATCAGAAGTGGTACCTGAAAAGAGACAAAAAGGGTGAGTAACACAAAATAGGAAGTGAAGCAACAAAAGTGTGAAACAGGAACAACATGACTTAAGATGCAGGATGTGACCTGATGGTATCTGTTCTCACAGCTACGTCAGGATGTGGAAGAGCATTAAGGGCTATTTATATGCTCTGTTGGACCTATTATATATAGGTATATGTGTAAATACTTAGATCTCTGGTGTTTCTGTGCATAGGAAAATTGTGAAAGAAAACCACCCACTCATTTTGTAGCATTGCTGAATGCAAGCCATTTAGAAATAGCTTTGATCGTGGTGTCACAACAGGAGTTGAAGTTAATAGTAACAGAACCCAGATCCACATAGCCACCCCTTCCTTATGGGGTGCTTGTATTTGACTTTTGTTTTTCTGGTGACATTTTTCTCTGACATTTCCTGACAGCACTAGGCCAGTCACAACAGAGTGGGTGTTTTGGTAAGGAGGGGAGGTTGGGAAATTGGGGTTTTCAGAGTGTGTGAGAAGGCAGCCTGAATTGTAGCTACAGGTTTGACAAGGTCATTTTGGACCATAAAAGCAGCAAATTTCTCTAATTTTTCAATGAAGAATGAGTATATGAGTATAGGAATACAGTGCATGTAATAAACGAGACAAACATCCCTGATGCATTTCCTTGCATATACAAGAATACAACATATTTTAGGTGATAATATTCTTATCAAAAGAGATTTTAAAAAGTTGGGTCATATGATTCCACAAACAAAAATGGCGTTGAGGTGGCCATGCTAAGACCACTCAAAATCTGTACTACATGCAGGAACGTGCCTCTGATCTGTAATGGAGCAGAACGAATGGGCCATTTTTCACTCTGCATAACAGTGATGTGTTCTTTCCTCTGATGGCTGCTGTGAAAATGACATACACGTGCTAACAAAAGCCCACTTCTCCTCGATGTAGTCTCCCAGGCAGCAGCTCATTTTCTCCCAAGTCCTTACACCAACTAATAACATCCCCTGCCTACACACTTCCTTTGAATGGCCCGCCCAGTACATTCAGCAGCCCTTTCATTACAATATGAATTGACGAGCCGTCTTGAGATCGGGGGGACAGTTAGCGGGGGCGACAAACATTAAGCGCTAGCTGCCCACAATCACACCCTTGGACTATTAGTTGCATTTATCTGCAGGATATTTATACAGCACCTTGAGTTGGGGTCCTGGGGGGGGGTCTGTCCCAGCCAGTGTTGATTAACGTATGAATATGCGCACTTTATCATGAGTCCGGCAGCTTCAGGACCAGAGAATGTCAGCGCAATTAAAGGCGGGTGACAGACGTAAAAAAAGAAAGGCGTCGCCTATCTGCAGATTGCAGACTGAGCCGGGGAACGCGGGCGGCTCGCCGAAGGTTCCAGCAACAGAGCCCATTCATTCCATAATCACCTCCACTACTCATTAGGGTCTCCTTTTGTTCCACCCGCCGCCTCTTTTTTCCCTGTGCTGTGTGCCAGCAGATAAAATATGGCAGGCTCAGAAGAGAGAAGAGCTTTGGGGAACCCCATTAAACTGTGGCAGAGAAAGGACAGAAAACGAGGATGGAGGGGGGGTAAAAAGGCGAGGTGATGCTGGAGCAGCGGAGTCAGTCAGCTAAGGAAGAATAGGGGACATCTGGGAGAGGGGGATGGTGACAGGAATGTGAGAAAATAGGGAGAGGACTGTCCGAGCATGAAGACTAGTAATTCCGCCCCGATCCATCCTTCGGGACTGTTCAGAAGTCCACTACAGTATGTGATGTTTTAAATCATAATCGCATAGAGTTCAGCTCATTACAACAGTGGCTTACCTCTACACACACACTAATCTCGGAATACCTGTGAACTTGAACTCTATAAATGTAAAGTGCTGTGTCTTAGCACAGTAACGGAATGTAAATTGGTGATTTTACTCAGTCGTTCTACGCCTTAACAGAGTGCAGGGGTCATCTTCGTGCTATCTAATGCTCTCAAGATATTCCAAAGATGAAGCTGTGATATTATTATTATCATCATGCCTGGAGAAGTATGTTATTCTGAATGATTCAACCTGTCGGAAGCCTGTCGGTGAGGAATATATTGCTCGTGTTTGTGCCAACAGCAGAGAGCCACGAGAACTAATTGGCTTTGATTTTATGGTCGCACCAATAATCATTACGATGCTCATGAGCTGATTACAAAAGTGCATCTCAACATATATAAACTGCTGTCAGTTTATCCACTAGGGACGAACATATGGGCCGATGTAAATTAACTGTGATACTTACCACCTGATGCTCTCAAATGTAAGTAAAAGAGACAACAGTTAATTACACTGTGTTGTTGGGAAATATAAATAACAATTGAGACCTGTTTTCAGCGGTAACAAACTCACCAAGTGTTTGATTTTGAAGCTGCATGTGCCTGCATATTTCCCTCAGCTTTTTGAGTTATTATTTGAACAAAAAGGAAAGAGTTCTTTCTGCAAGTCTGAAGTTTGAAAGTATACTAGTAATAATAGGTTATTTCGGGAGATGCATCACTCCCTGAGAAGAATGGTGCATTTTATCCTGCTGAGAAGAGGAATGACACCAGTTCCTTGTTGATAAAGGTGGAATCCTTTGTATAGGTTTTGCTGCAACTATATAAAGGTTTCCAATAAACTCCCAGGACACACTTTTCTGTTTTTTGAGTTGAAAATACTCACGGTCAGAGTGAAACATTGTATTAACAAGGGGAATCAGGCCTTTTTAGCTTGTTGACATTGTCAGAAAGGTGTCAATTCTACTTTATGTTTGTCATTGAGGCAGTAGTGGGTGGTAGTTTTGTATTGGAGTGCTTGTTGACCCTGTTTGGCAAGGATACAGTGATTTTTTTATATTTATATCATTAGAAAGCCACATTGTTTACAATGGAAGAGTTTTGTCCCCAGGCCACATCATTATTTATTTCATCGCAGCAGAATTGCCTTTTCTCCCCATATGGTTAAATGGCTTATTATTGCTGTAGTGAATTGAGTAAGTTTGATGATGAAGAAGATAGAATTAGGACATTAAGTCTGATAATTGCTCATCAATGATTAAAAAAAAAAGTTTCCAAAACAGTGCAGTTCATTGCTTTCTCATGGAAGCTACATTTTGCAAGATACTACTAGCAAAAAAAAAAAAAAAAAAAAGATTATTGCAAGGAAACAGCAAAGACGGAGCTAATAAAAGTGATGTGACTATAAAATCAATTTTAATGTTTTTTTTGCAACAGGAAATAAGAGAATCTTCAGTTCGTTTCTCAGGAATTATAGTTATATATATTAAATCAGCTCATAGTGTCGTCAGTCATCATGGTCCTAATTTATCGATTTCTTTTTTTTTTTTTACCACATAAACTCATGTCTACATGCAGCGGCAGTATCTTTTAAAGGAAAAAGGTTTTAAATTATATTTAATATTCATTCATCTTCTATACCCGCTTATTCCTCATTAGGGTCGCAGGGGTCTGCTGGAGCCTATCCCAGCGCATTACAGGCGAAAAGCGGGGATACACCCCAGATGGTCGCCAGCCTATCATGGGGCGCACACACCATTCACTCACACCTATGGGCAATTTAGAGTCTCCAATTAACCTCAGCATGATTTTAGACAGTGGGAGGAAGCCAGAGTACCCGGTGAAACCCACGCAGACACGGGGAGAACATGCAAACTCCACACAGAAAGGTCCCAGACCAAGGAGGTCTTGAACCTGCGACCTTCTTACTGTGAGCTAACCCCTGCTCCACCGTGTCACCCCTATATTTAATATTATTATTGCTATTCCCTTTAAATAACAATAATACCATCTTATGGTAATAGATTATAATCTGTTGTCATCTAAATGATATATGTTGTTTAATATGTTTTATACATGTATTGTTAATGAATGTAATACTTTTTGCCATGTCTTTTTGCCTTCATTTTAAGCACATTAGTTATGCCTGTCATATGAGAAGTGCTGTATAAATAGATTTGACTTGACTTAAAGTATGCATCATTTTACCTCTGCAAGCATACAGATTCTCTAAATTTATGTCGAACTGACTTATCATTCCTAAATCTGTGCAGCAGAAGCTTATTGTGCCTTTGTCAGATAATATGGCTGCTGCCTGTGTGTGGTGAAATGAGGAAAGAGCAAAAAGAAGATGGAAGCAGAGAGGAAATAATGCTCTTATCTCAAATCCATAGATAGATCACTATATCACCCCAACGTGATTCATACAAGGCCTCACTCTCATTCAAGGTGCAGCATAACAGGTACCAAATGTGGGGAGCCAGAGCAATAATGGATATCACATTTTCACTCGGTCTGCATCTCTGTCTGTATTATCAGCCACTGTTATCTCATTTTGACTTAATCTCTCACCCTTTGTCTCTATCTCTTCTCCACCTGACACTTGCTATAGTCTTTCTTTGACTTTAATGAGCTGAGATAAAGATTTCAGGATCAATGTGAGGCAGCTGGACCTCCACGGACCAAAACATTCAGGTTGTTCAAAAGGACATTGATTTAGACGCTTGGACAGTGACCTAGAAAACATTACGATGACCTCGCCACTTGGCTAAATAATGACATTTATCATAAAGACACACAAACACAAAGGTGTAAAGGTTGAAGCGACAATAAGAACAACACACCAATTATCCTTCTATAGAAACACCCAAGCCATTTACGAAAAAAAAAAAATGTAAAAAATGTGTGCAGCCCAGCAAATGTTTTTTTTGGTTCTTGGTTACTTAGTTCTATAAGATGAAAAAAACCCTAAATATTAAAGCAGAACTCAGTGTTTGGTGTCATTAACCAGGTTGATGCTACACATTGATGATGGTTGAGATGAGGTACCCAAAGTGCTCCACAGTGAAGCACTTTGGGTATCTCATCTCAAAAATTAGATATAGCTAAATATATACAATGTTATCTATTCTTCTCCTTCTTGTTCTTCTTCTTATTATAATTAAAAGTCGATAATATTTCTCCAAATAAAGAGTTGCATGCAACAATGTCAATAGATGATTATGAGCGTATCCACATTTTGCAGTAATTGCTTAAGATATGTCATTAACAGTTAATAAACTGATCCAGTTTTCATCTATATCTACAAGCCATATGCATTTATATTTTTATCTGTAAGTTTCTAAGTGTTGGTGAGGGCCTGTCAAGGGCATGGTGCAGTGAAGATTAAGCATTTTCACTATCAGGCAGCAGCTTGTACCTAGCAGATAACTGTGCACTGTGTTTTTTCACATTATTCAAAAAACTGACAACTGTATTTTCGGTGCTATCGGCTGCACCATGGGCAAATTGGAGAAATAATACATTTGCAAGGTGTTGGGTGGCAATGTGTTTTATAGCTACAATAAAACAAAATCAGCACTCATGTGCTTGCACCAATTACTTTAGGTGGTTCGGTGGAGCAAGGTAGTTATTTGTTGCCTTATAGGGTACTAGACATCTAAAAAGTATTTAAAAAGTATTAAGAAGTAGTGCATTTTTGGCAAACACCAGGTGAGCTGTTATGTGCCTTTTACTGAGGACTGACTTCCGTCTGGCCACTCTGCCATACAGGCCTCATAGGAAGAGTGCTGCAAAGACAGTTGTCCTCCTGAAAAAATCCCCTCTCTTCACAGAGAAAAACTGGAGTTCTGTCAGTGACTATTGGGTTCTTGGTCACCTTCCTGACTAAGGCCCTTCTCCCCAGATGGATCAATTTGGCTGGGCAGTCTGCTCTAGAAAGAGTCCTGATGGTTCCAGGCCCTGGTGGTCCTGGACCTGGTGGTCCTGGACCTGGTGGTCCTGGACCTGGTGGTCCTGGAACCTGGTTTATTTGTATAGCCCAAAATCACAGATTGACCTAAATGGGCTTTACAGTTTGTACAACACAACATCCCCTGTCCTATACACATCCTACAAAGAAAAGCTCCCTATAAACTTCCTTTAACGGGGGACAAAAGAAGAAACTAGGAAGAAAGAAACTACTTCCATTTACAGGTGATGGAAGCCACTGTACTCATTGGAGCTTTCAGTGCGGCAGAAACCTTTTTGTACCCTTTCCAAGAATTTGTGCTTTAATATAATCTAGTCGCTGGGTTCAGCAGACATTTCCTTGGACTTCATGGCTTGGTTTATGCCAACTGTAAGACTATATATATAGACAGGTGTTTGCCTTTCCAAATAATGTTCAATCAACTCAATGGATGAGGGCCCAAATTAAGAGTGTACAGGGCCCAGAATTTGGTTCTACGTCCCTGGTCATGGCATTGAAGGCTTTGAATACTTATATAACTTTTGATTCTTTTAATACGTTTGCAAAAATTTCTAACAAACTTTTTTTTCCCCCTGTTGATTGTAACATAGTAAAATATGGATAAAAAATGAAGCACTGTGAACACATCCTGTGTGCACTGTAAGTCCATGCCGACAAGTGCGATGACTGATCTCAGCATTATGACACTGCCACCCCTAGATGTGGAGCTCTTCACCCAGAAACATCTGTGGTCAATTACTACAAGTAATTCCAGCTTTCAACAGCTTCCTAATAGGTGGGTGGTAGACTGGTGGAAGATAAAGGAAGAATAGCCAGAGAAAAAGCCAGAGAGGAGCAGAGATTGAAGAATGGTGTTGAGAAATGTGAATTTTACTTTTGCATTTGAACAAAGCAGAATTCTAAACTCAACATTTTTCTTTTTAACCAACCAAGGACTATTTTTCAAAAGGTTATATGTGTAACACTGTGGGTATTTTTGAAAGATGTTTTCTTTGAAATAAACTTTTGGGAGGATGACAGAGGTTGACTGAACATGTTGAAGAAAGTAAGTAACTTTGGCACTTTAATGTGAGTTGACCCAGAGAAATGCATTCAATATTGCATTCACTACGTGCCGCTGGTGGGAACCCAAAACTATATTAGAAACCACTGAACCTCACCAGAAATCAAATCACACTCTGGTCATAAAAATGCTAATATTTATGTGCGTATGCAGTCTCTTAACTGTGTTTGTGCGCCTGTGCGCTTTAGGCTTGTATGCATTCACACAATCCCCAGAGACAGTAGCTGTGTTGATGAATGGTAATGTAAGTTACTGTTGAGTAAGTACACTGTAAGTGCAGAGTGAAGAGTAAAAGTTCATTATATATGTGCTGAGAGGGATGGTGTGAAGTTTATTGGTGTGGTGCACGGTAATAATCAAATGTCCTGCATTCTGTTTCTTAAAGTAAATTTGTTCGTGGTTCTCCACACGCATCCATATACTTGTGTACTGGCATACATTCAATTAATGTAAATTAAATTTCATTCCTGTGACAGGTCTTGTTCTTTTGAAAATGCGTTATATAAAGCTTAGATGTCTCTGTATGCAGTGTTCAGAATGTATTTAGCTTTAGTTTTTAAACGTATTAACTTTAAAGACATTCTTATATAAAAATATATATTTAAAAAAAAATCTATTTACAGCCCTTGCAATTCTATGTGTATTCTGAATGCTTCAACAAATACAGTAATTTACAACTGCTCATACATAACATAAATGAATGAATGAATGAATTATAAACATCAAATCGATATAAACTATTCATTTTTCTTGGCTTTATTTTGTATTCTATTAAAATCACAAGTTCAAATCTCATTTCTATGGACATTGATACATTCTTCTCTTCTGCTATCTTTAGAAATCACTTATATTGTATGTATTTAACCCTGTCTGTTATTTTCTCCTTTCCCAGATTCCTCTCCGCACCCCAGGCAGAAGCCGCCTGCCACTGACCTCTGCTACACGAGCGAAATCAGCAGCCTCATGGACTTCAATTCTCCAGATGCTTCCCTGGACAAAGGTAAGACCACTCATTCTTGACTAAAAGTAGGTTTTCTGGTCAATCATTGTCATTGGCAACAACTAGCGTCAGTATGACCTTCCACCTTCTTGGTCCTTAGTAGTCATGGTTGGTGAAAAGTTCTCTTGGAAGGGTGCAGGCTTTTGTTCCAACCAAGCAGTAACACACCTAATTTAACACAACATCACCTTCACTATCAACATCACCAATATCACACTAACAACACACTATCTTTTCCTTTGATTCTCTGAGGCAAGTTGTTCTTCGAGAATCTTGAAATACAGGACTTGTTTTGAAAAACTACATTCAGTCATACGGATTATGTGACCAGTCAATCTGAGCAGTGGTGGATATGTCACTCACTCCTCCAAGACGCTAGTGTAGCTGAAAGAGGATCTGAGACTTTTTTATATGTTCATTGCCAGACTATACTGTTTGTCAGCCTTGGCGAAGGCATCTAAAATGCATGGTAGGTCCTTTTCTGAAAGGGCATTAACATCAGAAAACTGTAGTGCCAAGATGTATGTGGTAGTTGTTCGACTTTTAGCCCCAAGTCTATTGATGTTCAGGTGCTGTCTGTCAGACCTGTACACAGTTTTGGCTCCTTGAGGCATATTTTTATATGTTAAAGGAAGGAAAGCAGCACTGAAAATGAAAACAATGACACAGCTCCACTTGACAGTGTGGAGGGATACTATTTCACAGGGACAAACACTTCAGTGAGATCTATGAAGCCTATGTAATCGTTGATTTTGTTTTCCATACTTTTCTTGAAGTTGGAGAGCAATGAAAATCATCAATGGTAGCTCAGCGAGAATATTTTTTAGACAACAGAGTTAAATCTGTTAACCAAAACCAGAGCTCGAATATTTGCAGTGGTGGACAGAAGGGAAATGCCATGGTAGTTTCCACAGTCTGCCTTGTCTCCTTAGCGTGATGTGGTAAGGCAGTGTGGACACACATGCATCTGAGAATATATGTATGTGCAAATACACTGTGTATGTGCATCCACATCTATGCTTGCAAATACAATTTGCACAGTGCCAATCTACAAGGGTTTGAGATGAACTGCCTTTTCTAAAGGTACAGGCAATTCATGTGTTGCACACTGGTAATAAGGCAGGAACACAACAGTAATTGACCACTTTGTTTTTATGTGCAGTTGTGGTATACTTGGTACTAAAGGGACAGAAAAAAGGACAGAAATTCTAACTCTCATGGTGTGTTCGCACTTAAAGATGCAAAACATTTTTGCATCACATTACTTACGTGGTAATATATGCATCAACACATGTTTTTGCTCATGGCCATAGCATTTCCCACAACAGCCCTAGGCCAATCGCAACAAAGTGGGCATTTCAGTAAGGAGGGGAAGAAGGAAAGGTTTTTTTCAAAGTAAGTGTGTGAGAAGGCTACTGCATTGCTACTACTGGTCTAACTAGGTGCTTTTGGACAATATTTTGATTTCATTTATAGTCAATTCATATGTATTTTTTACTAAATCATACATACAACTTGTTCAATTCTTAGCTATTTTAGATTAGTAAAACCACATTAAAGAAATTAAAAATGTATCAAGTAGAAACCAAATCATCACTTATTTAACAGTAAAAAAAAGAAGTTTAGGTAAGAATCTATCTTCATGCAATTCTGTTATTTAGCCTGTATATTTCATAACTCAAATGTGTTAAAATGGTAAATTTACATAGAAATGTTATGTAAATGCATCCTGGTTGGTGGTTAATTTTACTACAGCCAAATTACAGTCTTATGTAATTTACCAGCTGTTACCAGTTCATATTATGAGTTCTAACAGAAGTTAAGTCGATTACCTAAATGTTTCAATCTGCTGAGTCG
Source organism: Lepturacanthus savala (assembly GCA_030544235.1). Taxonomy (NCBI): domain Eukaryota; kingdom Metazoa; phylum Chordata; class Actinopteri; order Scombriformes; family Trichiuridae; genus Lepturacanthus; species Lepturacanthus savala. The sequence goes on from CM060480.1 coordinate 18,013,865, forward strand.
GTCAGTAACGCGTGTGCCCCTGTTAGCACTATTGGCTCTTTAGACAAACACAGTTGTAGCAGTTTATCTGCAATTGGTTTCCCTGTTGCAGCCATTTCATGACAAAAGCTTCTTTCCAGGATTTGGAGTCTTGTAGTGAGGATCAGAGTAGCTAACGATGGCACCAGAACAAAAGGGCTGCAAGCTCCAGTATAGATCTCTAGTGTCACCCAGGCAGATCTCTGGGGCCTTTGCCTCATTAGAGTGTCCTGCCTTTGACTTCCGTTTGGTTGCTAGTTCTCTCTTTTCTCCTATTGGCATCTATGGGATGACCCAAGTGGGTGAAAAAACACTCGAAGAGTATTACTGATTGTTGTTTTGTTGTTATCTAATTGATAAAATCAAAAAAAACATGCTGGAATATGTAAGTAATGAGTATGTTTGTGATGTAAAATTTCTGATGTGGTCATTTGGAAGTCTCATACACCAGATACTCTACCTGATCCGCTTGGATAGAACAGATTTTTTCATACAGATTTGAATACATGCACATTCTCTGATAAGCATGTACTAGCTAGTGCATTTCTTCTGTGGTCGTTTCCTGGGTGCTGTAAATGTGCAGATGCAGGAAAAACGCACATACCAACACACATACCACCAACCCCTGCAGTGGCCAAGGCCATATATATCACCACAAGTTTCATCAGAATGGGAACAGGGAACTATGGGGCTGTGCTATCAGCAAATTCATCTCAGGTCTATAGAGAGGGAGAGGAGGGGAGGTGCAAAAATAAGGAGGGAGCATTGTATCAACATCAAGACAGGTGCTGCTTCTGCACATTAACTGGAAATAATGTTGTCACCAGCCGGGTAAAGCTGCTCAGCTTTCCTGTGAGCTGAAGGTCATTGCATAAAAGTCAGAGAGGGCATTAGAGGAAAAAAAAAGAACAGGACAGGAGACACAGAAGGAGAAAGGAAAAATGTGGGAAAAGAGGTGAGAAAGAAGACAAGGTGAAACATTATGCATCGCATAAAGCCACAATGTCATCTGCATATGTTTTTCTAATTAACTAAAGAAGATTGTACAGAGAAAGGTGGAGGAAAGACACAGACCTGATCATGAAACAACAGAAAAGAAAGACAGAATGTGTAGGTGTGTGTGTGCCTGCTGAGCACTTCCATTTTTCACATTTTTTTCCAAAATACCTGCCCCCCACCCAAAGCCATCTTATAGCCATCAGCACTTGACTGAGTCAGCGGTTCTCAAGAAAGATTGTTGATATTTGAACTCGACCAGCCGAACAAATACACCCTCCCCCTTTGCTGATTGGCTGGGACAGTGAAACAGTGTTGTGTGGCCTTGTTTTTTTCCCATTAGGGCCAGGACTGTGTTCGAACATCAGATTTTTTTTTTTTGTTCAGCACACACACGGAATGGACAGCAAGTCAACCATGTGAAGATATTTGCTGAATTTGGGGCGGGAGTAGTTTGGCTTAAGAATCACTGACTGCGCCTTTAAGATGCCTCCAATATCCAAGGCTTCTCCGTTGTAATTTCCATGCATCAGAAATTGATATTCAGAAATGCTCCTATACAATGGCTGTGGTTAGGGTTAGCTTTCTTTTCTCTCTCTTTTTTTTAAAATATGACTCATATCATTTAATTATTCCAGCATGCACTGGCAAATTGGACATTGCTGGTATTGTCATCTTCAAAGCCTGACTTGGAAGTGGGCATGGTCCCTGAAGTGATAGGAATCCTGCAGAGTGTTGACGTAATCCGCCCAGAGTGCGCATTCCAGAGTGGAAGAGAAATGTAATAAGGAGTTACTACAGTGGACATAATCATCATAGACATACGTGAGTTTTGTATTGTGGATTCACAAAGATATTTCAGCTGAGACAATCATAGGCAGGGCCTTAATGCCTGTGTCCTCTGTCCTTCCCCATTAGGTGATACTGAGAGGTTGAAATTGACAAAAGAAGCTGAGAGGCAGTCTGATTATCTGCTGTCTTTGTCACTTTCTAACTGCTTCATTAAAGGAGGCTGCTGACAAATGGAACTCAATGGTCGTTAAGTCAAAAAGTTAAATTTCCAACAGGGTCTGCATTAAACTGAAGAAGAACTTCAAGAGGTCAATAAAAGAAACATTATTTTACATAGACTTCAAGTGTATTTCATGTTATCTTAGTAACCGGGATAGGATATGCAGTATATTTCATGCACAGCAATCCAATTCTTATACACATTTGAACCTGCACTTCTTTATGCCCATGACTCAAGCCAAGGCCAAGAACTTTCTGGTGGATGTCATTAGTTAAGAAAGCTAACATGCAGTCGGGTTGCTGTCGGTCTGGGGTGCATGCCAAGTTCATCCTGACCATGAAGTGTGGACCAGGTCTCAGCAGGGATACTGGAGGATGGGTTGTTTGATGCCTTGGAGATGGCTTATGAATTATGTACCATTGGGTGTTTGTGTCTGACCTTTCCACTGTAGTGGGTGTTATACTGGAGCAGATCTAAAAGATGTTCTTAATTTACCAGTTAATCTCTCTCTCTCTCTCTCTCTCTCTCTCTCTCTCTCTGTATATATATATGTGAGCGAAAGAGAGAGAGATGGCAAGCGTTGGTGCACAGCCATATATATCGATTTGAGTAATTTTTAAGAAAAAATGTCAGAATGTTCTTTAGTCTTCTATAATAGTAATGGTAATAGTAATAATAGTAAACTTATGATCTTAGGGTTGTGGATCGTTGGTCTGGACAAAAGGTTGCATCTTCAGCTTTAGGAAACAGTGATTGATATTTCACACCATTTTACAAACCAAACAACTCATTGAATAATCGTTTCAATAATCAATACATTGATTCACTTAAATAAATAAAATAGTAATTAAATAGTAATTAATTTATAGACTTAGATTAGAAAAAAATAGTAACACATCCAATTCATTTTTTGTAGTATTTAAAAAAAAAAAAACTCACACTCATCTCGCTCTCACTTTATACTTTGTGTTTGGCTCAATCTCAGAGATCTGTGCGTATTTGTTTTGCATTCTAAGAATCCATTCCAAAGTGTTCACCTCATTAGGTTTTTGTATTTACACCTTCGTAGAGCACACCGCCAAGGTGCTTCTGTCTATTTCTGAATTCCACCTTGGATCCAGGCTTTACACACGGCAACCAGCCAACTGATACAAGGTAGTTTCTGTCTGTTCTTCAAAAGGCTGAAAAAAGGCTCCATGGGCAAGTGAAACTAGGCTGACGCCTGGCGGTGGTGAATTGGTGAGTTGATGGCGAAGACGGATGGCGGCTGTCGGAACTGACAGGTTTTGACAGCTGAGTGGCACCCGGTGGCCTGTGGGTACTTAAAGTTTGGACGGTGGAAGAATAGAGACAAATAACAGAGCTGATGAAGATGATCTGGTTGAGCACAAGTATGAATTTAGGAGTCATGGTTATGATAGTGATCAGTAGACCAGAGAAGAAATGTAGAAAAGTAAACAAGAGTGTAGAGTATATTAATACAACTCAAATGTCATTTGTCATTACTTTTATTTTATTTTCAAATCACTCATTTTATTAAGAATAAGAAATAGAAGACAAGTAAAGTAAGTAGAGGGAATCGAAAGGCAGCAAAAAGTGAAGATGTTTAACACCAGTCAAGAAAGGGAAATAAGCTAATTATGGCTAAGTGAATAAAGCTAAAATATAAACACTGCATTTTCCCTGTAACTGAACGTAATGTTAGCTTTTTAGTTGGTTGATTACACTGCTGGATCAATAAAGAAGTAAATTAACCGCCAGTCAAGATTTACTTCACTTTTATTTGGCTGGAATACTACAAAGACAATATAAAGATCAACAATATAAGGTTTCACACACCTTTAGGACTCATTTTAAACAACAGACTTGAAGTTGACATTTTTAACATTGACCTCGCCCTCCCCATTTATGCGGTTTGCCTGAGGTAAAAAGGTAAAGTAGGTGCGGATTAGGACAGAGGTCATGGGAGAGGAAATGACATCCTCAAGAAGTAAAGTCAAGCCGTAAATTCAATACTGTGGAATTCCATGTCAAACCCTGGCAGTTATCCACTCAGGTGACATATGCACAGACATTATATATCTTAAAGTATGCTCAGAACTGTGCTGACAATGGCAAAACAGCATGGTGCACATTCCAAGCAGGAAGGAATTCGTAAAGTTGTAAAGACTGCCCAGTGCTTGATTTTATTGGCCGCCTCGACTGAGACATTGATGAGTGGCGCGACTCCTTAAAAGTTTTTTTTTTTTAATATATCATGCAAACACCGGATTTTGCTCTCAAACTTTGTTCTTTTCCCTTTTCTCAGATGGTTGATCAGATTTCCTGGTCCACCTTCAGCAGATTCATGAAATGGTGTAAAATATTGATCTCTGTTTCCCAAAGCTGAAGATGCTACCTAAAATGTCAAATGATGACCCAAAGAACATCAGTTTACTATTATGTAAAATGAAAGAAATCAAAAAATGAATGATTTTCTTCAGGTGAAGATTAGTGGGAGTTGATAATCTACTGTATGCTCATTACTGAAAGTGAAATAAAACCTTTGCGAGTAAAATGGCAGAACACTGGATCAAGGAGTGTATGCATGTGATGTAACACATGTAGAAAAGTAATATTTCAAAACTGCTATCTGCAGTTTCTCATCCACCGCTGCTGTTTCACACAATCTGTGCGTCATGTGCGTCAGCTAATTATTACAAATAGAAGCTGCCTCCCCTCTCTACCAGCAGCAGATATGTGTGTTTATATTTATACATATATACAACAGTAAAGTGATTCTTATATTTCTTAGCCTACAATTCTGATTTAGCATGATGACCATATCAGTTGTTTCCCAGAATGTGTTACCATAATCCTTAATGTACCTATATAGAATTGCAGGAAATGGGATTGAAATGATACTATTTTTACTATTTATTGTGCGCCACCTCCACACTTCTCAAACCCAAAGTTACACATTTGATTTTTGCAGATGTTATTTTTTGCAAATCCTAAACAAATAAAATACAGATTAAAAATACATACACTGGTGTCCTTTTCATTGTTAGTTGCTTAGTAACAATATTAATGTAATGTACAACACTGAGAAGCTAAGATATTATCATGGATGTGTTGTTATGCTACAGCATGGCCTTATTAAATTGGGAGGAAGTCTAGCTCTATTAAGATAATAATAATAATTAAAACAAACAAACAAAAGAAAATAAACACTTATTAAAGGTCATTGACTTTGTCTTAACTCTCTAATGTGAATCCAGTGTGCTGTAGAGTCACTAATGACAACATACATTAGTAATATTTGTTTATGACTCCCTATTATAGTAAAAGTAAAAGTACTAGTATTGGTATATATACATTAACTGTCCTTTTTTTTCCCGAAAAGTCATAAGACAACAAGAGAAGTCAATTAATAAAGCCCTGGAGGAGGGAAGTTGATGGACCTACTTAAAGAGTAACCACCCATACAGGATGATACAGGAACACAAACTCCTTCAAGGAGGTCAGGAGGATCACTTCATTGGTCAACATTACACCCGGCCATCTATTGGTCGGTGGATTTTTATTCATTTATCTTCTATACGCCCTTATTAGGGTTGCGGGGTCTTCTGTAGCCAATCCCAGCGCGTTACAGGTGAGAGGCAGGGATACACCCCAGATGGTTGCCAGCCTATCGTGGGGCACACACACCATTCACTCACACCTATGGGCAATTTAGTGTCTCCAATTAACCTCAGCATGTTTTTGGACTGTGGGAGGAAGCCGGAAAACCCTGAGAAAACCCTTTTTGTGAGGCAACAGCCCTACCCACTGCGCCATGGTTGGTGGATTTTGACAGGCTTATTTCACAAACACCCCGAGATAAGGGCAGAAATCTCAGAGCAAATGATCTATTTTGACAGTATGTCTGTGTTAAAATGCAGAATTAATTCCTGACTACATTCGACATGGTGAAGTTACTGCAGCTGCCACATTGTGGTATAATGTGGTGTCACTGCAGCAATGTCAACATTTTTAACTTCTAGGGGGCAGAAAAAACAGAAATCATTAGCTTTTTTTGGATTAAGTGAGTGAGTGAGATAATATCACAAAACTGCTGCGATAAAAAAATGACATACAATAATACAGAAAGAGACACAATATGAAAAGATTAAAACATAACCTTGTCTAAATAAAAACCTGTTTGAGTAAATAAGTCTGCTGCTTCATTGTAAATCAACACTTTATTAAATTCAGCAGAAATCTACTTTCTCCTGGGGGGAAAATACCTGATTCAACTTCAGTGATTAGCTTGTGGCGTTGCTTGTGCAGTATGCTTGAAAGTTTCCTGCAGTATTTTTCTGCTAAGTGATCCATGGAAGATTTACCCTTTACACATTTTACAATGACTCACGCTGCTTTTACTACCACATTATCAGCACATTTCGCCCCCATCATTTTGTGTGCTGTACAGCAGGCATTAACACATTGATGTTGGGAGCATTATTTCCTTCCAACTTTTCACTTCATGGGCTCCCCATGCACCGATGGAAAAAAAAAAATCATGGGAATAGGAAAATGGATTCAAAAGACTGACACTCCTTTTTTTCAAGACACAGATCTGCAATGATTAAAACAAATTGACTGTCTACTCACGCACACACGTCAATTTCATTACTAAATCTGACTCATTATCTCTGTTTTACTTGCATGTACGAGGAAGCATTACTTCATGCTTCCTCGCATGAACGATGAAAGGTTGACAGATTGTCTCGGCAGTACGAGTGGCTGCTGCTACTGCTGCTGCTGCTGCTGCTGTCCTTTGAGGTATTGTGTAAACTAACTGCAGTGAGAGAGAGAGTGCGGCTCCTTCTATTGATTTTCATTTAAGGGATAGTGTTCTCAGTTCATCACCTCCAGACATCTCAGAACATAAAAACACGTGTGGTAAAAAACATGTGCAAAAGGCGAGGTGAGCACCAGTTTAATTTCTAAATAAACCATTGTGAATTATTTGCTTTCAGTATCATTGTGCATTCGGAGCCATGTGTTTCAATGAAAGCTAATTCCCTGTTGTTCCCCAGGCCCCTGTAGTGTGATTCGATGCTGTCTTAATGTAGTGTAAATAGCCAACGCATGCCAAGTACATTCTTTTAATTAGGAAACCCAACAGACCTGCTGATTAGCGCTTTGTCTTCATAAGTGTCTGGGCCGAGCTGCAGCTGGACTGCTTCCTAGTTACCTTAGACTTTGGCTAGCATGCCTCAACAAGTATGGAGCAAGAATACTGTAATTAATATGTTGTACTCTGCCATCAACTGAGCAAAGTTGGTTTTGTTGGTGAATAATATATATATGGAAAAAAAATAAGCATTTTTCTGAAATCAGCATCTCTACATGTATTACAGCCATTTTATTCCAGCGCCTGTTGAATTCCAACACATGCACACTTCATTCTGCATAAAGAGGTACCAGGAGTGGAATAAGGACACCTAAGAAGAATGTGAAAGATTTGTGAAGAGCATGCCAAGATGCATGAAAGCTGTGATTAAAAATAAGGGTTATTGCACCAAGTATTGATTCCTGAAGTGTAAACATTAGTATTATGTTGCTTTAAAATGAATTCGACCTTATTTCTTTGCATTGTTTGAGGTCTGAATGTTGTATCTTTTTTCTTATTTTGACCATTTGTCATTTTCTGCAAATAAATGCCCTCCCTGATAATATTTTTATTTGGAAATTGGGGGAAATATTATTAGTAGTTAATAGACTCAAACAAAATGTTTATTTTGCCCAAACGCATCCCTCTAGGTAGTAAGATCAGAAAAATTGATAATTTTGCAGTGGTCTCTTATTTTTTCCAGAGCTGTATATAATAATCACATAAAGTAAAGAGAACTTGCAGCAGGCTTTGGTTTAATGCACTTTAAATTCTTTAAAGTGCATTAAACCAGGGGTGATTTTAGGAAAACAGGTTTGAGGGTGAGGAGAACAGACCAGACGAGCCAGGCAAGATACATTTCACTGTTTTGTACATTTAATTGCAATTTCATTACCATATGAAAATGTATTTATGAAATAAAAGCATCATATTTTGGGGAAAATACCTTATCGACTTAATTTTTGGACTTTTAATTCAAAAAGCAATGCAGTTGACTTTTTAAATGATTGTCTCTGATTTTTTCCTTTTTGTTTGTAATATATAACACAAATGCATAAATAAAAATACACTTAAAAATATTTTTGAAATCTACAAGCTGCTGCTTTTTGTTGATAAAATATTTCATTTCAATCAAGTACTGTGTGTTTTTGACAATTTTAGCGCTTTTCAGAAAAAGACACAGTTAAAAAAATAATTTTAAATCCTATAATTCAAATTATAGGGGTGCTGGGATCAATTTAGGGGTGCTATAGCACTGTCCAAAATGTTCTAGTCTAGATAAGCCTTTTGTAAGTTATTGTATTTGTTAAATATGTGGGCTTCTCTTAATTCTTGCATACTACACTATTTCTATAGTATGACCTCATTTGAGATAGTAAAATCCCTTTGTCATAAAAAATACTGAGGTCATTCAGCATTTAGAAAACTGCCCTGCAATCATTTCTCAAGCTCTCCACCAGACATTTTTACCAGCACAATTTCACAGAGTCTCACATGATAAATTACACTATTAGTTTTTTTTTTCTTTTGTCTCAGATTCTCTTTCTTACTCCACAAAGGGGGAAATCGCTGAGTCATCTCTTATCCTTGGATTTCTGATCTTAAACGACTGGGTGCTAGGGAGAAGCACACACTGTCCTTTTATAGCCAATATACAGTAACTACAGTAGCCTTTCTCTTCCTGGCATTTAAAAAGCATTTGTTAACATTTCATGAAAAAGGCCGTTTGACTGTAAGTAAGGAAAATAAGGTCTGACAAAAAAAAATACACAACTGAATTCCAATTGTTTAGTGCAAAACAGCTCAGTGGCTGCCTCCGGGGTGTTTTCTGAGCATCCTTTATTGTCCTTTGTCAATCTTCTGTAAAGCAGCTGACGGGTAAAAGAAGAGGCAGTGGAACCGAAGGCCTGCATGGGCCACAAACGTCCCTTTGACTAGGCAGTATTCAATTTCCTCACTTTGTCCATTATGTACGGATGTAGACAACAAGAGATTATTCTCTGTAGCTGCTTTACTGTTTTGGAGGAAGAGAGAAAGGCACTGATTGATTCTCAAATAACGCAGTCTGCAGAGGAGCCCGTCATACTATGAAATGACAGCAACATGCATCATTTAGCTCAACTACACTGAAAACATCCCCAGGTTTCATTGCCAAAACTAGAACCAATCAAAATTCATCAAGGAAGAGCTTTATGTTGTGGTGTTAACATCGGTTGAGATGAAGACAGTGTTTTTTCTCTACAGAGTAGAAGTTAAGAAGTAAGGGGGGAGAATATCATTTATTGGAAGGTGAGTTCTTGATGTATTGTGATGAATGTAGGTTTGTTAGCGGGCATTCTTGCTGCTGCCAGAGCAGCCATCTTGCATTTTGAAATCCCCAGATGATTGATAAGCGTTAAAAAGTTAAAAAGGAGTTTAAAAACTCCAATTGACTGGTATTTTTATGAATGAGGCACAAACACATGCCCTTTTTGCACCAACATTACCAATATATAAAACTAATAATAAATACAACCTTGGCTCATATACAATCTCCTCCTTTGCTTAAACTTCGTAATATATGAACAGATTAATAAAACCGTAACACACATTGAAACTTCCGGCACCAAGGTTAATAATTAATATTTGAAAACAGCCAGCAGTTTAACAAAAAAAGTTCAGTTTTTAGTTCAGGGGTGTCAAATATGCGGCCCAGGGACTAGAGCTTGCCCACTAAAAGGTCTAATCCAGCCCACTGGACAAAGAAATGGTTCAGTTCCTATTTCTTCACAGGAATGTGAAGTAAGTTGGCATTTTTAAGGGTTATTTACAGTTTTGATTTATAAATGGCTTATAAGGCAGGTGATAACTTTATCTTAATTTTTGGCCAAATTTTACATATTGCACCTTTAAACTGTTAATTATGAACATCCCTTGCCTTGCTGCTTTATTCTTTATTATTTCATGGATGAAAAGGAAATAACATCAATATAGATTTTTTTTTCTATCCAATGTTTTATGTGTGTGTGTGCACTTTTATTCATAGTCTGACTCGTCATTCTGCTCATTGTAAGATGTTTTATATTTGGCCTTGCAGACAGCTGAATAAATATTAATTCATTCATAGGATCATCATCAGGGCTTCTTCTTCTATCTGACCACACATCATCAATTTTTAATTTACCTTCCAACCGCATATCACTGCAGGAGTGGTTTAGTACAATAAAAACTGTGATTATTTGCTTGCCCTCCACACCAACCTGGGAAATTACAGATAGGAGTAGGAAGATATATATAGTCATATATATATGACTTTAAAGGATATTTTTTTACAATGAAATGTAAACATGTGTCACATTTTGCTTTTATAAAGGAGCTGCCTTTTAATCCACCAAAATGAGGACAATATCCTGTATTCATCCCGTGGTTGCAAGTCTAAATCCAGCCGTTATTGTGTTTGGGCACCTACTTTACTCTGTAGTACCCCCTAGTTTGTACTAAAAATGTGATTTTAATCAGCGTCAATCAAAAAATATGTGTTTTACTGACAAGAACAATTTTTTTTGTGGTCACTTTAATGCCACTCCAGATTTTCACGCTCAAAAAGGGTGTTGATTAAAAGGTATTGGGTTACTGAGACCCTCGGGCGAGTCAGACAGCTGGCAGACCTGTTGCTGTGCAGCCTGCTGGTGTTAGACTACACACATACTGAGAATCACCTGCCTGCAAACGCACACCTTGGTTTGGCTCCTCCTCCTTATTGGTCGCCTCATATGCCTGTTTGAGCAATGTGGGAAAATTATTGTGACAGTCCCGCTGAGCTCCTCCACTCCTCCTCCTTACCGTAAACCATTTCAGTGGAGGGGGAGGGGCGGAGTATACTGTATCCCTGAACCCGTGGGAGTTGCCTTGAACAGGTACACTCAGGAGAGGGAAAACCATAGCGGCAAAGCTCCCTGAATGTTTCCTGGTGTCAACTGAACCCAACGTCAGAAAGAAGATAGAGAGAGTGAAAACTGGCTGCAACCTGGGGGGGAGGGCTGCTTGGGAAAGAAGGATTTTTTTTGGGAGAGGGGGGTGAATTTGTCTTTCTTTCTGCACCCGAAAGTTCACAGCACACGTCTGAGAGATACTGGAATCCTTTGGAAAACTCCCCTCAGAGGAGGGGATGAAGTCAGATGGGGAGCAAGGAAGATCCGGTGAGTGAATGAAAATGACAATGAAAAGGCAGTGATGGCGTGATCCTAAAAAGGAAGACTTGTCTGCTTTTTAGATTAAAGAGTGACATTTTTGCGCTGACATGTCATTCAGTCAGTGGTGCTGAGCAGTTAGGGGACTTTAACCTGCACTGACATCAGAGTAGCTGCTATGTTCTGAAAAGGGGCCAGCCAGAAACTCCACCGTTTATTGATTTTTCTGCGGTCTATAAAGTTAGTTTGATGAGACTCATTCCCCTTGTTGTCCTGCAAAGAACAGGTAGAGGCTCTGTGTTTTCCACAAACTCATTGTTGTTATTATACTATTATTAATGATGTATATATTACATGTTATGGTTAGGCTGTATTTGTAATTGTGAGTAATTATTATGCTATTGAGAGACAATGCAAAATCACGTTTTTCACTTTTTTATTGACAATAATTCAAAAAACAATAAAAATGTTCAAATTCGGTCGCTGGTAAAAAGAAAGAAAAAGAAATAAGGTTTTTGTCAGTGTAGAGCTTTACATAAAATCTAAAATAATGAACATCAATGCTTCTGTTGCCTTAGGATTTGAACTAAAAGGAAGTGTAAGATTAAGTCATTTGAGGCTTAATAAAAAGCACAATGAAAAAAAACAATCCATGAAATGGGTTCATAAAAAGAAATAAGGCCTAACATAAAGAAGTCATGTTCTTGTTTCTGTTGTAAACATTCTGGTCTCAGGTTGTTGGTCGCAGATTTTTAGCCTTGAAAGCATGTTTACATTCAAACAGTTTTGTTTTTTTTTTTGCTGCGTCAGCATGGCCGGCTTTATATTGTTTCTACATAACAGCATTAAATTATGCTGCTATAAAATAATTGTTCTTATGGGGAAAAAAAGGTATAGGTATATCATTCTCTGCAGTTTTCTTTTTTTGTTGCTTTGTTTAGTTATTGAAATGCCTGCATTTCATTTCTGTACTGTGGCGGTTTCACCTGCACTTCAACCTTGGACTAAAAATAACCCCCACACAGAGGTAAAAGTTCACATAGCCAGTAGCTTTCTGTGACAGCCTGGTGGAAATTCCATGCACCAATATGCAGAAATGCGTCGTAAAAGCTGTCCAAACTGAGTTATGTTTTTCCTAGCAGGTCAATCTAAATCCTTCAAGATTAACCCTGAGGTGTGGCTGTGACACAATTAGTGCTTTCCTAATGCAAAAGAAACACCTGCAGGCTATGACGTCTTCCCTTTGCCCTAACCTTCACTGTCCCAGGTGGGATGATGCACTCAGCTACTCTCCTTCTCGCAATATCTGTGACGGCATCTGTGGTTACTGCTGAGGTCATCGTGGGTCTGTCTATGCAAACCGGAGCAGGACAACATGTCAGCATTAGTCATGCGGGCCGTTATTACTCGTAACCATGGCAGCGGATCGCATGCGGTATAATCATATCCTGGTGTTAGTGACATCGAAAGGTTTGATCTTGTCTGTGTCAAAGCCACACCAAACCCTGTTCCTTCAGCTTTGCCACTGGCCTGTCAGTCAAATCAGTGACACCCCAAATCATTTCAGATTACGCTGCTCCTTTATGCCTGGCGGCTGCCATTCAGGGAGAAAGCTGTGTTTTTAAGATGAATGACATGATGTTAGAGTGGGCTTAACACCTTCTGTGAACCAGGCTGTAAGACAGAAGCTGTCTGACGATCTTTGAGGGTCAGGTTGTATATGTGTGTGTGTGTGTGTGTGTGTGTGTGTGTGTGTGTGTGTGTGTGTGTGTGTGTGTGTGTGTGTGTGTGTGTGTGTGTGTGTGTGTGTGTATGTACCTGCATTTATATGCATCTGAATGCATAAATATGTTCATCTGTGTGTATGTCAATCAACGCATGGGTGTGTGTGCTTTCAGCAGCCTCAGTTTGACAGCATAATAAGCTTGGTCCTAGTAGTGTAATTGCCTTTTTTTTTGACTGCGCTGCAGGTGAAAGCAGTGAGCTACTTTTCTCACATCAAAGCAGACAGAAATGACAATTTACGACGCGTTAAAGATAATCAGCCTCAGTCAAAATCAAGTCAATAATAATGGCACATTAAAGCAATAGTCATGAATCATGCCAAGTCCAATTCGCCACTGCTTTGAGTTTTGTTTTTTTTGTTTTTTTTATTTCAATATAGACTAATTGGAGCCTGATTCATACCTCGGTACCTAATCGCATTTACTCCGAGGCAAAAGCTCACATTAATTTGCCTACTTTCTATGTCACTGAATCAAATTCATCCCACTGTTCTCAGACCCTTTTACATTCCTCCTCAGCTCATCAAATATGCACGGATGGTTGAAAGAATGACAAAACTTGCGCCGCATGTAAGTCACTGAGAGGGTGACTCACATTTGCAGTGGTAGACTTTCCAATATTTCCATGTTATTTACTGAAGTGGTCAGCCAAGGCCTTTTTTTAACAATGTGTACTATAATACATAGGAGGACTTGGTGTAAAACAGAGCATAATACTATAAGAAATTGGAATAAAATAGGAATAAAAGTACTAACTACAGTACTATATCCTGATCTGTATACTACACTATGCATTGATCAGTGTCATCATTTGTTCTGCAAATTCATACTGATCATAACTGAGATGTCTACTCACTAAATTAAACAAATTCTAAAAAAAATATATAAAATAAATTATAAAAATCATGCTTGTCCCTTGTTTTTACATAAAACCTGCTGCTTTTGATGCCTTCCATTTTAAAATGAGTGGAAAAGGGAAGTTGCAAAGGCCACACACTCCAGAAACAGCCCGTAAAGGGTCCAATCCGGCCCACTGGATGACTGCAGGTGAAGACAAAGTGAGTCAGTGAGCATCGTTTGGGGCTCTAGGGATAAAGTATTTGAGGTTTGAGGTTGACGATGAGGAAACACTGACTATGTTGATAACTGTGGATCTGACATGGTGGTAGACCATAATTTACCTTTCGATGCAGCCTTAGAAATTGTTCTAAGTAATATAGACTGTAAGTTTACTTTGAAAATTGAGCAAGTTTTGGCGCTAAACTATTTGTCATATTATACTATCGTCATCAGGTATCAGGTACCCATTGTACCCATCACAACATACCCATCACATCAGGTATGTTTGATATGATTGACTATAAGTTATAAACTAAACCTCCAGTATGAAGAAATAAATGACCTTTGAGATTGAGATGAAGTCTGGTGGTCGCCAGGCTAACCCAAAGCCAAATTGGCCCAACTCAGGAAAAGAAAATAAAGCAATTTAAATTATCTTTTAATGGAATGAGATCATTCCAACCAATATCAAACTAATTGTACCACTAATTGTACCAAACTAATTTTTGCTTATTAAAGAATTCATTGTTTGCACTGTATTTTTACTGGTCTGGCCCACTTCAAGATCAAATTGTTCTGCATGTGGCCTGTGATGCAAATAAGTAGCACGTACAGTATGGCAGATATTAGCACAAGCAAAACGTCACATCATAATTTCCTACTGTAGGTGGGGATATTAAATTAAAGAAAAATTACAGCACATTTGTAGATATGTGTGCACTTGGTTGATTTAGAAGATTGCAGGGTTTCATCACAATAGCCACCTCCTACAGGTGAGCTGACTACTGCATGTGTGTGGACTCAACTAAGGGCTGATGAAATAACCATGGTGACAGGCGTCTGCCCTCCCATTTGGTTCACACTATAAATAACAGCACTTGTTAGCCTTTTGGTACCAAAGGTCATTTTTTTTTCAAATATATGCACACAAACACAGGGAAACTCACACAGTGTACATGGCTGCTCTGTTACACCTACACATGGAGGCAACCTGTCTCAGCGAATGTGTTCACACATATAATAAGATTAATCTGTTGAATTTCTTATTTATTCTGGACTAGATTTGGAACAAAGCTTTGTTCACAACAACACTCCAGAGACACAGAACTTCTTTATTGTTCCTATGGCATCAAGAAATTGGTATTTTCTTGTCTACTTGATACCCAGTCATGCGCGTCAAGACTATTCCCAGAAAATTACTGTTTATTTGTTCGCAATATGCTTAGCGGCAACACCTGGGGAGAATGAGGCAAACATAATGGCACGGTGTTAACAGCATTGTTGCAATGACACGGAACCAAAAGCCAGTGAAAAATAGATGTTACAAAACAAGCTAAGTGTTGCTGGCCTGTGCGTTGGAGTCTTATATCGTGACCAACGTGTTTTTATTCGCATTCTGATAGCAGTGACAGCTCGGCAAGTGCAACCATTGCAGCAGTGATTGCCCGGCCTCACGCAAGCTAATTAACATTCCCATCATGTCTGCTACTGTGTGAGCTTTCCGGAAGAAAATCACAAACAGGTGCTTCTATCTGGACGAACCACATTAGAAAAGCACCAGTTCATTCATGATCTAGCAATGTACTTTTAATTAGCGATCCCTAAACAAGCAAATAACGCACATCACCGCAAACACTACCCTAGAATTGGATCGGCCTGTATTCCAGTAGCATTAGCTTCTGCCTGAATGAAAACAAAGTACTGGAGGGTGATAAATAGCGGGGAGCTAAAAGGGAGATCACGTAGGAAGATAGTTGTCAGCCTGCACCTTCATTAGCACCTGTGTGGGAATGGTTTGGTGCATTTGCAGTCTCTGACTCATCCGGTTGTGTTTTAACGGCTCCTCCTTCCATCCATCCTTTAATTTACCTTTAATCTATCTTTTCCTTCCTTCCAACTGTCCGTCCCTCGTGACCTGAGCACCAACGACTCTGCAGCTTAGCGCCCTGAGGAAGAAATTCATACAGACATCTGTAATAAGAGTATAATCTCTCCGCTCACTGGGGTACTTTAAAACAAGCAGATTGTTTTGACAGATCACTGTCAGTTCAAGTACAGGCTGTGAAAATGAGGGAGAGAACTGTTTATGAAACTTACAGGAGCTGTATTATAAAAACCAATATCACTGTGTGTAAATATTTAGGTCTCTAGTGTTCCTGCTAACACGCAAACTATGAAATAAAGTCACCCACTCATTCTGTTGTATAGTGTTGCTGAAACCGTGCTGAACACAAGCCATTTAGAAATGGCTCCTGTTGTGATGTCACAACAGGAGTGGTAGTTAATAGTAACTGCCTTTGGATCCAGATAACCAGCCCCTCCTTCTGGAGTGCTTGTACTTGACATGTGTTTTTTTACCACCATGAGTTGTAAAATGTATTAGAAAATGTTATTACATTAGCCTTCTGACACAATAAGCAAACACACTCATTAAAAGACTGGAGTGATAGTTGCTGGATATGGGCCTTTATATACTTATGTAGATATTGCACCAAAAAACAGACATTTGCAGCTAGACATTAGCAATGTGTAGAGTATAATTCTTATTAGTTTAAAGTCATCTTCATTGAAAAAAACACAGCTTTTTTAAAAAAATAAGAACATTTCTAAGTGACCCCAAACTTTTGAACAGTACAAACACAAAACACACACACATACACACACACACATATATATATATATATTTTTTTTACCCTTTAGTGGGCCAGTTCTAGTCCCCAGGCTGCATGTTTGACACCCCTGCTTTAAATTATAAAAAGTGGTTTGCAAATCTATCATGGTTTATGAATGCAAATCTATATTTCTGTGCTTTTACAGACAGCTCTAACTGATAACATAGGTGACTCAGTTAGCATGTTTGCCACTTTCTGAGAACAGCAAGTTCTGGCCAGTGTGCCTGATACTATCCATAGACAAGCAAGAGGGTTTTAAGCCTACAGAGGCAGATCGCAGTGGAATGCGGCTGAGATTACCGCCTATCTTTCCCTCTGATCATTTTTCTTTCTCGCTCACTGTTAAGCTCTGTTCTAGCCCCTGCTCTCGCACAAGCTCGGCCCCCATTACTCCAAGGACCTGAAGCATGAAATAGGCTTGCCAGCATGTGGATGTCACATTCTGTGATGTTAAAAGCATAGACTTCTTGATCGACACTGGAAGGGAGTGAATGGCACTGCGATTATGTTGCCATTTAAACGCCTCTGATGCAAATGAATGGCAATGGCCTGGATTTCAGATCGTCGTTCGTTCAGTGACGGCATTAAATCACTCCAGGTAAAACATCATTCTGGCTGAAAGGGTTTCTCTGATAACTGGTAGTATTTTGCTAACTCAAATCTTGCTTTTCTGCTTTTCTTTTGTTTTATGATTGTTAAAGGGATATTTGAAAAGTATAATCACGCAAAATTTGCAATTTAAATGGACGCTTTCTGACATTTAATGGAGGAATTAATCCAATACTTTCTGTCATAAGATAAGAAGTCCCTGTAATCTTCCAGCTTCAGTGCAATCATGAGTTTTTATAAGACTGCAGGGACCATATAGACTTAAGGCTACACTCCACACTGGTGTTCATCAATAAATAGCGATCCATCCCTTTATGTGTTATCCCAAATTCCAATCTCTCTTCATCACTGTCTCCATTAATACAGAATATTAGAGTCTCATGTCCATGATGGAGAGCCCTAAGGCAAGGTGTGTGTGTGTTTTTCCTTTTTTTCCCCCAGTTTTCATCAGGCGTGACCCTGTCATTTCCGCAGGCGACTCGAGGAGATTGTTCTGCTCATGAGATTTGACTAGCTAATCCAGAGCGAGGCACTCTCAGACTGAGCAGACACTGAAGGCTGCCATCATCAGTCAGGGCTTCGGCGTTTCTGCCGTCATGAGCTGCTGATGAATTTGCTATCAATGGTCCATAAAGAGGAATGTGTGTGTGTGCGTGAGAGAAAGACTCCCACTTTTATTAATGACTCCACCATCTCATTCGAGATGAGTGGTGCTATAAAATATATTTTGTCAACTGCCCCAAATGACATGTGCGGGGTCTCGTGGAAAGTGGAAACATATGCGTTCACTTTCATAAGGGCGCGTGTAAGAAAGAGACACATTTAACATATTTTAACGCCTCATTTGTGCCTGTAGCAATCACTGTCTAATATGAAATAGTTCACATCGCAGGAAACCAGTCATAACCAAGCCAAAGGACCCATGTTTGTAACTTTCTCTTCATCATTATGTCGTTTGTGCATCCAAACATTTTTTGAAACGCACTCTATTTAGTTTTGTGACAGGTTATATTTTTCCAGGCAACTACTGGTTTCTATTCATTTCCATGCAATAAGAAAATGAACGAGTATTTAAAATTGCATTATATAATCCTCAGTGGAAGGGGTTGTCCTGGGTTCCCAAATTATTCATGAAGTCTGTTTTGGGGGCATAACATGAACTCAACTGTCATGGTGAATTCAGCAAGTTGGAAAAATGTGTGTCATTGTATGCCATTGTATGAAATATTAATATTTGGAGCAGATTGCAACAATTGCTCTGATTATAGGTTTAATTAAAGGGGTACTGTGTGATTTTCTTTTTCTCCCATTTAGTGGTAAAATTGTATTTTGCATTCAAACAAATAGTGTGCCTCGCTTTTTCAAAACTTGCGTTGCAACCACTGAACTCTATGCCATTTTGGGATTTTGTAGCCATTTTGTGACTAGAACCCAATGTGTTAAGAGTCAGGGTGAATTTAGGAGCAGCTGAGTCAGAATATTGAAAAAGGGTCATTTGACACTATTGGGGACATATTTATAAATTAATATGTTGTTTGTAGCTAATAAATTAATTAAAATTACAGACATTTCCCATTCAAGGGACTGTACATTTTTTAGTATAAGGGCTCATTGTATGAACTCACACTGAACTCTTTTGAAATAAAAACAATTTTAAGTAGTTCATTTATCTAGATTGGTTCTTACCAATAATCTCTCTCTCCTGATCAATTAAGTAGCTTAACAGTTACAGCAGTGAACATTTTTTATGATAAGTCAACCATGGCACCATGGTGCAAAATTAAACGATAGATCTCTGTCCATTCAAACTCCTCTAAAATTCTGAACTTTCAATTCGATTTGTCTGATTCAACTTTCCATGTCATCAGAAAAGCCTCGCCATCAATTCCCTGTGCCACCTCGCTTCTACGACCTGTCAATCAAATTCTACAATTTGCGAATGGGCGCTCAAGCATTGTTCAGATGTCATTCCTTACGGCTGACTATAGAGTGTTATATTTAATGATAGGGAATAAGCTGTAGGAATATATAAGAGGCAGATGTAGGAGATATATAATAAGCTTCTATTCTATAAATCCTATTGGACACGTGTTTCATGCACAGTTTCTACAGTTTATAGTTTCTTTCAGCTCTCCACAATTTGAAAATGATTTATAAAGGCTAAACTCACACCATTAATATTGCAGCCGAGTATTTAGTTTTGACTGAATGCTTAAATCTGTGTTTTTTTTCCAGTCATTTTTGACTTAAACCAGATTTACCTTGCTAGACTGGCTCAAAGAAGGTACACGAGTCTCTCTCAATGAGAATACGTACTCCTCCGACTACACATTTTCAAAAATGGTAAATTGCACTGCAAAGTACACACAATTTGCAATAAATGAGCTGAAAAACTACTGGTTTAGTCTCTTAAAAAGTGGCAGCGTTACATAACAGCCAAGGCAGTTATACATCATTTATGATAGTTTTTCCTCTGTTATCTGTTTTTTTTGTCCTGAGGAGACAGATTCCAGTCGGAGAGAAAGGACAGATAATGGCTGACTTTGTACTTTATACCTGCAAACAGTAATCAGTATCCCGTCATGCATCCCGCTGTAGGCTGTGCATACACTGTACCTATTTGAATTTGTATGTCTGGACTGGAATGAATGATTTGTTCCCCCTATAATGTACATAGAATTTATATCTGTCGATTTTCTAACATTGCAGACAGGAAGTAAATGGAATCATGTCAGTGAGGGCGCATTAGCCTAACGACTCTTTTGCAGGTAGGTTTCAATGGAATAATGCTGCCAATTCTCTTGGATTTTTATAGGAGCCTGGCTGAGGAAGTAGTGGCTCGTTTGCTCTTTTGCTCTGTCACAAAGACTGTAGACGCAGCAGGAAGCATAATGAGTCCAGAAATCTACTGGAGCTGAGGGACTCCAGCTTGCAACGTGTAGTACATAACTTTCCGCATCTAAGCAGTGCAAAAAGAATATTCCTCTTTCAGATTAATTAAAATGAATTATTAATTATTGCGAGGATGATAAGCTTGCAGGGTTTTATAATTACTACATACATTAATACAATTCTTGACTGGAATGATGAAATTGTACAGATTTTGAATTAGGAGCCTACACTTCAGCTCATCACTGGAGCTTACTAGGAAGTTCACATTAATCACAATAGCCTTAAATCATATTGTTTTTACTTATTTTAATGGGGACTAATATTAGACGTTAATATTAAACATGGCTAAAGGGTTGTTTTTTTTTAATATCCTCTAGTGGAATTGATAATTTACTACGACTCTTATGGCCCAGTGGCAGTTCATACATATACTTCTTTAAAATTGTAATGTTACATATTCACTGGGCAAAATTTCAATTTCAATTTCATTTGTATGTATGTATGTGTATGCAGGAGCCTGAGCTACAACACACAAAGTGGTAGACCAATACTGAGCATTCAAATAGCTACTTTCCTTTTATTTGCAGACTCTTTAAAAACCCTCCACACACTACAGACATGATTATTGCACCCTCTTTCACCAGTATAATCAATATTTCACATTTGCATGCACATAATTAAAGCAACCTACCTGTCATTTTGGAAATTCACCAACATGTTACGATAATATCGGCATGACAATATTGAAGTGTCGATATTATCATGCGTCCCTTATAATTGTATGTAAAAACCAATCCCTTTCAACAGAAAGCTTTTTTTTCTACTTTTCATATTTCTTTATATGGACATCTGCTTTAGGTACAGTTTAATGACAGTGCACCGTAAAACAATTAAATCTTTACAAGTGAAATGTCTTATTTTTGATACAATTAATCCAATATTGAGTAGAGTTAAGTTGACATGTCTTATTCCACTGGCTGATAATTTATCTTATTTCAAGGTGTTTTCCTAATTTTGGTCAAGTAATTTTTTTGCAAAATAAGATTAAATTGATTGACTTTGTATCTTAATGTTGTCTTTTTATCTCATATTTTTGAATAACTTGAAAGAGATAATTATCTGCCAATAGAATAAGGTAATTGTACTTAATATTGGACTAATTGTACCAAATACAAGATATTTTCCCCTGATATGATTTAATTTTTTGCACTGCACAATAATATTTTACTACAATAGCTGCTTAATTTTCCTGAATGCAGAGGTTTTCCACTTCAGTCTGCATTTTACACATAAAGTATATTGTTATACAATAAGTGGGTAATGAGAATAATATTTATCAGTGACATCCTGCTGTAATCTTTGTTCATGCTGTCCAATGTCATAGTCCAGATCAGATTCTGGTCCTAAACATGTACAGAATGTACTTAATAAAATAAATGTATTTAGAATCTGAGGATAGTCTAAATCTAAAATCCCCAAAATTTTGTTTAAAGGAGTAAATTTAACACCAAGTGATCTGAGCCAATATTGAATTTCAGTCCAAAAATGTGCAACATATAATAAACAATAAAAAAGCATCAGGTCTTCTTCTTTTTCACCACAAATTCTGCAGATTGATGATTGATATTGAGTTTTCTTGTGGCTATAATATTGAAAGTTTCTCGAATAGGAATCAATTGTTGTTTCATACATTCCTCTGAAGAACTGTTTCCAAGGTATCAAGGTAATCTTTAAAAATCCTCTTCCCAGAATAGGCAAACCATATATACATGTATGAAATGTAGTTAACACTAGCGTAGTTTTATACAGAAGTTGGACTGAGGGGCTACATTAAGGGCTTTTTGTTTTTGTTTGTTTTGTAGGAATATAAATCCAATGCTATAAATTAGCAAAATGGTTCCCTTTATAGTATATTGAAAGAAGTGCAATGAAGGGTTAAAGCTTTTAGCCCAGTGTGGCATCGCTCAATGGGTTTACAGAGAATCTGTTCGAATGCAATTATTCAAGCGGTGCCACGGCTGAGTTGCCAAGTCCAAAACAAATAAGAGGATGTGGGCCGTTGCCTCCTGTCATGAAAGCACTTGCCGCTTGCATTCTTGACCCCAACTGCTCTTTCATTCCATTTTTTTTAAATAATTTAATACATTCCTGATTTGGGCTGCTTCATTGTCCTGCACGAGTGTGGTCATATGCTCTATGTTCAGACTGTGGTTGAGATTTTACAGTACAAAAATCCATGAACCCATTAATCTCTTGGTGGAGAAATTAGACCAGGGTCCAGGTAGTGTGACTCTTTATGTTTTTCACAGCATTTTTCTGTCATGAACTTATTCAAACCCAAAAAAATATTTTCAAAGTTTTCATTCATATAATTATATCATTTAAATCACCAACAATCATGTTGTATCTATTTTATTTCCATTTTGTACTCTGTAGTTGCGACTTGCACATTATGCCCATAAATATACAAATAAACTAGGGCGACACGGTGGTGCAGGGGTTAGCACTGTTGCCTCACAGCAAGAAGGTCGCAGGTTCAAGACCTCCTTGGTCCTGGGTCTGGGACCTTTCTGTGTGGAGTTTGCATGCTCTCCCCGTGTCTGCGTGGGTTTTCACCGGGTACTCCGGCTTCCTCCCACAGTCCAAAAACATGCTCAGGTTAATTGGAGACTCTAAATTGCCCGTAGGTGTGAGTGTGTGAGTGAATGGTGTGTGTGCCCCATGATTGGCTGGCGACCATCTGGGGTGTATCCCTGCCTCTTGCCATAATGCGCTGGGATAGGCTCCAGCAGACCCCTGCGACCCTAATGAGGAATAAGCAGGTATAGAAAATGACTGACTGACAAATAAACTATTTATTCCATGTACAAAATTCTTTGTTTGGGTTATTCTAGAATGACTTATCAATATACACATGTCAAGGATAAAAATCATTATAATTTAAATAAAATGACCCCTTTCCAGGAAGAAGGGGCGGGGACTCCAGGACGTCATATCACAGGAAGAACATGGAAACTTAATTAGTTTTCTTAAGGCCAGACACCACTCCAGAATAGGCTGTTTTGTCATAACAAAACTAAACATAGTGAAAATACACATAGAAAAAACATTTTGTTTTCTAAATTAACAAATGGAAATATGCAGATATGGTAAAAAGAATTAAATATGCATTAATTTGCATATTTAGCTGAACTTTTTTTTTTTTTTTACAAAATCTATTATAATAAACACAAATTATGAGTTTTGTACATTAATCACATTTTTATGAAGGGATTTGTCAAAATGTTATATTAAATGCAAACACTATATATGTGCATGTTTTATGCATAATTTCCACTTAAATGTCATATAAAAGCTAAAATACTAAAGATATTCAAAACAAACATTCAGTCTTGATAACTGTTCATGTACTTTCTTTCATGTGCAAATGTGATGAAACAAAGATATTTGTAAGAATAGTTTTCAGTTAGACACTTTGCACTATTTTTTTTTATCTTTACATAATCAGGTGTCATGTCCTGGCTCAAAAGAGAGTAGCACATTGTTAACCAAGGTGAGCACCAATTAACCTTTATCTTAAAATAAGCTTCTTTCACAAAATATTCACAAAACAGTAGTACATGTGGACGTGTTAACACAGATAAAAAGCATCCTGTCATACCTCAGTCATTGTCCTGTTTTAAGATAACTTTAAAACAGACTTACCTTTAGCAAATATGCTAGATCGAGGGTTAGTTGTCCTGTGTGTGTGTGTGTGTGTGTGTGTGTGTGTGTGTGTGTGTGTGTGTGTGTGTGTGTGTGTGTGTGTGTGTGTGTGTGTGTGTGTGTGTGTGTGTGTGTGTGTGTGTGTGTGTGTGTGTGTGTGTCAATGTTTTTTTGTAGCTCAATTAAATCTAGCGTTTTGAGTTTAAGAAAAGTAAAACAAATATTTGTGGCTGAGAACTTTCAATATCTGCAGCTGTTCCTAAGAACTTCAATCCAGTGCATGTTGCATAATATATTGTGTGAAAGTTTTGGCCGTGTTGAGTGACTTTAAACATTTTCTGTGCTTGACTTTAGTGTTCAGTTTCAAGTAAAAAAAAAAAAAAAGAAGGAACAACAATAATTTTGTCCTTGTTTTATTAGTTGCAGTATGCAGTGTGACATTTTATCCTGTATAGTGAGCTGACATATCCCATAATGAGGAAACATGTCACATGTTCACACTCCTATAACTCTGCACTGGCACAAGATATAATAATTAAATGAATAGGGCACCCGACCATGTAAAGGAAAAAAAAAAAAACAGTGTTCCACTTTTTAGTTGCCCACCCTCTGATGGTGAAGATAATTGCAACGTGACAACTTAGCCATGTGACAAGAAGCCCCAATCTCCCCTACTGCTTCGATCACTGCAATAAAAGATGCCATCTAATGAATTGGTATACCACTGATAGTAGACCACCTATAGTGCTACTACTTAAATTGGTCTTTCATCTAGCATGCACCCACACACACATGCACACACACACATACATACATATATATA
Source organism: Lepturacanthus savala (assembly GCA_030544235.1). Classification (NCBI taxonomy): domain Eukaryota; kingdom Metazoa; phylum Chordata; class Actinopteri; order Scombriformes; family Trichiuridae; genus Lepturacanthus; species Lepturacanthus savala. Next base: position 18,038,744 of record CM060480.1, read on the forward strand.
TATATATATATATATATATATATATGTATGTATATATGTGTGTGTGTGTATATATATGTGTGAAAAGTGTGACAAGCCCCACTTTCCCCTACATATGCAGTACATAATGTGTCAAAACTATATAGTTACTATGTCAACGAAATATCTTATCAGAATTTAATAAAGGTAGTGTGCCTGTGCCATTATTTATTCATTGTTAAGCAATATGTGTGAGTAGGGCTGCCTGTCACACCAGCAGCTATTTTTATTGCCATCATCTGTGCTACACTATGTCCTCACCCTGTGAGATCGGCTGAATGAGAATTCTGCAGGAACAATAGGCCTGTTAACTGGTTTTGTCTCCAATAACGGCCAAAAATTGAACCCCACCCCATCTTTCCTTCCCACTCACTCTGAAGAGGGAAAACCAATCTAAAAATGTACCCCCTCTAGACACTTACTGTCATTCCCTATCAATTTTCAACCTCCAATCCAGTTCCAGCCAAGTTCAATTTCAGCTGCCTCGTGGCCACTGGACTCTCTGACAGATTGTTGGAGCTATTACAACTTTGGTTTTTTCGGAGTCCTGCTGTTTGTTAAATTGGGAGAGAAGGATCTGGAAGAGAACGGGACAAGAGAGTCTGTGGTGACTGAAACAGAGACAGATAGAGAGGGGTTCTCGTGCTGGCATACAGTCATCAAGAGGCAGCCCCAGAGAAATATTAGTGTATTAATGTGGAATTATATATACTGGTTACAAGCTGTGAATAGTCTCTGTGAACCCAGAATCACAAATATTTTCTATTTTTGAACAATTTTATGATTGGTTTCCACCACCCAAAGAGTGCCGGATTATTTAAGGAAGACAGTTTGAGCCATTTTGTTTAAATCATACAAATGGGAAATGACACTTATCAGAAATGACACTTATCGGATTCATAATTCACTGGTACCAGCCGCGTGTCAGCTGACGCACAGGCCGCTATTATGCAAATGGGCACATTTGAGCAGCCATTTACATCAGCGGCTCGAGGTTGGAGATTTTATTTACTGTTTCGATGAATCATAATAACCAGAGGCAAGCCTGTTTAGGGAATTGGGACGGAATGGAGGCAGAGATGAAGGGTGGTGTGGTGGGGGGGGCTTCAATGAATGCACATATTTCTCCAGTGATCGAGTCAGAGACAAAGATCAGCTGCTATTAGCCTCAGTTTAATCCCTGCGGCACAGTTACATAAGACTTCAGTCAGAGAAACATTAAGCCCTGTAAAGAAATTCCCTGTTCACATGTTCATTATCCCAATGTAAAGTATATGTGCCAAGCAGGAACCCGTGGGCGGGGCTAATGGGAGAAGCACTACATATTAGGGGTCCACACAACAAAAAAGGCCAAAAACCTTTTTTTTTTGGCAGATGCACCAGGCGAGTGATTTACATTCATTTGAAGAGGTCTTATCCAGTTCTTATAATAGATTCTGTTCACAGGTTCACTTCCTGATTCAACTTTGACCTCTACTGTGCAGTATAGTAGCAACATGCACTCACAGTTTAATTGTATAGACATATTGACACTACATTGTATATAAATACAGATAAAATAAAATGGATATAAATTGATCCTTTGACCACATGAGTTTATTGCTTTATATATTATCTGTGTTTGCTGTTATCCCAGATCTAAGCAAATGACGTTGATCATTATGATGTGATGTTCTCATCAAGAGTGTGTGACTTGTGTCAAACTTCTGTCATCTGCAATTGCCATTTTTGAGCAAAAAAAGAAAAAAAAAGAATCTGTTGCCTCCATCAGCCAGTTCGGAACAGGTGTTGTTGAAGGCTGAGCTGACAGCAGACAGCCTGCAAACATTCGAGTGAGATATATCCTCCCACCCCTTCAATTACCCAGGTTGTGATGGCAACTGTGTCGCACCGCAGACTTGAACAACTGTTTCTATCAGTATAGACACACAGACAGAAACATTTCTTTTTCTGTCTGTCTACCTGTCTATCTGTCTGCCTATCTGTCTGTGTGTCTATCTGTCTGTCTGTCTGTCTGTTCTGACAAAAAAAGTCATCACAATTCACTTACAACTTGTTGAAGGTCAGCCATGTTTAACATCAATGCCAGCCATATATTTAGCTAATACTGACTATATCTGTCATATCCTATACTTGCAATGAAGCAACATTATAGTTAAGTTGAGCCATGCCGTCTACTCAGACTACTGTCCTTTGCCCAGTCTTCATGTGTAGGCAGTAAATAGGTTGAATGACAAAGTCAGGTCACCTCTGCTACGGTAGATGGCAATATACACTCTTTAGCTTGCGCCGTTCCCGGTTTACCTTTTTTGACAACAAAAGTCGGCAGACTGGTAAACTAGCAAGTTAGCGAAGCAGAGGTAAAATGATATTATGGATTATCTTGGAAATACTTGCAACACATACTTTCAGTTTGTGCTATTTACTAAGTTACCCAGCTTTTTCTGGTTTGAGTTAGTTTACATTTTACGTGCTGATTGGTTTCCGGTAAATAGTTTTATTGACAAAGCCATGTCATCTCCGCTACAACAGGTGGTAATATACACTCTTTAGCTTGCACCATTACTAGATGACATCTTTTGACAACAAAACTTATAAGACCAGTAAACTAGCATGTTGGCAACCCAGAGGCAAATCTTGGACAATCTTGCAAATATTTGCAACACGTTTTCTGTTCACTCTACTCACAAGTTACAATATCTGACTGTGTTATTCCAACTTTGCGAAGTTTGATTTCAGTCAAGCTAGCATGTCTGTGCGTACTTTAAAAGTAAGATTTTAGTCAGACTAAAACAATAATTCCCTTGATTCATGAGGGTCACTTGCTGTACAGAATCCAGGATGGTGAGAGCAGGAAAAATCACTCATCATGAAGCTCCAACTCTGAGGCATCATTTGTATTGCACAGCTACAGCACATGCTTCTTGCTAACCTAGCGGCTATGCAGAGGTTGAGAAATACTTTCCCCAGTGTCTTCCCCAACCCCAGTCTCATCTAGTACTCTAGTACTGTGCTCACCTGTAGAAAGCCAGAGAAGACAACTTATCATTTTCACCATCTATCACTCCGATGCAAATACTACTCCATATTTACACAGTGAGTCTTGCATTTCCTAGTTGCTGAGGGTCCTCTGTGTAGGGACTCAGCCTGTCAGTGCTGTAATGAAAAACAAGTTTTAAATGTTCACCAGCTGGTTGTCTTATTCAGTGTAATGGCACATCACTGAGTCACCAAGTGTTTTATTTAAATTAGGGAGCAATAGTGCAGGAGTACCAGGACGTGACATGAATATCTTCGAGCATATTCCCCTAGAGGGTTATTTTCGTCCTGATGCATCTGGATCCGCATAAATGTTTGAGAAAGGTAGAGAAGGGGGAATTTATATTTCTGCAATTGATTCAGCTTGTAGAGTATAGGCAGAGTTTGAAAGGTTTGAGATTTGATGTTACACAAGGATTTTCTGGAAGGTTGGTGATACATTATGCACTGAACCTTGTTTTTTCACGAGGCCATTCGTCTCGCTTTACAAATTGCATTTAAAACATAAATGAAAAGAAAATTTCAATCTGAAAAGATAAAGAAGAGAAAATTGATAGTTTGCATAACGTCTTTTGAACCTACACTGAAAGGTAGTGAAGGATGAGGTGCATCCTAAGCTCTATTGTATGTTGATTATATGATATGATATTTTCTGTTGCTTTTTTCCTGCTGTGAGATGCGAGAAGCAGAATTACACAGTAGCAGCTTCCAATAACAAAAGTGCAGTGAAATCACTTTTTTCTGGGTTGAATATCTGTCTGTAATGATCAGTCTCAATTTCATCAATCTAACCTGTGGTTTTATGACAAAGTTGTGCAACAATACAATTGCATTCAAATCAATTAAGACCATAAATATACCCACACACTTAAGTGGTATCCTATGCAGTGTTTTCTTTTCATCATTGTGTTTCTATTATATTAAAAGTTTTGTGAAGGTGACTGTATATAGGAGATGTTTAACATATACTTACCGTCTGTGACTAAACATAGCAGAGGTGTTAAAATTATTCAGATTCATTACTGAGGTAGAACTACAGCTACTGTGGTTTAAAAATACTTCTGTAGAGGTTGAAGCATCAACCTGAGCTTTTTACTTGAAGTAAAAGTTCGAAAGCGTTGGTGTCAAAACAAGTTAAAGTATAAATGTAAAACCAATGTAAGGGGGGAAATACCATTAAGGACAAAAGTTTAGATCACAGGGGCCTATAGTTCAATGCAAATACATTAAAGAACCATATATGTGAACTAATGAGCATGTGTTGGAGCAGAATCTATAATCAGTTTTTTGGCAAGAGATATTGCAGTTTATGTGTTGTATTTCCCTAGTACTTCATTACTTGACTCCGCTGGGATTCTAAAAACAATTCGGTTAACCTGTATTTGTGGGTTGACTATTAGAATAGAATACAATTGAAGATAAATCCTTGTCCCTCCATGTCCCTTATATATAACATTCTATTAATTCTGAAAAGGCAGCTGCCTTTTCAGAATGAATACATTCATAGTTAATAAATAATTGAATCAAGTGTGTGACCACTATAGGATTTTTTAAACATCACTGAACAGTATCATGCAGTTTGTTTCTCGATCAGGCCTATTCTTTGCTTTGCCAATAAGGCTGTTGCTGCTTGAGTTGCTCCATAAAATGTGCTTCTATTATTGGGTCCATTAAGTATACCTCGGTGTAATGACACTCCATTCACTGATGCTTTCTCTCTCGACCCTGCTCCTAATAACCCCTTTTACATTTCATTTTCGTTATTTAGCAGGCGGCCTTTATCCTGAACCACTTACATTTAGCCAGTGAACGTAAATTAAAAGAGTCTTTTAAGCCCCCGGGAAGGAGGTCCACGCTGTACAAGCAGTGAACTGGTCTGAAAGGTTCATTTTAGTTCCAGGTGGAGGTAAGGGAAGCTTAAGTGAGCCATGTGGTGCAAAAAGATAGAACAAGAGTAAGGCTGCGTTTTCTTTGCTATAGCTTCTGGTCACAGCTTGTTGCTGTGTTGAAGCAGCTCTAGGGTTCTTATGCAACATATCAGTCACACCTGTGAGTGCAGGAAAGGAAAATGGGATTATAACAGCAGGTCATGTAACAGGGGTGAAGAATGAACTGTTTAGTGTCAAGGCAAAACCACAGGATTAAAGATACAGTGTATGTGTCATTCATGTTAGGTGTCATTGAGCAACAGTGAATGCGCTTCCGGTAAAAGACAGAAAAACATGAACTCATATATAATGTAATGCAGTTCTTTGCTACATACTTGTGTAAATTTGTAGTTTAATCAGGTTAACGTTCAGGCATTGGTTTAGCAGTAGGGCAATATTTTAGGCTGTATTTTTGTTATAATCATTGACACCAGGCATCTAGGTTTAAGTCAAAAACAGTATGTTTATTAAGTACAATAACAGTGTTCACTAACCATCTGTACTTTAAATTTTCAGACTTTCAAAAAAAATCATCCTACAAAAGTTACAGCTAAAAGCTACACTATACACTTTTCTTTCTTTTCTGATTTGACCGTGTAAAATATTGACAATATAAAAAATAGACTATTTGTATTACATGGGACCTTTAATTTGTCTGTTTTCTTCTGTATTTCGACATATTCAGTCTCCTATTCCCAGCCCTTCCGTTCATCTGTGATTGATTTAATCTTTTTAGACAGTAATATTGAAGGCCGGGATGTGCGAGTGTGAAGTGATTTATGCAGAGGGTTTGATGGTGAAGCCATGCGAGATGGGCCTGAGCTGTTTCACTCAACCCCCCCCCTCCTCCCCCGCCACCCCCAGGATGTATGAAATTGAGCAGAATGACTCTACTCATCCTTCTATAAATTAATCTCCATATGCTCCACCTAGACAAGAACATCCCCAAAGTCCAAAGAAGACATATACGTTTGGATTAAAGGTTTCTTCTTTTTTTTTTTTTTCAGCGGTCTTAGTGTGAGAAATCAAACTGTGACATTTGTCCGTTGCGGTTTGTTTCAAAAAAGCGAGCAAGGTCCTCTCTGGCTGCCACAGATACTTCGAAAAGCACTTTGAAACATTCTCAGTGAGTCAAATCGCAAGGAAAATTGATTTCTCTGTTGCTGTTTTCATTTTATTGTTTGCTTCTTCTTTTTTTTTCTTTGTGGGAACACCAAGGAGGAGCTCTCTATAGCACCAGTCAGTGAATATTAAATGGATACACCTCTCCCCTTTTTTTTTCTTATAATTTCTGCCAACACAGGGCAGTTCCGACTGGCAGCTTCAAAGGCAAATTTCATTATACTATCAATGTCTTTTTCCTACTCATCATCTGGACCCCACCTACCCCTGTGAAGCTTATTACCTCAGTAATTTGGCACTGCAGTTATCTCAGTTACAAATGAAACCATAACCTTCTACGGTGGTGTTAAATAGATTTTTGCATTTCAGATATTACCGTTTTTGCTACCGTGTAACTGTTCAAAGCTAATCTACCTCTATGAGATTGGGTTCCGCTCTTACCTGCTGGAATTCTATTTTTTGACTCAGTCTTGGGGGTTTTGATTGATGAGAGGTTGTCATGGACACGGCATATGAACGAAAATGTGTTAGGTTAGCCACCTCTTTGAGTCTATTAACTCCATTTGACCTTCTATTTGAAAAACGTAATGTTTTGTCAATTTATGACATTAATATCCTTCGATCCTCATATTTATTTATAAGTATATTCACACTTGAGGTGGGACCTTTCTGTGTGGAGTTTGCATGTTCTCCCCGTGTCTGTGTGGGTTTTCTCCAGGTTCTCTGGCCTCCTCCCACAGCCCAAAAACATGCTTAGCTTAAATTGGAGGTGTAAGTATGTAAGTGAGTAAATGGAATGTGTACACCACAGTAGACCTGTCTGGGGTGTATCCCTGCCTCTCATCCAAAGTATGCTGGGACTGACACCAGCAGACCCCTCATGACCCTAGTGAAGAATAAACCGGTATAGAAAATGGATGGACAGATGGATGGAGATTCATTACTTGGGAATTCACATTTTCCTTTTGCAAAACTAACTACATCTTTGATTGATTTTAAAGAGGGCCTATTTTGCCTTATTTCCTCCCTTTCCTTCTTTAAATTTTCATTGTCTATCTATAAAAATGTGGATGCTTTTATAGTCCAAAAGTACATAGTTAAATGTGTAGCAGCAATGAAGTCTGCCTTCTCACAACCTCACTCTGAAAAAACTCTGTCTCTGCCTCTCACCTCGCTACTAAAAGTGTTGGAAATGTCCCGCCACTCAGAGAGCTGGTGTCTGGCCAGCAAAACAGAAGTCCAGTACATGCACTATGGAAAGAGGGGGTAGCTATGTGGATCCAGGAGTGGTTATTATTAACTTCCACTCTTGTTGTGATGTCACAACAGGAGCCATTTCTAAACAGCTTATGTTATGTATGCAACACTAGAGAGGAGGCCTGACCACTACAGAATAAGTGGATGGTCTTATTTTACAGTTTTTGTTATAATAGTTACACCAGAGACCTAAATATACACACTCAAGCACTGAAAAAGTGTTTTTTCATAATAGGGCCCTTTTAAATTTTGACAAAAGTCCTATTTAATACAAAAAGACTCTTAGCTTCTATATAATCATTTCACTTCACTCTTACTCTTAATTTTATTCAGTTTTGTGTGTGTGTGTGTTTTGTCATTTACTATTATAAAAAAATAAATGAATAAAACACAATGCCAGAGCGCTAAAAGCGGAGTAAAAAGAAATGCATCATCCCCTTTGCGCTTTCCTGCCACTCGAGATAATACCTGTTTACTCTGGAAAACCATTCACAGAAACTGTGACACTACTCCTTCAGATGGTTTGCAGCTAAATTACATGCAGATTTTCTGAAAGTGGAGACCGCTACCTGTATTTCTACTTTTGTTGTTGTTGAAATAGAGTATTAAATTACATTTTTTTAATAAGATTTGTTTTATTTTATCTTTATTTTTGAGGAGGTTTCCTTAAATAAGCAGTTTTTAACCTTTCCAGCTACTTTCTGTATTATTTATTTATTTATTTTTTTATTTATGTAATTGTTTTTTGTTCTTTTCCCCATTTTTTTTTAAACCGTGTGTTGTAGTCCTGCTGCGCGAAGAGGTGGCCCAGCTCCAGGAGGAGGTGCACCTGCTGCGGCAGATGAAGGACATGTTGAGTAAGGACCTGGAGGAGACCCAGGGAGGCTGCTCGGCCGACGTGCTCTCCGCCACTGAGCTCCGCGTGCAGCTGGCCCAGAAGGAGCAGGAGCTGGACCGAGCCAAGGAGGCTCTGCAAGGTAAGGAAACAAGAAGCTGTCTGTGCTATTTAAAAAAAAACAAAAAAACACTAACATCATTATTATGCTGCAAGAGCTAGAAAAGCCAAAAGAACTCATTCAAAGACACGTCCTTATTAGATCATCAGTTGGTTGAGATATTAAAAAAAATCTAATATCTTCTATTAAAAACCTTGTATTTAGTACAATTAACAACAAGCTTTAACAAGCTGTCCTTACAGACATGTATTTCAGTCAGTCAGTCATTTTCTATACCTGCTTATTCCTCATTAGGGTCGTAGGGGTCTGCTGGAGCCTATCCCAGCACATTATGGCAGGGAGAGAGGCAGGGATACACCCCAGATGGTCTCCAGCCAATTGTGGGGCACACACACCTTTCACTCACACACTCACACCTATGGGCAATTTAGAGTTGCCAATTAACCTCAGCATGTTTTTGGACTGTGGGAGGAAGCCAGAGTACCCGGTGAAAACCCACACAGACACAGGGAGAACATGCAAACTCCACACAGAAAGGTCCCAGACCCAGGACCAAGGAGGTCTTGAACCTGTGACCTTCTTGCTGTGAGGCAACAGCGCTAACCCCTGCGCCACCGTGTCACCCCACATGTATTTCAAGTTTTTAAAAAAATTCTGAGATAAAAAGTCCATTAATATGAGATACAAAGACATCATTTAAATAAAAAAGTGTTAAAATCATATTAAAAAAACAAGACTACATTGAGACAAGACTAATTACCAAGCAAAGTACAAACATTTTTAGTACAAACATATAATTAAAAAAAAAAAAAACTTTAAAAGAATTTCTGACTGAATAATTTCTGACCAAAATAAATGTGTGTACAGATATGTACACAAAAGAATTATTATGAAACAGTAAAACACATACTGTAATGGTTTGCTATCAGAGAATTGATTTAAAAGGAAAGAAAAACAGGAAAAGTGTCTGAAGTGTGAAAATGAAAGATGAGTGTGTGAGTACTCTTTGTTTGCCTCTCACCACTCATACTGAGAGAAAAACCTGCCACATATTGCTCCATGGGGCTTGAAACCAGTGCTTTTTTTATGCCCGTCGCCATAATGTTACACAAGTGGCTGTAACAATGCAGTAAATGGTGGTCATTAGCTGCATCAGGGGCCAATTAGAATGTGTTATGCTTGGGGGGGGGTATAGTGGGTTAAGAGAGGAGGACACTGAAAAAGAAAAGCTGCTACAACCTGCAAGATAATTCATACCACTTCATGCACCAAAGTGCCCTGATGTAGATACAGTATAATGTGTTGTTGAAGCTCTTCAATACCGCCAACCAAAGCCTGATTCTGAATTTTAAAATAAGGAAATGTAATAAAAAGAATCTCCAAATGTAGCTAACATTGTTTTATTACACTTTATGTACACTTTTGTACATATTAATATGAAGTTGCATTATGAACAAAGGCGTCAAGTGCAAATACTTGGTTACCTTACTTAAGTAGAAATGTTGGGTATCTGTATTTTATATTTATATAGGGTATTTATAATGTATCTTTATTTTACTGGAGTAATTGTTTTTCAGCTGATGATTATTTTCCATTAACATTTCCATTTTACATTAAAAAATCCTTGTTACTGCTATTTCATTCCAGTTTGTTTTCATGACAACTGTTGTGATTTTTCTGCTGTTGTGATTTTTCTGAAAGTGCAATATTTGACCAGTTCTTTGATCTAAATTATAACCAATTCTGCCCTTTTCCCTGTTGAAAATACCTTTAAATCAACAATAAAATACAAAAAACATTTTTTTGTCTTGCCAAAAAGTGATAACAGCTCATATATTGGGAGTCAAAGGTTATTTTGCCTAAAAATCACTCATTCTCATTCTTCTGTACTTAAAAGACTTTTAGCTCACTCATTCACTCCTTCATTATTACCTGCAAATTCCTTTTTCAAAGGGACAATACAGCACTAAACTGCAATATCTCTGCCAAAAAGTGATTACAGCCACAGATTTTTTTATGACTTTTACTTTTTTACATTAAGTAGTTTTGAAAGCACTACTTTTACACTTTTACTTGAGTAAAAAAGCTTGAGTTGATACTTTTACAGAAGTATTTTTAAAACCTAGCTGAGGAATGAATGTGAATACTTTTGACTCTGATTATGAGCTCTCTTGCTTTGACTTTTTTTAACCTTTTTTTTCTTGCAAGTCCCTCATCTCTGTAAAGATGGAAAACTTAATCATTAGCATGTGATACACGTTAAAACTTTTCGACAGCTACTGACATTTAACCTGGATTTACCTTAAAACATTTATAAACAGCCCTGCGAATCAGTAATTAACCCCAATATAGCCTTCTGCGATTTTCATATTGCAAAATGTGTCAAAATACAATTTTAAATATAATATTGTCCTGTTGCAGAGATTTCCTGCTCTACAAGCCATATTCTACAACTTTTAGAAAACATCTCTGGTACAGAAGAGTTAGTGTCAGAAGTGATGAAATACCATTTTATAGTGGAGATTTCCACTCTGGTAATGGCTAACAAACAGTATTTTTTGCTCTGTTTGTCTGTTACATGTTTTTGTTTTTTTAGCCTTTGGAAAAAAAATCTACCCTTCATATAAACTATGAAAAATAGTGAACATGTTCTACCAGGCAGTGCACATAGGATTGCAGGGTATCGAGCAGAGATGTCATCAGCGCGGCGGTGAATCAGTGAATCAGTGAATCCTCCTTTTCAGAGAATTATCACCCACAGAAGGACGGGGTGTGCATGAATGAGTATCAGAGACCATTCGCTGTCGGGGGATTTCATTTGTTACGATTTTTTTTTTCGCCTACACTTTGTGGAAGAACCGGGCAGAAAAGAAAACAGGCTGCTCAGAGGAGCAGAATAACAGGGCGCATCAAAACCGACACTTATCTTCGCTTCGGCTGGACGCTGTCTGAGCGGACATGCAGCACACAGGTTCATGTGGTCATGTTGTATGACTCAGGCCTGTTAATGAAAGCTGAAGCCCAGCGATCCCAGCAGGGCACTGACAGTAATCAGCAGCTAATGAAAGCTCTATGAAAAAGGGGAATTTCTGGCTTACAAGGTCCAGAAACATTAAGCCGGGTTGGATCTGGTCTGCAATTAAGATGGGGGTATGTGGGAGGACAACAGGAAATTGTCTGTTGTCGTGTTCAAGAATTTTTTTGAAGTGGGTTCAGGGAGGCTAATTGAATCTGTTGCCGATTTCCAACGTGTTTTCTCCTCAAGCAGTTTTTAGATGAGGAATAGAGCAGAACATCATGTTTCAAGTGTAGCCAAAGCCAGAGAGGGACCTGTTAAAAAAAAATTAAATTTTTTTAATTTCAGTTTGTTAGTCCATGGTTGTCACACTCTATTGTCTTAGCACTGACACCGTGGGTCGCTCCCACTCCACTCCACGCCACTATCAACTAAGCACTGAATGTCCAGTAAGTATAAGCTAGTGATTTGCTACATACTCCTTGTATGTGGTGGGTAGTGGTCAGTCAGTACAGTTTCTTCCCAGCAATGTTTTCAGCCTGTTTCTTAGCAAAAGTAGAAACACATCTGTCATCCAATTTTTTTTTTTAATTTTCTTGGCTTTTCCAGCTGCTTGCACCAAATGAAATACATTTTCTTGGCTACGGATACTTGACGCATGGTGGTATTGGACAGCGCTGGCATTTTATTTCAGTGTGTGTTCTATTCTCTATTCTGCCACAATTAAAGTCAAGACAACTCTTATATTTTGTGTACATATCTTAATTGGCTCTTCAGTGAGGATAAATGGAGAAAATGAAAAGGCAGTAAGGGAAATATAAGCATAAAGACATTCTGGGGGAAGGTGAAGGTAGTAATTGCCATTTGAAGTGAGCGTAATTGTCAGTTTATCTATATTTCGTAATGTTAAAATGACTCATTAGGGAGTGGAGCAGGTGGACCCAAGAGGCCTTGGTTGACCTCTTCTATATTAGGACTGACAGCAGGTAAACAGAACTAAACTGTTCAATACAAAGGAACCAACAGGAATGAACAGGAAACAAAAGACTGGGGGAAAACACTGGAAAAGTGTCAGGGCCAATGAGGTAAATGCAGTGGTGGAAAGTAGCTAAATATAGTTCCTTGAGTACTATATTTAATTACAGCTTTGTGGTATTTGTACTTTACTTGAGTGTAGTTTACTTTCCATTTGATGCTATTTTATACTTCCACTCCAATAGAGCTCCATGCCGTTGAAATTGAAACAAGATCATGTGAACTTACAGTCTGAGGAGCTGAACATTTTACTGCCATAACAGTGACCGGTCCGCTACAACAGTGGTTCTCAAATGGGGGTAGAGGGGAGAGGCCCAGCCCAACTACAATGGTTCCTTTGAAGAATTTGAAGCTAGAGAAACTGTGGTCATGAGGGCATTACTAGCGTAACATTAGGAAGACAAACTACATTCCTAACAAACGATATTCTATTATTTTTTCATGCCTTGCACAAATTTCGTCATTTTAAATAGTTCATGTATTCCTTTGAAAATTGAAGGTTGACTTCAGTGGTAAGTGCTCATTGTGCAACTGCCCCCCCCCACCGCAATTCTGCACTTCTAACTCTGAACCTGTTCACAGAATCAGTCCAAATCATACTGGATCACTCAGAGAAACAGATAAATGGTTATGCATTTTCATCTTGGAAATAAATAGTTGGAAATAAATGGCTTCTAATAAAGAAAAAAATCAAACCTACCATGTTCTTGAGAAGACCTCTTCAACTTCAGCAATTTGTGTGTGCTGCCAGTTGATTGGAAGCAAGATGTCAATTCTATTTATTCCCCCCCAAGTTCTCAAAAGCCTGGCGTACTGTGAACATCTCACCAGATGCTCCCGCAAAGTGTTTTTCCCCCCAAAGAACGAGAGCAATGTTGGGACAACTCAACGCGCCCTGGAGGGTTGTATATTGAAGTGCTACCAACAATTATCGTGAAGTAGAGTCATTTTTCTGTGTGTGTGTGTGTGTGTGTGTGTGTGTGTGATTTGTAATTTATTTATTTTCTTTGGTTAAAAAAAACAAAAAAAACAACGCAAGAGCGATAAAAGTGGCGTGAAAAGAAACGTATCATCCCCTCCTTTGTGCTCTCCTGCCATTCGAGATAATACCTGTTTACTCTAGAAAACGGTTCACAGAAACTGTGTCACTACTCCTTCAGATGGTTTGCGGCTAAATTACATGCAGATCCTCTGAAAGCGGAGACCGCTACTTTTCTGTCTGTTTTCTCTCCAGTCATTTCTTCCCCTCCCTCTCCTCACCCACATTGTGCCTTTGTTTTTGGTGGGATGCCCAAACCATAACTAAGTTATCGCCTCTTGTCGTTTGCCAGACTTTGGCCCATGGGCACTATAATTGTAATTGTGGGTAATTGCCAACCTTTTCACAATTGCACTTTTTTTTTTGTTGCGATGTCTGCGGGCGTTCGGTCCAACACAAGAGCTGCTGGTGCAGAATTATTTTGTCTCACTGGCCATTTAAAAGCAACATCATGACAATGAACTCAAAGTGTCATAGCAACCGCCAGATTACGATGAGAAAACAAATCATGCTTGGTTACGGCGGCCGGAACCGTTCTTGAAATGTGTTTAACTGTTTACGAGTTTGCACGACTCAAAGCGTGTCTGGCCCTCTCTGCTGTTTTTAATTAGCTATTTCTGCTTCGGCTAATTACTCTCTCTGAGGGAGTCTAGTCAAACTAGAGCAACAAATGAAAGCAGCAGACAGCTCTGTATCATCAACTGCACTGTAGTCTCAGGCTGTCCGTTACACACACACACACACACTCTCTCTCTCTCAGTGCCTCTAAATCTTATTGAGCCATGTAACCACGTAACGACAACATTATGGTAACTGCAATTTGTTTTTAGTGGTGACTTTTATTTTTGAACAAATATGGCCTTTTTTTTTTTTTTAAATAAAAGCTTGCAATTACATTTTGGAAACCGGTGGAAAATCATTGCGGGCTGGCATATATTTTACTGTGATTTATTTCCTCATGCTGGCAGGTTCTTTATCATATTAAAAAAAAAATATGTGGAGAATGAAAGTAATGAGGTTGGTTTTGCTATCCAATTTGCAACCTCTGGCTATTCAAATTGGATGGTCTCCAGTGAAAATGCACATTTGGATCACAGTGGCCCCTAGTGGAGATGAGGGCTACCTCGGCCATTGCAGAGATTGTGGCGCTGGTTTCTTTTTTTTTTTGTTTCAGATCCATTGAAGACAGACAAGTGAATAATGAGATTCTGTTATGGGATCAAAGTATGATTCTCCCCTTGAATCCCTGACGTGTCAGTGCTGCAGACTCACACACACACACATTCCTCCTGATCGCCTATGAACAATATTTGCTCCATTTCAATGGGAGCTTCAAGACCGTGCATAAACTTGTTGAAAAGGGGTCATATGTCATTACTGAGGTCTGTATTACATTCATTAACTTTAATTAACATGTTTGAATATCGCCCTGACTGCAAATAAGTCTAATATGGTACTAATGTTACCTGATCTGTAGTTTTAGATATCATCATTGCAGACCTTAACCTCATGAAACCCATGAGTTTGATTTTTGCTGAGGAAGCAAAGGGAGGCTGCTCTCACTGAGCAGCTCTGAGGCTCCTACTTTATTATTCAGCTGGCAGATTCAAAATCCCAAACCGTGAACAATGGACTCCCTCCAATGAGCCGATGTCTCTTTTGTTCTCTCTGCAAATAATTATGTTAAGAGGCGACTAAAAGCCTTGTCCCCTCTTTTTAGGAGTGACGTTATATGGTGTAGTGTCAGTGTGGAGTGCTTTCATTCATTAGTGTGAAGAATATTATTCTGTGTGTATGCCGGGGGGTGGGGGGTAAGGCCACAAGATAAGGCCACTTAACAGAAAGTGGCCTTATCCACATCCACATCAGGTAAAGAGAACCTGCGGCAGGGAAACTTTGCTAAAATACTATTTTGAATTCACTGAAGTGTAATAAACAAGGGATGATTCTAGGATCATAGGTTTAAGGGGTTCTGAGCGTCTAGAGACCAGACCATACTGGCCAGGCAAAATACATTTCACTGTTTTGTACATTTTAACATTGGCATTCCAAAATCTATCTATCTATCTATCTATCTATCTATCTATCTATCTATCTATCTATCTATCTATCTATCTATCTATCTATCTATCTATCTATCTCTCTCTCTCTCTCTCTCTATATATATATATATATATATATATATATATATATATATATATATATATATATATATAGTCCTCTATACTGAGGAAAAAAATACCATAAATGGACCTTGGACTTATTTTTGGACTTTTATTTTGAAATCCAATGCACACAATGTAGAACACATTAATAGTAATTGACTTTATCAGTGTTTCTGTCTTTTTCCATTCTTCTCTGTATTATACAATACATAGAAATACACAAAATAAAAAAAATAATAATAATACCTCAAAATAAGAAAAGTTCTTGAAATCTACAGGCTGCTGTAGTTCTATTGGCAAAATATTACATTTCAAACCAAGTACATATGTTTTTGGCACTTCTAGCTTGCGGCACAAAAAAACAGACAAATGAACACACATGAGGCACAAAACCAATAATTGACAGTACATTCACGGGCAGGATACAGGAAAAAATAAAATCTTCAGGATGCATGATGTGAGGGTCTATGGGGACATTATGTTGCTGTTGTCCTAAAAACCCATTGAGGGTATCTGTGAAATGTGAATTCATTTTGGGCTATATAAAATTGACTTGACTTGTTTAAAAAGGGAATGCAGTAATGAATAAATAAATCAATAAATAAAATCTCTCAAATTTTAGGGGTGCTGTGATTTAATTTAGGGGGTGCTATCGCTATGGAATTAAAAGTCAGTATTGTTGGCATACATCCTTGTCATTTATTTATCCATGGAGAAAATTCTCTCCAGGTGTAGGCCAAAGAACTTAATTGTTTGATCAAGTAGAAAACATAAAAGGCAGGATGTTATGTAGCTGAAATCATGGCTTGTACTACAGGGTTCACACCAAACACTGAGGGATGTTACTTAACCAGAAAGAAGGGGTGAGGGAGCGGAATGTGAAAAACGCAGCAGTGATAGGTGGGAACCACAGTGTGAATGAGATGGCAATGGTTGATTTTGTTTCTTCACAATCAAGAATCTTCAGAAAGTCTTGATTAGCCCTAGAATTACCCAAGGAGCTTTTAGCCTGATAAGGTGACATATTCACGTTGGGTTTTTTTGTTTTGAAGTGACTCTGTATAAGTGGCTGTAAAACAGTGTCGTCTTGTTTCTTCCACAAAGAACAGCAGCTGCAGTCAGCTTGAATTCATGTCACTTACAAAGGGAATCCTGTGGTGATGTTTACACAGCAGGTATCAAGATAAAGAAAATGTACCAAAACACTAAGAAATTCCCTCTCCTGCAGTGTCATCCACTCATCCACTGCCCAAAGTTTTGAGAAAATAAGACTCCAATTCACTGTTTCTGGTAAAGCATTGCTACAGTCTAGTGACACTGACTGGAACATATCCTTACTCGTCTTCTACGACTACTAGTAGCAGTAGTACTACTACTGTCAAAAAGAACAAATAGCACGCTCCCAACACCCAACAAACAAACAAGCCAAGACTACCACTACAATAAAATAAATATAATTTTATATTCTATAAATATGAAATACTGTGTCAAAATAATTTGCAATTTTTTCCTTTTAACTGACCTCATCCTCTTTTCCTTGGCAAACAGCTGCTTAAAACGTGGAACAGACAGCCTGGTTGACAAAATCATTATTTTAGAGTTTAAATCACTTACCTTATTTGCATATTTTACGACTTGTTAACCAGCATTTATTACAACGCTACAGCACTGCATCATTCATCTTTTATTTATTTATAATAATATAACTTCATCTGACAAATACTTTATATAAATTTGATTAACTTATTTTTTCATTTCATTAATTTATAAACAAAAGACAAAGGCAGAAAGAAGAATAATATGATTTATCTCAAGAAATCCATTCACAAAGAACATAAATAAATAGGAAATTATAAGAAAAATAAAATAATATAGCTGCTGGCCAACATGGACAGTCACATTTCTATTTTAGTTCAGTTAATGCCATTTAAACAACAATAAAAAATGTTTATACCTTTCATGACAACGGGTCTGACAAACATAACTAACGTGGTTCCTTATATTTCATCACTATGGCTTTAATCATCCTTTTAAATGTAATGTTTAATTTGAATTCTTTGGTTTCTTCATTCAGAATGTTCCGTAAACTGAGTCCTTTCACAGAAACACATTCCCTTTTTTTTTTTTTTTTTATTTATTGTCTGATCACCATGAATATCTTTACAAACATGCCTATCCATCTAATAGATGTGGATCTATTTCATTAAAATCGAAAATTCAGCTCCATGCTGGAGAGGGATTGGATCAACAACTGTCTTTATGTATTGTCCTTTTAATGGTATTTTAACACTGAAAAAAGGGCTTGATCAGGTCAAAGGCTCGAATGAAAGAGGAATAACAATACATTTAAAATGTAAGAACTTGAAACTACAAATACAGACACAGAAAGCTTTATTTATCCCTGAAGGGTAATTCAGTTACTACAGTCCACCGAGCACATCTCTGCAGTCATCAGTGACAAAGATAACACAATAAGTGGCACATGGGAAGTTGAGCAGAAAGAAATATTCGCTAAAAATACTTGAAATAAAAACTGCATTTTTATTTGTGTTATTATTCTTGTAATTATACAAGAATAAAATTCATGAGAATTTAAATAGTTGAAAGTAAAACATTCAGCTGAAAAGAAACTGCTCCAGTTGTGCTGCAGTGGTGTAGGGGTAGAGCACTTGACACATAGAGCTTTGCTCTTAAGCAGCTGACCCCAGTTTGAGTCCCGGCCGGAGTGATCCCTTGATGCAAGTCTCCCCCCCTCTCTCTCTCTCTCTCTCTCATTACTTCCTGTCTGGCTATTATATAATAAAGGTGTCTATGCCAGAAAAATTAAATAACAAGAATAATTACTCCAGTAAAGAATAGATAATCAAAATTCCTACTTAGGGCAAAACAACAGGATTTGTACTGTCACGACTACTTCTGAGCAACAGTCATTGTTGTTTGGTAACAGATAAGTGGGTCCACTCAGTGCAGGAAATCTGAGCCCACCAGTAGCAAAGCACCAAAAACAGAGCCCAGCAGACAAAGGCTTTTAGCACACTGCAGTAGTAGACACTCACATTAAACTACTTGAAAATCACAATGGCTTTGGGAGCAATGGCTGTGGTGAGCTAAAACCCCACTTTACAACAAAAGGCAGATTTTACAGAACGTGTGAAGGGAGAATGATAAATCCAGGTGTCTTTGTGTTTAACATGGGGGGGAGTGGGAACAGCGGCCCGGACTATTGATCGGTGAATGTTTTTTCATCCTGATCCGCTTTTCCCATATGCTTACTTGGAATGGCGTTTTAGTATCAGAATTTTACAGGCAATTTTGCCCAAGCAATATAATATATCGGAAAACCTCAACAATCTACACAAAACATATTCACACAATGTATGGCAAGAAAAAAAAGACATCAATCTTCCATAAAAAAAGACTATTAAATCCAAGCCTCTATACGTCGTCTTCTTTCTCCAGATATATACACATAAGCTCTGTATGGTTCCCAGGTGGCTATATCTGGTAATAATTCTTGGAGACTTAGTAATACGCCTGTCAACAGATGGAGATATGCTTCCCTAAATCATTTAGTGTAACGTCAATGCAGGGAACATCCTTGTTCATTAAAGGTGTTATGGTAAGTAACCTTGCTAAACACGAATTAGCGGCTGTGAATAGGCCCCTTTCACTGAGCCACAGCGGGCGTTTTTTTGCGTCTGACACCGGGAGGCTGGGTTTTGCCAAACGGTCACAGGTGCAGGATGTGAAGCGTTTTGGCTCGTCTCAAAGACGGCTTTGATTTCACTTCCCGAGGCAGGTGCTGGGAGGTTTCCTGTTTCTCTTGGCCAGTGGAGGGATGTTTCTTGTCTTCTTTTTCCGCCGGCTAGTTGGCTCGTGTGTCGCTTTTGGCTTGAGGATCCCCCCCCTACTCATCTGCAGAACGGGTGAAAGGGAGAGATATGAAAGGGTGACGGGAGAGGAACGGAGAGGAGGAAATGGAAGGAGAAGGTGAACCCCAACCCCACCTCCCCCCCGACTGTAAAGCGTGCACTTCCATTCTGCTTGCCTGAGCGTGCTCCCCAGACACAACTTGTGAATGTCACGCAATTAAGCAGGCTGTGATATAAGTAAATTAATGACACACAGCTGGCTCTGAGAGAGGGGAAAAAACGGGTGAAGAAAATAAATGGAAGGTGAACGCTCTATAAGAGGAAAACGAAGAACCGTGTGATGTGGTGATGAAATATCCAACTGGCAGAGCTGCCGAAATAGACGTCAAAGTAAAGAAGACAAAAGTGGACAGGCACGGTGTGAATACATAAAATGTGAATGAAGAATTTATTGTCGTTTTGGACAGATAGCTAGGGGGAAACTCGGTTATAAGCAGTTGTCTGGGAGAGAATAAAAAACAGGCATCCATGAAAAGGGAGAGAAAATTGAGAGAAAGGAAGCAGATGCAGAAGAGAGAGAGAGAGAGAAAAAAGGGAGATGTTGTTAGAGCTTCTCTGAATAACTACACTGAACCGTATTCTTTATCACGATGCGTGGGTGAGGTGCCAGAGGATTAGAGCGAGTGTGCAACTGAGAGATAGATGAAAAGCGAGAGAACGAGCTTCTAATGAAGCCAGCAGCAGAGAGGAGATTGACGGAAGGGTTTGTGTGTGATTCACCTCTTTATCAACACGCAGTCACGCCACATTAGACCCGCAACAGCAGGTATATTTTTAACTTCAAGATGCTGATCTGTTGATGTGCTTAAAGGGGCCCCATTTCCCCAGTTTAATATTTTAAATTTCATGGTTATTTATTTATAAAAAATGTGCATGTTTTTATGGTCTAAAAGCATCTCGCTAGACGTGTGGCATCCATCTGCCTTCTCGTAAACTAAATCTGAAAAAAAAAAAGTTTCTACCCCTCCCCTCTCTAAAAAAAACACCCACTCTGTTGTGATTGGCCAAGCTCTATCGCAAATGTCCCACCCCTCAGAGAGGGAGAGAAAAGTTTGCACTCCGGAAGAAGGGGGCAGCTACATGTTTCCACTCCTGTTGTGACATCACAACCGGAGCCGTTTCTAAACAGATTGTGTTCAGCCAAACTTCAGTGGGTGGTCTTATTTCACAGTTTTAGCAGGAACACCAGAGACCTAAATATCTACTTTTTTCATAATATGGCTCCTTTAATAGCTAGTAATAACTCATAAGTGGTATTATAAAACAATACTATCATAGCAAATAAGAAATGCTGAATAAGTGCCTGTTAGCAAAACAACGTCTGTATGTGTCCACTTTAAAGCTATTTAACTTTTTATTTACCTTCCTGTTTTAAAATATATTTTAATTGAATTTGAATTGCTTTGCTTGCTAAAACAACTCCATATTATTCATACTATTTCTTCTGCCTCTTTACAATCACGTATTCTTTGTAAAAGCCTGCTTACTTTCAAATATGGTGCACGAAACTCTGTTCAGATGACAAGTTTATTACTTTTTTTCAACCTACCACAAATTAACAGCTTTAACCCATCACCCATTCCTCCTTTATGTGTAAATCCTATGTTTGTTTGTTTTTTCCCCAGAAAACAGATGTTCTGTTGTTGGCTTGCATGTACACATGCCAACAGAAGCATTTTCGCACAATTGTTGCTACTGTAAATCTCCTCGACTGACTGATTACCTCTCTCTGTCTTCTCTCCCATCTAACAGCCATGAAGTCAGACCGTAAGCGTTTGAAGGCAGAAAAAGCAGACCTGGTGAACCAGATGCAGCAGCTTTATGCCACACTGGAGAGCCGGGAGGAGCAACTCCGAGACTTCATACGCAACTATGAGCAGCACAGAAAAGTATGGCCGGCGGTATACCGCGCACACACCACAACATCCATAGGGGACCTCTTCTTTTGTAACGCAATTGGTTTGATGTGGAAAAAAAGGCCTGTTACACAAATCTCTAATTGTTGTTTTGTTGCGAATTGTTTTGTAAATCAGTGGGTACTCGTTGTTCCTCAGAATTATACAAAAAGAAAATCACATCTGAAACACCTCCTGTGTAGACAAGCCTCCGCTCTTTAGAACATAACATGTGCATGCTGTGGAATAATTTGTTAATGTGCAGTGTACTGTTCATGTACTGATCTACTCAAGTGTTGCATTCTTTAAAGGGGCCCTATATTGCTATTTTCCCAGTTTAATATTTTAATTTGTGTGGTCTATTTATAATAAATAGTTGCTTTTATGAGCCAGAAACACCTGTAACCTGTAGAAACACCTCATACTGTCACATACTGGCCCCACCCTGCCAAACCGAAACACTCAATCTGTTGTGACTGGCATAGTGCTGTCAGACATGTCCCGCCCATCAGAGACCTGGGTTCAGTCAGACAGAGAGAAATCAAACACAAACACTCCAGAAGGAAGAGACAGCTACATGGATCCAGGGTTACTATTAACTCCCAACCCTGTTGTGACATCACAACAGGAGCTATTTCTATATGGCTTGTGTTCAGCAACACTGCAGAGGATGCAACATAATGAGCATCTGGTCTTATCATCTTATATATGGGGACTAGGGCTGCTCAATTACAGAAAAACTCATTACCAAGATTATTTTAGTCAATATTGAAATTACAATTATTCAAATGATTATTTTTTAGTTACACAACACATTTATTCAGCATTAATGACTTTGTGCTTTTGTTTGAAATGGTTAAACAATTTAGTTTTGTTACCACATGGTTACTGCCTTCTCTTGCACGTTATGTTGCTTCAACTCATCGGATTCTTGGAACCCAAAGTGTTCCCATATAAGAGAACTTTTCCGACCCTTTTTCTCGACCAAACACTCTCTCTGCCATTTCACTCAGGCTCACCCTCTCTCTTTCAGAAATTGTGTAAAAAACAAGTCAAAAATCGTTTAAACTCGATTATATGAGTTTGGAGATCGTTTGATCAAATTGTAATCACTTTAGAATACAATTAATCACACAGCACAGATATAGGATTCCTTGAGTGTATTTTTCAAAGGTATGCCTGATTTGTGAGCCAATCCATCAGGATCTCTGTGTCCACCAGGAGAGCGAGGATGCGGTGAAGGCGCTGGCCAAAGAGAAGGACCTGCTGGAGAGAGAGAAGTGGGACCTGCGGCGGCAGACCAAGGAAGCCACCGAGCATACAGGGATGCTGCGCTCTCAGCTCGACCTCAAGGAAAACCGCATCAAGGAGCTGGAAGCTGAGCTGGCCATGGTGAGACAGCTGCACAGATGGGGGGGTGGGACTAGAATTCTATCTCTTTCTTTGGCATATATGAGTTTGATATTCTACATGTTTAGAATGTATCTTTGGGAATAATAAAAATTATGAATGATCAGCAATAAAAAGGAAGAAGTAAGAAGAAACTCAATGAATAATGAAATGAAGGAAAAGTACAGTTGATGCTCAGTCACATATCCGTCTAAAGCAGGGTTGATAAACATGTGGCTTGGGGGCCAGAACTGGCCCACCAAACGGTCTGATCCAGCCCACTGGATGACTGAAAAAAAATGGACCAGTTCCTATTTATTTGCAGAATATGAAGTCAGTGAGAGTCTTTCAGGGCTAAAGGGATAACAAATATGTACACATTTGATTTGTAAATGGTTTTATAAGGCAGGAGAAAACTTCACCTGCTTCTTTTTTTCATCATGTCATCATTCCCGTTTTGTATATTGAAGGTTAATTAAAATGTCTATGACGTATTTCTTTACATGAAAAGGAGGTGAGAAATGTGTCGGTGTTGTTATTTAATTAACTGTTAATTTGAATTTTTACCGGTCTTTGCAAACTGTGGCCCATGAACTAAATCGAGTTTGACACCCCCGATCTAAAGTATTGAAACTACAACGACAAGAACAAGGAACCGAATAAGAAAGCAAAAAAAAGTTTGATCGCAGATTCATGTGTGTACAGGGTATACTTGTGTACAATTAAACACAAATGCCTTTGAATGAACAGTATAGACATCCCTCATGTCTCCAACCCCCCCAGATGAGTAACTGTGTCAATCAGAGAATGGAGTACCGAGTGTTTGAGCGACTTGGGGACAGGGACCACTCTCCCAGGTTCATGGCGGTAAGATGGGGCCCCCAGCTTTGATCTCTCTTGACCCTCGTGTTCCTTGGAAAACTCTCCTACTTGTGACCCAATTGTCAAAATCCCTTTTGTCAGCTGCACGTTCTTTTTGTTTTTTTTGACTAACCCCAGTGATCTTAACAACAGTGATCCCAAGGATTCCCACTGTGTGTGATCGATCTGAATGTGGGTCTCATAATTGAGCGGGGGGTGTCAATATTGCGACCGCTAACGATTACTCCAAAGGGGTTTGTGATTGTGTTCTGTTTTGCATGTCAAAGGCTTTGATTGATAATCGTTTGGACGCTGACAGGTAAGGATGATTGCAATGAAGCTGATTGTGGCGGGTGTTGATTTTACAGCCTGCCGTTGCTTGGCATGCAGAGTTGCACAATAACAAGATTTCAAGATTTACTTAAAGGGGCCGTATTATGCAAAAAGCACTTTTTCAGTGCTTGTGTGTAAATATGTAGTTGTGTTTCTGCTAACGCACAAAATGTGAAATGAGATCATCACTTATTCTGTTGTAGTCTAGCCTCCTCTGTTGTGTTGCTGAAACCTAGCTGAACGTAAGCCATTTAGAAATGGCTCCTATTGTGATGTGGAAAGAGTGGAAGTTAATAGTAACCCCCTTTAGATACATGTCTGGACTTCTGTTTCTCTGATCAACCTCAGCTCTCTTTCCAGCAGAGCTAGGCCAATACAGAGTGGGTGTTTCAGTAGAGAGGGGAGGGGCAGAAACAGTTTTTTTTTTTTTTTTTTTCAGAGTAAGTGTGTGAGAAGGCAGACTACATTGGACCATAATATTAAACAGAGTAAATGGCAAACTAGGAGCCCTTTAACCTTTTAAATGCTGAAGTGTCAAGGCTGAGGAAAAAACCTATTGTACACAGGCAAAAAAAACAACCAAAAAAACAAAAAATATTTTTGACAGACACAAACCACACGTAAACATGTCTCCCAAGGCACCAGTAGCTCATCATTGTTCCCACTGAAAGCGGCAAATTGTGCTTTGTGATGAGGCCCCATGGAGCACATGTATTCATTAAACCTATAAAAAAAGATTAATTATGCCCTGTTTTCCCCAACCTCCACCACCAATGGTGCCTCCTCCAGATTATTTGGTCTGTTTTCTCATATTCTCTGGCAGGAGATTTTCACACAACAAAAGACAAACATGAGTGCAGCTGTATTTTTCATGAAGAGCTCAGGGAGGAACTCAAAGGGGAATTTATACGTAACTCTGCTTGTACATTTGTGAACAAACGCAATATGTGTGTCAATCTATCGAAACAATGGGGAAAAAACTGCAAAAGCAATACAAAGGCGACATAGAAAATGTGGCATTCTTCTGCAGGATTGTTTGTGGTGCTTTTGGTTTTCAATACCATTTCTGGGTTTTAATCCCAGCATCCCCAAAAATTGTGAATTTTTTAGGGAATTTTTGGAAATATTTTAACAGAAATACAGTGTTTGGGTTATATAATACAAAGAAGAAGGAAAATGGCAAAGACAAACTTGGATTTTCTGTTCAAGACCAAAAAATAAGTCCAAGGTCCATTTTTGGTCCTCACTATAGGGGGCTGGTTTACTCAAAATGAGTTGTCTTGCCTCCAGAAATGGGTTAGGATATGTGTCTTTTATGATTCCATTCCGTTCCTCTTTTGCTGTTGCTTGACATTTACGTAACCTTTATCAGATTTGATGGTTTACAGACATTTACAAATGGATGAAATAAATTGTGGTAGAATGTACAAAACAGTGAAATGTATAATGCCTAGCTGGTTTGGTAGAATCCTCCCTGTGTTTGACTGTTTCCACCTATCTATCCACCTATCTACCTTCTTAAGGCCAAGCAGTCACTAGCCACCCTGACCAAGGACGTGCCCAAGCGTCACTCTCTGGCCATGCCCACGGAAACTGTCGTCAACGGCAACAATCAGGAGTGGGTAATGCAGGCTGACCTCCCCCTGACTGCTGCCATCAGACAGAGTCAGCAGACGCTCTATGTCCACACGGGTCATCCCACTGACAGACAAGGTAGGCCAAACACGGGCACACCTACCTACCGTGACACCTTCATCCTGTACATGAACTGACTCGCACAGGGCGGTTTTGCCATCATTAACCCTTTGCATGCTCATGTTATACTGCTTCACATACATTCACTCCTCCCATCTGCTTAGTATGGCCATACTGTTGGCCACCAATGATGCTCGAGTCACATTTCATGCGCTTTATTTATGTAGCAGTTACAGTTTGAGCATATTTTGGGCTTTACAGCTATCGTTTGTCTTTGTTTCACACACATATTTCCCTTTGAATTGGAGGATGTTGGGAGCTTGAATTTCTAAGTTGTAATATTTAAGTAATGTAGACTATAACTTTCTAAAGACAATTTTTCAGCTATGTTTTTTAGTTTTTTTTTCATCTGACTGTCACTCGGTCAGTACTTTTACATGCACAGTTAAGTCAGGCAGTCCTGCTACTTGAACTACTGTCCTTGTCCCAGTCCACATGTGTGGGCTATAAATATTTTTGATGAACTCAAGTTGCCTCCACTACATTAGGTGGCGATATACGCTCTTAAGTTGGAACCATTACCGGTTGATCTGTTATCGACAACAAAAGTCAAACGAAAACTAGCATGTTAGCCACTCAGAGGTAAGCTAACAAGATGGACAAACTTGCAAATATGTGATACACATATTTTCTGTACACTCTACTTATCGAGTTTCTTTTGGTTTGAATAAGATTACATTTTACAAGCTGTTCAGCCTCCAATAAATTGATTTATTGACAAAGTCATGTCTCCTCCGCTACGATAGGTCGTGATATACACTGTTTAGCTTGACCTATTACAGGTTGACCTTTTTTTTGAGGTCGAAAGACCAGTAAACTAGCAAGTTAGCAACCCAGAGGTAAACTGACAAGATGGACAATACTGCAAATATTTACACCACATACTTTCTGTATACTCAACTTATCAAGTTTCTTCTACTTTCTTTCTACTACGATAGGTGGCAATATACATTGTTTAGCTTGCGCTGTTACCAGTTGACTTTTTTTTTAAATGGTAAACTAGCATCATGGGCAATGCTGCAAATATGTGCAACACATAGTTGTATGCTTCAGTTAGTTTACGTTTTATATTCTGTTTAGTCTGAGCTATCTGGGTGTGTTTTTGTGAAGTTTGATTTCAGTCAAGCTAACATTTTGTACTTTAAAAGTCTAGTTTTAGACAGACTAACACAAGTTGACTTTCTTAGGCTTCATATAAACGTACTGAGTGTCTTTGAGTCCCTGTTCTTACCTCTCTACCCTACTGAAAGAAAGTTTTACACAAATGAGCCTTGCTGCATCTGGAGTAGATGTCCATCTCAACCCTTGTTTTTAAAGGGCAGCGACGAGGTCAAATCAGTTGCTTGACTACTGAGCAAGCAATATGTGGGGAGTTGTTCCCAACAACTCCCCACATGTTGGGAGCAGAAAGCAGAAAAGATGGAAAATCAGGGAAAGTGTTTGAACAGTCACGATCCCCCCCTAAATCGCTATGCAATTGGTTCTACAAGTCTCACTGGTACACACACACACAAAAACACACACACACTCGCTCAACCTCTGTGAAGCTGTTTTTCACTGTTGCTTAGCAACTGTAGATGATTGCAAATAATTTCTGGCTTTTGGTTCAGGTATTTTTTTTTTTTTAAATATATTTTTGTTTAAAGCTTGTTGCGGAATTGCTGAGAAGAACCTGACTACTTTTGGTACCCAAACACACCCAGGGAAAAAAAACAAAAAAAACACAAGCCTCTTCTTTGCCCCCCCTCTCGTCCCGTTTAGTGGCTGCCGTGCGGGTGAGCCCAGGCCACTCGCGTCAGCCCTCCATCATCTCTGACGCCTCAGCGGTGGAGGGGGACCGGTCGTCCACGCCCAGTGACATCAACTCGCCGCGCCATCGGACTCACTCCCTCTGCAATGTAAGAGCTGCCCACCACCGCACCCTCCCAAGTAATCACCTCCTTTTTGTTTGTGCCCGCTGACTGCCGTCCTGCTGCCTGGCCGCCATCCTTCTGGCTGAGCTCATTGTTTGCCCCCACAGTAGTGTGTTGTGTACTCACTCTGCAGCTGTGACTCGAATTCATGTGAAAAATCAGTTTTGGTTGTGGAATAGGTGCATGGCCAGCAGCATGTCAAGTGTCTCTTCTCCTCCTGTCGTGATCTTTTAATCTGTCCTGGACTTTATTGCACACTCTACACCACTATCACTGACTTCTCTGTTTTTGCCTGTCTCTTTTCCTTTTGTCATCTTCTCTCTCTCTCTCTATTTCTCTGCCCCCCCCCAGTCCCTCGAAGATCTGGAGGAGGCGAAGCGTAAGAAGAAGAAAGAGAAGATGGGGCTGGGCTCTCTGTCACGCGTCTTTGCCCGGGGAAAGCAGCGCAAGTCCCTCGACCCCGGTTTGTTTGATGGTACTGCAACACCTGATTATTACATAGAGGAGGATGCAGACTGGTAAAAGCACACAAAATGTCCGTGGCCAATCCAACCCGGAGAGGCCCCCCCCCTTCCCTTTTATGAGAAGACAAGCGTTGGGTTGAAGAGCATGTATGTGTGTGAGCGAAGGACGGGCCGTGTGTGTGTTTTTGATGTCAGCGTGTATAGATTAAAAAAAAAAAAAAACTAAAAAAAAAAAAATGTGCGTGCCTGTGCGGTCTCACGTGCATGCGCACTTGCGTGCGTGCGAGAGTGTGTGCATGCGTCAGAAGTCGGAAGCGCGTCCCCCGGCTTCGCTGAAAGTGTAAAACCTTAACGAGCAAATTGCACCTGTATGTATGTACAGTCCTGTAAATAGAGTGTGACACAGCGACCATGTGGATATGTTCTATTGTATCTGCCCTCCAAAAAAATGGCTGTGTTATTGGGTCTTTTAATTGTTCTTTACATTTTTGACTTTTTGTTCTCACTCAACTGGAAACTTGAAGGACTGCTGTACCTGTAAATAACAACAGTTAATGTGCACTTTGTGCGTGTATATGTCTCCTTGTCCTGAATGCCTTTTTATGATTATTTTTTGACATGTACCCCCCCCCCTCCTCTCACTACCTTTTTTAACTTGAACTCCTCCCTGTTTATTGTCCTGCTTGGTCCATCCTCCCCCTTCCTCACTGCCATGATGAGAACAGTTTCCTGTAGGCAACATGCAGACTCCCTAAAAATCCACCTCCAATTCGGTCATTCAGAGCAGCCCTCAACTCGCCAAGAAAACCTTGCAGAGGCACCATGAGATTGTTTCTCAGATCGCGATCAGATCAGAGATACTGCTAAACCCGGATTGAACTTTCTATGCAGACCAGTTCACGCAGCAACATGAAGCCAAACAGGAAATACAAGAAATGTGTTTTCTATCTGTTCAGATAGAATGTACATGACTAAGGTACATGTGTGTCATGCATGCACATAGTCCCAGTCCCAAAATGCATGGTGAACAAAAACCCTACCAAACAGAAATGTCTCCCCCCCCCAAAAAAAAACTCACTGCAGCAAGAAGACGCCACACATCACACACCGACCACAGTTTTTTTTTTTTTTTAACAAATGTTCTACATTCATGAATGTATCGTCCATATATAAGTGGGCAAAACATATTTTACCTATGCAAATACATTGCCTGTTTCACTGAAATACATGATAGTGACAATGTCATCATATATGGTAGAAAATAAAAATAAAAATCACAACAAAATATAATGTGATACTACTGTGAATTGGCATTTTCCTCTGCATATGATAAATTAAAGCAGATTTTTATTTTATTTTCTTCCATGATGACATTGTCAATGTCTTTTATTTCAATTAATGAAGTATTTTATAAACTGACGATCTATTTGGCTATGTTAAATATTTTTGTACTTGTGTCTTGACGATACATTCAATTAAGATTTCTTTTTTTTTAATGCTGTTTTAACTCGTCCTATAAACACATGAAGAAGATTAACTTCTGGTTAGAAGATGCAGAGATCACATTACTACATTTTCAATGCATCCTATGAAAAAAAAATACATGAAGAGAGGTCATGTAACTTCCAATGAGAAGATTCGGTGGGGAGATGATGTCTGGCGCCATCTTATTGCACCATCTCCTTTCTCCAAGTGTGTTGTCGAGAAGTTGATAAAAGAAAAAAGAGAGGTCAGTTACTGAGTTAATGATTTTCTTCCATTTTAAATGGGAGTTATAACATTTGAATACTCTCATTTGAAGACTCTCTATTCAGGAAATATTCTCATTATACTTGAAGAGCTTAACATCCCCATCTAAACACAGACAATTTATTCTGCACCTACAAGGCTCTCTACCCAAAAATAGTATTTGAAATACTAAAGGTCAGCAACACTTTTGAGCTATTCTACTTATTCATGCGGCTCTGTGTCGTTTTTCTTTGTGTAATACCTTACTGTAGCGTGTAGCTATTATCTTATTAATGCGTTATTGAAGAAAAAGACATTAGAGAAAATGTTCTGGAAATAAAGAAAGCTTTTATCACAATTTAAATTGATATTAAACTTCTCCAAACCTCAACAATACAGTTTTTAGATTAGAATGTGAATGTAAAGGCGCGAGCAAAGGAGTGGTCATTAAACGGAGTGTGTTACTAACGAGTGCCAACTCCGGAGGTTAAAACTACGATTAAATTGGGCAAATCACCGAGGTGAGTGCACACCTTCTCCATGACCCCCGCGAACTCACTAGAAACGCTCTGATGCCGAGTTCACGCCATCGCTGGGAAAAAAAAAAAGCAATTAACTTTGTGCCAAAGGTTAATAGCATTTCTTCAAGCTCAAAAGAATTGCCACATACATTGGATTATTTGACTGAGCCGGAGTCTGCACTGCCCCCCCAGGAAATCTTTTCTCTCCCTGATATGAAACTAACACTGGGTATTTGTCAGTCTCACCTGAAAACACTATAGAGTCATAGATTACACTGGAGCTGTATTTTAACCACAGTGCTTGTCAAGAGAGCGTCCATGTAAGCAGCGGAGAGGATTAAACATCCTGAGCTCAACCTTTTGGACTCACAGATATTTGTCCGAGAGGTGAATCGCTTATTCAAAGATAGGTAATCATGTATTAAATTGTATGTATAAGAACAGCAGCTCAACCAGTTTATTTCATTAAACATCTAATGAAAATGTATGAAAATCTAGGCTATTTTTATTTCTTTCATTTAACCAACTTTTATGATACTTTGCTGATGATGGGGGGTAAAAATACATATCAAAATGAAAAAAAAAATAACATTGTATCATTTTATTTTTTGAGCCATGGTATCTTTTTTTTATTTTATTTGAATTTGTTCCACAAATATTTTACTTTTTTGTAAATGAGATAACACTACAGAAATGAAATTAATATTATTATTGAAGAGTTTTATTTAAAGTCAAAGACGTAGGCCTCGGCGGAGAGGGCTTCTACTGTGAGGCCCTGAGATGTTTAGAAACGGATAGTGACGAACTTTTAAAGGCATGGCAACAAATTTACGCGCAAAAGAACTAAGTGATAAAAGACAATAATAAGATTATTTTAAAATAAATGAATAACATTGAATTTCCATGTGGCTGTCCTCTCTTTCCCTGTGTTAATGTTTGTGTGTGTGTGTGTGTGTGTGTGTGTGTGTTCATTTGTTGTGGTATGGCTCTAATCCTGATTCGTCCCTCTACTCCGGGGACGGTGCCATTTTTAACATATGCGTTAGCTTCCCTCAGCCCTGCAAGTCCATCTGTGACAGGACTGCATCTCAAAAGCTTCCAAATGGCCTCCTTTCCTCTCTCTCAAAAAATTAAACTCATTTATTTATCTTATGTTACACTTGAAATCAATAATTTGAAAAAAAAAAGTCTGGAGGGAAAGGAAGCCATGTTGTTTTTTTCTATTTGTTTTTCAAACAGAACTCATATGTGTGTGTGAGCACATGGTGTCGATAATGCTCTGCTTTGATTTGACCCCCTCGATTTCTAACACTTACCCCCTCTTGTCTGACCTCCACCGGACTCGCAACACAGTGAAGTGACCCAGGAAGTAATCAATCAGATTCAGTGAGGCCAAGGTACACCGGTTCCATTTGCTTTATAAATGAACTCTGCTGGGTTGCAAACTGTGTTTGCAGGTGCCTTCTAACTCTCGACAACCATCCGAATGTTACCATGGAATAGAGCACTTCTTCAAGTTAAATTCAATTTTGATGGAAACCACAGAAAGTGTTATTTTTTTCATCTAAAGTTTCCTTATTCCAACAGCATCCAGCCAACTTCTCATCTATGATTCTCAGAAGTATTAATATTACTTTAATAGAGACTTCAGACTTTACAGTTTCTTACATTTATCAAATATATATAATACACACACACACACATATATATGTATATGTGATGTGTGTGTGCATATATATGTCTGTATATGTACAGTTTCATGTCAAATAATTAGAATATTATTTGATATTTTTGTCACTTCAGAATGTAAAACTGAATTTCATTTTCTGAAATGATGACAAAAATATTAATATATAAATATTATATTATATTAATATATTATATTTAACTTTTTCACGATGAGATGAGATGCACCTGTTTGTGCAGTGTGTATATAGTGTATATATATACATACATATATGTGGGTTAAAACTCTTCGTGGCATACAAATATAAGAGTAACCCACAAGAGAGTGGGAAAATACATTAACTAAAATTAATAATTCATTAATTAAGTGCTTACTTAGAAGTATTTGAGCCTGATAGCAATTGTAACATTACTGGAATATCTGGAAAGCTGCTCTGCAACAACAATAAACGTTATTACACCAGCTCTGGAAGGACATGTGAACAAACAGTGAAATGTGTGTATGTGTGCATACTGCTGATCTTTCCATTCAAAAGGGATGAATGACCTATCTATCTTTACAAACTAACAGTATATGGTCTCATAATAAAGGACACAAAACCTGTATCTGTAGGATGTTCTTTTGATGCTCTCTGTGAGTTAAAAAAAAAAAGGCATAAGGTCACAAAGAATCCACAAGTGACCTTCAGCTCAATGTCTGCAGATGTCAGTGCAGCAATGCATTTGTGAGAGAAGCAGACTTTGTATCTGGACAAGAGTGCATTTTTTTTCCAAGCGAAAGAGCCAATTACTCTGAGTTGCTCACGGAGAAGCACTTACAAGTTTATGGAATTGCTCTTAAGAGGGCACATAAAAGCATCCAGTTTGAGATGAATTACTTAAATCGAGTTTAATAAAAATCTGTTTCTTTGGACCTCACAATCATTCAGCCATGAATCTCAATTTGTGCTACAAAGCCGGCACAAAAAGTACAGTTTCCATTCGCTGTTGCTGTTAACAGACAGAACCATGGAATAACAATACAAAAAAAAGAAAATCTTTATTTTTCCACTGAAGTAAGAGTTGCAACTAAATAAATGTGGGGAGTAAAGAGACCAACGAGCATGGCAAGTATGTCTGTGGCCGTCCTCGAGCTCTGCTTTTATCTAAGGCTCATTAGGCTCCCAGGAGGCCATACAGCTTCAGCCCTGATAGCTTGTAGTCCCTGGATAAACCGTAGCATTCTCTGTTCATTGCCTCAGCGGCTCATTCTGCATCAAGACCAGTGCAAATGTGGTGTTTTTTTTAAGTAGTTGACGAGATGTGATGAGATATTGAGGTATGTCGGTTACATTATTAAAAGAATCAAAAGTAATGTGTTACTGAACAGGCAAGACTTTGCAATAAGTGAAAAGAACTGCCTGTTCAGTAACACATTACTTTTGATTCTTTTAATAATCACACCTGAAGCAGATAAACCACAATGATAAAAATGTTCACAATGTAAACCGACACATTAACTCTGGGAACTAAAACTGGCCCTAGATTGCCACCCACAGGTAAAGATGTGGAAATGAAGCCAAAGTGATTGCATTTTTGTCCAATACTGAATTTTCTTGTGAGTGATTAACGCCTCCAGATATTAGAGGGAAAATAAACAGGAAGTATCCAGATCGACTTAGTCAAATTAACAGGTAAGCATTGTTCAAGATTTTTGACAATGACTGGAGGGGGATGAGGCGGGAATTTCCGTGGCCGTAATTTATCAAAAGAGACGTAGCCTGCTCTTACAAATTGCAGCTTTTTATTTTGATAGAGCCGTTGCTGCTGGCTAATTAAGACAGATGAGTCATGTTACTCCATCGGCTCAAACAGCTGCCCGTTTAATGGACTTCTCCGGTGACAAGCTTGTTTATAAAAGCAGCAAAATATATATATATTTTTTATCCCACCGCTGGCAGTCGCTTGGCTAGCTGTCACGTAGCCAGAACTTAGAAGCCAGGTTAGTTTTTGAAGAAAATTATACTTCAAAAGTGTTTCGGCCTGTTTGGAATTAACCGTCTGTTTCCCCCACCGCCACCTCTGCCTTCACTCACGACCCTCGACTCTACATCACCCAAAATGTCTCCCACCCCCTCCCCTCTCCCCTCCCCCCCCACTCACCCACCCAGACTCGGACAGCCTCTCCAGCCCCACCCGCCACAGCCTCAGCCTGTCGGATGGCTCTGAGGACCAGCTGGACCGCCTCCAGCAGGTGGAGCTGGCCAGGACCACGCCCATGTCCCAGTGGAGGGCGGGCACGGTGCAGGCCTGGCTAGAGGTTGTCATGGCGATGCCCATGTACATCCGCACCTGCTCTGAAAATGTCAAGAGTGGCAAGGTAAGGATGTTCTATTTAAATGTATACTGTATATATGCTACCGTTCAAAGGTTTGGGATTACCCAGACACTTTTATTTGCCACCATGAGTTGTAAAATGAATAGAACATTTTATTAAATTAGCCTTCTGAAGCAATGAGCAAATACTTTGTACATAACACTGGAGTCATAGATACTGGAAATCTACTGGAAATACTGGCCTCTAGACACCTATGTAGATATCGCACCAAAACCAGACTTTGCAGCTAGAATAGTCATTTACCACATTTTTCCTTCAAACTTTGCTTTCATCAAAGGAAGGTCAGTTTTATAGCTTCTCTAACCAGCTAAAACTGTTTTCAGCTGTACTAACATGATTGCACAAGGGTTTTCTAATCATCCATTAGCCTTCTGACACAATGAGAACATACATTTTATCATTAGAACACTGGAGTGATAGTTGCTGAAAATGGGCCACTATACACCTATGTAGATATTGCACCAAAAAACAGAGTTTGTAGCTAAAATAGTCATTTACCACATTAGCGATATATAGAGTGTATTTCTGATACATTTCTGGTTATCTTCATTGAAAAAAACTAAATAAATACATTTCTAAGTGACCCCAAACTTTTGAACAGTAGTGTATATATTAAATATATATATATATTTGGCTTGGGTTGCAGTTGACTGAGAACAGGGGTTGCGTTCACATTTTTGCAGGTTTTACTGGGGCTAACAGATGAGGACCTGGAGCTGGGTTTGGGTGTCAGCAGTGTCATGCATCGCCGTAAACTCCGCCTTGCCATCGAGGATTACAGGGATGCTGAGAACGGCAAAGGGTGAGGAAGGCACACAGAATAGTCGGACAAAATGCACATTACAGTGTAACAGAGCCATCTGTTGGTGAGTCACAGTAATTGACATTCACACACTGTTAGTGTGGGATCATCATTTGTAATAAGAAGTCACAATTTTGAATTAAAAGTCATCCTGAAATTTTAAAAAATTTAATATTGTTAGTCAGTTATATTTGCTATGTTTATTCTTCTGATAAAAAATAAACTAAAAAAAGAAATGAATAAATCATGTGACACTTCATCTTGCCCAGAACTATTTTAGCCAATGGTATCATTGCATTTATTTTTCAATGGGACAATGAATGATATGAAACAATACTCTCACATTTGCTGTTTCAGGACTTTAAATAATGAGAAATGTTTAGACAAATATATTTGTTAATGTTTTGTTAACCCTGCGATA
This sequence comes from Lepturacanthus savala, assembly GCA_030544235.1. Lineage (NCBI taxonomy): Eukaryota > Metazoa > Chordata > Actinopteri > Scombriformes > Trichiuridae > Lepturacanthus > Lepturacanthus savala. Next base: position 18,074,396 of record CM060480.1, read on the forward strand.
GTTTGTCCTGAATGCACAGCAAGCGTAACCAGGTTAAAGGATCAGTTCACCAGAATTACAACATTCTTGCACTGCAACCTTTAAGCACTGAAGAAGTGCATTTGAAATATTCAAGAGCAATGAGAAGTATGCAGAAAATAGTCCCTGTAAAACCATTTACAGCAATTTCTGGTTCTAATGTAAGAAGAACTTCATTTTCTACTTTGAGCTAGACAAATAGAAGCCCATTTATTTCATGTTGTGTTGATTATCTGCACAGCACAAAGATAAAGTGACATGTAGGGCTTCGAATAATATCTGTTTTTATAGTCAGTTAATCTATCAATTATTATTGTTAATTGATTGTTTGGTTCGTAAATTGGTGTAAATATCACCAAAGCTGAAAATGCAACCTAAAATTTCTTTTTATGTCCAGACCAACAGTCTGCAAATCAATGACCATCGGTTTAGTAATATAGAGTATTTTAGTAATATAAAGAAACCAGAAAATAATCAGATTTTAGAAGCTGGAACTTAGCTGGAACCTAAGATGGAACCTAAGCCTAAGTAATATTTAAATGATTTTGGAAAATCAGAAAACTTTTTCCTCTCAACCATTTTGCTTGTACCAGAACAGACTAAATCAAATGAATGACTTAGACAGATTGTGATTTTGGATTCTAAAGTGTTGTGATTGGCCAATGATATAGGCAGAAAGACAGGATGATGTAGCTTTGGTAGGAGGGTAAATTTATGTCAATATCTCATTTGCCAAACAACGACTTAAACAATTATGCTATGCTATGACTAAGTTGGCAATTAATTGGTTAATTGTTGCAGCTCTAGCTCAGACGAGTGTGATTTGGGGTAAAGTGACATGTCAAGAAATTGTTCCACTCCATCTGCAGACTGTCCAAGGCTGCGGATATGGATCACCACTGGGTAGCTAAAGCCTGGCTAAGTGATGTGGGCTTGCCTCAGTACTCTCAGGCTTTTCACACCCACTTGGTGGATGGCCGCATGCTGAACTCTCTGACCCGCCGCGACCTTGAACGCCACCTCAACATCACCAAGAAGTTCCACCAGGTCAGCTTGCTGCTGGGCATCGAACTCCTGCACTTGTTAAATTTCGACAAGGAGGTAAGTGACTATACATATAGAGTGCTCAGCATATATACGGTATTTATACATGTAATATATAAACTTTGAGTTGTTAAAAAAAAATCATAAAAAGCTGTTTATTACAATGGTTTTCAGGCACTCCAGGCTCGCCGGATACAGTGTGAGCACCAGAACATGGATCCACTAGTATGGACCTCTCACAGGGTCATCAAATGGATCAGAGATATTGACCTCAAGGTGGGGACACTGAGAAAGAGTGAATGCAAAACACTCTCTTAACAGTCAACACATATGTAAACATTTTTTTTTAAACTGAACCTGACACATTTCCCAGCAAAAGTCACTACAGTCCATGCAACCAAGCATATACTTTCATTAGACATTAATATCCAAGGGATGTTAATCTCCTGGTTGTTGTACAGACCAGATTGTATTTCCCTCAGAGATATTAATCTCTTGATTATTATAATACTGTCATGTTGTATTGCGGGTGATTGTGTTTATTCTGCACTCCCTCTAATCATAGAGTGATAAAAAAAACCTTATTAATGTATTTGTAACCTACTTCTAGATGATTACAAAACTGTTTAGATAACAGCCTCCATGGTGACAGTGAAATATGAACATCCTCAATCAGCACTGTGTACTCTCTTTGCATGGGAAAATATCTTTCCATTATGAGGGATGACTACAATCAGGGTGTGTAGAGATAAAGGCGTCTGGGCTGACATCCTGTTAATATCCTCAGGGGGTTTGAATTTGTCCTCTTATCAAATGGCAACAAATGAATTATGTTCTTTATTACAGAACAAATGTGACACAACCTTTGATTGACAGCTCTGATCTCCCTGTCATTATCTTTATAGCAAAGAATGGCCAAAGTGTACCATCAGATTTTAGATCTGATGGTATGAATGAAATAAGTCACTCTCTTCTTCCACATGTGCAGGAGTTTGCTGAAAGCCTCTTAAACGGTGGAGTTCATGGCGCCGTCATGGTGCTCGACCCGACTTTTAACACCGACACCATGGCAACAGTGCTGGGGATCCCCAACAGCAAACATATGGTTCGCAGGCACCTTGTTGAAGAGATGAAAACCCTGATTAGTGCGGCCAGGTGAGCAGAGCTGTAGACTCAGACTTGTAGGCTAGGGTTTGATGATTCAGAGAGAATTCTTTTAAGCTATGGCCTGGAATTGCCTGTTCCCAACACTTCGTTGCCTCCCTTTCTCTCTGCAGGACAGATGCCAAACAGGACTATGAGCGTTTAGGACTGGGAACGCCACCAATCCTGCTTCGCCAGAACTCCTTGGGCAGGCCGCCCAGCTCTGCCAGCCGGCACAATGATGAGGAGGGCTCACTGAGGAGGAGAGCTGTCAAGGTGTGTGTGTGTGTGTGTGTGTGTGTGTAGAGGCGGGGGGGGGGGGGGGGGGGTGGAGGAAGCTGTTTATGGTATAAGAAGCATAATCTATTCTAGTCATTAGTCATCAGTAGCACTTTTAATATTACTTATTGTGTAATCCAGCATGATCTAAACTACAAAATAGTGTGAATATCTGTGAATATCTGTGTACATATATAGTTCACATGTAGGTAATAACTGTGTTCATATGTATTTACAAGTATTTACCTGTAAAATAATGTGTCATTTTACAGTCCATATGTAGTTGATATGTGTTCATATGTAGTTAATATGTGTGCATATATAGTTCATATGTGGTTCATACAAGTTCATTTGTAGTTCATATGTATTTCCAACTGACCAGACTTGTAAAATGAAGTATCATACTACAGTTCATATCTAGTTCATATGTAGTTCCTATATGAACTACATATGAACACATATGAACTGTAGAATGATACTCACTTCATTTTACAGGTCTGATCACTTCTAAATGCATATGAATTAAATACTGTATGAACCCAGATATAAAGTACATATGAACACTAATATGAGCTACATATTAACTATATATGAAGCTAGATATGAACTACATATGAACAAATGAACTACATATGAATTACAAACATTAGTTTATGCTAAACTGAGCAAGATCATATGTAGTTAAGGACGCATTATTTGAGTGTATGTGTAGTAAAAAAGAAAATGATGCATGTGTCTTACAGCCTCCATCAGGATTTAGCCCCAAAGCCCGCAGTGGGCGGGACTTGAGTTGCCATAGCAGCTATGGCTCCCTACCGCGGGAAGGTCGAGACCAGACTCCGCCTAGAGCAGAGGGAAGCCCCATCCGCGGTTACACCAGCATCGAGGTCACCAATGTGTGAGGTCATCAGAGTGCGACAACATAGACGTTATCACGGCTACAATCTACATCCTGGACATTTTGTCTTGCAAGTGTACATGAACATGAGAGGGGGATTTTTTTTCCCAAAAGAGAAGCCTTTACAGGAAAGATTGCACTTTTTGAAAGGAACTTGTTTCTTCTTTTATAGGTTTCCTGGTTTAAGGAAAAAAACTTTATTGTATTGTCTGTATTATACAGGGTACTTGATGACTAAATGAAAAAAAAGTTTCATATCATTGTAAATTGTTCTTGTTTAACTCAGTTCTCTTTAAATCTCTGCTGTGTGTGATGCCTTGCCAATGTAGCTAAGGGAAATGAACAGGAAAAAAAACAAAAAAAAAAGACTTGAATTGACTTTTAAATTCTAGAGTATATGTTTGATAGTCATTTTTTTCATCTTGCACATTTACACAGTTGTGTCTAAACAAAAGTAGCACCCTCTTCTGATGTTTTTTACTGTGCAGTGTACATGGAAAATATATATTTGGACAATGCCAGCAAAAGATGACTGTAGAGCTGCACGTCCATGGAGGCCTGGGGGGTGAAAGGTGTGAGGACGCAAAGATGCAAGAGAGTGAGACTGTTCCTTTTAATGAAGTTAAGGAAATTAAATAAAAATCTTATGATTTGCCCTGTTACGCACAACTTCAGCAGAAACATAGGCAAATGATGGATGTAACCTTTTAAACTGTGTCTCAGAAAGAATATGGTAGAGCACAACACTTCAGTTTAAAAAGCTGAATGATAAAATAATAATGTTTTGTGTTCTATATTTTTTTCATATTAACATGAATAAACTTATTATTGTAATGTGAATGGGTTTCTTGGTTACGCAATTACAAAGCAACAGAAAATCATCAGCCAACTGTACAACTCCATGGAGCAATTTACGATCTTGGGGGAAGCAAACTGCACATCTGGGAGCCACAGAACCAGGAACCTGACTCCAAACAAATGCTAAATGCTTAAATATGTATGTTGTATGTAACTGTTTGCTAACACACCATAATAAGGCAGAATAATATTTCAGTTTTGAACTTTCAACATTCCCTGGTGGATAAAAACAAACAGACCAAATCTAAAGCAAGCACAAAAAAAGATTACAAGCTGATTGGTCATATTCATTAAGTCAGTCAGTCATTTTCTATACCTGCTTATTCCTCATTAGGGTCGCAGGGGTCTGCTGGAGCCTATCCCAGTACATTACGCGAAAGGCAGGGATACACCCCAGATGGTCGCCAGCCTATTGTGGGGCACACACACCATTCGCTCACACCTGCTGGCAACTTAGAGTCACCAATTAACTTCAGCATGTTTTTGGACTGTGGAAGGAAGCCGGAGTACCCGGTGAAAACCCACACGGACACGGAGAGAACATGCAAACTCCACACAGAAAGGTCCCAGAGCCAGGACCAAGGAGGTCTTGAACCTGCGACCTTTTTGCTGTGAAGCAACAGCGCTAACCCCTGCACCACCATGTCACCCCATATTTGATAAGTATAAAACTTAATGAGAGGAATCGGGATTTCTAATTTATTGGTTTGCACAAGACAAAAAAATACATAGAACACATAGAATAGTAAGAAACCAGAGGAGAGCTTATAATGCAACCTCACCATGTTATTACATTATTATCACAAAAAATAACAATAATTATAATAAATAATATAAATAAGGAATTAAGTTTAAAATTAGGATAATATTTTAATAAAGGAAAGAAAGAAACATTAAAAGAAAAAATAATGAAAATATATAATACAAACAATTGAACAAACAAGAGGAGCTTTGACAGTGTAAGAAAGAGGAAATGATGGAGATGCTGGAAAATCGATGACAACAGGAAGAATAAAAAAGGAGAAATATGCGAGAAACAATCTTCCTCATTGAACTTAAACTCATTGACTAAAGGTTTGTGAGGCAACGTTTGCAGTTGAGCGCCTCCACTGTAATGCAGATGAGGATTGGGCTTTGCTGGAGGAGTGAGTCACTCTGACGTCATTTGACATGTAAACTCAAATCTCTGTTTGGAGCTCCATGTTGACGCAGCCCGGCGTTACAACTTCCTCCTCTTTCTCACGGTGACTCAAGACTTTGGAGCCGCTAAGGCACCGGCTCACCTTTCCGGTAATCACACTCCACGGTCAATAAAAAAAAAAGGGAAACTCGTTACTTGAGAGTGGCCTTTTGTACTCTGTGATGTCACAGGTATGAGCAGTGAAGGCATATCAGGTGACCTGAGTGTCTGACCTGAGAAATGACCTAAAGTACACTTATTAAGAAAACATTCAGTGTTTAAATCAATTATTTTGCCAGTTGCAGCACTGAAATCAAGGCAGTGTTTATTTTAAAGGAGAAATTTGGGGAGAATATTGGGGAGCAGAATATAATACCACACATTATATCTATAGCCTACCTATATCTGTAGTATTTGGCTATAGCTATGAGGCATTATCTATTTTACGTAACATATTGCCTGTGTAGTACTTCATTTAAATACAGGCTGATAGTGATTGCAATTCTATGCAAACTATCAGATACAATCAATTTGTAAGGCTTTTCACTGTGCTATTTTTCCATATGTGTAATAATAATAATAATAATAATTAATAATAATAACAGACGAACCATGAAAGCTTAAGAGGAAGAAGACCTACCCAGAGCTGAGAACAAAGGGTTTCCTTGCTGAAAAAGAACAATACAGTGAGTGGCCATGGTCGAGACTGGTTTTATCATTAGTGTCAAATAGGCCAATCCTCGTTTTAATAGGCAGATACAGGGGAGGAGACGGGGACGAGGAAGTAAAGCCAAGTGGAGTTGATTGTTACTATTTGTGGGAACTTCGTAATCTAAATCAAAGTGTTGCGTGTAGGCATTTACAGATAGTCTGGGTGATATCAAGGTTACTGGAAAGAAGTGATGGTTGATCGGTGATACATTTACAAAGAGGTATTTAAGAGCTGATCACATCAGACTGATATAAAACTAACTGCTTTATCAATGTTTACTGAATGGGGAGTATTAACTGAGTCAGTGGCGATGTTCCTGGCATAAAACTTTAAGGACCTTCTGAGTTTGCTGTATCTTGAAGTGTGCTATACAAGTTATATCCATTATTATTATTAAAACAATGGGTCACAAATTAACCTGGCGTATTTTTTCATGTATATAAAAATCTTCTCACACTTTTCTATCACAGGAAAATCAAATTGACAATATAGCCCCATTTCCACTATGTGGTACGATATACCTTTTTAGCATTTCCATTACCATTCCATTACCCATTACCATTTTAGTAACCCTTTTGGTTGGGGTACCTAGCACACAGGTCAGGTATCCCATAGGGGGAAACCCCTATGTAATTAAGGCCCCCTTTCACAGTTTAAACACAAAGCTTCAATTTGCTTTAAAATCCTGCCACATGTGTAATGTGTTTCACCTGCAGTGCAGTGAACCAGATTGAATGTTCATCTCCGTTCATCTGCTGTGTTCAGACAAAACGTGAAGCAAATTTTTCATGCAGCACTCGGTCGTACAAAGCCAAATGAGTTTCTGAGTTCAGTCAGAGACTTCTCCCCCACTCACAAGGACACAGTTGTGCCTTTGGCTGTTTGCCGAGAATAAACACAAATGATCTGGCAATGATCAAACTTACGCGAGTGACACAAGGCACAAATTTGCTTTGCGTTCCATCTGAACGTTGAAGTGCTTCCCCATTTTTCCTCCTATTGACTGGCATGGATCTTCATCTGGCTCAACAAGAAACACGATAAAAGAACATTATGAAGCGCTTCTTCGTATCTCACTATTGTGCTTAACTGTTGTCAAACAAACCACTGACTAACCGTTTTTTAAACTCAGAAGAAGAAGCAACAGCAGTTTTAAATGAGCTGGACACAGACCAATAAACAGTGACAGTGGAGAAATTGTGTGGCAGCCAGTGGGGCAGCCGGGAGGAGGAGACACCAGCTGCACCAGTACACTGTCCCACTGCCTTCTCTTATAATCTATATCCACAAATATGTCTACAAACCCCCGTAATGTGGCGGGACATATGACCCTGTAGTGAAACAGGGTATTTTTTAAGGACTACTCCGCTGTCAGGATCCTTGTGTGAAAAGGAATTCTGTGACCCTACCCCACCTGACAATCAAGGCCGACGACCTCCCACTCCCATCTGATTTGCATCAGTATTTTTCCACATAGATGACCAGCTTACACTACATGCATGTTGAGTTTTGCCATGTGATAATGCAGGTTATGCAGGTTTTTGAAGAGGGTAGGTTATAAATGACTTTAACGATCCCCATGGAGAACTGCATTCTCTGCATTTGACCCATCCTGTGTGTATATATATATATATATATATATATATATATATATATATATATATATATATATATATATATATATATATATATATATTCCTCCGGCTAAGGTTCTACTTGCTGTGAGGCAACGCTAACCACTGATCAGCTGTGATGCCCATAGCTGCCTGCTATGGCTGTACTTTACTTTTTTTCTTTTAAATATTTGGGGGGCATTTATGCTTTATTACTTACTTTTACAATGTAAATGTAGGGGTGGGCATCATAGCTTGAACATATATTGATTTAAAATATTAAAATATTTCATATCACTCAATGATCATTTGTAATTATCTAATACCAACCAGTATGTTAAGTGACTATCAAGGGATACATGATGTTTATGACCCAGAGGGAGCACCAATGTGTGTGTGTGTTTGTTTTTAATACAAATCTTGAAATACTGTCTTATTTTACTGATGTGGGTTGTAGTATGAAGCTCGTGGGCTACTGTGGTTGCAGCAGGCTCGGCCCTGCTAACATCCTCTCCATCTAGCGCCTCGCCAGGCAGCGGAAGGGTTAACACTGAAACTGGAAGTGAAGTGTGCTGAGCCTGAGCCTGAGCCCCCCTCCCCACCCCATCTCTCTGGGCTATCCCTTCCTGATCCATAAGCGGTTTTTGTCACCGACATTACAACACGCACTACTTGTCCGCGTCGGCGGAGTTTTGAAAAGAAGCGACACACCTCCCGGCATTGAAAAAGGAGAGGAGGAAGAAGAAGAAGAACGGTTACTTATTCTCAAACGATGGAAAGGTGAGTAAAAACCGATACGCTCGCGTGCGGATGTGTTCATTTGTACCGCTGAGATGTTACTAAAGCTACTTCTTCTTCTTCCCAAATTTTCTATTGCGACTTTATTAAACGTTACGTTGCAATGTTGCGTAAAGTTTTATTTTGTATGTTATTGCCGCGCCGCGTTAAACGTTACGTCGCTACTTTTTAACTTTACTGTAGCAACGTAAGCAACCCGCCCAACCGTTGAAGTGAACGGGACGCTGCACGGGTCAACGGTAAAATATGTTACTGTTGGAATTCAATGCTCAAACGGACTCGGGGTCTTTGTTTTAGACTCTCACGAAAGTTTAAAAACTATAGCGTGAATACACTTAAGAGGCGTTTGTTTTGCATCGGCTACAGGCAGGACAATTTGAGACGATACTACACATTAATCACAGAGACTTTCTTTTTATGAGCAGGCCTGTCAATGTCTTACTGACTTTACTGTAAAAGCCCCCTTGTGTTGAAATATAACCTTTAGGCTGCACTCGAAGCAGGCCTACAGAAGTGTAAAATGTGACATCTTCACATAAAATGTTCCTTTGCAGCTCTGTATTGCTTAACTTCTTCTTTTCTTCTTCATGGCGATTTCTACACTTGAGTTTCACAATAAAGGAAGTGACTAATATTATTGTTACGTTTGTCATCAGGTTTGATGTAAGTAAGATGTAAGTATTTTGTATTTATTTTCATGAGATCATAAGATACAAAACAAATGTTGCAGATGTTTTGAGTTATGGTCAGGCTCCAAGAGATAAAAGCAGAGAGAAAAGTTTGTGCCATAAACTGATTGTCACCTGGCTGATTTTCTGGAAAACGTGTAGTTTCCATTTTGAATACCAGATGGTAAATGTAGCTGGTAATACTTCTGTACTTTAACTTGTACTATCCTAATGCAGGAATTTTGTATTGTGGCATTGATACTTGCACTTAAGTAAATGATCTGGGTACTCCTCGCCCTGCTAATATTATTATTACATCCAGGTTTACTTACTTACTACCTTATGATGAAGAATACAAATGTAATTCTTATTTTATCCTGATAGAAATACAAGTCAGTATTTTTGCTTTTTTAATGTAAAAAAAACAATAATGCATATGTAGCATCAATACAATTATCACCCTAAGTGAATTTTATAGAAAAAGCATTCTGAAATCTAACAGCCATTGCTGACAAATACAAAACACTCTACACGTCCACACACTCAAACACTGCAGCTTCCTAATACTAGAGTGGTTCCATGCCAAGCATTCTTTTCTATGTGTGTGTGTGTGTGTGTGTGTGTGTGTGTGTGTGTTTGGGGGGTGGGGGGGTTGCTGACGGCCTCTCCCACTCCCAGCAGGTCTGATCATGTTTACAGACACTAACTTTGTTGGTTTATCAGTGCTTAAGTGTCTGATATGAATAGTCAATGATTAAATTCCCGGATAGTGACACACGTTATATACAGACTAATTAATTAGTCCAGCCCTTCCCTCTGATCTCACCAGCACAGATTTATTTTTAAAGATACTGGATGAAAGCCTCAGGATCCATGGCATGTTATAAGTATGCAATAAATGTGCAACTTTATGTTGCACTTTAGAGAATTAGTTTACATTGTACAACAGTTAATTCATGTGTCCTGAAATGTTTGGTTTACATTGACTTAAACATCAGTACAGTAATTCAGCAAATATTGTACAGAAAAGCCAAGATATTTTAATATTCCTCTCATCTTGGCGTGGTCATAGCTATCCTTACCTACCCTTTGTAACATTGGGTAACTAACTATTCACTCTTGAGAGGCAAGTAGCCTGTAAATTTTTTACCATACAACAACAGTCCTTTTTTAGAAGAAACCTCAGTGGAATTTTTCCCCAGTGAGTTTTAAGTTCTGTCTGTTTTGCTGAAAAAAGGACTTGGACTCTCCACTAAATCTCTGGGTAGCAGCGACATGTTATAATACCTTCATAGATGGCATTTTTTCAAAAGGAGAGCTCTCTCCCAGGAGGTCTTTCTGGTTCAGAAGGACAGAGCCCAAAATATATTTTAAAAAATGAAAACATTTTTTGTTATATTCTGCAGTATCTTAAGCTATGTTCACACTGCAGCCTGAAGTGACCAAAATCAGATTTTTTCACCCTATGTGATGTGTATCTGATCTGTTAATGACAGCCTTAATGGCACAGATCTGATTTTTTTTAAATGCGACCCAGGGCATTTGGATATGGCCTAAAACCAATAAATAGCAGACGTTTTGACATATCATTCTGAACGGCCAGGTCACGTTCATCCGACCTACACATCGTCAGCAAGAGATAAACGTCACTGTTCTGCGCTGAAGTAGGTGGAAGCGGGAAGAAAGCAGCAACCACAGCCAAAACCTTTGCTCTTTTCTTCTTTAATCTCATCCTCAAAACAAATATGTTATACATGTGCTGGCTCCGGTAGGACAGCAGCTTTAAAATCACCAGATCCTCACTGCTAGCATCCATATTAACTTCCATAAACACTGAGCATGCTCGCTGCCGAGATAAATACAGCGCTGTAAAAAAGTAATAATACAGCCATTCCATGTCAGTATCTGTTGAATTCTGTTGAACACACACCTCAATCTGCTTAAAGAGGTACCAGGAGTGGAATGAAGTCACCCAAGAATAATGGTAAAAGACTTGTAGAGAGCATGCCAAGAGATGCATGAAAGCTGTGATTAAAAATAAGGGTTATTGCACCAAATATTAATTTCTGAACTATTCTTCAGTGAAAACATTAGTATTATGTTACTTTAAAATTTATTTGATCCAGTTTTTTTTATTTGTTTGAGGTCTGAAAACATTGTATCTTTTTTTGTTATTTTGATTATTTGTCATTTTCTGCAAATAAATGCTCTAAACAATAATATTTTTATTTGGAATTTGGGGGAAATGATGTCAGTAGTTTATAGACTCAAACAAAAATGTTCCTTTTGCCCAAACACAGACCTATAGGGAGTAAGATCATACCAGCATATCTATGTACTCACTGTGTGACGTCATCATGTTTTCCAGTGTGCATGCTGGGCCATTTGAAGTTCACACTTTAGATCACATACAAGTTACCTTTAACTGAAAATGTGAACGACCTCACAAGAGGTATAGGTTTCACAAAATGAAATCCAAATTGAGTTTCAAGCCTGTAGTCTGAACCTAGCCTGATATTCGTTTTTTTAGGTTTCCCTGTCTACGTCTGACCTCACATGCTTTTCAATCAACAGCTTCTGACCTCACTGCAGCCGGCCTAACTGAATTTGTGGGACTGACAAGATGCGTTCCAGCGTAGAAGGACAGCCCAACCCTCTCGGCAGCGGACGAGAGGCCAACAACAACAACAACAACAACAGCAACAACATCACCAGTGAGAACAGTGGAAACTCGGGTTCCCAGTATGCTCTATGTGCTTTGGGGGTCGGGCTCCTAGCCCTGGGCTGTGTGATGATTGTGTGGAGCGTGGTACCCGCAGACACAGCCGGCAACAGCAGCACCACGGTAGGAGGAGCGGGGGAAGGCAGAAAGAATAAAGCATCCTCCGTAGCCTTTGTCCTGGTGGGTTCCGGGGTGGTCATGCTGCTGCTGTCCCTGTGTCTGGGAATGAGGAACAAGCAGCGGGAGCAGCAGAGGCTCCAGGAATACCAGAATCAGAGAGGAGTGGCGGCTACCGAGCAGGAGGAAAGAGAAACGTGAGTTGAGTCATGGCTTACTTATTAAACACCATGGGCAAGTTAAGGATTCAGTATGATAATCCAATATCGTTGCTTTAAGTTTCTTGGGCTGCATGTTAACAGAATGCTCAATGTCTTGATTAAAAGTTCAGAAATTACTTTTTTCAACATTATTTCATCTGCCCAATAATTTCCTTTAACCTATGACTCCATAGCCATTTGCCTGGTTTTCCTTTTTCATGAGACTTGAAACTTGGTTGCTGGAACAAAAAAAAAATGAAAATCACAAAGTCAACATACCATAATTTTGTGTTTGTTTTATTGTTTGACTCACATCATAGCAAGTCATTTGAATACTTTTTGAGTAGCTGATTAATCAATTAGTTGCCAACTATTGCATTAATTGCCAACTAGAAGAAAATGTCCAAATTCTTTGGTTCCAGCTTCTCATATCTATTATTTCATGATGTATTTAGTCTTCTATAGTCTTCTAGTAAACTGATGATCTTTTGGTTGTGGACTGTTGGTCTGGATAAAAAAAAACAAAAAAAACTTGAATTTGCTTCTCCAGCTTTGGGGAACGGTGATAGAAATTTTACCATTTTATGAACCAAACAACTTTTTGATAATAGATATTGAATATCAAAATTGTTGCCTTAGTTACAAGCATCAGACTAGCTAGCACTTGATTGCACAACTATTAGTCACGCTAAAACCTGCCAGACAATCAAATGATTGACTTTTATTATCATTTGAGAATCATTGAATGTTGATATTCTATATTATTTTCCTACACCTTTTAGTTTTGTAACGATTCCTCTATGTTCCTGTGAATGTGTGCAGCGCTGAGGAGCACGCCCAGCGTTACGCGGTACCCACCTATGAAGAGGCAGTAGCCAGCGGCCAGTACCCCGTCCGGCAGAGCAACCTTCGCCCGAGCTCTTCCCAGCTTCCCTCCTACGACGACTTGGTCCAAGTGGACAGTGTGCAGTACGAATGCGAGGGGTCAGAGGTCACACCGACCGGGACGCAGCCGGCCTCGACTTCAGGCGTTCCTGCCCCTGCCGCTGCCGCCGCCGCTTCCACTTCAAATCATAAACCTGGGAAAACTACCCGCAAGCTCCTTCCTATCAAGATCCGCCGGATTAAATCTGAAAAGATGCACATGAAGAACGTGGATAATTCTCAGCCAGCAGCAGGAATGAGTATAGAGCCGCTCACCCCACCTCCACAGTATGAGGATAAAGTGCCTCCACTTTAAGGTCAGGGTGAGCACGGTTGAAACTATCTACTGAATTACTGGAATCTTCCGTGATCACCGTTTGTGGACCTGGATCTGCTTTGTTGAGCCAAGGCTTGGCAGATGGCCCCCATGGTTTTTTGCAGAATGTGCTCACTATCTGTTCAAATTCGTCACTCATCGCGCCACGTTACACCAAAGCACTGAACAGAAGAAACTTTTATTATTTTTATTATTTCTTTTGTTAAATGTTGGCTCTCACTGGAACTCAGAAGCAGTTGCAGACAGATAGTGAAGGACATAGGAGCTGGATACTTTCTGTGGCACTTTGGGATAAAAGCAGCACGAGCCAGATGTTCATGTCATTTTCAGTTCATCATCGTTATCTTCATGTAATTGGCCTCCAATGTGCACTGACATGTAAAGTTGACGTTTGAAGTAATAAGCCATTAACAAGGGGTTCTAATGAGGACTTTATGTGGACGTTGTGGAGGAGCTGCTGTTTATGCAGCGTTTGACTATGGGAGGCTCTGGATTATTTCGGCCAGTGGTTTACCAAATGTAGAGCAGGAGGCCCTACTTTCTACTTTCAGTGCTCCCTTCTGTTCAGCTAGTGTATCCGAAAACGTCACACCAGTGTTTTCTATCCATTTTCTAAGAAAAACAGGGAACCTATGTTTCTGGACAGTAGCATCTCATATTTTTAACTGAGAAAAACAAAAAAAACAAAGCTTCTTTCGTTGGTATTCATCGACTCCAGTTCCCCTGAATCTCAGCCATAGGAACTCTCACTCTCAAATCCCAACAGGAAATGTACTGTTGTGAATGCTTGTTTTATCTCATTTTTTATATCAAGAAACTAAATGTAGCTTCAGTATATTTATTAAATGGAAGAGAAAAAAAAATAGTTTTTTGTTTCTCTTTAAAAAAAAAATGGTCACGGTCACATCAAACGTAAATGATAAGTTGTGGGTATTTCATGGTCCAAAATGAGGAAATAACTGCATTTATTGAGAGTTGTATCTATAAATGTGCTATGAGACTGTATATTTACTTCCACAAAGCTGTATTGAACAAATTTAACAAGTTAGTAAATTAGTGTATCAGTAAATTAGTGTATCTGTTTCTGCCTTGTGTGCAACAAGGAGCGTCAGAGTTGGTGGTAAACGCCTCAGCTACACTAGTCTCAGCCAGGCCAGTAGTGGCTGATAAGGAAAATATCAAATACCTGCATCGAAGAACGTTTTAAACATGCTCAGTGTGACATGGTCGTGATTCAAAAACACAGGTGGATCTGTGCAGATTCAACAGTTTGTCTGTGAGAATACGCACGTCACGCTTTGATGTCATGAATCTGGAAACGATCTGGATTGGGGTCACTACATGAATCTACTCAATCTGATATTTTTGAAATCTCTCCATTTGTTTATCCTGTCTGTCAAATCTTTGGGTAAGTGCTGTGTTGGTGTGGATCAGAGGCTGAATTGAAGAATAGAAGAATGTGTGGATAAAAAAAAAAATCTAGATTTGTGTAGTTGGGGCCTAAAGTACGACCAAAAAGGTCATTCAAATGTGAGAGATTGGACTTGGCGGGGGGCTGTTGTTAAAATATTTTTTTTGGAATTTAACAGATGAAATGTGTTTGCACTTAATAGTTATAGTGCAGCACCAGCGGTAAGCATGAAAACAAAGTTATTGTTTTCTCAGAAAGAAACATTTTTCAGTTAAAAGCCCCCTCTCCCCTTGAAAGAGAGTTCTTAGTGCAAAGTGCCTTTGTATTCATAAACGCAGTACTGCTCTTTCAAAATACCAAAACACATTTGTTTGACTGAACCTGAGCTTCTCTTCCAATGCAGTTTTGTCTTTTTCTATTGAAAAACAGCAGGACAGGGAAGCAAATAGAATGAGGGAAGGGGGCTGTGAATCGCTGCAGTCCTTTAACCCTGTCGCCATGGTGAACAAAGCTGAGCTGCGAAGGCTTTTACGTAGCCTCCGCTTTGTTACTTATTCAAAACGCCAACCGGAAAGACACTTTTGAATGTGCGGCCACGTTGTAATAACAGCAACTATTGCTCACTAGCTTGCTCATCACTGCTCCTCCAACCACAGCTCGACCCGCAGCCCTGTTTTCACATCAGGAAAAATGTTGGGAATGCACAGAGAGAAAAGAGAGACATGCTCACGTCTCTGTTCAGGGAAATGGGTTTCCATAAACAAACACTATTTAAACAACAACATTACTTTCTTCTTCCTGTCAGGCTTGTCCATATGAAACAATTTAGCAATCATTCAGTATTCAATATCAGTAACACGTTTTTGGGAAAGTTGCACAACTACGATCTCTGCTTTTTATTGTTTTGTTGGACAAAAGGCACTTTCATCAGTGACTCACTCCACCAGTTTTACACAGTCTTTAAAAACCTAAAAACTATTTAAAAGCAAAAAAAGAAAGCCACTCCGCAGTTTTGAGCAGGTTAAATTATGTATTGCCAGGTTTTCTGTCAAACAAGGTCACTGAGCCATTTCAAATCTGTCTTTGGGATTTCTAACCGCCATGTCTAGATTTCTCTGACATGTTTTTAGAGTTAAAAACTTGCCATAGTGTATTAATTGTTTTTATTACGTTTATAATACTGATATCAGAATAGTACCTCATTTGGACCAGATAACTATATGATTGAGTTTATTACTCGTCAAAAGGTTTTTACACATATGAATGATAGTGTTTTAATAACAGTTATTTTCTGGTTTAGTGTTGCCTTTTTTTTAATACCTAAATCTATTTCTTATATGTGTACTGTGAACACGTGCTTTTCTATGATCATTTTAATATGTTTGTGTAAAATGTGTTTGTTTTTTTTCTGAAGAGTGAAAAAAATGATCTCATGAATATTTTATGGGAAATAAAAGGAAGTATTTGTTAGTTAAGTATATTTTGCTGTGACTAAATAACCTTGAGTCTCCTGTTTTGTAAAAAGATGCATTAGCAAGTGCTTGGTTGATTAATCGTCTAGTTTCCAACTATGACAGTAATCACAGACTATTTTTGATAATTGATAATCAGTTTGAGTCAACTTTTAAGAAGAAAAAAAGTCTAAATTCTCTGGTTCCAGCTTCTCAAATTGGATTATTTAGTCTTTAGTCTTCTAAAACAGTAAAGTGATTATCTGTGGGTTATGAACTCCTGATTTTAAGTTACATCTTCACCTTTGGGAAACAGGGATTGATATTTTCCAACATTTGACCAAACAATTAATTGATGAATCACTATGTTTCTTGTCAATAACTTTGCAGTGAAAGAAAATGAGACAATACAGTTGTGAATCAGAGTTGGTGTTATCGCTGACAAAAGCTCTTGAATGGCCTCTTCAGTAGTTGGTCATAACCTGCAGAGGGAACAGAGCACAGTTATAACGTCCTTCCTGTTTTTCAACGCCCCGGCTGTTGGCCTCAGGTTAACATTGTTTGTGCAGGCGAGGTAATCAGAAAATGGGAAATATTCCTCACCGTGTTCATCCAGCCGATGTAAGAGCTGACTTGTGTGAAGACGGTGGGCTTCTGGAAGACGTTGCAGCCCTGACCGGAACCAAAGCTCACCACGCCACGGACGTCCCAGGAGCCGTCCGGATTCTGGCAGTTCAGGGGGCCGCCAGAGTCTCCCTGTAGACCATGCATACTCTGTGGTGAACAGCTCATTTACACACACATACACGTACATAAACTGCAACAATGAAGTCGAATCAAGGGGACAGATCTTATTTGTAGTTCAACTAGTCCAATATTAAGTATCTTGAATAATCATTAAGATCCATTGGCAGATCATTTTCTTTTTTTAAGTTTTGTTTAAAAAAATACATAAAAAGTTCAAACTATATTAAAAGTTAAACAATTTAACCTTGGCAATTTGATCTATTTCTTGTTTTTCCAAAAAAAGCTTTACCTAAAAAGTCTAAAGGATGAGATAAAAAGTCAAACAATTTAAACTTATTTTAAGAAAACAAGGCCATACTGATTAACATCAAGAAAAAAAAACTTGAAATAAGCAAAATATCTCATAATGTTAACATGAAAAATTGCAACAATTATTAATTGTTACAATAATTATTGTCTTGTGTATTTGCAATGAGTGCAGGTTTATTATAGGGTTTAAAACAAGACTCATTTGACCAAAATGAAGAAAAACAAACAATTGAAACTTATTTTAAGAAAACAAGGCCATACTAACCAAAACCAAGAAAAATATGAAAAAATGTAAATTATCTACCATCTGTAAACAAGATATCTTCACTTGTTTCATAGATAACTGTGATTAAGCATTAAATGACTCGAACCCTCTTCTCACCAACTCACGTTACATCCTGCAGTGACGCCGTCTCCCCCGGCGCAGACCATCTTGTCGGTTGCCAGGACGCTCCACCAGTCGGGCTGTGAGCAGGTTTTGTGGTCGACCACCGGCAGCAGGGCTTGCTGCAGGATGTCGGCCAGAGGACCACTGGCTGCGTGCAGAAACAGGATTACCACAGCTCGGGTAAGAAACGCGATTTTTTGCTTTGAAAGAGGTTCACCAAGGGGACAACATTGTATGGGGTAATGGGTTTATATATTTAGTGTGCAGGGAGGACAGTGTATGACGTTTAATATCAAAATCCATTTCAAAATGCTGTACATGGAAAGCCTCCTGAACCATCAAGTTGATTACATTTGATTATATTAAACCATCAATTCACTGTCACTTTGATGCGTAACTGAGCTTAAACAATGCAATGGTGCAAGGGTCTTCCAATTCCAATAAAACCCAGGACAGTTAGATGTGTCTTTATGTCTGATAAGAGGGTTGCAAGCCCTGCTTCCTGAGATCTTTGCCAAAATCAAGTCAATGGAACTTAATATCAATCCTATTAGAAACCATGGTGTGTGTTTCTTTTTAATGGATAAAGCAGATCAGAGCCTAAAGGAGAGAGGGAGGGAGAAACAAGATCCATCCAAGTTGTAAAGGGGAAATACGTTCACCTCATTGTGCATTCAGTCAAGAGAGAATGTGTTTCAGTTCGTTGAAACATGAACTATCTGTGATTAAAAAAAAGATCACTTTTCGTTAGGATTTGTGGAAAAGTCATTTTTTGATTACTATATTTTTCTTGTAGAGAAGTAACTTGCATGATGGACAGTTTCATCTAATTTGCTTTGAATGACCATGAATCCATTCCATTTACCCATCCGCCATTACTCATACTTCTAACTCTTTTTTTAATTTCTTTTTCCCTGCCACCTCTGTTCTTAGTGATTATAGGGGATTTAATCTGTTTTTGCAGTATGAAGTACTTGAAGTATTTGCGTATAATTCAGGAGATCTGCAGCTTGATGGATAGTTTACACATTCTTCTGACAAGTCATTGATTGTTAACTACTGTTGGACCTTGGTAAATCGATGTAGATTAACAGGCATGCATGGAGTCTGGATTAGAAGGAGCTGACTGTAAAGAGCCACGTGGGTTTTACTCACTGGAGATGCGACCCCAGCCGGTGACGTAGCAGGGAGCGGCGTGAGGCAGGACAGCGCCCGCCTCTGGCAGGCAGGCGGGTGTGATTGTGTCAGAGAAGGTGACAGGGGAAGACAGCTTGATCAGGGCGATGTCGTTACTGCCAAAGGTGAAAACAAAACACCCACATTCAGGAAGTGATGAGACGCATCTGGTTAGGGCTGCAGCTGGTGACTATTTTGATGGTGGTGATTAATTTGTTAGCTATTTGGTTTATAAAATGTTGTAAAATATTGATGGCTTTGATTATATTAATGGCTTTTTTTGTCCCGACCAACAGTCCACAACCCAAACATCATCAGTTTACTATTATAGAAGAATAAAGAAAACAGAGTGTGTGTGTGTGTGTGTCTGTGTGTGTGTGTCTGTGTGTGTGTGTGTGTCATTTTTTTTGGATTAATCTACTAATCATTGCAGCTCAGTGCAAGTGAGTCAGATTCAATGTACCAACTAGTGGCCAACTATTACATTAATCGATACCTGTTTTGATTATCAATTAATTGGTTTGAGTCATTTTTAAGAAGAAAATGCCCAAATTCTCAAATCTGATTATTTTCTGGTTTCTTTAGTCTTCTATAATAGTAAACTGATGATCTTTGGGTTGTGGGCTGTTGGTCTGAACAAAAAAAAACATTTTAGGTTGAATCTTCAACTTTGGTCAACATTTTACACCATTTTATAAACAACTAATGGATTAACTACTAACTCACTCCAACTGATCGATTTCAGTACCTGATAGATCAGCTATCACAACAGTTATTAGTTGCCGCCCTAGTTAGAAACATCCCACTTCATTGCACAGCAAAATGTACAATTTACTGCCACTGATGTTCTATTTTTTGTTTTGAGTCAAATCGATTAATCGATTATCAAAACAGTTAGCCATTAAATGAATAGTCTGCCACCCGTCACTTAATCAGCTAATCGTCACAGCTCTTCTTCTGTGCAAAACAAGCAGTAAACTGCTGTTTTTTTTGCTCCTCCCTTGGCCTGGTGAGGTGATCCTGATCCGTGTGTCCAGCTGCTGCTGCTGCTCTTACCGGCTGAGCATAAAGTTGTAGTCCTCGTGTGTGATGATGTTGGCCGCCCTCCGAACCATCGCGCCCTCCTCGCTCGCCCTCAGGCTGTGTTTACCCAGCTCCACTCTGTAGTTGTAGCGGTCACTGTGGGACGCCAGATGACACAGTGATTCCATGGGGGGGGGGGGGGTTTAGACAGTAGGTATTTAGTGTTTCTGCCTGAGTGTACAGCGCTGTGATTAGGTTGGCGTTGGTTATTCCTGGTCAGGGTAATACATGGTTGTTTGGTCGACCGACCGGTTTTTAACTGTGATCTCCTTCTTTTTGAAAGTAATGGGTTATTTTCTGGCAAGTAATTCTCCATCTGCATCTTTATATTTCATCAGTCAGTCAGTCAGTCATTTTCTATACCTGCTTATTCCTCATTAGGGTCGCAGGGATCTTTATATTTATAAAAAAAAAACAAAAAAAACAGATTCAACAGAAAAAGAAAAAAAATACAGAATTTCCTGTTTGACAGTTTTGCCTCATTAAAAAAGAAAACTCTGACTGAAAGTGTGACGAAAAAATGGACCATTTCCTATTTCTTCACAGAAATGTGCATCTTTCAGGCCTCAGGGGATAGTATATTTACTTTGAATTTATAAATGTTTTTTTAAGGAACGAGACAACTTTACTTCCTTAAAAAAGTAAATCAGTTCAGTGAGTAAATGTTTTGATATGAAATGCAACACTAGACTGACTGAATATGGATATATAAGTGAGACGTCATACTGTTGAAATTGCACGTTTTTTTATTTCTTACGTCATATCTGTTTTGCAGATTGAAGGTTAATTAATCATGTCGATATAACGTATATCTTTACATCAAATGAAAGGGGAAAACATGTAGATGTTACTCACATGTTTATTTTCACTGGTTCCACCTACTTGACATCAAACTGTGCAGTATATGGCCCATGAACTAAATTGAGTTTGATAACCCTAATCTAACTTTTGTAATAAAACAGATGAAACCTGAACATAAACAACTGCATAAAAAAATCAAGACTACAACATCTGAACATTTGAGTCAGTAATCTATGATAACTGCTGATTACTGGCTTATTTTGACAGCCTTTCTGTGTTAAACATACTTGATGCAGTGTGCGGCAGTGAGCACCCAGTCAGAGGAGATGAGGGTGCCTCCACAGACGTGACTCCAGCGCCCACTGCTGTCCGACTGGAGGGAGATCTGAGCAGAGCACAGGGAGATGCATTGACTGAAATGTTCTCAGGGGAAATAGCGTGTATTTTGTACATTTAGTCCAATATTGAGTAGAATTATCATGCTCATTCTATCTGCAGGCAATATTGCTTATTTTAGGGTTTTTTTGTTTTTTTTTAATTTGACCAAAAAGTCTGAATTATAAGATAAAGTCCACAATTTGGGATAAAACAGGCAACATTAAGATAAAAAGTAAAAAAATATATATTTTTAGTGAAATTGATCAAAGCCAAGAAAAAAAATGTCATATTTTATATTTTATCATATTTATTATCATATTTATGACTTTCCATCTCAGATTTTTTTCTTCAAGAAAAACAAATTTGAAGTAATCAAAATTATCTGCCAACGGAATAAGATAGTTCAAGATAGTTCTACGCAATATTGTACCAAAAAACAAGATATTTTCACTTGTAACGGTTTCATCTTTTGCAGTGTATATTCTATAGCCTTTTGTACAAAAAAAACGCAAATGAAAATAACGAATAATATTGACACAAAAGATTGTAACAGTTCATTATTTGTCTTGTGTGTGGATGCAATGAGTGCGGGTTTATTTGAAGAAAACGAGACTAAATTTACCTAAAGCCAAAAGATGTTTCGAGATAATTCCACTTTGTGTCACTTTTTTATGTTATGGTGAAATTAGACCGGTGTGTTTGTGCTGTTCTACTGGCAGAATAAGTTCTATACATGAATGTTATGTTATAACCGATCCCAGGCTGTACCTGCCAGGGCCAGCTGTGAGGCCTGACGTCCTGTCCTGCCACCACCCTGCTCAGCACAGGAGGGAAGGTGGGAAGGCCACATCCAGAGACTGGAAAAAAATTCAATAATGTCTGTTACATGCTACTAAATGATATAATCATAATTTAATCATTTCAGTGAATACGCTGTGTCAGTTTGTGATTAAATCTTTCGCAAGACAGAAGTAATTAAGTAAAGATCAGGCAGTAAATGATTTTCAAAATAAAACATGATTATTTGTGCGAATGAGGTTTCAGTAACTTGCGTGAGAAAATGTTAACTCTTACCGGCAGCTACCACAAAAGCAAGAACCACCAGGCTCCTCATGACTGTAGAGTATGAAGTGAAGGAGTAAACCTTGTATCAAGAACGGGCTTGTATTTATACTGTCCTGGGAAAACTGGACGACAGACAGAAAGTCAAACAAGTGGTGGAAACTGTGGACCGTTCCATGTGGTTGATGGCGGCATTTTCCCATCAGTGCTCGTACTGCGGGACATTTTTCCTTTATAGGAACAAACCGGAAAGATTATATATCTGCATCAGAGGTGTCGAGTACAAAGCACAAATACTTTGTTACCTTACTTAATTAGAAATTATGTGCATCTATACTTTACTGGAGTCATTTTTTTTTAGCCACGTTTACTTTTACTCTTTACCCTTACTTTTACATTTTCACACAATTTCTACTCCTTATATTTTAAAAAACATCCTTGTTATTCTTATTTCATTCCAGTTTTCTTTTCATGACAACTGTCAATTCAAAGAGTGATTTTATGTGAGAAAGTGTACTATTTGACCTGTTCTGTGCTTTATTATAATCAGTCCAGCCATTTTCACTGTTACAATACCTTTAATGGACAATATAATACATGAAACACATTTTTTTCTGTTGCCATAAGTGCTGACAGTTCATAAATTGGTTGTTAAAGGTTGGTTTTGCCTGAAAATCACTTGTTCTAATTCTTGAGTGTTATATTTAATAGATTTTAACTCACTCACTCACCGCTACCTGTTTAAATAATATTTTAACAATTAACAATAAAACACAAACTGCAATATCTCTGCTAAAAAGTGATTACAGCTCATATATTAAAACAGTATTATTAAAAAAAAATACAATTAACTGTTCATGGCTTGTACTTGAAACCAGTACTTTTACACTTTTCCTTGAGTAAAAAGCTGAGAGTGAGTACTTCAATTTCTACAGAAGTACTTTTAAACCATAGTATCTATATTCTACCTGAGTAATGAATCTGAATACTTTTGACACCTCTGTCTGTCAGAGTAAAAGTAATTTGAATATTTAGGCTGAATACTCACTTTAAATATAGTATTTTTTTGCATTTTTTTAGGAAAGCTGCTAACCATTTAATGAAGCCTGTGGTGGTACAAAATACAACTTAACACAAAAAAAACAGTTTCACATTTTGTTTATTTTTTGTGTGCACAAAGTGGTTTTGATCCCCAAAGCTCTCAATAGGCCACCATTTTCTGTAGAAAAGAGAGAGGAAAAGTAAGATTTATTGCAGCGTAATGTATACAGCATTTTTTTCTTGTTGCATTTATCCTGATCCTTTAATCTTTGCAGTGACACTGATGAATCACATATTAAAATGTTTTGCTTGAGCCTTCTGAAGCGAGTCAGTGAGAGAGCTTACAGAGCTGATCCAGTCGATGTAGGAGCTGACTTGGGTGAACACGGTGGGTTTCTTGGGGAAGTTGCAGCTGAGGCCGGAGCCAAAGCTGACGATGCCGTGAACCTCCCAGACGCCGTTAGCGTTCTGGCAGTTGAGAGGACCGCCAGAGTCTCCCTGAGTCATGTGAGAGAAAACATGATCAGTGTGCACATTCCACATTTCAACAGTAACTTCTTGTCCTTAGAACACTCAGCGAAAGAACTTGGTGTTTACAACAAGTCATGACGACATACAGACAATGAGAGCCTTGTTTGATTTTTGTTTTTCATTCTGTTTGCATTCCTTTAAGTTTCAGACCTTTAAGTGACAATCTTCTTTGAGACAAATCGAAAGTTGGAGATGTGTTTCATTTCCAATCTAAACGCTGTAAAAAATGAAATCTTAACAAGTGAATAGATCTTTTTTGTTTTGGGGCGATGTAATCCAATATTGAGTAGAATTATCCTGAATCCTTATTACATTGGGAGATGATAACATTTTCAAGTTTTCCCTGATTTTGGTCAATTTAGTAGTATAATGTTGTGTTGTCATCTCAGATTTTGGACTTTCTATCTCATATTTTTGGAAAAACCTGAAAAATAGAAAATTATCTGCTAATGGAATGAGATACATTTGGTTTTTTTTCAAGTTTTTTTTGTATTTGATTTAGAAAAACATGAGATATTGTGAGATTTAAAAAAACTCACAACTATGAGATAAACAGACAAAAATATGAGGTAAAAGACAAATATATTTAATAAAAAGTAAAAAAAAAACATCACAAATATGATATGTGATAAAAACAAAAAATATATAAAAAGAAAGACATTGAATTAAAAGACAAAATCAATTTAAATAAAGACAAAATATGAAATAAAAAGGCATTATTATGATAAGTTAAGTTAAAGTTAAACAACTGAATATCTTATATAAAAGAAGATAAAATTGACCAAAATCAAGAAAAACATCTTGAACTAATCCAAATTATCTGCCAATGGAATAAGATAATTCTACTCAATATTGGGCAAATTGTACTAAATACAAGATATTTTCCTCTGAAAAAAAGTACGGCTTACAGATTTATTGTACGTTCATTCATTTTCTTGTGTTAAAATATGATTAATATCATTTTACACAATACCAAGACATCAGGCATATATTAACATTTCATTAGACTCACATTGCAACCGGACACGACTCCGTCTCCACCTGCACAGACCATGGTGTCCTTCACCTGAGAACCCCACCAGTCAGGCTTGGAGCAGGTAGCGTGGTCCACCACGGGGAGCAGAGCCTGCTGCAGGATGTCAGCAATGGGGCCTCCGGCTGTGAGAGGAAGAGATGCACAGTCAGCTCATGTGAGATATTGGTGAAAAATCAACCCAACAGTGCAGGGAAAAACAATATGTTTTGTCTAGTGTGAACTGTAGCATCTTTCTCTTTTTCTTTCTCTAGCTTTCATCATATATATGTTTATAGTTGTAACAAATCAAATACTAAGATAATAAACTACACTAAATACCAAGAAACTAAATAAATACTAAATACAAAGATTTTGGCTAATGCAATCATCTTTAAAAACAACAAGATTAAATTCTAAACTTTATATCATAATGTGTGTTTTCATCTCATAGTTTTGTTTTTATTTTTTTAGTTTCATATTATTGTCTTTTTATATTTGTCTATATTATATTTTCGTTGTTTTTCTCATGACATTTTTGTGATTTGTGTTTATCCCATTTTTTTTTACTTTTTATTTCATATATTTGTCTTTTTACCTCATTTTTGATTTATTATTTATTTCAAATATTTGTCTTTTTACCTAATGTTTGCCTTTTTATCTCTAAAATCATATTTTTATCGCATATTTGTGCCTTTTTATATCACAATTTTCACTTTTTAATCATATTTTTGACTTTTCAACTGAGATTTTTCGAAATCAAAGAAACAACAAAAGCTTCCAAAATAGACACATTTATCTGGCAACTGAATAAGATAATTCTACTCAACATTGGAGTAATTGTGCCAAAACAAGATATTTTTTTTGCACATATAGAATTTTTTTCGTTTCTAGTGTTACCTCATGATAATAATCTGATAATCCTGACCTTGGATGTATTATTTTAGCTATTAAAGATGATTCGGTCCCTTCATAGAGGAAGGGGTGTGTGAACTCACTGGAGGTGCGACCCCATCCGGTGACGTAGCAGGAATAGTTATGGGGGAGGAGGAAGCCGGCGGCGGGGAGACAAGACGCCATGATGGCGTCAGTGAAGGTGACGGGAGCCTCCAGCTTGATCAGGGCAATATCATTACTAGAGATGGAATATGTGCATGTTCAGATTCTTCATAAACTGGATCTGCTAACAATAATTTGTGTAATTTTGTAATGAAATGTGTTTTTTTTGTTGTTTTACCGGATAAAGAAGGGGTTCCACTTCTCATGCACAATAATATTGGCGGGAGCCATGAACACGGCACCGACCTCCGTCTCGATCAGATTGTGCTTTCCCATGGCCACTCTGTACTCTCTGCCATTGCTGTGAGTCGACAGAAAGAAACCAACAAGAGGGTGATGTATTATTTCAACAATTAATAAAATGGCCTTAAAAACACATTCACGTGCAAACTATCAACCATGTTATGCAAATTCTATGGACTTGTCTGCTGTCATATCTACAGTTGAGTCCAGAAAGCTAATGTAGGTCACTTGATTCTGGGAATACATTGATTAAGTCTGAAGTATAAAATGTACAAATACTTATATATATTATCTATATTTTACTGGAGTATTTATTTTTCAGCCAACTTTTTATTTCTACTCTTTACATTTTCAGGCAGTTATCCTTACATTTTAAAAAGTATCTCCGTTACTCCTATTTTCTTGACAGCCAAGCCAAGTCAAGACTGTCTGAGCCAAAACGTGATTTTCAGTCAGAAAGTGAATTATTTGACCTGCTCTGTGCCTTAAATTATAACCAATGCAGCGCCTTATTCCCTGTTAAATTACCTTCAAAAGGACATTATACTTAGTATAATTCAGTTCATTTATTGGGAGTTAAACATTGTTGAATATTCATGTTGTTTTCATTCTGGAGTGTTATATTTAATAGATTACCTCACTCACTATTACCTGTTCACCTACCTTTAAAGGGGCATTACAACACACAAATTGCAATGTTTCTTGCCAAAAAGTGATTACAGCTCATATATTTTGACTGACAGGCAACTGATTTTAAGGAGATTTGAAACCAGTAACCTCGAGTTCATACTTCAACTACTACAGAAGTATTTTTAAACCCTTTTCCTAAGTAATAAATGTGAAGACTTTTGACACCTCTGTACTGCAGCACACACTATATTATTGATCATGAATATAGATTAGTTTGGCTTGCGATTAACGAATCGTTGAATCTTCCGTACCTGATGCAGTGAGCGGCAGTGAGGACCCACTGGTCAGAGATCAGAGTCCCTCCACACGTGTGTCTCCACTCACCCTGTCTGTTGTACTGCAGGGAGATCTGAAACATGCATAATGAACACCATCGGTTCTTCCACATCTGCACCAGCCAACAGAAACTTCCTAATGATCTCGAATGCACCCTGACTTCTTCAGCTATTCACAACTCTATGTGGAAACAACTCTGCTGTTCTCCTTTGCCTTTTCTTACTCTCTCAGCTGCTATTCTATTTTATTGAATTTGAATTCCCTTGCACTGTAAATGTATTTTCAGTCTATTATTTTTCTTTCTGCGTTTGACTCAAATTGATCTAATTTTATTCTAAATATTTTTGATATCTTATATGTTTTTCTCCTGCATTTATTCATCTTATATAAAGCAATTTGAATTGTGTCTGATTGCCTTTGCTTTTTTTTACTATTAACATTCTTTTATTCATCATTTAGTGAGTTAGTTTGTTTTTCGTTTTGAACATGTAAAATCAATATAAAACTACAACAAAAAGATGAAGAGAAAAAATGATAAATAAGGAAAGAAGTAGGAAGAAGTGTACACTAATTTAATCCAATGTAATTTTCATTCACGCTATCAATAATAGTCAAAATAAAATAGTCACGATGCCACAGTAACATGTCAACAACAATGAGAATAAAACAGTCCTACTACTTTTTTATCCTACTTGACACACATTGATCTTTGGGCATGTTTTACCTGCCAGGGCCAGCTGTTTGGCTTCACATTCTCTCCTCCAACCACCTTGCTCACCACAGGGGGGAAAGTGGGCAGGCCGCACCCGTAGGCTAAGGGGACACACAGGCTCTTTTAAAAAAAAATGTCAACAAGTATACTACAGTGAAAGCAGAAATCTATTAAAATCTTTAATCAAAAGGCACTTATCAGGGTTGTGTTTGCATTTTTTTTATAGCAGAAACAGAAAGATCCTTACCACCGGCGACAAAGAGAGCGAGGACCACAAATTTCATCATCTCTGTATCTCTACAGTTTTGCAGGAAAAGCTCATACACTTTTATACCTTACATGATGTTATGCAACCTTAGAAAAAAAAAGGGTTTTGGCTTTTGACACATCTTAACGCTGGGGTGGAGCTATGTGGACATTAGAACTGGAAAATACTAGGCCAAGGTCAATGTGGCCTGGACTTCTGTATGTTTTTTAATCTTGTTTGTCGAACAAGTCAGTGGGTTGTTCGAAGGGTTTTGGATTAAACTATCATGTGCTGGAGTTCACACAAAGAGCCTCACTCCGTATCAAGTGTATCACTCACTAGTAATTTAAATAAATTGGGTTTTATTTAAATTAATTGCGGTTTCAGCTCAGAAGAGGCCATAGAATCCAAAACTGCTGCAACAAATGTTTCTATTCTATTCTATTCTCTCTATTTTACTATTACAGTAAACAGAAATGACTTATGACATGACTTATTTGAATTAACTATCATATAACTATTATATTTCCACATGAATTAAATTGTTTAGCTGTATACAGTACATTATTTCTTTTTTTTTTTAAATGTCTCCAGCATTTAAAAAATGGCATATTTATAGTTATTTAACCTCCTGAGACCCAGCAATTCATTTATGTCCTCTGTAGGGGACATTTGCTTTTGGCCTGTATCTCTGGTTGTTATTGTGTTAATTCCTGTTGGGCTTTACAGAGGACATCCTGGGCTTTTCAATGATGTGACATTTGTAGGGGTGGGATCTTGACAGAATTTTTTCCTGGTTCCTTAAAGTGGCAGCCATGACGGCTAGCACGTTTTATGGAAAGAAGAAGGGTAAATCTATTACGAGTTTTGTGAGTTTGATATCTAGATGGATTCTAGCAAGTGAATATCTCTGGAATAGTTGAGGTGAGTTTTCAGAGAGATCGGGATGTGCTTACTTGTTTTTCACCTATTTTGTACAATATAATAGGAGTCAGCTCTCTGACTGAGGCAGAGAGAATTCTGAACATAATCACTGATGGAGATGATGAGGCTGCAGGGAGTGATTGATGCAGATTATGAGGTTGAAAGTTCAGAGGAGGAGACGTCGACTGAGGAAGAGGTGGATACAGTTAAAGAAGCATGGGCCCTTTCGTCCACTATGGGTCAAAACTGACATTTAGGCTTCTGAGATGTTTTGATTTAGCATTAACCTACAAGGATTTCCACTCTGAGTAACATTCCTTTATAACATTTTCAGAATTGAGAAATCAGCTGATTTCTCATCTTAAAAAAATGTCTAATGGTGAAATTACTCCATATTCAATAGGATTTTTTCTGTAGATCCTACATTGATGTCAGACTAAAATAATTGAAAAGATAGGCAACAGGCTTTTTGGTCAAAATTAGCTGGTTCCTATCTTTTCAAAGCATTTTTGTATTGAGACCAGTACAGGATCTACAAAACAGATGTTGTGGAATGTGGATAGATGCTGTCATTGGACAGAATTATTAACTGTATTAATTGGTCTTTCATTTTCTTTAATATATAACCATTTCTAAATAATTACACAGCCACAGAGTGTGAACATCTTCTTTTTAAGTTCACAAGAACTTATTAGCTCAGGTCATCATGCAACATCTGTGAGGTTCCCACAGAGGTGGATTTCAGGTGTATTTGGGGACATCTGTGACATACTTATCTCCAAGGTTGATTTGTTTTTCCCCACCAACTTTTCATGGCTGAGCTCGGGAAAATGTTGCATCACTGTTGATGCCCTATATAAAAAGAAACAGGTCCCCTTCCATCTTTACGGAAGACTGTCACAATGAAGTTCGTGATCTTGGCTTTGTTTGTCGCTGGCGGTAAGATCTGATGCTATTCTGAGCATTTATATACTACATATTGCTAGAGTTTTACATGAAGTGGTCTGTAAATTTAAATATGAAAGACTTTAACTCGTGAATTTGCAAAAACAGCCTGAAGCGATATTTTCAGATGTTGAGACGCTATAAAGCACCGTTTTCTGTACGTTTGTCTCTCAGCCTACGGGTGTGGGCTGCCCACCTTCCCCCCCACCATCACCAGGGTGGTTGGTGGAGATGATGTGCGTGAGAACAGCTGGCCCTGGCAGGTACGCTCCGTTCTCTCTTAAATTCTGCGTCTTCAGTACCTTCCTTGAAGTCACAAAACATGCAAACCTGCTGCCATTTGCTCTCCTCAGGTATCCCTGCAGTACTTGAGCGGCAGCAACTTCTACCACACCTGCGGTGGCACTCTGATCGCTGACCAGTGGGTCCTCACCGCCGCTCACTGCATCGGGTATGAATGAATGTACCCTAAATCACTCATATTTTACTGTATATTAGCAACTGTAGTCCTAGTAATTTAACCCATTTAACCCCAGCCATCATGTTATATATCTACCTTTTTTTTCCATTTTGTACTCTTCCCATTAACAAAAAATAAACTATTTATCCCAGGTACAAAATATTACAAATATAAAATAAGATAACCACAATGGAATGTCATAATATGTATGATTTTATGAGATCTGGCACAGGAGTATATAAATATAATATATAAAACAGATAAAATATATATAAATATATTTATGTAAAAAAAAAAAAAGCAATCGTAAGGGTTTCCTCCCTTTAAATGAAACAATAGCTCATATTTGTTTATTTATTTATTGTTCATATCTATTTATTATTAATAATAATAATAAGAAGAACCTTATTTATAAGAACTTTTCAAGATACTCAAAGATTCTTTACAAAGTATATATGAGAGAAACGTTACAGGTTACCTTTCCTAAATGATTCTTGAATGGATCCCTGATATATTATTATATTATTATAATATATATTCTTTTTTTTTTTCTGGCCAAGCAGCAGCCGCACCTACAGAGTCTATTTGGGGAAACACAACCTTAAGGCCGAAGAGGTTGATTCCATCGCCATCAGCCCCGCAAAGATCATCGTCCACGAGAGCTGGGATGCTTACAGAATCCGGTATAGTAACAGGCGGCATTATTTACTTATACTTTTTATTAAGCTCTAATTAAGGTTCTGTTTCTAAATGTGACATGTTGCGTTGGTTCCCCAGTAACGACATCGCCCTGATCAAGCTCGCCACCCCCGTCACCATCTCTGACGCCATCATGCCCGCCTGTCTTCCCGCCTCCGGCGAAATCCTGCCTAACGCTGCTCCCTGCTACGTCACCGGCTGGGGTCGTCTCTGGAGTAAGTTCTATCTATTAACAGATTGTTTCATCACCTTAGAGCATGATCATCAACTACAGCTATAGCACGTTTCATTCTTTAAAGTCCATTTTCTCAAAATGACATTTTCATTTATTGACCAGTCATGCTGAATCAATTTTACATGATGGTTCATAGGACTGTTATCCAGATTGTTTTGAATTCCTTGAGTATTTCAGATATTATGTGACATCTAAGTGTTAATTAAGCGTAATATATTCTGCGAAATATGCACATATAGTGTTTTTGACACAACATTTTTATAAATCCCTTCATAAAAGTCTGATGAATGTGCTTGTTATGAAAACAAAACACATAAAAATTGTTTTAATAGATTTTGTGAACTATGATTAAGAGATTTTACCTCATCTGTAGCTAAACTGCCATTGTCTGTTCATTTGAACAGGGCTGGTGTTGTTGAGTCTAGTAGCATAGTAGCATAGCATAGTAGTAGCTAGTAGCATTACCTTTAATGATGTAATTTTAAGTAGTTTTATGACTTGTTCCAGTTTCACACACTTTTTAAGATGTTCCCTTTTCTAGAAATAAAAAAAGTTACAAATCATACATCAAAGCTAAGCTTTGAAAACTCACATAACACTCATGACACTCATACAAATAGACAGGATTTATAATCTCTGTTGATGCTTTCAATACATTTTGAGCCTTAAGAATTGTGTTGTTTCTGTTGAATGAATAAATGGGAAAACACCAAAAGAAACACCAAAAATAAAATAGACAAAACAACAAAACATTATATAGCTCTGGAAATAAAATTAAGAGGCCACTGCAAAATTATCAGTTTTTCTGATTTGACTAATTATGGGTATGTGTTATAGACGCAAACATTTTTGTTTGAGTCTATAAACTACTGACATTTACCTCAAATTCCAAATAATAATATTATCATGGAGAGCATTTATTTGTAGAAAATGACAAATGGTCAAACTAACAAAAAAGATACAATGTTTTCAGACCTCAAACAATGGAAAGAAACAAGATCAAATTCATCCACATTCATTTTATTACAACATAATACTAATGTTTTCACTTAAGAAGAGTTCAGAAATTAATATTTGGTGCAACAACCCTTATTTTTCCTTACAGTTTTCATGCATCTTGGCATGCTCTCCACAAGTCTTTACCATTGTTCTTGGGTGACTTTATTCCTGGCACCTCTTTAAGCAGAATGAGGTGTGCATGTGGTGGAATTTAACAGATGCTGGAAAGGAATGGTTGATTTGCTGATTTGGCTGATTAGAGATGCTGATTTCAGAAAAATCTGAAAATCTCTTTTTTTTTCCAGAGCTGTATGTCCGAAAGGTGGGACGAGAAAACATGCTTATTTAATCCTACCCCTTCTCCTTTTTAAATACTAAACGATCAGTTAATTGCAATATCCTCTCCTTTCACATAATCACAAGCAATACTAATAACTATAAAAATAACAATAACAATTATATCACTGTATATATTTAGGTCTTCTGATTTGAAAGTGTTTGTAGAGGACCTTCGTTTAGCTTTGATTTGGCCTTGTATGGGTGGTCTTAACTGCAGCCCTGAATCTGAAAGCTCTGTTCTCTTCCTAAGCCGGAGGTCCTATCGCTGACATCCTGCAGCAGGCTCTTCTTCCCGTGGTCGACCACGCCACCTGCACCCGCTACGACTGGTGGGGTTCCCTGGTCACCGACAAGATGGTCTGTGCCGGAGGAGACGGACAGCTGGCCAGCTGCAACGTGAGTCAGCTACGGTTATTTTTTCGTGTAGTTCATCTATGAATGTATACGCATTGAATGTGAACGTGTTTGCCGTCCTCTCGTCTCTGTTCCCCTTTCAGGGAGACTCTGGCGGCCCCCTGAACTGCCAGAACCCCGATGGCTCCTGGGACGTCCACGGCGTGGTGAGCTTCGGCTCTAGCATGGGCTGCAACTACCCCAAGAAGCCCTCCGTCTTCACAAGGGTCAGCGCCTACATTCCCTGGATCAACAACGTAAGTGGAAAACGTTTGTGGAATATTTGTTGGGAAAAGATCTCATGATGCAGGGGCGGTTCTATGATCAGAGATTTAAGAGGTTCTGAGCAGCCAAATAAGACCAATTTCACTGTTTTGTACCTTTTAATAGCAATTTCATTCCCACATTTATGAAAGAAAAGCATCACATTTTAGGGGAAATATATATAGCCTATATAGCCTTATTTTTTAGACTTATATTTTGAAATGCAATGCATAAAACACATTAACAGAAAGATAGTTTTTGTTTGTATTATATAATATAGATATATAAATAAAGTACACTACAAAATAAAAAGAAATAATTTTTTTATATGAATATGCAAAATAAGATGTCCCAGTTCTTATAAAATTTTACATATTATGGGATACCATAGTGGTTGTTACCTTATTTTTAATTAAAACTTGAAATACTTTGTAGCTCAATGTTGTGATAGAGGCCAGGCTGCCGTAGTGCCCTCTAGAAGAGGAATATAAAATATTCTTTTTCTGTTTTTTCTAGGTGATGACCACTAACTAAGGTGTGGATTGGTTTGTTTGTGGATGCATTTTGCACCTGATGTTGAAATAAACAATGTAGTGGATAATGCAGTGTGTTCTGTGTTTTTTAAATCAGACATCACAATGAAATATGTCTGTCTTTCTGTATACTAAAAGACCCCCTTGAACTTCTATGTATTGTTTCTCAATTACCAAAAATCTGAGTGATTACATTGTGATTTTAAATGCAGTAAAGCAGGATGATTTTCAACTATAGACATGTTAATCGTCCCCTTTATGTCTTGGTTGTGAGAAAAAGGTATGTTTGGCAAAATGATACACTTGTTCACTGACTGCTGTAGACTTTGCATATGATCAGAGTCCCTAAAGAAAATACTTCAGGACATGTGACAACAGAGCTTTCTTCAAAAAACACAAAAAAAGAAATATTGAGGATTCAATTTTTAAAAAGACAGTAATCAGTCACATTATTATGCTGTCACTACTCATAGTGTTGACTATCAGAGAGGTTTTAAAGCAGCTAATCATTCACTCTGAATACCGACTCTTGACAAAGCAGAAACCAGACAGGTGACACAAACTTGGGATTTTTAATGTTGATCCAACACCTACAAGTTATTTTCATGCGAGAACCCTCCAGTCTCCAGATTCCGATACCGTTTTATCTTTGGAAACACAGCCTGTTTTTTATTTGTGTTATATATCCAGGTTTCAGCCGGTCCTGTGAGGTTGGAAATTCGCTTTATCAAAATGTCACTGCAGTCAATACACAGATGTCCATAATCTTGGGTTTAAAAAGCTGTAGCGAATGTCTCTGCTTGGCCAGATTATGAAAGTGAGTGGACACAGCACAGGAGATGAGTGTACATGATGATCTTTGAAAGTGGTTATTCATTAGCCAATTGAACACTTGAAAAGGCAGCAGTCCTGTATTAAATTGAACTTTGAAGCATTCATCCTTGATAGAATCAAACCTGAGTTTTTATCATCCTAGTTGCCCCTTGAGTTGTAAAGGTCAGTATCACGGTGCTCCTCCTCATGTTGCTTCCCAGCACTTCAGCTTTAGTTTTTTCTTGCACCGATTTTGCAGCCAAAGTAACAGCATTGTAACGTCTTTCAAAACCCACACGCTACACTATTAGCTGGTTTTGTTGCTACCTCATGCTAACACAGGCTACTGTGGCTACTGGCTACTGTGGGCTGTAGTCATCTCACTCCCAGAATCATCGATGCTCACTGTTAACCGTCCCAAAATCCTCTAAAATTAAATATAACAAATACGTCCATGTAGGTGTGGGACTGTTTTCTATCTTAAAGTCCAGGAAGTTGAAATGTGAACCATTCGTTCAGCTTGTATTGTATTGTCTCAAAGTTTTTTTGTTTTTTTTTTATTTGTTTAAGAGAGTGTCCTCAGCTATGTCCCTCATAAAACAGGACTGAAGAGGGGAAAATGATGCCTGTGTTGGACGATTTTATATTCACTGATGTGTGAATTATCAAATGTGCGACCAGTCACACAAAATATTGGTGCCAACAAAGATTCTAACCTACACAAGTAGAGTTACATATTCTTGCAGCTCTTATTCACCTCCACGCTGAGACAAACTAACTCTTAATGAGTGAAAATATTTTGTATTTAGTATGATTAGTCTAATATTGAGTAGAATTGGCTTGAACATCTCATTCATAGTATTTGTTTTAATCCCTGCTTTTGCTGTGTTTTTTTTCTGTGCTGTCTTTCAAAAGCATTTTGTCTTTCTGGTTTGAAAGGTGCTATACAAATAAAATCTGTATTATTATTCCATTGGCAGATAATATAGCTTATTTCAAGTTCCTTTTTCTTGATTTCAAAAACAGGAGATAAAGAGTCAAAACGATGAGATAAATTGTAAAGAAGTGATATAAAAAGACAATATTATGATGAAAAGCCAAACAATTTAATTGTATTTTCGTAAAACATGAATTGACCAAAGTGGCGGTATTGCTGTACTGGTCTTTTTTTTTTTCTAAGGAAACATCCCGACTAGTGTCACACAGATTTATACTCCATCTCCCAGGCTGTGTATCTCTCCATCAGGTTTCGGGCTGAGGGTTTGGTGTGTGCAATGACTTCCAGGAAGTCGGCTGTTGTCACGGTTTCCAGCTGGATGGCAGACATGTCAATATCTCCTGTGGAGGACAGTCACAGTGAGGTTGCTGTGTCTTATTCAGGGAGATACAATCTTGCTATGTGGATATATATGAAAGCAGCAGTGTGTGTGCATGTGTGTGTCCTACCGTCCTGATGTGCCTCCAGAGCATCAAAGATTTTGCGGACTGGTCTCATCGCAGCCTCCTTACACACCAGTCTGATGTCAGAGCCAGAGTAACCCTCCATCTCCTGAAACAACCATTATTTACATGACAAGTAAATAATGGTAACATGGTTAAAAAATGCCAAGAAATAGAAAAATACAAAACAGAATAAGTATAACTGTGACTCAGTAAACAGTGTTAGTGAAAGGCTTTGATTAATTAATTTAAGCTGCTCACACTAAGCAATGGAGCAAAAATAAGGTCCACTTAACAATTTAAGTCCCTGGCCTGTTTTTTCACTTTGCCTGCTCAAATTGACAATAAATATGGAATATCTCTACAACCACCACGGTTAGGTACATGTACTGATATCAAAAGAAATCTACAACATGTGGGTAGATATATAGAAGTGTTTGAGTCAATGTAAGTTGCTGTTAGAGCAAATATAGCTAGAATAGTAAAACATTAATTTAGGTTATTTCAAGTAAACTTGAAATAACCTAAATTACCTACAATGCAAACTTCAATGATTAAAAAGATAAGAGTTCAAAGATCAATTATTTGTTTATAAAAATCAGAGAAATTACACATCACTACAGAACATGAAAAAAACATTCCATAAGATGTTTAAAAGGGGGATTATAAAGGACCCAATTAAATATTGACACAAATAGCTCAAATCCAAAATTAAATATCTAAACAGTCATTAGTTACAGTCCTACTATTGATATTATATTAAACTATTTTTCCATTCAATTCAATTTTATTTATAGCCCAACATCACAACACAGTTGCCTCACTGGGCTTCACAAAATTCAAACTATGTTCTTATTCGATGATGTGGATATTGACGATTTTAACAGTTTAAAAGAAAATATAATAATTTAATTGTGGAACTGTACAACATCTCAGATGACTGAAGCCTTGTAATAACTTGAGATCATCTTTTAAATACATTTTTGCTCAAAAAATGTGTTTGAAAGGGATCTTTTAATGGCCACTATGAACAGGAATGATCACAAGCAAAATCTGTTTTAATGTTCAACCAGGGACCTGACTATTGTTTTAAGACAGAACCTCCCCTTTACGTAGTGCTAATAAGTCCTACTGTAACAAACCTTTGCCAGAGTTTCATATTCCAGCTCAGTTCGTAGCTCCACCCCCCCTGTTGAGTTAAGAGGAGGCAGCCAATGACGCGTCATGGCTTGGCGAGCTGGCAGGGAAGGAAGACCGACCAGAATCCTCTTCTCTAACCTCCTCAGCATGGCATGGTCCAGTTCCCTGATAGACAAACAGGAGCAGCCGGAAATGTGATACAAAATTAGGTTTGGCCTCAGAAAGAAAAAATATATATACGTATATATTATTCAATCAAGTTGTGTCCTAAGTTGTTTCACAGTTTCTGAAATTAGAAAATATAAGTCTGACCTGGTGGTAAAATCCAAGTTTGCTGAGGAAGTTCAGATGATACTGACATCTGATGTTTTAGAAAACTAGTGCAGTGCCCTTAGGGAGTATGTATTTCTGTAGAAAAGTGGAAGCTTAAGTAGGTTTTGGCTAAATGAGGGTGTGTTGGACTGTTATAACTAACGTTATAATGTTAGTAATGTTACAAATATGTCTAACTAATAGACAAATTGTACATTGGGTAAGACATAGAGAGAGAAGGTGAGGCATGCAAATACAGTTATTGTAAGAAAAAGGCTACAGTGTATGTTGAAAGTACGGATCCGGCCACCGTATATCAGTTTTGAAATTGTTTTGATTGGTCAAATAAAACCGGACTTATGATAAATCTCTTACTTCGTACTGTTTCCTGTATAATATAACGACCTCGGCAGGTTACTGTTATATGTGTTTATAAATAAATGAGCTTAGGCCCAGATTCTGTTCTGTTAGGTGATAGTACTTGGGTTTCCTGAGGGTCTGTGCATCTTGGAGTAAGACGGCTATGGCCCACACTAGCCTGTGTTAGCGCGAGGAATAATTTAGCACAACTGGCTAAGGTCTTAGCATGTGGTTTTTGAGAGATGTTACAATCGTTTTCTCGGCTGCACAAAAATGAGACAACAGAGCTTTGAATTGTAAAAAAAGTGCTAGGAAGCAACATGAGGAGGAGCTTTACACTGTAACTAAAGTTCTGCTGTAGGATAGCACTGTGATATGTAAATCTATGGGATTTTAACTTTGCTTTTTGTAAAAGATTTTTTGTGGCATAGATGCTTTTTAAGATCTTATTCATTAAATCTGCAAAAACACATTAATGTGCTTTTCACAAACTATATCCTAAAGCTGAGGTTGATCTGACAAACAGTCAAACAGATCCACAGACACACACATGCTCCTTGGCTTCATTGATAGATAATAGCAACATTATAAAGTAGTAGTAACAGCTAAGGTTAAAATGGGAGATTGCTCCTATGTTGTGTATGTTACCAAGGCAGGTTGGAGGCTGCCAGTACAAACACCAGATCTTCTGATCTTGCCAGTCCATCCATCTGGACCAGCAGCTCTGTCTTCATCCTGCGACTGCCCTCGTGCTCCCCCCTGCGAACAGACATCAGTCAATTTTTCATGCAGCTTCGCATCAACACCTAGGAGCCCTACATCTGTCTTGCTGTAGGACACTTTGACGGGACACATGGTTTTAGGTGGAGAGCCACTTTGGCTAATGCAGGGATTTAACTCCAATTGTTCTTTGGGCTTCAGCTCACCCCACGCCGGTTCCTCTCTGGCCCATCACTGACTCCAGCTCATCCAGGAAGATGGTGGATGGGGCATGGTACCTGGCCAGCTCAAACAAGACCTAGAGACATTAGAACACATTCATATATAACAAAACTTGCTTTTAATAAATGTATTTGGATTGATAAGTTGAAGAATAACCTACCCTGACCAGCTTCTCAGAGTCTCCTCTCCACTTGCTGACTATGCTTGAGGCCGAGATGTTGAAGAAGGTGGTTTTACACTCCGTAGCCACAGCCTTGGCCAGCAGGGTCTTACCCGTACCTGCATGTGGGTGTGAAACAGGCCATGAGGTAAGAAGTGCAAAATATAGGCCATGGTAGCCTTTGAAGCCTTACCTGGGGGGCCATAGAGCAACAAGCCCTTCCATGGACAAAGGATGCCTGTAAACAGCTGGGGGTACTGTGGAGAGAGAGAAACAGAGGAAGAAAATAGTTAGAGGGAGGAGGAGAAAATTGTTAAAGAAAAAGGGGTAGAAACCTTTTTCATAAATCATAGGTCGATATGCAAATACGTTATAGGACGAAAGGCACATCTCATAAGCCTGATGTATAGAGTCAATGCTGCAAATACAAAGCAACATGTATTAGTCAGAATTTTAGGTGGTGAATGGAAGCAAATCACCAAACTGACCTTATATACTACAAAGAAGGATTAATAAAGGAGGCAGAAGTTAGGGACTGTGAGAATGTGGAGATGTGTTATTCAATAAAAAAATAATTTAATTTAAAAAAAAAAGGCAGAATAGAGGATCCAGGGGTTTCCAACCCTGGTCCTGGATATCTACTGTGGGTGCAGGTTTTTGTTCCAACAAAGCAGGAACACACCTGATTCTACTAATCAACCATTAGGGTCCTTGCTATGGAGCTTCATTAGTAGAATCAGGTGTGTTCCTGCTTGTTTGGAACAAAAACCTGCACCCACAGTAGATCTCCAGGACCAGGGTTGGAGACCCCTGGGATAGATGCATCCCATCAGTCCTCATCTATAAATATCAAGGGGATGCAGACAATCTGAGTTGCCAATTAACCTGAGCATGTTTTTGGACTGTGGGAGGAAGCCGGAGTACCCGGTGAAAACCCACGCAGACACAGAGAGAACATGCAAACTCCACACAGAAAGGTCCCAGACCCAGGACCCAAGGAGGTCTTAAGTGTGTGTGTGTGTTCATCTTAATGTGAATCTGGCTGTGTATATACATTCTACGTGACAATGCATCTGTGTGTCTGTGCACCCAACATGTGTGTTCCTCCCTCCCTGCCTACCTACCTATCCATCTGGGTACATGCGTTACCGTATTATCCTGGGTATAGATTTAATCTCAGCCTAACAGACTGGCCTGACCCCGCCATCCATCTTCTCTTTAAAGGAGATGTATTCAGAATCAAAGACAGATGCTGAAATATCAGCATGCTCTGGCAGCGGGCGCACCTTAATAGGATAGACGACGGCCTCTTTGACTAATCGCTTTGCGTCCTCCAGGCCGATGATGTCCTCCCATCGCACGTTGGGGCTGTGCAAATAGATGTCCTTTAGGAGTGAACACACACACACACACACACACACACACTGTGAGGAATGTACAAGGAAGAAATCAGCTAGAAAGGCTTGTGTAAATGTGTCCTTTACAGTGAACATCAAATAAGGGAACCTGTGCCTTCATTTCATCACTGATCCATTAATTCACATTCACTGCTCTCTACTGGACATATTTGTTATTGCACACATCATTTAAAGGGTATTTACAAAAGGAAAAGGTTCTACATCATATTTTGTGCCACAAACTCACTGAAAAACCTGAAATCTTATCAGGTGAAAATATCTTGATTTTGGTATTATTAGTCCATTATTGAGCAGAATTATTTTATTCCACTGGCAGATATTTTACCCTTTTTCATTTTTATTCTTGACTTTATTCAATTTAATCTGTTTTTTTTTAAGAAAATGTTAGTCATGTACCAAATTGACCCTAATCAGGAAAACAAATAATATAAATTATCTGCCAGTGGAATGAGATAATTCTACTCACTATTGTACCAAAAACAAGATATATTCACCTGTTAAGATTTAGTTTTTGCAGTGCTCCTCTGCATGTTTGTGTGTGTGTGTGTGTGTGTGTGTAGTACCCTGCTGATGATTGCAGCCAGTTCTTTCATCTCACCGTTCATTCCAGAAAAGCCACTGAGGGGCTTCAGCAGCCGTTCCTGCAACACAGTTATTGTAAGTAGTGGAGGAGCAGGAGTATTTTTAAAAATTTGTTTGGTTTGTTCTCAATTAAAAATCAAGGAAATCATTTGTTTTTAATAATATTTTGCATGTTTTACACACTCGACTTAACACATAATGAAGTGTGTATTTCCTCAGTGTTGCTCAGAGGCTTCACTCTCATTATTACCATATGCTCTGAGTCACTGCCCACTCCCTTGCTGTCAGTCGTATGCACCTGGGACAGAAAATACAACTTTTTTTTTTTTTTTTACACATCCAGGGAAACAGAGGAACAATAAAAACCGAATAGAAGAAGGCATGAGGTCATTGCTGTGCGATTTTTTTTTTATTTGGAAGAAATTCACCTCGCATTCCTAACTTCTTTGGATGAGTAATAATGATCTGTTTTTAAAAAATAAATTTTCTTCTTAAAAAAACAAAGCAGTTACAAAACAAAAAAAACATCCCAGTACCTTCCTATTCATGGCAGCCTCTCCAGCGTGTCCATTCTTGATAGATGAAACGTTGAGGCCAAACTCTGACGACTCTGGAGGACCAGAGGAGGCATCCTCCTGAGAAATGAAACACAGTCATTGGAATAATCACCCTTTTTTAATTAAATATATTAATTTTGGTTGTGGTTAATACGGTACATTTGCATGCGCATTGGCAGCAGTCCTCTTAGCTCCACCTCCAGAGTGAGGCCTCTGGGGCGGGTTGATTTTGGGAAGAGGCTTCACAGCTGTAGAGGGAGTCCTGGGGGACAAAAGAGGCAGAGCAGAGAACCAGGAACTAACTAACTCCCGAGGATGTGTGACATTCTTCAACCTCGCTGTCAAGTCCATCTAATGCTTCTTTGTTACCATGTTGTTGTTTTTTTTTACTCTTTTTGTTCATAATGTAATCATGTATATGCAGTGTTGTGCCCTGATCATAACCACTCACTTCTTTACTCCGCTTCTTGCATGTCTGCTTTCACCTTGACGAAAAAAACAACAAGAAACATAAGAGAAAATATTGACACAAATTGTGATTTTATAAATACATCCTAGTACAGGGGTGTCAAACTTGTGGCCCGGGGACCCCATGTGGGCCAAAGTTGTACAAAGTTTGACAAAAAAAAAAAAAAAAAAAAAAGCCCAGTTCCCGTTTCTTCACAGAAATCTGAACGTTACAATAATTCAGGGCTCAATGGAAATAAATTAAAATACAGCTTTGATTTATAAATGGTTTGTAACGCAGGAGATAACTTGATAAGGACCCCTGCTGCTTTAAAAACTAAATATTGTTCAGTATAGCTGTCGAATTAGTCGATTAAATGAGTTGCCAACTATTAAATTAATCGGCAACTGTTTTGATAATCAAATAACTGATTTGAGTTATTTCTAAGGTGAAAATGTTCAAAAATTCTCCAGTTCCAGCTTCTCAAATCTGATTATTTTTTGATTTCTTTAGTGTTCTATAATAGTAAACTGATGATCTTTGGGTTGTGGACTGTTGTTCTGGTCATAAAAAATACATTTTAGATTCAATCTTAAGCTTTGGGAAACATTTTCTGTCATTGTGTTTCTTTACATAAAAAGAAGAGGACAAGTCTGTCGTTAGACATTTTTACCATACATAATTTAACATGTTTGGTATTTATTTGGCTCATTACTGTGCCAATGGTCACTGACCTGATTCTGTTGTTCTTCTGATGAGTTTTGGATACTTCTGGAACTTGATGTAGCGATAGCACTCATACTCCATCAGCACCATCTCCAGATCGACGTTATCGCAAACTTCAAATTTCCTCACACCCCCGTTAGTCTCCTGGTCCAAGGCCACTGCTGCAGCCACGTAGCTGTAGGATGGAAACACACATGAACTCACATACATGCACATGCAGTGTAAAAGTTACACAACCAAGGACAAATGTCTGCTGTCTTCTGCTGTGAATTGAATGTGGTTTGTTAATAAATTATATGCAGATATACTGTAGACACATACAAAAACTTGCAAGACAATCATCTAAATGCTTTAAGATGTACAAATGAGTACATTTCATACTGACCCTTGGTCCAGCAGGTGGTGGTAGAGGAGGATGAGAAGGCTCTTCCTCCTCATTTCAGTCCTCAACTCATCCTGTTGGACAAAAAAAAAACACAATGTTACTGTTACAGCATCAATATACTGTATAACATCAATATCTACATCATCAATACAATGTAGTGACAATTTGTAGTTTAATATAGTACCAGTATTAGGCCTGCAAATCACTATTTTGATATTTATTTTAGATTTGAGCTGCTTTATTATTTAATTGTGTCTTTATAATCTCCTT
Organism: Lepturacanthus savala; assembly: GCA_030544235.1. NCBI lineage: Eukaryota > Metazoa > Chordata > Actinopteri > Scombriformes > Trichiuridae > Lepturacanthus > Lepturacanthus savala. The sequence continues at coordinate 18,117,868 of CM060480.1, forward strand.
TTTAAACATCTTACATAATATTTTCTTCCTGTTCTGTAATGATCCTCAGTGTGATTTCTATGCTTTTAGGGACAAATAATCAATCTTTCAACTCTCATCATATTAAATGTTTAATAAACTATCTTTAACTATCAGTATTCTAAATATATTTGCCCTGTTACAGTAACACAAATTGATTCTGACACTTCTGCAGTCCACCTCACATTTTTTTTGATACCAGGTTTAATTACATAACCTTTGTAGTTGTAGAGATATTTATTTTCATTTAGAGCAGAAAAAAACTGAAAAAAAAACTTAATTGGTTACATAAAAGTGCATAAACAGCAAGTATTGGCAGAAAATATATATTTAAAGTATTAAATAAAGGCACTTAGAGGTAGAATCAGTGTTCAGTTTGCCCTACACATCGGATAAACTCCCAGAAATATAAATTGCTGATCAAACTTTTTTTATTCAAGACTGAGAACTCTTCAGTTTGCCGCTGTTTTTTATATGATTATTTGATCCATATCTTAAAGTGCACTAACTCACTTTTATCTTATTCTATTTTAGAGCTCATTTTATTTTCTATTCGTTTAACTCTTATATAACGTTTTTTTTTAATTGCTTGTGAAGATCTTTGTATCATGTGTTTCTTTGATATTTTGTTTTGGTTTCTTTTATGTTATTTTTAATTGCCTTGTTATTGATATTGTATTCTAAAAATAAACTTGCCTCAAATGTATAACAGGTATCATTAATTCCATCTTATTTTAACGTATTGAGAACATAATAGTATTAATGGCGAGATTTATTGCCAGTAGAGGGCGACAGATTCCACTAATTACAAATGACTGGCACGGTTTCTAGGCAACCAGGGACGCTAATTGGCTGTAGGAAAACTAGCCTGGTTAGCTCAATTGTTAGCGTTAACTTATAATTTGTCACTATTCAATTGACAATTCTACAAAATACACGTTTTTTCCTGACCAGGGATACGTATAGTAGAGATATGAGATTAGTAGAGTTGCCTGTTGAAGCATTAAGGACAACAGAGGTAAAATAATGTCTCTCTTTCAAACATCTATGGCAAGTACTGTCCAGAAAAGAAACAGATGAAAACAGAATGAAAACAGAAAACAACACAAACACATATTCACTCACCGCCTCCCGGGCTTGATGAGCCACTTTCATAGATTGATATGAAAGCTCCGACATGACTTGAAGAGTTTTGTGAGGCCGTTTTCAGCGGCTCGTTAGTTGTTCTTGAAGTCAGGCGCTTCCAAATGTCCGTCTAGGTCTTTTTGCCTTCAGGACTTGCCGTAGCTGTGTCTCGCAATTTTCTTTTTGATTGTATTCGACAATTCTACAAAATAATAAGATGAGTTGAATAACTGACGAATATAAAACAGTCCAAATAGACCACATGGAATAAATTTCCAAAACTTCTATTGAAATATGAAATTCCAGTGTCTGAGATATTTAATGGTACATAATATCACATTGGTTGTTTATGGTAAATTTCTTAATTTCTTAATTGAAAGTGAAACAGCTTGGCAGGTTGTTTTTTTTTTTGCTTAGTAGCACATATTTTGTCTTTTTATTTGCATTTCTCACAGATATGACTTTTCTGGTTAGGTTTAGCAACAAATTATTTCAACAACAAAAACTATATTAATTCAAAAATAAGTGATCAGCTAAATGAATTACAGCTCATTAGCATCTTTCTTATTATGATTAGGTTTTCCATGAGGTTTTCCATGACTATTTTAAGGTTAAAAGCATATTTGCAGCAGGTCTCATTATGCTGAATTAAAAATGTGACATACTATCAAAGCAATACATAATTATGTATCTTAGAAGGCTATTACCTCTGTCCTTTTGGCTTCATTTCTGCTATTTATATATCAAACAATCACCTGCATGAACAAATGAACCAAAGATTCAAAAGAAAAAAACTTCCCATAAATACATAATAAATGTTTTCTTTTATAAATGCATATTCTGTTGCAATTTCAGCCTAATATAAAAAAAAATATGTTGGTGCTACCTTCACACATTAATTCTTATCAATCCTTTTTGTCCGAGTGATTATTATATTTGTTCTTAAACGCTTAGGTGCTACAGCAATTAGGCTAATCTTTAACCTTTGGACTGAATACATAACTGTTGAACTGGAACAACAGAAATGCAATTATTTTGAAAAAGGGATGTGTTTATTTCAATTATACCAGCAACAGACCAACATAGAAATGTGTAGAAACTTTCCAGTAATCTATTGTCTTGCTAATGTGCAAGTTTTTTAGTCCCAACCCCAATTACTGTTTTGTCTTGTACCTGGAAAGATCTCATTTATAAACATGATGTTCCAGAGTAATTATTAACAGACCACTGTGCCCCTTTTTTGCTCCCAGGGCTAATTTACATATTAATTATCATTAGCCACAAAGAAAAACAAGTCATACTAGTTAAATAAGCAAGGCTACCTTTCATTTGTCCTACACGAGCAGCATTTCTAGGATGTTTTCACTTCACATCTATTGCATTATTATTTGAAGTCTTTGCTCAGAATTTGCAGTTCACATTCAATTTGCAGGGGAAAATTTGGCCAAAAGGTGCATCTAAATTAAAAAAAAAAAAAAAAAAAAAAAAACGAAACGAAAATTAACTATCATTATCATTATTCTCATTATTATAATTATGATGAAATCAAAAGTACATGAAATCAAAAGCAAGCCGTAGTTATATGATATCAGTAACTGATATCAGAAAAAATCAGTGTTTTTTGCAATGTTTAATTGAATAAAACCCTTATTTATAATAAAAATGTAATTTATCCATTCACAATGAAGGTCATCTAGATAGTCAATAGATCAATAATATATCAATATTGTGACATGACATGAGACTAGATATTGTCTTAGATTTTGAATAATGTAATATTGTGATTATGGCGTGTCACAAACTGTGTTTTAAAGTAAATTCGAAAAAATTAAAAAAGTAAGCATTTTGGGAATTTACCGGATTATATACCTTTTTTTTTCTTTACACATTATTGATAATTATGTATCAAAAATCTACATCTAAATATTTTGTGATGTGGCAATGTGGTATTTGGTCAAAAACATTCATCAGGTTGTTGTAATGCACTTCTAGGTTTTGGTGAGTGGAATATCATCAAAGAAGAAACAAGAGCACTAAATATCAACTGTGACACTACCTGAAACAAGCCTTTTAACCAAAAAATGTCAGTGGCTCAATTGTGTAGAACTCCAAAGTTGTTTTCTTTTGCCACAAGATGGCGACAGATTACTGTATTTGACGAATGTCTTACTGTTGCATTTTCAGTATAACAGTTTTTTTATGAATTATAACTACATCTTAAACTAAGCAGGAATTTATCACAGTAGTACACAGCACAGTTGTACTGGATACTGTAAGCTTTGCATCTTACTTACATTATTTACACTACCTGTTTTAGGATGTTATTTTCATAACATTTTACTGTCATAGAAATTCCTCTCACGCCTTTTGGGAAATAAAGATTAATCTTGTACTCAATAATGGCAAACAATAAACTGAAATAACATATAGAAACACCCGTGTTATGTTTTGCTGTATGAACAATAAAATAAGAATGGTAGGGCAGGGTGTGTGGTGTTGTCAGTAGTTACGATGAAAACTGATTTGTTGGAAAATACGTGTGTGTGATATAACCACAAATATCTGCATTGCCAATTGAACAGATTCTCATGAAACTGCCTCTTCGTCGCAGCAACTGCTGGCTGAGCCTCAGATACCAGCAGGTCAGGTGTGAGGTTTCTGAGTCCGTGCCTGGAACCCAACGAGCTAATGGTGAACAAATGTTACCTTTTAGCTTTTTTTTTTCTTCCTGTGCTGAGATGGGATGTTTTTGGCACTCTGTAGAATTCCTGGATGGCTCCCTCTGACTCCGCTTTGACCCTCGCACCATCTGTTACCGCGTCCACGGTTAGAAAGCTACCAAAATGCTGAAAACACGCCATTGGCCTCAGGGTGTGGGCACAACGTTTGGGGGGTGAGTTGGATGCTGTGATGAACTGTGAGGGAAGACTTTCGGCCTTCAGGTTCAAGCACAGTTGAACCAACTGTTTGAATGCGGTGCAGTCATTTCACCTTCTGTATCAGGGGCGTCAAACTCAATTCCGTTGATTGGCCACATAGAGCATGATTTAATGTCAAGTCGACCGGACTAGAAAAAATAAAAATAACAACAGCTACAAATGTTTTCCGTCCTTTTTATGTAAAACTAAAATATTGATATTTACAACATTAATCAATCTTGAATTTACAAAAGAGGAGAGATGACATGAAAAAAAGTCTTAATTATTCAGTCAGTCTGTTATTGCATTTCAATTCACAACATTAAGTCACTGAAAAACTATTTATCCCAGGCACAACAAATTTTTTCAGGGTTATTCTAAAGACCTGATATATATGTATGATGATGATGATGATATATGTCACTTAAATAAATATAAATAATAACAATATCAGGGTTGAAAATCATAATAAATTAAATAAAATGATCTCTTTCTGGGAGTGTGTGTCTTTGCCATTTTCTCGAGAGGAGTGAGCAGGAAGTCAATGATGTCATATGACACGAAGCACTTAGAAACTTCATTTTTTTATACAGATTAGAAAATGACTGTCATGATCTTCTTGGTGGCTAATGAAAGTTGATAGGTGCGTCCTAATTAGGTTTCACATTCCTATCCTAAATAAGGGGCATCAAAGTCAATTAAGTTCATGGGCTACATACAGTACAGTTTGACCTCAAGCGTGAAAGAAAATGTGTAAATAACAACGGATACAAATGTATCCCCAAGTTTTTATGTGAAGAAATACATTATAAAAAAAGTTGCAAATATTAAATCAGTCTATTATTGTGTTCATTCAAAACAATGCAAAACATCCAGTCACTGAAAAATAATTGTAATCATATAATAATGTAATAATATAATAATTATAATTATACAAAAGTCATCACCTGCCTTACAAAACATTTAAAAACCAAAACTGTAAATGTTTTATCCTCTGAACCGAAAGAGGCTCACTGACTTCTGTGCAAAAATAGGAACAGGTTCATTTTTTTGATTTTGTCACACTTTATACAAGTCATCCAGTGGAACTGGATTGGGCTCTTTAGCCGGTTCTAAGGCCCAGGCCGCATGTTTGACATCCCTGCTAGAGATGGTATATGAGACTTAGATGGTATATGTGACTTAGATGGTATATGTGACTGAGCCTCAATAACTGTATTTTGTTTAGAGTTAATTATTCATTGAGTTTATTGTGACTTTTTAAAAAATTATTATTGTTGCTGATCATTCTGTATTTCTATTTTCCCCAAGACACATTCTAAACATGTAGAATATCAAACTCATATATGCCAAAGAAAGAGATACGAATCTAGTCTTGCACACTTTGTACAAGTCACCCAGTAGGCCGGACTGGACCCTTTAGCGGGTTGGTTCTGGCCCCCGGGCCGCATGTTTGACAGCCCTGTTCTATAGTCTGTGGTCTTTACAACTCAATTTCTTGTATTTGAACTAATCTCTCACTTCCTGTTTTAATAACATCTGACACCTTGGTTGAACAGACAGAGTAAAGTAGAGGGGAAAAAAGACAAAGAAATACAGTTTTATTTGTTGGGTGCTACTCTTATGCCACCCCGATTTTAATCAGAATTTGCTGGCAAGGAGCGGGTTTGCTGCTGGGAAATTTTTTTTTTAATCATAACACAGTCCAGAAGCTGTTAAGTGGCCCCTCTGCACCCGGCTCTGTCAATACTGACCAGTGTTTAACACCACTTTTGGTTCTGCGGAACAGGATTGAAGCATGCCAAGTGACAACCGCAGTGACTTCATGCCAGACACCTCCTTTTTAGCCTTTTCACTTCACACTCCTGCGCGCTAATCGCCTCCTTCCAAACAGAGCCATGAGATCACAGTCACATTTTCTTGAAGTACTATAAAAACCGCAGGTGCGATGTTGCGTCGGTGACATTATAAACGCATTTGCCCCTTTTCGTAGGAGATCACTGGCTCAACAAGATCCCGTTGTTTAGATTCGACAGTTCGCAGTTCCTCGTCGAGGTTTTTATTAGCTTTTCACGCACATGTGTAATTCCCGTTCTTTTTTGCCCCACAGACTCCTTATTTCATTGTTATTTTTATTAAAAGGGCCAATCCAATATGTCTGATCTTTATTAGTTTCAGCACATTGGTGGCACATGTGTTATGATGCAGTGATTCATCAGTCACAGGACCAGGGTTTTGGTAGCGCCATGTGCTGCTTTTTAGCAGCGGATGGCAGACATGCGGTCAGAGAGAACGCCAAAGCTTTAATATCAGCAAAGAGGGAATGGACAGTATCTAAAATATTACTTTTGACATAAACTTGGGTCATTTAAGACGGGTTGTAGCAGGGCAATGCGCCATTTAATTTCTAGTGTGACCATCTAGGGGGAAAATGGTACCAACCAATGGTATCAACGGGGGCTCAATGGCCTTGCTGATGTCATCATCACTCTGTGTGTGTGTTTGTGTGTGTGTGTGTGCGTTTGTGTGTGTGTGCACGTGAGCCTGTTCGCAACGAGGCAGACTCCCGTGTGGGCATCAGGGGACAAAGTAGGCTTTATGCAGTGTGCCGAGCTCCAAGGCAGAAACATTGTCGAGCAGTAAAACATTCTGTAACTAAAACCACATGTTCCAAAGTGGAGGACAGACAAACACAGGGCAGAACTCTGCAGCTCCAACATCAGGAACCGGTGCCCTATCATCAGGGGCTCGGGAGCCTCCTTTTTTGACTCCAATACGACACACTCGTTCTATATTGAGCATTTTATAGGTATCAGGAAACACAAAACAAGAACAGATTGTTCTTGACAAAGAAGAAAAAAACAAAAAATGCATCAGGAGATGGGGGTGTATTTATTTCAGTATATTTTAGGGACAACTCATCAAAACATTAATTGCTAAGTATTTTCTTTTATATTACAGATGTATCATTTTCTTCACCAGGTGTTTGAAGAAAGCTGTACCCTAGTCAGTTTAATTATCTACTAGTATAACTATTAATATTAAAATGTGTCTGCCAATAGCCTGTGGCCCATAGAACTTAATTAGTGTTAGTAATATTTTATCAGAGGCTGTGGTCGTCAAAAAATTGGACATTTTTTTTTTTACTGTTATTATGGAAAGCAATGCACATAAAGTGAGAAAAAAAAAACATTAACAAATAAACTTGTTTCATTATTTGTCTTTGCCTAACAAGCTGCTGTATTTTTGTTACAAGCTGCAACAGTTCAGTGTAATTCAATTTAGGGGATGCCCCCTAAAAAATGTGCTAAAAACATCTACAGTATGTGCAAAAAAAGTGAGCTTAACTCCAAAATGTCAGAGACCTTAGAATGATATAGTTTTACAGTGTCATATTAACTTAAATATTTCCATATTAAAAGTAACACATTCCCATCACTTTAAAGGTACCCTATGATGTTTTAAAAATGTATTATTTATTATTAATGTACTTTTGAGCCCCTGTAGGAAAGTGTATTGGAAACGTGCCATCATGCACATTCATACTGATCTGCAGGTTGCTGTAACAAAAAACATGAATACAAATAATACAATTTGGAAACTTTAGGGGAAAAATGACTTTGCAAATGCTTTATGAGGACTGAAATTCATTCAACATATTTGTTAGACCTCAAGGATTTAACACATAGGGTCCTTATTTTTGCGGCGGTGCAGTTTGGTATTTTCCTGACCATGAAATTTACTTTGCCTGCCTTTGTGGTATTTTTGGTAACCAGAGCAGTGTGTGAGAGGTGGGATGATGAGGCTTCTAACAGGTGGAAGGCTCACTGAAAGGAAGTAGTGCAAAGTGAACTGCTGTTATTTTGGTGTATCGTTAGTTTCAGATGTTATGTTGTGTATAGCTCAATCAGGACGAACGAGTGAGTGACATTAATTTTAAATTTGACTCTTGTACTACAGGGATTTTTGGGATCAAAAGGGGATTCATCACTGACCAGCTGCAAGATAAATCACCCATGGAGTCCAGATGCTGGCGGTGGCGGCAGCTGATGACTCTGTGGAGACCGATAGGTTGATGATGCTGGAATAAGATGAGCCGATGACCAGATGGAACCGTAAAGGCGGTGATGGGGGAAGTCACTTGACACATATGTCGCTATGTTATTGGTTGGATGTGACCAGCAGATGTGATAGTTGGGAAATGACAAGGAATGATGTAAACATGCATGAGACATGTGAAGCAGCAATAATAAATGAATGAAATAAAATGAATGTCCTAAGCATGCAAAATAGTCTTCCTGGCTGAACTTTCGCTAAGAACCATATGTCTCAGAACCCCAGTGCTACTACAAAGCAGAAAAATCAAATACATAAAGCCCACATAATTATGACATCATGGTCTCACGTGACAGAGACCCTCATATATTTGACTCGTTGAAAGCGAAACTAAACACTGTTGCGCCGGTACTGCTAACTGCAGGTCTATTTTTAGAACAATGCATTTGAATAAATCAGAGGATGCAGCGTAAGAGGCCACATCAAAGTTGACATTTCTTCCAGCAAGAAAGGCAGAGGATGACCAGGCGAAGACAAGAAAAAATGAAAATTGTAATGTTTTAAAAGAATGAGAAAAATAGTGAAGGAGCCTACAGATGCATGCAACAGATAGCCAATAGAGATGCTAACCCGTAACTTGCTGTAAATGTAGCATAGACTAAAATGTGGAAGGACATGCAATGAATACAAATATTTTAGGGTCATGTTTGGTCAGAGTATGAATTATCCACTTTCACCTTCAGACATGAAATGTGATTTCCTGCAGCAGCATCTTTCCATTTGTTGAGCAAATTTATATTCCATCTCACCAGACCTTTTTGCACTTTTTTGTTGCTCCACATAAATGAATAAAAGAAAATAGCATTTAGAAATGCATGTACAGTCCCAAGGTTTTGCAGTTGTGCAATTAAAGTAGGGCCTAGTGCATTTTTATGAGTGATTCTGAAGGTAAATAATTGTTCACAAGAAAACTCTACAGGAAATCTTTATGCCAGAAGATTTTTCTGCTAATTCTTCAAATTAAACTTTATTACAAAGCACCTCTCAAGCAAGACTGCAGTTGCACAACCTTGTATACCAACTGCAGACGGGGACTACAAATCCCAACTGGATTGTACAAGATCAATTGAGTGATCGTAAAGTAACAGAGTTGTTGCTATTGTAGTAGTTTCAAGTAAAGTCAGTAAAAAAAGAAAGAAAAGGCCATTTTCATCCAAAGAATTCTTCCAAAACCTCCAAAACATTTTTTACAGAGCCTTTTTTTTTTGCATCATTAGACTTTTTATTTGCTTAACACCTCCAGCGGCTGTCTTTTACCGGCGCTACTGTGTTTTGCTTCATGGCGGCTGTCGAAACTATTGGAAAACGTGTCAGTTTTGGTGTTTTCCTTCATAAAACGGATGTGTAGGGCTGGGCACTGCCTGATTAACTTCTGGTGTTCAGTATGGTCGTTTCCATAATTCTCCCAGTCCATAAAAGTTTTACAATTCCCTGCAGTTGCTTTTTTTTTTAATGTGCGCTGTGGTAATTAGCAAGTTGGTAAGAGTTCATTTTCAATTGATTCCCCGCACTTCTCAGATCGCGAGGTGCTCTGTCTTGAAATGCTTTAAACTGCTCCTGGCTCCCTAGGAGGTCAGTACCTAATTAAAGAGACAGTGCACCATATTAGCCATGCATGGAGTCAAGCCGGTAACAGAATTTAGATCAGTCAGCCCCCAAGGTTAAGGCTGAACCCTTGACCTAGACCCAGTGCCCCCATTTCCCTCCCTTTACTAATGCTTGGTCATACCTGCTTTACCTAGCTTAGCTAAATACTGGCTCGCCTAAACCTGAACAAACATCAAACAAAGCCTTATTTCGTTTCTCTCTTGGGGTTGCTCTTTCTTCATTTCTCTTAAAGCTAGACTACTTCTTTTCAAATCAGGGAACACATTGTTACTTAAAAAAACAAAAAAACAAAACATGTTTATCAGTGTTTTTGTGGTTGCCATGTCAGTAGTAGTAATAGTAATTGTAAGATATGAGGAGCTGAACAAGACATTTTTCATTCTCACACATAAATTCATATATAAATGTTCACTCACTTTCTCACTCTTATATTTATATATACACATATTGATACATTTTTTTCTCTCAAAGTAAATGCAGATGAACAAAATACACTCACATTTTTGCTTACATGTATATTTTCACTCCCATTTTTACACATTTTCACTCTTCTGTGTAGATATTTGCACACACACATTGATACATTTTTCTCTTATGTTCATTGTAGCAACCCTTGGATCCCCAAAGAGAGTCTCAACTGATGCTTAAGGTGTCCTTTAGTTTAGTTGCAGCAGAATCTTCATGTTCACCATAGCACCGTGAAAACTGTTTATCGGGGTATACAAAACTTTCTCACTCTTATATTTATATATTTAAATATACACATATTGATACATTTTTTTCTATCAAAGTAAATGTAGATGAACAAAATACACTCACATTTTCGCTTACATGTATATTTTCACTCTCGTTTTTACACATTCACTCACACATTCATATGCTCTCACACTCATATTTTCGCTTAGATTTTCACTCCCATTTTTACACATTTTTGCTCACGTTGACACATTTTCACTTTTCTGTTTAGATATTTGCACACACACATTGATACATTTTTCTCTTATGTTCATAAAAGTAAAGGCAGGTAGGTTGAAAGAAAGTATTTATACACTATCACTTGCACATTCTTATACTCTGGGTATATGGAAATTTATTAGAGTGAAAATTTAAGAATGTGGGAGGAGAATGTATCTGTATGAGAGGGTCTGAATGAAAAATGTCTTGTAGTGAGACAGATACACACGCACATGCAGTTTGATGGTTGATAATCAGCCAAAACTTGTGACCACAGCCGCTGTCTGCAAGACGCGCTCAGTATCATTATCATATCACATTATTTCTGTTGTCAAAACGGCCTTGAACTTTTGCAATTAGAGGTTCGGTGGTAGTTAATTTGTGATTGTTAATATACGTCTTTAACCGCTTCAGCTAAGGCCGGTAATGGTTTTCTCCTTTGAAGTGCCGTGGCTGTGTGTCAGAGGCCATGTTTGTGTTATTGCAGATCCTCTGAGAGCCCATTGTTTGGAGACCTCACAGGTTCCTCCTAATCTAATTGGCCACGGATGTCCCGGCTCAGGACCTTTTTCTCCGTGCTCTGGGAATTGACAGAGCTGTTTCGGAGCTTGAAAAAAAAAGAGGTCACTTGTCCAAATACAGCCTTGTTTAATTACAGGAGAAAAAAAGGGGGGGGATGCATGCGTATCACTGCACACAACCCCTCCAAGCCTAATAAATGCCTGGTCTAACTCTTTTCAGACTAGATATTCAACCCCACCTCCATAAGAATATCTATCCAAATAGAACCTGGATTTAGGTCCCTTCTCCTCCTTATCCCAAAGCCCTTAAGCAGCCTCCACTTCTCCTCTGTTCACCTCCGCTCTGCCAGTGACATACCTCCCGGTGGTTCTCCATCCAGTGTAAACACCAGGAGATCCTCCCGCGCTATTACTTACACTGCGCTTCCCCGATCCTGACCACCTCCGCCACCACCTCACCCTCCCGTCCCCAGCCAATCCCTGACCACCTCGGCCTCCACCTCTGTATTCCGAATTGCCAATCCCAATCTAATTTATGGAATATTTTGGAGGTAACCGTATACGGCGGCAGGGGAGATAACATCTCCAGGCCCCTGTGAAGGACAGGAACTCGGCAGTGTGCGCTTAATAACATAAACTGCTGAAAAAGGACCTGGGCCGGTGCATTGGCAGAGGAGCAAGCCCGGTGAGACGGATGGAGAGAGAGGGAGAGAGGGAGCGGAGAGAGGGGACCCAGTGTTCTGGGGTAGGGTGGTGTAGGGGGGGGTAATTGAGACCATGTGAGCCTCCCCCAGTGGAGGGATTAGAGAAGAAACGGAACTCTCTCAGCCCAAGATCGCTTTCAATTAGATGCGCCCAGAGCAAGGGTACCGGGGGAGACAGGGAGGGCGAGAGAGAGCGGCGTGGCCCAAACCGTCTGAGCAAAGGAGGGAGGAAAGGTGAAAGAGAAGTTAGAGTTGTTCCCACCTCCTTCTCCTCCTCCTCCTCTTCATGCATGTCAATGCTAAAGTCTGGGCTGTCCGGGTCATGTCCATGACATGTCTGTCACAGTGCAGCAGATCCGTGTTGTTGGGGTTAACACGTAATGACAGCAGTGGCTTACTTTTTTGTTGGTTTTTTTTGGCATTTTTTTTACCTGCATTCGTCAAGGAAAAGTTGGCTAAACTCACTTTTTTTTTAAAATTAATTACTTAATTAATTTATTTATTCCCATGGATAATTTACTTTTACCTACACACTCTCAGTGTTCTATTCCAACTACTGTCTGTGGACACTGTCTGTGTCTATAGTGGATGAAGTGCCTTGCTCTAAGGTGCATCAACAATTGGTTACTGTTGCTATAGTAGCCAAATGAACCTGTGCTTGTTGCCTACACAAACACACACAAGAAAATAAATATAATAAATAAGCTATATGCAGATAATAGATAATAAACTGTTATAAGATTTAATGCTAATATTATTAGTTATTTTTATTAGCATTTTTTGATTGGTGGTCTTAGTAATATAGTACATGGCAAAAAATGGAATCTTAACAAATGAAAATATCTTGTTTTTCAATTAATAATTAGTCCAATATTCAGTAGCATTATCTCATTCAGTTGGCAGATAATTTATCTTATTTACATTTTTTCGTGATTTTATTTAATTTACTCTGTTTTTTAAGAAAAAGGCATTTTTTTTGTTTTCTTAAAACCAAATTGACCCAAATCGGTTAAAATAACTTGAACAAAGCTAAAATGTCTGTCAATGGAATAAGATAATTCTACTCAACATTGAACTAATTGTAACAAAAATAAGGGATTATTTTATTATCATAATTTTATATCAAGATTTTTTTTTCCTAATTTGGGTCAATTTGGCCAAGTTAAGAAAACAAGATTCAAGAACAAAACAACAAAATTAAGAAAAAACATGGAAATAAGATTAATTATATGCTGATGGAATAAAATAATTTTATTTAATATTGGAATAATTGTATCAAAAATCTTTTCAGTTAAGATTTTATTGTTTGCAGTATCCTGTGTTTTTTTTTAATAATGTAAAAATATTCAACTTTTTACCTTATTGTTGTCTATTTATCTCATATTATGGACTTTTTAATCTCATAATTCTGACTTTTTGACTCAAATTTCTTGAAAAACGTATGTAAAATTATCCGTCCATGGAATAAGACAATTCTACACAATATTGGACTAATTGTGTGTTTGAATTTAAGTGTGATTTGATTTAATTTTCTAAAAAAAACATTATGGAATCAAAAAGAACAGTACAGCTTTTAATGGTCTTTGAATGTTTTCAGAGGGAGCTGAAAGACTCTTGGATATAAAGGCCGGTGTCACATTGACATCAGCCATAATCAGAGATGACACAGTCACATTGTACCAGGTTTTTCGTGTCATTGCTATCATATTCCTTACAGTTAAAAACAGCAAAAACACCACAGATGTAACTCATCTGGGGAACTGGAATTTTTTGGTCATGTCATTTACGTAATGTGACGCCCACTGGGCGCGCTGCCTACTGCACCCACAGAAGTTCTGCCTGATCACCTGCTGTTGACCCTCTTAACATCATAACTCTCACTGTCATACATCACTGTTGACGGGTCGTCAACCACTCGCACAAATGTCTTTGCTTCGCCGGGTTCCTTGACTGTCTAACAAATAGAACGCATGCCAAATTTCAGTGTTTTGATAGTTTCACAGCAAATTGCCAAACCGAGAAGGTCTAATTCAAGAGGTCATACATGGAAAATGTTGGGAAAAATTCGTCACGATAACCCGCCAAAACATTAAACGCGTTAGACAGTTGGAACAATTCAGCAGGTTGCAACACAATCTAATTCAAGTGGAGAACAGGAAAGTTAAAAATGTGAGCGTGTGTACTGATGCGTGGCCACTCGGAGGAAACAACCCCCTCCCCTGTTCAAATTAAGTTATGTGAGCAATGTGCAGAAATGCATCAGTGTGTTTTAATGTTGGATAAGGGAGATCAATTTTGGTTTTGATTTCCTAATATTTTAACTGGGAACCTATGCTGAAACCTTTTTTTTAAATACCTGTCCATAAAACTGACATTTATGTCATTGATGGTACAGAAAAAAAGGTCCTTGTTGTTTACAAGTGCGATTACAGAAATACATATGGAGTTGCATAAATATGAGCAATCTAAATTTATTGAATGAAACACCCAATGAATGTTTTAAATGGAGTCTTACAAGTCATCACTTCATTTCTCGTCTTCCTGATCACAATAAAAGACTAAGAGACCGAAATCTCTACGTCATGGTTTCAGCATCATTTAACTGAATCTGAAGGGTTCATATTTTTATTGCAATTCCATTCCTGCAGTCTGCTTTAAGAGCTGACTCCTATGGGTATTTGCATATAAGGGTCATAAACTCTCACTATGCCTGATTAAGTGTAAAGTTTGAGACTGTATTTATTTAAGTCTACTCACACACCTCTCTTATCTACTTGCCTGGTGTAAAAATATAGTAGTCTATATCAAGATATTTATAATACTGTAGTAAAATATTCATTAAAGCAATCATCATGGATCAAAATAATCGTACTATCAAACTTTCAGCACAGTGTTCGAACAAAATACAAACATGCTTAAATAACGTGACTAGTCTAGTCTAGTCTAGGAGGGCAGATCCATCTAATGACACAAAAACTATAATGGAATGGCTCAAATAGCTAATTTAAGGTAATCAATTAAGCAATATAACCAGGTCAACAATTGTCCTGGTGTCACTTGGCTTGTGGAAGAAAATTCTACTGTATTTTAGAGACTCTAGGTTTGTGGTCAAGTGGTCACTGGTTCCAGTTGGATATGCATATGGACTAAGTAGGACAGTATGAAGTAGGCCTGAATGATTTATCATTTTAGATCGAAAAACAATTTCAGGCAATGTGATCTTGACATCAAAGCTGCAACTTTTTTTTTGCTGTTTCCCGAAACCAGTTTTTGTTTTTTTTTGTTCTTGACTTTAGTTTTCATTCTTGCTGCAGAGTTATAGCTTTTATTGTTTTAATGGCATGATGTAAGGTTCTGTGATGCTCGTAAATGTTGCGGACTGAAACTTGATTTGAGGGAAATTGTGAATTAAATCGAAATTGCGATATCTTAGTATTAGTAGTATTCTCAGCATTGGTCATACACATCAAAAAGACAATAGAAGAGTTTGAATCATCGAATTCTCACATCATTCAAACATAATGGAGCATTTTCTTTTTTTTTATATAATTATTCAAACATGGCAGGGTATAGCTTATTACAGTGAGTTTAGATTTCCCTTCCTGAGGTAAAAGACAGACTGGAGAGTTTGAAGGTGTAAGTGGGTTTAAAGGCTGGAATCATTGTCAGCCCCTATGAGGTAACTATGTGTTTGTGTTTATAGCGTGTTGACTCCCCACTCTGTCTCTCGTCCACACTCCATCTTTCTGCCTAAACCCCACCCCACCCCCCACTCCCCACCACCACAGCCCCCCCATACCCCCTCCGCTTCTCCCTCACTGTTCTTTGCACGAGTTCGTCTCCCTCTGGGAAGAGGTGCCTGAGATGTTGGCTCAGCCATACATCTCTGTCAAAATCTCTATGAATAAATTAACCTTTTAAAGATTAGTCCACCCTAATACCTCAGGGTTTTTAAACAGAAGAGCGGAGAGCCCCCTCTGGTCCCCACCCGTTCCACGCCAAAGCCTCACCAACTTGGCGTTAATAGTGGAACTGGAACTTTTAAAGGCACAGACATGTTTATATTTGATTATAAACTATTAAATGCTAGGATAATAATAATTTTTATAAATGTTTTTTTTTTTTATTTTGACATTTTTTGTGTTGATTATTAACCATAATAAACGTATAAACCACATCACTGCATACATGTTGTTTGTCCTCTAATGTAAGATAATTTAAGTCCAGTTAAAATTTTACTGAAACATATGGAAGTATATCTAAAAATTAAATGCACCCAAAAGTTCCTCACTTTCCAAATCTATTAATTTCTATTAATGATCACATTTAAAATTTGAGAATTTCAAGCAAATTTACTTACATTAAAGTTTAAAGCAAGCTGATTGGGGGGGGGGGGGCTACTAAACTTTGACATACAGTACCTACACATTTATTTGCTTTACACCATAATTACTTCAGTAATTACTTGTTGCGTGACAAAGTATCAGTGGTTCACTGCCAGGAAAAAAAACAAAAAAAACAACTTGTGTTTGTTATTGAAAATAAGATGAATCAGATTTAATAGGTGATTTAAACCCTTTGGTGGCACAAGCTTAAATGTGTTTCCTACAATCTCTTTCAACACAGCTCAGGGATAATGTCCAGTAATTTTTGTTGTTCCTTTACATAAAAATGTCTCCTTGAGACCTGAAGCAAAGATTCTGCCAAAAGCAGGGAGCAGTTGAATCAGACTCCCCCTGGCCTTTTTCAAAGACTGGAGTTATTTAGATGGGAGAACAGCACCTGGAGTAGCTCCAAGCACCCGTAGGCACCCAGACTGAAACGTATGTGACTCGGGCTGCCTTTACAACATGTACCTTGATGCTCCAGTAGTCTTTTTAAACCGGGTTTCTGAACTTTGGACTCCAATGACGACAACTTTTGAGAAGATATTTACAGCTCGCGCTGCAGAACAAGACATTGTGTCATTGTGAAAAATGATGTCTTGCTGAAAACCATTTCTTTTTTTTTTTTTTTGTGACCAAACTTAACAGTGGTCTCTTGTTGGCAATTGGGCCAGACCTATCCACCTTGGTTTTTCAAACAAATCAGGATAATTATGAAGAACAGGTTTTAGGTTGAAATTCCTTGGAAAATAAACCATTCTTGACTGAGAGAATATGACAAGTATTGGCTATGTCACTGGTTTTAGGTTTCACGCTCAGGGCAGGCAGAGGCGTCTCCTGGACTTCCTGAGCTCTAACCTGTGCCAACTCATGTACTGGAGAACTGTAGGTCTCCTCCTCCTTTATTTTGGGTGGGAAAGGGGGGGAGACCATAAGGGAGGGGTGAAGGACAAGAGTTTCTCCAATCCGCCAATCCTCCCGGTCCTCAGTCTCCCCTGTTCGACCTCATCACTCAATCTTCGTTTAGCCCCTGACATGTTTTAGCCGAGCACTCCTGGACTAATTTATGTCTGCGAAGACAAGCTTGGCAAAGGGGAGCTTCCAGTAAAAGGCCAGTGCCTTCGCCACTGACCCACACTGCGGCAAAGTGGCTAATTTAATTTCTTTTAGATGGGAGGAGGAAGCGGTAATGTCTCTATTACCACGAAAAGAAAAAAAAAATAAATCTGCCATCTTGGAAAATTTTGGGCTACACAGATGTGCTCTTGGATGCGTTTTTTTTTCTCCCCTGACCCATGAAGAGAACTAGTGTCAAGAGCGAGGAGGGCTGTGGCCGACCTCAACGTGAATCTACAACGGCTAACAACACATGTCCCCCTAATTTACAAAACACATCCTCTTATGGGCAGAAAAGGCCAACGTTGTCGAACACCGGCCAATTATCTTTGCCGGCCTCCAGACAAGTCTAGCATGCCCTTGAGATTTATGGCCTGAATTCCCACCTCTAATGGTAAAGTAGAAGTTATTAACTTTTCAAAGTAAGTCTGTCTCCCATACCCGTGCACTCATTCCCCCCCACTGCCACCTTTTTTTTTTGCATCTGCACAAGTTTAACAGCCTGATTCACACTGGCTACATGACAGGAGTCTACATGACAGGAGCATTTGGGATAAAAGTATTATAATGATATCTCCATGTAGCCAATAAAGTTTTATCATACATCAATTTTTTTCAGTATCAGTCAGTAAAGACTTGTAGCGGAACAGAGATGGATTATTGTTTTTAATATCTGACACACACTATGGTTCAGGGTTTTAGTATGAGACACACAGTTCCTATTTTTTCTCAGTAGGAGGCTCCAGAGATCACGAAATATCCCCGGTCCCCTTATTAAACCTGGAGAAGTACAGCCCATCTTTTGGTTTGCTGCCCTGCCCCTGCGCCTCCAGACCCACAGCAGCAACAACGGTCCACATATGGAAATGCTTGATTTGATATAGTGTCATTTTACTTTGCAGAAATGAGTTGTATGCATGTTCCCCCCCCTACCTCTCTGCAACCCGCCACCACCATCACTGTATAACCCATGCGGTGAGAAATGTGATCCAGGGTTACTACTAGTGCTGTTAAAAAACACACACACAGACGCACACACACATACACACGCACGCACGCACGCACACACGCACACACACGCACGCGCACACTTCTTATTAAATGATTATCTACTGACACAAAAAGGAACACGCAATGGACGTTGAGGATATTTTTTTTGACTCTGACGATCATTCACAATAGAACTGTTAAAAGAAAAATATGTTTTAAGAAGTGAAACATTACTCCTGGATATTCGCTCATTTGTAAAAGATGTGAACAATACTGGATAAATCTTTTCCTTGGGAATTACTTGCATGCCATATTATCTTGTTGTTTCGGACATTTCATGAAATTTGCAACATTTGAGGTTTATTTTTTTAGGTCTATGATGATTAAGGAAAAGTTAATAATAAGGAGTTTATGATTAGGTAAATCAATCATTTGTCCTTTTTAAAAAAAAAACCAAAACAAACCAAACAAAGCAAACCAAAAAAACCATCAATTTTCTATTTATAACCTGACTGAATATGTAGGACCAGTAAACAGAATCTATTTACTAGACATGGAATAAAAAAAAGAAAACTGTCTGATGACATTATGATATTTTTTTTTTAACTCAGACATCTCAAATTATATGTACTTGCCTATGCATTCGCAGCACACAGGCAGCTGTAATTCCCTATCACGCAGGCTTTATGTTTCAGGAAATTTTTTTAAGCCGCATGTGGCGCATTGGGAGCAGAAAAGCTGACTGCAAGACTGTGACAGACTGCGGAGGGACTGATATGCATTAGTGTTCTCAGCCCGTAAGCAGGAGGCTGCAAGTAAAATGTGTGTTTGGGAGGGATCCAGGACCCTTTTTTGAATACAGTACAAGCACAGCCACCAGCCAAGTTTCACCGAAGAACAGAGGAGAAAGCAAGAAGTACAATGTTATGATGTAAGTCATCAAACCTTCAAAATAACAGTGCCAGTTGTGATTTCCTGAGATTTCCCAGAATTTTTTTTTTTTTTTGCAAGCTGCTGGTAGTAAACGGCACTGCATCGTCAGGAAAACTTTACCCCCCCCCCCCTTTTTTTTTTTTCTCGGGCTGTTAGCTGTTGTGAGTGGAAACAAGGTCCCTGCTCCAAGTGGTCAAATAACTCCAGCTTTTTCAGCTTCTGTGTACAGCCCGCCTGCTGAGATGTAAGCAAGGGCCCAGACAAAAACCTAACAAAACAACAGTGAGCGGGCTCAACCGACTGAATTGTCTATGTCAAAAAAAAACAAGTAAGCACAATGCTATTTTCCCTGAAGCATGATGCGTGTATATAAAAGATGCCAAATACCTTCATTTGCATTAAAAAAAATCTCTAAACAACCCGAAAGTAACATTGCCACTTTGTTACAGTATTTTTATTTTTCTTATGTATCTGATTTAAGAGTAATCTATAAGTTTCTGTAGGTTAAGTATGGGATGATTGGGAATTTGTGATGGTTTCATAATACTATATATTGTAATAAGCCATGTTGTTTTTTAACATAAACGCTTTCCGGAGAAAAATATGCCAAGATTAATCGCATGCGTAACCACCACTAAAAAGGATTTTCACTCCTGAGATGTCATGGGGGGGAAAGCGAAGAGAACAGCTATCGGTTACCTTTTACAAAGGGAACCAGAGTTCCTCCTAACTGAACAAATGGAGCTGTCTTGCGCGAGAGGAGGACAAAGGCGTTCTCGCTACGCCCACGCTGCCGCCTGCCCGCTGCCTCCGCTGCAGCCGCAGCAGCAGCAGCAACCCGGCCTCTGCCGCTGCCTAAAGACCAGTAAAACTGTTCAAATGTTTCCTCCGCCCCGGAGTCCGGGCTAGTTCCCCTTAATCTCGCACTAGTTGAGACCTCAGGAGTCTGTCACCTTTCCTGTCACGCTCGGCTGCCTGCAGCCCATTGGCCGGCAGCAGATTTATTTCTCCTTGTCAGGGCCAATAGCGTGGCGATGTGGCTCAGCCCACTGTTTAGTTACAGTGACAAACATGCTGATTAGAGAGGCCCCGATGATGGATGGCTCCTTGCCGGAGAGCGGCCCGGGTTTTTAGCGGGTCATAATGGGCCTGACACTGTGCAGCCCCTCTCTCTCTCTTTCTCTTTTCTCCTTTTCTTTCTGTCCTCAAACGGACCCCCTCCCCCCCACAGGTCACGCTCAAAAGGTCAGGAGTTAACGGGCCCAGCCTTTTGCGTACTGCCGCCGAATCAAAATGACCCTGTTTGGAGTCATATTTGTAGACACTCCATCATCATCATGGGCCAATGCGACACCTCTATTCCCTTCTTCCCCCGTGGCCTTTTTTTTTTCCCCTCCTGTGACCACAAGCTTCCCACATGGGTAAATAGGAAGGTACATAACCCTGTTGGCTTATTTAAACTGCTGAGCCTCCTTACTCACTTTTCTGCCGCAGAGATGCTGCACAATACACACACACGCACACATGGAGACACACACAAACGCCCTGCTCCCTTGCTTTAATGCAGGCTTTTCTTATAGCATTGTATTGAATTTATTTCTGCCAATTGGATCGAGCGTGTAGCTTGCGGAGTGTGTCGGGGAGCGTTTGGTATTGAGTCATGCTTGAGAGGCTGCTCTATCTGGAAATATAGGTCTAATCCACTCTGAGGTCTGCAGCCGTCACAACTCTGCTGGGAAGTCTGTGCCATTAAAACCTCTGGGATTATTTCACCAAAGAATATTCCAGCTGACCTTGACATCGAGGCCAAGTTACTTTTACTTTACGGTACAAAAAAAACTCTGGCTTGGTCCAAATAATGGGGTATATATTTGTGTGTGTAATAATAAAGTCTGAAATTGAATGAATTTGCTGTTAAAGAGTCAAAACATAGCAGGCCCTTTGTTCTTTAAACTGCAACTTCAGTGAGACGTAATGCGAGCCAGCAAGCAAACTGAATTGCTGCATAGCTTTAAATTCGAGGGGCCAGATGTTTAACCTGACTGGTGATTTTAAATATGCGGCCAGTCAAAATCCAAAGAGATGGGTCTGGCTTAACACTGTGGAGTTTGGGTCCTTGGGGCCACTTTTTTTTTTTCTCGAACATCAGGATGTTGTGCCCAGAGGCACAACGGAGTGTATGTGTGTGTGTGTGTGAGAGAAGCTGGGAAAGTGCATAGCAGGACAGCACCTCATTTGTATTCTTTTTCAAAACAGATGCTCGACTGCATTAATGACTTCTAACTAAAACATTCATAAAGTGTTATTGGATTTTTAGCAGTGGGGTTAAGAAGTATGACCTTGGAGGTCTGGAGGTTGCCGTCTCCTCTCTCTCTCTCTCTCTCTGTTGTTTCCTCCCTCTCCGGCCTCCTCCCCTTTTCCTCTTTCTTTCTGTTTGGACGCTCCGGTGACATCACAGCAGCTCTGCTTCAAATTGGATGCAGAGAGTGAGAAGTTCAGCAGTAGCCCAGGGCAGTGAATATTTTTCCATTTATTTTAGGGGGGGATGGAAGAGCGGAGTGGGGTCTGGGGTGGGGGGCGGTGGGAGCAGGACATGCAGACAAAAAGGGGCATAATACATTACAGGTTAAGTAATAAATAATCAAAATAATTCCTTCTGTGTGTATGCATACTCCACTCAATCTCATGGTTAAGTGAACCATAGCTTTGCTTGGGTAGAATCTCCCCCTTGGACACTTTGGGTTTTTTATGAATAAATCGAAAAAGAGGGAGAGTAAAAGTGAGAGGGGCGGACAAAGTAGAGGGAAAAAAAACATGGAGTCATCGATATGTATGGTGTCTTGATTGTTTCATCAAATGTCTTTGCCCCACTGCTTGGCGTGGCCAGCTGTTACCTTACCTTACCTTATTATGAAATATCTTCAGCAAACCAAAACTGAGTTATCTTATAACAATAATTATTATTATTATTAATATTAATATTATTATTCCAAAATATGAGATAAAAAATGTTAACAAATAAATAAAAAGTCAACAACAAATCATTTTATCTTATTTTAAGAATAAGATAAAATTATTTGACTAAAAGCAAAAAAAGAAAAAAGAAAAAAGAAAAAAAAGAACTTGAAATAAGCAGAATTATCTGCCAATGGAATAAGTTAATTCAAGGAAATTATACTCATTGTTGGAATAATTGGATCAAAAGCAAGAAATTTTCACTTGTTGAGATTTTCAGTTTTTGCATTGCATTGAGGCTGTGCAATAAATGAAATTCCTGCTCAGACATTGCACATGTTCAGGGTTCAGAATTTGACCAAATTATTTGATTTGTATAAGACTTGCTGGAAAATGCTTTACTGGGATGAGTTGAGGGTTAGTACAACCATTTCTTCCTTTTTCTCTCATTTTATTCCTCTTTAAGGTTTTACTACTTAGGCAAGGCAGGTTTAGCACTTTCAGCAACAGGGCAATCCAAAGTGCTTTACAGAAAACATAAAAGGCATCAAGATTAAATGTAAAAGCAACATGAGGCAATATAAGAAGGCATTTAAATACAGATAAAAAAGATTTGAATAGATAATAAAAGTAACTTAAAATGCAACAAGACAGATACAACAGGAGAGTAGGAGTTACAGTGCAATGTAGGATATTAATCAAAAGCCTCAGATATGACTTAATAAAAGGCAAGCGGAAAAGAGAAAAGTCAGCCTTGATTTAAAAGACCTGAGAGTTGCAGCAGACCTCAAAATTTCTGGGAGTTTGTTCCAGATATGTGGTGCATAAAAAACAGAAATCTGCTTTTCTAGGTTTAGTTTTGACTCTGGGAACAGAAAGCAGACCTGTCCCAGCTGATCTGAAAGGTCTGGATGGTTCATAAACGAGCAGTGGCTCATAAATGTATTTTGGTGCTTTGTAAACCAACAGCAGTAGTTTTAAAGAATATATTATTTTCTGAGGGTAAAGACCTCAGAAACTGGTGTGATTTGAGCCCCTTTTTTGTCTTTGTGAGGACTCAAGCAACAACGTTCTGGATTAACTGCAGCTGTCTGATTGAATTTTCAGAGACCTGTAAAGTCACTGTTACAGTTCTTCAGGCGATAATAGGCTGACTTTGTAATTATCTTAATGCGTCCAGGACTACACCAAGATTTCTTTCTTGGTTTGTGGTTTTGAACATGAAGCTGAGCGCTGACTTTAAACTGACTCCAAAAAGAATTACTTCAGTTTTAATTCAAGAAAGGTCTGGCAGATGTATTCTTTGGTTTCGTTTCATACACTAACTCAGTTCTTATATGGGATTATAGTCCCTTTATGATATGGGATGTAAATTTGTGTGTCATCTGCAGGATTAGGTAAAATATTTAATTGTTTTCCATAATTCTAATAATAGTAGTCTGGTAGTAGGAGCATGGAAGAAGAATGGAGCCCTTGGGAACGTAAAGGTTCTTTTTGTCTCTTCAGTTCCAATGATTAGTCGATTAATCCATTAGTTGCCAGCTATAACATAAATTACCAAGTATTTTGATAAATGACAAAACAATTTGAGTCATTTTTAAGAAGGAAATGTCAAAATTCTCTGGCTTCTTAAATCTGATTATATTTCATTATAATATACTACTATTATATACTAATCTACTATTATAATTCTTTAGTCTTCTATGATAGTAAACTAATGATCTTTGGGCTATGGGCTGTTGGTCTGGACAAAAAACAACATTTTAGATAGAATCATCAGCCTTGGGAAAGAGTGATGGACGTTTTACACATTTTTAAGAACCAATCAATGAATCAATTTAGCATTTCAAATATCAATAGATTAATCAACTATCAAAATAGTCATTAGTTGCAGTTAAAACAGTTGCTTTACACACAAACAAGTCCCTGTCCTTTAAGTAGGATTCAAACCAGTTTAGTACAGCTCCAGAAACCCCCATCCAGTTTTCTAGCGGGTCTAATAATATGTTGTGGTCGACCATGTCGAATGCAGGCCCGAGATCCAATAAATAATACTAAGACTGCAATTCTGCCACTGTCTGTGGATGTCATTGAAAACCTTAACAGTAGCCTCAGTACTGTGGTCGACATCCTGACTGGAAGCCATCAAACAGCTGTTTAGTGCCAATAAGTTGTTCAGTTTTTGAAAAATGAAATAGCATTTTCAGTGATTTCACTTAAAAAACTGAGGTTTGGGGGCAGTAACCTTGACAGCTTTGTCAAAACTGGCTGAGAACTAAAAAGCCAGCGTTCATTCTGTTTGTCACTAGATATGCAGCTACTGTCTCTGGAAAAGAGGAGTTTGAACTGAAGAACTGAACACACACTCCCACTGACAATGGCTCAAATAGGAAGCATTCTTTGAGCAATGACCAGTAAGATGATGCCACCAATAAGATGATACCACAACTAATTCTCCTGGCAATTCAACAGATAATTTATCAATATTTAAGGGCTTATAATGGGAAGATTCTCCTCTGTCCTCAACATGTACATGAAGAGAGAAATACATTTCTTTTCATAAACAATGAAAATGGATGTTTGTTGGCCTCTCAGTAGACACAGATAGGGAGGTGGTCCCTGCCAAGCCCTAAGGTATGTTCCTTAACATGTTAGTGATGCTCTCATTTTAAAAATCTTTTAACCTCCACTGTTGGTTTGTGGTCAGTGGGAAGCTGAACTGAGGCACTCACTTTCTCCCACTACAGTTACTACAGTTAATAGAGCAGTATGAGTCACCTCATTCCTTGGCCTGTCCCTCCACTGATTGAATCTCTCTATGTGTGCATGTGTGGTTTGTGTGTGCGGGGCTGATCATGTATGCGTATAAGCGGTGGAGAAAGAGGCCCCGCAGAGAAATCCAGGAAATCCTAGGCTCTGGTCCCATTTCTTGAAAGGATATGTGTTTTCTGTGTGGCTGGCGTGTACACTGGGCACTTTTTATGTGTTAGCGGGTTTCAGGAGGAAAGGCCGCGTGGAGAGAAGCACACACTCAAACAGTCATCCGTGCATCATATATCACATTACGGTGCCTGCGCTCTCTGAGTCGAGCTCGCACTCATGTAGCAGCTATGGTTCTAATCAACAGATCATTCTTGATATTAGCGTCACACCTTCAAAACGAATTGCAGCCTTGCTGACTAAAAAAGGCCCGGGGAATCGGCTCGGACTGTGGCATGTACGATTGGCTCTCACTCGCTCCCCTTTTTGCGAACTCTCCGCAATAATATCTGGTGAAATGGATTGGTCATTGGATTGGTAAATCAGTCTGGAGGGGCTGGCCCCTCGTAACACAGCAAGTGTAATCTAGTGAGAGACAAAGTGCTAAGCCACCATGAAATAGAGGTTGGGGTTTGATGCCAGGCCCAGTTTGTCTTGTCACCCTGCCAAACCATCTGTACAGACCAGAGGGGAAACTCAGAACAGTATTTGCTCAACTCCCATCCATCTTTAACTAAACCCGACCAATCAGCAGGAGCGACACACAAGTGGGACCCCCGATAGCCTGGGCCTGAGTGTTGAAATCCTCAACAGTGAAAAAGCCACTTTCAATGAATATTCACAGCATATCCAAATGCTGTCAGTGTTACCATGGAGGCAAAA
The DNA here is from genome assembly GCA_030544235.1 of Lepturacanthus savala. Lineage (NCBI taxonomy): Eukaryota > Metazoa > Chordata > Actinopteri > Scombriformes > Trichiuridae > Lepturacanthus > Lepturacanthus savala. The sequence goes on from CM060480.1 coordinate 18,143,853, forward strand.
TATTTTCTGACGTTACACACAGTTGTTGCTGTAATAGCCTGGTGGATTTCTCTATTATTATTATTATTATTCCTGAAGAGACGTAACCCAGAGTCTGCTCATTAAACTGGCCACCTATGCAATAAACACATTAAATAAACCACAGATTCTCTTTTTTTTGTTTTTGCTTTCACCGAGCTCTCTGCAAGAAAGAAATTGCGCTGCCCCGGTTCAAGATGGATTTGATGGCTCTTAATAGTGTCTGACTCTTTTTTAAAATAATGCCCAGTCTTACAATGTCTACAACAAATGTTTTATTGGCCTGTTTGAGTCCGAGCACAGAGCCATTAGCAGGGGCCAAAATGGCCCATAAAACTTGGGCTAAGTCTAATTACGTGCCAGTCTTATAATATTAAGTATTTTGGAAAGCGTCAACATTTCTCTGTAGTTGATACCAGGCCTGCGTCTTCATGGTAATTGTTGCATACAGCAATCAATTACTGGTCAGTCACTCTTGTATTTCCTCATTCAAAGACCTACATTGATGTCTGTCCATACCCTAAATTTTACTTCCTAATGGTTCAAGCCTCAACACAGGGACGGAGGAGGGGGGGGGGGCATTCTTCACTGGGCTTTCCTACTCAAGGTGGTGAACTTTATTTCACTTTTGAATTACATGCTTGGATGTGGAATGATTAGCATAATTGTCCCATGTTCACATATGGCTCGTATTGACAGTGGAGCAGAGCTGCATTATCAAAGAGGACTCCATTATCACCATTATTACGATTGAGGATGCAATTACTGATATTATGGCCTTATTAGTGTTGATTTTGTTTTGCGCCCACTTACCAAAATTCACCAAAAAACGAGTAAAGGAAGATGTTATGCTGCACGTGAGTGGCAATGCACTTCTTTTAACTGCTTGCTCGGCGAGCGTTAATTCTTAACCTTCACTGACACAACTTCCTTGGCCTCTTCCTCAAGGTTAATATCTTTAATAAAAGTTAATATGTGGAAAAGCTAACACTCTCCCGGTCTGTCCCACCAGACTAAATTAGACTTCTCCACCGGACGCGGCCTCTGTATCATTTTTTGGGGCTACGTGTGCGGAGCAGCAAATTGCTTTCTTATGCGTGAACATTGGTTCTGCAGACAGGCTTGTGTTGTTTGTCTGATCTGCTGCGATTTTATAATTTCATAGCTGTGGGCTGAGGTTTTTGGGAGAAACTGACAGTCAGATAGTGCATGCAAAAAAGGAAAAAAAAAACCCTCTCCTTGCTTTTTTCTTTTTACCATGCCCATCACCTCCCTTACCTTTCCTACCTGTCAAAGCCTCTCTCCGCGGACGTTTTTGAGGACTGTTTTATTTCCTCAAAATTCCTTTTCATTAGAGCTCATTCTGGCACTTCAGCGAGAGAGACGGAGGTTTGAGGTTTCTCAGACCTGTTATAACGTGTGTGAATGTTCATAGAAATAGCAAACGTTTTTTCTTTTTTTTTCCACTTTTTTTTTCTCTCGACACAAATCTACTTTTCTCCTTTATTTGGAGACTTTGGAGGTGAAATGATACAACACCATTTTTTCGCAGCCCATTTCATCCTATTAACTTAGATACCCTGAGGAGGAGGATTCAGTAGTTTTTTCATGCATGCCAATGTGCAAAAATATGTACATTAAACGTAATGTTCCCTTTGTGTGTAAAAAGACAAACATTTGTATGTGAGCGTATACAGAGCTTATTAAATTCTCTGTGTATCAGTTGTGTGTGTGTGTGTGTGTGCATGGAGGCGAAAAGGCAGCATACCTTGCGTGCAACCATAGCCGAGGCCTCGGGCCATGTTTGCACTGGGTGACAATAACCCCTTTTTATTCTGCTTCTGCCTTCACCAATGTTTTGATTTCTACTTAAAGTTTTATGTCAGTGCCCTCCCTCAAGGGTGCCATTACCTTGTATGCTAATAGAGCTATGCATATTCTATTACTGCTGTCAGGGCAAGATAAGGGACACATTCAGCAAAGGAGCACTTAGGGGCCAATGAACCCAGCGAGGGGTCCTGCTGCTCCTGCATTATCAGTCATCTTCACATCTGAATGGAGCTGGCTTATAGGCCTTCTCTTCTCTCTCCCTCTCTCTCTCTTTTTCTCTCTCTGCTGTAATGACTAAGGACTCTCTTCCGTAATAATCAGTCACTGGGAAACCGCCCGATCTCTATCTTACACACACCCAGACACAGACCTCCACATGTGCGCGCACACACACACACACGTTGAAACCACGCACAGCTGCAGGCTCAATCTACACCGACCACAAAGAATGCAAGAGCAGGGCAATAACACTAACACTGTCACACGGAGACAAACATGTCTCATTTGGGGTCAGTTTGGATGGGGCTAAGTAGGTCTTTATTTTCAGACTGACTGAAGTCTTCTCTCCCGCATAATGGTAATGAAGCCATATGGTATGTGGAATTGGATTACTAACAAATGTTCCATACCACCATCTTTCCCCTTGGCTTTCTTTTTTTCTCTTCACATCCCCCTCTTCTCTCACTCTATCTCTCTCTCTCTTTCTCTCTCGCCCCCCCCCGTCTCTCCCCTGTGTCGTTGTCCCCCCAATAAAGCAGCCATTTCAAATTGGAACAGCATGTTGTCTCGGAGTGCGCACCTCATTTATAAGATTAAATTAAAAGCCAGCCATGCTCGGATGGCATTCTGTGATGATGAGGAGAAGGAGGGAGGTTACGGGAGGAGGGAGCCATTTCAGCTGCACACAATCATCTTCCTGTCATGTGATTTGCTGGTTCCCGGTGGTGACACCTTCTTCCTGTCACCTGCTATGATGTGTCAAATGCCACACCTAAGACCCTAAAGCCAATGTATCCAGGGTTATGAGCCCTTGCATTTTTCCCCAGGAGTTTAACCATACTTTTGTACTGTTATGGAAAACCCTTTTAACACGTGTTATGAAGTAGCTAAACATGGTTACAGGTTTGTGCCTTGTCACAGACACAATGAAATGATATATCACACCCTGAGCTAAAAGAGCTTGCAAATTATGCTCTATAAATGGAAGAAAATCTCATTCTGTTCTCTACCTAAAAACAGATGAACTTTTATTGAAAACGTGGAAGCGATTAGTTTAAGGGGCGTCTTTTAGTGTAATTCCCAAATGAAAAGAGCAGACCCTGTATTTATGAAGCCCGTAGCACAAAGAAGGGAGCTCTTAATGAGGCAATTAAGCTGAGGGGTTGAGAGACTTTGATCTAGAGCGCAGTGATTTTTACAAAAACATCGCTCAGTGATAGATACTCATAACTCAGGGGCCTTAATTGTGCTTAATTTGTTTGGAATAGGAATGTGCTTTCAATTAGAGTGGATTTGGGCCCGTGTGTTTAAAGGAGGCTGTCAGGGAAAATTAAGAAGCAGTTTGGTTCCCCCTCCTGTGTTACTGTTTTTTATCACGGTCAGAGAAAAGGAGTCAGCAGATAGGCAGATGAAGAGACCAAACAGAAGGTAGAGAGAGGTAATTAGGCAACAAAAACAGACCCCTCAGCAGAAGCCATGGATGGGTGGATGGATGGATGGATGGATGAACAAGGGCAGAATCAGATGAGGGAACTCTTGCATGTCTCCCTTCTTTATCTGGGTGAGCTCAGCCAATAAAGAAGCATTTGTTTGTTGATCATTAGAAACAGTCTTGATGTCAGTAATTCAGTCATATTGTTATATTACATCCAGAAATAACTATTGTACATCTGATTGTAAAGTAACCTTTACCAACTTTTATGATTTAATCACATATTCCATCACTATGCAGTATCATAAGAACATACAAATACACAGAAATACAACAGTATTTGGCACATGGAGCACATTTTCACAGTAGTCAGTCAAATGAAAATACTAGTAGCAGATGTTGGGATGTCATGCATTCCACCTCTTTGTTTTATGAGTTGTAGTTTGAAAAAAAAAAAAAGTCTATAGCCCAATGTAATCACATGGCCTTAGCGCAAAGGCAATTTGGAGGTGTGTCCAAGTCATGTTGGTTGTTAGAGGGTTATATGGGTTGTGTCGGAGAGATGCATGTCATCGACCACATGGTAATAAAGCACTAAAGATGTATTGATAAACTAATTGATATTATTACTTAATACAATGCTAAATGTGAACTCAATGAAGCTAAATTCTGATGGTAAAACACATTTACATGTCTGCAGTGTTGCTGTTCTAGTTATTTTGTGAGTGAAAATGCAGATTATGTGACTCAATCCTGTCTCAGTGTTTTGAGAAGCATCCATGCATCCTGCAGCTCCTGGTCTTGGCCAAACATTTGCAGCTTCAAAATCATTGAAGACATTCTCTATCTGCACGTGTGTTTCAATTTTTGGACACACACGCAGGAAAAAATCTTCTAAAGTGTGTGCCTAAAATCAGTTATGATACTGTTACAAATCAACTTTTCACAACATATTTTGTTGAGTGTTGGTGAGGTGAGCTAGGTTCAGCTGTTGATGATGTAAAATCACTCATTGGAGGTTACAAAGTAATATAAATAATGTACATCATTGCTTGTGTGGGTGTGTCGTTTGTCAAAATACTTTTTCTTAAACCGTCTGGTTTTATTTTTTTGTATTTTATTTACAATTAACTATTCATTGTATTATATACATTTTGTTTTGAACAGTGGCAATGAAGCTATACACACACACACACACACACACACACACACACACACTAACACACAGGGACAATTACCTTAACTCTTTTATTCTAACTACTAGGTGTTGCAATTTAGTGACTGGCAGCATATTTTCAACAAGTGTCAGACAGTTGAATGGATAGATAAATGGGGCTTCTCTCGTTAATTTATCACCCCTGACCTGTGTGTGTGTGTGTGTGTGCATGTGTGTGTGTCTGAATTACAGACTGAATAAGACAGTAAAGGATGAGGAGAAGGCTGTGCTTTTCTGACAGGCAGATGGTCTCTCTCTCCGTCTCCCGAGGTCTTCCACTTCACACCCCATTACACCCGCCTCTTCCCATCAGCCTGTTGTCTGTCATGCTCTGCGCTCTAACATCCACTACCTCTCGCTTTTCTGCCCTCTTTTATCTTGCTCTCACTCACCCTCTTTCTCATCCCTCCATGCTTGTCTGCTTTGTTGGCCACATGTCAAGTGTCAGGTGCAATCCCAGCTGACTGATCCGCTGTGGCGTGTGCGTGGGTGTAAAACCAGTAAAAGTAATGTCCCCCGCTCCCTCCCTTTCTCCTTCTTTCCCTCCCTCTGTCCCTGGGCTGTCTGCATCAGTAAGCTCTTGCTTGTCGAGAGGCCAGCAGGACCTCAGTGGTCTCCAAGGAGCTGTTAGGGTGAAATCCCCCCAGCAAAGATACTTGGCAGCCATTTACAGCCACTAGGGATGGAACCTCTACTGATCCTACTGTTGTACCACCACTGTTTGTGTAGCAGGCTGTGTCTCGCAGGCCATTGATACAGTCTCTTTTTTGACTAGAAAGAGAGAGAGTGACTGACTTGTTAATTCAGACCTTCTGGTGGTCATTATGTTAAAGACGCTCTTTTTTTAAATGAATAAAAGTAATGTTTACATTGAGTGTCATTTACTATACCCACTAAGCCGCCATGAACAGCACCAGGCAATAAAGTCAAACTGCCAAATTCTGGAATTATAATTTCCAGGCCTGTCTTGGACCCAAAAGGCATTTTCCCCACACACAATCATGGGAAATGGATAAATTGTGTTTTGTTTACTCATAACATTATGAGAATCATTTGACAGCTCCATTTGATAATTAGCACACATAAGTAGCGTTACCTATCCAGTAGCTTTAGTTTTGTGCAAATATTTGTATTCAAATATTCAAAAGTATTGACTTAACATTTGCAATTCTTGGTATTTTTGTATCTGTTATTTTTGCCGTTCTTCCAATCTGTGATGATGGCGCCATAGACCTTTATATGAAGCTATGGTTGCCAGGGGTGGGCAATATACTCATAGAATCCAAGTGATTGACTAATGGTGCACCAAATTACATCAAAGAATCACCATAGAATTATTTCTCTCTAGTTTCCAGAGATGCAAGTGAAAATGTAGGTTACAGACTTAAGTATAATATAATGAGTGGGTATACTAAAGGTATACACAAATACTGCTCTTTAGAAGTCAGCATATGCAAAGAACCATGCGAAAAAAGTAAGCATACAGTGTATGTGTATGGCCAGTGTTCACCACGGTTTAGGTCCTGCCCTTTAACCCAAAGTGGAAGTACATACTCATTTGGATATAAAATGAGGAAATGAGAACCGATTACAATGATCACGTGGGATGAGATATATTTAAATTGAAGAAAATCTCCTCCACACTAGAGTTTTCAGGATTAATCTCCATCCGTATTAAAACACCATCACATGACCATTCACATACACTGGGCGTGTGCTGGTGTAAACAAGAAGCATATTATAGACTGGGAGCTCAACCAGTGGCATTATCTGTTACCTTAGGAAGCCAGGGGATAATCTAAATACATAAGGAGGTTTTGTGGGGTTTTTCAGAGTCACTCAGTCGCTATCTTTATTAACACTGATGTTGTTTGTTTTCCTCCGGGAATAATCTTGCATCATCATTTGTCAAAAGTCTCCATTTATGCCATGCGCATTACAGTGCAACTCCAGAGTTTTCAAACTGTATTTTTACCTTCTCATTTATCATAACATCCATATTCAACAGTGCTCTTATCATCACTTCCTTGTAATATGTTAGATTCTAATGTTAAAACCCACAAGCTGAGGATGTCATGTGTTACATTTGATCGCCTTTGGTGAACTGTGAGTAAGAAAATCTCATTCAGTACATTTACATGCACCTCAGCTTTGGTAATAGCTTGATTAGCATCTACTAGAAATAGTGTCCTTGTCCCAGGCTACATACCGTATGTAATCTTTAGCTTGCATCGTTACTGGTTGACCTATTTTGGCAAAAAGTCAAAAGACTTGTAGCATGTTAGCAATCGAGAGGTCAAACAAAATGATGGACAATCTTGCAAATAGCTGTAATACATATTTTCGGTTCACTTTCCTTACCAAGTTACTGGCTTCTTCTGGTTTGAGTTACTCGGTTTACATTTGACATACTGTTCTGTTTCCGGGGCAGAACTTGGCACGGACCTCTAGCGCACCGCAGATCGCCTCGTCCAGTTCCAGCCTGACTTCATTCGCATTATCTGGGTTAGTCCAACTTTGCAATTTAGATTTCAGTCAAGCTAACATGTTTACATGTACCAGTCCAGTTTTAGTCTGACTAACGCAATAATTCGGTTTTCTTAGGTGTCATGTTAAACATACTGGCTGAAGGATGGGAGCACAAACCGGCAGAGGGGGAAGAGAGTTTAGATTGAATGAAATATCAAGTTCTTTGTAGCAGGACTTAAACAGTGCTTGTCATTTATTTATTCTACCGCATTACAGACAAGGTCCTCCAAATTGTTCAAATGATTGTCCCCCCCACCCCCAGGATCAACGTATGCTAAAGATTTGCCAGCTAAGTGAAATCGCCTGAGCTGTTTCCTGCTTCTTTCTCTGCTGGCTTTGTTGTAGAGGTAAACCTGGCCTCTTAGAAAAAAGCCTTTAATTAGCTTGAATAATAGCCATGCATGTGTGGACTTAATCCTTTTGGCCAGTGCTACTCCGTTAATGGTTTCCTTGTCACTCACCGGGCACTGCATAAAAGCACACTCTGCTTTTCACTTCCAACACCTTTCTTTCTCGCACCGTCCCTCCCTCCCGAATGCCCACCTCTCCTAGACCCAAGCATCCTTCCTCCTGCTGACCACCGCAGACTTCTTCTTTCATTCCCTCCCTCCATCTCTTGTCTTTTGATTGAGCCCCTGAATGATGATGAATCTTGCCCCTCTGTCTGCTTCAGGAGGCTCTCCGACTCCGCCCCAACAAAACGAATTATTCACTTGCTACATTTTTGTTAACTATCGCATTCACCATGGGCGTTTTCTAGCCCATTTTGGGGGGTTCTGGAGGATCCAAAAATTTAGTCTGAGCAACTGTACACTGCAAAAAAATTAAATCTCTCTGGAAATGTCTTGTATTTGGTACAATTAATCAAATATTGAGTAGAATTATCTTATTCCATTGGTAGATAACGTTTTTTCTTGATTTTTATCAATTTAATTGTTTTTGAAGGAAATATTAGTCTTGTTTTCTAAAACCAAAACCAAATTGACCCACATCCGGAAAAAAAACTTGAAATAAGTTAAATTATCTGCCAATGGAATAAGATAATTCTACTCAATATTGGACTATTTGTACCAAATACAAGACATTTTCACTTGTTTTTTTGCAGTGTGAAATTTGATTCAATTTTCTTTTTTTCGACAACCATACAGTAGTTCGTTAAAATGTAATATTTTGACAACAAAAATACATCATGTAGTAGAAGGAAACAAACAGAAACACACATTGAAAAAGTAAATATCTGTGTCTATGTATTGCATTTCAAATAAAATAAAAAAAAAAGTCCAAGGTCCATTTTTGGTGTTTTTGCTCCACCACAATAGTTACTATAATAGAGTCAGAAATTAGAATTAAGATACTCGTTCATGATTACAATCCATTCCTCGTTCACTGTGGCTCAATGTTTATATAACTGTTATCAGATTCGATGGCTTAGTCACAGACTTTCCTAAAAAAAGTGGTGCTTTCAGTATTAATAAAAGCGCTATCTGTCTTATTTGTCAAATATGATGAACTACTTTTGTTACAGCTGCTTCAATGTCACATCTATCAAAAAGATTTTTATTCAACTGACATTTAATAAGCACTCGTTCTTCTTCCCTAATCTTTAGATGAAATTTGCCAAATGCCAATGTGTTGTTCACAGTCTATATTTTTGTCCACTGACAGCAGAGGTGAGAGCTGAAGCCCTATAGCACTTCACATCCATAGAGTCTTAAGATGTAAATCAATAAGAGATGGAGCAAGGCAATACATTTTCATTGTCGAGGTTCTGTCTGGACTTACCAGTGTGTGACCTGCTTAGGAGTGAGATGGAGAATAGCTCACCAACATCTAACCAGGAGCAATATTGAACCAGATTATTTTTTTTCTGTCTTGGTCTGTCTCTGTGTCTGTCTTTGAGTGTATTTTTCTTCCTTCTCTAAATGCCAAGAGGCAAACAGACACAAGTTTAACATTAAAAGCCAATAAATAGCCATGGATGTCTACCTTTTTATCGGTGAAAGTCATTCTCCCCTGCAGTTCTAAGGCTCCAGTATAAATCTTTTAAATTATAAATCAATAAATAGTTAATACAATAATATGAATCTTTATAAATATTTAAGTAAGAGGATAGAGACAGAGTGGAGTTGGCGGTGGAGGGGGGTTAAGTCAGATGTGTGCACTGTAAAAAATGAAATCTTAATATATCTTGTATTTAGTTCAATTAGTAAAAATATCTTGAACTATCTTACTCCTTTAGCAGATAATGTTTCTTATTTCAAGTATTTTTAAGAGGTTTTAGATTAAAAGTCTAAAACATGAAAAAAACATGAAAAAAATAGAATAACATAATTCAAGAGAATTCTACTGAATCCTCAATATTGGACTAAATGTACCAATATTGCAAATTTGCAGCGTGGTGTGTATGCAGACTCATGCAGATTAACAGTGAAAGCAGATGTAGGACCACAGTTTTATATATAGTCTGCCATTCATTTGTGATTGTGATGTCTGCTCTCTCATGGGAACATCCAGGCTAATCTGTAATAGATCTTAGACACACGATTGCAGGTTGTAAATGACAGACTGTGGACAACGTTAAGTGAAACCGATGTGCGTTTTAACATTTGCACGTATCTCAAGACATAGGCAATCAACTTTGGAGCTACAAGCTTTTTTTTTTTTGTTTTTCATAAACACAGCATGCCCTGGCTTTGGCGTTCCTACTGATAGAATATAAACACTGCAGGGTGCTAACATGAACCAAATGTGTCGGCTGACAAAAATGTGTTTTAAACACAACGCCACCCGAGCAAACAAGAAAAGGGGGGGGGGGCACGTGTTTGCTCTCCTCTGCCTGTTTATCCTCCCATCCTTCTATCTCTCTTGACAGATCGTCCTAACATCGTTCACCTCTGTCTGTTGGGAGTTAATTTGCTGGAACATTCCCCGCTTGCACACTGTGATCACCTGGTGCAGACCCCATCCCCGCCCCCAGCCCCATAATTCCCTCTGCCTCTCATCCAGGCATGGAAATGACACCGTGGGGCTGACAGTTCAATTTACCCGTAACGGATGGCGGCTATCACGGCAGCGCCCACACGCCAGCCCTTTCCTTGTTGACTCTTATTTTTTTTTACCTGCCATGAGAGAGATGAGGGAGTCCCGGCGTTCACCCCTCCATACTCCGGCGGCGCCTCCTCTACTCAGTATCACTGCCGGTCCTCTGGGGAGAGATGCTGCCACTTGTTTATGTGACCCTGTCAGTACCCCTCCTCCCCAGCATACTTATCAAGAAAATGATTCCTCCCCCCTCTCTCATCTTCCTGTTTTTCATAACATAATAGGGGAGTTATTGATCTATATCTGTGGTCATGATAGCTCTCAGCTTGTTGTCATTACCCCCTCAGCACACCATTGATATACTGCTCCACCCCCCCACCCCTCCTCCCCTCTTCTTCCAAATGATTTTCTCTTTCCTCTCGCCTCTTTTCCCATTATCCAGCTCCGCTTTACATAAATCCACCAGGTCATTAGATCCATCAAAAGCTAATGATCATCATCTTTTTTCCTCCGCTCCTGTCTTTTTTTTTCTCCGTTTCTCCCTGTGGCTTACTTTCTTTTTGCACCACCCACCCACACACTTATACACCTGTGTAGCAGGCATGCACACGCACACACCGTACATGCACTGTTATTAGTTGAAGACCCACAAGTATGGTGACTGACTGACACAGACACACAGACACAGACACAGACACACAGACACAGACACAGACACAGACACACACACACACACACACACACCTGAGGAGACGTCACCTTCATCCAGGAGCAGGTGTCAGTTGATAAAAATGAAATCAAAAGAAGATATAAAATATCCAAGTATCGAGTAGAATTATCTTAAATTATCTAATTCCATTGGCATCAAATAGTCTTTTTTCTGAATTTTGCTCAATATTGTCATGTGCTCTTAAAATATGATTTAATTGTTTGAATTTGTTATCTTAATGTTGTCTTTTCATCTCATATTTTGGAGTTTTTATTTGATATTCTTTGAAAAACTTGAATGTCAAATTATCTGACAGTGGAATGTGATAATTCAAGATAATCCTACTCAATATTGGACAAAAAGGAATAAATACAAAATATATCATCACTGTCCATATTGCCTTGGTTTCTTAAAATAAGATTATTTAAAATATAAATTGTTTGATTTTTTATTTTAACGTTGTCTTTTTATCACATATTTGGAGTTTTCATCTAAAACTTTGTAAAACATGATATAAGTCAAATTATCCTCCAATGGGATGAGATAATTCAAGATAATTCTATGCAATATTGGACAAGCTGGAACTAAATAAAATATATTATTGATATTTGTTGCAGTGTGTTTGTATTGAATTTAGAAAGAAAGGTGTTGGAAGTGAAAAGTAGAGTGTGCTTTTATGCAGTTGCAGTGTGTTTGTAATGAACTGCACTTTTAAAAAAAAACATTTCTATCTTTCTTTCAATGTTCTCTGGTGGACATTACCATTTCTTGTCTATAAAGTCAGTTAAGTCACCTTTGTCCTCAAGATCTATCAAAGCTAGAGTTTCCATCCTGTATTATTCACTTGTCATATAAATAATGAGTCATGCTCTATGCCTATAGAATAATAGAATGGCCTGTCTCTGTATGAATGCTGTATGAATGTCATAAAGGCAGAATCTGTGGACACTACTTTGAACCACTGAGCAATGTTAGAGGCCTACAGAAAGAGTAAGAGGTAGTTGTACAATATTTTGAGTTTCTGGTTGCTGTGGGTGTATCATATCCTTCCATATTCTGCTCTGCTGCCAACTGGGATTAAATTGGTGGTAAGACAGCAGGAACCGAGGTCTGACACCTACAGTCTTAACTCCTCCATTCACTGGCAGACACAAAATCCCATAGATGTCCATGTATAATCAAAGATAGGGCTTCCCTGCTTCCAGAAGTCCAATTTAAACTGCTGATACTGAGGCGACACAAAGATGGGCACACAGGGGTACACACAGGTTTCTCTCCGCAATTTCATCTAATCAGAGTCTAATTCCAATTCAGTCAGGACACCATGCGAGAAACGCTTTGAGCTGCTCACCAATCAGCGGACCAGCATCACACGGTGACATGCAGCACTTCTGGAGGAGACCCATGGCTCCGATAATCACTGAAGTAGATTGGGAATTTTGGGGATAATAGGGTTCTATTTCTTTTTCCTGCTTAATAATTTATTAAATCAGGGATTTGTTAAAATATTGGAAAATCCACTTACAAGAGCTGCCTGATCTAAGTAATATACCGTAGTTATTGTGTGCCCCGATTAGGTTCTTTAGGTTGTGAGTTTCAACACAATTCACAGTTAATTATTTACCAAATAGAGTATGTCGTTTTTACAATGCCGTGAGGCGACCTTTAGGTGCTCAAATTGTAGAAAAAGAAATATATATATATATATATATATATAAATAAATAAATAATTTAAAAATATAACTATTTAATTGTGAGAAAATATCATTAGTTGTAATATTTTCCTTGAGGGGCATGAGTTTGGCCTAAGGCTTGAGTTTTAAATGTTCTGACTTATGGAAAATGTATATCCTAGTAGTTAATAACAAGCAAACGTATTTGGTTTTACAAAGCCGGTTTAAGGTTTAATGCCACCCTATTACTAAAATCATTATATGTTACTATTTGATTCTCAGTAACATCCAAACTACATTTTTTTCATTAAATTTCATTCACAGAACATAAAATATTATGAATATTCCTACAGCTGTTTTCATGGCGTAAAATGTGCTCACTCTTATAGATAGACCAGTAAGCATACAATACATACTCTGTGTACACACATGTGCGTGAATGTGTGCATGCTGGTGTATGTGTGTGTGCTATGCTAGGTTATTATGCTGGGTGGGGTGGGGAAGTCCCCACTCAGCACCTAGCAAGCCTTAAACTGCAGCCATAGCACAGTACTGTAATGGGAGGGAGAGAGAGACCTGAAAAAAAAGTGAATTTTCAGCAAATTTTAGGCAAAACATTCCTTTCTTCTGCTTCCTCTGTCAGCTCTGTTTAAACACAACGGCCTGACTATCCTGAGCAGGCCATTTGAATCTTTAAGCAGAAGAAGAAGATGAAATGCATCCCTAGCACAACCCCCGTGGTTAATGTTTAAAGAGAAAATAATGGAAATGCAATGTCGGGATCACACCAGAGAGAATCAACAATGTGTTTTATTACTGGGGAATATGACTAAATAATATATTAGATGTGCATGTTTTACATCATTGTGAATATTGAAACACCACCGAATGGGTGGAATGTGTACAAGGTGATGACAACCCGCGGGCTTCTACAGAGACGAGTAAAACAAACAAGCAACAAGATGTTTTAATGGATGCCGGCGAACGTTTGATAATGGATGTGAGACATGCGCATGGTTTTCAAGACAAAAGGACTGTGACAGTTTTGCTTGCGTGTGTGTGTGTATATATATATATATATATTTATGATGTTTTGCTAATGCTAATGTATTTCCGAAACCAGCTTTTCAGCGCTCATACACGAGCCAGCTCATCTGTCGATGTTGCATCATTCAAACGATGCTAAAAACGCATATTTCCGCATGAGAACCGCTTGAAAGGGGGAGGAAAAAAAAAGAAGCTTTAGTGCCACTTAAATTACACTGGTGACCTTTAGTCTTATTTTGAGCATCGTGTTGTGTCCATTCCTACCCAGGTGGAACCGAACATTTAAAAAAAAACATGCCCTCCAAGTATTCACCGGCACTGTGTGAAGTGCGTTCAGGAAGGTCAGAGCACTCTGGCTGGCCCGAGGACAGCACTAAAATCATTCAAGCCTGTCTTAGTATCTGGACACCCTGATACTCACACACGGCTTAAATATGACCTGTGGCGGTGAAACTGAGTCCCAGCCTCCGTCCTCTGATCACTCACATGTCCTTGGCTTGATGTTTGGCCCGAGTATCACAGTATTTAAATCATTTTTCCACTGTAAAGTTAAGGCTTAAAGTACGAAAAGTCAAAAAGTGGGGAGCCCTGTTGAAAATCTTGATATTAGTATGTATTGTAAATGTGTGACAAAAAAATTCAGCAACAGCATCAGTGATTTTTAAGTCCTCTGTGTGAAATTAAAGCCCCCGGCACTAGGGGGAGCAAGTCTATTACAAGTACTCGCTGCACTGGTGTGTCAGAGTCATGTTCAGGGGAGGATGGAGGACGCTGTGGTGAATTTGTGGTGGTTACTGTGGTGAATTCATTACAGAATAATTCATCATCCGTTTTCAATTCTATTTTTTGTTTATTTCTAAAATGTCTCTTAACATTTCTAAAATGTTAAGAGACACTGCCACAGGTATCTCTAGGTTTCCGCTTGCGTTGTCTTAAAACTCAAAGCAAAAAAAAAAAAAAAAAGCCCTGCAGGATGTTTAAATGCTGACCCAGGGAGAAAACAGACGTTAGCTTTGGCTGTGAGCGTTTAACTCTCACCAGTCAGGGGCTAAAAATAATCAGGTCTTGTCCAACAACATGGAAAGAAAGGGAGGTGCAAGAAAAACCGAGGCAACTACAAAACGGTGTCATTAGTTTTTATAGTTTGCAAAGGAAACCCTAATAAGCCGTAGCTGGTAAACCATACCTGTAATTAGATGAGTTGAGGGAGGGCAATGCTATTTATTTGTCAGCTATGTCCTACCCAGTTGGCCTGGACTTCGCGTGCACACACGCACACGCACACACACACACACACACACACACCACTGGGAACCAGTTATGGTTGCTGTTGCTTTTTTTTGTTAAATGCTGTAGCCAAGAAATACTTTTTTCTGCTTTTTTTTAAAGTGGTTTTGACCTGCCCAGGTCACCACAAAGCTAATCTCAACACACGTCACAAGTTAATAACTCCTGAATATGAATTCTACATCATTTATAAAATGTTTCCTGCACATATACTTCCGGACATACATTTTTTTTCGTAAACTGAGATGGAATGTGTATTGCCTCTCATCGGCATGTGGTAGCGATTAGACAGGGAAGTGAAGGTGAGCTTCAGGTGGACTCTCGCCTGCTCTCACCCAGTTGTTTCCCCCCGCTGCAATCCCCTCACACATCCCCTCAAGGCCAATTATGTAGAATTAGCCCCATATTGTGAAGTCGGGAATGTCAGAGGGTGCACATGCTGTAGTGCTTCACCTGTGGCATTTGATCAAACTTTGCTAATTGATGAGCATCCAAAATAGGGATGTGGTGCAGGACCAAACATGTGTTCATCAGATGTCCTGGCAACAGGTCGCTGCTTTCTCTCTTTAATTCACTTCTTTTGGAGCATTAGTACTTTGCATTACGAAGGTCAAGACCTTTCGTGAACTTACACGCCGCGTCTCACTGTCTGATTACGGTTGCTTTCCTCTAAAGTCTCTTTGTCTGCCCCTTTTCTTTGTCCCTCACTTTGGTTGTACATTTATTTGCGGAGTGACTGATCGAGTTCAGTGGAGCATCCAGAGAACGTGTCAGGAGCTGGAACAGAAGCCATTACCAGTGGCACTTCAAATACCACAAGTTACCTATGCCCCCTGAGGTGACAGTAGCTTCAGGGCAGCCACGTTGTCTTCAGTGGTTCTAAGCAGTCTGTGGTTTTTCAGTTTCAGTGATCAAAGATCTGGTTGGGAGCCAGTGTCTTGCACACATGAATGATTTCGGAACTTCCTGCTTATAATTCTCTGTTTGTTGTTATTTAATTGCTAAGATATGGTAATGAGTTTGCACATCTTTGTCTTTGATGGTGTTCCAGATGGCTGGTTGGAGAACAGTCATGGTTCTTTTTTCCCCTCCAGCCACCCCCCCCCTTTCTCTCTCTCTGTATATATATATATATATATATATATATATATATATATATATATATATATATATATATATATATATATATATATATATATATATATATCATTACCATCAATCTTTTCTTATTTTTTTTTTACTGTATTTCCTATTCCTACAAGCTAGAAAAGCATCAAAAACACAATACAGTACTTGGTTGAAACTAAATATTTTAACAGTACAGCAGCTTGGAGATTTGAAAAACTTGTCCAATTTGGATTGTTTTCTTATTTATGTATTTGCATTATATAAGAGACAGAAGGAAAAAGGGAAGAAACAAACAATAATACAACAATAATTTCTGTTTTATATTTTGTGCATTGAAATTCAAAATAAAAGTCCAAAAAATGTGGAGCTGGAATTACAATGAAATGTGCAAAACGCGAAATGCATCATTCCTGACCAGTCTGGTCTAGTCTATAGGTGCTCAACACCCCTAATCCTCTGATTCTAAAATCATTCCTACATCCACTCTTTCTTCCTCATTAAAAATTCCAGAAGCTATAAATATTCAAATCTATTTCATTTCAGAAATATAATCATTGGATACAAAATCTCATCACCATAGAGTCCAGTCTCAGTGTTTGTGCACTGTAGGTTTCCTGTGTCCACATAACATTTGTCTCGGTTAAATATTTGACCAGGATTTTGATTTTCAAACTTAATGTGATGTCACAAATCATGCTCATAGGCCCACCTCTCAAAGAAATCCTAAAAGCATATTTTCACTGAGCTCAGGAAAATCTTTCCACAATCAACAGATGAGTATTAAAACAGCCTTCAAGTACCCGATTCTACATCATTCTGCACAGCGACGCTGTGAAACATTCAATTGTAAAAAGAAGGAACATGTATATTTGAGTGTAGGGACGTATCGCTCACTGAAATTAGCCACTCATCTTTTTTGATTAAAGATACATAGCGGCTCATTTAGGGGAGGAAAAATACCCCACAGGATTGTGTCGGGGCAAACTCCAGGCTCCAGTCCAAAGAATGCCGACAGATGACATATCTCCCCCCAAGTTAGGTTTGTGTTAATGGGAGACCCTCGCAGGTGGAGGTCTCCTCTTACACAAACACCAGCCGGTGATTGCCTCCACTTAGGACCAGTAAAAGTAATAAATGATGACCGATCAGGTCACACTGTAAATTCTGTCCAAGCCAGTCTGATGGATGGCCAGGTCTAGGTGTGGTCTGAGCCAGAGCTGGTGGGTTTAACGAGTGCTTGGTTTCCTCCCATGAGCTTGTGTCTGTCTGAAAATCATTCCGATGGGAAGTCACAGTGGAACATTTTTTTTTCCATTGAGAAGAATCACATTTTTTATGATACATCATACATTTTCCCTGACTCACTCTTCCTCATCCGGTGGCTCTCTATCATAATGTAAATAAGTTTCACTGGGCTGTGGTCTTGGATTTTCCTAGATGGGACAGCTGGACTAAATCAACAACACTATTAGTCTGGCTATGGATTATGCTTACATGCTAACATTTTACACAAGGTGTAAAAAGTATTAAGATTCATTACTCATAAGTATAGATAATAGGGTTTAAAATACTTCTGTAGAAGTTGAAGTATCATCTCAAGCTTTTTACTCAAGTAAACGTGTAAAAGTACAGTACTGGTTTCAAAACTACCTAAAGTATAAAAGTAATGAAAAAAATCAGCTGCCTGTCAGTCCAAATATATGAGTTGTTATTACTTTTTGGCAGAATATTGAAATTCATGCGTTATATTGACCCTTTAATAGTATTTGAACAGATACCAGTGAGCTGGTGAGCTAAAATCTATTAAATCCAACCATAAGTGATTTTTAGGCAAAAACAACCTTTAACTCCCAATATATGAGCTGTCATCACTTTTTGGCAAAAGAAAATTTAGTTTTATGAGTTGTATTGTCCTTTTAAAGGTATTTTAACGGGTAAAAAAGAACACAGAGCATGTCAAATAATGCACTGGTAGAAAATCACTTTTTGGCTTGACAGTTGCCACGGAATCAAGCTAGAATGAAATAGGAGTAATGGAGGATATATATTTTTTTAAATATAAGGAGTAGAATGTTCAAATGAAAGTTGGCTGAAAACTAATTACTCCAGTAAAATATAGATACCCAAAATGTCCAGTTAAGTAAGGTAACAAAGTACTTGTACCCCCCTAATTAATATAAGTTGATATATTCATATATAATTGCAGTTTTCAAGGTCAGAACAAATAACCAACACATGAATAACAAGTGAAAACAGGCATAAATATTTGATATTCTGTTATTCTGATATTCTGTTTTTTATCTGTACTTATTCAGGATTTGAATGCTTGTCACATCTAATTAACACTTGCAAAAAAAATACTACACCAAATAAAAGAAACATCATCATCAGGGTGCAGAGAGGAATTTGGTCCCAATACTCACACAAAGTATCAAATTCCTATTTAAATCTTTTAGAAAGTCAGACTGTTCAGTTGGAGAAAAGCATGCCTTTCAAACATCTCTCTGATCATGAATTTCACTGATAGCTTTGGGCAGCAGAGTAGGCCTCATTTGCTTTGATGATTTTTTTTGAGGATTCTTGCGGTTTTATTCATTTTTGTCAGCATTTCCAGATTTAGCTGGGAATAAAAGAGTTTAAGGTTTTCTATTTGTTTTTCTGTTTGAGTTCCACCTTGCCCATTGTGGAGTAGAGTGTAGAAGATCGAAAAAATGCATACATTTGTAACTCTAAAAGGCATTTTGCATTAATGTTTCTACCGAATGCCATGCATTATAGCACATACTGTATGGTAAAAAAAAAAACAGAAACATCCTTAAATATCCATCTGTAATTTGTTGTGTGCATCTGTGTGGCCAGTATCCAGAACATATTAGTAAATATCTGTGCTCTTGTTTGACTTGGCTGCTACACATCCTGTGGGGATTGTACTGAATCCCTTACCCTGTGGCTGTGTGGTAATCTTGGTTTTACATTCAAAATCTCTAACACATTGCAGAGTTCTCTTTGTTTTCATAGAAGCCCATGCAGGATGGACTTAACCACTTGAGAGAGCAAGAGCTTAGTCTAAAATGATACAGCTCAGGCGTGGATATTGCTTTGTAATGTGCGAGAAGGGTCCGAGCCAATGGATTGTCTTCTGCAAGCAGGATGGCTTTGATTAATATGGTAACATTGAATCAATTTTTCTAAAAAAAAAAATATTTAGAACTGAAGTAAACTGTATTGTCTCACACTTTTCCACAACTTATTTTAATGCAAGAATGGGAATTAAAATGGGCTATCAGGGCTGTTATTAAATTGCAGTTTTAACACAAAGTAAATCATTTTTGTGGCTGCAATTTAAGAAAAAAAAGTCCCCCTTCTGCTGTAAAAACCCTGGCAATATTATGTTCGTTTCTGAAGGGTTTGTGATATAAATCCATGCTGTCTGCCGCAATTCACTACGCCACATTAAATTCTTTTAGATCAATTAAACTTCCCAGCTCACTTTACAAGCCACCAGTCTTAATGGTGGCTCCCCCTCACACTTTGAGCAGGGGAATACTCTTACAGGGTAGGCGGCACAGAATACTCTGCAGAATTTATTGACCCATTGCCAAATGAACTGTTTGTTTAAGGGAATGCATGAATTAATCATATTCAGCATTTTATTCATAGGAAGTGGGAAAGCTGCATGGGATTGACCCTCATAACTTTTTCCACCCCTTCCTTAAGTCACACAATATAGTTGGCAACATTTTGGGTGCTAGTGACTAAAAGTGGGAAAAAACACTATCCAAATATTGGTTGGTTTCATTGCTGCCTTTTTTTCTCTCAATATTCTAAAACACCACCAAAGTACAATTCCAGCACTTGCACAGTTGAGAGTGCTTAACAGAAGTAAGGAAGCACGTCATGCGTGGGTGTCCCTCGGTGGCTGTTTACGACGTCGACTTTTCGGGATTCCGCGTTCTGTATTTTTAGTGGAGGGATGATCAGAGAGTGAACAGGTGGACCCGGGCTCTGTCACCAACAGCCAGACAGATTTTTAGCTATGTTGTCTGTGAATGTTCAAAATGCTATTAGTCTCAGATAAAGTTCTGCAACCCGTGGATGTTGCATTTTCCAGTCTCGTATCCCGTTTCTGAATTCTACTCTGTGTCTAATTTGCGTTTGTGTGTTTACACATTACACTTCTACTGTGCTATTTGTGTGTACCGTAAAGGTCATTCTCACTCTTTTAGTTTTCACCCATAGTTATTATTCACATTCACAGACCATTAAACCTTTAACAAGCTGTAAGCCAGGCCTGAATAGCAATGATTCTTTTAATATGCAATACCATAGAAAAATATAATAATGGTGAGCTATTGTTGATAAGGTTAATAGGACCAGGTGTGCACCCGGAAAGCGTCAACATATATTGCCACATATATGGCAGCCATTTTAAGAATTAATTGCTGTAATTTTGTCCACCATCCCCTACCCCCAACTGCCCCCCTATGGAGACTTAAAGCGTTAAGGTGCGTGCTGAAGTCGAGCTAAGTAAATTCACTTTATGACACTGCTGTGACATGTGCATCTGTGATTTCACACGCTTAATGTAAAATTTACAGTTGCGGTGTTGGATGTCACACGGGCAGCGGGGAGAGCCGGGTGTAACCGGAGCCCCCAGAGAACAAAGCTGGCGTTTTGGCCCAGTCCCCCCTTGCGCATGCCTCCCCGGCTGCCACCCCCCTCCCCGCCGCTCTTTACAGCTGTGGAGGTGTGATTCAAGCACGACGGTTGGTCTTATAACCGTTAAGCAAGCACCACGGCGCTTCTAATGGCCAGAGGCCCTAATGACCAAAACACCTGGAACCGGAGCACAAGGGAGCGTTGGATTTTCTCAGGGCACTGGCAGACGCAAGGGTGGATGGGTGGATGGGTGGATTTCAAAACAGAGGCTGGCCAGGTCCCCATCTCCCACACAAGCGCAGACTCTTGTGTATGATCATCTGAGTGACCAGCCAGCTTTGGAAGAGGTCTGTTGGAATGGAGTGGTCATATTAAGAGGGGAGAGGCCCACGCTCACTTAAAGTTCAAACATGGATTAGGCACGCTCGTCCCTTGGTGTCATGTTCAATGGCAAACCTCCCCCCCACCAGGGAATTGATCCCCCACTCTACCCTCCAGAATTGATTTAGTTCTATATAGATTATCAACCTCAATCGTGCCATTAAGCTGCATGTCCCACATTGTACAGATATAAAAAAGGCTTTCACTAGGTATTATTTTCCCAAGTTACTTAGGTTATTTGAGAAATATTGCCATTAGAGCTTAATATGAAATTACTCTACGAGCAGTGAAGGTCATTCTAGAGCAATACACAGTTCCTGGCACAGGGTCCGTTTTCATATGTCTGAGTCAACTTAGAAGTGGTTTGTCTGGTGTCATTATTGGGGTTTATATTGGGGTTTATTCTAAATACACTTCCATGCACAAAGGTGCCCTTTAGAATCATTGGATGAGATAAACGCTTACAGAATGAAAATACTGTTTACCTCATTGATGTAGTGATACTTATCTGAAAAGTCTAATTTGTTCCTCCTTTTTTTATTATAGAGTTTATACAGCAGAGTTGAGTAGTAAGCAATTACTCTGGTGACAAATGATCAGCTTCACACACATGCAGATAGAGACCCCCCAAAATCACCAATGCTCATATGAGTAAGAGTAAAATTACCAGTATTAATATCAGTAGTACTGATACTACTACTGTTTAGTGCACACAGTTATATTGTGTAACATGAGACTCTTGTAGGCATAATGGTTGGTAGCTGGTAGAATGGACAGGGTTAGCCAGGAAGTTCAATCCTTTTAAGTGACTTTTCTTACCTGAAATACCATAGGTAGTTTTTTGGCTGCTTAAAGCTCTAGACAAGCTCAAATGGCCACTGAGTGATATTATAGTAGGTTAATAATAGTTTTCTTGGTGGAATGTGTCGCCTTGTCACAAGTTGAGGCTAAAAACCACCTGAATCTTGTTTGAAGAATGTTTCTCTATTTGAAGATCTGCCATCAAAGACACCTCATGTTGTACTTGTGTTGTCAATTTTTGCATTATGAATATGAAGTGGACATTTGATATCATCATCTACCCTAATGATGGGCCAACTTATTTGAGAGTTATAGCTAACTGGTGTTCTGTTAAGCATCCCACACCTGGTCCTAATAGGCACTCACACACACATGTTCTCCTCCACTCTCTTTTCCCATCTTCTACGTAAGGAAACAAGCTGCTGTTATTCCACCAGTGAGTTGTAAACCTGCCATAAAATTGTGGCATGGCCCCTATGTGCAGTATGGGTAATGCACCATATAGTTTAATGGTACACTGGACCAGGTCATATATTTCTCTTCTTATGTGAGATTCGTAAGTTGAGGGAGGCTTGTGGTCCAGTCAGTGAGTTAAATGTAGACTATGGATGTCAATAAGTCACATCTTAAGTAATGAAGGCAAAAAAGGAGAAATGTTTGGTCTCCAATCTTCATATGGATATGATAACATCACATCGCTGATAGATTCAGAAAACTGTCCTGAAGCATGCAATCAAAGTTTTACAGCTGGGTCACTGAGTGGTTTTTTAAATGGATTCAAAGAAGATGAATTATTTTACCAAACCAAATGTGTAACATGTTTTTGAAAGGAACGTCTATTTGTAGAATTCCCAGAAATTCTTTTTTTTTCCAGGACTCTTCTTTTTCTGGCGTGTATTTAACATATCAGACAGAAGAATTTACAACCTTAGTGTAAAAAAATACGTGACGATAACAAATTACACTTTTTCCTGTCAGTTCAGCTTACATCCGTTTATCATGTAGAGCACACATGACTAATTCTGTAACACTGCACCACATATATGCTCTGATGCTAACCATCTCTTACAAATTTCATAACAAGAAGAGAGGATACATCTTTCTCCGCCGCAACCGCTAAACACTCCTTAGAATTAGATCCAAATGTGGTAATAGACAACATGTATTTGGGAGTGCGGATGTAACTCTAGACTACGGCCACATGATACTGACGATCAGTGCTAAGTTGTGGTTGAAACAGATGTCTAAACACGCAACAGTGTTGACAGGCTGAGGCCCGATGTTTACAGTTGCCCGAGGGAAGGATGCTGCTTTTTGAATGTGAAGAAAAGATGATTGGATACACAAATACAACACCCTCTACATATAGACTCAGAGGAAATCAATTATTGACTCACTGAGTAGACACATTTTTCCACTCAGTGGTGACTCTACCTCTTAATTAGTGATCTTTCTTAACATCAACAGGGGTCTAACTTCATCCTGTTTTACTTTCTCGACTTTGTTTTTGTGAAGTCAGATCTAATTATAGATGTTAAATCCTTATACCATGAGCTAAAAAACAGTACAATTTCATAATTATTATTATTTCTTGTTTTTATATCGAAGTACGGTGTACTGGTTGCCAAAAACATCTTAAGTTTCCTCTTAATTATGATGTTTATTATGCTAATTTTGGGTCATATTTAATGTTGGATATTTATATTAAAAGGGCTATATGTAACTTTTTGAAATTCCTTCTCAGTAGTGACTGTTAAATAAGCGGCATCCAGCATCCTCTAAAATTTTTTTTTGAACAATGTTTAAGCAAAGCATGTCCAATTCTTCTGTTGTATGTGTGCACATTCACACAAAGCCTAGTGAAACCTAGTGCTGATTCAGGGTTCATTCTGCTTTTAAACCTGCTAAGAAGCAGTTTGCTTTTCCACAGCACAGCGTAGAGATGGTTAGAGAGCCGCATCATTACATCATTGTATACGACTCTCCCACACTGCAGACCACTGATTGGTCAGTCATTACTCTCAGTCACTCAGTCCTTCGCTAAAAGATTACAGCTGTGCTTGAATCACAGCATTTACACATGAGGAAAAAACAACACAGATTTGTCAGGTTGTTTTTTGTATTTACTGCTGCATTGCTACTGCTGTCACTCTCTCCTCATGTGACGAAAATAAGAGAGGAGGAGAAAAATTAAATCAAGAGTGTCTATCTCCACAGTAAATCCTAAATTGAGTGTTGGATGATTATTTTTTTGTGTGGTTGAGAATCACCTTGCAACTGCAGCAAGTTTTTTCCATTTTTTTTTCTCTTTCGCTTTGGTTGGTCCTAATTTCAGCCCCCGCCTTTGGTGTAAATGGTTTTATATTAGGTCGTGGGTCCAAACCATCCCTGGAACTGCCTTAGTTGAAAACAGGTAACAGCCAAAACTGCCCAACCTACAAAGATGCCCATTAACACCCGACCCACAAACCAATGGTTTACCAACTGTGCCTGTCCCTGGGATAGGGATTAAGAACTGGTTCTATTAACCAGGGCTCCACACATTTCAAAACCTGAAAATCAATGACACTGATGTTTTCGATACTGAACTAATCTTTGTATGGTTTTGTATGCTTATATTGAATCATTGATAAATTCAGAAAACTGTCATGAATTGTTTTGCCAAATCAAATGTGTAACAGAAGGGAATATCTACTAATAGAATTCTTAGAAATATACTGCTATTGAGTCTAGTGGGTCCTGTGATGCAATGTTGCATCTCAAATCTAGAGTCATGCCATTTAAATCAAATCACTGATTTATTTTCTAATATATTTTTTGAATAAAATGTTACTATTTTACATTGACTGCGATGGTTTCTTACAAAGTTTATTATTTTGAACTCCTTCCTCCCCATCCTCCTGGACCTTTTCAACAGTCTCATGAGCAAAACACCCTGGCTTTCCGGATGGTTGGCAGATGCTAGCTTATGCTTTATTTGGAGCTGCTGGAAAGTCTGTGAAAAGGGCTTAGAAGTGAAATTTGACCCTTGATCACTTTTTATACCTTTGGGAATGCCAAACACTGAAATAAACTGAGTCAGCGCTTTAACTACCAACTCCTCTGTAATGGTCTGCAACAGGAAGGCTGTCGGATAATGGGTGGCTTGACACATCACAGTCAGCAGGTACTAGTTACCCGACTTGAAAGGCGTCAACGGTCATACACAATCAATTATTAAATACTCAAATGCTTTACTATGGTGAGAATCAAGCCTAGCAGGGCTGGAGCAAGTCTGATTAGGTTTGCATGTTAACTGACAAGTGTGGCATGTTTTAATGAAGGCAGCAGCATCACGTTTTAACTGTGGCCAAAAGAAATGCTGCATGATGGGAGCATAAGCCCACATGACCAGCCACATCATGCAAGACTCTTTCAACAGTCTCTCTAACCATTGCAGGCCCAACTACCTATAGAACAGGCTCATTCATAAAATTGTGAAGTTCTGTCACGGCTCTACATGAGATAAATGCTCAAGTAACCATCAACACCTTAATGAGGAATCTGACTGTGTGACGACAGTAAAGGCCCAGGTATAACCCAAGCATGTAACATCTTTTCCATTGTCATCCTTGAGTTGTAAGGCTCATGACGTGTCTCTAACTGGAAACATTTCAGTTTCATCCGATCCTGCATGAGAATGACAAGGCAGGAGGAAATGAACCCATGTTACTCACCTGGTTATCTGGCCTCACTGATGATGAGCTAAGTTATTACCTAAGGTTACTATATGTCTTCCCCATCAATTGGAAGGTCAGGACGAACCTCAACTGTCACCTCACCAGAGACCAAACCTGACAGCATCTCTATTTTATGCAGCGGAATCAATCCCATACTCACATACTTCATAACAACACAGCTACCAGTGCTAGAACTGGAAACCAGACTCACACAGAAAAGAGCCTTTTTGTCTCAAACAAATTGTCACTGTCACCTTTTTATCTGATCCAGGAAGTGACACAATCATTTATTACTGCATTCCACTTTGGACTGAATCTTGGTCTCCAGAATGGCACAAACAGACCTACCTGCAGGAGCCATTGAAGCATTGGACTTAACCTGCCTGCCACTGTGCTTAGATTTCAGAGGATTCTTCTTCTTCTTCTTCTTCTAAGGACCCTGGCCATAATTACAAGGGACATTACAGTCTGAGCTCTCCAAAGTCTGATGTGCCAGGTGGTTGGAGGCAGCATATTTAATAAAACCTAGGCCTATTTCGCAGACTACTTGTTGAATATTACTTGCCCAAACTTAATAGAGTATAGCTTCACAAGTAAAGGGTTATTCTGAATGAGCTGGGGTACAAAGAAAGCTAAAACACGTGAGACTGTTGTAGAACTGTCAGAATTCAATTTAAAATTGTGTCAAAGAAAATTCAGACAATATAAAGCAAAAACAAAGGTTATTCGATACATTTATTTATTTTATTTTCAATTTTAGAGCAGTTTTAGTAGGTATGTCCAGGCAGGCCTGATTTTGGCCTATTTCAGCACAATTCAGCACAGTATGCCATTTCACTTTACTAGGGGAGAAGACTTTAAAACTTTTTTTTTTTTTTTTAAATAACATATCACTGTAGGTATTCATTTTATGTAAATATAACTTTTTTTTTTATTAATTTTGAATTTTCACCTATACAGTTCCCCATTCAAAAGAAAAACATACAGAGAAAGATCATTAAAGCAAGGGTCACATTTAACATTTAGGAACATCTAGAGTTCAAAACACATGTCAACCAAATCCACATCTTTCACTCCAATTTAAAACAGCTGTATGGACCAGAGACACAGAGAACAACTAAGCACACAACAAACAAGCTGCAAACATTTACTAACACCTGCCCCTGTGCCAAAACAGCAGCCTTGTTGAAGTTACAACCTGTCTTGCATTTATGAAAGCGGCAATGCCGTTCCAACCAACTCTTGACTACCTCATAATCTTTGCTGTGTGATTTTGAGATCGAGGTGTAAGCTTCTTGTGCCTTGCCCACTAAGATACACTGGAGAAGGAGTGTACAATTTTTATCTGGCAACTGCTGGACTCTGCCACTTTGAAACAAAAAGAAGATGAGACCTATCCCCATTTATTTTGACCCAAATCTTTAGCCCCAGTTTTCCTTCCCTTACCAAAATTAGCCGAGAGCACTCCAATCTAACTAGCTCACTTTTTTTTCATGGCTTCAATTTTCAACTGCTTTTGCTGTGTGTTTTGTCATGTTATAGCTGCATCAATAGAAATTCTCTCTGTTGTTTCAACGTTATTGCCACAGGCTAACAGATTACTTGGGTACTTACTAAGATCCCCTTCCAAGATCTGTGCCTGTAGCAAGTGTTTTTTTAGGGCAGTTTTCACTTGTTTTTTCGTCCATGAGCTCAATGTCATAATGCTGCCCCAGTTTAACAAGTTGATCTTTGGTACACTGTTCAAACAGCTCCTCTGAGGGAGACTCATGAGACCATATTGCAAAATGAACAAACAAAACTACTCATAGAGACAAGCATAAAACCAAGCATAAACCAATTACGATACACTCAGTTGCAGAGGCCCAATTAAACCAATAGCCGAAAGGCAAAATTCCCCCAGGTGGCGTTGTTGTGCAACACTAAAATGTTTGTATGCCGTACTAATTGGTTTTATTTCATATCACTACACCCCCCCCCCCCCCCCCCCCAATCACCACATAATGGAGTCAAACATCCCACTAACTACGACTAGTACAACCAACTAGCTACCCAACACAATCAAACCTAGTCTTTGAACAGCTACTTGTGAGGGATACTTATACATTTAATCATAATGGGTTGAAGAGAAACTGATAAATCAGCTCCCTTCCAAAAGCCACTTCACCTGTTCCTACCCATACTCACATGGATTAAAGTTTTCCCTTGCTATGATGAATTTCCATCAACTGAAGGCATTGGATGTCATTCATGAAAATAATGCAGATCCGGGGAGAAAAACATAAGGGGTTTCCCAAAAATATTTAAATAGGTTAAACCATAACATAAGCCTAATGTATTTATAATTGGAGGTCAGTCAGTGGTTTGTCATGAAGTGTCTCATTCACTAATAGTAGCTCAAAAGGTAGGAAAATATTGCTTAAATACATTGCTTAAATAGCCTAAATGAGAAAACAAAAACTCAAACAGCATTCAAGACTGACAATGTCAGTATAGCTGCGAATAAGTTTAAGATTATTTAAAATTAAACATAGGCTAACCTTTCAATGTTGAAGAAGTTGACATGTAGTCTATGGCATAAGTGCATGCCTAGCAGATTCGAGCACTATACTCATAAGCAACAGTCTGCAATATTGAATAGCCTGCTTTAAAATGAGTTTAGGCTACTTATAAACAGAGACTAAAACGGAGATTAAATAGTCCGTAAGGCCCTTAAGGGGTGTTCACATCAGACTCAACTGATGCAATTTTTTTTGAGCGATGGACGCGATTTTGTCGCTTGTTTAATTTTTTTCGCCTGACCGTTTTGCGAAAATTCGTCAGGTTGCGTCATTGCGTCCCCGCCTGTTTTGCTTTTTCTCTCATCATCCATGTGTGAGATCACCACTGTTACTGCGTTGGACAAGTCTGAAAGTCTGAAGCTCTGCCGTCATTTCTGGGTACGTGATACCCTCTGGAGGTGCACGGAGCTTGGCTGGTTTCAACGTTTCCTACCGGAGTTCTGCCTGGACGACGCGGCTTCCAAGTCCATTGAAAAGTAAAAGACAGGCGATAAGTGAAAAAGACTAGGATCATTGACTTAAATAGGTACCAAACAATAAGTAAAGATGTAGCAAAAACAGAAATAACCAGTTATGTAGTGAATCACATTAGTGAATGGAACACAAAACTGTATAACCTTGCAACAGATAATAAAACCACAAAACCAAAAATCAGGAGTACACTTGGGTGCTGAGACAGACCGGGTTGACTGAACCAGCTCTTTAAGTAAAACTCACAAAGATGCTCTCATCCAGTATCATGAGTACTGTGTCTGACTGCAAACTAACTGGAAATTGATTGAATGTTGATTTTTTTTTTTTTTTTTTATTGTTAGCAATCTGATCTTCATATTGTCCAGGCACTTAATGTGCTTTAAGCTCACGTGAGCCAACTCTAGATGTTTGGACCAATCATATATTGACTTCCAGTCACATCAATTTCTCCTTGTTGCTGTATATCCTTCTTCTGATACATTTACCCAATTGATCACCATAAACCTGGCCATGTTGCAGTTAAGAAAGAGTCAGTAGTACCTTAAGTTGATTTCTTTACTCTGGTTATTAAGGTCCAGTGAACTCTAAGAGATTACTTAAGTATAAGACCAAGAGAATGAAAAAACATGCGAAACAATGAACATATTAAGGAAACCTTAAGGGGCTTGTTCAGATTTCTTAAAGTAAGGCTGTATGAGGTACTTATTGTCAGTGTATTACTTACAGTGAATGAGGTTAACACTTTCCCAGTTTGGAGAAGTAGGCATGAGTTATCCGGACATTAGCTTGGCAATGTAATGGTGCTGATGGGGCCAGCAGCATTAATATTTTATTCATGAAAAAAAAAGCCAAAAAAATCAGTTTAAATGTACTAAATATTTAGAATATTTTCACTGTTTTCCAGTGCCATCAGACAGTCCTTTGGCTCTACATTTTCTAAACCATAGGACTTATGTAGAGCCATAAAAAATACCACCACAAAGTAAATATATCCCAATTTTTTGGTTAATCTACATCTTGCTGGACTCAATATTTAGGGAGACCAAATGTCCGGTTTTCCCGGGACATGTCCGTATTTGTTGTCCTGCCTGGGGCGCCCGGGTTTCTTTTTAGAAAGTGGTGAATGTCCTGGTTTTTTAATTACCTTTCATTGGACCATTAAAATGACCAGCACTAGAACACTGTACAGGGCGCTACGTAATCCCTGAGCCACGTCAGTGCGTTCAGCTCCATTTATAATCAGAACATAACAACATGGCGAAGCACAAATGCATGTTTACCAATGATTTACAAAAGAAATTACATCTTCTATATGCCTGGGAAAAGAGAGAGCCACCTGCCTGTGTGAAAGAATCGTCCTGTACCCAAGAAGGAAATTTACCTCTCCAAGGGGTCTGTTGTATTTTGAATTTCCTCTTTCCTCTACTTAAATTTGTAGCTGTATATGACAAACATGGAAATAAAAATAACCTTGAATTATTTAATTTAGTGATTTAAAAAAAGAGAGGATCACAGTAATCCTAACGTTTACAATATTTACATTGGGTAATCTTACAGATTCATGTTTCAAAACATGACTTCTGTAATCCTCAGTGGAATATGTACTGGAAGTAGCCTTCACAACCCAGGTCACCTCTTACTAATCTCCAAAAAAAGGATTTGCCCTTATTTTTCACCATGTATGACATTATGTTTAATGTAACAAGATGAAGGACAATCAAAACAGCAGTTATTCAGCCCAGAGTCTGGTGTCGAGGCTGTGGCTAGACAGGAAATTGATGTGGAGAGAAATGGTTCTGTGGCAGACCTTTACTATTAACTCAGCCATGGAGAGTAGAGATAGCAGTCAGAAAAAAAATCGGGCTCCACACAGGCAGGTTTTGGTTTTGCCAGACTGTGCTCCCCTCAGCTGTGGCCTGTTCACACCTCGTTGTCTCCATCCACCTCCACTCACTGATAATCACAGTGCAGGTCTCTCCTTTTTACACTCCTTTCCTTTTCTCCTACTACAGTCAGGAAGGAGCTTTCACAACTCAACTTGTGTGGCCACCCAAAAAGTGCGGCCGAGTCCAAATTTTTGCAGGAACTCTGTACAGCTAGTCCTTGGGTTTCCACAAGCTTGAGGAAATGAGAAGGAGAAGAGGAAGAGAGAGATTGTGTGTAATACATAGAGAAACAGAGACGAGCGAGTGAGAGCTGTGTGGAAGCACACCAGTGGAGAAAGAAACCTGATTTATTATCACCAAAAATCAGCTGCAGATGTCAGCTCATAGATTCTCCCTCTGCCGCCAATTACAGACACTCACGCAAAGATCTGCTCAGCAAGAGCCTCAGAGTCTGTCTCTTTGCACATACACACACGCGCACACACACACATGCACACACACACACACAAAGCTCAAGTGAAAGGTTTTTCACCGACCTGGATTATTTCCTGTTTCTCTCTGAATGCCAGTGACGGATAATGAAGATGTCCATAAAAAGCATTAGTGGTGTGATGTCAGCATTAATACTCCCAGGAAAGATTTCTCCCCTCAAGCTTTTTTCCTCCTGCACATTGTTCCACTGCGTCCGTCATTATGAGCTTTTTCAAGTCGTTACTGTAATCACCAAACCATCCTCTGGATTTAGTGTAATCTGTCTAATAGATTTTTGGATTTCAATGTTTAGAGGAAGGAAGATGTGAACTTGATAATGGCTCTCGCATAAGTCATGTACGGGAAACATGATTGAAATGCGATTTCGTTCGGCGTATGTGCATAATCATAGTCTGAGAAAATTGTCTTGAATTTTTGTTCAGATTGCTCAGATCCTGGAACTTCTCAAGCAAACATCAACCCCAGCTAAAGCCCTTGTGGACTTAGGACAGAGATGACAGAGACAAATGGACTGCAGGGAGGTTTAATTTGTGCCAGGACTCTCTAGATTGGGACCAGCCCCTAGTTTGTGCGATCGCCATTTCTTCTGTCAACATTAACATTTGATAATTTAACGGCTGATATACCTAATGTTATCTTTTCCAAACATTCGTTTATTGCTCCCTGATTTTACCTGTATATTTGCCTTTTATAACGACCACTGCAACACATCACAAAATAGCAGCACTAGAAAAAAGTGTCCTTGGACAAGCTACTCAACCCCAAATTGCTGTATGAATAGGTGAGTGGGCATTAGATAAATTTGTTATGAACTTTTGCTAATGTGTAGGTTAGCATCGTGCATGGCAATTTCTGCCATCAGTGTATATGTGTGAATGGGCAAATGCTGGCATGTGTTGTAAAGTGCTTTGGGTGGTCAATGAGAAAATGAGATGAGAAAAGCACTATATAAATGCAGAATATTTACTATGTAGGAATTATTTTGGAAATGTAATATTTATATAAACTTTAGGTATTCGTTTGAGGACTAGACTCCTCATTGGTCCTCACAGATCAGATTTTTTTGTCTGTTGATATTTTTTCTCTCTTTAGTAGAGGAAAATCTTTAATGACCTTTAAGTCATGTGCAACGTCCTGATGTATTTGCTAAGTCTGTTTATATTGTTGCACTTTGTTTTTTCTCAATCCAACATTTCTATCTCTCCCAAATGTCTTTATTTCAGAATTTTCAGCATTTTTAATACACCAAGGAAAATGTGCATAAAAACAGGTGGATGAAACTATATAGAACTTAATAATGCTAATATTGTTTTTTTTTATACATTTGACTGTATTCACAGTGGCCTTCACCAAATATAAAATATTAAATCTATAATATTATTATTAATATTACTTAAACATTTTGTTTAGTGGATCATAGTATTTATGATTATAGGACACCTTCCCAGATGAAACCTTTCCTAATAAAAATGTGTGCAGATGTATCCAGAAAGTGACACAGGCTTATTTTAAAGGCAGCCAACACAACATAACCCTGCCGTATGTAATTATAAATTCAAGATTCTAAGTTTCCTGTAGCCTAATGATTTACAGAGGGCAACTCCCCTCATATCAATAAAATGTCATTAACCATTGGGGCTGGTTTATATTCCATAGTCACTGTGTATAATCTCTCACTGTTTGCAGTTAAAAGTCAAAAACTATTATACATCTTTGTATTATATTAGATCCAGACTTCTCCATTCAGGGAAATGTTCCAAACAGTGTATTTTCCCCTTAGAATAATTCCCAACCAAAGCAGATTCTGGTTTTCCCTTTTTTATTTGTTTTTTTTTTCATTTATTTCTTATTTGGAACACATTGAGCAAAAACATTTTACTTCTAGCTTTGAATGTGATGAATGATGTTCCCCATAACGCATCACAGTTGTATTTGTTCCTTTTCTACCTTTTATATAGTCAGCTTATGAGATGCAGGACTGCTTTCCATGCCTCCTGTTTAAAGAAACCAGCTTGTGGTAGCTGGAATCTTACAGTACATCCTAGTTGTTCCTGCTGCTTCAGTTCCCACTACTGTTGGCTGTCTGCTTTTATTTATTTTTCCTATACACTTGTACTTGCCCTAAAAATTATGTATGCTCTTACAATTCATTAAAAACACTCAATTGCCTGTCAATATGCAATATAAATCTACTTAAAGGTTAAAAAAAGAAAAAAGAACACTTCTGTGACAGCAAGAGATAACTATAAAATCTGACCTTTAATACTTAGAAATTGCATGAAGTGACATGAGTATATTCAGAATTTTTTTTTATTTTTTTCCCCCTAAAACATAACATGTGACAGATAACATGTAACAAGTAACAGATAGATTTCCAAACTTTTACTTTCAGCATTGAAGTATATGTTCCAACAGTGTGTCAATAAGCTTTTTTTAGTCTTCTCATTACTGAAATGCAAGTAAGCATACTAAAGATGTATGAAATGCCTTCACGAGTGGATTCATGTAACAGGCGTACTGTATAAGCAGTTGTGATTATTGAGCGGCTCATTACTGCTACAGGTGATAAATGTTGTGTTCAATGCTATGATAAATGCGTCATGGTGATGACATAGTATGAGCACAGCCAACCTAATCAGAGGTTAATATGTTGGTTTACCCCGACTTAACGATCTTTGGGCTAAATAACAATAAAGCACAGGCTAATTAGTATGTTTATAAGAACACTTTCATTTTGATAGACGACTATGAGACGTTTAGTGCCGCTAGCTAGCGTGGCTAGCCTTAATATAAACACGTCAGTGTCCAATGCGCTCGGTGACGACCAAGTTGTAAAAACATTTACAGGATTAAGAGGATGGGGGGTCGGGAATGAATGTGGATGTGTGTGTATATGTGAGTGTTTGATGGGGGTCAGCTGATATACTACCCTGGCAGTTTTTCTGCTGAGTGGTGTGCTTTGGAAATGGTGTTGATAGTGTTGTTTTTTTTCCACATTTTCTTTCCTTGTTGGAGGAAACTAGTCTAAATACCAGCAGTGTCTCTATCATTCCTCCAGGGTGTCAGCCTAATACTGTACACTCACTGTATAGGCACACACACAGCTGCTAGCCCTCAGTAAAAAATGCGCCTGTAAAATCTTGATTTTCCTGTGGGTCGTCATTGCAGAAATCCATGCGGAATGAATTAATGTCGAAGAAGAATGAAAGTCAATAGCTGATTTTGTTTGTTGACCATCACTGTTCTTATAGCGTTTGACACTTCAGCCCAGTTAAGGGATTGACCCTTCATAGATTTTTAAATAAGACCTGTTCTTTTTCTTTTGTTTTTTTGTACCTGATTTAATGCAAGATCATTGGCATGTTTAAAAAAACGTTTTATTTATTTATTTTGACAGATCCAAGTACGTCCGGCTGTTTGTTTTAAGATTACTACATTTGGATATGGAAGAATTATTCTCTGTAGACCTTTCATGACCAAACATACATGATCTACAGTAAAAATCCCTAAAAAACCCTAAACACACCTAAACTCTGTTTAATCAGCTTTTATTGACATAATTTTACTCTGTTCTAATCCAGAGAACTGCATCCTGTATTCATCAGTGCTTAAAATGGGCCTTCAGGACTTCTGTGCTGTGATGTCACATCTTTATAGTCACCGCCTTACTGCTTAATATTAATGAGACAGAAACAAAACAACCTGTTCTTTCTAAAGAGAATCTTAAGAGAGGGGATGTGAAATTATAGAGATGATTATTTTTTTGCTTCTTAAAACTACAAATTTAAAAAAAACAAATATATCTTGTTAATAAATTAATGATAAAAATAAAGTAAAAATAAAGTAACACTTTCTTTGCTTCATCTCACCTCTTTCATTTATAACCGGTGGTTATCACTGTAGTATTGAGATTTAAGAAACAATACGTTGGTAAAATTCCTTTTAAATAATTCAGGAGTAAAACTGAAATCAAATGTGCTAAAACCTATCATGTTATCCACAATCATTTGGCAGAACAGCTAATGTTCGTGAAGCAGGTGGCAGCAAGCCGTTTCTTTAGACAAGCCTACTTAAGGTTCTGTGCAAAACACATTTATCCAAAGTACAAAAATAAATCTCCCAAGAAAACACCACTTGTCTTCCTATGTAATGGCTAATAATTGTGTTTAGTCATAAGAGATGAATACAAAGTGAAATAATGTGTGTTGTTCCTAAGCATGGATGCTCCCACGGTGTTCACAGTTAACCAGTGTTTCGTCACAATTGAGTGAACATGAGTGTTTAGCGTGGTATTTGAGCTCAAACCCCCCTAATTAGTTTAACATTAGCAACCACAATCAAACATATGCTGCTCTCAAGTACGGGAAGTCGTAAACCTGGGGTATTTACTTTGTGTGCCCCTGTTTGCACCATTAAAACAGCTAATAGGTAATAATGCCTTTCCTCCAATTGATAACAAGTGCATTTAGTGCTTTGAGACTGTGTGTGGGTTGTGATTTGTTTGACTGCAAACTTTTTGAAAGTGAACTAATTGTACCATTAGGGTTAATTTCAGGGCCAGCTATTATTCTTTTTGGACAGGAATGGCCGGCGTATTCATGTTAAATGGCCTGTGCCGCTAATATTGTAAATAAAAAAAAAAAACCCTTCAATTATTAAGTTAATAACTTCACATTACTCACCTCTGCGTGATCCTACGTTTCCACCGTGTTCAGCATATCTGTCTTTTCTGAGACACAAGAGACACAAGTCTACCTCCAAGCCTCATGCTATCTTACACCCTGACACCTACTGAAATCTCATCCAGTATCGCCAGCTAATAGCTCAAGAGTGACTTACCCCCTCGGCTGTTTTATGACTGGCATTTTTTATGAGACCACAGTGGGCCTTCCAAGCCCTGAGAGGTCAGACGGCTCGACAGCAGCGGTCAGAATGAATGGCTCATTTCCTAGCCGTGGTGTGATGGAGAGGATACAGTTGCTCTAGCCTTTCCTCCAAGGGCTGTCACTGACAACACACTCAGACGGGAGTAAATCTCGAAGAGTCTGACAAAACCACTGTCTGCGAGCTCTGCTTCGTGTAGTAACACCGCCAACGGTGTTATTATGAGCCTTTTGGTCCAACAAATCTCCACAGAAGACTCGAAGACTAAAAGGGGGCCCGTTCTAGCGTAACTGTGAAAACTAGCGTTTAACCACCCCCTCCGCCCCCAGAAGATGTGGTTGATCTCATTTTATATGGAGTGAAACAATGAGTCGGGACAGGCTACTGCTGAGCTCTCAATGTAAAAGGCAGCCGTCCCATCTGGAGGTGACTGAGTGGGATTTGTATCGGGCCGGCACTGGATATCCTCGCTGTCGTCTTTTATATGTTCCTGAGGAGAAAGGAGGAGGAGGAGGAGGAGGAGTGAAGGGGGGGGGGCTGAAAACGAAAAGGATTCTGGAGTTTGGGTGCATTTTATGAGAACTCAGAGCGAAACGTCATCGGACAGCCCACTCGCCGGATCAGGCCCCCGCGGCTATAGGAGACCTCTGGTTTCCATCACGAGGAGAGACACATGCACGAACACGATCATATAAAAAAAAGGACAATTATATGCACGCGCCGGCAAATCCTTCCTTCTTTTTTTTTTTTTTTCTTTCTTTGTATCTGTCTCAAAGCGCATGTGTTGATCTCATATCAAAATTGAAACACAAGATCCTTTCTTTCCCTCTTTCTGCCTCCCTGTCTTGTTCGAGTACGCCGCTCACTAAAACTCGAGCGGTCTGGGAGCAATCAAGTAACTGCGCTGCGTAGCCTGTCTGAATCCTGTTTTCCTTTCACGTCTGCACCCATGTACCAGCGAGTCCAAACCAGTGCTCCAATAAAACCTCACTAATGATCCCCCCCCTCCAGCCCGCACTCTGGCTCTGGCACCCGGCCCTGTAGATGCACAAACGAAGGGGCTCTTTACGAGTCAAGCGGCCGTCCTTAACCGTGATGTCATCTGCAGCTCTCACTTAATCCTGCCAATCCCCCCAAGAGCTGCCAGCCAGACACTCCAGAAGAATACAGCTGCTATTTCTTACCTCCTTAATTTTTTTTTCCACCTCTCTCCAATTCTTCTATTCTATTTGTTTGTTTAGTTTTCGGGACTGTAAAATGTAAATGATGTCCGCCCTGTGCACCACACATACACACGCACGCACTCACTCTGGATCAGTGGGTGGATATTTTTATAAAGGGCTTTCCCCAGAATATATGGCTTGTCCAATTACTGACACTTTAACTGCTTCTCATCTGACGCACTAAGCAGTGAGCGGACATTGACTCACTGTTTTCAAAATGACTCTATTCAAGCAGCATAGAGGGATTATAGGTTTCTTTTTTGCCCTCGACACAGCTACCACCATCCAAATAGGAAGTAGTCTGACATGCACTCACACTCTGTAAATCTCCCACCTCATGTTTTTTTTTTTGTTGTTTTTTTTCTTGGAAAAATAAGGAATATATGATCTATTTTATATATATATATATATATATATATATATATATATATATATATATATATATATATATATATATATTAAATCAGCCATAGTATTTGTATTAAAAAAGAGAGACTGATTAAAGTTCCATCTCTTTGTGTAAAGGCAACAAACAAATTCTTAAGCAAAAAAAAAACAAAAACATCTTTAATGTTTCCCTGATTGCCACTTCAAAATGAGATAAACAAATATTTAAAATTTTTAAAATTAAGTAACGATACTATGTGATACAAAGATGCAATTACAATTAAAAGAACAACAACAACAACAAAGGTTGTAACAGTTTGTTGCTTTAGCCCATGAATTGTAACTGTGTAAATATTTGTTCCAGATACAGAACCACAGGTCACGGTGTGATGTATGGCTGCTGTCGCCTAATCAGCTCTGGGAAATGAGGACACAGGAACAGGCACACATTCAGACACACGCATGCGCAAGCATACACACTCACACAAATTTTAGTTTTACTTATTTTGCTGAAATTTGTAGTCAGTAAACATTAACAAGAATATCTTCTTCTTATACAGGAAATAAACCTTTTGCGGACCACAAATGAGTGATAATATTATTAAGAATGGCTTAGCCTTCTCTCTCTCTCTCTCTCACAGACACACACACGCACACAAACCAACCAACTATAACAGCATTTTCTCTCACTCTCCCTCACACACACACATGCACACATGCAGACTCGCACGGCACACAAAATCCAACATAGGTAGCTAATTATGGGGGAAATGGCCCTTTACTCATTTGAAAGGTATCCAGACAGGCTCTTACAACACCTACTCAATTAGCTGCCATTTGTCCCCTGAAATGAATGACTCTCTCTCTTCAGTCACCCAAAACATGAACACTTCAGTCTTTGATCTACTGTTGAGTTAGATCAGATCTTCCATAAAGTGAACTACTGGAACACTTAACACTTAGACACTAATGCACCGGGAAAAGGTGAACATGCTATTCATATGGCTAAGTGGTAAAAATAGATTTTCTTTTTTTTTTTAATAATAATATACAAGTACATTTAGCTGGTTCTACCTACCACTGTCTTACTCCAATTCATTCATTTTCACACATCTGACCTTTCTACTCCTTACATTTAAAAAATATATATCCTTGTTACTCCTATTTTATTCCAGTTTTTTTTCACGACAACAACCGAGTCAGAAAGTGATTTTCTAGCAGAAAGTGACCTGCCCTGTGCACCAAACTATAACCAACCATTTCCCCCCTCCTAAAATAGCTTTAAAAGTACAATAAAATAACAAATAATAATAAAAAACACATTTTTCTCTTGACAAAAATCAATTATAGCTCATATGTTGGGAGTTAAAGGTTGTTTTTGCCTAAAAATCATTAGCTCTCATACATTTAATAGATTTTAACTCACTCACCCACCCATTATTACATGTTAAAATGCATTTTTAGGGGAAAATACAACACATAAACAGCAATATCTCTGCCAGCAAGTGATTACAGCTCCTATACTTTTCCTGAGAGGCAAGTGATTTTTTCATTACTTTTATATTACTATACTTTTATACCTATTATTATACCTATAATTTTACACTTTTACTTGAATAAAAAGCTTGAGTTGGAACTACCATTTCTACATATGTATTTTTATACTTATAGGCTAACTTAGTAATGAATGTGAATACTTTGGACACCTGGTGGACACTAGCTACACTTGTTAACTCACGTGACGACGGGTGCTCCGTTGAGTATCGTGCACGAGCCAGAAACCAGAGAAAACAAATTGTTCTTGTTTAGGCTTTAACTTCAGGATGTTCAGCAACACGGTTTTCCACATAGAACCCGAAAGGCTTCGCTCACACCTTTCTTTCACCGCCGCCATTATTGAACAACAACTACAGACGGACTACAACTCAAACTCTCGCACAACCTCAACGTCATCATTAGCGGCCACACGCTATGTTCGCTGATTGCGCAGGTAAATATTTCTCCGGAAAAAAACCGCGAAAATAACGAAAACCGCGACTGCTGTGCGGAAAGAAAATAGAGCCAGGTTAATTAAACTGTAAATATGTCCTAAAAATGGTAAGTTATTTTTGTATCATTATTAAGCAAATACTCGAAGCTTTATAGATACTAGAATTCAAAGACTTAATGAGAATATGAAAGTAGTTGTAGTTTGCTTAAATTAAGTAGGTGAATTATATTATTATCAGTGCCCTACACACAAAAGTAAAATACAAACAAGCAAGTTGTTCGACAACTCACTGCTACTGA
The DNA here is from genome assembly GCA_030544235.1 of Lepturacanthus savala. Lineage (NCBI taxonomy): Eukaryota > Metazoa > Chordata > Actinopteri > Scombriformes > Trichiuridae > Lepturacanthus > Lepturacanthus savala. Next base: position 18,183,739 of record CM060480.1, read on the forward strand.
GGCAGATATCCCTTCATAATGGTAAATAACTGTATATCGGTCCATTTGTGCTAAAACTAATTTATTGAGAGATACTGCACTAAGCACCAGGAAGATTTTCATTTTCAAGTCAAGCCATGTGGAGTCAGTCTTTTCACTATGTAGCTACTTGCAGAGTATCACTCTTGTTTTTTATGCGGATTCATAGGCTGATCTGTCACTATCTGAATTTTACTTGGTTGCAAAAAAAAAACAAGAACAGAGTATGTTGAGGATGGTTCATCGTAGTGGTCTCCATGGTGCTTTCCTTTGTGACATCTGCTAACAGCGTCTGGTCTGAGAGGGGGCACTCGGGCCAGAAAGGACAGGTGACCGGCCAGAAAACAAGTCATAAACCGAAAGAAGAGGAAGAAAAAAAAAATCTCTCTCCGCTCAAGAATCCGCTGGGTGAATGGAGAGAGGGAGGAGTAGATGGAGCGAGAGAGTCCATTAAAAAAGAATGACGGCCAGAAAAAAAAAAGAAGAAAGAGGAAAAAAAAAAATCCCCACGGCAGCACACAATGCCATAGCTGGGGTTAAGTGCTAGGATTTCAGTCGATGGGGGATTTGGGGGTCCCTGCATTTTTAAGCCTCTGTCCCCAAACCTCGCCTTCATCCACCTCCCTCTCCAATACACTCTTTCTCCATCTCTCTCGCACTCTTGCACACACACACACACACACATTTACGTCTCTTCCAGACCCCCCCACCCTTCCCCACCATCCCCAAGTCCCAGTCATCTGCCATAATCAGAACGATGATATACGGGCCCCATTAAAAGAGAGGGGCTGCTGACATGCAGGACAATAGCCCCTCACAGCGTGTCCAGGAAGCCTGCCCATCCAGGTGCACTCTCCCTTACAGCCAGAGGCCTGCCGCTCTCCCTCCTTCTCTCTGGCTGTCTCTCTTTTCCAGCTCTCTCACCCTCTTTTACTCCCCGACCCTCCGAACGCAGTGTGAGCCCATTGAGAGGGAAGGCAGGGGAGGAGGTAGAAACAAGAGAGGAGCAAATGGGGAGTTGTGTGTGTGTTGGGGGGGGTAGGATTTGCAGAACTGAGATTTGAGAGAGAGCGAAAGGGGAGGGGGTGAGGAGTGTCGGGGGAGGGGGGCTCAGGTGTGTTGAAAAGATAGGACATTTGAGCAGTCAGCGATGAGGGGGGATCAGTGAGCTTGAAACAATGGTGATAATAAAAGTCTCCCCTTTCACCCCCCCGGCGTGCCTCTCTTGCTACTATCCCTCCTTCGCTATTTTAGTTCACCATCCGTCTCTGCCCACCTGACCTACCGCAGCGCATCACAGGCCGAGGAGGAAGGCTGAGGTGGGAGGAGGAGGAGGAGTGAGTCCCATCAGCACATCCTCACTGACAGCCGGCGGCCTGTCCGTCAGCAGGTAATTTAGACCAGATGGGGGTCTATACCCACACACACACGCGCGTCTGAGTGAATGGGCACACATTCATGTTTAGTTTATCTATCACAGGGGTGTCAAACATGTGGCCCGGGGGGCCAGAACTGGCCTGCTAAAAAGTTCAATCTGGTCTGCTGGATGACTGTACAAAGTTTGACAAAAAAATGGACCAGTTGCCATTCCTTCACAAAAAATGTGAAGTCAGTGAGCATCTTTCAGGGTTCAAGGTAGGCCTGAATGCTCGATTGTTTTAGATCGAAAACCGTGATTTCAAGCTACGTAACTCAGTTTTTTTTTTTTTTTGTCAATTATTTTACAGGTGTATGTCCCCTCCCTGACTTTGCACTGCTTTGAGACATTTTTGCTCTAATTTAAGTTAAGACACAGATGGATGATTTAAGTTCTTCAGTTGTAATAACTGCTGTTGCTCTAGCACTCAATGTAGCCTATTTACAGCATGTTTCTTGTTAATAAATAAGGACTACATTTGAAATCAATTCTTGACTTTAGTTTTCATTCTTGCAATAGAGTTATGGCATTTACCGTTTTAATGGTCTGATGTAAGTCTCTGTTACACTTGTTAATGTTGTTGTACACTGAAATTTGGTTTGAAGAAAATAGTGAATGAAATCTAAATCAAACTATCTGCCAGAAAAGGCACCGTTTTGTGGAATATAGCTAGTAAACATATAGCTGTTTGCACCATGTGCTGCTGTGTCTAACACTTTTTGTCTTTTATGTTTTTGTATCTACTTTAGTGTTTCTTCTGTTTGTATTTTTGTGTTATATAAAACATATTTTTCTATGTTGAATTCCAGTGAATCAATAAATAAAAAAAATACAGCAAAATAATTCAAATATGTATTTGGTATTTTTTATAAAATGGAGGGGATAAATTTATTGTAAAATTGTTATTTATATTGCGCCTTATGAATGAACTAAATTGAGTTTGACAACTTAAAAAAAGATATGTAAACAATAGATGCACATAGGCATTGTCTCTTATTCTGGAAGCATAATTATCTTGCCTTTCATTTGTAGTGCGGCTGTATCTCAGAGGTAGAGTAGTTGTCAACTGGTTGGAGGAGCAGCGGTTTGATTCCTGGCTCCTCTGGGCTACATGTTGACATGTCCTTGGGTAAGATACTTAACCCCAGATTGCTCCTGATCAGCTGGTGGCACCTTGTGTGGCAGCCAGCGCCATCAGTATGTGAATGCATGTGTGAATGGGTGAATGAGCACTTAGTGGTAGTGTGAAGCACTTTAAGTGGTTAAAAAGACGAGTAAAGGTGCTTAAAGATACATTTTAAACAATTAGACAACACATACTGCAAAGGCATGACACCAAAGTAAAGAAAACTAAAGTACTGTGAAAAAGTTCTTGTTAAAAATGTTTCTTACATGGCAGATCAAAAGTGTATCTCATTTTGAAGCAGGTCATAACTAGCAGGATACAGTTGTTGTTGAAATAATAGTTACATACAAACAAAAAAAAACTTTTAAGCTTTGACGTGTAAGTTATTAATACTTCAACTGGGGTAATGATAAAATGTGACTTTTTACTTTTTAGAAATTACATTTCTAAACACTCTTTCAACACTGTTGTCCCATTGTGTACTGTAAATCCTACCAATCAGTGAAGCGAGGAGGCTTATGGTCCCTCCCTTTCCCTTCAGCAGTTAGTGGCCGAGACATTGTCACCAATACCGAGGGTTCAACCACCAGACCCCGAGAGCCTCCGAGGTCCACTGCACAAATCCCCCTCTGGGTCAACCTGTCCGTTCATACACACTGACTATCTGCCCCAGCTCTCTGTGTGGTCCTCCTTCGCTGCTACTACAACAAAGGGAAAGAGGAAACTGTAAGAGAGCTGACATCGCCGTCTTAGATACTCTGCTTTTTCTTCTGGCCATCACCTATCCTGTATCCATGGCAGAGAGTCAGATGTGCAATTTAGATAAGAAACTAGCTTCTATCCTGTCTGCTGTTTTTTTTTCAAGCTGCTGTGAATGGAGAGGCTGAAAAAGAAGCAGGATGGAACACACTCATCTGTGTCCGTACAGTCAGTGTCTGTGTCGCACATGATCCTGGCTCCACAGGAGTGAAAACCTCGTTATGGAGAAGGTCATTGAATTCTTTTTTTTCTTTTTTTTTTAAACTTGGCTTTTTTTCTTGGTGTTAAACATCAAATGTAGATTTGGAAAGAACTGGTCTAGCATCCCTGAGTAGGTCTCTACATCCATTGACTTACATGCTACTGATCTCAAGTCTGCATTGTTTCACTGTCTCAGCGCCTGGGGCTGTTTTCCAAGACATCCCTTCCATGTCCAATTTAAGGTTTGTCTCTTGTCTTTAGCCAAGCTGCACTTCCTCACCGTCCCTGGCATCCAAGTCCTGCGAGGGAAATGAAAGCTCGTTGGGGAGATGCAGTCAACAAGGTGGTAGGAATTTTAATGATCGGCTTTTCTGCTGCCTTTTCCTCTCCCGCCGTTTTGGCACTCAAATAATGATCCAGCAGGCTTTGGTGTTTGGCACCCACTGGCTATCCTCGCTGGAAAAGGTGGCGGACAGAATAAAGGGCAAGTCCACCACATCCCCCTACTAACTCTCAGATGAAAGACAAAGTACATTTTAATTAAAGTCATGGAAAAACAGCTTAAATAAATAGATGGACCTTATGTTCTGAAAGGTTTATTCTTTTGACTTTTTTTTATATACTTGCTTGGCTTTTGTTTCTTCTGTCTCTCGCTGTTACTTTAGTTCAGGCTTATAAACAAATAACTCCTTACGCCTTTTGAGTGAACATGCTCATGCATCTCCATATATGCGTTCATATATTAACATGGAAAAAGAGACACTCACAGGCTGACATAAAATAAAAGGGGAGCAGACCACCAAACCCTGGAACCAGTGAGCAGAGAGCATTCATCATGACCAGAAGAGATTGTTACTGATGTTCTGATTTTGGACCAGGGTTGCTCGTTCGCTCAGCGGTAGGTAAAGCTGACAATGTCCTGGCTTGTGTGTGTGTCTGTGTGCATGTGAGTGTGTGTATGTGTGTCTCGGGGCAAGTGTGTGGCACACTCTATTCCTATCAGACCTCTCTTTCTTTCTCTTGAAGCAGAACAGATCCTCTGGATAAGCTCACCCAGTGGCAGAGAATCCCCCCTTCACCCCCCACGCGACACACACACACACACATGCACATTTATTATTATATTGCATGCCTCCCCTCTTTCCGTCTCTCCTGTCTTGATCTAATGCTCGGTACATAATGGAACAAAAACAAGTGTGATTTTCCCTTTTTTCTCTGATTGCGTTGTTTCGGTTTGTATACTGTAGATGAAGGTCCTGAGTTTCCCAGCACAGGCAGGCAGCCAGGCACAGGCAGAGCAGAGCAGATCTGCTTGGAGCAGACAGCAGCCAATTGTTAATGTGAAGAAACAGATCAGTCTGCCATGGCTACAAAGCGCCACATTATTTTGCATGTTTGTATGATGAGCGATGACGCTACAATGACACCTACCTGTCAAAACGTGCGTCCTTCATACACACATACCTGCACATGTATGCAACACACAGTAAATGTATTTTCTTTTAAAGTTTGGTTTTTAGTTGTCCGCATTTGAATCTCCATTTTCCATTTAACATTCCAAAATGAGAGGAAAAAAACATGTCTGCGTCAGAGATGCAGAATGATAAATCTAAGGTAATCCCTCCCTCCATAATGGATTTAGAAGCATTCTCCAAACAAACTTGTCCCTTCCTATCTTTCAGGGATACGGCCTCAAACGCAAAGTCCAGCTCCCGGAGGCAATCACCACAACAATTTTATTTTATTTTTTTGAATCATATTTTTTCTTTGTGTGGCAACAATTGACCAATTAATTTGTTTTTCCAAGATGCAATGTGGTTGAAAAAATGCATTATTATAAGGGTTTTTGCTCCGTTTCCTCATAAAAATCAGTATGCATCATTAAAACAACAGCCAGATTCTGGACAATCAGGAGTTGTTGATCACTGCAGGCAACGAGAAACCAGAAATCCATTAATTCTTAAGTACCACAAAGACGTCAGCCAGCGTTAACCATGGTCACTTCATTTCCTCCCCTGCTGGAACTGGAAAGTTGACTGTAGCTGAACTGTTCGATGACATCAGAACCGAGCTAACAACCAGCTATTGTAAATCAGTCATTGGATTCACATCACAGTGATGTGGTGGCAGACGGTGTGAACATGATAGAAGGATAAATTTCAGTTTTATGTTACAATAACCTTTAGTTGTATCCAAAATCATATGGTAATAGATAGAACAGATGCTGGCAGCGGTAGTTAAAGTTAAAAATAAAGGATCTGGAGATTTTGTTTTGTTTAGGTACATCTTGGTAATTCCATTTAGTTTTGTGTAGTTTAGAGTTTCAGGAAACACAAATACACACATACACACACAGTAGAATAGACCATCCTACAGGACTGGAAAAGTTGAGAGGTGCCAACGTGACCCCCGGCCCATAGGTGTCTGCGAGCCCAGTCTTCCGCAGTGAAATCCCAGCAGCTGACAGGCTATAAGTGTCCCACAGTAGCCTCTGTTCCAGTTGACAACTTCAAAAGGTTATTCTGCATGGGTCACTATAAAACATTATTTTCAGCATATGTGTGACGCGAGGGTCCAAAATAGAGTGGCAAGTTGTCCAGTTTTACCACATGGCAAATGTCACCAAGTGACATATATGAGCTTATGAAAATGGCAAGCGAGGACAAGGGCGGATCGCGAATCCAATTGTCTGTCACACTTTATTAGGGAAACCAAAAAGAATTAATCTTTCCCCCTCTTACTATGTGACACATTTGGTCCACAGATGAGCCCCACACTATAAAACAAGCTATTGGATGTTAACTGAAACCACACTGCAGAATGAAATCCTTTCCCAATGATGAGCAATCAGCATTAGTGTGTGGGCTCACATTTGCACGCCGGCGTCCTGCTGAGTAACTGTCACAGTGGGCTCCTCCCCACCTTTTCGTCTGAATAAACATCACTTAAAATTTACCTCGGAACACCGCACTTTGACATGCAGGTTTATTGTTTTTCTCTTCTTCTTTTTTTTTTTTTTTACACAAATGAGAGTAGAAGGCCCAAGTGGTAACAATTTGAAGTCAATAAACTCTTCTCCTCTAAAATGCCCTGGCTTCAAAGGAGTAGTGTGGGTGTTCTGCACGGCGGTAATGGAATTGTTAAGCATGCTCGGGGATTTGGCAGCCGGCTCCTTTCGGAAAAGAGCGAGAGCGGAGGATGACAACCTGTTAAAATCCTGATTTTGTTTCTCTCTTCCATGATTAAGCGGAGCAAGGGAACTGACACAAACACGCATGAACAAACGAAGCAGGGTTAATGCAGTGTAGGTGCTTGTAGACACATGCAGTAAATGCAAAGATTTTCTTCTCAAGCACACATGCAGTTCCTGTATAAAACACATACACTGTACAAAAATGAGGACAGCAATTTTCTGATGGTGTATTCTGTGTTTGGCCTTCATCTCCCAGCACAGAAGCTACGTCGCTTAATGGAGGCAATGTCAATAAGCGGGGGGGGGGGGGGGGGGGGGTGAGAGAGAGTGACTACAAGTCTATTGTGCAACATGTGTTTGTGTATCTGACACAGGAGGGCAGTCTTTCAACACTTCCCTCCATCTGTAGAAGAGGGAAGTACACTGCACTCTCAAGTCTGGGCCTCTGCAGTTGCAATTTATTGAATGAATAGGGATCAAGTGTTTGATTTGCTCACGATAGCATGGTTTTATTTGTATGTCACAAAGGATTCTAGAGAAAAAATATCCCTTTAGCATTGAATATGGCCTCTCTTTTTCCTCTCTTCCTATTACGTGTGCCTATAAGTTCAGAAAGGTCACGTCTACCCCCAGTCCTCCTCCTTTTCACCAGATGTCCCTCCGTCACCCCTTTTCGGCCCAAAGAACGCTTAAGGACTCCAGCCTGAGCCGTCATAAGAGAAATAGGTCCAGAGTCAATATTTGTCCAGGTTGCGCGTGAAGCTATCTGCCATTTCAGCACTTGCTGTGCCCCTTCAACAAACAACGTAGAGCTCTGATGCCCACTGAAATTCCTCCACATGTGTTTCTCTCTTTCTCTTACCCCCCCAACCAACCATTCTTTCCATAAGCAGACTAATTATGTAAGCCTGTTCCTGTGGTTATGTGTCTTTGAGAAATTACTCATTAGCTCTTCTTCTCCGTCAAGTCTGCCACGGGGTCCAGGAGATTCGTCTCTGAAGAGGAAGTGGTTGCAAAACACCAAGAAGCGTTGTTGTTTTTGATGTGTTGCCGAAAGTCCCATCCAGCCCCTCCCCACTCCCACTCCCACCTCCGCCATAACCATCAACCTACCCACCCAACCCTGGCTGGAGCTCCTATTAATCATCCTGTCAGCAACACACACATTTGCTTTCTCACCGCAGCCACCACTACCACCAGCAGCACCACACTTATACACTCTGCAACAAAACAAACAAATAAATAATGTGGCTGGTCACCGACATCAGGCTCACAGAAGTCTAAAAAGAAGAATGAGAGAATAATCTCTATGGAAATGGAAAAAAATGCACAGAAGAGCTGCTGGGTTTGTTTGCTGCTCGCAGTGTTTATGCTTTGGTCGTTGAAACCTTTATTGGTCTTTGTTGGGTTGTAGAGTGTTTGGTGTTTTATGGTTTGTTTCCTATGTGATGTCAGTCTCATATTGTAAGTGCACAGCTCGCCTTAAGTTATTATTTTTTTTTTCCTCGTGCTTGGAAGTCATCTGCTCTTGTGGGGGGAAAAGAGGCAAACTTGAAAGTGTTTGCCTCTGAGGACAATTCTCACAACACAACAGTAGTACAGTGTTAGTGTAACTGTGTGTGTGTGTGTGTGTGTGTGTGTGTGTGTGTGTGTGTGTGTGTGTGTGTGTGTGTGTGTGTGTGTGTGTGTGTGTGTGTGTGTGTGTGTGTGTGTGTGTGTGTGTGTGTGTGTGTGTGTGTGTGTGTGTGTGTTGAGTTTTAGTCAGTTTTGTGTTTTGTTGAAAATCCCTTACAGTGCCCCTTGGACTGAGGGTCTGCATACCTTGGCAGTGGCAGACACATTACTGAAAAGCACATCCATTTAGCTCGAGAATGTCAACAGGACTCATGGATTTGGGTAAGAGATGATAACTCTGCTACAGTTAAGAGCCTGTTTACCTGGATATATTTTAAAAGGCTGACACTTAATACAAATATTAATATAATCCCAGAAAAAAGTTGCTGGTGATGAATATTTATCCCCAAGTAAATACCCATTAAGGTCATCCAAATATCACAAGCAAAACGAAAACACACGTTGAACTATGTCTATGCATGATTGAGCATTTAATTTCACTTCGATACTGGGCGGAGAAAGTACTTTCCCCACTGAGCCTTTCCCATCCCCTCTGCTAAGCATTTTCACTGCTATGAGTATGTGTGTGTTGTGTTGTGGGGCCCCACTTGCTGGCTGCAGTGACATCATTCCCCTCATTCAGTATTATGATCCGGGCCGCTTCAACAGTTGTGTGGGATTTGGGCACTGTTTGGAAATTAAAACTATTGGACAGAGTATATTTTTTACTAATGAAAACCCTCTTAAGGAAAAAAAAAGAATTTTAATGTGACTTTTTTGTGCTTGTTGAGTTTGTGCTTATTGAGTATGTGTTGTTTTCTCTAACATGGGGCTTTCAATTAGATTTGCAGGTGGTAAATGCATAATGTAGTGACTGGCATCAGTTAATAATTAATGCTGTGATATAAGGTTCTAAACCTGGTACTGTTACAGTCGATGTATATTCAACAGAAACACTAAACACCATTTCATTCCCTTGCAACTTGTAACAACATATTTCCCAGAGCCTCCCTTTTTTTTTTTTTTTTTTTTTTTTAATCAAAGCCCAGTAGCAAGTGAAAAGTGTTCAGTGAAACCGGTACGATGAAAACAAAATCCCTGATCAGATCTTTACAGGAAGTGAGAACACACACAAAAAAAATCTCAGGTTGTACCTTCAAGGAGGGTTTTTTTTTTTCAAAGATGAGAAGCAGAAATCCCAGAAGCTGGTGCTGCTTCAAAGGGCTGCTGAGGGGTGGCGGGTGGCTCTCTGGAGTCCTCACCCGCTGCCATGCCAGGCTGGTGTGAAATGGACACTTGTGGGCTTGGCTTGTTCTATCTGTCCACAGTTGTTAATAATAACATGCAGCGGCCTCAGCACTTGATGCTGCCCAGATTGAGCCTCCTGTAGCCTGCCAAATTGTGTGTATTTTCTCCGTGCTAATGCTTCCTCACCCATGCTTGGTACCTACTGGACTCACTCTGCATAATAGCTCTCACTGGGCACGTTAAGCATGACAAATTGCTGTCTGCAGTGGCTTATATTTCTGTGATAATCCTAGACATATCCAAATAATTGCTTTCTTTTTTTTATTTAATTGTTTAATTAATTTTAACCTAAATTTTAGATTTAATTTAAATCCCCCTGCCACATTTTAGACATAAATGTATTTTAATTATTATGTTATATTAATTTAAATAATGATCTATCAGAAATTAGGCTAAACATTAAGAAAATGTGGCAATATTTTTCAAAAAAGTTCAATAATATCTTTTTTTTAATCAATTATGAATATGTTGTATAAATTGTAGATTTTTAAAAATAATTTCTCTGCAGACAAACCATGTTGTAATATTAAGATAAATCGCCACAATTATTTAGCATTTATTTACAAACAAATTGATTTCGCTAGTATGTCAAATTTTCAAAAGTAGACTACAGGCCCAAAGGCCTTTTGGCCTTTACCACGATTAGTTCTAATCTTCCCGTTGATCCTCTGCATGAATGTGTTCTCTGTACTATATAACAGTACCGAGCAGCTCAGGCTTCCTCCGCATGTGACAATGAACTTTCATAAACTGTGTGTTCTTTGGCTGAGTTGTAAAATATGACAGGCTATTTCCCCCCGCCGCGCCGCTCCTAAACTAAAAGATTAACATTGTGATTCCCAGTGTCCCAGCAGACAGCTTGATTGATTACATCATATTAAGGTCATTTCTACATCGGGGTAATTTTCTCTCGAGCCTCCCGGCGATATTTTTAATGTGCATTTGTTTGGCGGGGTTGTCGGCTCCTCGCTCCTCTGATCTGCGGGGAAATGGATGGCGACATTAACGAGCGATTAATTAAAAACAACAACATTAATGATGATGGGACGGGAGGCGGCGGCCAGGATGCTTTGGCGTTTTTTTTTTTGGAAGTAGTCTAACCCCAATTCCCAATCAGATTTACTCAGACGGTGCATATTGTTTGGTTACATTTAGCAAATTGATCGTCAGTTGTGGTTTCATTTTCTCTCTCTCTCTCTTTTTTTTCTTATAGAGAATATTGTTTGTTGACTTCCAATTGTTTTCATTTCAGCGATATAACTGAATCCATATGGTGATGATTTAACAATATCCTATAGGATAGGCCATTTGTTGCCATTTTGCAACGAATATCCTTTATTTCCATAATTTACCGTATAGAAAGGCTATGTTATTTCTTCTCACCATAAAGCGAAATCAGCTCACATTTATTACTGAAAATTAATCAGACAAAATAAATATTTAAAAAAAAATGTCCAGGCATTTTTAAACTAAAAAAATATGATTAAATTAATTTGTCGATTTGCATTTGGCTTTGGCCTGATCGATAGAGTTCACCGTGTGGACAGCTGAATGCGTGTTTCAGACAATTCTGTGATGACACGCGATTTAACAAAGAAAGCAGATTGGTTTTAACCCGTAGTATGTTGCAGGTGGTTCGAGCTGCAAATTTATGTAAAAAAAAATAAATCAAAAATGAATGTATACCAAAATATTCGAACCAGAAGATTTACACGTGGTAGTATTTTATATGAAATGTTCCTGATTTTCTCAGTCACCATTTTAGCTCCTTTAGCTCTCCAGATGTGAACCCTTATTGCCATAGAAACCCGGCTCCGGCGCACGCGGCCCCCCTGCAGTGAGCTAGTACGTGTACAGTCGCTGCCCTCTAACCTCTTCATATTGCGGTTATCAGTAGCTGCGGCGCAGCCAGCAGCGCCTCTTTCTGACACTGCGCGTTAAGAGCGCTGCGCACGGACCCAAACAACAAACGGCTTGGATTAGCGGTCAGAATTTCCCCTCCATTTCCCATAGACTTACGAGGTCCTGAACCCAATTAATAGCTAATAATTACCAAGCCAACTTCACTTGTGACCGCTTCTGGGGGCCCGCTGCTGAGTGCCACTCAGGTTGTAATTGATTTGCTGCTGGGAACTTGCTGAATTTGTACTCATCGATTTGTGAAAATCTGCATCGATAATAGGGTTGAATGTTTTGTGTTTATCATTGTTTCCTATCTGAGAGGGGTCTTCCTTTTACTCACTTCATGCAGTCTACTGTGTGTGTGTGTGTGTGTGTGTGTGTGTGTGTGTGTGTGTGTGTGTGTGTGTGTGTGTGTTTGTGCGTGCGCGCGTGTCGCAGGTCCCGGCACCCCTCCGCAGCTAGTTACCATGTTTACTCTCCCATTACATCGAGTGTGCCAGAATTACAGCGAATAGCGAATGAACAATGCCCGCGGTGCCCACAAAAGCTTTTTTTTATGTATTCCCCCTCCACCCCCAGGTCCGCCTCCGGCCGGAGCGCGAGGTGCCGCGTTTCACATATCTAATGTGCGCTGATGTTATCTTGCGCGTAACTTCTAATCCAGTAGACCCGGAGCCTTTTTCTACCGTGGATAAGGCTTGGGTTTCAGTGGCCTGTGTGTGTGTATGTGTTCTGTGTGTGTGTGTGTGTGTGGGGGGGGGGGGGGGGGGGGGGGGGGGGGTAGTAATGTGTGAGTTTGTGCACGCGCGTGTGTGAGAGAGAGTGTTAGGTGTGTGTGTGTGTGAGAGTGGAGTGGTAGGGGCCGTACAGTCACCGCAGTCTGACCACACCAATCCAGCGTTATAAACTTACATGTAACCCCCCCCCCCCCCCTTACACACACACACACAGACACGCACCCCTTCTCATCACATTGACAATAATACATATAATAATTGACGATGATAGCTACACTGTTCAGGTCTGCGTACGTTTCTGCAGCTGCCGTTTTGGTTGCATTTACAGTACGAAGCCTTTACTGTATTGAGGAGATAAGCACCTACTGTATATTGCAGGCGTGACGCGGAATACAATGGCCTGTTGCTGTTTTTTTCTTTCTTCTTTTTTCTTTTAGAAACAGATCATCAGCTGATTTCATAGTGTGAGTTTAAGTGAAATGAAGCGATTTGGCGCAAAGTTCGTCCATTATAATGTCGAGATGCCACTTTCAAAACTAAACGAAAACCTACATAGCCTTCAGCGGGTAAGAGGCCTGCTGGATCTTTCATATACAAACATGCACAGGCGCATATACACATATGGCATTCCTGCTCTTATAGGCTCAGTTAAACTGCTTCGCGGTTAAATAATCTAATAATGAAACATCGCAGAGGCCTAGTTGCATTTTATCTATTGCGCTTGGCTTTTGTCTGTGTGTTTGTTTGCTGTCAAGTTTCAGTTGATTGTGAATCTCAATCTGCCTCTCTTCAGGTCTAATTACGCATTAGTAAAACAAAGAGAGGTCATGTGCGGCTGAATGAGCTCGAGTGCGGCATAAGCACCTCACTTCCGGGGAGCATGAAGGCAGCGGAGGCACCTCTGCTGCCTGGATGCGCTCCCTCCAGCCGCAGGACAAAAAAAAATCTGAAGAGCAAATATTCCCCAGAAAACGCGAGGTTGCCCTGCGCAGCAGTTTTCTGCGCTTCCACAAACCAGTTAAGGGGAATTGGGGGGGGGGGGGGGTCGCCGTTTAAATGACGCAGAAAAGTATTCCCCCCAACGGGCAACACTTTTTTTTCCTTTGCAAGGCGTAATCACAGTTAATTCCCCCCCCCCCCTTTTTTTTTAAAGAAGGTGTTGCGCCATGTGAAATCATTTGTCCAAACTGATGTGCAAGAAATATTCAGAGGCCCCTGGATTCCGATCTGTGTCCGGGCCTGGCTGATGGAAATAATTTGTTTTCCATGAGAAACTTGTGCGTAAAAGTTCCGCCGAGCGTCTTTCTCTTTTGCAATATTTTTCCTCGACTGAAGCTGGATGAAGGACGAGGTATTGATAGAGCTGATCGATTAATGACAATGGGACATTGATAGCCTGTCGCTCGCCCTCCCACGCGCTTTCCCCCTAGACACCAAGGAATAAACAAAACCTTTGTACACCACCGTTATTCACATAATTTATTATTTGTTTATCGACCTGCCCCCCCTCCCCCAATCCCCCCATCACCACCCCCCTCCCCGTTTTACCTCTGCGCTCCCTGCAACAAGACCGCAGAGCTTCAAAAGCCCGATTTGGCTGTTGATTCTGTATTGAGGCTCCAGTATTGTGTGTACATTTATTTATTTAATTTTACAAATAAAACGTCAAAGGTCTGCTACTACCTCCTGACACTCCAGTCTCCCCGAAAGCGCGCCCCACACACTTCTATACGCGTTTAAGCCAATAAAAATGAACCTTCTCTCACACCGATGCCAAGACAAACTCCCTAATATACAGATAATGTATGCTAATTACTGCTGATTATTATTGATTAATACTCACGCTATTCATTTCACTTCAACTCGGGGGCAACAAAAAAGGAAAAAAAGAAAAAAAAAACATCCCACGGCAATTTTCTGTCCATTAGACTCGAGACGTGTTTGATGAACTCGGTGCCTTTTATTCAAATCAATTGTTGTTGCACGTGCATTATAATGAGCAACAAGCTGCGGCTCAAGCACAAGGCTGGAAAGCCAAAGAAACGTCAGGCAGACCGCAATTTATTGCAATTATAAATAATAATGAATAAAGAATATAACACATAAATAATAACACACGCATTGTTATTTTTATTATTATAATTGTTATTTATAATAAATATTGTCTTAATGATAACAATAACACTACGTAGAACCATGCGTAGATTTGAGATTATCCCATGAAAGTGCGGTGCGATTAAGTGTGCAGCGCTCCCAGCAGACTGCAGTTGCTCCATCACCACCGATCTTTAATAGGCTCCAACATAGAGCCGCCTTTATTCAGCCAAACTAGACGGAAACCATTCCCATATGACATGTAGGCTCGAGGCCCAGACACCACATGGATATGAAGACCAGGCTGCCACTATTACCTATACTTTATCATTAAATAAATAAATGCACTGAGCATAATGTATTACTCACAGCTTCTCTCAATCCTCCTTTAGTTTATTTGCAGAAGGTATAATTTAATATTTAGGTCATAAACAAGAAATAATATACACCGTTAATTTATCAGTGCAATATTATAATTATTATTAATAATTGTGATAATATTAATTATTAGTCATAAGAATAATATGAATTATTATTAGGACTACTACTAATTATAATAAATATAACCCTAATCATAGCCCAAATAATAATAACAATAATAATATATTGTAACATTTAAATCATGCAAAATAACAACATTACAGTATTAGTATATTATCGGTTTTCCTCATTAATGTTACAGTAGCCTGAATGGCAACTTCAATATTAACATGCAAACGTAAATCATAATAATAATTTAAAAAATGCTGCATGATTTGTTTCTGAACATTTCTCGTAAATCAAAAATCTAAACGTTACCTTGTAGTCCTTCAGGCTACACCGCGGTGCTGGACGCACGGACTAAAAAGTAAAGGCGGTTTCCTCCTGCCTGCAGCAAACAAACAAACAGGTGCGAGGCAAAAGTCACAGTTACAAAGTCTGCAATCTATCCACCTTCGTTCAGGTTAACCGCACTTAACTTCATGCGGTACAGTGGCGCTGACAGTGAACACAAACACTTATTCAAGGAATAGCTTGTGCGAATATACGATTGTTACACTAAGGTGGACATTGGAGGGGGGGGGGGGACAAAAAAATCCTGGACTTCTCCTCGGTATGGACTCTCGCTGGTGGAGGCTCCAAGCGTGCGTCAAACAGCTGCTGGTCGCTGCTTCTCCTGAGGGCAGCAAGGTTTAGACACACACGCACACACACACACACACGCACACAACCACACACACTCTCTCTCCCTCTCGCTCACACACACACACACAAACAACCAAATCATAGCCTACGAAGTGCAACTCCAATCGAGCCTTACGCATATTTACGCCTGCATGTGAATTAATGAAGTTAAAAATAACTACTGCAATTCGAGCACTTTCTGGCACCTCGCATGATGAGGTATCAGCTGCGTCAACGTCCTAAAATACAGAGTTTCCCCTCTTGTGGAACATTCTCTAAATTCGTAAAGAAATGTATGAGGCTACCATTTCATAGCAGAATTCTAAATAATACGAGATTAGGGAAAAAATATATATAATAATAGATTATTTTTATCATCATGATTGTGATAAGTATTATTCATAATAATAATGATATTGCTATTTCATGCATATTTGCATGATTATAATACGACCTTGACCTCACCGTACCTCACTGTGTCCATCGCTGGTTGGAGAAAATCAAGTTGCCGAAGTTAAAGGGGTAAAAAAAAAATCCAAGAAGGTGCTGGCAGGAGTTGAATGGGGGTGGGTGGCGGGTGTAGGGGTGAGGAGGGGGACGAGGGTAAGGGGATGGTAAAGGGTGTGGGGGGGCGGGAGTGAGGGAAGGTGAGATGGTGAGGAGAGAGCAGGAGGAGGAGGAGGAGGAGGAAGAGGAGGGGAAGAGATAAGTGATCTAAAGGGGAGACGATAGGACAAAAAAAAGTGATGATGATGAATACATTGGAAAGTTTTTTGGCCCCGGCGAGGGTGTCAGATTGAATGGCCTGTGCGCATGTGCGAAGGTGTCCAAACTGACAATGCTGGTGAGATGAAGATAGTGTTGTTGCTGCTTCTGGGCTCACGGAGGACGACGAGAGGAATCTACAAGCCGACAAGATGAGATCCAAGGCGAGGGCGAGAAAACTGGCCAAAAGTAGGTCTTTCTTTTTTTTTTTTTTACCCCATTTTTACCGCATTTCAAGCTGCCGGCTCCAAAAACTCCCCGTGTCTATAGATGTCCAATGCGTCCTTGTCATTTGTCATATATCCTTAAAGAGAGGATGGGGCGACTCTCCTTTTTTGTCCCGATAGACAGGGAGAAACTTTTTTCAGCTACAAAATTAAAAAAAAAAAAGAAAAAGTGTCCTGCTCCGGCTTTGCTTAAGTCTCCGTTTCTCCCGCAACGCCGCTGCGTGTCTTGGCTTTGTTGGGTTTTCCCAGTGTCAGTAAAAAAAAAAGTTTCATGTGTGATGAGAAACGCCGCTGGTGCTTTTATAGTTGATCACGCTCATATAAGAGGAAGAGCTGAAACACCGAGTCGTCCGAATCGTGAGCTCGAATCCTGGAAATGTACTCTTGTTAGTTTTCGGTTGTCGAAGGTTGGTCGTTTGTGGAGGCGCGGATTTTTTTTTTCGCTTCCTGAGAAGTTACCGAGAAAGTTGTCGAAATGCATCGTAACTTTTCTCTTTTTTTCTTTTTTATAGAGCTGTTCCAAGTCTTGTGAAATAATATTCCCGGCTTTTGAAATAGTGGGCGCTGTGGCACTGCTGTTGCGTGTAAACTGCTGCAGGCTGCAAACTGCTGCTGCTGCTGCTGCAGAGCGCAGCGCTTCCCCCATTTGCATGCAGAACGAACACGTGAATTTTGGAAAGAAAGATCATTTTTTTAATGCATATATATATATATATATTTTAAAGATGGTCGTGCTATACAACCGCAGAAGATATCGCTCTCTGGTAACTTTGTGGGCTTCTCGGACTTGCTGCAAAAAAAAAAGGTTCCTCCTCCAGGGAATGCCAATCAATAATGCGTCTTGGGCAAGAAAGCGCCCATATACTTAGTGGACTACTGCTCGCGTCACGCGGAAAATTCATGTAGGCTATTCCAGTTTTCGCGAACATGAGCATTGATAGTTGGAAATGGACCGAATTTATTGTGTATCGTTGGTGGATTGATTCGTGAATCTCCCTTTTTTAATTTTTATTCCTCCATGAAATACGTTTTCTAATCATGTGGGTCAATCTGCCTTTTTTAAATAAAAAAATCCACAATTCATTTGAAGGTTGCTTAAGGATAAGTTAATGATTTGTGCAGGCCTGTGCTATTTGCTTTTGTTACGTCTTCATGTGTTTGTCACATTTTGTGCATGGTCAGTTTCGATTTTTTTTAGTTTAGTGAAAATGCAGAGAAAAAAGCACATGGCTCGTTTAGTAATTATATTTTAGGACACACTTATTAAAAGCATAATTATTTCAAAATAAAGACATATATCTGTCATTGTTATTTTTTATTTAATGTTAAACATGCATGTTTACAGGCCTCGAAGCATAATTTCATCTAAGCCACTGACTTTATTTATTTATTTACATGAGCCTCCACATAAAGACACAATTTAGCCTTTTTTAAAATAACACTCCTGTTTGTACATTTCCTCCTTTAAGTGAAATAATAATACGTGCAAAGTTTTTTAGAAGCTGTAACGTCAGTTTTAAATGAGCTTCATTCGTTGCATTAAAAAGATAATTAAATCTAATATAATTAAAATTAATTCATGGTTTACTTACCTGCATTTATTTCCTTCCAATAATACTAATAAAGAATAGCAAACAGTGTTTATTGCAATCATGTTTTTCTTCTTACACTTGCACGCTCTGCATGATTCACATGGATCAGGTTTCCGTATATAAGTTTAAGACAAAGAAACAAAAAAAAGAAGAAGGAGGAGAAAAAAAACGCTTTGGGCTACTTTTGTGAAAATACTTAAACATGTCGAGGACCCCGCTTCCTGCCAGCAGTTGCACTTGGTCTTGATCTCTAAACAGCCTTGATAGTCTGTTGATCCGGGTGCTAATGAACACAAATACCTGGCTTTGTAAAACACTCTCACATCGGACCATTGCGAAGTCTCTGTAGCCCAGAGGCCTCAGATCTGCTGTGTTTGCAGCAGTGAGATGAGGGAAAACAGAGCAGACAGCAGGCATGAACGAAAAAAAGAATAAAATATCTTGTTCTTTCTTAACATTCTAAAAAAAGGGGAAAAAAACACACAGGGCCACAAACATTTTCAACACAACGCGTGGGAGTCTGTGTTCTTCCCATTTTCTTTTCTCTGCCGCTTAGGTAAAACACAATCTGGCTGAAGCCGAGTACAGTAGGTCAAATCAGCAACATTCACTGCATTTATCATTTTATTCTTTAACCCTCTTGTAGCCTATAGGCCTATATATTTTCTTTTTTTCTCTCGGTAGACTGCGCACACGGACTCGTCAGGACTGAGGCCAAGAGTGTGTAGAAACGTGTGTGAGTCCACAGCTCCACATTGGAATATGAATATGTGTCTGTGTGTTTAGAAGCTCGCATTGATCGCTCTGGTTTGTTTAGGCTACATTATGCTTTTGGGTCAGGATTAAGTGAGTGTTAGTGTGTGTGGATTATAATAGGATTTCATCCTCACAGGTGGGCTTTTTTTATATAGAAAAAAATACAAACAGGTTATCACGTGTCTTACTCAATACAGTTTTGATTATTATTGATTATTTTTTTAATGAGATAAAAGGAAACTGGTTGTATTTGTCTGTATTTTACCCTATCTGGTCAAGTGTTTTTTTCTGCTTATCCTGTTGAATAATTATGAATTATGAATTTATAAGAGTTTTTAAGACATCGTAATTGAAGAAATCCTAACCACTTTGCAACCCGTTTTTATCGAAGTTATAAAGGCTTCATAAAAATTAATAATAATAATAAAACTTCCGGCAAACGAGTAGGGACAATGAACATGTTTTTTTTCACATTGTATAGGCCTATATTTACAGTAAAAATGAGATGAGAATATACCAGTCCATAGACGTGTGTGTGTGTGCGTGTGTGCGCGCCGCAAAGAGCTGTTTGCGCCTGAAAAACACCTTGCGGCTGTTACTTTCTTTTTTGGTATGTATAGAATATTTTTGAACATATTCTGCTGGGCCCATTAAGAAATTGGTTTGGATCAATTAAAACTTCCGGTTGAGTGAGAGAAGATTTTCGTTTCGGTATTGTTCAGTGTACAGGTGTAGCTGTCAAATACACACACTCACATATAGGCTACACACACGCGCACACATTCACTCACACACAGACATACCACGCATATACACACACGCGCGCTTCCCTCCCGCTCTCCTGCACGCTTGCAACCACACAATTAGGTCTCCACAGACACCCAGAGAAATATAATTAAAAGGAAAAAAAAAACAAAACAACATTTCCTCACATATGGAGAAGCAGGAAGGTTTCTGAAGCCACAACTGCTTCTGACCGCAACTTAACACACGTCATTGATTTTCTAAAACATGTTTTAGTTACTGGGCCCGTCTGCATTATCAAGTCAATAAAACGAAAGGTAGCACACTTCTTTTTTAGGACCTGCCTTTTCTTCTTCTTTTTTTCTTTTTTGGGGATTTCTTGCTTAATCTGCACAAAATCACCCCCTCCACTATATATATATATATATATATATATATATATATATATATATATATATATATATATATATATATATATATATATATATATACTAATGGCCAGACACGCTATTGATCTTTATGTTAGAGGCCCCTTATTAGATGGACTCACAGTTATGAACTTGGCCTGGCTCAACAGCATCTGATGTTTTGACAGAAGTAATAAAACCCAACCCATAACACTTTAAATCCAACAATGGTAGCTATGTTGAACTTCTGGCTAAACGTTCAGGGTCCCATGCAGGCTCCCATGTATTACTGCTATGCAGCTGTAATGTGTGTCAGATAGCACTCCTCCCTGTTCACAGATTAGAGCCTGAACATAAAAATGATAGGATCATCAAATGAAAAGAAAACATTAAATACTGTCAGTGTAATGTATGACAGTGAGAATTCAAACTTTCCCTACCTCTGAAACCTGTAAATCTGCGAGATTCATCTGTTTCGAAGTCAGAGCACTGAGCCATTGAAAACAACATGGATGCATCTGGTTGTTGATTCTTGCTTTGATCGTTTTTACAAGGTTGGGTAATGTTGAAAGTTTTGATTTTCATGCACATTTTGTAGCTATTTAATGAAGGTTAGATTAGATTAGCCTTTAAACAATGCCTATGTTAATTGGGTTTTATTTTGAATTTCAATTGTGGCAGACATTAAGCCAAATCAAAAAACCTGTGGATTGATCGTAGATCATAGATAGGCTTCAGTGGGTAACTGGAGACTGGTGTAAGTCCATTTACGTTCATGTGCAATGACGTGAATTATCTCAGCAGCTCTCTGAATCGGGCGACTTCACTTTAATAGTTTTATATCTGTCTAAAATGAGTGACTGTGTCTCTCCGCCCCAAAAATTTAAAGCTCAGGGCTAGTATATGAATTGGTCTTGTGGTGGCGTGGTTTGTTTTTTGAATTTACAGAAATACTGCTTACATCACAGTGAACTAATGCAATTTGCACAAATTGTGTAAAATCAAGTTTGTGGCACACAAAAAATCTGCACTGAACTTCACTTTCCCCCCAAATCATTTCATATAGTTTCATTTCATGACAGTGAGAGTTTTAAAATGAACCTTGGACTGATTTCAGGATCATTTGTGTCACTTTTTGAGGTATTGAAAAAAAATGTGTAGCCGAACTAATTGCATCAGTCCACATTTGGCGCAGCCTCATATGCTACATAAGTACTTGATTATGGAGGTTTGCTGGATGTGAGTTCCTCATCATAGCATCTGCACAGCTCAATGTGTGTTGTGGGGCTACTTTTCCATATTTATTTCCAGGGCTGGTTCTCCATCTTTGTCTATGTCTGGTCAGTGGAATACCTTTGTGTTGTATACAGTTACTGCATTTCTCATGTCATGTATGATATCTGTGAATTTGTCAATTTGTAATGTATTAATTTGTCATAGGGGGAGGTACTTTGGTTAAGGTTAGGGTAAAGATTTGGTCATGGTTCTGGTTAGTTCACTGTCAAGCCACTGTCTGGTTCAGTAACATATGGATAGCATTTGATTCACATTATATGATACAAGTAAAGAGATGCATTGCTTTTTGTAACCATATCTTTGAATTTTCTGTGAGAGCAGACTCTGTTTCCAGAATGTTCTTTCCAGAGAAGTATGACATTATTCTTGAATGTGGAGGACAGTGTAGCCTGAATCCCAGTTCTGCTTAACTAGTCCTAAATCTATGAAACAGTCAGCCAGTAAGGAATGCTTTCATGATCTGAAATATGAAAGGGACTGGATACTTTATGAGTTACCTGGTGGCTAAACATTATAGAGGAAAGAATCATTTAGAAGATGAATCAGTTGTCTTTTTCCAATTCTTTGTTCAGTCTGTTTTATGACTGGGATGATCAACTGTCTTCTATCGCTATCACTTACTCCCTCACTTCCTCACTTAACACTGTGTGAGACAGTCTTTTATCTCCCGGAAATACTTTTATTAATTCACTTAGTGTCTTTCTTTTAGCCAAGCACATGCCATAAAAACTAAAAATAAATTTTAAAAGTTCAGGACTCTTTATTTTTTCTGATGTAATATTATAGTTCTGGTCATATCCATCTTTTAGCTCTATGATCACCCAACACAAATCTTATGTCACCCACCATTACAACACATCAAATGTTGCATTTCTTTTATTGTAATTTTAACATTCAAAATGAGGTACATATTGGCAAAATGTATGGTCTATTCGGTTGTATGGTGTTAATTTATTTGGTTTTATATTTTATTTAATAAATGGAACTAATACTTTCCACAACATTGACACACACATACACACACACACACACACACACACACCTTAGTGGTGATAGATTTTTGGGCAATGGTACGATTTAACCCCAATCAATCATAAACTAGAAAGGTTGAGTGTGAATGTCATCCAGACAGCGGGAGTTGGCAATGTTGACTGGCTAAGTGTGTGTGTGCGCGCATGTGTGTGTATGTGTTCACCTTTTTATACAGTTGTTGGAGGTCCTGTCACTGTTCTGAGCTTTGACCTTGGCCAAGTCTGGCATTGCAGTGGGTGGGCACCTCTTACACCTGGATACACACACATGCGCACACACGTGCATGCACACACATGCACACACACCTTTCAGCAACATGCTTCCTGCCTGGTCTGATGCTGGCTAAGTCAAATTCTGAGTTGACATACAAATACCATTAAACATTAAGCCCTTGCACATGGCTCTAAATCCCATTCATTCCATTGATACGTTGACCTCACATTATCCAGTTGGCAAATATACCTCTTTCCCGCCTAGCACCATGACCTCATCTGCCATGTTTGTAAAAACACAGCAATCTCCCATCATTTG
Source organism: Lepturacanthus savala (assembly GCA_030544235.1). Classification (NCBI taxonomy): domain Eukaryota; kingdom Metazoa; phylum Chordata; class Actinopteri; order Scombriformes; family Trichiuridae; genus Lepturacanthus; species Lepturacanthus savala. The sequence goes on from CM060480.1 coordinate 18,206,622, forward strand.
GATGTGGAGATGGTGGCATGCCTGAGAGACTTTAAGATATATCCCTGATGTTTTCTTTTTTTGAGCAGACCCCTGTTTTTCGTCTCTCCTCATACCCTTCATTTTCAGCCTGCAGATGGGGGCAGGGTCTTGTTAAAAATAGCCGAGCGTCATTTGGAGAGCAGTGTGTGCTGGCGAAGAGGGGGTTCGAAAAAATGAAAAGCCATTACACCACAGTCAAATGCATTTCGTCTTGACCTGTGGCTGCTTATCGAGTTACGTCCCCACCACCGCTGGGCCGTGTCAAGAAGAGTCCATCCAGCTTCTTCGGGTTAAGAACACGCCACAAACTGCTGGAGTCCGCCCATAGAAAACACCTTGTATTTACTTCTGGAGTGTACTGATTAATGCTAAATGGTTATCTCTCTGTGTGTCTGGTGTGATTTTGCACCAACCGCTGTTAAACGGTGCGTGTTGTTTGCCAAACAGTGCGAATGTGTCGAGTCCCTAATTAGCGTGTTTTAGCAGCCCTCATGATTCCCTCTGCATTGTGATATCCCAAGGATTGCTCAGCATTGTGACTAGTCTTATCTGGGTCTAATCCCGATTTGTTTGGTATTAGCCCGTCGCCTTTCTCGCTCTTTCGTGTTCTTTCCTTTTATTTCTTCATTTGTCCTTACTCTGCTCTTTTCCTTTTTATCCGTCCCTGAACTTCCTATCCTTTATATTGCCCTCACTTTCATTTGATATGTCAAAAGACAAATTTTAATGTTGCTTAACGAGGATTGGGTAGTGACTAAAAACTTGATGCAATATTGTTATATGATTTTACATTTTTAATGTAAAAAATGAACGAATCTGTGTTACTTGTAATCTAGAAAAGCATTCATTTCATTATTTTTTTTTACACACATGCAGAGTTTGTTCTCATGAAATTCACCATAGTGGCAGACCATACATTTTCATTTAAATTTTAGTGTGATTATTCCATATATTCCATATTATACCAGGTCTTTATGTAAGAAAATATCCTTATTATTAGTGTTCAAGCTTAAAATTAGGTGGATGTTTGTTTGTTTATTAGAATATGCATTACTTCTCTACCAGGCATCATCTATTTTTCCTGGGTCCTTACAATAATCTTTACACTGGTGCAATGCAGTACAGTTTAGTCCCATTCCATACATACATACAACATATTACATTAGCACAACACAACAGAAAAATATAAGCAATCTGAGACCATATCCTTGATAATCATGCTAACAAATAGAGGCAATAACAACCATATAACATCAGGGCATGACAGGAGCCAGACATAGTAGACCAGACATTTTTGCTCAGAAAAGGACCTAAAGGATTAATCTATTATCAAAACCGAGTAATTAGCTGTTTGCTAATCGTTGAATCAAGTAATAGTTGAATCAAGTAATAGTTGGAGCTCTGTTCTTCTCAGTAAACAGTGTTCAATAAAACTCCTCTCAAAAAGAGCAAAAAACCCCTGTGATATCTGACTTTGGTTCTTTTTTTGTAGAAAGTCTCATGAATTGTAACTCGTCTCTCAACACACATACACACACCCTTCGGACCAAGTCCCAATCAGGCACTGATGATGATAGCTCATCCTGTCCAGATATGATAAGCAGACAAACTGCTCTGTCCCCTGGGCTGTTTTTCTGTCTGTCTCTGACACACAGCATGGTGTGTGGAGGCAGTGTAGCTCTAAAACTCCCTCTGCCTGCTTCCCCTTTCATCAGACCGCCACTTCAAAGCCTGGGCTCCATCTTCACTTCTATCTCACCCACTCCTCCTCCCCTCTCTCTCTCTCCCTCCCTCCCTCCTCTTCCTCACCATGTTTCTCAATGTGTTTTGCTATTACCACAAAGATGGGCACGCAGTGTCTCATTAAAGCGGATTAGAGACATCTCCATGTCTCACAAGGGGCCGAGCGGGACGTTTCTCTTGTCTAGTCGCCATCGCCCCCCCCACCACCACCTCCCCACCCCATTTTCTCTCAGAGATCAGGTTCTTTGATTTGGCCAGATAAAGGCCTCTTTCATGTTGGTGGGGACGGTTAGCGATTACCCTGTCAGACCCATCGTTTTGGTGAGTTTGACAAATTTGCCGTGCTGGGTGGGGCGGGTGTGAGGATTGTACTGGGAGGAGGAGGTGGGGGGGTGTACATGGAGATTCACAGTAATTGAGCTGTCATTATCCAGTGACCCTGCCAGGCTTGTGCGTAGGCCTCACCGGTTCTCTATTTGTTTAATACTTGGCTAAGTTTCTTTGTGAGTATGATGGATTGAAAGGGGGTGGGGGTGGAAGAGGGGTGCTGATTCCCCAGACGAATGCTTCTGCTTATTTGACCACCCTCTCTTGAGCGCCGCTGTCCATGAAAATTGGCTTCACTACATCACCGCTGTTCAAGTTCCTTCTCACCCGGCTCCTCCCTAGTGCAACATAATTAGGCCCATACCACCCGACTGCCATTTATTTTCATACAAAATGAAAACTGGTGGCATGTTGATTACCGAACTCCCTGGAGACAGGTTCTGTATCGGTACGGGTGAATTTCATTCAAGTAGAGTGTGGTGCACAGCATAAACATATTAAGTGCTCTCCCTCTTCTCATTTGCTGGCCCTCAATTTTCCGACAAAATCTAAGGTGTTACAGTTCATGACTTTCAACAAATTTGTAAAAAAAAAAAAAGGTTTGGTTAAGATGAAGCATATTTCTATTAGGTTCTTGAATGTTTCTTGTTTTCTGAAGTGCTAATGCTGAATCAGAATCAGAACCATCTTTATTGGCCAAGTTTGTTCATGCCAAACAGGGGATTTGCTTCTTGTACTGTATATCTCAGCTGTTTGTACATGGTATGTTTGGTATAAACAAGTAATTAACAAAAGTTTAATTAAACTAAAAAAGTATGTATGCAGTATAAAGTTGCTGAACTTTGTCATGTTGTAGTTATTGATACTTTTTGTACAGATGTGTTCTCTGATTAAAAAAAAAGTAAAATAGAAAAATCATCCTCATGTTGGCTCGAGTGATGCTGTTTGGAGAGTGAGTGAGAGAAGAGAGGCTGAGATAGGATAGTGTGAGTGTATTAGCCCGGCGATTTTGATGAAGGGAATAAACCCCCCCCCATTAACCTGGAGTCAGATTTTTGTTGAAGCGATACATGTGTGTGTAACCATTAGGAGTGTGTACACATTTGTTGTGTGTGTGTGTGTGTAGGTGTCGAAGGGGTCTTGTCTAAAACATTTCAAGATGGCCCATTAGCCAGCGCCGGCCCGTTCCCTCCTGACACCAGGATTCCTCTGTGCTGACCCCCTCTCCTTCATACCCCCCCACCCCCTCCACCTCTCAGCCCCTCTGTCCCAGAGGCCCCCCCAGCCTCATCCTGCCAAGTGTACGGTTCCAAAGTAACGATGAAGCTGCCTGCGTGTGAAAATATTGAATTGCAAAAACATCCCTGGGTGAGAGGGTGTGTGAATGGAGCTTTCAGCGCCGGGCCCGACCCAGGCCCTGCGCTACTGACTGACGGACAACAAATGGCATTTTGTGTCCAGAGAGAGAGAGAGGGGGAAAAGAGAAAAGAAAGGAAGAGGAGAGACACAGAGAAGGAGGGGGCAGGGGGTATTGGATCTTGAGGTTTTTCAGGCCTCTTCAGTCTGGGGCCCTAAATGTAGGTCTGAAAATGTCTTATCACATGACCTGTCTGACCTTTGGCCCCCACTCAAGCTAAGGCTGTCAGGCTGCTCTCCAACAGGGAGCACAAAGCATTACAGCCTCAAAGGCCACTATTCACCCCCCCGCGTGCAGCTGTACTCCAAAGGTAATAGGTAAAAGTAATGTCAGTGACCTCCACTTTCCCTTGCTCTACAGGAGGGCAAAACTCTTAAGATTCCCCTGATAATGTCAAAGGTAGAAGGTGGTCCTTATCCACCGAGTCTAATAGGTCTAAACGAAGTGTAAAGTAAACCGAACTGCCTCTTTTTGTAGTAAAACTAATTTCTGGGATAAAGGGACATTTAGTATTTTCATCCGTCAAAAACTGAGAGGGGGGGTTGGGGGTTGACGGAAATGTTAAAAAAACAACATGGTATTGTTTTCAGTTGCTATGCACTGGGAATAAAGTTGTGTAACTCGGCTCTGTGTGTTATCTAAGTGTGTGTGTGTGTGTGGGACATTAGTGAATTTCTGATGTCTCGGAGGACCGGCTGGGTCACAGTATGACCGTAACCTCCTGTCTCGCTTTGCAACCCACACACTGGCATCTCTCTCTCTCTCTCTCTCTCTCTCTCTCTCTCTCTCTCTCTCCTGACCAGTCCTAGGATTCTTTCTTCTTCTCTTCTCTTTTTCTCTTCTTCCCCTCCTTCTCTGGAACACTGGAGTTTCTCTCTCTCTCCGGTCTCCTTTGAAAAGATGCGGCGTCTTTGTCCAGCCTGATAAAGGATGCCATAGTTCCCCTTTTCCCCTTCTTTGTGGCCCGGGGCTGGCGGCTCCTGTAGAAGTGCAAATGGTATCCTCTCGGAGGGGCTATCCCTGCGGGCCCTGGAGGGCCCTCTCTCTCCTCCAGGCTTGGCTAATTACCACCCTGCTCCCTCCCTCTCGCGGCCCCCACCAGCTCCCTGGTCCTTGGAACCATGAACGGCACATTCCCACAACCAGCACCTGGCCTTCTTTTCTCCTGGCCTGCTTTGATGGCTGACACCCCAGCCCACCCCTCCCCTCCCCCTCCTTCCTCATCCTCTTCTTCTCTCTGCCCTACTACCTCATCTCTCTTTTCGCTCCCTCTCTTTAACTTCTCCCTCTCTCACTTCTTTCTCTCACTGACTCTCATTAATAGAGGTTTTAAATTGCTTTCTGACCCTGACAAACTGTTCTTGTTGAAAATGGAGATGTTGAGAAGGGAGGGCGGCGGATGTGAGTGAGGGACTGAAGAGATGGAGGGAGTGAGGGGCTCCTGAAGGTTGGTATAGTGTGTATGTGCTTAAGTCTATCATATATTTTGTTGGATTTTGTTGTAGCCTATGCAAAATTTGCAAAAAGTGTCTTCCAACCACTTTCACAGAGAAACACCTCTTTGGGGCACTGAAAAACAAACAAAAAAACAGTTTGTTTCTAATTGTCACCCCACATTTATTTGTTTAACAGGAAAAATAGTCATTTCTCTTCTCTGAAAAAAAGATTCCTATGTTTATAAGATTATTACATTAATTTTTGATAGGCAGGATTTAAAAGAGATGGTTTATGGTTTCTAAAATTTGACGAATAGTTCATGCTGATTAAGTTGATTTTATTGCAACAGTACACACACACACACTCACAGAAACACAAACACAAATATCTAATTAGTTGCATATTTGCGTTCTGCCGCCTGTAGGCCTAATCAATAGTCTGCCCCAATGGATTTGACCAATTCATAGCTGGCCTTTGTGCAGTCTAGCGATCCCAGCGAGGGCATTTGGACAGCTTTCTGAGGAAAACAAATAGCTCTATTACAAGGTTGCGTCTCTGTGATGGTCAGTGTCCCAAAGGCAAAAGTGCTCGGCCTGTATTAATTGTATGTTCTCCACACAGGAAAAGGGATAGACTTTCAGTGTTACACGGGTTCACTTGGCTGAACCCAGAAAAGAGGCAAAACATCTCTGGAACGCTGTGGCAAGAATTTTTTGCATAAAGTAACAAATGTACAAAGCATGTTAATTGGAGTATGAAAAGAGGCATGATTCTGACTCGGATAATTATGTCAGTTAGGATTTGGATTCAGTTTAATATAAACGTGAGTATTAAAGTCAAAGATATGAGTTGGGCAAACGCCGTCAGCTCTCTCAGCAATCAGGGTAACATAAGAAGAACTACAGCCGATGAAAGGGTGGTTGTCGTAGATATGGAAACACTCTGGAGCAACAGCGCGGTCCCTTAGTTGGTGTGACATATCTATGTTTTTCTTTGTTTTTTTACTGCAAAGCAGTGCACAAACAACCCAGAGGGCTCCTTTCTTCTCAGCATCCATATTTGTAATTTCACTATTTGTAATTTCGTGTCACTTCTCATATGAATTTTCAATACAAAGAGCAGACAGAGCCATTGGCGACTTCCATTGGTGAAGGGTCATATAGTGCGAACACCCCTGTCACTGATCACTCATTTAGTATCAAATTAAAGACCTCAGACATAGCGTTGTACACACAGCAATATGACGATTGTGAAATTTGTGTAGTCTGTACAGGCCTTTTTTTTTTAGTTTTTTTTTATTTATTTTGTTTTATTTATTTATTTTTTTAGGTAGAATTTCTTTATTTGAGGCTAACATTGGGCCATGAAGTTTCTTTCATTAGGCATTGATATATAATACTCCATCCAGATGTGAACATGATTATATTGTTTTTCCATGTTTTGATTTTTTTGAATTTATTCGTGCAATTGAATAAATTAGCTGAATAAAATGCATCTGCAAGATAAAATGATAGAATATCACATTTTTGAGAAATGAAATAGTTGTCTTGTGTTTGATTATAGACAGAAGAAGTTTCTAAAACTGTTTTTATTTTGTATTTTTATATATCGTATTTTCAGCAAAACATGCACACACAAACACTTGAATAATCCCTTTCCAGGAAGGTTGCATGTCCTGTAATAACACACAGCACAGGCTGAAGCAATGGGGTGATAGTTTGCTGCACACACCCAAACCAGTTACACTAGGGTGACAGAGTAAAACTGGGATTAGCACGCTGTAGGTAGTTTACACACAACACTAATGCCTCCTAGAGTTTTAATCAGATGAGACAATTTCCCAGCAAGTTTGAAGCTTTCAATTGGCATTTCATGCTTTTAAACAGGGTCTGGGTGTGAAAATGGCCATTATTGTTTTAGTTTTATAAGGCACAGATTATTTAATTCTGCTCCTTTAACCGTCACCTGCCATCCAGTCTGGACATAAGGATCTCCCTATGGCAGCTATTTTCCAGCCACAGCTGCCTTTCCCCGTACAATCACACATCATCACCTATAGGACTTGGATGATGTCATGAATTGGGCTGCTTCTTCCTTATCCGATTCAGCCATGATGTTACGTCTATGCCGGATCATCCAGGCATTAAAGTGAAATTCCACACTCCTGACGCTGCTAAATATCAATATGTGATGTTCAGCACATTCCGAGAGATGCATTTTATTTGACATTGATGGTTGGATATTTAATATTGTAGCAGTAAAAGTTGAGACAGTGATAAAAAAAAGAAAAAAAAAGAAATGACTCCTGACTGTCTCAGACACTAAACATGTCTGTGTCTGAATGGCATTGTGCTACTGAAGACACTGTAAATAGTGAAATTGAAATCTTCGTCTTCGTCTTATTGATGAATATTAAAATGGTGAATTTACAACAGCATTTTGGAGCTAAACCACTTAAGCTTTTAGCATTAAGCATGCACATGTGTTAAAGGTTTAACCAAGTGTCTCGCTCGCTTGGTCTTTGCTTCCCCTAAAGCCTGAGATGTTACATTTAGAATTTCTATAGTTTGGTTTAAGGAGAGGCTTCCCATCACTCATGTCTCCCTCACTCTCCACATCTCTCCTCATCAAGTCTAGCCACATCCTCTCGTTCGGGTACAGAAAAGGAAAGAGGAAGATCCGGTTTCTGAATTGTGTTTTATGAGAGGTTGAAAATGGCCACTTTTGTGGTTTTCGTCTGTCTGTGCTGACCATTCAACTCTCGAGTTCCTGAGGTTTTTGAGACATGTCAATTAAGCCATTTTAATTGCAAAGATGTCATTCCTAGCAAATGTTTGTGTGTCAGTCAAATTAGAGGTGGTGGGGGGACTGAAGACATAAAGCTTGGTGTTGCTGTTATTTTTTTGTTTGATCACCATGTTGGCTTTGCAAATTTGTTTGTCTTCATATGAAAGTAGTGAAAGCTCATTTGGATGACTGCATTGCACACAGACACACACACACACCCGCACTCACAAGCATGCACCACGCACTCGACAGAGGCATCTTGTTTTTCAGCCACACTGAAGAGCAGCAAGTGTTTAAGAATGGCACAGTGAAGCAATGACAAAGCAAACAAAAGAGGCAGGTGGGCGAGGCTGCTGCTGGCCTGTTGCCGGCCTTGGCTCCATTTAGAAACTTTTAGTTAGTAGTTTTTCTAAGAATGGGTTGTCAAGTCAATTCAGTTTTATTTGCATAGTCCAATATCACAAGTAATAAATTTGCCTCAGGGGGCTTTACAATCTGTTCAGCAATTTAACATCTTCCTTAGACGCTAGATTCGGATAAGGGAAAATTCCCCTAAAACAAAACTTGTATGTGGGGAAAAAGAAATGGAAGAAACTTCAGGAAGAGCAACCTAATTTAATTTTAAATGATGTTTGTAACAAGGGATTTTCTTACTTTCTTTTCTTCTTTTTACATGTTGGTATTGATATTATATACTTTCCTAAAGAATAAGACTCAATCTTCAACTGGAGCAATAGGGAATTTCCACATTTACAGAAAAACAGTATTATGAAGAAAACATAGATGAAAATATGCACAACATGTAATTTTCCTGGGGTTTCTCAATCAAAACAACAATAAAAGAAGGAGTTGATGATGTTGTGAAGTAGTGTGGGATCATGGGAGTTGTTGTTCATTCATTGCTCTGCAGTCAACTTTTCAACTCTGTTCAGAAGCATTTTACCAGGAGCTAAATTAGTCACAGAAATCTCCTCCTCTCTAAAACAAAAGGGCCCAGTGATTATTATTCTGGTAAAACACAGAATAAAGCAGTTTCAGCAAAGGCTGTTTTATTGCAACTAAATTGTGCTCAGCTTGTTTCTCTGAAAAATTAAGATCCAAACGTAAGTCGTAAAATCCTTTATCTTGTTAAAAGATAGACAAGCAAGACCTAGCATCTGTATTGTAATAATGTGGTTTATAACTGGATAAAAAGTAAATTAATGACAGCTTCAGGCTGACAACCACAACGTAGATGCATTCAACATTGACATGACACTACGAAATATGCATTACTTTTATTAAAATTATTGCTTTGTCTGAAAATTGTTGAAAACCTCCTGAATATCATCAGGAAATCATCAGTCAAATGAGCTGCAGCTTTTTTATGGAATGAGTCTCAGAAACACATTCTCTTCTGGCATCCATTGGTTTCACAAAATACCGACATAATTCTGTAGGTGGGCAAGACTGTTGCCTTTAAGTGCTCATTCGTTTTTAAAATTGTTCTTGATGTATAAGATGTGTTGTTTGATAGTTTCTTAGGTAACATGGTGCTGAAAGTTTTTCTTTTGATTTTCACAAGACATTGACATTGAATGCTGCTTAACTTTCCAAGTCTAGTTCACAAATAGCATTGCTGTCAGCACCTGTGAGAGGATCAACACCGCATCGCTAAAAGAAATACCGTTCAGCCGTTGTAGCTATCCAGATAAATTGGCAACTTAGGAATTAAGCCCAGCCAGACCAAAATAAACAGCAAGCAAGTGTCTATAAAAGGAGGGAAAACCTACAACCTTCTAATATTAGTGAGTGATTTAAATGGAGCTTTCTACACTCAAGAAGCCACCCTGGTTCAGAAAACAACTTACCTGTTGTTAAAAAAAGAAAAAAAAGTCAGTATTAAACCTAAGGGCATTTTATTTTAGTCATTCCTCTGTCCAAATACACTGATTAGTTAGTGGCAGAATTGCTTAAGTACATTAAAGGTTGGGGAAACATCTTAAAATATATACAAGAAGAAGAAATGTTTTATACAGTTAGTAAATAACATTGATAGTTATGTAATTTAACTTGCATGCACATACATATTGGGCCTTTAATGTCAGCACTTACATCCCAAGGTTTGCACTTTCTTTTTCTGTAATGACAGATTCATGCAATCGTCTGCCTTTTCTTAGCACATCGGCACAGCTCCCTCCTTATTTTAATTAAAACTTGGTGTGAGGTTTGCTGTCCTCTCTCTTGGCACCTCGCTATTTATCTGCCGGATGCAAACTCGGGGCAGGACCCGCGGAAAAGAAGGGCAGATTTTTGTTTTTAGAAACCCGCAGGGAACTTTGATGCCAAGTTCTTCCGCAGCGAAAAGGCAAGGCCCCGACCCAGCACATCTGAGAGTACTTTGGTGAAATAACAGCAAATGTTTGTCTTGTATTGTATGGCACGCTGCTGGAGGAGCGCTAAAGCCCCTTCTTCCAGCGCCTAAAGCACCTCTTAATAAAATAGTCAAGAATAACTCCTTCACCTTAATCTTCCCCTCAGATTACTGCACTCACGGCGGGAAATTAGCAGCAGGCCCACGCGCTTCCCTCTCAGCTTGTCTTCTTTCTTTAACACGGTTACATCTTTATTCGCTCGCTCTCTCCTGCTCTCTTTCTCCATCTGTCACTGCATCCTTACTTCTTAATTTTGTCGTTTTCCTCTCCATCCCTCTCTCTGTTGTCCTGGGCTAGACGAACTCTCCGTGGCCGGTGGGGGGTGGGGTGGCATTTTATTGGGTCAGTATTAGAAGCAACATGTGGCTAATGGGTGGCTGAATTTTCCACGGTCTGGTCCTCATCAGTGGGGAGAAGGGGCCTAAACAACTAAACATGGCCGTTGACAATTGATACGAGGCCTTTTAAGTGGATCTGCTCGGTTGAGGAGGGGGGGTGGTGTGTGTGGGTGAGTGAGTCTGTGTGTGTCCAGTATGCTCACGCACGTGTGTGCACATTTGCTTGTTAATTAGGAATCGGGCACACGCGTGCACATACACACAAACCAGTACATCCTTTGGGGAATATATATATATATATATACAAGAATGCGTGTGTCTGTCCCTTGTGTCCAGGAGTGTAACCCACACCTTGAGTACGGTGGTGGCGGCGGCTTTGAGCGCTGTTCGTCCCGCCGGCTGATCCTCGTAACCAGAACTCTCCTTTACTGCTTCCTGTCCGCTTGGCCCACCTTCTCTCTTGCCCGCCTGCCATCTGGGTCTGCCAAGAGACACACACACACACACACACACATACACACTGGTACACACACAACACAGTTAGGACAGCGGCCCTTATGGTCTAACCTGTGTCTTTCACTTACAAACGCACCTTTGAAACCAATATCACACAGAGGAGAATTGATAAATGGACTCTACCAACCATGTTCTCAACTTCTCTCTCCCTTTTCCTTTTGATGAGAAATCAAATCCTGTTTCTTCTCTAAAGGCACTTTTTTTTACAACAATTATAGTGAGAGATCAGAGCAGTGTTGAACAATTCACATCACGTTCCCTCAAAAAAGAAAAAAAAATATATATTTTAACAAATTAGGAAAAGTAATATTTCTGTGGTCACACTATTAAGGCTTAGATGGATCTGAACCTGTAGCTTTTTGTAAAGTGTAATGCCCTAAGACAACTGTAACTTATCTTTTTTCTTCTGAAGTTGAGTCTGCAAAATTGGCATGTTTTAAAATGGATTTCTGAAACTGCATATATGCAATAAAAAGGTATTTAAAGGTCCAATGTATAATTATTCTGGATTAGAATGTCTAAAATTCACTTTAACCTAAATATTTTGTTGAGTTGTGAACTTTATATATCCCAAATGTCTCCAACAATTGTAGGATTTTTTATATATTCATAATTTAATTTTTTTTATTTAATCTAACCAAGGGGTGAACTCCTATGGAAGTGCTATGGCTGATCAATATTCCCGGGGTGCTGTCATTAAATTACTTTTTATCCACTGTTGAGCCACTTTTTCATCGTAGAATTGTTTTCTTGGTAATTTTTTAACTGTCTAACAGGATGAAGGATTTTAGTCATCAGATCTTAAGTTTCAAGAGCAACAAGAACCCATATGACTGATTTAATCAATTCCATTTTTTTGATTGAGAGGCAAAATTACATATTATGCATTTAAAATGAGAAATAGCCCTTATATTCTTAATGAGCAGTAGTTATATGACTAAACCTTTTACTCCCCATTAATCGAACATCAAAACCTCTGCTGATTATCTGTGTATCTGTAGTATCAGGGGTTCTGGTTGAAACTTTGATCACTTCCTTTGCTCTGCATGCTTTCATACTGTTCAACATCAGATCACACAAATTGTGCGTGCACATGGGAACACACCACAGGTGAAAGGGGCAGTGTTAGGTGTAGCCAGAGACAATGCAGGGATGCGTAGCAGTGAGCACCACACAGTGTCTGTAACCCAAAGCTGCTGCTCTCTTCTTTCATCACCTGCTGTCACAGGCGTGTGTGAAGGACATTTCTGGCCAAACACAAATCAATCATGACCGAACAGAGTAAGAATTTTTATACAGATGCTGTGAATATGTGCACTTTCAGACTAGTGATATAATTTGCTTGATATAAATAATATCATAGATCAAAGTAAACTAAAGTGATAAATACCTGTATTGTTTCCTTATGGGTATATCAGGTTATTTTTCAGTCAATTGTTTTGTAATTGATGGAAGATTTTAGAATTTTGCGACTGCAATCCTGACCTGAAAGAATTTACCATTATCCTGGAAGTTATAACAGGAATAGCTATATTGATAACATAACTGTTCACGCTTTGGGCAAAGCTTCATGACATGAATTGAAATGCAAAACTAAAAGATGTCTTACATCGTGGTGTACTTTGTCAACAAGCTGGATTGATGTAAGCTGTCATTGGGAAATTTGTATGCAAAATGGAACTGCCAGAAACGAAAAAAAAAATCTGGCTCAGTGTTTAGATACTGTATTTAGTTTCCGTGGTAGAATGAAAGTCATGAATGTGTATTGGTTAAATGATTAGCATAAAGATCAGAAACTGCAGGGAAAAAATGATGCAGTTAGCTGCAGAGACTGAGGGGATACCTGGTGAAATCAAATGAATATAATTGTTTTCACAGGTTTCTCATGAGGCGATGAGGTTGCACTGTAAGGAAAAGACAACTTATTTATTTTCAGCACTGCAGGTGCCTGCTCACGGCTTATTGGTGTTTTTGGACGACTCTTTCGTTCTAAAGAGGGCAATTTATGTCCCTCTCTTGTCTCTGTCTCTCTCCAGATGTGAGGGCTGAAAAGTGGCTCGCTTATTTTAGTGGGGTCTCGTGGTCATGACTTGTGGTGACATATTAATTGAGCGGTTCCTCTAAAGAAAAGAAAGGCTAGCGTCACGATTGGCCCAATGGTGTTTGCAGAGCTTTGGAAATTGGTTTTGTTTGGCTGGACCGCTCTTAGGTGTTTATTTACACATCAGAGTGTTTCAAATGGCAGCTGGCTCTCTCGCCTTTTTTCTGTATGTGCTTTAGTGTGTCTGAGTGCATGTCTGGATGCATGCATGTGTGTGTGCGTGTGTGTTCTCACCTATGTGTAATTCATATATTCTTAGATAAAAGATAACAGACCGGGACAGAGACAGACAGAAGAGAAGAGAAATGAGCTCACTTTGCCCCGCTGTGCCTGCCTCTTGAATTTCCACACAGCTAGTCATCCTCGCTGTCCTCTTCATCCATTATTGACCACATTCATTCACACCCGGCTGTAGAACTCATTACACCACCGTCAAACACAGTCCCGGGGTCAAGTGCCACTGAAAATGGCTTCCTGGCTTAATCTGGACTCATCTTAGACTAATTTCTCCATATATTTTACCCCAAGAAAGAGCAAAGTCAAGGGAAAAGAAGTGGCTAAGATGTTCTGATGAGCTATATAACTTTCAATCTGCCTCACTTCATGTGTGGCCCTATTTTAAAGGGCGAGTACATTTGTTTTCCCAGCTTCTCTCCAAGGAGTGATTTGATGAGACCACATGTGTATACGTGTGTGTGTGCGTGCACGCATTCGCTTGACAGTATGAGCTCATCTTCGTGGCAGTGGTGACCACTATGGAGTATAAACTGTCATCAGGATAATTTACAGATATGTAAGTTGTTTCCGAAGCGCAGCTGTGAAGCTCAACACTTCACTGCCCTAAATTCAGACAACACATTGAAAACACGCACACAACGGGAAATACACTTTGAATCGGTGGTTTATTTCCTGGAAAATCAGGTGAAAGAGCTCTGCGGTTCAGCTCAGCCAATGAGCGAGGGAAATCAACTGTTCAGCTGCCTGCCGTACAGTATGTGAACATAGTTACTGAGACAGCAATTGTTTGAGCTGGCGTTCCCGTGAAGAGGAACATTAAAATAATAACACGAGGCCTCAACAAATTAGCCGGTTGGAAAAGCTGGGATATGACACATTTGTTCTGTTGGTTCTGGAGAGAATAGCTTGTTTTGAGAAAAGACAAATCAAATGCTTTCCACCTTTGTTTTCCATCTTCTCTTATTGGATTTTTTAAAGAGTCATCAAGGGAGATATAAAATGATGTGGTGTATTTTACTACATGAAACGCGTTATGTTACTGGTTTGAGCGTATGAGACAATATTCATACACAATTTGGACAATTACTGTCATCCCAAGAAAAGAATGTGATCCGTTGCTTATGCAAGTGCCCCCGAATCACATATATTTCTATTCAGGTGACAGAACAGTGCCCCAAAATTACATGTGTTTACATTCAGGTGACCGGAGCCTATGATTTGAGCATAGGAAGAAATCGGATGTTATTATAAAGTGAAGGTGACTGGGGTGGATGGGAGGGTAAAAAAAAAAACATCTAATTTAAACACAGGAGATCATTGTTCATTTCCCGTCAACAATGTTTTTTCAAAAACCATGACCACGATCATCCCCTACCCTTAACCACATGATTATTGTTGTAACCATGACAACGAAGGTCTCCTAACCTTAAGGAAGTACTTATTTTTAACCCAGACCACGATGCGTCCCTGTAAAGTTACTTATTTTAACCCAAACCAAGATATTTTCTTGAAACTAACCAAGTCCTCTTTGTGGTAAACGGACCTTAACTGCAGTGCTATCATTTTGCTTTTTAGAGAGTGATTTGTAACGGTTCAAGGAGGCAAAGAGGCAAATGATGTTGCTCTGATAACTGATAATGGCGTCAGATTGGAAAATTGTGTAGTTCTTGGGTGTGTGGACCAATATGTGTACTTTTGCTGTTCAATTTTGGGGGCTTGTTGGCATGAAATGGGTAGTGGGTACAGAAGAAATACGGGTTTGAGTAAAAGGGAAAAAAAATACATGTAACAACAGAGAAACACATGCACAATCATGCTCCACCCAACATAAACTGTATTTTAATGAAGTGAGATTGACTCTCTCTCTCTCTCTCTTTCCCTGCTCAAGTATCAATAATAAGATTTATCTGTCTTCCCCCACAGCCTTGATTCAATTATCTCCATCCATCTCTCTGTCTTTCTTCCTCTTGCCCCCCCAAAACCCATGTGCCCCTCCACTGTGGATCCGTTTCAAATTGAAGGCAGGTCATGCTTTGTGTTTCTCTTTGTCATGACAGGGTTCCTTAACGAGTGGAGGCTCCTTCCACTATGGCTTAATCAGATCTAGAAAGAGGGGGGTGGAGTTGGGGGGTGTAACCAGGTAAAAGTCGGGTCACAAGTAGTTTTACCTCCAACTCTTCATTGTCTGCATTTCCCCTTTATAGGAAAATTTGATTTGTGTGGTCCCTCCTCCACCTCCTCGTCCCCCCTCCTCATAATGTGTGTTTCGTGACCAATATGAAGCCTTTGAAGTTTGAAGGGTCCCCCCCCTCCACACACACACACACATATACACCAATACCTCCATCTTATCTTGCCCCCCCCCCCCCCCCCCCCCCCCCCCACTCCACCTACTTCCAGACATTGCTCATTACCTGAGGCTGCATTGGAAGAAAAAGTGGCGGCTAATCAAATTGACTCTGCAGGTTTTCTGCCATCAGACGCCGTGCCGGCCGTTTAGGGGTCACCAGTTCAACACTAGGCTTCAGAATTTTTTGTTTTAAATGTTGTTCAGAAGATAAGCCTGCACTTGTCAACTTATGCCAAAAGGTGTGTTTCTCACCACCTGTTTTTTTTAATACAGAAATGCCAGAAAAACATTTACACAAAAAATATTTTTCCCCTGTGTAAATTGGAATCTATTATTTACTGGAGTGAGTATTTTTCAGGTGACTTCTTAGTTCTGCTCCTTACATTTTCACACAATTATCTCTACTTTCCACTCCCTACAAAAAAAAAATATCCTTGTTGTTATTTCATGACAACTTTTGAATATACACCCTCAAACTCTGAAATTGCTTATTAAAAAAATACATTGTTTTTGTGTGTTGGTTCTGGTTTTGCCTTTGTAAACCTGCTCCTGAACTCCAAAAAAATTACAACTACTACTACTAGTCATTGAACTAACTCTGAGGCATCCCTTCAAAAAACCAAAGTGAGTGAGGTAGAGAGTAAATTCACAGAGTTGTGGCTGTTTACAATTGGCAGGTCTGGAGTGTGAACATCTTGAGGTGAGCTTCTGGCTAATATCACAGGAGCAGTGAATGAAGTCTTTCTTATTCCCTGCACTATGCAAAAAGGCAGTTACACGTAAGTGCGCACATACACCAAACTCCTCCTACCTCAGAAAACACACACTCGCATTTACACACTCATCAGGCACATTGGGGATGGGGCAGGGCAGCTGTTGAAGCAGCCAAAGACATTAGCGGGTAGAGCTCAGTAGCTTTGCATTGGCCCAGCAACTATAGGGGGGGTCTTGTCCTCTGAAGTTGTTCGCCATTTGCAGTGCACATGGATTTCCATGTGGAATACAGGGTTTGTGGTAGATAGCAAGCATCTGTCCTGTTACTCAGCAGTAGATGGGAATCATATTGTTTAGTGTTAGTTAGAAGCAGTTTGGATGTGTTTTTGGGTCAGAGGTGTCAAGTAACTACAGTAAAAAGTACAAATACTTTGTTTCCCTACTGAAGTAGAAAATTTCGTAATTACTAATTACTCATTTAGTAATTACTTTTCAGCTGACTGAAAAGTAATCTGACTGACAGCTGACTTGAGCTGTCTACTCCTTACATTTTGAAGCTATTATCTGTACTTTCTACTTCTTACATTAAAAAAAAAAAATTCTGGATTATTTTCATGACAACCATTGAGCCAAAAAAGTGATTTTCTGCCAGAAACTGCCCATTATTTAACCTGCTCTGTGGCCTACATTATAACCAATCCAGCCCTTTTCTCAGCTGTTAAAATACTTTTAAGAGGACAATACAACGAGTAAAACATATTTTTTCCTTGCCAAAATGTGACAACGGCTCATACATTGGGAGTTAAACATTGCTTTTGGCTAAAAATCACTTGTTCTCATTCTTGAGTGTTATATTTAATAAATTTTAGCTCACTCACACACTAATTCCTGTTCAAATTCTTTTAAAGGGACAATGCACCACATAGACCGCAATACCTATTGCCAAAAGTGATCATAGCTCATATATTTTGACTGACAGGTAAATTATTTTTTTCATTTCTTTTATTTTTATACTTTGCAGTAAGAAATCAATACTTTTTACAGGTTTACGTGAGTAAAAAGCTTGAGCTGATACTTCAACATCTACAGAAGTATTTTTAAATCCTTGTAGTTATACTTCTACCTGAGTAATGAATGTGAAGACTTTTGACACCTCTGATTTCTGTTGGGTATAGATTACAGGCTGAGGAACAGTCCCTGGCCTGAACTTCTGCTGGGCATTGTAAAGAAAAAAAGAAAAAAAAAATCATGTACAAAATCATGGGCAGCTCCCATATCAGTCTGTTGAAGCTACAGCACAACAGGACACATGATTAGCTTTGGTTCTTGTAAAAAAGGTGATTTTTTAAGTTATGGTTGCCGCATTTTGAAATTTTAACATATAAAATGCAGTGACACCCACTGTACGATGTGACAATTTCACTGTAAGAGATGAACAGGACCTACATCAGTGTCCCGAATGGAGTCTTTGTGTGGCAGTCGTCAACAGCCTGATCCACAATGGCCATGTCACGTACGCAACTATTGGCATATTTATGATCCACGTCGTGATGGCTGTAAATTCTTGAATTGTTCGTGAGTCGTAAAGTCTGCCAGTTTGGAGTGTTACCAAAAGGCAACATTCACAGACCGGAGTGTAATCATTTTTTACAGCGTATTGTTGAAGCGGCCGCCTCACAAATCACAATTTTGTCTGTTCTCTCTGTTTTTTTTCCCTCTCATTTTTGCTACAGAAAACAATTCAATTAACAATTTATTTGTCATCAGAGAGGTTTTTTTTGTTATATGTGTTTTTCCTGCGCTGATGGTGTGTGTGTGTATGTCTTTGTGTAACAGATCATTCGACTTTTCCCCGATTGGTATGAACTGGCTTGCCCTTCTGAGGCTCTTCCCTTTAGGGTTGCAAATGCACAGGAGAGAAACAAAAAATTCTGACGAAGGGGTGTTTGTGTGTTCGTTTGTGTGTGTAGGTGGGAGTGATGGACACATCCAACATGTTTTATTTGTGTGTGCGTTGGCAAAGGGCAGCAGAAAGACATGTCATCTTCGGTGAGCCTCCCCTGGCTTTGGCTCCGTGTTGACCTCTCACCCAAATTAAACCTCCACAGTTCTCTCCTTCTCCTCTCCTCCCTCAACCTCTCTCCACTGCCCACTGCCAGGCACTTTTGTTTTCACATGGCCGACTTCTCAGGGAACACGCTCATATTTGTGGCTTTCGGGGTTGGCAGCAGTGTGTGCTGTGCCTGTCAAGTTTTTTCACTCCGACTTACCCCAGCACCCAAATTGAACTGTTCAGTCATTTCCTGTCATCCCCCCCACAACCACCTCCCATATTTGCCAATAATGTCAAATTTCATCGTTGAGTCCGCCCAGGCAAAACGTTGTGTCCTGTAAGTGCTTCTTTTCATCTGTGTAGTAGTTGCTCACTGCAATGCACGAAGAAAGTGACCCTCCCAAAACATGATCACTTGAAAACCTCTTGAATCCAGATAAGAAACCTGACGGAGCCTCCAGCAATTTTTTGGCTCCCGAGGAGGACATTTGTTTAAATGACCTACAAAGCAAAAGCAAACAGTTTGGTCTTTTTGAGTACCCGCAAAACTGTTAGCATGAGCGCATGGTTAGAGGAATCCTCCATGAATAGGCCTGGGCTCATCCAAAGCATAGCCATAAATGTGAGAGAGAGAGAAAGAGACATGCAGAAAAAACAAAACAAAAAAAAAAAACGGAGAGAGCAAGATGGTTATCTCAAGTGAGGTCAGAAATGAAACATGTCATAGCAAATTAGAGCCATGTTGTTTGAATTACTCCGGCCTGCTTCTTAAAGAACAGTCTGCCCATGGAAAAAAAAAAAAAGAGAACATATTGAGTAAGAAAAGCAAGAGACAGGCAGAAGGGAGAAAGAAAAAGACATAAGATGCAATTTACAGCGGGGGCAAAAGAGATATAGGCATAGGAAGATATGAAAAGTAAGAATAACAGCACAAGTTAGCAAGAGAGAAAACAGAGGGAGGAGAGAGGCTTGACAGGAAAAAAAAATATGTTTTCTCTGGAACAAATAATGTGACTTGGGCTGAGTCATTGGCCTGCCGAGGAATGATGATGATGATGATGATGATGATGATGATGATGAGAAGAAACCTTGGACTCATTCCTGCTCCAAGCTAAGTTTGGGGCATCATTTACCAAACTACTGGAGAGGGGCCCCTTGCGTATGTGTGTGTGTGTATGTGCAATAATAACCACATTCTCTACAAGCATCTTCGGCCACCGGGGCCTGTTTTTATAGCTGGGAACAGGGATGGGCCAACACTCGTTAGGAGGACTATTTCAGAAGATGGGAAGGAAAAAGAAAAAAAAATGGAGGGCTTGAGGGGAGAAGGATGACCAGAAGGGGGTGTACAGAGGGACCGAAAGCCCGCAGGATCACACAACCGGCCCATCCGTGAGTGCCGTGTTGAAAGAGAGATGAGCCAAAGATCTGGTATTCTCCGGGAAAAACGGCCTCCTGAGACTGACGCGCGATCCATGAAGGCTCCTCAGTCAGGATTTCACAACTCCGGGAAGACTGAGCAACACTGACCAGAGCATTTCGACCGGTGACAGAAATTAAAAAGGAAAAAAAAAAAAAGGGTGAGATGGGTGGTTAAAAATTATTAGACAGACTACACCAGAGTTGATTTATTTCCGTTATCCTTACGCAACAGCTGAGTCGCTTCATATCACTTTTCTTTTCTCTTCATTTATCTTCTTTTTTGTTTTAAAACACTTGTGTGCAATCAGTTTCTTATTTTCATATGTCACATTTTTCATCTTTCACTGTCTCCTGCCCAAGTCCGACCGCGCCGTCTCCGAACAAAGATAGAGACATCACAGAACCACAAATTATGTGTGCATGTGCAGGACGAGAGAGCTGGAAAGAGATAGCTTGAATTCACCATACTGTGTTGCCACAAAGACAGGTAGTAATGGATGCGAAACACACATGCGCACGTGCACACACACACATGCACAACGCACACACACGTTTGCACAGAAAGGGAAAGAGTGCAAAACAAGCAGGGATAAGCTGAGCTGGTAATCTTCTCTCCAACAAAGGAATGCATTTACGAGACAGGCCTGTACGTGTGTGTGTGTAAATGTGTGTGGCTGTGACTGTGTGTTCGCACGCCCCCAGTGTAAGTATCTCATTTTGCGTTTGCATTGTGTAGCAGTGCAAGTCATGCCACCATAAACATGAGGTAGGACAAGCGTCTTTGAATAGCAGCAGTGTGTGTTGGAAGACATCAGGCGGTGAATCCATCACGTTACCACTGACAGGCCCAGCGATGGGAAATAAATATTTACTCTAAGCTTCCCCAAATCACATCCAGAGATTTCTCTCTCCGCGCTCGCCATCTCTTCTTCTCTTACCTTATATTTCTTTCCTCTCCTACCCCCCCACCTCCCTCTGATTCTATCTTTCTCTTTTCTCCCTTTAATAACTCAGTGTTTACCTATCCATTGTTTCATTAAATCTTTCTTATTATTCTCTCCATCATGTTGCACCACAGAACACACAGCAGAGCAGGGGCCCAAAGCAGACGTGGAATACAGGTCATGTTTCCACTCAAGCGCGCGCACACACCGACTCACACAAAAGGGGGTACAAATATATACACAAACATGCCCACCGCACACTCACACACACACAAACACATGCAGGATCAGCCTGAGATATCCATCTGGGGTTTGTCATGTCAGACATGGCCCATGTCTCTCTCTTCTGTAATTATGGCAGTATTTATTTTTTCAGATCGTCCCGCTGGGTTAGGAGCGTCCCGTGGTGTGGTTTGGACCTGGAAACACGCTCCGCTCCAGACATCCAGTTTAGTAGAAAAAAAGGCGCACAGTACATTGACTAGAAATCGGTAACCCATAATTCAGAGATTTAATGTAATGTGAGTGTGGGATGTATTTTTTTTTTTTGTATTTTTTTCTTTTTTTTTTCTTTTTTTTTTTTTTTGAGGAAGTGTGTATTTGTGCACAGCTGTAACTGCGAGCATAGGATGAAGAGAACGGAGCAAAAAGTTTTCACAGCAGAGTAAACGCTCAAGAGATTGACTCACGCCGATGCCAAGACAGTGAGATTTGATATTATAATGTCTCATTGCATTGCATAATACTTATAACACACCCATATCGCATGACTGACTTTATAACAACTTCTGCATGTATTTATAAATTCAGGCCTTGCACAATGTGTGAATCTCAATTACAATGATTATTGAAAACAAACAATAACAACTGTGTTGAAACAATTATTCTTTGATTATTGAAGTGGGTTTGAAAAAAAACAAGTGATTTTTTGACATTTTTACACATATAGACAGAAGGACTACTTGCATAAAATGATATTGGAAAGAATATGATTTTTTAAGATTATGACAATAATATTTATTTACAGCATTGCACATTAACATATTTCTGCAGGTTTAATATAGTATGTCCCTTTATTATCTGCCACCTAGCATCACAAAATTTCAGTAGCTCAAACATGAACCTGCAAATTCATTTAGGTCTTTAGGCTAATCTGATTAAACAGAACTACCTGGTGTCCATTGTATTTTAAAGATGTGTCTAGTAATAATCTTCATCCCTGCATCTTTACCTTCCCTTGCTGTAAGTGTCCTGCCTGTCCTGAAGATGGATGTTTTCTAACCCTTCCTCTGCAACTCATAGTAATGACTCCCAGCTCCCCAGCTGAGTGGAATCACCCTCTGTCAATAAATTCAGCACTCACACCGCTTTTTCCACCACTCCCAGCCTCCTTTCACTTTCTCTTCCCTGTCTGTCCGTCTCCTCTGACTCATTTCTCTTCATCGCCTCACAAACCCCTTTTTTTCCATCATGGTCACCTAAGCTCCCTTATTACTGTCTTGACAAAAACACGGATGAGTCGCCTCGGAAAAATAAAACAACCCCAACAAGATAGATAATGGCTTATGTCCAATCGGCCCGTGGTGCTAATCAGTGACTATCGTGGGAAAAGCGCATGGGGACGGGGGTGGCGGTGGTGGTGGAGTTTGATGGTAGGAGGAAAACCGGGCCCATTGTCCTGGGGAGATTAAAGTCCCCGAAAAGGCGGCATTGTCCACCGACGGGGATAAATCTTCCTCCTCCCGTCACTCAGGGCCTGAATTCAATTCTCTTCAACCCCTCCTAAAAGAGAGGCTTATCTTCTACTCAATAGCTTGTTGCACTACAAGCCAGGCAGGAATGCACCGAGTTGTATCCCTGACACCCGCTCACTGAGTTAAAAAGGAATTAGGGTGGGTGAAAAAGAGAGAGTGAGAGAAAGTGAGCGCCTGAATCGCGACCTCTATTTTGCCAGAGGATGTGCGCTGGGAGGCAGATTGAGGTGCTGATAGAAGCTGACTGAGAAGGAGAGGGGAAGGGAGCGCGGGATTGATTGACTGCTGCCGGGGGATTGAGGCCAGCAGAGAAGAATAGTGGGCCGCTCAGTCGGCTTTCTCCGGGGGCTGCGAGCAGCATGGTAAACTGCTGCCCCATTGGGGGAAAGACACAGGAGCCGCAGCGGAAGAAACCATTCGGGAGCTTCTGGCATGCTGTCTGGATGCCACCTCACAAACTCGCCTCTTTTCCTTTTTCTTTCCTTCGCTCCCTATTGCGCGGCAGCATCTCTCCAGCTCCAGTCCAGGGGGCATCACCAGTTGCTAAGACCCACCGCTTCACAACACAACCCCCTCCACACAAATTCCCACCTCCCAGTCCCACGAAAATGGGATAGACAGAGACAGAGAAAGGATGGTTGGCAAATAAAAAAAGAACTTGTGCAGACTCAGGCCCATAGTCCTGCTCTGTTTGGCCAAGGGAGAAAAACAAGCCCCGCGTCCCCATTTTTCACCCTTTTCTCCCCTTCTCTTTCACTCTACCCCCATTGGAGCTATCTCCAGGAAGAGACACATAAAGTGAGGAGGGGGAAAGCGAGAGAAATTGATGGCGAGAGAGAGATATAACTCGATACAACTTTCGCTGAATGCCCCTTCAGTTCACCACTCCCCTCCTTAGAATAAGAGAAAACAAGATTTCTTTTTCACCTCCTTTCCTCTTTTTGGCCCTGCACACCATCCTCCCAATGCCCCTTCTATGAAAAAAATCAAAACAAAACAACAACAAAAAAAGGATTTTTCCGCTTTGCCACGAATTTCCCCATTTGTTGTTTATGCCCACTCTTTCCTTTATTTCACAATGCACCCCTCCTTCCCTTCAAACCCCCATTTACTGTGACTTGGCTCCACTTACGAAGGGGCTTACACCTGCTTACAGGATTAAATTAATTAGCACGAAACAGGGATCGGTGGAGGAGGAGGGGGCAGGGGGTGGCGCAGTGGGGGCGGGGGGTGCAAAGAGAAGGAAGAAGCAGGGGGTGGCAGAGGGAGGACAACAACAGGGGGTCAGGAGAAAGGTACAGCAGGAAGAGGGCACAATAAAGAACGGGCCACTCGGTGGCTGGTGTTGGGCCTCATGTTCTGCCGGATGCTGGGGGTGGCAGTGGGTGTGGGAGGGAGCAATGGCTTGTTTCCAGTAGAGGAAATGGGACTGGCCAAAGGGATGGAGAGACTTAGGTGGTTGGTTGTTGTGTTACAGGGACAAATGGTCTCCCAAACAATGTTTGGGTGTGCAGGGTCAGAGGTGACAGACGCTATTGTGGGTGCATGTCTGCACAACAGCAACTCTGTTGGTTATTCCTGTTATATAGCTTCCACATTTTTTTTCTCTCTGCCGCTGCACAATATAGAGCTGTGGTCCCCAACCTGGGCCTCCGGACCCCTACTTAATTCCTAATTTCATCATAAGTTGATAAAAATAATAAATAATAAAAATCACTCTTAAGTTGCAACTCTGTGTCAAAAGTAGGCAGGGGAACAACACACATTGCAATTCACTACAGTAAGAAAGCCAAATCACATGGTGAATTGGACAAGACTGAACAAGATGGCATAGGCCAGAAGAAAAAGTACTTTACTATTGATTCAAGCATCAAATTTCCATCAAAATTCACCACAATTTGCTCTGCAAGTTCTCATGTAGTAGCTCACATCTGGCTAAATAATCATCCGTCCACCAAATGTCATTTACCCTGCAGTCTGTTATGTGATTACACAGTTACACTGTTGATTGATACGGATTCTTATAAGACATTCTTTATTTAGAGCGGGGTTTATGAAAAAGAACCAGGCCTCCGCTTTTCCCGGCCTCTCCTCCTTTGGGCTGGGCTGTCGTCTGTCATCTGTCTCATTTCTCATGACCTCAGTCTTCTCTCCGTCCCTCTATCTCTGTCCCTCTCGAGCAGTTAGATGTGTGGTTAGAGTGCTGGATCCCTCACGATAAGCACTTACAGATGGGCCTATATAGTACTAGCTCAGTCATGCAACTACGCTTGGCCCATTTCATTTCAGAAGGTTAGACACTCTTGCACTCCACTTGTATTTTCGGTAGGCAAAAAGATGAACTAAGCTCACCCTGGAAACACACACACTTCTTGCCTCATTCCTATCAATAGCTGCATGTCTGGTCTCTGTCCTTGGACAAGGCATTTAACCTCTACCTGTTCACCCACTGTCATGCAGTTTGGATATGAGGGTCCGCTAAAGGTCTGAAATGTAATGCAAAATATTTCATAAACACACACACATACACACAACCACACACAGGGGACTTAGTTGGTGACAGATGTGTTGTGGTGCAGCCCATTGCGTGGCAGTGGTCACTTCAATCCCTTCCATATGACAGTGATTAGGTAGGACGCACATAATGCTTTTAGATCCCTGCTCTGCCATCACACACACACACACACACACACACACATACATACACACACACACAAAAGGCCAAGACATACACACACATACCCACACAGCCTTCCGACCCCCACACTCTCTAGCTTAGCAAATTCCTTACCTGTATTAGCAAACAGCTAAGCTAATTGTTTTCCATTATTAGAGTTCAGTACAGTACACTTTCTTTGTGATCTACTAGCACAGTGGGTGGATTGCAGCAGAGTTGACCTGACTGTGTAGTGTGAGACAGATGAGAGCACTAGGTTGTAAAGCATTCTATTCTCCAGTGAATGTTATGTATATTCTACTGTTTTAGGTGCACCTACATGTTCTGACATGAAAATGCAATAAAATAAAATAAATAAATGGCCTTTCTAATCTTTTTTCGACTACACAAAATGCATACTACACGTTTTATTCACTGATTCATACACTGATCAGGAGAGTCTAGTTATTCATACACATTCACACACCAATGGAGCAGCCATCAGAAGTAATTCAGAGTTAAGTATCTTGCCCAAGGACATGTAGACCTACAGCCCAGAGGAGCCGGGAATCAAACCAGTGGACAACTACTCTACTGTTGAGCCACAGCTGTCTTCAAATATTATGTATTTTACTTTGTTGTTCAGACATTAGACAATAAGAGTCGTACATGTTGAGCAGGTTGGTTCAGATTGTGACGTGTTTAGGGCTTTACAGAGTCTGTTAGTGTGTGTGTGTGTGTGTGTGTGTGTGTGTGTGTGTGTGTGTGTGTGTGTGTGTGTGTGTGTGTGTGAGAGAGTTTACAGCTGTGACAGCTTATGGCCTTGCCAAATCGGGCCTCATACTGATAACATATTGACAAGATACTGGCAGACAGTGCCAGTGGATTGTCACAACAGCTTATTCCATCAACAGGTGAAAACCAAAGCTGGTAAAAAAAATCTGAAGGGGATCAAGGTAAAATACATTTAGGTGCTGAAACACAGTGTCAGAGTGTAGGTATATGACTTCTGAACAACAACCAGTAGTAATTCTGTAAGGCAAGAATTACAAATAAATACAAAGTTTTGAGAAATGCTATTTATGATTTTATCAATATTTGGCAGTAGATGACACTATACTGAGCTGGTTTCTTTACCCTTTCTTTTTCATAATCTTTCTCTGAATTTCTCTCTATGATGCTTTACCTTGTCTTCATTTTAACTGTTTAACTGCTGCATCAGTAATCTTTGATCTCTCTGATGCATGTAGTACTCTCAGGGTACAAAGTTTAGATGGACCATTGCCTGCCCATTCCCTCTCCCCTGCTGAATGCAATCAGCAGACACCGCTGGTAATAACTTTCACTTGTACACTTTTTTCCATCTGTATCTCCTCTCTTAGCCTCTCTCTTGCTGTTTCACATCCCCTGTGTCTCTTTCCTCTGATTATACCCTACCTACCTATCCCTTCAGACAAAGGTGGCTGAATGAACGGCTGCACCCCCCTGCCATGATGAATCACACGCTCAAATTCAACTTTCATTCAGCAAACAGATTATAAAATGGGGAGTAGTAAGGGGTAGGAGGATACAAAAGCCCCTGCTTCCTCATGTTTTTTTTTTTCCTGGAAGCCATGATTACAATTGCAGAATACAGGGATGACTTGTTGGACACAAATTGTGATTTAGGTCCAACAAAGTGCAAGAGAGAAGATTTGATGAGACATGAGATTGATTGTTCACCTACACACTTTGTCTGATTGCTTGTTGTCTCTCTTACCATGACCCAACTGATATAAAACAACCAAAGTAAATCTGCCATTTGCCCCAGTCAAATAGCACACTTAAATGTTGCGACAACGCAGGGGGCATAAGAGACAAAAGCCTTCAAGAGCCCAATGGCATCAAAGCGATCATTGGCTGTGCAGCCCCCCCCCCCAAATTCTGCCCCCCCCCTCATCCTCTCTCCTCTTATCAGGCTAATTGAAGACAAGCTCTTTGAGACAGATGCACAATAGAGCCAACGGTAGAGGGGCATTTGAGACTCAACGGGTGGACCACAGAAAGGGAGATGTCGGGGTATTCTATAAGCACCCCCACCCACCTCCTCGTCTAAATCCCTTTCTCTGTCTTTCTTTTATCCCATGGCGTCTCATTCAGCGCCCTACTTGACATAGCTCGACCTTTGAACCCAGAGTTTATGAACTGAAGCAGCAGCTATTTATTTGGTGTGGGACTATGTGTGGCTGTACCATTGTGCAGAGATTTGGACCAATGTTAGCATTGTGTTTGAGTTGCTGTGTGTGCTTGGATAAGCTGGTGGTCAGCAGATGTTGGTGCTAATACCATTTTGAGACCACTGACAACTGGGATTGACTGAATCATAAAACCAATAAAGTTTAATAAAGAGAAAAATAGACTAGCCTAAAGCATTTTTCCCAAATAAAGTCACTACTGCAAGATTACCAGGCATATTTGTTTTCACTTTAAACCTAAAATATGTATCATCTTTCAAAACAGTTTAACAGCAGGGGCTTTATTCACAAAACATCTTAAAGCTAGTAGATCCCAACTTGCTGCTTTAGGAGAAACTTTTTTAAAAATGAGTATTTTGAGTATTTCACAAAGAATTTGTGCTAATTTACTCAGAGCATATCATAAACATTCTTAAAATGGCAAATTGACTTGATAAATCTTAGAGTAAACTGCAAGGAAAATACAATTCTATTTCTCTTAGACCTGAGCACTGCATTTGATATGATTGACTATGACATCTTCATCAATAACCTTGAAAAACTAGTTGGTATCTTTGACTGTGTGTTAAACTAGTTCAGAACATATATGAACTTATATAAAACTACTACTTCAGTCTTGGAGCTCATATGCTTGAGGAACATGACATATGGGGTTCCATAAAGGAGCTGCCTTGAATATTGTTCTGCTGCCGTTGGTGACATCATCAAAAAATACACTGCATGTTTTCATAGTTATGCAGATGATACATGATTGTACATATTCTCAGAACCAAATGATGCTCCAGCTATAAACTCCATCACCAACTGCTGACTGGCAATAAAGAAATGGATGAGCAAGAATTTCCTAAAGCTAAATGAGGACAAAACTGAAATGTTACTATAGGCTCCATCCTATTTTGTCCTATTTTGTGAAGAAATTACACGATTATTGTTATTATTATATATATATTGTGTTATATTAATATTGGTATAGAAAGTCATGCCATTGTCTAATTTGATGACTTTGATTAATCATCAATTGGAAATCATCAATGATTTGTATCCGAGCTGTGACACAAATCTTCAATTAGAAAAAAATTTACTCTTCAAGTTTTTTCATCAGTTTCATTACAGGGTTAGTGCTCCCCTCCAGCCCGTTTATGTGTTTCATGGTAAATAAGTAGCCTACATTTTATTTGAAAATCTTTATTTAGATTCGGTATCATGCCTCCTACAATCTTCCATAATGAATTTACTGACAAGATACAAGACAATCATTTTCATAAAGCATGACATCATCCCTAGCAATACTATATAATAATACAAAATCCTCGTAGTAATAAGATAAAATGTATCGTGAATACAACCCCTGGTTTAATTTTAGGTTAATGTAAGCATAATGTAGATGGAAACATTCACATAGACACCTGCCTTGCGATGTTCTGTCACTGTGAGGAAATGCGAGCCTCCACCTACTGAGCAAACAGCAGTAATGTTTTTAAAACAATCAGTCTTCATTATTCATAGTCAAGGGTGAGATTGTCATATCCTCCTCTGTGAAGATTTATCAAAATCTTCCTCTGCCCACTAAGTCTATTTTATATTGCCATCGATCTAGTTTGACATATGTATATGTCTTCAAGAATAAACTTAGTGCACCTAATAAATAGAAAATCTAATTCAACACATAACAGTACATGTTTTCGCTTTCTAAAGAAAAAGAGGTTAGAACTGAAGCACTTCTCTTGATAATTGTAGCTTAACACAATGTAATCATATCCCAAGACAAAAAGATCAATAAGATGGGTACTTTAAAATTTTAAAGTCACAGATTAACAAGCCATAGCGTGTCTTTGTGATGCCTTCTTGTGTTCGTGTATGTGTGTGTATATGTGTGTATGTGTGTGTGTCTGTGTAAAGAAAACAGGTTAGTTTTTTAAGTGGTTGCGTTGTAGCAGTCTCTTTGGAGGACAGCTCCAAGCAAACACAGATCTTTGCTTAAACAAACAAGGGAGGACAGGAGAGGAAGACAAATGATGGGATCCACACAGCTTCTATACACATGCATAGACATACTCACACACACAAACATACACAGCTACATGTATACACCCACAGAAGTAGAAAAGGAGTGTCATAGATTTGAACAAGAGGATAAAAAGAAGGCAAAGTCCATGTCTCTCTTTTTCAACATATCCCACCTCTCTTTATTCACTTCCAGATGTTTGAAATTCTAATGTATTATAATCATGCATTATTTCTGTTACAATTGTTAAAGTCTTTGTGGCTGATACTATTACTACTAGTTAGTATTGTGTTTTTGAATGTTATGTGCTTATTGTAGCCTGCATATGTGTGTGCACGCTTGTGTTTGTGTATGTGTCTGCATGCACATGCACGCGTCTTCGCCTGCCTGAGCGTCCTGACTGCATTGTGCAGCAGAGTCCTTGACAGAAGTGAATTAATCAGACCCCTCTGGCCCATTTGTCTCTATTTGGGGGGCTAATTGGAAAAGAAGCAGGTGTTAATAGAGAAGGGAGAGAGCCACGGTAAGAGTGTGTATATAAGTGTGTGTTTCTTGTGTGTCCGTGTGTGTGCGAATGTGCGCACGGCTGTAATAGAAGTCTCAGAGCTAAGTTAACCAGACTTAATTAGGCTTGTTCAGGCTCCAGCCAACCTTATATCATTCTCTGTGCTTGTCTGAGGTAAAGGCGATGCAGCGAGTGAGAGATGGAGGGATGTGGGGGAGGAACTGAGGACTGCAGACAGGCCTCTTGTGTGTTGGCTGGCTGCACTCTTGAAAAAAAAAGAAAAAAAAAAGAAAACATAAAACATGCGAGCTAAAGCATGCGCATGTCAACACAGATGCCTGCAGTAAACCTACACAACCACACAAAAGTAGAATTTGCCATGCCGCCTGTTGTTTAGAGTGGGCACGGTGTGACAGAGAAGCTTGCATGTAAAGAGGACGGAGACTCCACTCTCCTCTCTGCAGATATTTACCTCCAGTGCCAGGGATGTATTCATAAACATTCCGAGAATACTCTCAGGGAGCCTAAAATTTTCTAGTCAGGAGTGCTAGTGAAGGAGTGTTTCAGAAACAGAAGCAACTCTAAGCAAAGAGAAGGACAGAAACTTTTATCTTAATAAGGAGGTGCAAGGTACGACACATTTTTTAAAAAAAAAGTGTGATTACTTGATCATAAAAATAAACAAAAAATGCTTAGTGATAATGGGCACAGAATGGATGATGAAAATAACCTAAGAGGCCTAATCATCATGTGAAGTTATGATGAGTAATAATTAGTAAAATAAAACAATTTTTTTTAGATAAAAAAATAGTAACGATTAAAAGGGGAAACTCTTACTCTAGTACCAGGAAGATTTATAAATATGGCCCCTGGTGTCTAAAAATGATTGTTTGAGATGCTCAGTTGCGAGTGTGTGGCAGGCCTCTCCTGCATGTAGCTGCGATAAAGTTTGAACCTGTTTGGAAGCTCAATCAAAGGCCCCACTAGCTCGTTAGCTCCCTGCATATTTAGCTGTCTAAGTGATGTCAGCAAGTTTTAATGGACGGCAGCTTTTCTCAATTACGCAGGAGGGAGGCAAGCAAACTGTATCCAGTGTTATATGTGTATGTGCGTGCGTGTGTGTATGTGTGTATGTGTGCGAGAGAGCGTGTGTGTGTTTGATGTGGTGTTTACTCAGTTGAAAGCTGTCTCCTGTGTGGTCTCGCCACAGATTTATCCCCCTCCAGATCACACACGCTCACCTGAGGCAGCGCATGTATGTTTGTTGTGCACGCGCATCTGTGCATGTCTTCATGGAGACGAGTAGGTGTAGCTTCAACACGTGATGCATCTTTATGAATTTTTTTCAGGGCGCATGGCTCTTCCCACCAATGTGTCCGGTATACCCATGCGCGCGCAACACATCCACATACGCAGAGATTCAAGTCATAAACATACAACAAAATCTTCCATAATATTTAGATATGTCCATACACACATGCACAACTCCAGACACATGCAAACCTATGTATATACACACAAAAACACATTGTTCTTACTTGTTTTCCGTCCAGCTTCATATCTCTTTTAGGTTCAGTCTCGCACACATACACTGAAGAGGTCAAGTATACAGCAGCTTTTGTGTTTCACAAGTGAAACCACCAATTTTCAATGAATTTGTTACCAACCAATATGTCTTTATAGCACATGAGTATTGAAAAGTATCTAACGCCGACATCGCACTATTCTTTACTTATTCTTTGATCAGGCAGTTTCTGTTTCAAATCTTGATTCAAACAATTTCTTACACTGAATTTCATTTGAGTTGTTCTCGTGTTTAGAAATATTTCACATTTCGAGAAGAGTTTGGCTCCCTTTGTTAGGTAAATACAATAAGGGTTTTGTAGGAAAAATATGTTTATTTTCCTCAAAGTAAGGAATAGAAAAAAGAAATATTTTGGTGTTTTGTACCATAACTCGAGTGTTGTATTGGCAGAAGTATCAACATTTTTTAAACAATACCCAGTCTTAACCATCCATTGATACACCCATCTATCTGCCAACCATCTGTTTGTTATAGCCTTTCAAATTCTCCCACACATCTCTTATTATTTCTCTGTGCTTCCTCTTGACTCCCGCTCTCTCTGTCCATCTCTTCATACTTCCCCCTTCCATACTTCCATCTGCCAAAGTTGTTTGCTGCTGATTTCATCGACATCTGTAGACAACCGGCAGTACTTCATTGACTAAAGTAGAGAAAGCTGTGAACGAACCATGTTATGTTTATTAATGTGTATTATTACATATTTATTTATCTGAGGAAAAATGTTCAAAGCTCACATGTGTGTCCATGCATATGCGTGTTAAAGAGTGTGTTAATGTGGTAAAATATGAATCTATGTGAACATTTTGCTCTCCTGAACCTGGGATGCCCCCTGACAAAACACACACAGTTACATACACACACACATACACACACCAGTCAGAGGTGGGATGGCTGCAGGCAAGGAGGCAGGTCGGCAGCGATTAGAGGGGCTGTGTGTGTAATGGTTGCCATGTGCGGACCCATCTCATCCACCATTACACACACACACACACGGCGCCCACCTCCCGAATCCCTCCAAGATACCGTACACTTTTAAAAACATTAGCCACTAATGCTTTAATACCCTCGTGTCGACATAGGGTTTGACTGGAGCAAAAATGGCAGACACAGAGGAATGCTGGCTTGTGTTTGCTCAGTGTACAAGGAAGGGCTCTGGCTTACTTTTTGATTCAAAAATGATGGCGCTTTAGCCCAGCTGCATTCTCCTCAAAACATGTCATGAATGCTTTAAACACAACTATACCAGCCCATTTTTTTTTTACATTTAATAGTATAAACTATCCTTTACTGTAGATTTAATCTCATGTCATTTTCACATTGCACATACCAGAGCACCATTTTCTTCGGTGTAGATCATTAATCACCGGCTTCAAAATGCAAAATGCCGACTGATGGTGATATTTACATGAGAATGGTGGAGCCGAGCTGCCGAGCCAGCGATGACTAACGGACGCTGGGCATGGCTAGTGGTCTGTCTCTGCAGCATGCCAGGTGTTTGTGTCAAGGCAGGCTGTAAGAAAAAAAAAAAAAAAAAACAGCGTCTGACCTTGGGACGGGTGGCTGAAACCTGAGTGCTACATCTAAAAGTCAGGCACCTGAAAGAAAAAAAAAATCTGAAGCTCCTCCCACTTGTGCTCCGTCCTGTTTGTTTGTTCTTTCTTTCTCCTTCTGTACCTGATGTCCCACCCTCCATGATGTCAGGGTGGAGGGGGGCGTTAAAACTACCAGGACCCTCCTCCTGTGTCTCCTCCCCCTTCCCCTCCCATCAACCACACACATTTAGAACCTTTGGTCATTGGACGCTTGAACAGCTTCCTTGTCTGTGAGCCGGGTGAATGTAAACACAACCGGAGAGGGCACAAAAACAAAAAGTGTTATTGCGAGGGATTCATTGTGTCAACATCTTAGCTGGTGTGCTCTGTAAGGGAAAAGGGGGCACAGTCTAGACTATTTACTGACAAAAGGGAGCGGCGTACAAGGGAGTTATTTAATGTACAGTTCACCTTTACATGCACCCGGTTACCTAATCAGCAAGAGAAACATTTTGTCACGGAAAGGGTTCTGAGATTAGGTTTCTTACAGTGATGTCGCTGTGCAGATGTATCCCGCTCACGAGACAGGCTATGAAAAAACACATTGTCCCCCCTTCCCACCACCAAAATCCCGAAGTGTTTAGGAGGGCAGGAAATTGATGTTAAAAGACAAGGTCTTAATGTTAGCCACCGTGAATATTGGCATTGAGAGGTTGAAACTGTTCAGGTATCACAGGCTTCAGCCAATCCATTTGCTTAACATTGTTGGTCTCTGTTTGTCAGAAAGTAGCATTCTTTGAAGCGTGAATGCTGTTCTTGAGCTTGTTCCTGGAAGGCAGGGCTGTGAGATAGACATCTGCATGGAGGGAGACTCCACCCGAACACACAGCAAGATACATACACACACCAGAATGAGTAAGGTGTGTGCAACAAGAACTAATAGCAGCACATGCTCTTACTGGAGTTGTCATTGCAGTTAAACTGTGAGAAGTAATTGTTTCTCGGATCTTGATTAGTAATTTAGGGGAAAGGGGTGATAATGAGACTGTCGGTAACTCGGCACTTGAGTGCAATTAGCAAAATCAGATTGTGGCTAATACAGACATAGGAAGGTGCTCGACCAGTTAGTCAATACAATAGACCACCTGTACCTTCTGCTGTGTTTACCTTTGAAGCCAATAATCTATCACACCCAGTAATGGTAGGTAAAAAAAAAAAAAGATAAAAAGACTGTAGTAAAAAAAAGCTGCAAAATATAGAGTTGTGTTTATTTCTCAGAGTTATCAGGCTTATGTTTTCTGCAAAGGATACTTTCAGGTTTTCACAATGTAACTTATAATAGATTATTGAATGAACTTCTAACCTCTCCTCTAATCTATCACTATGAAACCTCTGCCTTTTAAACATTGACCAATTAGGGATCAATTTGATCAATGTGGAAGGAGCTCTCTCTTTCTCTCCCTCTTTGTTTCTCCCTCCGTCTTTCTCCCCTTCACACTTGACTTGTCCCCGCGGCTGTAGCAGATTAATAATGCTAGTTCTTTTTTACATTCAGCGGAATGTGAAAAGGAGAATTGTATAGAGCTCCTTAATGAACTGGGTGGCCGGTGTTGGCCTCAACACCAATTAACACAGCTTTTAATTATGGCTCTAATCAGAGTAGCTGATGGCGAGAGCCCCTGCAACCCTGAATACAAGTGCCCTGCTGAGACATGCAGATGCACACAAGTCTATGCGCACACTTCGGCTGTTGAAATACAAAAACAGAGCTTAATGAGAGGGGAAACGTGTTAATTTGAGAGCACCCCCATCCCTCACCGGGCTCCCTCACTCATTTATTGTTTATTATTTTATTGACCCTCGACCTTTCCGGCCCCACTAAAGAGGGCAGAAAACATATCTGGCCCCAAAATAGTCCAAACACTTTTTATTTAGAAGCTCTAAGGCAGTGAGTCAAGGGTACATGCTGCCGCCATCCAAAAACATGAAGCAACAGGAAGAGAATGTCTACCGAGGTAGTTTGCCAACTTCCCAAGCTGAGGGAAAATTTGGTATTTTTATTATGAAGAGAAAGACGATGACTGTCTGACTGAGAGCGCAGAGGAAAGTTAATTTATGTCGATGCAGAAAGGCAGAAGAAACATTGCGATAAGCAGAGGTAACCAAGAGGTCAGTTACTAGCATGGTTCCGTGAACATAAAGCACTATTTTTGTCTTAAAGCCTGAGTTTGCCTGAATTTCAGTTTCAGTGTTTTGTAGCAGCTGTCTAAGGAGGGGAACGGCTGCCAGCTACAGTGCTTGACTCTAGTAATAGGGATGGAAGTTAAGCTCTTGAGAGTGTAAGTGCTGCTCTGGAATCAGTTTGACTTTTTGGACCAGACTCTCAGGCAGAGCCTGGAAAGGACTCTAGATCAGCCACCCTCCCACTTCTCTGAAATATTACAGAAGAATATGTCATTTTCTGGCAACAGCAAGAAAACAAGTAGTAATCATAGCTCTCTCACCATATGAATTTGATTTAATACAATTATGCATGTATTGTAACACTTGGGCACACTGCATGCTTAAGTGGTGAAGTATAAAAAGTTAAGCAGTTCGCTGATCATCATGTTAAAACCCAATGTTCCATGGCAGCGGACGTCAAACATCTGTCAATCTTCCTGTTGAGCTACAGAAATATTGCCACATTATATTCCTTTTTTAGGTATCTTTACTGCTGATGAAAAAAAAACAGTAAAGTGCCAGAGTGTGATTTTGTGAGTACAAGGCCTGTGGCATGAGGTTTTCATCTGTTGTCTGTGTACGTTTTTTGTTTTTTTTTCCATATACACATGCAACGTATGCTGACTTGTATATTATCGTGTATGCATTTGTTTGCATGTGTACCAGTCCAGGTTGTTTTGTGAAATGATGCCATATAAGGTCGCTGCAGTTGAAACTCACGTGGAGGAGCCAAAAGAGAGAGAGAGCTTGTCTCGTTTTCATCTGGCTGAGATCTCCATCTATCCTAGCCATTTTTTTTTTTCCTTGCGATTCCTTTATTCTCTGTCCTCGTTATTTTCCTTTCCGTCTCTTTCGTTCGTCTGTGTCTTTTTTGCATATTCACAGGGAATTGTTAGCAAAGCTCACCTACTGTTTCCAATCAGCTGCCTTTGTAGAGCACTGCTCAGTGCACCAATACCAGACAATGGTTCACAGTGGCAACACACACACACATTCACACAAAGGGGAAAGGGAAAAAAAAACACTTTTTGAACATTTGTAAGAATGCCTTTTCTCTATCCCTGCCTTTTCTTTCTCCCTCCGTCTCAACACTGGCACAGATATACACAGATAGGCACAGGGACTTGCAATCTTGTGCACATACAGACAGCAAGATAGCAGAGCAGACAGAATGGCATTAAGAATGACAAATAGAGGAAGATAGATAGTAAAGTAGACAGACAGAGCCCAGAAAGTGACCCTCCATGAAGCCTGTTAGGAATCACAGCCATCAGCACACTTGGAACGACACGGCAAGCTGTCGGAAAACAGCACCGTCCGTGTCTCGGTTCTCAAAAACAGCCCTTCTTCTTCTCTTTCTCCTTCTGTCTCTCTTTTCCTTTCTGTGTCACTTTGTGACTCTCCAGCTCAGTTGTACTTCCTGTAACCCTGGTAGCTTTTATCCCTTAACTGAGAGAATTAGTCTGTAGTGTCACTGCAGCTCCAAGTGCATTGTCTGGCTTTAGTGTCTCATGTCCATGGTCCCTTGTTTATGCTGTAGGCAAGGAAGGAGACTGGCTTTAGTGCATCTCTCTTCCTCTTACTCCTCCATTTAATTAGTTAAAATTAGATAGATTTAAAGTAAATTTTATTCATACAATTTGTATGCGACACTCTCCTTAGATTCTTACTCCATGCAAGAACTTTTTAACAGGATAAAAATGGTAGGTGTTTAAATGGGCTGCTTTACGATAGCACCTTTAGTCTTCAAACCACTCAAATCACTTTACATTGCAGGTGTTCATTCACCCGTTCTCAGACATTCATACATGTATGAATGTCATCGAGGGCACCTAATCATTCACACACATTCACACCAAGGGCCCAGCCATCTGGAGAAATTTGGGGTTAATCAACATGCCGTGTAGGCAACAAAAAGAGCAACAAATTCTATTTCAGTACTTCTAGTCTGGTCACTATATGGAGAGATAATTATGAAGAAAGACTTGATATTTTGACCACAAAACACCAGTGATGGTTTCTCATTGCATTGATCTATAATAGCACTTTCTGGATGCACCTGTTTGGGTGAACATGTTCACTGGTTGGGCTCAGCTCCCCAATCAGCCACCATTTTTTGTCACCACAGACATTTTAGATATGTAATAAGCTGTGCACTTTTTGAATCTGTCTTTTTTAGTTTAGAGTTAACACCGGGTAGAAACGGTTGCTAGAAGTTTTTTTTTTTTTTACTTGTGGCACCCCCCTGCCTTCTACCCCTTCCTGTGCCTGTGCGTAAGCCGGAACCCTACCTGCTGCTGATTGGCTGGAGTATTGTTGTTGGCTCCTTGTAAACCACTGTGTTTGTTTCCCATTTTCAGAGTTGTGTGTGTTTGGGGGGTGGGGGGAGTCTATGAACACCGGACATACACAGACAGGTTATGGGCAGTGAAGGGATATTTGCTGAATTTGACAAAAGTTCTATTGAATCAGAATAGGTGACTATGGACTATACTTTATACACCTACTTTATACCTTACCTTACTATACCTGAATGTCTAAATATCATTCTAGATATAAAAGAGTTATAAAGAAAGAATTGTTAGTTATCATTGTTAGTTAGACTAGTTCATATTTGCTGAGTCTTTATTCAAAACTGAGTAAGTTGATTTCAAAGAGGTCCTGATGTTTTCATCACCTGCTGTGTCTCATTATATCAGCTTGAATGTCTACAGGCCCAATGCTCACACACACACACACACACACACACACACACACACACACGCACATCTAACCTAATTAAAATGGCCTGGTTTAAGCACCATGCGTCAGGGCCTAGCAGGGGTAGGTGTTAGGCATGTGGAGCAGGTGGGGGCATTGCGGGGTGGGGGGTGCACAAATCTCAACTTAAACGCAAAGAGATTAGACAACTTTTGCAAGATATTAGCTGTTCAAAAATGAGAAAAATGTCTCTAAGCCTCTTGTACAAGCGCTGGACCCAGTCAGACAAGGCCTGCTTTTGTTTCACAGAGAGAGGCACAGAGCACTGTGTGATTAGTGTGTGTGTGTGTGTGTGTGTGTGTGTGTGTGTGTGTGTGTGTGTGTGTGTGTGTGTGTGTGTGTGTGTGTGTGTGTGTGTGTGTGTGTGTGTGTGTGTGTGTGTGTGTGTGTGTGTGTGTGCGTTATGGGTGTGCAGCAATCACACCAGGTATTAGCCTTCAGATTACAGGCTTCCCCACCTTCCACCTTCCTGCAAAACACAGAAAGAGACAAAAAACGGTTAATAGAGAAGAGACAACAGAAGATAGATGGGGAGTAAGCAGATCAGATGGGACAGAAAAATCATTGATTTTAACACTTGTAGTCATAAGTAGCCAATTGGTCATTGCTATTAGTCAGTAAGCTGTCCAACAAGATATGGTAAAGTGCTGGACTTGTGCTATGGCACCATAAAGGAAGCCTATAAATCTTGTGCAATGGTACTACTAGACTCTTCTGACCACAACTGCATCTTTTAGGGAGAAGGAAAGTTGAGTGCAAAGAGTTTACTGTGTGGACAGAGGGCGCTATTCATGAACTGAACAGTAGTTTTCATAGTAACAACTGGGATGTTTTCAAAGATTCTTGTACTGATTTAGATTAACTGGCTTTCACTGTGGGCTCAGAAGTTGGTTAAAAAGGAAATAAAGCTGGCCAAATTGTGGTTCAAAGACAAGGTAGAGGAAGAATTTAAGAATGGCAATTCTTGTTCTGCCTGGAGGCGAATCAGACCTATGGTGGGAATTCAGGATGAACAGGAATGTTTAACCCTAATAAGAATGACTCTGTCCTGGCACAGGAGATAAGTCAGTTTTACTTGAGATTCCAATGATTTTACTGATGAAATATTCCAATTTAGTGTTGCTTCAATGGGCATCTGAAGTCTAAAGAACAGAGCTCACTTATCAGGTACATCTCTTCTGATTGGTTGGCACATTCACGCGACTGCTTGCCGCTAGTGTAGGGTTCTGCTTTTTGCTCGTTGTTAGCTGCTAATAATTTCTGGATCTGTGAGGGACCACCCCGCTGAATATTTGCTAGATGAGAAGGTATGAATTTAAAGTCACAACCTTTTGAAATAAAGAGGTCAAAATTGAATGTTGTAGGGGAAAACACTACTCAAAGAAATATGAATACAGCTCCAACATTTACAAATGTACTAGTTCGCCTCATTTAGTAAAATATAATGTGCCTCTGTGACTACTGAGGGCTGAGCACCCCTGAGGGTTGAGCACCCCTAAAGACCAGATTCTAAAATCGCTCCTGGTTACATTAATATGATAATTCAACCATGGTAACATGACATTGCACAAGTGTAATCTACACTAAAACCCCTAATTTCCAACCATTTACTCTTATTCAACATCCGCACATTGAAAATTATGTATAAAGGCTAATCTCATAAGAATTTTTTTTGGTAAAAATAAGTTTTTGAATTTTTGAAATTTGATACATCTATAGTTTTTCAGTAAAATTAGCTTTTTGATGGCTGATTTCAGGAAGACGGATGTGCGCATTTACCAGTCCCTTTCCATTACCCCATGTATAAACTGTCTCCATGTATCATGTTCATCTTAACTGCTGTCTTCTGTGTGTTTTAACCTTGTCATCAGTATATGACACACACAAGTGTTATCTATTATCACTGTCCTGTGTAAGAGACAGGACATTTATTACCCTTTTCTCCACCTCATCTGACATGGCTGCTTTACTCCAAAGACTTTCACTGTATGAATAGACTGTGTGTAACAGTTGACATTTAAGATGTGTAGAACAACATAGAACATTAATTAGATTCTGAGCAATCATGTCGGCATGTCTGGAAATTTATATAATCAATTAAATTGACTGCTGCCTTTATGCGTAAATGTGCACTCCAGGGGGAATATAATAAACTATCCTGTGATATAACTGCAATCCATGCAACAAGTTGGATATATTCAGATATTTCCAGTACATGCACAATATATGTCATTGTTTTGTTGCCCTTATTATTTGTGCTCTAAACCAATTTGTTCGTCCAAGGTGCTTTTGGATAGATATATGTAATCATACAAATACAAGAAAAACATTAAGGCACCGTCTTTGTTGTTATGGCATGGTCCAATTAGATTGTTAAACAAATTCGAACACATTTCGGCATCAACACTTGGTCACTTCTTTGTTTCCCTGAAGAAAGTTTGAGGCTGAATTTGTTTAAAAGCTTTACATGACCATGTCATGACAATAAAACATTTTTGTTCAAAACACTATTCCTTGGAAATGTGTGTTTGTATTTCATGGCTATCAAAGTAAGTCTGAGCCATGGTTCATAATTAGGTTTTATGATGATTTGGTGGTTGTCAGCCTCCTACAGGACCACGAGATGGGCCCTGGTCCAGCCTTGGACAATTTCATCAAATGGTATGATGACCCTACTTACTACCAA
The DNA here is from genome assembly GCA_030544235.1 of Lepturacanthus savala. Taxonomy (NCBI): domain Eukaryota; kingdom Metazoa; phylum Chordata; class Actinopteri; order Scombriformes; family Trichiuridae; genus Lepturacanthus; species Lepturacanthus savala. The sequence goes on from CM060480.1 coordinate 18,247,383, forward strand.
CACAATGTCTCTTAGACAAACGAGATGCTTATAGAATTTCGCCGAATCCCTCCTGCCATGACACCTACGTTTTTCAACAGCATGGCTGCAGAATCTCCATTTGCAAAAAGACAGACTTTTTTTTTTCTTGAGGAAGTTGAGGGATTTAACTTTGATGAATCTCTCTTCATCGATCTTGTTTTATTAATCTTTTATTGAGTCACTTTTAACTTTGCCAAAAGACCATTGACACAGTCATGAATGACGTTGACCATATTTATCAAGTAAGAATCAGTTAGAGGGCAAAGGTCATCCTGGCAAACCCTTTTCTCTCTGAGGGCCAAATCAAATCCAACAGATATCTGAGATCATTTGTTCCCTCAGCTGTTGGGTTCTTAAACAAGCTGTAGGTCTAGTTGCTTTTGTATACACACACTTTAACAAAGGACTGATGGGTGTTTTAGCTCATTGCAACTTTATTATGATGACATCTACAGTATTTATTATTCTGAATGTCTTTTTATTTATTTGCCCCTCTAGAACAATAAAGGCGTTCCCATCCAAATCCAATCCAAAAATAGAAAGTACATTTTGTTACAATAAGGAACATTTTTAGCCCTTATTAGTGTAATTAGGATGGTTACATCTTTATGAATAATCGTAATAATCCTGACATGTTATATTAAGTATTTTGTTTACACTCTTAAAAACTGAGTTTCATGTGCTTGAAAAAAATTAAGAGAAATGTTGTTAGGGTGAATAACTATTCTGATTACGTAGTGTCTCTAAATCACAATAAACATGAAGTATACTGCTTACTGTGTTAAAGCTTACTTTGGCTAAGAACGTAACACACTGCATGACATAACATGGTAAGAGTAGCTTGTTAAAGTTAGGCAGTAGTATTTGTTTGTCAGACTTGAAAGGCTTCACAATTAGCAACTGTTTCCAGAGCCCCTCTGTAAATTGCAATTTTTGTCTCACCAACAGTCCAAAGATTTAGAATGTAGTGATGCAAACAGCGAGAAGCTGCAATGTCTTATATTTGGAACTACTAGCAGTTGGGATTTTTGCTTGATAAATCAAATTCATAAATCAAATCAAAATCTTAGTGGATTACTTTTATTGATCAACTACTGTAGACAACCTATCGATTAATCATTTAATCATTCCAGCAGTATTAGAATGTGCATAAATGAGGAGAAATCAATGGGCTATATTTTAAAGGCAATAAAGCATCCGCAGCACAGAAACACAACTGTAATTGCTAGTTTCCACCAGCACAAAGTGTCAATTTCACGCCTAGTGCCCACATTGTGTAAATAGCAAATGAAGTTGCGGTCATTCTTGCCCCGTGGGTGTGTTGCAGGCATGGTCTGACGCAACGAAAGTGCAGTGGCAATTTGAGGACAGGTGAAGATAGGTGCATTAGGACTGACTGAAAGCGGGTTTTACAGACTAACTTTAGAGGGAGCATTAGAAGATATGCTGACTCCTCCTCAGGTAGAGCAGAAACTTACCCACGAAACCAAAATCAATGTTACAGAGTATTATTGCTTATGTATTGGAAATGTCTGAACAAGTCCGACTTGAATACATGTGGATTATATCCAGCAATCATTCGCAGCTGCAGCAAGTGCATGAAACAAAACTCATGGGTCGTTTGAGCCATCCTGGCACAGTAAATCTGGTTTAAGTAAAAAATGTCAGCATGTGCCAGATGGCAGAATTCAGTAAATAATATCACACAGTCTGTTCATATATCACATATTACTTAGTTTTCATATAGATTATTTTACAGATGTACATGAGATGGAGGATGACACTGTGATTGATTAAGTTAATGTTAAGCCCAAACCACACCTATGAATAATTTGGTAACCAAAGACAGCTCCTCTCTGCTCTTTGCTCTCCCTTAGCACCCTGCGCTTTACTGGCACACACCAACACAGCTGGCATGTCCATTTGGGGCCTATAAGGGTTAGGTTTGAACTTATGAGCCCCACATTGACATTTTTTTTCCACACGAGTCAGTGTGTTGTTTTTCGGCAGCTTCAGAGAGAAAGGGGGAGGCAGATGGAGCAAAGAAAGAAGAGGGGTATTTAATGAAGCCCTCGCTGTGTGATAAGGAGAGCCACCAGAGTCCCTGGTGTGTGACATGGCCTGGCCTCTGTCATCACAGAACTCCTGTTGTGGCTGAGAAATATCCACTCCTCCCTCACCCACACCTCCTTCCCCTCATCGCCATCCTGAGAGGGACAGGGGAGAGATGGGGGGTGGGGAGTGGAGGGACAGTCAGACAGACAGAAAGAGAGAGTCCAGGCAGAGGTCATGTGAGTGTGTGTCATATGGAACAGATTTAGTGCTAATGACCCCCCCCCCCCCCACACACACACACACACACACACTCTGTACCCACCCTCTGCCATCCATTCCTCAAACCCCCCACCCCACATTACTCTATGGCCAGTATCATCCCTTCACAAGGAATGTTGGTCTGTTCCAGCTCTAGTGTCCCATGGGTTTCCCGATCCGAGTACCCATTCACCCCTTTCACCCTCCCTTACTCCCCCCGGTCATCTCCCACCAGAGCTGTGGATGTGAGACTTGCAATTGAGTTGAGTCAAGTCATTAAAAAGAGACACTGTGGCCTAACTACTGTGAGAAAGCAAAAGCAAAAAACATTTACCTGAACACTTAACCTTAACCGTAAAAGAGATATAACCACACTATTTTGATAATTGATCAATTATTTAGTCAAACAACTGATTGTTGTTTGGTTCATACGTGGTGTAAAATGTCAGTCATGCAACCTAAAATGCCTTTTTTTGTCCAGACCAACAATCCACAATCTAAAGATCATCAGTTTATTATATTAGAAGATTAAAGAAACCAGAAAATAATCAGATTCAGAGGAGAAGCTGGAACCAGAGATTTTTATTTCTTAAACATGACTCAAATTGATTAATCGATTATCAAAATAGTTGGCGAATAATGTAATAGTTAGCAACTCATTGATTGATTTGTCATTGCAGGTCTATCTGAATATTTATTGTGTTGATTAATGAGTAACTTGACTAATTGTTTAAAATTGTCCAAGAATTGCTAATTACAACCTCTTAAAATAATTTGAAGATGACACCTTTTGGGCTTGACGTAACTTAACGTATTGACAGCTGCTGTCCAACACTAAGAAACTCAAGACTTGACTTGGAGGCTTTTCAAATGCCCCAAGAATCTTAAAACAAAAAAAAAAAAAACTAGCTGTGTCTCCTGTCTTGTCACCAGAGGAACCGAAGATCAACACAAGCGGTTGGACGCAGCATTGGTGAGTAAGGGTTTGTCATGTTAAGGTAGGTGAAGAAGAATGGATGGATGGGTGACAGGGAAAGAAAGGGTTATAAGATACTAGTGATATGCAGTTTTTTTTTTTTTTAATGGCTTTAAATATTAAACTGAAAAGGTGTCATTTCACCTGGAAGCACTGTAGCTCATAACAGCTTCTAAATGACCTAAACAATCTTACTACACTTTTTTACGACACGTAAAAGTCTAGAAGTTCAGTAGTAATCAAAAAAAAAACAGTTCTACTATTATAACACGAAACAGTATCAAGACAAATGACAATGTTCATGTGCTCTTGGCACCTTCCCTTCCAAAAGTGTGGTGGTCGTTGGAGTGTCCGCCACTTCAGGACTTGACCTCAACATCGACCTTCACCCAGGCCATCAGCGCCCTGCACTTTCCCTATCTCTGTCACATTGACACTGGCATTCTTTCACGTTAGCGCATCGCAGCGCCGCAGATAGGCCTGCCAGACACCCCCTGTGCTCTCCTTGTATCTCTGTCACACAGACACTCACAAACACACACACACGGTTAATTGGTAACTAGAGTTTATGGGAAGCCGGGAACTTATAGTTTGACCACGCCGTAGCGAGAAGACGTATGAGATAATGTCAGCTTTTGGTGAGTTACGATCTCATGATGTGCGAGTGTTTGAGAAGTATGTTTGAAATTTAGCTCTGCGTAAGATTAGGGTGATTGCTCGTGTTGTTTCTGAATTTAAGGTTGTGTTGCGATGGCATAGTTTTGTCTTATGACGTTTTGTTGAGAGGGTCGATCATCTTATCATCTTTCATTTAAATGGCATGACAACTTTGGACAATGTTAAATTTTTGGTCTGCTAGTGTTCGTCTGCAAGTCAATGAATTTTAATTTGCACACAGGTTTTACAGATGTTTCTACTCTAGCTAAACCCTAACATTTACCATTGTCAAGCATCTAATGCTTTTTTTTCCTCCACTGAACCTAATCCACATTTACTACACAAAGATTTTTTTTTGTACAGCAAGGTTATTTAGTCTCTTTGGACTCTTCAATCAATATCAATAAAAGTGGACTAGTTATCTATTTTACCCTCTTTCAACAACTAGGAGATCAATACTCATCTGTCATGGTTTCACTCACTGAATGTTATCGCTTGTGCCTGAGATTAGCCTGGTGTAGCATCGTATCCTGACATTTTCTGTTATACTGAGTTATGTAGGTTAGAAGGGGAGGTCTATCTCAGAGCTTTCTGAGCTATACTTGCCCAATGGCTTCATACAGAATAAATCACAGAATTGCAGAGCACAATTTTCTTTGTTAAATAGTCTTTTTTCACATTTGCAATATTACCTTTTTGTCTCTTATTGCATTACTATATCTTATGAAGTCATTTCTAAGTCATTTCAGGGTGCATTTTTCCTAACACATTCATTCTCTATCTCTATTTTTTTACTTTATCTTTGACATTTCAAAACAAATATCTGTTCTTTCTGTATTCTAACACACACACACACACACACACTATGCCTTTATGTTTTACTCTTGTCTTATTAGAGATGTTATTCTGTGATATCCTATTTTGTATTTCATCATTTTACTTTCCTACTATTTCCTCTTTTCCACTTTTCACTTATCTGGCAGCTAACCTAAAGCCCCTGAATTAAAAAAAGGACCTTTTCAGTGTCACACCGGTGTGGAGGGTCATCCATATCCCAGATTGTCACAGCGCTCAAGAAGGTCCATCCTTCATCCCTTTCTAATCCATCAGGTCCTGACCACTCTCCTCCTCTGTCTGTCAGGCCAAGACTTGACCTCTCACCTCTGCAGGCCCGCCCATCTTGTTACCCCTAACCCTCAGTTGATTGTCTCACTGACCAGCAATGGTTAATGTGTCTTTTCTCCCCTGAAACTGACAAACCTAGGGCTCATTTTCCACAGAATATGTTTGAAAGCCACCTTCCATTGAAAACACAATTAAGGAAAATATCCTTTATGAACATTAAATCACTTCCATATGCTGGATTAAGGAAGTAGAAGTAGAATATAGGATGGACATGAGCATTAAGGAAGGTGAAAAATGTATTAAATATATTAATGAATTAAATGAAAATGTTCCTGCTTTTGTCATTTTGAACACACAACCATAACTGATATACTGTTATTTGTCATGCACTGAGGGAAACAAGACTGTCAGTTCTGCTCACCACAAGCAAGATTCAGTCAAGAGCAAAAAAAAACCAAAAAAAAAAAACCTGAGAGCCAGCTTTTCATTGCCATTCATAGGAACATCGTTTTCCTGGGGGTAATGACACCATTACAGAGGCGTATGAAAGTAAAACAGTGTATATTAAAATTTCTTCCATCCCCCTTCGTCCCCATCCTTCTCCTTTTCTCTCTGTCTCACCCTTCCTCTCCCCGTCCTTGTACCTTGATTCCCGCTTAATGCCTAGACTGATGAGCCCAATTTGGACTGGTTCTACACCCGGCCCAGTTTGATTAATGGCTCTAGGTAAGGTAGCATCAGCACTGCCTCGTCCTTGTTTTATCACACACACACACAGACACACAAACACAGCCACTCAATGCCACTAGACCAGCCTTGTAATTGATGACAGAGTGCTAACCATTTGCAAGCCAAATGTGGAAGAGAGAGACAGAGCAAACTCTTCTTCTAACACCTTCCACCTTCGTCTTTCATTCTCTCTTTCTTTCTTTCTTTCCTTCTTTCTTTCTTTGTCTCCCTTTCTCTCTGTCGCTCCACCTCCTCCCGCTGTCCGTACTCCCACTCTTTCATTAGGCATTTGTCACATTGATATGAAGGGCCAGGGCAGCATTGTGACATGCTCAGAAGGCAGTATAAATATTTGATTAGCCCTAATGGAAATCATCACAGTGCGCTAATTGCGCCACACATTATCTGAGTATCAGCAGCGGACATCCCCTTTGATCCTCCCTCCTCCTACCCCTCTCCTCTTCCTTCAGCCCATCTTGGCCTCTCTTTCTTTTGTTAATGGAGTTTATTTTGGGTTAAATGTTATTATCTGCCCCCAGCCCTCCCCCCACCGCACCACTCACCCTTCCTGCCTTTTCTTGTCAGTAGCCTCTCTTGCCGTCATTATCTCTCTCTCTCTCCATGCATACTGACGTCTCTATGCGCCCAGACTCTCCTCTCCTCGCTGTATCGTATGTGTGTGTGTCTTCTATGTTGTCCTCTGGTGCCCTGTTTGCCAATGTGTCCCTCTATGAAGTATCTGAGGCTAAATAGCTGCAAGGGACACACACATACACAAATAGATGCACACACACATGGGACCAGAGGACAATACTCAGAAGTGAAACCATATGTACACTAGTTTTTGCTCACACTCATCCACGCTATCACGATGTAGGACTATTACATGTGATACATGCATGAAATGACACCATAAGAATAATATAAAAGAGCAATTTGACCTAAATGAAACCAAACAATGAGTCAAAATGTCTGGTATTGATTGGGATTACGTGTCGAGACATGTCATGTGTAATCAAAGGTGATTTTATGTGTGCTAATATTTTGGCCAATAAGTCAGCAAACATCTGTCTTAAATATAACTGTAAGAGAAAATCTCTTTGATTTTCCTCCCAGCTGAAGGGGGAAATGTGTGAAAAATTGCCACACATTTGTAACATTAAAAAAACAACTTTCACATTCAGTCTTTATTGCTCCAGTCAACGCTCAGTAACTGTGTACCAAACTCCTGGCCTTTATTTTGCTTGCTACATTTCAGCATTGCTTTGAATTTGAATCATTTCTTCTTTTTTAAAGTGTATCCTTCAAATAATAATGATCCTATTTTCTCTCAACATGTCCTTCCTTACCCCCCATCCTGTTTGTATTTACTTGTTATTTACAGCGCGTCTCCTGCAAAGATCTGTGACATTGTTCGGTGTCGCTCCTCTTTTCTCTCCCTCACCCTCCCTCGGACGTTTCCATTTAGCCAAAGACAAAACAAGTTAATTAGATCGGAAGTGCGGGCCTATCAATGGGGAATCAGTATTCAAATCAAGACCTTGTCTGGACACAAACAGCAGGAAGCCAAACAAGACCCCGGCACTGCTGAATGGGAGGACAGGAAAAAAGAGAGAGAGGGAGGGAAAGAGAGAGAGAAACAAGAAAGAGAGGGCAAGAGAGTAAGCGAGAGAGACTGTATTGTAGTGTGTGAGGCTCCTACCATCCTACATAATCACATGCACACGCATACACACACACATAAACACATCAATCTGGCAGTGGATCAATTCTATTTGTGTTCCCTTTTATGTCTGTGTATGGTTGCATGTGTGCATAAATACAACTTTCTGTCCTTTAGAAACTCTAAACAGTATTTTCAGTGTGTCCCTGTCAGTTATCAGTTTAAACCTGATACAGTGATAACATTTGAAGCATTTCAATAACACCTGTTTGGGTTTGTATGTAGTGAAGTTACCTTGATTTATTGCTTCTTTTTTATTCTTTTATTCTAACATTTGACTGTATATATCTGCAGGTGAATGGAAGCACTACTTCCTCAATACATTCTCTGCACTTTAAGTAAAGGTTAAGTAAAGGATCCATAAAGGGAGTCACTTCCAATCCACAATTAGGCATTTACATGTACGCAACCATATCTTAGGCAAGAGAAATGAGGATCTCAATAGGTGAAACATGTCGATTATAATAACTTGAACCACAATTCAGTAAAAGTTTAGAATGATTTTCATTAATGACAAGATTATCACTAAAGAGATTGGTAAAGCAGGCTCCACCAGACAGAATTTTATAATTCATGTCACTGGTTCGGATTTCGTGGGAAACTTGCTGGATTGCATTGTGACACAAACAGATATTGCTTTAAGATACAAAGCAGTAGGGGGCTTCGAGCAAAGGCCAATTGAAACCATTTCCAACATGTTTACCATCATTACTTTTCCAGTAGAGCACAATTGAAGGCAAATACATGTAAAGCAAAGCCAGAGGATGCTTAAGTAGCACCAGGAAGAAAAGGGGTTTGTGTAAGGAAAATATTATCTTAATTTTGTGGGATAGAAGACAGCAGTTGTTTAACCTATCAATTTTTTTTTACATCGGCTCCCCATATTTCCCTGCAGGTACAACACAGAAACAACAAATGTTTAATTGTGGATTGTGTGTCGGTTGGGCGATGAGAGCGATGTAAACTCAGAGACTTCTCATTTTTTGGAGTTATTGTTCCCTTTATGCACCCACTGATCCTCTGGCTTTCATAATATTTACACCATCCCACTAGAATAGCAGGTCAGAATACTCATTGCAGGATGTGTGTAATGTGATGCTGCTGGTCTAAATAATAGAAGAAGGTTTGTCTACGTACTAGTGTTAGTTAGGTATTTGGACACTGACAGTAATTTGTCAACATGGCTTTGTTTTTAGCCACGCTAGCGGGCAGCTCTGTGGATGGCGATGTCAGTTGGGCAGGTAGTCTGCCACTTTTGGTTCAGACTAAAATATCTTCACTATTGTATATGGTTTGAAACATTCCTGTTCTCCAGAGGATGAACTCCCAATTACATTGGTCATCCCCTGACTTTTCCTGTACGTCAAATTTATCCAGTACCGACATTAACGGTCCCCGGGAGGATGAATTCTACTGACTTTGGAGATCTCCTGACCTTTCCACTAATGCCACTGTGAGTTGACATTTGCACTCTTTAGAGAAATGTCTTGACAACTATTCGATGCATTGCTATGAAATTTCCTTACATTTTATCTAATGCCATAAGTCAAAATGTCTGTTGTTTAGCAAAAATACCAAAAGAAATACAAAACTATCAAAACCAAAACTAACAATATCAACATTAACATTTTCATTGGCCTCAGCACCAATAGCAAATATTAGTTCGCTAACATGGCAAACAAAGATGGTCTACATGTTAAAATGATACCTGCTAAATGCGTCACAGGTTAAAATTGCCATCGTGAGGATGATAGCGTCTTCATATTAACATTTAGCTCAAAGCACATGAGCATGGTTGACTTAGTCTTGTTAGGAGAGGAGAGGAGAGGAGAGGAGAGGAGAAGAGAGGAGAGGAGAGGGAAGTGGAGTGAGGGGGTAAAGGTCCCATTATCTCATGTGGAGGGCCACCTGAGCTAAAGGCAGCCATTTGTTCCCAAATCGATCTGTCGACCCCCGCCTAATTACTAGCCAATTATTTCTAAATGGACCACGTTCACCCCACACCCTGCACACTTAAAGAAGGGAGTAACAAAATTGCCTCCCGCATTTTTGTAATATCTGTGAAACATGATTCACAAACCAGAAAAAATCATTAAATCAAGTGAAACCATCAAGGCCAGATATTCAAATAAAATGAAATAAAACGTAACAGCAATAATAAATAAACAAAGACAAAACACCAATCAAAAACAGGACAAAAAAGCACCATAGTCCACTGATAACAACCATTTGGAAAAAGGGCATTTCAGTATCTTTTTTTCCAATGTTGCAGTCCTTTGTGAGTGTTGAAATGTTGCAGTCAGTTGCCATTATGATCCACCCACTCAACTACACCACCACACACATGCACACACACACACACACACACACACACACACACACACACACATGCACACACACGCACAGTGACACACACACTTCCTATTTATTCCCAGACCATTCTGTGGTTCTTTGAGTGTTAATTAAGTGGCCTAATTATGTGAGGAATTGACACTGAACCGCGTGTGTGTGTATGTGTCTGTGGATAATAGACAGACCGATTGTTGGCATTTTCACAACTACAATCACGCAAACATGATACAGCTCATATAGTTGCTTCAATTCTTTCCTTCCCTTTCTCCCTCTCTCTTTCTTTCTCTCTCTCTCTCTCTCTGGCACCGTTCAGTCTCAGCAGGCCGATGTGTATCGATGGGTCCGGCATGCATGCAGGAGCCGCCCGAAGGAGAAGAAGGCTGTGCCCCCGTTCCCAGAATTCTTTGTGGTCGGCCTCCATTGTTCACCACCACTTGTATACAGTATTGTCAGACTGATTGTGAGCCTCCGCTCTCTCTCGCTTGTGCGGATGGCGATAGAGCGAGCGGAGCAGTGGAGGGCAAAGGAGGGAGAGAGGATGAGGAGGAGGGGAGCAGTAAAGCATTGTGTCCCTCGCTCGCCATTCTCCTGCCTTCCCATCTGTTTCCCTCTCTTCCTTCCTGTTTCTGTGGGATAGTGAACAGATTAGTAATAGCACCGCCGCGATTCCTAATAGGGGAAGTCATGGTCGGGAAATACGATGGATCGGTCTCAGATAGCATCTAGCTGAGTGGTGCAATAGTTTTGAACTCTGACACCTAACTGCTGGCTGGCTGACTTTGATCACATTGGTGCAGTGTGTGTGTGTGAGAGTGAGTGTGCGTGTATATGTGCAAATTGGAATAAACAGTAATGTATTGTATAGTTGGGTGGATATAATAACACCTGTAATTACAGTAGTTTTGCAAAAGAAAAAATCTTTAGTTAAGCTTCTAATTTAACATATTTTTTTAGGCTGAGTGATAAAGGTTCAGCTTTGTGGTTTGAGTTGCTGTTGCGTATTCTTTTTTCTTTTTCAGATTAAATGTTTAGTCTGTGAAATGTCCAAAAAAAAGAGTCCCCATCACAATCTCAGTTCACATCTTTAAATTGCTTGTTTTGTCAGACCAATGGTCCGACAAATCAAGAACTACAGTTCTCTGTTTACAACACTATAAAACTCACCTTTTAAAGCATTTTGGCTTGATGAATGACTTCATTGTTCAACAAATCATTACTATGCACCGTTTGACTGCATTAAAATCATCCTTGGAATTATAATAGAGGGAATCATTTCCTTTCTGATACAACCCTAACCAAACCTGAACATTAGAAGTTTCACTAAGCCAGCGTTTAATGCAGGGCTATTGCATTGACTTGCAGAATATTTACAGGTGTACGTGTTAATGTGTCCACCCCCTGTGTAGCCTATTCTTCTCCTATAATATATGTCCCATTGAATAGCAGCTTAATAGCCCCACAGGGATCATTCAAGCTTCATCTGATCTAATCTAACACGCATATTCTGAAAAGTTCAGCATTACAACCTTTAATGTGTCTACTTCAGTATGTGTGTGTGTGTGTGAGCGCTTGCATGTTGGTGCATGTTCTGCTCATTGCGGACCAAGACAATGCTGCCTACTGGCCTCCTGGCTGAGTTTGAAGCTAAGTGGATTAGCATATCTCCCATGTCAGCTCCATTCACTGTGACAGCCTGATGACATGGGATTGTGTGATGGACACAACCCACCTGACGTGCTCAGCTCTGGCCTCCCAGCAGGTGGTCCCAGTCTGAGAGGGAGAGAGAGGGTGAGAGATAGAGTGAGAGGTGGGGGGGAGGAGTCAAAGACGAGCTTATGGAAGCTAAAATCATGTTCCAGGCATTTAAGAGTTTTAAGTAGAGAGCAAATACCGATCACGTCTGTTCCCCCACTTTGGATATTATTGGTTATGTCAGCCAACCTTTGAGAAACAATCGTTAGAATTATTAATGTCATAAAATGTTCGTTCACTACATAAGCATTTATTTGTCTAGTTTGTCTTACCTTTTTATACAGATTTGAAATGTTTTGTGTATGCCGGCTAATATCTAGATTCTGTATGGTATATATGTGGAGTGCACTTTGCATGCTGCATGTCCTAGTCGACCTGGAATCAGTATGAAAAGAGCAATAATGATGTAAAACACACCACAAAGCCACAAGAAATGGCTGTTAATATAAAAAAGTACACACCGTGTGTGTGTGTGTTTTTTTTTTTTTATTACATGCAGTATAAGACTGTTCTTGACTGGAAGTAATTTCATTCAAGTTTTTACACAGAACTAAAAATAAATGTAATTGTATGCTGAGTGGTATGCTCAAAAATAGCTTGCTGTATAATTTTACACATGGAACTCATGGTTGCTAACAGCTCTGCCCAGTGAACTCCACATCACCACTGCTGGGCAACTGTGTTATTACTGTTGTTTGCTGATAGCCCCTCACCTTGCACACAGTGCAGTTTGTTTTCCATAACTGCCCTAAAAAGCAGATTCGGCCAGAGCAGTGTCAATTGGCGGCAGAGGAGTTGCAGTGCATTGTGCAAAAGATCTTTTGCTCAGACAGCTTTTTTATGAGTCCCGCAGCTCAATACCTGATTTCTTGAAATTTGCTGCAAATTTCGATTCTTTCAAGAGCACTGCCATATCGTGGTTAGTTCAGCAACAAACTTGTATTCTCTCAGAATGTGTTGTAAATTAGCCTCTGCTATAGACACTATGATATGATAATATGATTGCTATGTTCAGGTTGTTGTGTACACTGTAACTGTCCCTATTAAAAAAGAAAAAAAAAACATTAAAAAATTGAGAAGTACAAAGTACAAATCCATACACATACCATATTCTCTGTTTCTTTTCACAGTTCTCTCAGTACCTCAGTATCCTTTGCTTCTGACTTCTACTCGCATACTCTCATACTTTTCCATCTCCTCTTACTTCTCAGACTTCTCCAATCTCACACTCTCTAGACTTTCATGACCCTCCCAACCACCTCACTCAGTCTCTCCCGCTCTCTCCCTCATACCCACTTCCACCACCCCTCCTCCTCCTCCTCCTTCTCCTCCTCCTCCTCCTCCTCCGTCTCGTGCCGGCCTAGCCAGGCAATGCTAACACTTTTGTCAGGGTGATTAATAGCATGCTGGATTGTCGTTAATTCACTGGCTAATGACTAGAGGGAGCAGGCGAGAAGAAGAGAAGAGCAGAGCGGAGCGAGACTGGAGAGTAATAGACTGATGTATGAGTGTAGGCTGCTTCCAGTGGCAGAGGTGAATATCATCACCCCCAATCCCCCCCTCCACCCACACCAACACTAACATTCACCCTACACACTAATACATCCTTAGACATACAGCTACTGTATAGAAACACGGGACAGAAAGAGCCACAATGTTGCAGCGGCATACAGTTTATCATTATTAGGAAGCCAATGCCCCTTAGGTGATTTTTTGGCATTTAAAACACATGCAGATCAGTGATCATGGATTTGTGTATGTTTCAAGTTTGATAAAGTTATTCTTTTTAATTATATATTTAAAAAATGTTCTCCAGAATATATATATATATATATATATATATATATATATATATATATATATATATATATATATATATATATATATATATATATATATATATGTATATATACATTTTTGGTAATATTGTGGCACAAGGTGACTTAAGCAGCATCAAATTCAAATTTAAGAAACTCCTGATTGACTTTTAAAAATATTGTCTTTCATAATTTGAAATCTGGGTAATAGGATTTATTTTTATTTATCACAATCAAAGTAAATCTGAGGGGACCGTGCATAAGTTTGTCATTACTCCACTTTCTAGACTTCAAAACGCTCAAACAAAAGCTGCCGCCAACACGATCTCTCCCTTTACACAGATACGCACATACACATACATGAGCTAAACCCTCTCGTATCCCCTGTTTAATAAGAATGGATGGGTTTGTTCTGAACGCTGTCTGCCTTGCTGCTCCCCTAGCTGGCTGTCAGGCCTCCCGAGTGGTTTGCTAAATGAAGCTGCACCGGCAGTGGGGTGGAGGAACACACTCACACACATACACACACACACATGCACAAGAGACAGCCGAGGAGTAGTGCAATAGTTTGTTCCTGCATTGTGTAAGGTGTTCTCTATTCACTCTGACTTTTGTCATGTTATCTGGGGACAGCATAGCAGTATAGAACTAATGTTTGAGCAAGAGACCGTAAAGGACCTATATCTTAAATATTTAATTTACTGTAAAAAAAAAAAAACACCCTTATCGCCTTTGACTTCACATTGTTGGAAACTAAGTCTTTCAATGAAATGAAAAGCCAAATGTTTTTATTTATTTCTTGGACATTCACATACAATCCTCCCTATTTCATCCCCTGATCTGCTGTTCCTTTCAACCTCTGAAAGCTGGAATTCACTCTTGCTGAAAGAGGAGCGAAACGACAAGATTTGTGCATAAAATATTTTACTTGCTAGATGAGATTTGACTACGGTTGTGATCGTTGAAACCTGGCTGCTCCGCCTTGTTTGTATGAATGTGCTCTGAGATGATGACGTCACTGATCTGGTCTCAGAAATGTTCCCCATGTTTATTTGCTTTGGGGAAATTCACATAATATGTAGTTGTGCTCATCTGGAACATTGGGTAGTCTTACTCTGCCATCCTTTAACTCTGGTATCTTGTTGAGATAAGTTACATTTTCTATGTGATTCCTCAGTGTTTCCAGCTAACTTTTTTTTTTTTACCTTTCAAATCCCTTCTTCTACCCCTCTGTTCATGATGGTTTATCCTGCTCCTTTTTCTCTACTTGGTTTCTTCCCCTCTCCCCCTTCCTCTCTCTTTCTCTCCCCCTGGGTGATGTTTGCAACTCAATTTGGCAAATGTAACTCGATATTGATTATTATTAATATTTATCATGTTTGTGAACATGTTTTCCTCTAGTGCTATTAATCTGCCCTGTTAATAAATGTCTGCCGCAGCCCGGGTCCCGGGGCCTCTTGGGATCATAGGGCCACTGCACACACACACACACACACACACACACACACACACCTGCTCTCAGCTGCAGGAGGTTGCATGCTGTCTTCTATTTGCCTGGAGGCTCGATTGGCTCTCAGTGAACGGACACACACACACAGCCACACACATGCTCTTAGAGGACGTAATGCCTCTAGGCTGCTCAGCACAAGTAACACATCAATACTTCAGCTGGTTGTATCTATGCTACACACAAACACACAGACAAAAGTGCACACTTGAGTATAAAAACAGAAGGAAACATTATTCTGTTTGCTATTGACCAAAAGCAGTTCAGGTGTCTCTTGAAGATGTTAAACAAAAGTTAAAAAGACTGTGATTAAATTATATAACCATTCTAAGATGTATAGTGAATCCTTGTGAAGTGGGACACCTAAACTTCAGTGTTAATTCTTGTTCCAACAAAATCTAGTAAATAAATTTTTTGAATCTTTTAGAAACATCTTGAAACATTGTGTTAGATAGATATTGGAATCATTAACAGAAGTCATTTTATCAGATTATCAAAATTTACCATAGGAAGTAAGGGAGAAACAAACTAAGTCATAGAGAGGTCAGCTTCTCCTATCAGGTTCTATAGACAGATAAACATACCAGTCAAATATAGTAAGGGCAGAGCACACATTTAGACATGCATAAGCTTTGTTTATGTACAGTATGCAGTGTATGTCCTTGTCATGTTAGCACTCAGTGTAAAGTAATAAGACAATTGCTAATATGTGCTTCTAGTACAGTGACTAGTGTAAACTGTGACTCACAAAGCATAAACTTTAATGAAGCAATAACTACTGTAGCCTATAGTTAAAGTGTGTTATGGGTACTGTGTGTTATTATGTAGAACAGCAGTACAAGCATAACCATGTGGAGACAAAACATTGATATGAAAATTAATGTACATTCAGATATTTTGCTTCCTATCTTGTTCTTTTTTCCTGTTTTTTTCAGTGTTTCTTTCTTTTGTTCTCTTCTTGCACTGTGATCTTTCTTTACTCTCTTAGAACAAGCCGTATTGTGGCCTTAAAGTGTCGCATGTTCCCTGGTGCTTTTTTTTTTTTGATTGGGGAAGGGGCGTATTCTCTGTGAGAGGCTTGCTGTGGTATCGTAGCTGACCATTCCCCCACACGCACACACACACATACACCTTCCTCCCTGAACACCACCAAACACCCCCACCATTTGGCGGCCTGTCACATGCTTCCATTTGTACGTCATTTTCAATATATCATACTCCTGCACCACTGTGGAAAAAATAGACCATTGTACAGTTTTTCACCTTTCACTCTCGCTCACTTTACCTTCAATTTGCACTCTGATTTTTCTTTTTTTTTTTATAGCCGCCTCTCTCAACAGCTTTTCCACTTTTAAAGCAGAGGGTGTTTATGTTCTTTTGTGTGGAGACAGGATCATCAAATTCCTGCTTATACTAAAGAGGATCAGGTACCAACATCAATCTGTAGTCCAATAATGCAGCAAAGTGGGACTCTATTGATATAACAGGACAAACAACAGATCAGGATCAGACCCTCACACACTTACACATAAACATGTCCAGTGCTCCCGAATCAAAATGTTTGGTCAGTTATTGCTCAACCAGCTGCCCATTTTTCATATCTGTCATGGTCCACACATTCTCCTTCTCCCTCCGTTTTTTTTTTTTTTTTCCTTCCATGAGACAGTCTTTCTCCCCATATTTGGAGCCGGTGCAGAATTTTGCATAGTTTTGCCTTTTCCCTGGATACTGTCTTTTCATCAGTGGCTGGCTTTCCCTTTGAATTGAACCAGATCAATTTACGAGCAGACAAAGATACAGTCTCTGTGTGTGTTGGAGAGAGGGAGGCAGAGAGGGAAATGGGACGTGTGTGCTTTATGATGGCCATCATTGGCACACACGTACAATTTCCAGCCCTCTTTTATTGTTATCATAGCCATGGCCGCGGCTCCACTGTGCCGCTTGTTCTTTAGCAAACCATACACCTGGCTCAGAATACTCTAGGCTATTGTTGGCATCCATTCTGTCCTGTGGGCTGTGGTGCTTTAGAAAAGTGTGCATCTCTGTACACAAATAAAAAGGATGTAAAATAACAATTTTACAAAGATCCATGATTATTTTCTCTCAATGAACGCGTGCCTGCTTATTCCACAAGAAGGGAGTTGGTCCCGATTCAACGCGGTATTTTTAGATTCCTCACCAGAATTCCTGCTTGCAGTCAGTTGTTTTTTTTTTTTTTTCTACCCAGACTCGGTTGACATACAGCACAGTCTATACGCCACAAGGCACATGTGTTTGTGTGCGTCCAGTCAGACGGCAGAAAATGACTCCAGATCTCTATCTTTCTGCATTTAAGTCTAGAGTGCTCTGATTAAACACAACCACAGAACAATTTAGCCGTTGTAAAGCCCTCCGATCAAACCGCTGATTTTCAGCACTGTGTCAAGCTATTTCGCTATGGCAACGCTGATTACATGTTATCAGCATTTCATTTTTTTTTTCCAGTATTTTAATTTTTTAACTCTTGACTCTTTGTAAGTACACTCTAATTGGTCTTAAATGGCTTGTGCTGTTGTCATCTGCGGCTCTTATTTAAAATTATTAGACATTGTGAAATTAGACATTTGTGTCTATAAAAGCCATATCTACGTCATATCTGGTAATTTCCCGGTGACATGCAGGACTTATGAGATATCATCTTTACCTACAACACCATCTGATCTCCCGCACATGTGTTTAGAGAACAGTAACAGCTCCCGCAGTTGCAAACAGATGTGTGTTTGTGCGATAGCCGGCATCCATGCTCAATACGTGCCTTAAAATCGTTGTTATTGCAAGCCACGCTACAAAGCAACGAGCTCTGTTTATGGCACGCATTTACAATTTTATCAAATAAATGGGATGCCTTCATGTGGCCTGGGCCTGGCTCTCAAGCAGAGCAGTGTAGTTTTCCACTGGAATAACAGTCGCTGAACAAGCAGCCCATTGTAGCCACAGCCAGCGCTGGGACCCCCAAGGTGCGAATTAATGATTGACCCCTGATGTAATCAGGATAAATAGCTCCCCGTAAAAAGAGAAAGAGATGGCGAGAGGAACAGAGAGAGAAAGAACAACATAAGGAGCCAGGGAAAGGAAGGCACTATCTGGCATGGGTGTTTTTTAAGAAGCCCTCCGGGGGACGGACCTAACATCTCTTTCTGGGTCTTTCGAGACCCAGAGCTAACACACAGCTGTTTAAAAGCAGCTCCATCATCAGTATTTGCCTCCTCCTCTTTGTCCTCCTCCTGGCCCCCTTTCATTATTTTCCTGCTTTACGTTTCACATCTGCAACTTTTTTTTTCGCCGCTTGGTCGAACGCGGTCAACTTGTCTATGGGAGTAGAGCCTGTCTCCGGTGGCGTGTAATCTTAAAATTTCCCCAATTTTCTCTCCAGCCATTTATGAATTAACAAAGTTACGACTAAAAGAGTTGAACTCGTTTTAATATTGCGCTGCGTTTGCCATTTCTGGCTCGTTTTACTGCTTCAAGTGTCTCACAAAAGATGTTTTGTTCATTAAAATTAAGACGGGTTGTTTTTTTCTTCCTTTTCTCTTTTTCCTTGTTAACTATGTGACGTAGCGATCTGTGCATTTTTTTTTTTTTGTGCGCAGAGGCTCTTAAAGCCAAATAGTATTTAATAGATTTTCCAAGGCTGTCTCTCTGCTCGTCAAAACTGCTCTCAACGGGTCAAGTGCCAGTGAGAGCAGGGAACTGAAGAGAGAGAGAGTGAATGTAAAAAAAAAAAAAAAAGAAAGAAAAAAGTGTTTAACAACCTGAAAACACTTTTGATTGTGCAGAGGGAGCAGCAGATAGGGCCGAGTTGTAAAACTTTAATTGATCTGTGAAAAGTGGAAGCTACTGCTGGCTCACATGTTCCATGCTTAATTGCATGCTTGGTCTGAGCTCCTATGAAACAGTTGATCATTAAAACTTTTTTTTTGTTTTTTTCTCCAGTCAAAATCACTGGATGACGCAAAATCAGTCATAAAAGGCAGGATTTTACTGCTCCAGCTTTATATGATAAGTTTCCCGGAGCTGCGTGGACGTGCTGCAGGTTTGCCAGGCGCTGAGAAGCCCCCTGTCACGTGCTTTGATAGGTTCACATTTCACATTTTAAAACGTACATGTCGGTTAATTTAACATCTTTCACAGTGCACATCTGTCACTGGGCAGGAACCCAAATATTTATCAAAGAACAGAAACCGATTCTCTGTATTGTGAATGTTCCCCCTTTTTTTCTTGTCTGGTCCCTTGATTAATTCAGTCGATCTCCAACTGACAAGGTGTCGCCTGCTCTATAATGTTTTAGAAACTATACTCTTGAAATATAACTTACAGATTGTCCTTAGAATTACACCCATTAATGATGTTCATCTCTTACGTCAAGCTATTTAAATTTAACATTTAACATCAAGACCTAATAAACCTCCATGTACTAACTAAGCACATCTTTAAATGTCATGTTGCAGTTCCAGCTGAAACTTGGGAAGCAGTGGCAGGCTTGGCAGCAGGCTAGATGGAAGCTAACAGAGGGAGAGAACTTGATTGCAACCACCCCTGCTGTAATTTTGGGCCTAGTTAGCCCACTGATTGCCAGTCCCTGTGTTTAGATAGTAAAACTGCAGCGGTGCTTTGACTGAAAACATCAGGATCTGCCTCGAGAGGTAAAGAAGGTGACACACATAGATTTGTTTGGACAAACACACAAGAAAACATGCATCGAAACTATGGCTGAGTATTTTAAGAATTGGCATTTAATTGGTGCTTCATGAGATAATTCCTGATTTAAATTTGGCATTTTGGCAGTATGGTACTATTTATTTAAGGCAAAATTCTTGTATAACAACATTTGAGAACTTTTGCTTCTTTTGTTAATTGTTTTTCTGGTGTTCAATAATGTAATCTTTATTTATTTTATCATTTCAGTATATTTGGATATTATGGACTCACAAAGATTTGCAGAGGTATCAAAAATATTCACATCAGGTAGACGTAATAAAGGTAGTGGTTTCAAAACTACTTAAAGTATGAAAGAAGCTGTAATAAAAATGTATATGTCAGCCTAGTGATAGTGATATTATTATTTTAAAGGGATTTTAACGGTCGAAAAAAGGTTATAATTTATTGGTTATAATTTAGAGCACAGAGCAGGTCACTTTGCACTTTCTGACTGAAAATCACTTTTTGGCACAACAGTTATGAAAACAAACTGGAATGAAACAGGATTAACAAAGATATTTTTCAAAATTAAGATCAGTCTATATATCAGAGCTCCTTTGCTCGTTAAAAGTCCCATATTCCCGACAAAGACTTTGCATGTCACTCATCAAGATGCATTAGCACATGCACCTTTAGCAACCTTAACTGTTCACAAAATAAATCCCTAATAACACACTTGAAGAAATGCGATGTTTCAAGCCAAACGTTATGTGCATCCCCACACTCACACTGCAGTGCTCATCACTCACTCATGCTAGAAGAGTGGTATCCTGGAGCACAATCATGTTGTCAATCTCCAGATGTGACAATAATGATAGGTGACGAGGCTAACCAGGTCAGTGATAGACGGAGCCATTATTTGTAAGTGGAGTCCTGGCAGACAACAGTGACTGTGATGGAGTTGAGAACTTTTCCCGTCAAGGACTTGGCTAACCTTAAGCTCCTTCACTTCATCTGTCTCGCTCTTCTCAGATAGCCTTGGGAAAATCTGTGAATTAAACGTTTTGTTGATGAAGCCCACCAGATTGACCCCCGAATTCTCTCATTGCACAATGTGGTTTTCTAAGTTAGAGGTTTGCAGATTGCAGCTTATTTTTAAGGTCAAGAAGTCATTGGATGCGTAATGTCCTACTGAAGTTGGACGTATGACTCACAGTATTTTAGTGTCTGTATTTTAAGTTCTGAGGTTATCCAAGAACATTGGGCCTCATGCAAGAACTACTCACACAGACAGTTTAGTAGGAATAAAATGTGACTCATCCGATGCCTTTCTCCACAGGAGGAAATAATTTAAAAAAAAAAGATGTTTTACTTTTTTACTATAGATGAATATAGACATAATCACCTTAAGTCACAACACAAAATACACATAAAGCTAACATTAAATCTTGTTAACCATTGCATGGCTCATTTGTTAAAATTGATGTAAAGAAGATATTTATTAATTATTCCAGTAAAGTATTGATACCCAGAATGAATCTAATTAAGTACAGTAACACAGTATTTGTACTTAGTTACTTGACATCTTTGCTAATGACACATCTGTGGCAGCTGTTTCAGGTCCTAAATTCTACAAGAGAGAGTAATAATTTTGCTACGTTTTCGTCTGATTCCTGACAGTATGTGTGACATTCCTTGCAGTTGAATTTTTGAATGAGTAAAAAGAACAGAGTGGTGCAGGTGCCCTTAAATAGCAATTTGGAGGTATAAATTAGTCAGATGATCATAATTACATTCATGACCAGGTGGTATTCAACAGGTTGACAGGTTCAAAAGACGCTTATTGACAAGCTTGTGCAGCTAAGAGAGTTTATTGAATGGGACGTTGCAACACTGAATTCACAGGTTAAAAATATGGAAATGTTCTCGCATGACAGTTATGTTACAGTACACCTGGCCTACCTGCCTGTTAACAATTTTCTACATATTTGTGTTTTGTCTCTCAGATGACAGTGAGCCAGTGGACAGCGTGTACAACACAGAGGCCGACCTCCCGGGTTTAGCACCTGGCGGCGGTGGTGCCGACAGCCCAGAAGATGACGCGGAAGATGGCGTCATTAACATGTCACCCCTGCCCTCACCGACCCCTTCCCATCCGAACAACAACAACCACCACCACCACCTGCTGCTCCCCCACATCTACGCCTCCCACCACCATCACCACCACCACCTCCACAACAACAGCAACAGCAGCAGCAATGACCAGGACTTCACCACACCCAAGGAAGGCTCGCCCTACGAGGCACCCGTCTACATTCCTGATGACATTCCGATTCCCAGTGAACTGGAGCTTCGGGAGTCCTCTGTGCCCGGTGCCGGCCTGGGCGTATGGGCCAAGACCCGCATTGGCGCGGGCGAGAGGTTCGGCCTGCACAACACACTTCATCATGGGGCCACGGGCAAAGACAGCTCCTTTGGATGGGAGGTAGGAACCAACCACTCTGTGATTTGTCTTGACTGTTTTTTTTCTGCTTCTTTCATCCTATTGTGACTCTCTATCACTTTCTTTGTGGCTCAAACCAAACAATAAGATATGAAATAAAGTAGGGATACAGGCAACAAAACATCACTGAAGAGGGTAAGTGAATGAATAATCCTCTCTTCATTCACACAACCACATTTCCAGCAATCACTTGCTCTATTCACAGGCATCTATCTTATCATCAGTAGAGACGCCCTTTCCATTTGCATCCCCTGTATGATTGGACCTCATCTTTGATCCTCTATACACACACACACACACACACACACTTGTTCATAAATCCAGCGGCACAGCAATGTCAGATGGAAAAATCTGGCTGATTAGTGGAGGTATCAGCTTTTCTGGGCGTCGTTCCGAGCGAGCACACTCATTTGGTCACGCCACCCGATATGGAAATGGAAGAAGCGTGGCCCAATGCGATGGCGGCATATTGAACTATTAATTTTCATTTCAACATGACATTAGAGGATATTGAAGTTGCTTCAGTAAGCTCATTAGGAAAAAAAGGAACTGATCTCTGTGTGTGTGTGTCCCTCTTTCTCTCTTTCTCGTATGTCTAATCAGAGATGAAATATACGGGCCTGCTTTTCATTTCACTGACTCCTTGACTCTTCATTTTTTTGGGGGGGCAGTCATTCACATAGTCTCATATTACATTCATATGTAATAAGCAATAGCGACTTGGACAAGTTAATCATTGGAACACTAGGGTGGAAAGAGAATGAGACACCACCAGGCACAAGCTGATGTCACAGATGTACATCAACAGGTCATGAAGAAGAAAACTTGTTTGTTGTATAGAAGTTTCTGGTAACTACGCATTTGAAAGACCACAGAAAATTGGCACATTGTAAATAAATATTTTATATTAATTTTAGCACAATTTACCACATGCAAATTGATAATGACATAAAATAATAAAATTTACTTGTAGCACGCTGATAAATTTAATGTTTATTAATGTAATCATTGCTAAGAATCTATTAAATTTATCATATTTTGCACTATGAATCGCTAAGTGTTTTGATAATCGATAATAATAATCAAGTAATTTTTAAGAAGAAAATGTCTAAATTGTCCGATTCCAGCTTCTCAAATATGATTATTTTCTGATTTCCTTCTATGATAGTAAACTGATGATCTTTGGACTGTAGACTGTTAGTTCAGACAAAAAAATACATTTTAGGTTGCATCTTCAGCTTTGGGAAACAATCTGTTTGACATTTTACTCCACTTTATGAACGAAACCCCTAATTGAATAATCGTTTCAATAATCATTGCATTAATCAACTATCAAAATAGTGTCAGCCCTAATAGACAGATAAGGAATGACAATAATTGTATATGGCTTTCAAAACACTATTTAATTAAACCCTGCACTTGTCAATAAGATTAAACTATAGCCTAATTTGAAGATAGTGGAGCGTAGAATTGAAATGAGTAGATATGTTCTCACAATATTTTCACAGTTTAAAATACCACTAATGAATTGAATAATTCCCTTAGTAGGTGTAAGAAGAACGTCTCGTGGTTTCCACCAAATCCTTCATTTCTCTTTTCACCCTGTTTTAGTTTTAACAGTTGTAGGCGCATGTGGGCGATTAGAGCACACCGACACACGCTATGTGGCAGTGTGCCAAGCTGAAACGTTTTCCTTTTTTAAAGTTCATATTATGGCTAGCCATTTGGGGTGCAAAGGGCACCTCTCCAAAAACTACACACTCTCCGTAGCTCTCGTGTTTTCTCTCAGTTTCCCTCCTCCTTCCTCTTTTCTCCCCAGATGCCGACTAATGCATATTCATCAGCCAAGCTTTAGCTCTTTTGGCCTGTAAGGGGAAAAAAAGGCAGTTCTGAGGAGATACATTCACACATATGCTCACAGAAATGCCCTGGCATACAGACAAACACATACACACACACATTCTCATTTGTGATTTACTAATCCAGTCTAGAATTTTACTTTGTCCTATTTTTGGGCTTTTCATTTTGACATATTGGATTTTTTTTTATCAGAATTGGCTGTAAGCCTGAGGTCAGTTTTGTTTCCCTTCAAGGTAAAACCTTTGGTCTTTGCCTCCTAACCTGTCAAAAATTAAACGATTGATCTGTTGTCCCTCCAATTCTACTCCTGAACGGTTGTTGGAGGCTCGGGCTCTATTATTTTTTTTTTTTTAAGATATCCTGTCTGGTTTGAGGCTGGAAGCCTTCAGGGGCTCTCCTCTTCCAGACTCTTATCACAGATAGTCATAACAGTCAGCCTGTTGATAGTCATCAACAGACTCCCCTAGGAATCTCATACACCCCCTTTCTCCCCCTTTCACAAACTACCCCCTCTACTCATCTACTGCCTCTGGTCTTAGACAAATAGACAGATGAGGCGGCCTATGCCTACGTAAAGAAAGATGTTAAAAGAAACAGGGGTGAAACAATGAGTAGTGAGGGTTGGCTTGAGCCAGAAAAGAAGATGCAAGAAAACACATTCATCACAATGTCAGTAGTGCAGGAAGAGTCTAATATTGTTCATGGAAATTATGCGAATGTGTGTACACATTACACTAGTCCTATGCCAAAACAGGGGGATGTGTTATGAGAGATAATAAGTGATGTCATCTGAGATCTGTGCGGTGTATATGCGATCATATCTAACCAAGACCTACTTGATTACTGCTCAGTCATTCTTGGCAGGAAGACGAAATTGCATCAGGTGCCGAATTTATTCATGTAAGTGATTAGTGTAACTTTGCTTCCTTTTTTAAATAAATCACGGGATATTTATGATGACGTTACAGAACCCTTTTCCTACTAAAATGCTTCTGAAAGTTAAGAAAACAAATCTCGTTTTGATCTTGATGACTATGTTTTAAGCTGATGGAAATAGCTTAAAAATCAAAGCTTGTCGAACGTGTAGTGTACTGTAACCCTTAAAAAACACAAAATCACCAAAATTATAGCTAAATCTTCAACCTTCACCAATGATATATGCCATCTGCAGTAGTACACTCAAATACACAACAGTTTAACTGCAATGACTGCATTTTTGTGGATTTGTTACTAAGACTGGCAATAACTCATTATGTTGCACCGCGGTCTACCAACATAGTCAAACAACTCAACAATCACATGGCGGATGCTGTTGTGCTTTTGGGATATCTGAAGGGAAGCATAGATCTGGCGGAGAGAGGCAGAGAGAGGACTGCAGAAAGTGAAAGAGTAGAACGAGAGAGAGAAGAATGACGAGGGCAAAGAGGAAGCCTACTATTGTCTGTCCTGGGGCATCAGGGACTGGAAGAGGTATTAACTCAGACTCATTTCAGTGAGACGGACAGCTCAATCTAAGAGCTGCTTTGCTGCAGGCCATGGCCATTCTCTTCTGTCGCAGACTCCCTCTTTGGGCCAGCACTGAGTCATCCATTTAAAAACCATTATGCTCCCCCTTTAGCACAACATGATAGAACACCAGGGCCCCAGGTTTACTGTATGTGTGTGTGTGTGTGTGTGTGTGTGTGTGTGTGTGTGTGTGTGTGTGTGTGTGTGTGTGTGTGTGTGTGTGTGTGTGTGTGTGTGTGTGTGTGTGTGTGTGTCGAGCTGCCAACCCCTCAGGATAGGAAGGCCTGAGCAAGCAGAGTGAGGCGAGGCCCTCAGAGAGTCCAGCATGGGGATCTACTGTCAGAGTGACTGCCGTTATTATCTGGTAGATTGGCCTGACTCGCCTATTGATAGAAACATGTCGCCATGTTATTGTGCTCTTCCCTGACTGGCATTAAACAGATTCACAGATCAAATACTCTCGTAAGGTACAATACCTGCAAATTTACAGATGGGAACATGATGAATGTTAAATCCTTCCTAAAGGAGTTAAGCATGCATAAAGAGAACAGGAACGGTTTTGATTTTGATTTTGAAACAAGAGATTAAAGAAAACCACATCTCTTACTTATGCCTCTATTCAGGGCCTTTGTTCAGCAAACAAACAGCAATGACCAAGCCCTCTTGAAAGTATTATTAATGGTGTTTACTCTCACTTCTTACACCATGACCACTGGGTGTTTCCTTGCACCTCTGAATCACCGCTTTTGAAACTCCTCCGGCACCTATCACCTTAGTCTTTTCTCGCTATCTTTTGTTTTTCTCCAGCTCAAGTGTTTGCTTGAAGGTTAACGTACATCAGGTGTTGCAGCAAAATTCAAGAGACCGTGAGAAGATGTAGTTTCTTGTCTGTTTGGACGATTTATTGGCTCCTTCCAGAAGTTGTAATTACTAATCTGGATATTCTGGATATTAAGAGGATATAATAGGAACACATTGTGCATTTTGACTTTAGTGATGTACATTGATGTAGACTCTTTGGACACGGTCACCACAAATACAGTCACATAAAAACTTTTATCATAGAGTACATGTCACCCTAGAGCCATATGTGTCTGTTTGCAGCAGTGGACCTTGGGATGACTTTGGACTTCTTTCTCTGTGTCCCTCATTATTTTTTCTGTTTACTCTTTGTGGAGTGATTTTCCATATCAGTATCATTCATCCAGTGATGTGTGGAATAAGGAAAAAGTATGCTAGCTCTTCTGTTTACCCTGTTATTGACTTAGTGATAGGCTAAGATGTCTGGCGGGTGCTCTCATTTCACCAAGGTCCTACGTGACATATACCCATCCGTCCATGGCATTGTGCATCTCCCTCACGCTCTATCAGGCATTAAATCTCAGTCCTGACAGAGAGCTTTTCATGCTGGCACTATGTTCCTTTTGTTCATGACCTAACCGCTGAGCAAAGCTAACATCCTTGTCTCCGATTGCTAGGGAGAAGAAGTCCTGGCGCACCCTGACACTTATCTGTCCTGACCCACCTCTTGCCTCCCAAAGTGTTTGCTCGCCTTTTGTGTTATGCCTGAGGAGGGCGGATGGCCAAGTTCTTATGCTTCGAGATATCCCTATAGGGCATTCAAGGTGCAGTTTGGAACTTGTCTGATCTGTTTGCCTTCTACAGAAAGGTGTTCTTTATCTTGATTATTTGGCCCTTAAGGTGACTGGTACTTAACTGATAGGGCAGAAACTCCCTGGGACTGCCAGGAGACAGTAGTCACCAGGAGAGTGGATATCGTTAGACAGCGCGAGAAAGAGAGGGAGTGAGATAATGAGACATAGAGCCATTTTCTGCTTGATTTGATAAATGTGCTTTCTGACGTTCTCACAGTGATAGTCTTGTTCTGCTGCTTGTCACCAATTATGAGTGCTGGTTAAGATTATTCATGGACCACAACACAGGAAACCTCAATCCTCCATGAATCCATTTGTTCATCAGTTTTAGACACTCAGACCTAACATGATTTCTAGTTAACTTGAACCCCTACCATGCAGACTATTGTAGAGCATGATTGAAGCTCTTAAATAAATGGGGTCGTTATCATGTATTTTAGTGACCAAATCAGGAACATGCAAACACACCAAGCAAAAAATTCTGATGCTGTGCTTTGAATCCAATATAGAAGCTCCAAAAACAAAGAGATATCAGTCCACAAACCGTAACCATGTAACCCACCACTGAGACGTCTGCTGCTATCTCTATACTGTACATTACATACAGTACTATATTGTGCTATGTAGTGAATATAATTTTGTTCATGGTGCAAAAAAGTCTTGAGAAAAACAAAATTATTAAAATCTGGGTGAGACTGAAACAATCTGCCTTTGTATGATTTGTTTCAATCTTATGTTTAACTGACAATATGCATGGAATTTAATGCATGTTCAGAAAAATCTTTAAAAAAGTCTTTCAACAAAATAAATCTTTTAGAACTTAAGTTTTGAGACTGAAAATTATGAATGAGTGTATTTACACCTTACTGCATATTTTTCAAGATCGGTTCTATGACATTCTACGTTAATGCCTGGAGTTACTTTGGCACATGTGTCTGTAGTCCCACATTGTAATGAAAGGGATATCAAACCTGTGGTTTCTAATAACAGTATTGACCAACAGTGTGCGGTTTTCTGTCATCATTATTTGACTTTGACAGAAACCCCAAGTTTACACATGGAGCAAAAACACCAGAGAGAGCGTAACACCACAAGTCCCGGGCATGGGTGCTGTAATATCTTCCATTCACGTTCATTTTATGTAGGTTTTAAACATGCCATTAGCCAATTTAATCCAATTTTCCCAGCTTTCGGAGCACTCCAGTGGAACAGATTCCATTTAATATTAAACATATGGCCGCTGTTGCCTCTAGAAATACCAGAGCAGTGCTGGGCTTTTTTTCAAGTAGCTGTTAAAGATATACCTCCTGTGTCCCAGTGCAAAACATTGTCAATTATCTTCAATGAACAAGGTAATTGATAACGAGGAAGCAAGGCAGCAAATTAAATGTCAGGTTTGATTAGAAGCCTGATGCCTTATCATTTGTTCATAACTCGTTACCAACATCTGTTAATTAGTTAATAAATTAATCTGCAGGGCTCAGATGAAAGGTGCGTGGGCTCCCAAGGAAGTACATGGGGCAAAGTCATCCATCTTTGAAGAGAGTGGAACTCGACAAATATTGTCCCTGGGATTTTGGCTGTTATTCCTTGGTCACTGGTTTCAGACCTCAGACACTCAAGCCAGGCATTCTCAATTGAACCTCTTGTTTGCCTGAACCCCACCCCCCCACAGCCTCCTCACGCATCTCGACCCACAATCTCATCCTTTATTGCATGAGGTTTCTCTGTGTAGACGTCTTTTAAACATTAATTTAAAAAAAAAATCACATTGGTCTAACATTCCTCTGTGGTGAAGCACAGGTAACTTCTGTCCTACCACCTCTCCCCCTCTTTTTTTTCCACTATGTATCTAGTTAAACCCCATCGTTCATCATTGCTCTGATGAATAGTCCCATCAGTCAGGGCCTCGGGGCAGAAGCAGACAATGACACTGCTCTTTGCCAGAGTGGAAGATGATGACATTTGTCAAATGCCGTTTATGTTGGTTATTAGATTTATGTTATCATGTACAAATACAAATTTGGAGGCCATATATTATTCTTTCCCATCCTTCCACTTAACTGTTCTCTGATTCTTTACGTCAAATATCTGCATGAGTGTTAGATTGGTGTGTCTATAGGTAAATAGGAGTGAGCGGCCCGATGTAAGACTTTTGTTAGTCATAGATCACTCACTCTTTATTTTCACTCACTTTCTCTTCTCTCTCACACTTTAAGTCTCAATTCCTCTTGCAGCTTAACATTTCTGTGACTCAAGCAGGAGGTGGTGACCTATTAATCAGGTTCCCGTGGTTGTTGTGATTGCCATTTTCCATAATCAGATACACAACATGGCCCACAAGCCTTGGCTTTAGAAATACTTATTTTCGTTAATTCCTTAAACTTCTCATGCTACACTGTAGACCTCAATCCATGAGTAGTTGAGCCCAGGAGTGACTTGGAGCACAAGGTTATCTCTTTTAATTATTTCTATTAGGTGTAAAGAGTGACTATGTTTACATAACATAATCAAAGTATTGCCTTAATCCAAATATAACTGCACAACCGAAGTGCATGTAAACATGTTACTCTGCTTAATATAAGAGTTCAGAGTTCTCAACTACGATTAACGCCAAGATAATGTGATTGGACTTCGGTTCTCGCCGTCGACAATACATGTGCACATTCTCCATATCCCCTGCGTTCCCTGTGTCCCCTGCGCTGGTGACTAAAACACCCAAAAAAGCCATTTGCGGCACAGTACAGTCATGGTAGAAGAAACAGAGCAGCAGCATGGCAAGCATATCGCCCCCTAGTGTTGATGGGGGGGACACATTACTGTTACTGTGAGTTTTTCGATTTTTTTCTTGCGTGTAAACTGTGACAAGGACAGAAGTCTGTTTAGACACCACAGCTGAATTTTGACCGTAGCTTGATTAAGCTGTGCATGTATACACACGGACTAACCTTTCAGCAGAGTGTGTGTCTTTGTTAGAGTCAAAAAGTCACAGTACAAGCAACATAGGAAGAACTCTCACATGATCAAGCATCTGATTGATTCTCAAAGGTGAGTCACAACTCTAAGGGAAGCAACATTCCAGCTCTCTGATTTCAAGTTTATATTTATTTTACAAATTTCAAAAATACTACAGTGCATATACAGTATGCACACTACATCTTTAAGTATGTTTGCTGTATTGTGGTACAGCAAGTCACAAAAATGTACTGATATATACATTACCTCACGCACATAATGTCCACACAAACATAAAGAGACAGAGGCAGGCAGGAAAAAGACATTCTCACATGTTATTCTTTCCTCAACTCAGTCATTTAAAATAACAGTGTAGAGTGAGAAGCTAAGCACGATGACGACATTAGATCTAAATACAGTGTTGAATTGTTGAAGTGTCAAACACACCGGGATTTCTTTACTTTGGAAAGTCTCCGGAATCGCTCGAGCGATTTTTGCTCATTTTCTCCACCACTGTCATTCGCGCAAGACCTGGAGTCTTGGATGCATGAGACAACAAGAAGGTTTTGACAGAGTCAAGATTTGTAGAGGTGCGCACGTGTCTGTCTGCTTACAGAGACACATGTCCACATTTCTGTCTATTAATCATCTTGGGCACTGGTCCACCCTCCACATAATCCTAAATCTGTCGGATTTCCCCAACTAAAACAACAACAATACAACAAAATACAAGTGCTGTATCACCAGTATGTCAAGAATGCCACTGAAAGATGGATACATGATAAATGATTAAACACAAAACCATCTTCTTCTCATTTTATTTCCATCATGGAGAACTCTAACTTGACCCCTAACTTTAATATCCAAGAAGAAAGACAGAGTGACTCAAGGCTAACTTTATTTCTGCAAATCGTCTTACTGCTGAGTGCAGTGCACTGCAAGCCTCTCAGTCATTCTGTCCTCTGTAAATGTCATATGATTCTGCTCTGTGTCACTCGTTCTGGTGAGGAGGTGAGCTGATGTCGGTGCAGCCGGTACATAGCGGTACCTAGCATGCCACCCAGTACCAAAGAAGTATGGAAAAAAATATTATACTTCTCTGAGACTCTTATGCCTGAGCCATGTGATACGGAAGCTATGCCAGACAACAGAACAAAAGCATTTTTTGGCTGTGTGACAGTGTTATTCTATGTGCATATGTACCGGGATAAATGCCCCAACCCTTAAAGTTTTATTCTGCATTTCTAGAAAATCTTATTATTACCTGGGGGAAGTTCTAGAATCAGAGGTTTTGGGATGCAGAGCACCTAGAGACACAACAAATTTATCTGTTTGGTACATTTTAATGCAATTTTATTATTATGTTTGAAAGAAAAGCATTGCATTTTTTGGGAAACTCTGAGACTAAACCATCAAATCTGATAAAGATTATTTAAATTATGAGTCAAAGCAAAAGAGGAATGGATTGGAATCATTAAAGAAACATACTGTAACCCTAATTTCTTTTGGAAGACAACTCATTCTGAGTAAACCAGCCCCCTATAGTGAGGACCAAACAAAAGATTATATAAATAAATAAAATATTAATACAGACACATGCTGTATTTTGATGACACTTGTCTATCTTAAATTAAGCTAAAAAAAATACATACAATAAAAATATAAAATAAATAAAAATCTCTTAAATTTTAGGGTTGCTGGGATTCAATTTAGAGATGCTCCAGCAGCCCAACTGTCAAAATCATGTATGTCATGTGTGTCCTCTATTTTCTTATCCCTTGTAGTTTTGTGCCATAACTTGGGTGTAGATATGAAAATGACATAAAAACTATATATAAATTATTATAGAACATTGTGCTTTGTTTGCTTTTATTTTATTGAGCCAGACTCTTCCTGGTGACAAAGCCTGCTCCCCTCTGCTGGCCAAGAGCTCACAATGCCACTTTGAACAAGTACTAAATGCTTTTAACATTGTGTGGCAATCATTGTTTCTTCAGTGAGGGAGAAAGAGACAGACACTCTAGTGCAACTATATAAAACAGAAAAGTGTACAGTCACACAAGCCAGCAAACACACAGTCACTCACATGTGCCTGAAGCATGGTGCCTACCAAACTACTCAAGCAGAACAGGTCAGTTCTTTTCCAACTCTATACTTCTGCTTAATGCCCTCTCTACAATTGGATCATTACATTGCCTTCTGAGCATCCCTCACTTGGTTCACTTATGCATAAATATGTTTATGTCCTGGTACAAACTTTCTTGGAACAGCCCTGCAGCCTCTTTTTTTCAACGCCAAGTGCTGTCAAATGCTGACCTCTGAAATAGACATCATGTGCTTTCATGACAAAATACAGGACATGTGCTTTAATTATACCCAGATCAGACTCAGATCTTTCCTTTTGTGATTCATTGATTTTTCAACCCCCTCTCTCAACCTTATGTGGCCTCCCTCTCTATTCCTCCTTTCCTTTCTTTCTTTTTCCTCCCTCCTCCTCTTTTCCTGGCCTCCGGGGTCCCGGTGCTTCTAATTCGGCCTTATCAGTGAAGTAATTTAGCTGCCACAGCTTGGGTTTCTGTCGCGCGGCGAGCGGCCCCATTGTCCTGCCCTGCTGTTGCTGAGATAAACCCTCAGATTGAACAAAGTCCACGCTGACCTTTACAAACTCCCAAATCTCGCTCTGTACACCCCTCCAACAGTGATTCTCTCTGCCTCAAGGTCTTTTCTTAGGGTGAGGGGGTGGGGTCTTGGGGCACATCAAGTGGGAGGGGGGAGGCGAATGAGTGTGTGTGCATGTGTATGTATGTGAAAGAGTGAGAGTGTGTGGGGTCAGGATGGATTGAGTGAGCATGAGATGGACAGGGAAGAGGGATTAAGATGGCTGACTGAGCCTGTCTATATTTCCAATGGCACTTTGCTCTAAGAAAAAGTGCCCTACAAGCAAAGCATTCAAGTGTGCTTTTTCCTGTCTACTTCAGACTGCTAAGGGAGGCTTTTGTGAGTCACATTCTCTGACCTCCCTGCTTTCCAGCCTTCAATCAGAAATACTAGTCTTATACTTATTCGTATACTATTGTAATACGGATACTGTCTGTCTCGTACTTGCTGGTGACATACCTGAAACAACTCATTGAGAGAATCCTGACAAAAGCACCATTGAACCCGTCGTCTTACTTCCATTTTTATCTATCATGTCCTTCATTCCTTGGCCTACAGCCCAAGAGAAGACTGTTCAGATTGTTGCTTTGACACACAGTGAAACGGCTAAAGGGAAACGGTTGAAGCCAAGTGGTGTGGGGGTTGATGCTGTGCTGGGGAGGTTTGGGGCACAATGCAACAGGAGTACCCTCTCCATTGTGAACAACTGTCATCCTTAAAAAGCCACTCGACTGGCTCTCCATGCCACAAATCCTCTCTGCCGTCTGTTGGTCAGGCAGGGAACCTCATCAAAAGGTCTTGAAATTGAGGATTGAGACAGAGTGAGCAGAGGGTGGCAGGATGGTGGAAGAGAGAAATAGCGTATGGGGGTGATTGGTGGCGAGGAAAAGGGGCATAACAGGGCCAGCCATAAAATGAGATGTGGGCTTCAGAGTTTGGGATGAAGGACGAGAGAGAATCTGTACCACTCTGTCCCTTGATCAGGGTGGCCCTGTGTTCATCCCTTCATCCATCCCTCTTCCTTTCCGCCTCCCCCCTACCCACCACCACCTGCCTGCAAGCCACCACCAGTGTTCCCAGGGAGATGAGCGCTACGGAGAAGAAGGCCCACAAGGGATTAACTTTTCACATGGCTGGGAGTCCTCGTCTCAAAAGACCTGACAGCCCCAGACGGCTTGATTAAAAAAGAAAAGAAGAGAAGAGGAAAAGAGGGAGGGAGGGCACAGGAGGAGGAGAAGAGGGGGAATTCTTCACATGATGGCCTTGAGAGAGGGATTTTGGATATTGGGTGTCTTTTTTTCCCTTCGTCCAAAGCCCCCATGTCTTGGTTGAGAATGAGCAAATTGTTCCTCCTGTTCTCTCTCTCTCCCTTGTGTTGTCCAGCCTAAAGATGTGGGTGGGCACCAGCACACATTAGTGACTCCTCATAGGAAACCTCAAGATGTCCTCTTCGCATAAAAAAGAGCGGAACAATTATGGTGGAACTGGTGGCTTTTGATTCCAATTATATTTTTTTCTTTGGATGCCAAATACATCAAAGAACCAGAATATTATGTCATCAATTCCAATTTTATAAAATGATGGGATTATATTATTTATTCATCGTTCATTAATGTATTATCAAAAGCCCCTTTTTGCTCTATGTATGTCAGCATTGCATTACAGTCAAGGAAGACATTGGCAGAGAAAGTCGGCGAACCGTTGCTGGCTTAAAGTTCTAGTGTTCAAGTGGCAAGGCGCCCTATTTCCCCTCACTCTATCCCAGATAAATTGGGCCTCTCAGGTTTGTCTGTGAGAAAGAGAGGACAAAAATCAAAACAAACGCTCCCACTGAAGTGAAGATGGGAGTAGGGGTTGGCTTTCCTCTCTGGCTAACGGATCAGCAACTCAACCTAGCGGGACAGCGGGGCCACTTAATACCTCCCATCTTGTCCAGGTAACAGAGTGGCCGACAGGGGGGTCAAGAAAGGTAGCAGGGTATCATCTTACAGATCACCACTCACCCTCTGGCTTCCTCCACATGGCTCACTTACCCTCTTCTCATCTCCGCTGCTGGGATACACTCACCCTCTCTTCCCACAACCCTGATCTAGGATACAAACATCCATTGAGGAAGTCTTTGTGGGTGTTTACGCCCAATTTCTTTCTGAATGTGTGCTGAGATAAACCAAAATCCATTTGAATGCTAGTCAAGGACATATGCAGAATTTTGCCACAATTGCCAGGCTCATTTGGAATAAACTTAACTGACTTATATCTTAACTGACTTGACTTATATCAGTTCTTCCTAGCTTTACAAATTTTTATGTTTATTTTTTTTGCTTCACAGGCAACAAAACACTTCATGTGAGAAATAGTCAATACAAATTTGTAAAATAAAACACACAACATAACACAGGCAGTAAAAACAAGAAAATAGAACAAGGTAAGGAAAATTTAGAGCTCTGTACAGGCCCAAGGAAATTGTAATTGAAAAAAAATCCTTTTTGGTTGACTGCTATAAGTGAAAAAGGAAATACAACCACTGCTATATATAGTGTAATTACTAAATAGTGTTAAGCCTGTTTAGTAACTTCAGCTGTCAACACTATAGTGCAGAGGACAAGAAACTCCATATCTGGGGGTGACTAACACAGTCAATTAACCCTAATATCAACCCAGATTTCTCATTAATCATGCTGCTTACTAGCCATATGGCCCCAGACTCCAAGGAGGCTCTGAACCTATTTGCTGTGCACTTGACCTTGCTGATGGACTCGGGGGAATGCAGGAGTTGAGGTCTGTCCTCCAGGATGTTGCAGGCCTTTTTTTCCCAGTCTCTCAGATAAATCGATAAACTCATAGATTAAGGAGAAACCTCCAACAGGTGGTTTGTGTTTTTCATTTAAAGAAACATAAACTAGCATACATTTTTAAACAATGAACAGTGAGTGAAAAATGAGAAATAGTATTGTATGATGCTTGCATTTCCATTATATTTCCAAGTAGTGCTGAAATTATTTGTCAAATTAATTAAATCAACAATCGATATGCTTTGGTAAATTGTGCACACTATCTTCTGCCATTTGTTCTAACTAAATAATGAATCAATACCTTGAAAAAAAGAATCACCAGATTAATTGATAATAAAAAGGAATTGTTAATTGTAGTCCTAATATGAAGGCAAATGGGAGGAGATAAAGCAACGCATACAGTACCAGTCAAGTTTGGACGCACACAGTGTTTCTATATACTCTAGCAGTCATTATTGTTGTATAGTACTAGTAAGTCTCTGCAGAGTTAGGTCTTTTTTGTGACATTAACTTAAACGATGGTGGTCAGCAGGCTGTACAAAGTGTTAATGTGGCAAAAAGTATGTGACATATGTGACCCATATTAATATCCACTCAAAGCTTGGACCCCTGCTATTCCTCAAGTGACAAGGTGACAGAATTGATATGATACTCATAGTCTTTTGACCCTTGCAATAAATCAGTGTCCAATCAGTATTTCTTTGTCTGAGCACTCCTTCCCTGCAGCACGGTTATCATTAAGTGACTCATTTAGGCCATCACAGGTAGGCCCAAATCATAGCCTGCTGGTGGCTTTTAATGGGGAATATAGTTCTTTCTACTGTAATGCATGCTGAAGTAGCCAGGGCTAATGTGACCCCTATAGTTTGGCACCGCATTAATGCCAGAAGACCCAGCAGTGAGCCTTAAACCTGGGGACGACAGGGCCATGATTATGTTCACCACAGGGTAGGCTTGGCCAGAGGACGCTCAGCGATACACACAAAGGGACACAATGACATATGTGGACAACGGGGCAATTACTGGCTTATATTTTCCACAAGTTAAAATTTCAGGCATTTTCTGAGTACTTTCATATAGTTTGGATTGGAGCCCAAGTATAGCTGTTATTTGATGACATAGACTGTGTTCTGGTCTGGTATCATTTGATGATGATTTTCTTGTTTTCTCTAACACAGATGGAGTCCAAGTGGTGGGTTGTTTTTGAGGTTGACTTTGTTAGTTAGGGGTAGGGATTAATTTCTTTGTTTATTTACATTACATTCTTATCCAAATTACAACAAAATCAGACCATATAAACACATTCTCACTGCAGGTAAATTGAATTGTCAGTAATATGACATTGTCTTTGGACTTGGATGTTGCTGTTTAATTGTAGTAATACCAATCCACACTATAGTGATACTGACTCCCCAGATAATGCTTTCCTATACAAATACAGAACTGAACCGCTAACATTTGACAGCAGATGCGAACAGCATAGTGAAAGTTGAGAAATACCACTTACTGATGAGATTACTGTAACATGGAGGACATCCAGCATCCAGGCATCCACATCCACATACAGTGACCCAGGCTATAATTTATGTTGAAAGTGTGGATTTTAATCTACATGTCAGTTTTTTAAATTATGTTGATAGGCCAAGTAAAACAGGATCTCTTCGTACTTTTCTCTGTATACCTTCGTTGCGGTGGCTGCACAATTCATGCAGGGAGAAATGGGACAATGGACCTTTGAATTGTAACGAAAGTGCTGGGAAACAACATGAGGAGGAGCCATGATTCAGATCTTTACACAGTAACGAAGGTGCTGCTGCAGCATAGCACTGATACGTAAGTTTATTGGATTTTAACTTTAATGATAGTAATAATGTTTTGAATATCTAGCAAACAAGAATGCACACCATTGTGCCATGCACAACATATATCTGAAAGCTGAGGTTGATCTGACAAACAAAAAAAGAGATATGTGAGCCAGAGACACACAGATGCTCCTTGCTTTATAGATAATATACTTTTTAGTGCTATAAAAAAGCAATTTCATTCACCACTGTTATATTGGGCAAGGGAGCATTCCTCTCATTTACTCAACATAATCACATTCATTAATTAGAATATTTGAACATGTTCCAGTTTTGACACATACTTACATATGCATAAACATTTCTAGAAAAACATGTTAGGTTCAAACAAAATAGGTACACTTAAAATTATCTTCCTGCCTGTCTTTTACTCCTTGTCATCAGCTCTACAGTTACCATGTTTACCATCTCTATTCACTAACAGAATCTGGTTTGCTCTCTCTCACATACACACAGATATACATACACAAACACAGCATCCAATCTTATTTCAAGATAATTCTTTCCCCTCTCACTGCTCTTGTCTCAGTATCCTGAGCCACTAGACACTGAATGGACCACAGGGAAAGCTGATCTCACGGACATATATTCTCACACACGCGTACACACACACACAAACACACTCATGAAGCTGCGTGTGGTCCCACCATTTCAGTCCTCACAATGTATTTTAATGCTTCATCAGGTCCCAAGGTCAGGGTCTTGGACTTAAGACTAATCTTTTGAATTCCTCCCTGTTTTGTCTCATCAGAAGTTGCTTGCTCACCTTTATCGCTTTCTCTTCCACTATTTCCTTTGTTTGGTTTGTAAGACTACCTCTGTGTAAATGCAAAAGATTTGGTTATTTTCTTTCCCATCTTTTCCTCTGTCCTCCTTCTCCTTATTTTCTTCATTCTTCTCTTATCCCCCCTTTGCATAATTCAAATCAGAATCCCCATGTGAGCACCTTGCTCTTGACCTAGCTTAGAAAGCTCCTGATTGCTTTAATAGCAGTCCTTGGACCTGGACGGTGGGCGTCTTTAAGGAACTCTGGTGAGAGTGGTGTGCGTATGCATGTGTGTGCAGTGTGTACAACCGAAGGGTGGTTGATTAGAGCTGACCTCAAGAGTGTCAGGAGAAAAAGGTACAAATATGCAAAGTGGATGTGTGCGCTTGCATAATTGGGACAGAGAGGAGTGCAGCGAGGTCAAGTAGAACAAATGGTCAGCGGAGTGAACTCATAGTCTATAAAAAACACACAAACACTTACCACACATATATGTATGTTTAAGGGGCACTGGCCACTTTGAGGTTAGAGAAGGGAGGCTGTGATGGAAAAAGCTGCCAATTCCCTAGTCAGGGATGGCCAACAGTAGAGGCCTGTGGTTTGTAGTGGGAAGCTCCCAGATGGAAATGAGTGTAAGTGTGTGAAGCATGGCTTCACTTCACTGAAAAGGAGCCTCTATGTTTTGCTGGCTTACCTTTTAGCAAATAAGATTTAAAATATCAGTTGGCATACACAAAAGTATAAAAGCAAGCCAGCATGTTTTGCAGAAGAGGCACAAATGTGCACAAGGCTAAGCCCTTCAGTCTTTGGGTTTCCCCAGTATTAGCTGATGTCAGGAGCTGCTAAGTAAGGCCAGCCAGGGTTGGGGTGAGGCCTGGCAAACCCAAAGATTGAGTATGACTTAGGTCCACCATTCAAAACTATCTGAAAGGAGGTTCTGAGCCTCCTATTCTCTACCAGCAAATTGGGAGGAAATCTGTCTATTGTGCAGAGTTTTGAAGAGGCTGGTGGTGGGGAGGGGGCTGCACACTGTGCTTACCTATAGATGAGAGTCAAGACAAAGGGTCCTGGGACATCCAGGAGAGGCTTTGAAATCCCTCTTGGCTGGAGACAGAGGTGGCCTGGAGTAGCTTCTGGTGTAGAAAAGGTCAACAGTGTTCCATCAGCATAGACACTGAATGGAAGGGGATTTAAAGGGTGCAAGGATGAAAAAAATGTAATAAAAGTGTTGGAAACTCATCAGTTACTTTAGATATGGTACTTTTAACATGTAATCACAGTCTTTGAAAATAGTATCTGTTAGTGCCAAACATTTACTGCAGTGTTGAAATGTGGATGGTACAGATGGTACAGTCAATTGATTTCACCTAAATTGTGCCTAATATGTATAGAAACTTCTCAAATCTCCAGATTTGACCACATATATACTAAACTGTTTGATACTGTTTATATCAAGGTCTATTTTTTGCTTTATTGAGGTGTAAATGGTAAACTGTCAGTGTAAAGAAATGTAAATTTAAAGCCATAATGCAGTACAACAAATATTCAAACAAGTACAGGTATGTGTATATTATAAACTGCCTCACCAAAAAAAAAGGTCACACCTAAAAATGAGGTCATATACACATTTCATTGGACAACCTTTAGCTTTAATTGTGACAAAAAATAACTTCAGCAGCAAGGTACATGCACTGTTGGGTTGTGATTTCTACTGTTTTCCCTTAACATGGAGCAGCTGAGCTTCTGAAGTGTGTGTGACAAACTGACAGCAGAGCAACTGCTAATGATGATGATGACGGTAGCAGCCTTTTAGGAACACATTGATGGATGAGGATTGATGTGAATTGTGTGTCCGCATGTGTTTTTGTGTATGAGAAAAGACAGACAGTCCCTCTGGCTAAATAGTCAGGGTATCACCAGACACACATACACACACTTTCGATTGGGTGGTATTACACTGCAGCTACCCTCTTCCTGATCAGCAGTGCAACCCGAGGCGCTTCCGGAGTCTCTCACCCCTATGAGAGTCCAGCTCCCCCTACCCACCCACCCGTCTAGCCTACTATACCAGTGCCACCCCTGTCCTCTTATTTTCTCTCTTCTCTCTCTCTGTCTCATTAATCAATGTCAAGCCGTCCAACAACAAGGCCAGCATTCTTTCCCTGCCTGCCTCTTCAGTTCCTCGTATATGTCATTGTGCCCTGACCCTCCCCCTCCACCAACTCAGCGGCCACCATCATCCTTTTCACATGGCCACAGAGCCGAAAACCCAGGCCCACACTGCCAACATGAAAGGTTGTTCAGAGGCAGCGTTATAGGAAGAGGAGGGGAAAAAGCGAGGAGGAGGCATTTCTCTCACTTCTGTCTTTTCTTCCTCCCTTTTCCTGCCTTCCTCTGACCGGGGGAAGAAAGGGATGCCATAGTCGTTTACATAATTCATGGGAGACACAGGAGAAAACAGGCCATTGAGTAGTAAAAAAAAGTTTGGATGGAGCACTCATGGGGGGTGGAGGGATATGTATGCCAGTCTTTGTGCCCCCAGACCCATCTTCCCTGCTTTGCTCCATTCATCACCACTCCCCACACACACAGTCATTGTCCCATGTTCGTCATTAACCTTTGGCGGCCTCTCTTGCTATCAAGACATGTCTCCATGGGACAGAAATCATTTCATCATGTCTTGGCAAATCAGGGAAAAATAGATGTTTCTTCTTTTTTGCTGATGTGGAAATTTTGATGGACACTGTGGAGGCAAAAGTCATTAACCTGAATGCTCTGTAGCTATCTAGGCAGTGAAAGGGAGAGGCATGGCTTTGCTTGGATGAAATCAAACTGGATTATTATGAGGTGATGCTGACGTTAGCCATAAAGAACACATTCTCAAGCATGTTCGTATGATATTCACACATGTAAGAAACCCACAAACACACACACAGATATACACACACCTTAAAATCAGCACCTCCAGCATTTCTAGATGTCCGCCACTTGTCAGTTTCTCAGATTCTCGTTACTCATGGATGTCCATTTCTTTGTCACATTCATTTTTTCCATACTGAATTTCCATCATTAGCAAATCAGAAACCATCCTATCACTAATACCCTGCTTAAACACTTAACTGTCCACGTTTACATTGAATAATGGGACCACTTCTCGCATGAGCTCTTCGGCATGCCGTTTGTTTACAAAGAAGCAGATTGTCTCCAAATCAGCAGTTATTTGTGGTGATGGTGGTGGTGGGGGGAGCATGTGCTTAGAAATCCTCTCGCTCTCTTTGTCTCCTTCCCCAAAGCATCTGTATGTATTTGTTGTACTAATGAACGGAACAAAAGTTTCCGGGGGGCCCTGTGGAAGGGGAGAAGAGTTTGCGAGGAGGGAACAGCAATTGCGAGGCTTAAGTGGTAACTCCACTGAGTGGTCACTCGCCGTGAGGGTGACAGTGAGAGAACAGAAAGAAGAGAGAGTGATGGAGACTTGACCCCTTAACCTCTTTCCTCTTTTCTTTTGCTTTTTCCTCCAACCTTTTCTTTCTAGATGATAGATGACCCTCCCTCTCATTCAGGTCAAAAGCTCTTGCCCCCACCGGACCTCCGGAGACGCATACTCGTCTACGCATGTGCACATAGACGCATGTATGCCCACACCGCATACATCTGTCTAGTCAATCTTCTCTTTATTCCAAAGACAATAATTTTTTTCTGTTTTTTTCTTTTATTCTTCTGGCATTTCTACATTATGTGATAGCAGAGAGAGTAGGAAGAGACAGGAAACGGATGAAGGAGAGGGGGTCATGGAGTAGAGAGTTTGAACCCAAGCGGTTATGGATTAAGCCTCTACCACGAGCTGCTAGGGCACCCTGACAATCAGTCTTTTTCATCTGTGCCAGTGGTTACCAAGACTGTAACCTCTCAACCTCAGATGCAGACCTGCAGACCTCGTCATAGGCGCACACATGCAGACACATACTCGACACCACTCCCACTGAGACCTTTACCTCCAGGCAGCAGGTATAGATTTGTAAAGAGGTGGAAACGAATGAATGGATGGATAGATGGATCAGGAGAAGGGCAAAGAAAGAGTCGGGAGAATGAGGAGTGCGGAACGGACACTGGGCAGTAAATTACTTTTACAATCAATCTTTCCCCTGGGTACCCTTGATGAAAGCTGCCCAAACTTTCCCCCACTACTTTAAGTAACCCTCCTACAGTTTGTCAGTGGAGGGCTAGGGGGAAATAGAGTGGACAAACAAGTCGCAAGATTAAATGTTGCTGGGAGAAGAGAGGAAGGGAGAGTAAAAGACAGAAAAGACGGCATGAAATATGTGTGTTTGTGTGTGTGTGTGTGTGTGTGTGTGTGTGTGTGTGTGTGTGTGTGTGTGTGTGTGTGTGTGCGCGTGTGTGCGTGTGTGTGTGTGGATTAAAGAACAAGGTGGGATGTGCTGTGGGGATGGAAAGGGCCGCTGCTATAAAAGTGGAGAACTGTTAAGGAAGGTTTCCACCAAGGAATGTGTCCTATTTCTTCTCACTTTAGGTTCAGTAGCCTCTGACAGACACACACACACACATACACACACACCACTACACTCATGAGTCTTCATGGGTGGCACAACAGGATAATATGCTGGGACTTCAAACATGTGACACTTCCCAATTACAGTACAGAACAGGGCCAAGGCAGAGTTCAGATCGAAATCAGCCCTTCGTTAAAACAAAAGCAAGAGCTGTGTCGGTGGGGGCCTCGTTGCTTCTGCTAGCATTGAGACATGAAATACCGATCCAGAAAGTCCAGTTTGAGTCACAGTAAATTTGAAGATTCTCAGATGCCAAGATGCAACACAGTTTTATAATAGTATAGTACTATTGCAAGATTCTACTGCTCTGAAAAAATGCTCAATTCATGGCACATGGCGTCTTTCATTGTGATGATTTGCGAGGTCAATGCAACCCTTGGCATTGGCACCTCTACTGCACTGCTGGACTGCCTAAGGCCACAGGGATCTGTGCCCCCCCAACACACACACACACACACACACACACACATACGCACACACACACACACACATACACACACACACACATATATATAAATCCACATTTTAACACCTTTCTTTTGTTTGGATTTGTCAAAAGAGGCAACAAGTGGAGATCTCCATGACCACACACGCATACAGAACATGCAGAATACACACAAACACACTCAAAGCCGCATGCACCTCTTCTACGCTTGTTTTTTGGCAAGTTTGAGAGCATCTCTGCCCAGAACTGTGAAGAGAAAGTGAGGGCTGTTGGGAATGTTAATTTGGTAATTTGTTGTTTTATATAAGCAAGGGAGGGATGGTGGTAATGGTCCAGGCAGCACACACACAGTCTGTCTGTTGGGTCTGTTTGGGGGGGGGGGGGTTGACAAGGTCCACCTCAGTGATGCAGATGACTCCCAACCAAGTTATTTTTCTACGAGAGAATCGGGCAAAAATACCATGACGGTCGGAGAGCAAGAAGCGCCCCATGCCCATAGAAGGTATTAAGATGTCTCTTATACATAGCTGCCCTCTCCCTCCCCCTCCTGTTCTCCATGTCTCTTACTCTCAGTCAGTCACTCTCTCTCTC
Organism: Lepturacanthus savala; assembly: GCA_030544235.1. Taxonomy (NCBI): domain Eukaryota; kingdom Metazoa; phylum Chordata; class Actinopteri; order Scombriformes; family Trichiuridae; genus Lepturacanthus; species Lepturacanthus savala. The sequence continues at coordinate 18,291,196 of CM060480.1, forward strand.
TTCTAAATCTGGGATGGTGGCCAAGTGCCACCAAGGACACTAGGCTAATAAATCATCCTCATTTCCACATCTGCCCAGTCCCAAAGGGCTGCCCACCGCCGCCACCCCACCCCTTGTGAAGATGGGTCCTTGGCTTTATTCCTCTTTCAGCATCCCTCCATACTCCCCCACCAACACCCCCTTCCTGACTGACAAAACGTCTATTGTCCCATGCCCAAGTGAAGAAGAGACCCTCTTTTACCCTCTTTGACAAAAGCCGTCTGAAGCCAAGATGGGGACTGCCAGCCGAGATGCCTGGGACCCGGCAGGGGTGCCCCCTCTCCCCCTTTTACTTTTCTCCCGCCTTCTGGTTCATCCATCCCTCTCTCTCGCTCTCTTTTTTACTTTTAATACTCCCCTCCTGTGGGGGTCACTCACTCAGCTCGCCCCCCAACCTTTTCATAGTGGTGAACTCTCAGCCTCGCATAAAGACATCAAGTGACAGCAGTGAGAGAAAACAGCCAGATTTGGCAGAAAGAGATATTCGACATGGCTGTCAGTGGCCATTCTGCATGCCTTTTGTTCCCTTGGGTGTAGTTGAAATAGATAAATAAACAGTCATAGGCTGAAAAGCCGGGATCAGAAACTTGTCGCATTTATTCATATTGAACAGGGCAGAAAAAGAGGCAAAAAACATGCTGGTGCCAATTAAGTAGAACGAGACAAAACTCAATTCACAGTATTTAGATTTGTTTTCATGGCTGAGGCTAAAACTAAGCTATTCAGTGGCTTTCTGCGGTTTGCTCTAAAGATGGCAGTAGGTCTTTAGCATTGTGGGTGTCTCCATGTGGCGGAGAAGATCTGGGAAGTTGTCTCTGGACTCATCAGTTAAGAAGCATTCTCTCCACGGTTACACACAAGGCTTCATTTACTGTGAATGCACAACACTTTTTCCCAGCACCTCCAACTCACCCCCAACAACAGGGAGTACCGCCCATAACTGTGCACAGGCCAGCCTTCAGCACATTCACACAACTGTCTGTCTATAATGAACAAAGTCACACCGCTTTGACTTGTCAAGAGACTTTGAAGATGATGCTTTCCAGGGAATTTAGCAATGCAAAGCAAGTTTATAGCATTTCAGGAAATTCTTAGAACTAACATTTTTGCTTTGCATTTTTAGGAAAGAGCAGACAACATGAATTAAATGTTTATAATTTATTTATATGTTTAAATGTGCTCCTCTTTTTATTTTAGGAAGTATATATATATTCTTTTTCTTCAACACATGTCATTAGTTAAGGGTTAAGAAAGCAGTATTCTTAATTATAGAAACACTTCATTGTTTGACAAAAAAAAAAAAATTCACACAGACCTCAAACCTTAACTTTATGCAAATGTTTTCATATTTCCAAAACCGCTCAAGCAAGAAAGAACATTTACCAACAAGGTATCGTGATGAATGAGTCAATTAGTGTTAGTGGCATTTTTTGTTTCATATTTTATTCTGAATTATGTAGATCGAGGCACTTTAATTAATGCTTCTTTTTTTTCTTTTTTGTGGTTGGGTCATTATGCATGGAAATGTATTTCGGCTCTAATGCAGAGTTTTGAGTGTTTGCTCATTAAAGGTGGCAGCAGATTCAGGAATACGTCGCTACAAAGGGTTCTTGGTAAGGAGAAAAAGAAGAAGTACTTTATTGATCCCTGTGGGGAGAAATTGATCCTCTCCATTTGACCCATCCTATACACACACACACACTCTAGGAGGAGTGGTCAGCTGCAGTGGGCAACCGCAGTGAGCAGCCGCAGTGCAGGGCCTGGGGACCAACTCCAGTTCTTTTGCCAGTGCCTTAGTGAGGGGCACTGAATCAAATATTAGCCCTAACACACGTTTTTGATGGTTGGAGGAAACTGGTGAACCTGGCCGAAACCCACACAATCTCCACACAAAAAAGACCTGGGATGGTTCAAACTTGGGATCTTCTTCCTGTGCTCCCCTAGATAATGGTGTTTATTCTATTACAATAATTATTTTCTGTTCTGTTTGTTCTCAAAGTAGAGATTTTGTATATATATATATATATATATATATATATATATATATATATATATATATATATATTGAAAAGCTGTAATCTGATTTTCCACTCCGAGGCATGACAGCATTCCTTCACAGATCTTCTCTCCCCATGCAAAAGCATTTAGATTTCCAATTAGCGCCCTGAGAAGAATGGCTAATTTACCACAGCGAGCAGGCGGCTGATGTCTCAATCTGTCGGGTGACAGCGCTGTGAAAAGGACTACTCCCATGTTAGGCACACACACACTTACAGAGTCACACAAGCCCATTAAAGAATGAATGCTGAGATCAATCAGGCAGATCAATTCTTGCACAGAGCGAAGTAGAGAATGTTAAAGCTAAACTAATAATACTAATTCAAGACAAAGGGGAGCACACTTAAAAAATGTATATATATGTGTGTGTGTGTGTGTGTGTGTGTGTGTGTGTGTGTGTGTGTGTGTGTGTGTGTGTGTGTGTGTGTGTGTGAAGAGCGGTCTTGTTGAGGCACTAGAGCGGCGGGACAGGCAGCAGTTCAGCAGTGGCCCCAGATTGACTCGTCTGTGAGTGGACAGGCAGCCAGCTCCTCCACACAACACCCACATTGTCTACTGTGCCAACGAGCCAGAGCAGTGCTCTGCTCCTCAGGGGGCTGCCTGAGACGAACACATTATAGATACATGTTAGCCTTGGCCCGACCTTCTGTATACTGTGTGGAGCACTCAGCGGAAAGGAGACAGAGGAAGGAGGGGAGGAGATGAGAAATGAAACGCACATGGAAGTTATTGAAAGCTACAGAAATGATAAACCTAGCCGACAGCTTAACAGCCTCAGAAAAGTCTTAAAAAGTCTTCTGAGGGAAGCACTCCTATCGCTCCCGCATCTACTGAATTGAAAATGCAGTGAAATAAGATATACTGCATCCAGACAGGGGGTGAGAAGGAGAGAGATAAAGATGCTATTTTGTGAGACAAGATGTTTTTAGGAATCCGTCAGTTTCATAATTTAGTGGTTTTGGCTCCGGTCCTCTGTCAGAATCAGCTCAGTAGATCGTACATCTATTTTTCCTTCGTGCCTTATGAGGCCTCCCGCTTGTCTTGATGGAAAACCTCAAAGCTACAGCGCTATCACACTGTGTAATGGTCACTTGCAAGCAGCCAAGCTACCTCCTTTGGCCCCGATACGGAGGGAGAAAGCGATTTCTGTCTGGCTCCCAAAACCCAAACATCTTTAGAAGCACTGTCCTATGTCTTCCATGCTCCCTTTCCCAGCCTGCTGTTAAACATACACAGTTCCCCACTAAATATTGTTTCAGCTTCTATCTCTCGGCTGTCATTAACCAGGGGCAGGCTGACTGACATCCCCCCTCCCTGTCTATGTGTCTGCAGCCATCACCTCTTTCACTTAAAGGCCCATCAGCGGCCACAGTCTTTATCTAGCCCAGGGCAGCCCTGTGATAACACTGTTAACAACACTAATGTGTTGCGTTAGAGAGCCACTGGAGCTGCCACTGTCAGGGTGAGTAAGTAAGGTCAAGGGCTTTTAACATCTGGTGACGTTGCACCAAATCCTCCTCCAACTCCACTTCATGCTGCTTCTACTCTCATGTGCTGTCTCGTCTGTTCTTTCTTCAACCTCTTGTCCATCTTATTTTTTAAGTTCTAGCTCTAAACCCTTCCCCCTATTCTCTTGGATTTTAACAGTGTGGAGAAAAAAAAAATTGAAAGAAAAAACTTGACTGAGCTCAGCAGGACTGAACGGGCCTTCTCTCCCCATGTGCCTTAGGGAAAGTGCTGGTGTTATTTTAGAAATCACACTGTTAAAGATTAATGTGGGCCTGGAGGAGTGTGTCATCATTCCTTAACGACAGGGCTGAGACACTGAATAAAGCCGGCACTGTGTTCTGTCCCACAGCCCAAGGACAGATAAGTTTCCTCTCACCAAGCTCGCCACTCTCCCTCCCTTCTTCTTTGTCCAATAATTCTCGCCTAAGTCATCTATAACAACTGCATGGTCAGAATTCAAAAATATGTATGAGTGAGGCACTCCAAAATCAGTTTATTCCCTCGCTCTTAGTTTGTTTGGTCATTTTTTTTCTTTCTTTTTTATTTTTTTAGGGCTCGGTGAAGAATAGTGCACATCCTGGTTTTGCAGATATAAAAACAACACAAAAAAGGGTCAAGAGGGTGTTCACAAACATTTTCCATGCTGATTGCTCTAGTTAGATGACTAATGGAAAGTCCCAGCTCCAAGTTGTGACCATGCAACTCCCCCAATAAAGTCATCTGTCATCATCCCATGGACTGGCCAGACAGACAGCTATAAACCAGGGTTCAGAGACCAAACCAGCGCATCCTATCTGTACATGTCATACCTTTTGTTATTCTACCAGCCAGGAGTGGATGACAGCTTGGCATTAAAACGGAAAACTGGTTTCAGTGATACCAATGAAGATCGTAATGATAAGAACATTTAACAACTGATGCTGCCGGCGATAAAGACGTGTGAGGTTTGATGAGTCTCAAGTCTGATGTGTGCAAATGGGACTTAGTATCCCTCGCTGAAAGTTTGCACTGATAACAGAAGCACTTGATAAGCCGGGAACATCAATCTTAGTGACAGAGATAGTCTCTGTTTCACACTAATAGGGTTGTAAAGGGCCTTCACCTTATATGGCCCAGCTAATAAACTCATTTGTGATGAGCCCGAAGGTCAACTGTTATTCCTGGATATTAGAGGGGAGGGGGTTGTCTTTTGCAAAAAAAAAAATTGAGTATGTGGCACACTGACATATCCGTGATGGTTCAACATGGTTAGCTGTGGTATTAATACCAAAGCTAAAATAGTACTGGCTATATATATCATAATGTTGATTGAACTTTGGAATGACATGAGGTATTTGTCAGAAATAAAATTCTTTGGACTGCAGTGTCTCGTACCACAAAGTCCACGGTTATGCACAGTTTTTTCCATTCACTTTTCTACCCAGGGACAGCCGGTAGCATCACAGCATCGCTTTTGCAACATCATTACCACACGGCCTTTTGAAGTCTGAAACCACCCCTGAAATTATCAGCCAGGGACACGCTCAACTCATCTTGGGTTTTGACGGCAAAAACTTCAGACAGTGGCCTTTGTACAAGGGAGTGGGACTGTTACATTATCACCACTCAATTATATCTTCTTCGAAAAAAGAAAAAAAAAACCCAAGGCCAAACTGTAAAGACTGATGACAGAGGCTCCAAAGATGTTACTATGTCATTGTCAAGCGGTGGTTAACGAAAAGTATTGCAACCTCACCCACACCCGATGTTGGTTTCATCCGAGAAATACAGACACTGCAAGTTGAGTAAACAGGACAGTGGTGAATCATGTGATTACAATGTGCTGGGACATTGTAGCCATCTAATCAATTTCATTAGCTGCATAAATCATGACAGCTTGACATTTATTGTGGGGGTGATGGGTTGATCTTGTGGACTTGGAGACAGCTCTTGCGGTGATAAATGTTGCTATCTCTTGTGAGCAAGGATAAATAAAGTGTGTCTGTGTACAGAAGGACAGAAAGAGGGTTAGAAAGAACAAAAACACCAAAGCAGAGTCCCAAAGGGGTTTCTGTGATGCAACAAATGTTAGACTGAGTGAATCAGTGAGTGCAGAATGGTGGATGATGATGATGATCATAACCATACTGTTTTGAAATGCTGCACTTTGAAATTATGCCTTCATTACTACTTAGAGTTATATTTTTGGTCTCATGGAGTATTGATTGTGGCCATTTACAATAATATTTGATGCATAAAATAAAACTATTCTTTTTGCTTTAATGGTTAGTGGAAGAACAGAATATCAAAAACATCATGATTTGGGGGGCCATTATATTCATTTTGGCAATCAAGTGTGTATTTTCTTTTTTTTCTTTTCATAATCTGTATGCAATATGTGTTCCTCATTGGCCACCATGGTGAAAGAAACCATTTGTAGCCAGTATCTCCAGACAGTATCTTTTGGCAATAGCAGCTGGTTAAACTGCTTTGGTCTTTATACGTTTCCACCGTGCAAATAATCTGATTGGCCACCAAAAGAAATCACAAGGATAAACAGTGCACTAGTTACAGTCCATTTGCTATACACAAACGCTTTCTGTCTTTTATCTCTGCATCATACTCAAAATAATAGACATTCTAATAGCAGCCATTAGATCTATTAAGCTGCTGTTATTATTGTTGGTATTTTTATCGTGTACGTGCTTCAGTCAGTTGTAATTGTACCTAAATTAAACCTATTTTATTCCTGTTTTTTTATTTGTTTTCTGGTGGCATTGTGTGATGCTAAATCAATCATATAATGCAGTTTTTTTTATTCCTGGATCCATTTCAGGAAAAAGGAACAGAAGCAGTTTTCAGTGTGTCATTTAAGTGACATGTTGCTCGTGGTGAATGAAACATATGAAAAAGAGCGTGTGTTCAAGTATATTGGTGCAATAAAGCAACTTAAAATCAAAGACCTATCTAACAAAGAGTGTCTTATGAACACTAGGAGCTGTTTACTTTCCCCTCAGCACACGCTACACCATTCACCTCTGTCCTACTGATGACCTAACATCTAAGCTCCACGTCTTCCCTGTAAACACAGAGGCCACATGAGCATAAAAAGGCCATTGAGGGAGTGAAGAAAGGCTAAAGAACTAAGTGGATACTTAGAGTCTACTGAAGAAAGGGAACCTGTAGGGTGTGTTGAGTAATTGATCTGCATAACTGTTACTACTGTAATCATGTAATGGTTCTACCATGTGTATAACTTGTCTGTTTTGTGCATCAGATCAAACATATAAGTATACCTCCGCCATACACAAACAAAAACACACTCATAACCCTGGACAGGAAATCCACAGTCAGGTCTTGTTTATTTATCTGCTGGAGAAATTTCATCAGCGAGTCACTCAGCATGGCTTTGGCCTTCTCAAGCATCATCATTATCATCATCATGTGTAGGGCTTGACCTCCGTATAAACCCTCAGCGTTGTGAAGAAAGCCCCTGTTTGTCCTATGCAACGACCCACATATACATGCACTTAGCCTCCAAGTCACTAGAGACTTTTCACTTCTGTGTTTGGGCCTGCGCCCAAGCTCCTTGTGTATGTGTGTTAGTGTATGAGTGTGTAATCCAAAAATGCAGAAAAAGCCACAGGATGGATTTGCAGGGGGATGCCTGACCAAGTAACACACACATATACACAAGTACAGATGCAACAAAAATGCTCTCTCTCTCTCTCTCTTTCTCTCTCTCTCTCTCTCTCTCTCTCTCTCTCTCTCTCTCTCTCTCTCTCTCTCTCTCTCATGCAAAAGCTATATGTACGACCTTTTCATTCTTCTCATTTTTCAGTCCCCTTCTGTCTCTCTTCTATCCACATCCAATCTCCTTGTTTGGGCCAGCTTGTCCTTCCTATACTGTACATATATTGGATTTGAAGAAGGAGAAGAGAGAGAGAGAGATAGAGACAGACAGAGAGAGAGAGAGAGAGAGAGAGAGAGAGAGAGAGAGAAGAAGAAATCAAAAGCTACCAAAATCTCTCTGTTTATGTTGAAATATGCAAATGGTGTAAATATTTAGCTGGACCTCGATAAACGATATGCAATTTACTCGCCAGTTATCTGTCGTCACGTGACAATATCTCAGTGGCTGCTGTCCAGAATAGCCCCTGATGCGATGAGAGATCCCCCCCTCCCTCTGTGTTCCTGTGTCTTTTCTACCTAGTAAAAGGGATTCCTGGTTTGAATTAGGGAGTCATATTGGCACTATACAGGGGGACAGACAGTGTGGTCTGGTGTATGTTTCTAAATACACAAATTCAGTTTGCGAGGGGGAAATGGAGATATGAAACATATGAGACTGCTGCAGCTTAAACGCCAGTATCAGATTTATGTAGTGCATAAATATAAACATTCATATATGCATAGGGTGTGTAGGCATCCTGCTCAGCTGAGGTATGTGAAATGAAAAGTATCCGTGGCATGACCTTTGATTCGATCTATACGGCCCCAGGTCAAGACCCTAAATCTTACTCCCATAACCCCATGCTCGCTGAGAGGCAATATGTGTCATGGGAAGAATAGGAGATCATTAGAAATAAGGCAATATTATTTTTCTTCCTGCTGCCAGGTATCGATAAACTGCAAGCTTTATCAAAATGAAGAGGCAGGATGTGGTTTATCATTATCTGAAAGGCACGCCACAGCAGCTGACGAGGCTGTGTAGGCAATCCTCTTAGGCCAAAAGGTAGGGTTATTTATTGGGCTTTAACCCTGTGGCTGTCACATCATCTGCTAGCAGAAGATCTATTGGCACGCCATTATTCACTTATGATTATTACTGATCATCTGCCCAAATGACTTATCAATAAAGCAGAGGCCAGGCAGATAATTTATCTGTATGGTTCTGTCGATATCAAGTTCAGAGTCAACGGCCTTAAAAGGATAAGGGGCCTTGGACATCAGGTGATGGATGGTTGTACAAGGTCCCCATGAAAATATGACCCTTTTAATAAATTTGCAGAATCTTAAACTCTTCCACCTCCCCATCGCATTTCTCTCATTCTCTTATACATGAAAGTGTACTTGATTCCCAAGGTTTGTTTGCTGACTAAGTGCAAACCTTACCTCGTAGCATAATTTTCTCCAGAGGAAATTGCTTCAAACGCCACAACTGTCAAACGTATGAGTACAAATATTTGATACGCTCAATTGTGCTAAGTGTTTAATGTTTGACACATCGCACATGTCTATGCAAGACCTGTGAATCATAGAGGACGTTGAAATGATGAGACAAGCCTGTCCGGGGTCAATGTAAACCCTGCCAGGATATTTCACTAGGGCATTTTCTTCATAAATCATTCAAAGACTCTTAGGACACGCAGGGTCAATGGTAGTTCTGTAAATATCAGCCGTTTGTATTTGACAAGCGGCCGTAACTTTCCAGAGTCTTACAATGGTTCAGAGTGTTTGCCTTCCAAATCTAACCTTTGTGCGCTAAGCTCTATCTCACCCACAGCTCTCAGTTCCGTCACAGGCCGCGCCCTACACAGACCCATCTGGATGTAGGGTTGGGTAACTGTGTTAGCTTTAGCGCGGCGTGATAAGTGTCAAGTTAATTTGAACCCTCCTCCTTTCTCTCCAACAATGGCATCTCATGCACTACTTTGGAATCCTTTTCTTTTGCTTTTACTAAAGAACTGTATGATTTTCTCACATTAGGCTTCACGGCAAAAGTGGTGATGGCGATAAGGAATGAAACAGTGATTATATTCATAATTGCATTCTCTATCAACTGGGACTAAAAGAGAAAGAGAGAGAAAGGTACCTATCAGCACTCTCCTTGATGTTTGCCTTGGCCAGCCAAAGCACCTCAAGTCTTCCGCTTATTAAAGTCATCATAAATTTATTCTATCTGATGGACGCCCAGCTTCCTGGTATTTAGCGGTGAGAATTTCTGCCCTGTTTCCTCCTCTGCTGCCTCAGTCTTCCCGCCTCCCTACTTAAACTCTGTGAGCAACCTCATTGTTGAGGCATGTTTTTAAGAAGCCATAGCTCTGGTCTTGTTTTGGGTCAGCTGTCAAGTCTCCTATCTCTGGGAAGTCCCGAAATAGCCCCATTTTACACCCTTTTAAAGGACAAGCCAGGGAAAGCACTTGGAACCACAACAGGCACCATCTGACTCGATTGCTAAAAGTCAGACAGCATCAGACGCATATCCTTAGTCAAACAATCTCTAACAGATTCTGGCAGGAAAGTGTAAAAGGTTTGTTATCAGGTAGTGCAAATGATAGCAAGAGACCTCAGAAAAAAAACACTGGACTTGATATCCCCCTCTTCTTTTTCTTCCTTTTTAGGGGCTCTTGTGTCGTTTCATTGATTGTAAAGTGTTCCAATCAGATTTGCCAGTATCTGGGAGTCAGAGGAGTCAGATCCATTTGTTGAGATCATGTTTGACATGATGGTTAGCTCCTATTTTAAAGGCTCCAGCAATGAGAAACAGATCCTCCCCTTTCGTTTTTCCCTCTTTTTTTCTCCTTTCTTGCACTCTGACACAAATACACTTTCGCTGCAGTTTATTATTCAACACGACCCACAGTGAAGGACTGCTTCCTCTCCCATCTATACATCAAAAAGATCAATAACCCGTCCAGGGCATTGCCACCACAATGAAATTGTGTCAACGTGCCAAGAAGCTGCAAAAGTTCCCAATAAATGCGTAGCAAAACTTTCAATTTGTGGCTTTCTTGGTGTGGCTGTTGTAGCCAATGGGTTGTCAGTCAGGGCCCTGGTTCAAAAAGCCCTGAGGTTTGTTTGCTGCTGGTTCTTTTTGGAAACTTGCGGCTTTGTGACATCCGCAGCCATCCATTGGGCCGTGTTGCTGTATTGCCTCATATTACCCAGAGTTGAGGAGAATTGTTTTTGGCAACAGAATGCTAACATTTTCCTACGGCACAAACCTCCAAGTGAGGCCCTCTTCTTCTTCTTCTGCCCGAGGATGATGATGAGCAAGCTTTGTAAGGTCCTCATCTGGTTGCTAAGGCTGCTCATTCAGCCTTCTCATTGGTGAGTTGAATGAATAGATGATTACAGTGTGTAGGTCATTCTATCGACTGCTTGAGCTGTACTTTCAAGCCACATATGCTTTACGTGCCCCATACAGAAAAAAAAAAGCCCTTAGGGCATTTCTTCTGTTTTTTTTTTTTCACCTTTAAATGAGTTCTGGAAATAAACTCAGTGGGATTTTTGCTCCATCATGTGTTTTAGGACTGTGACAGGTCTTGTAAAAACAAAGAGGCAGCCCGCTCATTGAGTGTCTCTGCCTGCATCGTGTTTTCTTATGTGTGCTTGGTCATCACGGAACGTCAATACGAATGGTGCTAAAGTGGTGCTGAAAAAGTCCTGACTCTGTCCAATAACAAGAGCCCCGCTATGAAACACTAATAATGGTGGGGTTTTCCCCTCCTGCCTCCATGCCACGGACATGGCAAGATACACGTGCACACGTTTGCTCTCACATAGACAAACACACACGTTTATCCATACCCCTAATGAGGGTCTGGACAGCTCTCGGTGGAAGGATTCTGCAGGTGGCTGCACTTTCATCAAGCCACGGCTGGATTTGTTTATGTTTGAGGTCATATGGGCCAGGCAGAGAAGTTTGTATGCCCAGACACACACACTTTCTAATTACCCTTGCTTCAGTGTTTTCTCTTTTCCATAAGACATATTGACATGTCAGCATTCAGCCAGCTAGATATAGAACAAATGGACAATTTTACCTCTCTCTGTGTAGTGGAAAACCTATCCCTCTCACACATAGGCCAGTCTCTATTTGGGCCTGTCTCACCGACCTAGAGTAAAAGTCACTTTGAGATGACGGTGACATGTGCAATAAATCATAGAGCCGCCAGTCAGCGGCCAATCACATTTTCCTTCCCTAATTAATAGCTTATTTATTTGCTTGGCACGGTCCAGCTGCAAGGCTCGGCTATTCTGTGTGTTTCAGTCTGCGTGTTTGTCTGGTATGTGTGTCAGTGTGTATGTGTGTGTGTGTGTGTATGTGCATACAGCATGTCAGTGTTGAAAGAGCATCTCCACCTGCTTTTTTTGTTCAAGTTATTGCCATTATTGCAAGACCTACTGAAAACCCTGTCAACCACCAGTCATTAATGTTTTACTTTAAACCAAGAACAAAAAAAAATCCAACCTAACTGGGTCACTTTTCAATATACAAACAATTTGGTTTAGAATTGCACAGAATTCAAAGCAGGGAAGCTTTATAATTAGCATTTTCTTGACAGTCAGCTCAGTGCTTCTGGGCCCAAACCTGAGGTTTGGACGACAGAAGGCCCACACACTCCCGACCCCCCACCTGAATTTCAAAGACATTAAGGCATCAGTAAAACCACTCATGTCTGCTTGCATGTCTTCTACAGTTTTAGGTTACTCTTGCACAATTTGATACACACACATATTTACACTTGGCATGTAGTTGAACAGAGCCGGGGGAAAGTCCAGAAATTATCCTATAGTTGTTGAACGCCTGGTAGCATTTTAGTCGACCCAGCCAAGCTGTTGGTTTTGTAAACTGTTGCAGCTGGTCTTGTGCATTACAAGAAAGGGGAAGTCCTTTCCCTCTCTCCTTCTCTGTCTCTCTTTTTCAGTCACACTCTCTGTTTCACTATCTACTACATCACAGTGTTTAAAGTTCACAAGCTCAGAGCAGATGATTTAACCTAATTTACCCCCCTACTAAACAGTAATCTTCAAATCCAATCTACTTTATCTGACACCGTTGTTACACTGAAGACCAAAACCTGAAAAACCCTACAATGCATAATACATAAAAATTAAAAGATAATTTTTATGTATTATGCACTGAAGAATTTATGTAAAAATTCTTCAGATTTTTACATAAATATGAAGAACTAAATTAATTTAATTTGCACATTGGCCAATTTGTAATGCGTAAGTTTGGTTTGTTCAAACTGGCACATGAGCATCTCTTAATATAAGAGTTCAAATATCTGTGGCAGTTTGCTCATTTGCCTTTGCTCATCAAAGTCCAACTGATACACGACTCATACACACCCTCGGCAGATGCTGCATGCAGACCCTTCGCTAAACTCTACGTAGCTTCTAACACTGCAATTTTAAATATAATATGCAAAGAAATCAGAGAATCTTGCACACTGTCAATACGTTTGTTCTCACTTTATTAACAGCCTCAGTATCTTCATAGTCAGGGGTTTGTCATCACATTGCACCTGTCAATAAGCATTATGATATGTGGCTTTTTCTCCTGTCTTTATTCAAGAGCGTGGTATTTCAATTTGAGAGCATGAGTTATTGATTTCACGTTCAGATTTTGTAATTCTTTCCCTCTAAACCCTGCCCTCTCCCTCAAATGGCTCCTGCTTGTGCTTAGATTTGCTCTGCTTCTGCTCAAACCATACTCTTTCATGGAATATATTGTTGTTCACACACATTTCCCGCTCCAGCTTGAGCCGTTCTCCTCACACTTATTCTTGCTCCTGTGCACTTGTGAAACATCTGGTTACAGATCCCTTGCTCCACTTTTGGATGGTTTTGTGTGACAACACTATAAAAATCTCCCAACCAATAGAATGTTGTGTAGTGTTGACCAATGAAATGATCTCTGCCTGCAGCAGTGTTTGCTTTACAGGTGTTCCGTACAACATTTAAAACAATGTGCAAGTTGTTCATTTAGAATCCTTAGTACACATCTACTATTGATCTACTATTTTCAAAGAGTATCACACACGCTATAATTGTTTATAGTTGTTCATTTTTTCAATTAATATGTAGCAGTACCACAGACACCTGTTGATCAGATGTTGATCAGATTTCCAATGTGTGTGCTGCACTTTAGCTTTTAATTCTATTTGCATATTTTTTAGTTATGAGACAAAAACAATGTGACAAATTTGATTGGCCACGAGGGGGGAACCGAAAACTGATTTCAGCAACAGGATGCTGCTGCTGCAAAGATTTAAATGATGTGTAAGTAGCCTGAGAACACTGTTATAAGTATCTGTGGTGTAATTGCTGCCATTTGGTGAGGTTGAGAAACAGATCCCTTGACAGCTTAATGTATGGAACCGCAGAGTATGGTACATTGGCGCACCCATGGCCCATCTGGTTCACTGTTAAGTGAGAGGAGGGAAGGAAGAATTGAGAATGAGCTCCTGCGAGCTACTACTGTACCCTATGTGTTTCGATAAATGCTTTCCTACTTCATTCAGGAGTAAATAGTCTTGAGGACAGACTCATGCGTCCACAGGGCATCCAGAAGCTTGTCCTACAATCAAGGCCATTTATGTGGAAAAAGTGCATAAAAGAACTTGCTGTGCACCAGAATTCAAAGAACAACCTCCCACTTTTTACGGTAGATTCCACAGCAGATAAATGTCTCGTTCCCAATCATGGTGGGATACACATCGGTTTTAGGAAATACAAACGTTAATGCGTCAGTTGTTAATATAAGGGCAGCCAGTCCTGTCACAACAGCCATACAACACACCTACTGTTGAACGGCAGATGGGGAGGATAGGGCACAGGAAAAGGGAGGTTAAGATACGCCATGTGTCTGCGCTCGAGGAAGTTTTATAGGCCTAATTTCGGTTAAACTCAGTAAAGTGCCGCGCCGTTCCTGCACCCCGCCTAAAACTGCTCTGAAAACAGTCTCCATCTCTCTTCTTTGATCCTCGGTTGCCATCAATGGGCTTCAGAAAGGGAGTGAAAGAGACAGACAGACAGACGGAGAGAGGGAGACTCTGGCTTTGCCATTATATGTGAAATGCCCCCTCATTGCAGCAGAGCAGCCCCATCTCCTCATCGTTCCCCCACTTCCTTCATTTCCTTTGGCAGACAGTGGGAGCATTCTACCACCCATCTGCCCCCAGTAAATATTGCTCGAAGGCTTAATTACACACACACACTTACAGACACAGTCTCAGCGAAATTTCCTGCAACGCTGAAGCGGAGAATTAACGTCAAATCTGTGGGGTATTCATTCATCAGGGTGGGTGTGTGTGTGGTGTTATGTTTATGTCTATGGGTGTGTGTATGTGTGTATTTGTTTGTATGTGTGTGTGTGTGATTTTTGTGACCTCTTAGTCCATTATTATATCCCTTCTGGTCGCATTTGTTGCCCAGAGGGTCTGTGTGATGAACCATGAATACCCTACGGTCATGTCACATCCTATGGCCAAGGCCCCACAAATCCTCTGCAGGAATCAATATTCTCTATTTATGCTTACATAAACAGATTTTCTTCTCAATCAAATCAAAATGTTGCACTTCTTGCTGTCCAGCTGTGCTTTTGCATTATTTTTGCACATCTTATAGTTTCCAATTGCCAGTTGTCAAACATGTATGTATTTTGCTTCATTTTTCCCAGCAGATGATGAATGACCATGAAGAGGCTTCTCCTGACAGCTGCATCAAAAAGGTAGTGAAATTGATCCCTTTGTGCTACGTAGTTACAAATCTTGTGCATGTCGCTTTCTTCATCACGACACTATCGCACTGTGTTGACCTATACATTAAAGTCATGTGAGATTATAGTAATAAAGGAGCAGTCTGTCAATCTTTTTTTCTTACACTGGATTCCAAAATATTATGGTCCTCAAAAACAGACACAAACATCTGCAATATAGGGAACCTTCTCTAGTCTGACAGAAAACACTGATGCTCCCAAATCCTATACGTCCCATTGACCAGTCACTGACCACTTTATGAGGTGATAAATTTATTGACGAGGCCGGGTAGTTTGCTTTTACTGCCAGTGTCGCCGGGTCAAGGCAGGACGGCACGAGAGTTCATGTCCATCTAATGGTCCGTGAAAGAACAATGGCTGCAGCAGAGTGGACAGCTCTTTTCTGAGAATTACTGTAGTCACAGAGACGTGGCCTCAGTTCAATACAATGACAGGGTGGTTGAAACCAAATCAATGTTTGAAAATGGGGGAACAGTAAATTATGGGGGTTTATCTTTATTATTTTATATTATTTATCTTTATCCAATTTGAACTTAAGAGGAGTAATCCATATTAGCAGCATGGCACTAATATAAAGAGTGTGGTCTAGACCTTCTCTATTTCATCAAGTGTCAAGAAATACTTTTGTTATGATTTCATACTATATAAATAAAATTGACATGAATTGAATAGACTAGTATTTTAAATAGTCCATACATCCAGCATATTGGCTTTGTCTTTAAAAAAATAAATAAATGTTCTTATTTTGCTCTTCAAAATTGATTGAATGAACATGATGCACAGTAACCATCAGTATGGGATTGTTGAAACATGAGTTTAAAATGCAAGACATTGCTATATGTGAACTTTGATTAATGTTGGTTGACAGAACAGGAAAAAAACAGTGATTATGTCAAGTGAGCAGCAGCGCGCCGTGGATGCTGCCAATATTTATTTTATTTTTTTTTCTTCATATGTTATGAATTTAGTTATCAGAAAAATTAGAACTGAGATGTGGACTTGTTTCCAAAAAAAAACGGACGCGCCATTTTTCTTATGTTACATGACAGGACGCTCAAAACATCCAGAGCAGAACTAATGGTGGACTTTTTCCATGCAAAGTACATCTTCCTTTAATAAAAGCAGTGTGTGACAGGAAAGGAGAACAAGAGGTGTTTACGGAAAACGCCTGGTGTGCAACCTTAGCAAGAAGTATTTCATTTATAATCTCTCGTGGGTGTAATTTTGCCATTACTAAAACAAAGTCACATAAATTTCTTCATTTGCATTTCAGGTCAAGGGTCTTGTTGCTGTACCCTCTATAAACAGGCAGGCATGTAAATTACCGACTGCTCGGTTGATTTGAAATCCTACATTAGTCAATGAGCTTATTTTAAGAGTTGACCGCAGATGGTTCGGGCTGTTCCCTGTTCCCCACATGTTCATACAATGTGGAAAAAACTAGACGTTTTTTATAAACTACCTAACCACCTCCCAGTGAGAGTGGCCTGTACACTCCTCTCTAATCCCTCCACTCTACACACACACATACTTTTACACACTCACCAATCACAGAAGACACACATACATGCACTGATAGGAGCTTAAATTTGTCACAAACAAACACACACTCATGAATGACTGAATACAGACATACTGTACACTTACCTACAGTATGTTAAAAAATCCAAACACACACACTCGCCACATCTCATTATGCAGAGTGTGAGTTGCGGTGGGCCCTCGTCGGGCGGTGGCAGACCGCATGCCTGTTATGAATATGAATGAAATTATGCATGAGCCATTCCTTATGACATGACTCATTCATCCACATCGTGGAGTCACACACATACACACACACAAACACACATAAACATTGACTTCTCCTGCCTTCACCATGTCATTACCAATGCTATGCTTGATTAAGGCAGAATGTTAATTGAGTTATAGCTTGTGAATAAACTAGTTCACTGCGTAAAGGTGTGTTTTATTAGTGTATTTGTTGCTGCAAATACACTTTACAGTTAAAGTAATCTGCTGTTTTTGTATATGATATCTTTAGAGAAAACCTGCACCGGACACATTTGTCAGCCTCATGTAAAACATGATTAGAAAATTATATTTAGCCAATGGAGTCACAGGTTAAGGAATGTTAAAACATCCTGCAGGAACAATGACAGAAGACATGAATAGATGAACCTCAATCCATACTTGATTTTCTCTCAATATGACTCAATGCAAAAGTCACATATTTCATGAGAATTGGCAGATTTAGTTTATCGAAATGTCTTCACTTCATAACTCTCTGTATACAACTTCCACACACAAACTCCATTTTTGACATGAATACATGAAGCTGTAATTGGCCCTTTTCATACAAAACTGATCTCAAAAGTGAATCACCCAACATTACACAAGACCTCGGCCTCTGCCTCTTGCAACTCATTACTAAACCATCAGACAGACGATATAACTCTAAACTTTACACTCATGATGTATTTGATTGTGCCAGTGCCAGAAGCCAACATTGGTATGTGCAATAACATTATAACAAAGCATAAACCTGTAGTGGTTTTACTTTTTTTTTCATTCTTTCCACACATTGAAACATCCAAATTGACCACATTACTGAGTTAGTGTTAAAGCAACCTTCAATCCCCCCCCCCCTTCTCTCTCTTTCTTTGAGTGGGGGGTAATGGTAGAGTCAGGGTTAAGGCAAGGGATAAAACAGAAGCAAAGATGTTATTGTAGCTTCACTAGCCCACTTACTAAAAGCTGCCCTGAGTTTACGGCTGTGTGTGTGTCTGAGAGAGGTTTACTTTGTCATATCCTGAGCTTGCATGGATCGAGCCATACTGGCTTACACACATGAACAAAAAAAACACTTGCATCCTCAACTCTACACACAGACAGAAAATAAAAAAGGTCTGTTATCTGAATCTCTCTGCTTACTTATTCAGTCCTTTACCACTCATTTCATCCTTCTCTCTCTTTCTCAGCAGACAGGATGGGGTTGTTCAAGCTGTAGATTGCTATCAGTGGCTATTGGTGATAGGATCATGTATTGTTTGGGTAGTCTGTTTTGGCCATACAAAACAGGACTATCTGTCTGCTTAGCTGTCTAGGCCCTGCTTCCATATATTATCATTCACACACACTGCATATACACTTAAGTCTGTGTGTGTGGACGTTAATAGGGTATTTTTTATCTTTTTTGAATTTAAAAAGTAGTAGCAAGATAGAAAAGAGGGAGAAAGCAGACATTCTTGTGTGTGTGCGCACGCGTGCGCGCATGTGTGTGTGCGTGTGTTAATCCCCATCTTCAGAAGAGCGCCGCTGTCCATCCCGACGTGTGTAAACACTCCAGCAGATCAGATAGCAGATAATGACTTCCAGATAGACACCCTCTATTCAACCAGCAGAGAAAATCAATGAGCACTGATTGCTTTTTTCCCAAGACGATCATCTCCCGCCGAAGGCTACTATCTTTCTCTCACTCTCATTCTCCCTTTCCATATCGCTTTTCTCTCTCAATTTGTCCGTCTCTCTCCAAGATCCATTCATTCACCTCTCAATGCCACTGAGATTGAATCAATTCATGCTGCTTTTCACAGGGGCTTTACCATGAAAAGATACAGCCTAATATCTCTTCAAGACGATCAAGTCCCTCTTAGTCCGTCTGTGTCACTCTTCCTCTCTTATTTGTCTGAGGGAAGGTGGGCATTTCTCTTATTCGCACAATGTTCTTAATGCTTTTTAGTCCCTATTTAACTCTAGCACTCAGTGCAAATTATGTATTAAAAGGTCCTATATTTTACACTTTTCCTGGCTTTTATAAGATGTTTATCCCTAACACAAGTACACAAATCTCAATAGAATTTTACATATTGCTGTGATTGGCTAATTTAAATGTCTAAGGGTGGTGTCTGTATAAGTATCAGATCACAACCTTATGGAAGTCCTGACAATTTAAAAGTACAGCTTTTCAATATAGGGACAGTATTTGTATAACACAGTCCTTACTTGTAATCAAAAAAGCAGTTTAAATCTCCCTTGCAATATGGGACCTTTAAATGTGTGTTTTCAATGTGGCATTGGTTGCAAATGGAGAAATGACAAGGGTTGATATGAACTCTGACCTATAAGTAGATTTTTCCCACTCTGTGTTGAAAGACTTGGGAGCCAAATGGGGTCAGTTGCAGCTGTGATTCTGTGGATGTGTGTGTGCATGCACCTGTGTGTGTGAATATCGCTTTTTTTTTCCTCCCCAAATCAAGCTGGGGAATTGAGTTTCTAAATATGCTGGCTAAATGGCCCTAAATGTATGAGGGCTATTATGAGGACAGAGAGAGGCTCATGGGTCACAGAAGTGATCCAGCGCTCCGGGCCACAGTTTACCCCCTGCCAACAGCGCCACACTCCCCCCATCCCTACCCCGGCTTAAATAGGCTCATGATTGATTGATAATTATGATAATTTGTTTGAAATGATTATCTGGATATTATAATCACTGCCACCCCAGTGTGCCACGGGGGCAAGTCATTTTTCATAATGCTGAACATCAGAAATGCCCCCTGGTTATAGGGATGGCGGGATGGCTCTGTGCATCTGTGATGTCTGTGTGTGTCCCAGGGTTTGTTGGCAGTGGGATCCCCAGGACCATGACTTGACTGTAGAGTAAAGGCCAAAGCTATATATATATATATATATATATATATATATATATATATATATATATATATATATATATATATATATATATATATATATATATATATATGAAAGGATGAAATGATAGAAGATACCTATGTACCTATGTACAGAATTGTACATAAGTGGGTACACAAAACAAGAACCAAATATTGAATCTTCATGTCTGCAGTTGAAAAAACACAAATCATGATCAGGAGGCTCCCAAATATCCCCTTGTCATGGGGGGTTAGTAGAAATAATATTTGTGGTTTTTTGCTTCGCGCTGAGATGACTTAATGATGATATGGTCTCTTTCTTCTGCTGGGCAGGGTTACGTTTTAATGGGCCCTGACTGACATGTTTTCATTTGCCTCCGTAACCTGTCCCCCCACCACCACCACCACCCAGCACCACACTATCACCACCTTCATTCCCCCTTTAAAATATACACCACCAAACCCTGTACTCAGTCAGGTCAGACGAGGAAAAAAGAATTACGATTTTGAAAAGGTACGTGAAATGTTGTTTAGAAGCTTATGGAAAAATGTGGAATGGTCTCATGCAGTGAGAACCAGAAGTATTGCTTATGTACAGGTAGAAGACACACACACACATATATACATATATATGAATCTGTTGCATGTAATCATTTTTTTGGCAGTGATATTGCAGTTTATGTGTTGTATTGTCCCTTTACAATTATTTAAACAGGTAATAGTGAGTGAATGAGCTAAAATCTATTAAATACAACACTAAAGAATGAGAACAGGTTACAACAACAACTTTTAACTTCTAATATTATGAGCTGGCACCACTTTTTGGCAGGAGAAAAATTATGTTTTATGTGTCATATTTTCCTTTTATAGGTATTTTAACAGGGAAAAGGGGCTGGATTGGTTATCATTTAGGGAACCGGGCAGGTCCCATGCAGTGAGAGCCAGAAAATAACTTTTTGTCACCACAGTAGTCCTCAAAACAAGCCAGAATGAAATAGGACTAACAAGCATATTTTTTAAACGTAAGGGGTAGAAAGTACAGATAATTGTGTGAAAACAGAGTAGAAGTAAAATGTCGGCTGATAAATAATGACTCGAGTAAAGCATAGATACTCCAAATTTCTACTTAAGTAAGGTAATGATTTGTACACAGTTACTTGACACTATTGGTGATGTATTATTGATTATGTATTGCTAATGTCGCAGGAGTGATTAAAAACATTTCTATTGACACAAAGCTTACAGGCAGAGAGTATTTGCTAGTCCAAAGATAGATTTTTATTGGAGTGTCCCCTTATTTTGTCTTTAAGCACTTATTACAGAAAAGATTCATATGTCCAGAGTTAGCCCCTATTGTTGATTTGTGGAGGGGTCACATGGTCAAGACAAAGTCAGGGTTGTTGGGGAGTAGGTGGGGAGTAGGAGGAGAGGTGAAGACAGGAAGAAATGGTCTTTCTCTCTCTGTGTGTGTCTTGTCTGTGGGAACTGTCCCAGCTTTGGTTACTGCAGAATGCTGTCATTATGCCTTGTGAGGAGTGTTCACTCAAAGGCCATGCTGTGTCTCCGCGTGTTCATATATGTGTGTGTGTTTCTATGTGCTCGCTAAATGTCTGAGTGCCACTTTTAACTTGCAATGGCACTTTTAATTCGTATGTGTGTGTGCGTGCGTGTGTGTGTGTCTGTGTGGGCCCAGACTGACGCATCTCTGTTGTTATCGCTGATCAAAACCCGACGTCACATTGGAGTGAAGCGCTGGGAGAGGAATTCAAGTGGGAACCAAAGAAAGAAAGAGTGGAACAGATAGAGAGAGACAGAACAAGGGGGCGGAGGAGAAGCACGAGGTGATCGGAGGCACTTTCACATCAGCTGGCTCCCTGACCCCCTCGCTCTCCCTCTCTGTCCTTCTCTTTCTTTTCTTCTGCCTTTCACTCATTCTGTCGTTCTCTCATTCCTTCTCTCACAGTCTTTGTCCCTCCTATAATCTCTCTCCCAGTGGCCATTCCCACCACATTCTCAGGGGTCACCCAACAAAAGGAGGAGGGCGACAGTCTGACAGTTGCAAAGGCTGTCATATGAGTTTCCTCACACTCACACACTCAATTGCACGCATTTTGTCTCTTTTTTTTTGCAATATGTTTCCTTATGCAATGCATAACCTGTCAAACATAGGCCTAGTTGAAGGGTCTTCACACTGGAATATTTCACAATTTCATGATTGCACACAATTAAATCCACACAATTGCAGAAGAGGTACAAAACATAGCCTCAATTGACCACAGTACAATGCGGTTACAGATTGTACCTTTACAGATCTGTAATCGTTGTGTAAAATTCAATTATCACTGTTGTAACTCAAACTTGAATATATTATGCAAAAAGCACAAACATTTACTTCATCCATCCATGGGATTGAACATCACAGAAGAAGAAAGAAGATTAAGCTTAATATTAATGCTGATCTTCACACTGAAAGTAAGGATTTCTCTCCATGTAATTGAAGAGGTTTTTAGGAGTTTTAGGAGTTTTAACTTGTGTTATTTAGGGAGTTTTAACTTGTTTTATTACTTATTATTGTTATATTACTATTGTACAATGCAATCTTTCTTTCTGTGAATTACAGGACATTTGGTGCTCATACATTTCAAACTACATATGTGCACACGCGCACACACACACACACACACAAATACACACTCTGTCTTGTCTGTCAAGAAAGGCAGCGAGTCCATTAAGGCAGACAGAGTGAATGCAGAAGGCCGGCTGGTCAAGCATTGGCGATAATAACACAACGACCCACATGGCGTTGCCACGGTGACCAGAAGCCAGGGGGGAGGCGGAGAACACAGAGTTGTGTGGTCCTGCTCGTCAAAAATATTTTCATGTCAGACGAGGGAGATAAAGGTACGTCCGTGCGTGAGAACGGCGGAATGCATTTGAAACTCCATATCACAAGGGGGAGTGTTTCTTTTGTGTTTGAGAAGTCCTATGTAAAACTGGATTACAGAAACAATGAAGACTTAAATTTTAACTTCAGCAGTTGCAGTTCAAAATACCTTACCATTTTATTGGGATATTTCCCAAAATATCTTATTTGAATGTGATAAATAATAGCATGGGGGAATGATGAGTATGTGTATGTGTGGAGGGGGGGTTTGACTCACAATGTCTAAACCTCTGAGGCTAAAATGCTCCATAGGGCTGCAGACTTGATGAAAGACAAAAACTTTAAGGGGAAACAGAGACTTTGTGAGCGATGGACACCAACATCTATACATAGACGGGGCAAAAGAAGAAGTTCGTGTGGAGCGAACAAGAGGGAGGGGGACCTTCAGAGGGTATAGAGACAGCCGGAGGCAGGGGGTTGGGGTGGGGTGGGGTGCGGGGGGGGCATGATGAGGAGGAATGCCAGAATGCCCAAGAGAGGCGAGAGCTGCCAACCCAGTTACAGACACAGTCCGTCTGGGGAAGAGAGACAGAGAGTTGGGGGTGGAGAGGAGGTCTGGCCCCGCCAACACAAGGTCATGTGAAAAAAGATCCCCTTCTCCACCCAGCCACCTATCATCCATCCATGTATCCATCCATCCATCCATCTACGTGTCCACGCATCACTCCCAAAACCCTGGAATAGTTTAAGTAAACAAAACATTTCGTAAAGAGCATGGTGGGTTAAGTGAAAGAGCTCAGGGGTGACGGAGGGAAATAGAAGTGAAGGATGAGGAGATGGTGGCAGACAGTGGAAGTGTGTCTGTGTGTAACAGGTCTTGAGGGAGCTGTTAGCCAGAGAGTGGAAAGTGAAGCCTGCCGCATGTTGAGGCTGCTCTGGTTAAAGCCTGACTTATCGCAGGGGTGCTCCAAAATCTTTGGTAAGTGTCGCTTGACAGAAATAACGTAGTTTCGAAATGAAGAAAATACATTTTGACATTTTTTCCTTTCAAGTCGCTTACCCAGAGGATTTTTTACGTTGCACATTGGGATTGTGATGTAGATTTCACATGGATTTTTAAAAATATTTTGGTTTGTAACTTTAGAAAAAGGTGTAACGTCTTTGTTTAAGTAGATATAGTTTGTCGGAGCATAATTTGAAAACATGTTGTTTTTTTTTGTCTAATTTCTGCTGAGCGACATTTATCATAAATTGTGAAGTAACCTATAAATCAGTCTTAACCATCTTCATACTAGAGCTAATCCGTTAGTTGTCAACTTTTATATTAATCGCCAACTATTCTGATAATCGATCTGAGTCCAACTTCTCTGGTTTCTCTGGATCCAGCTTCTCAAATCTAATTATATTCTGGTTTCTTTAGTTGTCTATAATAGTAAACTGATGATCTTTGGGTTGTAGCCTGTTGGTTTGGACAAATAAAGACATTTTAGGTTGCATTTTCAGCTTTGAGAAACTGTGTTTTTGAGAAACATTTTACACCATTTCATGAACCAAACAACTAATCGATTAATGATTTAAATAATCAAAATAGTCATTAGTTGCATCCCTACTTCATACTTCATACTTTATCAAAGAGCGCCAGACACACATACACACACATGGTCATGAAAAAGGCCAGAAAACAACTTTCACAGATGTCACAGCCAAACTAGAAAGTTATAGAAAAAACTGCAATGGTGCAAGGGAGGCCAAGACACGCTGAGGTGCTCCTGAAAATAAAAAATAAATTAAAAAAAAAAAATTACAGAAAGGTAGAAGTATTTTTCAGGCAGCAGCAGGGAGTTGTTTTACATGGTACCTGCCGAGCTCCAAAACCTTAGAGCTGGCAGAGAAAATCATCATCTTCTAAGTGCCAGATGTTTTTTTTCTCAGGCGTTTTTGGCGACCAAACCCAAGTTAAAAGGCCACTGATGATAATCTGCTGGATATGTAGGTAGGCAATTGTGCAAAAAAAAATTAGCCATTAGTGATAAGATGTTAGGTCTGTATCAATGAAACCCGATGGCTCACCGTAGGTTGTAGCAGCCACGTTGTTATCCTAATTAATTTGTTGTTCCTAGTTTGCTCTTAGTGGCTGTTTGAATGCTGAATAATGATTTTGTTTTATAGCCTTTTTTTTCCTTTCACTCAAATTTCTCTATAAAGCTTTATAGCTACAATAATGGTTTAAGAAGTGATCACTCTTAATAGCTTATAATGCAATCATTGCATTTTTTTGTGCAAAATGTGTCTTTGTTTCCAGCTGTTCCAGAATTCTTGATCTTATGAAAGTACCAGGAGGGCAAAAATGTGGGTTTATATAATCCTTCACATAATTGTTGACAGCCTTTTTACGTATTTATTTTTCAGTATCTGTATCTGGTGATTCAAATTAGTCAAATCCACCTTTAAACACTCTTCGTGAACCAGCAGTTCTGTTCTCTACCTCTGCTTTACGCTTTATCCTCACTTCCTTCCCTTTCCCCCCTCCTTGCATCCCTCCCTCCTTTCCCCCAATCTCAGCCCAAACAGTATGGTCTTTGACTGGGTCTTAATCTTCATTACAGGGCATTAGTCCACTGGGGAGGCCCTGTCTCGTCTCCCCACAGCGCAGCCTGGCACTGTCCCGCAAGGGACGTCCCGCCACAGCACAGCACAGACACCCTGCCAACACCCCCCCACGTCCCCCCACGTCTTCACCTTGGTCGCCCCTTCGCTCAAATGAACTGTTAAATAAACGGCAGGCCTTAATCAACACGAAGGAGCAGGAGTGGAGGTGGTGGAGTAGGTGGCGAGGCCGGTCGGGAGAAACAATAGAGCCAGCCCTGGACGCCTCCATTTAAAGCAACCATCAATCATGCTCACCATGAGATTTCACTTTCTTTCTGTTTTTTGACATAGATTTTATCATTAATGACTAAATCTCAGGGAATCAGACCGACAGTAATCTGAGGCATGTGGCTCGGCACTCATATGCAGCCCGTGAGCATGGCTTAGTGTATGATGATGCATTTGTGTGTGTGTGTAGGGGTGTGTGCACTTGTGTGTGTTTTCTTAAAAGGAAAGTGGCGTACGGGCTATTTTACATGGATATAATTTCCCTTGTCTGCGTTCTGATTTAATACACATCAAAGTGTCTCTCACAAACACATATTTGCAGATAAACATTCATATTCTTTCTCTCAGGTGGAAGGACACATACATGTTTTAAACAAACACACACTCACACACAAAATGCACACCACAGCTGTATCAGTGAATCCCTCCTTCACCGAGCTTGCTAACGAGGACAGTTGACTCGCTGTGAATTAGATAATTAAAGAGGATGGCTAATTGAGTAAACAAGCATCGGGGCCATCACCCCTAATTAAGTGATTACAAGGAAGAGCACACTCAGCTGGCACAGTGATAATTAACACATACAATTCAATTACATTCACTTCAATAGGCTTTATTGGCATGACATTTGACGTGTTGCCAAAGCACAATTACGATTGTTAAAACAGTGCTAAGCAATGAAATTTAGAAAATATAACACGTAAAAAAATATACATGGTCGTTGATAGAATATAATAGGCTCATATAAATATATATATAATATATAATATATATTATCTCTTCAAGAAGCAATGATTAGGCCGAGTGGGGGATCCCAAACAAACATACACACACATACTGTGTGTATAGTCTTATCCCCAAAAAAGAGGTTTTTGTGTCTTAGTACTAATTCATAATGGACAATCCTTTTATGCAATAAAAGGCAACAGTTCGCTGCAGTCTTCAGACAAACAACAAAACAGAGATGTTAGACAACAGCTTTATTTAAATGCAATTACACCTTTTTTTCCAGCGGTGATCATTGGCATAAGCAATAATCTGTCACAGAAAAATTCAATACCCAAATGTAATAATTCAATCAAATGTCTGTATATATTTACATATTTTGTTGTGCTTCTTCACTCCACTAGATTAATGCCGAAACCCATTTTGTTTTTCCACACTCCATGGGAGTACACTATACACTGGAAGTCAACGACGCCCTAATCTCAGCTGTGACATTTCAGATCGAGATGCTCATATGAGGATATTATCATAGAGAGTGTTTCCCTGGGGAGAATTATCCAGAACATTAACCAGGGAGTCAAAGTGATTATTTTTGCTTTACTTCTCCTTGGGGAATATAACAGCATGTATATAACATGATTTATTCTAATACAAAGCATATCTAGTCAAATATTTATTTGGATGTTAATGGCTTTGCTCAGTGAAAAGGGACCGGCCACGAAAATGCAAAAATAAAACTATAACAAATCCAAAAATCAGTTCTTTGGGCCCCAAAAGTGCCCAGTTAAATTTTGAACGAAAAAAGAGATTAGTACATCTTTGTATAACTCATTTTCGATCAGCTGTTGTTTTTTTCCCTTAATACACCAGGTCAGGTGTAATATTTTTCCTGAGTGTACAGGATTTTCACAGCAGAGCACAAAATCAGATCAGCTTGGCTTAAAATCCACTAACAATGGAGGGAAAAAATGCATTAATTAAGAATCACTCCGGGGAGGAGGTCTAATTATTTTTGGAGCAGAAAAGATTTTCCATGTTGGTCGGGATAACTCTATGTGGTGTTATCTGCTAACAACAAGGCCGGCCTTTCCACCCCCCTACTGGCACCTTTGTGAGGCTGATTTAAGATCCCCGGCTAATGGGCATACCTGCCTGACAAACATGACTTCTTAGCAGGTGACTCCTGTCAAGTATGTCTGAAATAATAGGTAAATGAATTAGCAATAAAATGGACTTAGGGGTAATAGACGGGGGTGCCCATTATTACCGCTCCTAATCACTAAAGAGATGCCATTCACTTGCCTTAAGAAGGCAGCATTTTTCACCGTTTGCTGGCCACCGGCCCCCTCAGAGCCACAACACATTTCTAATGGAAGGCTCTCTGCTTGAGCTCCAACCTCCCGAAAGCCCCCAACCATTTCTTTCTTTCGCTCTCTTTTCTCTCCTCCACCCACACCATACTCCCCGCGCTCCTCTCCCCCCCCCCTCCTTTTCTCTCCAGTAAGATTATCAGTTTTGATTACCACCAGCAACAGGCTCTTACCAGCGGTCGGAAGCGGTGTCTCACAGACCTGAATGGCCCTCAGCAGGTCGCAAGAAGCTTTTGAAATTATGGGGCTGGGCTCAGAGGGAAAGTGCTCTGTGCGCTGCTTCGCCGGCCATTTAATCAACTCCTGACTTTTGATAGTCAAATAATGGCTAATTACAGTAGCACCTGCCCACAGGGTTAAAGGGTGGAACAGATTTAATGAGAGAAAGGGTGGAAAGAGATCAGAGATATAAAGAGACAAGAAAAAGAGAGAGTGGGGAGTAGAGTAAGATGGCGACTGTATTCTTATCTTTACGTCTTGCTGATTGGGCTCAGTGAAACTCTCATGTGCCATCACCGCTTCCTCGTCATTCGGAGTTGTTTTTCTCGCATGCAGCACATGATTGACAAAGGTGGTGTGCTACAAGCGGAGAAGAGTGTGAGGTTGTAAGGAGTAAGATTGACTTTGATTAATTGTTTTGTTTGTGTGAATACAGAAAAGCAGACATATGTTAAAGGATGCTCATCTGAGCTTGTTTTTTTTTTGTTGTTTTTTTTCGAACAATGTAACACATGCTGTGTTTAAGCTCAGTCAACCTTGACATGACTATTAAGAAGACAAATATTTTCTGGTAATTGATAGGGCTGTGACCCACTCATTTTGTCAGTAGAATCTGGCTCAATATGAAAATTTGACAACTTGTTCTATTTTTTTACATATATATATATATATATACAATCTAATTTGTACATGAGCATAGCATGAGCAGTAGAGTGAGAACCATGCTGCTTCACTTTCTTTTCATCACAGCATAGGTACTTATTCTAGCTCTGTGATTGGTTACACAGTATGTCTATGTGTATTACCCAATACCCAATTGATTTTTCTTCTGTAGTAGGAAACTGATGATCTTTGGGTTGTGGACTGTCAGTGGCTAGGGTTGGGGCAAAAAAAAACACTGCAAAAAATGAAATCTTAACAAGTGAAAACGTTTTGTATTTAGTACAGTTAGATGAATATTATCATTATTATTATTATTATATTGGCTGATAATTTTTAGGCTTACTTTTTTTGGCTTATTTGAAGTTATTTCCCGATTTAGATTAATTTGGTCAAGTTTTAAGAAAACAAGACTAATATTTTCTTAAACAAGAGTAACAAATTCAAGAAAAAATGTAAATAAGATAAATGATCTGCCAATGGAATGAGATATTTCTACTCAATCTTGGATTAGTTGCGCCAAAAACAAGATATTTTCACCTGATAAGAATTCAGTTTTTTGGTAGTCAAGACATATTAGGTTGCAACTTAGGTTTTGGGAAACAGTGATTCAACATTTTACACCGTTTTATGAACCAAACAACTCATATATTGTTTCAATAATCGATAGATGAAACGACTATCAAAGCAGCCCTAGTTCACTCACCAGGCAGTGCATAAAAATCTTACCATTAATAGCCCGGTTGGCAAAATAATTTTATATGCATAAAATAGTTTGTGAATGAACAGAATTCACAAGATTCCTTCCATCACTCTTCGACTTGTTAGTCCGTCTCTGTCTCCTTCTCCAAATCTCCAGGGAGGCAGTTAGAGAGATAATGAGTGAAGAAGAATGGGGCTATTAAAGGGACAATTTGATAGTTCACACACCGTGTCCAACGTCCTAAAACAAGATGTGCTTGATAGAGCGCACCCAAACACCCCCCTAAACACACACACAGAGCCCATCTGGGGTGACAGATCAAAGCATATTAAAAATGACCTATGTGTCAGTGCATTGATCTAAGACCAGGTGGCACCCATACATGTAGGCTGAACTGCTTGTTTGCTTTTATACCCCTCCCCTCCCGCTCTTTCTCTCCCGCTCTCTCTCTCTCCTTCCTTTCTTGTGACCAGCGACAACTTTGTCCTATCACTCTATTGTTCAGGCACAAAAGCTATGTAAAGACACGTCAGCAATTACAAAGCTGCAATGGCACAGCTCAATTACTCAAACTTAGCAGCGTACTGAGTTGGGATCCAGTACATGTGTTTGTAGGTATGTGTGTGTGCATGTCTGTGCGTGTGTGTGTGTGTGTGTTTGTGTATTCACAGTGAATGTGTAGCCCCTGTGAGATATTAACAGGGTTATGGCTGTGTCAGCAGCACCGCACTGTGTTTTTAGTCTTTCATGTTCCATTTATTCGACCCCTGACCCTCAAACACACAGCAGCTTCACTTCAGCCCCTTTCATACACACATCACACCTCTGCACCTTCACACACACACACACACGCACACACACACCACACACACACACACACACACACACACACACACACACACACATCTTCACATACGACAGGGTAATCCATTTCACTCTCTGACCCTCTCTCTCTCTCTGTGCTATCACAAACCATATTTGCCCTATCCAATCAGTTTGATTAATCATGCGCCAGACCACAGGTTCACAATCAGATGACCAGAGCATTGCACCCCTCTCCACACATAAACACAACCGCACAAAGACACAAACAACACACTAGCGCTTGTGGGGAAGTATTTCCCAATAGACATCCTCAGTGTGACAGCACCATAAACTGGCCATTTATCAAAGTGTCACACACACACACACACACACACACACACATACACACACAGATAGAGATAGAGAGAGAGAGAGAGAGACAGAAAGAGAGATTAAAAGAAATAGTCCCAAAGCATTGTCTCAGTTGTGGAAAAAGCTAGTGTAACATGTTTATTTGTTCATATAATAATGCATTTTAATTTTGTGTCTCTCCAAATTGCTTCACCAGTTGACCATGAAGCCAAGATGAGCTGTCTCTTATTCATATTAACTATTTTTCAGAGGAATTAAATCCCCATCATTTGAAAATAGTGTGTTGTTTTATGTCTGAAATCATATTTGTGAGCAATTTATAATTAGAAACTAGGAACATGTTGTTTTTTTGTTTTACATGAAGTTTGTCTATACTCTTTTTGATATTAAGATATGGATTTCAAACATATCGCACAACCCTGGTGCTGTACTGTTGAGAGAAAAAGGGGAGGAAATTATTTGGTTAAATGATTATTAATCTTTTGAATCTCCATGATTTATATTATGCAAATTTAAAAAAAAGCATTGAAAATCTATTTCAGTCATAAGGGTAATCTGGTGTAGAGAAGCATATATATTCCCTGAATTTGAATGGGCACAATGATACTGTATGTGCTGTATGTGTAGCTACTGTATGCAACAGCGCTTATGTGTGTGTCTGTGAGCCTGTTGCCCTTTAGTAGTAGCTGCATAATTCTGAGGCTTGAGTAATGCAGAGCCCCTGCCATTCTTTATGGCGCACGGGTCAATAGTAATAATAAAAGAGATATTCATAGACATGTTGGGGGGGTTGGGGGGGTCTTACTCTGCCATATCAGCTAAAGATTTAAAAGCCCTGTTTTTCCCCTCTTTCTCTCTCTCCTCTCTCTCCCTCTTACTAAGTCATTGTATCACTCTTGCTCTCTTCCTATGTGTCCGTTTCTCCTGTTTCTTCTGTTTCTCCTCATCAATCTTTAAGCCTGTTTGGACAAAGTGAGGCCGTGGGGAAACAAAAGAGATCTCCGATATCCTCTCCCGAAAAACCATTGTGACTATTCTCTCTACAGGATGGCTCTGCGTCCTTTTGATGTCGGTACGCACGCCTGTCACCTTTTAACTCTAGACGCATTGAAGTCAGTCTTCTCTCAGTATGCATATAACATCTTACACACATTAAGAGAACACACCACAGCATCGTAATAATTTAAACTGTCTTTCTTCACGGTTACAGCTTCTGTCTTAAGCAGCCATATTAGCTATGCAGGTTTCCAGCCGCAGCTCACTGAAGCCTTTCTTTTTCTTTTTTTTTTTTTTTTTATTGCTGGCCTTTGTTCCAGGGGGCACTCTGTGTCAGTAATCAGGATATGGGGGTTATCCTGGCTGACCTATGTATTGAGCCTTGCTAGTGCAGCCATTTCCAGTGCTGATACAAGTTAAAAGCACTGACTCTCATTGAAGAGGAAAGCGAACCACTGGACTGTTGGCTTCACACATCATGGCAGGCGTGGAATGAACTGGCAACCTGCCTAACTTGGCATCAAATGTTTGAACAAATGTTTTTAGAATTTTTAAAGAGATACTGTCACTGTAATAACCCTACAATGCCTACAAAAGTCACAGAACAGAAGGAGATTGCTACTCAACTTTGACGGACGAATTCGCCCAAAATCACAAAAAGATTTATTTCTAACTTGTTTGTAGAACACCAAGGTAAGAGGATCCAGTTTATAAATCGTGATCATCACAAATTAAAAGTTTGTGACAAAAATAATATAATAATATATAACATAACCTGCAAACTAATTGGATACCATTAGGTAAGAAAATATATATATTTTTCTTTGGATGAAAAACCCTTCACCGTGTTACATTGAATATTTATGCTAGTAATCTACCCCTTGACCTTGGTGCCATTACTGGAGAGTTTTTTCCGAAATGTCCATCAACTTTTTTTTCAAAGTGAAAAAAAGGCAAGACAGCTGGGGAGGGAGAGAACAAGATGGCAGTTGATTGTTTTCCAAAGGAATTAGCTTGGCCTGACCCTCTTGAGCCGAGCCATCTTTTTGAATGGCTGACACTTTATTTGTTTTGTCCCTATAACAACAGAATCTCTCCCGAGCGCCACGGCACCCGTTCGCCCTGGTATTGTCACAAACAACTAGGCTCACTTTTCCTCTCCTTGTCTCTGTGTCATGGAAATAAAAGCGCCAGGGTTTTTAACACAATCACAGGAGGCAATGCTGAGGTATGTGTGCGCTGTGATAAGACAGAGCGATGGGAGACAGATATGGGAAGGGCAGTGGTGGTCACGCACACATATGCATAGAAACACACACACATTTTGGCACAGAGAATGCACGGAGAGAGCAGAGCCAGGAAACATTATGGCGAAGTTATTAGTGCTGAAAAAAGATTACTCAACCAGGATATTTACTATTAATGTTTGAATATATATTTGATTAAAGATAATGAATGACAGGGTAGACAAAGAGTTCATATACACAACTTTCTTTCTGTGCGCGTGTGTGTGTGTGTGTGTGTGTGTGTGTGTGTGTGTGGATGCAGAGGCATAATTTGAGTGTCCAGCTGTGTGCAGGCGCCCCCTATTGCTTATTACCTTTCACTTATTTCCCTGCAGAAAGCAAACATGCGGAAAGTTACACATGTGAACTCGCACACACACACACACACACACACAGGCTGCATGGAGCAGAAATCATTTCTCAGATCGTACATTGATCAAATCTGCCACACTGGATCATCTTTATGAAAACAATGTCAAACTTTTACTTGCAAAGGTGCCTAGCTTGCGTGATCTCATAATAGCCTCCCCACATCACTTCCGTTTCTGCAATGCACACACACGCACACACACACATAATTCTCACCCATCAATCCCAGCGTGACCCCGTTTCAAATTCATTAACAAGGCTTCAAAACTTGCAGACACAGCAATCACCCCAAGCAAAATAAATTCCTGCGCCAGAGGAAAGAGAGAGCCTGTGTGTTTGTGTGTGCCTGTGTGTGTATGTGTGTGTGTGCCGTGTCGTCCACTGCGGAATGGAGCGAGGAATCTGTTTGGACAACTGCTGAATGTTTTGGTTCCCCCACAGCGTCTTGGAAAGCCGTGCAGCCGCTGTATCTTTTACAAATTAGCCTGCGTCGTCTACCAAGCACTTTCTCTTATCCCCGGCCTAAGCCCTGTCTGCCTACTGCAGGACAACCCTGGGTGTGTGTAGGGTGGGTGAGTGTGTTTAGGGATGGTGTTTAGAAAGTGGCCATGAAGATGTTTTTAATGTTGATGCAATGAAAGCAAAATAACTGCATTTAAATACTGATACCGCCTGCAATTCAATCAAGTATTTAGGTAAACTGCTAATAATGATGATCACATTTCCTTAACTGGTGGTTTAAAAAAAAGATAGATCTAGTGGGTTGACGTGTTGGATTAATAAGGGACTATTACAAAATTGTCACCACAAGATGAAGCTATACAGCGCAGAGACTCAACGCTGCACAGTGTGTGAATTTTTTTCCCATCTGCTGTCAGTTGTAAATGTCCATCTGTGTCTGGTTAGCAACACTGCTAAAGGCTACAGTAGGCCGAGGTGGGAGATATTTGATGGGGAAGGTCAAAGCTAGTCATGTGACGAGTGGAACTGTTACACACCAAGATGTTTTTACTACTGATTTATGATCTAAAAGCGTTTTGGCTGGGAAAGTGATAGGCGAGAACCCATGTGTGAGTCAAACATTGGATTTAGAGAAGGGTGTGTATGTGTGTGTGTGTGGGTATAGTGTAATAGAATTGTCTGTCTGCCTGATACTTCTTCAAAATCACACACAATTTCTGTCACAAAGACTGTAATTTATCTTAATATTTAAGTTTTAGTTGGTTGTGAATTCACCCCCCAATAAAAGAAAAGCCACAACACAACGCTTCTGATTTTGTCCATCCAGATTAAAAAAAGAATGTACCTTCACTTTTTCTTGTCCTTTTTTTGTTGTTATGCATGTCTCTTCTCCTCTTGATGTAGCGTGTCATATAGTATTAGGTGGTCCAAGGTTGAGGAGGAAATCCTCTGGGCCGAATTGAGTCGCTGCTCAACAGTTTGGCCATTGTTCACCGTCCCAGACACCAACACCCCCTTTCAAAAAAAAAAAGAAAAAGTAAACCCATCAGGCAGCCACTCTCGAAACTCACAGCATGCCACAGAGGGAGAATGAGCTGGAGAAAGGTGTGTGTGTATGTGTGTGAGGTAGAGAAACAAGCAACAAATATGTCTGCCTGGATTTGGACCAAGAATTTTACTTAATATATGCAACTAGTTTTAAGATGATTATATTCTAGAAGCGAATAGACAGTAAAGGTTTGCTACTAGATCATAACCCAGCAAAGTTGCATTTGTATTGTTTTGCAGAATGTCAAGTTACAGGATGATCAGCAGACAGCATCTCTGTCTTCATGCATACCACACATAAACTCAGTTCAAGCCCATACGTTGCTAACCTTCGCTCTTTATCAGTATGACATTTATTAAATGAAAATGTCACATAGTTTGAAGAGGAGGGGGCCATGATGAAAAAAAATCCAATTATACAGCAGGAGTTCCTCTCTCACTAAATGATAATGTCAGCAGCGTCCATGTAAATGTAGGTGTTACACGATCGCAGTAAAGATGAAAATAAGCACTTTTTTCATACATTTACATGATGGATCACTGTGAAATATGACGGTCCTCGATGTAACCTATTCTAGTTCAGTGCAGTGCGGCAGCACTAATTATCCGACATACCTCAGTTGGAAAGATTGCTTCCACAAAGCTGTCCCTTTGCCGCTGAATAATCTAAATAACGGATGATTTGGAATTTGAAATTCTGTGATTGTTGACAACTGTTAAATACCAGGGTATGATATGGCTCCCGTTGCAGTGATTGTAGTCGTAGATGAGCCCTCGTAACTTCCTCAAGCTTTTCTGTAATTGTAACCAGCAGTTACATGAAAATAACATAAACCAGAAGGAGAATTCTGTCTGGTCTGTATTCATCCACTTTATTTTAAAGGGTCCTGATGAGCGGTTGTCAGCTATCCTCTCTGCCAGCACACAGGCCATGTGCTGCTGGCTGTTATCATGTGCAGTGAGTGAATATTTGTGGTAACTGCTGGTACCCTTAGTCATTTCTGCCAGTTTTAACTGGTATTAAATGCTGAGAAAGTTCTTTTGTTCCACCAAAATGCAATGTCACTTCCATCATCACAAAAGTTTTTTCTCTATTAATTCCTGTATTGAAATCCACAAATATTTCCCACAACTTCTGAAGACCTGGAATGATCACAAAACGAAAAAGAGATGAAATGTAACAAGTTTATTACCAGGTGAGAAATAATGGGAAAACTATTGTTTTGGGGGGAAGTGGGTCACTGAGTGACCAGATTACATGTCATTGACCCTGGTTTGAAACGCCTGCATGCCTACACACATACGCTCTGGATCTGATACAAAGTCAGTCTTTGCAGAACACAAGCATGCACATGCACACATATGCACGGTCAAACATGGAGGGGGGGTTCTCTCATGGTGGTGCTAGTACTATAATTGAATCAAGCCAAAACCAAAACGCTGTTCAACCACCCCCACCCCTCGCCCCACCTCCTTCGTTTCCCTACCCGCCCTCGCCTCTGCCTTAAAAAGGTAAGCCTTGTGGCTGATGGGAAGCAGATGTGGACTGAGACTAGCATGGTAAAGGTGCAGAGTCAGATCCCCACATCCACCCCTGGCCAGAATATATCTTCATTGAGGAGACTAAGGGTGTCCACTTACATCTGTTAGACTACATCAAATCACATTCGTGTGTGTACAGTGTGTGCACGTGCATGCATGCACATGCAAAGGAGAGCAAAAAGAGTGAATGACGATAACCCCTGGGATGTGACTGACACCCATCCCTATCCCTTAGACCCTGACAGCTCCACACGTCTGGCTCCAATATCCCCCCCACTGTTTCTACGGAAACACCATCCCATATAACCATCCAATCATACTTGTTAGTATGTGTATATGTACATGTGTGTGTGTGCGCACGTGTGCACATGTGAGGCAGAGGAATAAGTAACAAAGATGTGCTACTGTCTCAGCTCCAGCAGTAATATTGAGTTGCAAAAGAATGGATCTAAAGCTTTACAACAGAAACAAGAAGTTAATAATTGAAGACTGAGTTTCGATAATAAAAGCTGAACTGTATTTTAATCCTACTTGAAACCATTTAAAAAAAAAAAACAGATACCTAAGATGTAACTCAAACGCCAACAGCAATGTTTCTCACTTAATTCACATAGTAAACTGTGATAAATATAATACCTAAATAATGACTTAACATATACTTTCATTTTCAAATATTCATATAAGTTCATTTATAGTACCTGTTAAAAAAACGGCACCACACAACAATTCAAGCTATAAGACCAGAAGCAGGATTTTGTCTTAATTGTGTTTTTTTTACAAGGCATATTCTATTTTGGTCCATTATACTATATATATATATATATATATATATATATATATATATATATATATATATATATATATATATATATATATATATATATATATATATATATATATATATATATATATATATATATATATATATATATATATTTATATATATATATATATATATGTAATTATGGTCTAAAACACTCTGTTAGGCCTAAATCTGGCTTGTCTCTTGAAAACCTCTGGATGGCTTTCCAAGACCTTATATAGCACTAATTATGTCCAGCTGTTGCATCAAGCATATGGTGTTGGGGATAGATGGCATTCAAAGCCAACACAACCAAGATAAAGATATTTACCATAACTGTGCCAACACAACTACGATCAAAATACTATTACTAAAGTTGTTTTAGTATAGTAGCAGTATTGTTCGGCTCAAGTGTTTGATTAAATTAAAAAAGAATACATAATTATTATAAAAGTCCATAATACTGTATGATATCCAAACTGTACATCATGACATTTATCTTTTAGTGTAATTTTCCTTCATTTCCTGTTTCAAATAGTGGTTATTTCTTTTGTATGGAGATGGAACTTGCTTGATTTAACCTTCATGAAATATCCCTCTGTCTCATTTTTTGCTCTCCTGTCTAGCCAGTCTTTGTCTCTCTCCATCTACACTCTTATTGGATCCAGCAGACACAACACAAACTCTAGGACTTTTCCTTCTCTCTCCCTCCCTCAACCTCCACCTCAGAGGATTTGGCAGTTGCCGTGAGCAAAAGGAGGAGAGGAGTGCAAAACACACAGCCGCCTGTCAATCTCATCAGTTTTTTAAAAAAGGGAGAAAAAGAGAGATGTTTGGGAGGAGAAAGGAAGGAAAAGAGGTATTTGTTTTCACTGCAATGTTGTAAAGCCCTGGTTAGATCACAAAGAAATTCTCACTCCTGTCACAGAAAAGACTCTAATATGTATTTGGGGTGTTTTTATCCGAGATGACAGTTCACGTTTGTCATAGATGAACCTGTGAATCCTTTTAAAAAAAAACGTTTCATTCTTCTGTTTGACACTGAGTTCATGTTGGCCATTTTATGTTGAAAAAGGTGGGATTATTTCTACCTGACCAATCAGTGGTGACTAACATTTTCAGCCCATTGATGCCATTTTCATTTTGAGACAGAAGCTCTGGTTGCTATGAGATGTTAACCTTTACCATGGTATTTAAAGAATCAGGCTGATTAAAGAGTTTTTTTTAATTTATTTTATTTTTACTTTAAACACCAATCTTAGTAATGGTTATAAATGTGTGTGAATTGTGAAATGTGAATTTTTGCATCGCCATTGCTTGAGCTCTGAAACCGATTACTCTGAGTGCAAAGTGCCCTTATTCAATCGAGAAATAGCAACATGGGGACAGGGGGGATGTAAAAACCCGAGATACAAAGTCAACAGTGAGAGAAAACGCAGGGGTTAGCAACATCTGAACAGAGGAGATGTAGAGAGAGAGGGGGAGAAGACGGAGGGAAAAAACACAGGCCAAGCCAAAAGAGAGAAAGAGCCAAAAATAAGGAAGGAAGGAGATGAGGAGATGCAGAGGCAGTGCAAGAAGAGACGTCCAGAGAGAGATTGGTAGGGTGAGTTAGCAAATGAGTAGCCCAATGACAGACAGACTGAACCGGAGATGAGTGGGGAAATCCCTTCTGTGCACACATTCAATAAAATCTCCCAGCTGTACTCTGCACATTTGTGTGTGTGTGTGTGTGTGTGTGTGTGTGTGTGTGTGTGTGTGTGTGTGTGTGTGTGTGTGTGTGTGTGTGTGTGTGCGTGTGTGTATGCATACAGGCG
Organism: Lepturacanthus savala; assembly: GCA_030544235.1. Taxonomy (NCBI): domain Eukaryota; kingdom Metazoa; phylum Chordata; class Actinopteri; order Scombriformes; family Trichiuridae; genus Lepturacanthus; species Lepturacanthus savala. The sequence continues at coordinate 18,329,896 of CM060480.1, forward strand.
TGCGTGTGTGTGCACTGTAATTGAGACAGTCAGAGGGGTGTATTCCGTTTATACTGTGTATTCTACCCTGAGGACTCCATGTCTATATTATGTCATCCAAAAGCACTTATACAGACCTTCTGCTGGAACACACACACACACATAGGCCCTAATATATTCAGAGTCATATAGGCCTCCCACTCTGTCCGATGGCCGGGGGGCAGTTCTGTTATTTTGGATGTATTTCGGCTGGGGCTTCCTGCCCTGATTTTGTGGCTGTTCTTAATAGTGGTTGTTCCACACTGTATCTTATGGTCTTAACACACACATTTTTTATGTCTTACACACAAATGCATACACAACACACACACACACACACCTAACCTCACAGGATTGCACTGCAGATGTCCAAAGTCGCTGGAATATTCATATAAAAACGCAGAGGAATAATGAACATCCGTGCATTGGACTTTACACCGGACACCCAGAACGCATCCAGTCTTTCTTCTCGTCCCGTACGTGTGCAGAGAGAGTATGGAGCTAGCAGCTGTGAGATGAGTGATAGGTCTCTGACGAAAAGTTTCGCCTTTGATTTGTGTCCACTACTTGCTCCGTTTTGTCAATTGCAGCGGCAAAAGAGGGGAAAAAAAGCCAAATCTGGTAAACTGGAAAAGGTGTAGCTGAAGTGGAGCTGAGGTGGGATGTGAAAGTGGGTCATCTCTGACAGCTAAGATACTAGTTGGCTTCCCCTCAAATTTACCACATTTTAGGCCAGTTCCAGTCAGACTCACTTCTGGTTCTAGTGTCTCAGAACTTTGGTGTTTTCTGACAAACAAGCCCATATGTATGACATTTTAGGTGTAACCAAACTGGGAGGATGTTACTCCAAGGTATTCGGGGTTCAGTTCATTGATTATTTGGTCTCTGCATTTGAATGAATCTAGCCATGGTCATCCACAACTTATGATATAAGCATATAACTTTGTCTTTTTTGGACTGCTTTCTATTTTTTTCCACCATCAAACATGTGGTTTCCTCAGCAGACCACAGCAAACTCTTCCTTTCTGTGTTGTCATTCACTGTCTCTTTATAGCTTATTTATGAATTGCTTGCTGATGTTGATGTCACTGTTCCGACATTCATTCATGGGGGGGGGGTTAATGCACCAGCCAGTTCAAGGAACTGGAAACAGGACCAAGCCCTGCTTATTTCAAGGCATTTTATTGTGTTGTTGTTGCAGCATTGTTTCACAATGATATGATAATGGCTGTATTAACGTGAACTTGTCATGTTAAAGATAAGTCATCAGACTTCATTTAGTTAACAGCTTACTTTGCATTGCATTAAACATGAAAATTCTGTGAAAACGGGGGAAAAACATAAAGTCGGGGGAAATATGTGAGCCAAAAAAGACAGTAGACTAAGGCAGAGGAGCAGAGAGATAAAATATCCACAGCTTATTATGTCAGCCTCCCACAGTGCAGCAAAGGACTAAATATGACACCTCTTCACCCTGACCTCTGTCTTACAAGAAGAGCAGAAGCAAGAGAGAGGATGGCAGAAAGAGAGAGAGAGAATGCTTGGTAGTGACCCGCCTCGACCCTGCCAGCGCTTCCTGACCTCCCCTGTAGCTTAATTCTCCCTAATTACATTCCTCACTGACAGAAAGTTGGCCCCGACCACCCTCGCAAAAAAAAAGGGCCCAGGTAGCAATACTCACCATAGCAGGGCTGGAACACAGGGAGGATCCATCCACTGTAGCGGTGAAGGCAGGGGGGATAACCGGTGATGACAAATTAATTAATGCAAGTGGAAGAGAAAAACACACACACACATATACACAAGCGGTGGTGTGTGTAGCTACTGTGCATGTGGTCTGACTTCCATTGGTCGGTGTATCCAGTGAGCTCTGTAGCATGTTGATATGACAGGCAGTGATGGATGGTGTTTAGCGATGGACTCAGCAGTAAGTGGGGAAATAGGGGCAAACCTGTTGCACATTTTCAGATGCGGCAGCATGTGAATCTCTGTGTGAAAGTCTGATTAAAGAAAGCGAACGCCGTAATATTGCTGGTTACTGGAAGCACTGTAAATAAGCGGAATTGAAATACCTTTGAGTTAGAGAGAGTGTAAACAGCCGTTAAGCATTAACAGAGCTTTTTGTATCGCCGGGAAGTTTGTGTGCTATGATATTTAGTAATGCGCTGCGCACAAAGTACTGCTTTCTGGCTCTTTTTTCTTTTTCTTTTTTTTTTTTCTTTATCAGACAGTGCAGTCACAGGCCAGAGTTTGGTTCAGCTGCATGGGATAAGGTTACAGGACTTCGCCTGCATTTGTCTTTACAATGTAATTAAGGGATTTTTAGGGCCTATGGCCTTTGAATGACAAAAGTCTTCTCGCTTGATGGGAAATCTATTAGCACATCAATTTGACAATATTAATACATTTTGTAGCCACCTTAGAAAGAAATGAGATTCACAGAATGCACCTTACGTGTTTTATCTATGGCACGCTTGGTGTTGCCATCAAGTTGTTTACTGCTGATACGTTAACGGTAACATTAGCAGGCTGCCGGACCACACAAATTTATCTCCGACTGTTAAAGTTCAAATGTCACCTCTGAAAGAGTGGATTGTGGCAGAGAACCTGTGCATCCCCCCCTGGTAATTACCGAGCTTCGACTCAATACAACAATGTAGGCCTACATTTGATATTCCATAAACATAATGGTTTCATGTGACTGTGTAGATAAATATCGTGAACCTAGCCTGAGGGAGAGAAAAGGGGGGAGACGTTCCATTTTTTTTTTTTTTTTTATATCACATAATACAGCTCTTGTGTTCCCACAGAATACAAGGGGGCCTTCTCTTGGCCCCCTCTGCTAAATCCCTCAGCTATCTTTCAAACAGTGATAGTTACGGAAATTAGCGGCGCAGAAATCCATAAGCGTCCATCATCAGGGGGCTTATTACCGTCTTTGTGAGGTTATGAGGAGAGGACAGAAGGCCCCGGAGCACCACAGGGCCTGAGACACTACCTTCACATAACGCATACACACAGGGACAAGGGCACGTGCGTTAAAACTGATACACGGTCATGAGCAATCGTGCTCATGCACACACATGCGCAGATTGGAGCTGGATTTTTTTAATGAACCTGCCATTTCTGTCAGATTCACTTCTGATCTAGAGAAACCTCAGAAAGTCTGATATTTCTGCCACCAGGAGGTGCAGTGATTTATCTGTTAATGTGACAGAAAAGAGTCTGACTGTGCATATAGATGAAGACCTGAGACACTATTATAGGGATATACGTCAATATTAGTACATCAGTTTCCTGCTCATAGTCATTGCCTTTGCATGAACTAGTTGCTGTTTCCTAGTTTTCCATGAAATGCATATAAAACAATGATTTGGCAGAATAATAAGCATGATAAGTGCTGTTGAAATGACAATTGGCATCGTAAAATTACACCTACAGAGAGAACTTTACTTGTATACCACACTCTTTGTCAGAAATCACTTTGTGTCAGTGTAATAAATTTATAATACCTGCCTCATTATCAACGAAGATGTCACCTCATCTATTTTAGACAGCCTTTGTATATTATGAAACTGCACATTAATTCAATAAATTTGTTTTTTATTAGTTCTGCTCATTAATATGTGTTCCTCTTGGGCTTATTATGATGATCTCATGAAACAAAACAAAAAGTGAATTATGGACTAAGCATTCAGGGTAATTAAGGTGGAGAATGAAACAGGCGCCATGAGACAAATAAAATTACCTTTTTTTTCTTTTAAATCTGAAAAACTTTGCTTATCTTAGGGCAAAAATATACTCTAAAGCACACACACACACAAACACACTTCTTTTGTAAAAGGCATATCAGTGCTGAAACAGTACCTATTCTGTTACAGATTGCTGCTTGCTCTCATCCAGAGTAGAGCTGACTCAATGATTAATCAATTAGTTTCCAACCATTACATAATGCCAACAACTTTGATAATCGATTAATTGATTTGAGTCAGTTTTAAAAAGAAAAGTCTAAATTATCTGGTTCCAGCTTCTCAAATCTGATTATTTCCTGGTTTCTTTAGTCTTATATAATAGTAAACCCATGATCTCTGGGTTGTGGAGTCTGGACGAAAAAAAGACATTTTAGGTTGCATTTTTGACTTTGGGGAACAGTGATCATCATTTTACACTAATTTATAACCAAACAACTAATTGATTCATCTTTTCAATAATCGATAGAATAATAGACTATCAAAATAGTCATTAGTTATGGCCCCACTGTCTCACCATATAGTCTCTTCATCTGTTTTAGCTCTTTTGTTAGTGGCTTTACCTAATTGTCACTGTTTGTGTACAATTCTGAGAAATAATCACGATAAGTAAATTATTCTCAATGTGCCTCATGTAACATTTGTGTGTCAACTTAAAAAGACTTAAATCACACACACACACACACCATGCACACGCAGACGCACTTAGAGATTCACAAGCCCAGCAGAATTTCCATGCTATAGGACTTTTCAATATCCCCCCCCCCCCCCCCCCCCCCCATCTCATTTCAGTTTATATGTGTGTGTATGTGTGTGTTTGTTGAGGTAGTGGGGGGATAATAAATGGCAGCAGACATGGACATCGATTTCGGTAATAACACAAAGAGCAGAGCTGGAGCGGTGGCAGACGTCAGCCCGAGGTCCATCCATCTATGAAACAGGACATGCCAGTAATAGGAAAACACCACACACCGTTATGGCCAGGGGCAAAGCACACAGGCAACTTATCACAGCACTGAACTTTGATGCTTCGCCGCGCGCATAGGAGAAAATATATATAATTCCATTATTTTTTCACAGATGATGAGACACAGCCCGTGTGTCTGTGCGTTAGGGTGTGTGTGTGTGTGTGTGTGTGTGTGTGTGTGTGTGTGTGTGTGTGTGTGTGTGTGTGTGTGTGTGTGTGTGTGTGTGTGTGTGTGTGTGTGTGTGTGTGTGTGTGTGTGTGTGTGTGTTCAGTGTGGGGGGATGCTGCACCTTTGTGAACCAAAAGGCATCTTGCACACGCACAAAGGAATAGATTGTTTTTTGCTGACTTTGGGGAATACAGTTGTTTATTTATTGAATTATTATAATTCTATTTTTTCCTAAGAAAGTGTGTTCTGTGGGGCACGGCCAGTTGAGTGGGATGTGAGTGTTTGAGAATCTGTGAACTGAAATGTACCATATACCTCTTTGCAACAGCACCTTAATGCACATGTCACGTAGCAAGATTGCACATTTATTGTTAGGCTTGTTGAATAAATCAGAGCAAAAATCCCCTCTATCCAAAAGATTAGAAACAACAACAAAGCTTTGAACACACCACACCACCATACTGCTGGATACCAAGCAGACCATGTAGAGATCCCAAGTCAGAGCATGTTGTACCGCTCTATAAAACGGGACGTGGTTGGAACTTCAAACACGGAGCTGCAATGATGTGCCTGCTGGAAGCTCCTGTGTCCAGCCTCCAGTCCTCATGCTGAACTTAATCAAAATCTGAATCTTGTGGTGGTCCACCTGCATAAAGGACACATGTTTCTACAGTAAAGTGTTATTTTTTTATTATTCTGAAAATATGATCAGCCTGAAAGAAACAGTGAATGGTTTCTGTTTGCACATCATATGAATCTATACAGTCATATTATGAACAAGAGAAACAAACATAAAATTAAAAATTAACCATTAACCTGGAAAAAGGAGCTCTTGGGTGCATATTATTATAGAAACACAATAATATAATAAAAAAGACAAGTACATTGTCATATGTTAACAGTAGTTAATGCATATACACATATATAAATAGCTAAAATTAAGTGCTGTATTCACTTAGCAAAGATTCCAATTAAAGAAAAAACTTAAAAAAAAAAAATTAATAAAACATGTAGTTGGGTTCGTTTTGGTTGGCAGCTTCTTTCCTTTGTTATACTTTAAAGGCTTGTTAAAAGAAGCTGTATATTTGGTACAGTTTGGCAGCGTGTTGCGCTCAGTTTCATGCCAGGAAATGTAAAACAACATCATTACAATTCCTGTCTTTTCCTTGCTCTGGGCTTCTCCTGAAATATAGTGAAACGCCTTCAGAAAACATTTCGCTGAACTGAAGAGAATGAACCGTCATTCACTTTGGCTGATATTGGCAGCGACGCTCGGGACCTCGCCGTGGTGTTTATGGATCGTTCTGGTTAAAACACACACTCGTGTGTTTGTGTCCAAAAGTGTTTTACATTCACAGCATCATTTGTCACACACCACATTCATGTTTTTTTATGCACATGCTCACACACACTCATGAAAGGTAACATGAAAGAGAGTTCATCTAATGTTCCTTGAATTTTTCAGCCATACACATATACACTTACACTTACCTCCCTTGTAAAATCAGATCATTGCTGAAACAATACCCATCTTGTTCTCTTACAGACTGATGCTCACTGTCATCCTGAGGAATCTTCACCTCTTCTTTTTCACTTTTTCACCCTGCTTTCTCAGTTTCTCATACAGTTGTTTTACTCTTTTCTCGGTAGTGCAGCTTTGCTTAATATCACTGTGTGTGTCTGCATGTACAAATTCTGAGAAACAATCCAGACACCAAAGTGAACAGACTATGACCTCAGAAGATGTTGTCTGTCCTTAAAAAAATGAAATTGTGTACTGTGAATATGTTTCCTAACATTTGTGTTTCAACCTAAAAAAGAGCAAAATCACTTCCTCCTTTACTGATTCACTCTCCCGCCCCCATACACCCTTTCCTAAAGCAATAAAAAGTGCTGATTCCAGCCAAAATCTGCAGATGAGATGGGGGGTGAGAGAGAGAGACAGAGAGCGAGAGAAAGAGGGGGGTGACGGGTGGTGGGGTAAGGGGATCTGTGAATGGTGTGAAAAGTATTAAGTGCCAGTAATAATTGGAAGTGGGCCTAGAGAATCCAAATATAATCTTACAGCGGGAACACTTGTAATACATTGGTTCTGGAGATGGGCCCAGAACACACACACACCAAACACACACATACACACTGACTCACACAAAGGCCCACGGTGGTTTCTCCTGGCCTCCTCAAACAAGGAAAGATGTTATGCCAGACGCTGACAGTGCTTGCAGATGCGCCGGCCATTGCCCCCTGTTAAAACTCCAACCCCCTACCCCCCACCACTACCCCCCCTATTATCCTCCATTTAGCCAAAAGAAACATGGCTCATATTTTACCTGGCACACTGCAAATCTTCCCTCCGATTCATTCTTCCTATCAATAGCAATAGACTCAGTATCAGGAGGAAAAGTGACAGCACTGAAAAATCTCCATTACATTTCCTTCTGACTAATGCTAAATAATGTTCTTACCGAGGTGAAAATTAAGAGCATAAATTGTACATTTGCATGATCTCTGTGTGTCGTTGTGTGTTTTCTATGTTTTCTAATGATAGACAATTACCTACAACTACAATTACCTTTATTTTTGATTAACCTGTTGATTATTTTGGGGGGTTATTATTATTATTATTTGCTCAACCATCAGTACAGTAGAAGGTTTAAGACTTCTTCTGCAGCAACTCAAGCTTTTTGATTTAAATAAAAGCAAAAAAAAGCACTACATTCAAAAGTAGTTATATTATACAAATAAAAGTAATGAAAAAAATAGTTTCCTATCAGTCAAAAGATATAAGTTGTAATTACTTTTGGCACTTTACAATTTATGTGTTGTATTGTCCCTCTAAATGTATTTGAACAGGTAATTGTGAGGGAGTGAGCTAATCTACTAAATATAACACTCAAGAATTAGAACTGAAGTGATTTTTAGACAGAAACAACCGTTAACTCCCAATAAATGAGCTGTCATCACTTTTTTGTACTGTATTGTCCCTTGAAAGGGTTGGATTGGTAATAATTTAGGTTACAGTGCAGGTCAAATAATGCACTTTCTGGCAGGAAATCACTTTTTGGCAGTTCGACATGATGCTAGAATGAAATAAGAGTAATGTGGCTATTTTTTTTAAATGTAAGGTAAATGTATTTACTCCAGCAAATGAGGTAATGAAGTATTTGTACTTATTTGTTACTTGACACCTCTGCAAATGATCATTTTAGCACTATTGCATCTTCCATCTATCAGATTCAAGATGCAAGATGACTTTATTACTACCCAGAGGTAGTACATAAAAGACAGGGTAGGCTACTGGAAATGTCTATGTCTCTCATGTTGAAAGTTGTTTTGTTTTCTTTGTTTTGTAGTAGCATAATGAGTAATACAAGAAAAAACAATCCCAATGAAATGTTCAATTAATTAGTTATACAGCTAGAACAGCTAGATGGGGAGCAGAGAGGGTCCTTTGCGGTCCTGCAGGCATCCCTGGCAGGTGCCAGTAACGAATTGTCAACAACTGCTATGAGGAAGCCAGTGGTTGACTCAGGCATTCCGGCGGCTACCTTGCCTTGGGTCCTTTGGCTTCCTAGCCATGCCACAGAAATGCCAGCCTCCCTCTCCCTCTCCTTAACTCTTTCTCTCTCTCACACACACACACACACACACACACAGTCGCAGCTGCTGGACCTCACACTCCATGATATTGTATTTTTAGCTGTTGCTATTAAAAAAAAAAAAAAAAAACTCATTTAATGCCCATTTTTTGCCTGGTGGCAAGAATTAAACGTTTATTTTAGGAGCACTCACATTCCTACTCCTGGAAAGCAGGTACTGCCGTTTTTGTTTTTTTTTGTTTTTTTTTTTGGGTGGGTGTTAGCTATCATGGCGGCAAGAAACATCTTTTTTTTTCTTTTTTGGTGTGTGTGTTCTCCATACATTGCCTTGTGCCCCCCCCTCATAGGAGGTTCTGGGAATTTCTCTCCAACAAAGCAAGTCTGTGGTTCGTGAGGTGTTCCTATTTTTAATCTGCAAAATTGTATTGAATCATGGTACTTTTTTTCCACTTTGCTCATTGCGTACAAGCCAGTGAGTGACACATTTAAACAGAGATGCTAAAGAATTCCTTACTGTGGTGAGTGTCTGTTTTCATATGCTGTCTGTGTGTGTCTGTGTGTATGCGTACACACACACATGTACGTCAGGAGAGGATGCTGCTGGTCTTGCTGGGCCTGTTTTGTGTCACCGTAATTCCCCCAAATGAGGAGGTGGAATGAGTCTCCCTCCTTTACTGCTCCCATTTACAGACCCCATATCAGATGCCTTGCTCTCTGCACACCAGCCACAAGCACTTCATTTTAATACGAGCCTTCAGAGCAAAAAAAAAAAAAAAACCCGGCCGGACTCGATCCAGCTGCCATTTGGGTGCACAATTCTTCCCAAGTTCCTAGACTGCAAGTAGGAGTGAGACCCCTCTTGTTCAAGCAGTAAATGTTTATTGAATTACCTTGTGTTTTTCCAAGCAAAAGGGGGAGTGAAGCATAACAATAGAGAAAGGTTTACATTTAGTCTCCCCGCCTGCTTTGCTACTCCAAAGTAACCCTGACACTAGTCTTTTCCCAAGTATGTGGAATTCCTCCTCCTCCTTCTCCTCCTCCGAGTGAACTCGTTTTCCGTTTTTGCAAGTGCTACACTAAATCTTCTCAAACACCTGCCGTATATTTTTCTCCCGTGTTGTTTTCCGTGCTCTTCCGCGCTTTTTCTTCTCTCCACCTCTGAACTCGGGTGATTATTTTCCCGGTATCTCCCATGGCACCTTGTCCCTCTTTTGGAGAATCTTGTCGGCCCGTGTATGTTTATCCGAGGGACGGCAGCTTTCAATAACCCCCCCCCCCTGTGAATGAGGCATAGCAGGAGGGAAAGAGCGGCAGAGGCAGACAGAGAGAAAGAAAGCTGAGCTGCTGGACCACACAGATAAAAGAGTGTGCTCTGTTCTTTTTCCTCCTGAAGGAGGAAACTCCACCTCTGGGATTAAGGCTTGTGTTTCTCTAATTTACTGCCATCACTGCTGTGGACAATGTCTTCTCTTCTCCTCTCTTCCCTTCTCTTCTCTTCTCGTCACTTCTCTTCTCTTTTCTTATCCTTCACTTCTCCTCTTGTCTCTTCTCTTCTCTTGTGATGTATTTTTACTGAGTATATGATAGTAAAACTGTGTTGTGATACTGAATAGAGACTGTATAGCCGTGACATGAGGGCATGCTCTGGCCCATTTGATGGTGGAATTATCGAATTTGCTGTGCGCTGCCCCTGAACCACCCTACCCGACCACAAGTAAGACCTAGAGGAGGAGACGAAAGGTCTTCACAAACATGAACACACACACACATACGGAGCCTCCCCCAGCACAAGGGGATGCTGCATTCCCCCTAATTGCTTGTTTCAAGCGGAGGCTGATTGTGGAAAATTATACCCTTTACATTTTCTTCTGTGCTCCCCCTCTGTTTTTTGTTTTTTTTAGTCTTTGTGTCTGCGCATATGCTTATGTGCATACATGTCAAGGCAGCAAATTGTAATGTATGTGCCTTAAAATGTGTCTGCATGCATCTCTGTGTGCAAGTGCAATTACAGTAGGGTTTTGGAAATGTCACAGGGATACACCCCAGACAGGTCACCAGCCTGTCGTAGAGTGTTAGTGGTGTTACTCCATTAACATTAATCCATAAAACTTGTAATAATATTTCAGTGGTTGAGCTTCTCAAAGTTCAGGATTATATGTTAATTGACTTAATTTGGGATTTGCATGGGTGGTCAAAAGATAGAACAATCAATTTAAGTTATCACTTTCAGAAATAAATGAGAGCAGCATTAGAAACACACTTAATTCAAGTGTTCGGATTGTTGTCAACCCAACAATCTAAAAATAGAGAAACAAATAGACAAAAATGTCACAAAAATAAAAAAAAAAAAAATCTTATTTCCTGCTCTCTCACAATTGTTCGCCCTGACAAAGCAACACAGGCTAAGCATCTCCCCTCCCTCTCTCCTCCGCTCTTCACAACCCTCCCTTTCCAAATGTGTGGCTTCCTTGCAGTGAGTGCTGCCAACCTCACTCATACACTATATGCATTGGTGCCGGGTTTTGGCCAAGAGCAACGTATATGTCTGGGAAAGCCACTTAGTGCGTGTGTGTTTATGTGTTTGTGCGAGGCTGTGAACTAGGCGCCTCTGGCCGCAAGGTGAGCTTTGCGGGAGAGGTTGTGGTGGTCCCAATACTGTAACTACATAAGTGAGGAAATGAATTAAGTGCACTTGGGAGAAAAGGTGTATGTAGACAGTGTATGTGTTGAGGAGGCTGCTATATTTAACACACAAACAAACAAAATATAAAGTAAAGCTAGTAAAAAAAAAAGTAAAATTAAAAATATCCCAGCGTTACACGACAGAGACATACAGCAGTATAAAGATGATCGATACGTTGTTTTTGAAAATTCCAAAGATAATGAGCAACATTAAACATTCACACATGCAGGGGCCGCGTGTTCTTCTAACAAGGCCTCTCTTACAGTATATGCAGCCGGGCCTGTCTGGTGCATTTAAGGGGCCAAGTAAATCTGTCATTTTAGCCTCTGAACATTCAGTCTTTCTCTCTCTCTCACACACAGACACATGCACGCACACGCACACACACGAGAGCCTTACAGCTGGAAGGAATTAAGCTGTCTCTCCCTCTCCCTCCCTACACGAGGGATGATAACCTCCGCTGCTCGCCCTCCATGATTGGAGAACCATTTATTTTAGCCATTAACGACATATCATTTGGCCCCAAGGCTAATAGTTGAAAAGAAAGAGAACCATTAGTGTTTAGGTGAAAGGCAAGTCTTCTGTCTAGGAGTTTAGCTACTGTATCCTTCAATTGGATACTCAATGTATAGAGTGGTGTGTGTGGGTGTGTGTGTGTTAATCCAAACACACACTCAGAACTACTTCCCCAGTTCAAACACACTCCTCTTGATATGCCTGCCTTTTTACCTTGTTTTTTTGTAGCCAATCCTAAATTTTTGGGCCGTCTGAATTATAATGTTGTGTGTGTGTGTGTGTGTGTGTGTGTGTGTGTGTGTGTGTGTGTGTGTGTGTGTGTGTGTGTGTGTGTGTGTGTATGTGTGTGTGTGTGTGTGTGTGTGTGTGTGTGTGTGTGTGTGTGTGTGTGTGTGTGCGCGCGCATGCGTGCGTGCGTGTGTGTGTGTTTGTGTAGGGGAGTGTAAGTGGACTTGTGGTGCCCCTCCGCAAACATGTCAACTTAATCTGTCCTGGCGTCTCAGCTGTTTCACAGATCCCCAGGTCTCAGTGACAAACTGTCCAATTAGATGGCTAGTTACCATGCGCTGAGCCTCACCTATTAGTCTTAATTTGAATCACAGGGGCTTTGTGTTCACATGCATTAAAATATGGACCCGCATACGCATGTACACAGTGTTTACATCACATGCAAAGGGGGAGTGAAGTGCACAAGCATTGGAGAAAAGAAGTTATGGCATGTACTGTAGCAGATGTTAATTTGCATTGGGTGATGAACACAACAGCTGGATAACAGATGAATTTATTTATGTGACTGTGGATAGACAGACTGCAGGTGACTCCTCCATGCTGAAAATGTCATTTAGCTACCACAGATGCTCTGTTGATCTTACTAGATGATAAATATACATATATATTTTTTTAATTCTATCAATTTTTTTAATTTTGTTTTTTATTCTGCAATTGCATAAATTCTGCAGTTGCATAAAGATCATAGTCTTGATTTATAAAGAAGGGTAGGTGAAAGGGAATAAAATGGGAATCTTATTTAGGGATGTAGCACCAAATACTGGGCATAAATAAAACAAGTATAAATAGGGTTTTAAGATACAATCAGTTCAAATTACATTAATGACTGGTTCTTTCATTCACCACCTGATGCATTGGCCTATCTGGGCTCACTGATGTTACACTTGTCATCGGCCACTGTCTGTGGGTGGAATAAACCACAAAGTTCATTCTCATATGATGTGACCAATATATTTGACACCAGATTAGATTATGGCACCATTTAACTGAAGGGTCTAATTCATTAATTCATCAAAAAAAAATCAAGATATTCATGGGCCTTCTCTCTACTTGGGCCCTAGGTAGTCAGGTCCATTTCTCCACTCCCATTTACCACACCAATGATTCAAATATTTAGAGTTTGTTGACATGTACACATGTACACGAATGCCTGTATTCAAGTTATGTTTGTTAGGTAGATATGTTAGGTAGCTGGGTGACACAGACGTACAAATGTAAACACAAACGCACTGAGAAAAGTGCAAGTGAATTACATAGGCTTCATACACCAATACAGAATACAGACCAATTTCCAAAGAAACAATGTGTTGTGAATGCATCGAAACACTCTCCTATTACAACCCAGAGACAAGCATTTAATGCACACCACACACACACACACACACACACATACTGTACACATCTGCACACAGACCTTGCGGTATCCATCAGGCAGAGCATGTGTGGCAGGCAGAGAATGAGTTGTACATTGTAGTTTCCCTGACAATGAAATTGCCATCATCAGGCTGCATCAGGTGAAAATATCTTGTTTTTCGAGCAATCAATCCAAAATAGAGTAGAATTATCTTATTCCATTGGCAGATATTTTGGCTAATTTCAAGTTTTTCATCTTGATTTTGGTCAATTTAATCTTGTTTTCTTAAAATAAGTTTAAATTGTTTGACTTGATCTTAATGTTGTCTTTTTATCTCATATTTAGGACTTTTTATCTAAAATCTAAAATTTGAAATAATTTAAATTATCTGCCACTGGAACAAGACAATTCAAGATAATTCTACTTAATATTGGACTAAATTCAAGATATTTCCCCTTGATAAGATTTCATTTTTTGCAGTGAAATGATGTCCTATCGCTTATGATGTTGCATTTCAGTTCACATCTCAATATCAGTGAACTTATTTTTTCCTTTAGCAGGATCAAATACATTGATCATAAAATTGATGGCACTCCTCAAGCTACTGTGAAAACATCAGGTGTACACACTGTGTAAACAACCTATCAAAAGAATGAAACCCCTTGTAGGTAGCTGTGGAGGAACTGAACAATGAGCTCATAATTGTTTCATAGTTTGCAAAAAAAACCAAAACAAAACAAAAAATCCGATAATAGATTTGAGCTGAGGATGTTTTGCTCCAAAAAGGGCAAACGGAGAAAAGTTTTGTGAGCAACAGTAATGTCTAGATCATCTGTCCTTCTCGTTTTGATGTGATGTCATTCTCCAGCTGTAACCTAATCACATGCCTTCAGCATAGATCGCCAGCATTACAGGCTGGATGATAATACCTATAAATACACTCAGCAGCAGCCGCAGCCAGGCCCTGTCTGTCTATCTCTACCCATCTCACCATTTTGGAATGTATTACCTTAAATAGTCACATATAAAGACATTTTAGCACAGAGCATCGTAGTCCAAAAATGACTGAAACCTCATATCTTTTGAACTACATGGATTTGTATGTAAAATTATGAAAAAACACTCTTTTACTTTTTCGTCAGCAGTGCTTATGAAATGCTATGCTGTTAAATCTAATATTTCCTATATTCATTCAATCTTTGCTTGGCAGCTGATCACTTCTTAATTTGTTCAGAGGCATTTTTGAGCCCGGGGGTTCATTGTATTTTCAATATCCATTCATATCATTCTAGTTCCTATATAATCCCTCTGGTATCGTTTTTTTTTCCTGGTCTTCCATGCATGTTTTCTTCATTGTTCTCTCCATTAATCAACATCTTTCTCTTTCTGTGCATGTGTGTCTGTGTGTTTGTATGTGCGTGCATGTGTGTGTGTGTGTGTGTGTGTGTGTGTGTGTGTGTGTGAGTGTGTGTGTGTGTGTGTGTGTGTGTGTGTGTGTGTGTGTGTGTGTGTGTGTGGCAGGTGCTCTCCTTGGGGAGCTCTCTTGGCCAGAATAGAATAAGGATATGAATGTAGGATATGTGCACTGTGGTGCACCTGCAGATTTTGACAAAGACCACACACACACACACACACATAAACATACACACAAGTATGCACACACACAAACAAAGGAGAAAGAGGAAATGACAGATTCCAGAGCAATGACAAATGGTTAAAAACAGTGAAGTTATTAAAATGTGTTTGTTGAAGTGAAGCGCCTTTCTCTCCTCTCCCCTGGTCAGTGTCTTTCTCTCTCTCTCTTTGCTCTTATATACAGTTGCTAAGTAAATAAAACTATTTATTCAGCTGGTTATTCTTGAAATATCAAGAGTTGTAAAATACATGTGGGACTCTGTTTGGATTCTTAGCGGAGGACCACACCAAAATACCATAGCAACAGGTTTATTAGGACAATAAAACAATTAATAATGAGCAAATTGTCAATTATCAAGTAAAAGGGTCAAACATGTTCTGTGTCACTGTAGCCTTAATTAAAATTCTTTAGGTTTTGGACTGTTTTGGAACCATTTTTCACCATTGATACTATTTCTGATATTTTGGAGACAAACCAATAATTAAAGCAATTAGTTAACAAAAATAACTAATGGATAAGCTATAAATAAAATAGCTATAAATAATTGTTATTGCAGCCCTAGTTTTTGTTGAGCAGCATCAACATTGTCCCTGGAGAACTAGTCTACTGTTGCACCAATGTTATCACAAGTGTTTAGACAGTTGGACAGTAAATAGACTGCTCCAATAGCAGTGAACACACACACATACGCGCACACACACTACACACACACACACACCTTGGTCCTCTTGTCCTCCTCCCGAGGGAGCTGTGGTCTCCATTCTCTCCTGCTGCAATGACTATGGGGTCGCAGGGTCTCCCAGATAAGACCGCAGGGGTTTTGTAAAGGGAAGCTTGACTTTCAGAGCACAGGAAGGAGGGATGAATAACCCAGAGGAAAGAAGGAGAGTAGGGAGTGAGGTCGAATGAAACTCCAAACCGCCTGCGCATCTGATAAGGCAGCACACATTAAGGTGAGCGTAAAGGAGAAGGTTAGCAGGGAAATGTCAATAAGCACCCAGAGAGAAAAGAGTTAGGGCTGGAAGAAGAGAAAGTGAGAGAGAAATGTTGACAGGAAAACTGAATCTATCAAAAAAAAAAAGAAAGAAAGATCATACACACAAAACTGGGAGAGGCTGAGGGCAAACAAAGCGAACGGATGAATGAATTATCAATGAAAGAAAGAATACAGCCGCGGACTTGAATAGGTGATCTTTGACACAGCACAATGCCGCTTTGAAATGGAGAAGTTCACAATCATCGGTAAAACACCAAAAAGATTTACACCCACCACGCTCGCCAATAGCCTCCTGACTGAAATGTGATGTCGTTCCTGCTCATTGACATATCGAGCAGTTATGACAAATGAAGTGTGGGGGACCTCAGGTAGCTCTGTGTGGAACCATTGATTTTTCAGTGTCCACACAAGGCTGCTGATTGATAGGGCAGCGCTGGAGTCATTAGATACATTCTCTTCCAACATCTGAATACGCACACACACACACACAATCACGCACACACACACACACACACACACACAGAAGAGTGTGGAGTGTTTGTGGACAGAACGAAACAGGTGGGGAGTGAAAAGAGGGAATACATATTTGCCAAGTTTAAAATGCAACACTTAACTCAATCAGATGATTGCTGGCATACATCTACAGCTCACTATAAACATAATTGGAATAGTCATGTACTTATGAAAAGTGTGCTGTATGAATATTGGATGTAAATATAGGAATTAAAGTCAGTGATAAAAGAAATGAAGATATGAAAAAAAAAATCGAATAAAACCATTTGGCTTAACATGTTCTCTGACCCTTTTTCCCTACTTGCCTGACTACTGCTCCCTTCAAACTGGCCCGACCCTTGCCCCTTGAATATTTATGGAGGCGATGTGAACTTGAGGCCATGGCGGAGGGCTTATTTTACAGATCTCACCATAAAACGGTCAGCTTGAAAATATGTTGCAAAGGGGGACTTGCCTACCTTTGGGATCCTATTGCAAATTAGACTGCTGTAGGAGATGGGGATGGAAAGGATGTGCTCCCAAGAGAGACACATGGATAAAAAAAGACACAGACAATAACTTATAGGTTAGGCAGGTAGTAGTCTGAGAGGAAGTGGAGCATGTCTGTAAGGATGATAGGACAAATGATTCATTAATTAATCACATATAAGGGAAAGGGAAAAGGCATGATTCAGTAAATAAAAATAATATGTTTGTTGGGAAAAGAGATTTTGTTTCATATGCATGGGGCACAATCAGCAGCTTGTCAGCTTTTGCTTGTTGCAATCGTGTTGAGTGTAGATTGTGATGATAAGTGTCAGGAAACACAGTGACTTTTATATGCATGAGTATGGTAGTAGTGGGGGGAAAATTGGACCTGAATATCCAGGGCCTGACTAGAGAGCCCATGAAAATCCTTTTTTGATGAATGAATGAATGAATGAATTGGGCCCTCCGGTTAAATGGCATCATAATTTAATATGGTGTCAAATATATTGATAACATCATGAGAGAATGAACTATGTTTAGCAGTACTATATTGGATATTCTCGCCCCCCACCCCCCTCTCTTGAAATCACAAAATGGTTTAGTCCATCTACAGACAATAAGTGTAACAAATATATAGGCCAAACGCATCAGTTCAGGTGTTGAATGAAAGAAACAGTTATCTATATAATCTGATCTGATTGTAGATTAAAACCCTATTCATGCTTGTTTATTTTTAAATATTTTTTTGCTCATACACTTCAGGCCCAGAATTTACAGGGCCAAGAATTTGTTGCTACACCACTCCCTGTCCATATGGATCTAAAGTTAAGAGAAAAACAGTAAACACTTGCTTTTTATATAAAATGTGTATTTCATTGATATTTGCATCATATATTTATGCATCATATTTAAATAGCTTAATAAATATATGAAATAATTGCACTGCAGAACAAATGATTTAATATTGCAAAACCTCCCTGTTTTGGGAAAAGAAAAAGAATCAGCTCTTTCAAAAGGACTTCATTATGCAGCTTCCACATTGCATTGCATTTATCATCTAATATCTTTCTTTTTATGTGTGGGTATAAACAGCTCAGGTCTGCTCGCATCAGGCTGAACATCTATGTGAAGTCATAAGGCATAGCTCTCACTCTCTCGGATTTCCCATTGTAACTTTATTCTGTTGCCACAGACACATCCTTCTGTTAAAAGGAACAAATTGTCCTGAAGCTTATGCTGACATTTGACATTTAAATTTAACGATAGAGCCAGAGGGCTATCTTGGCCACCGAGCTGGAAAATGTTACCTTTTTAAGAAGGATAAGTCAGGATTTGAGATTTTCCTCCAGGAGAGAGCAAGTGTTTACTCACGAAGACGATGTCGATTGAAAATGAGCGGAATTAGTGGAAAGTGTTGAAAAGCACTGCAAAGTTGGAATGTTTGCTTTGTGAATGAGATGAGATTTCTGACTCCATCTTGAAGCCCAGACCTCTCTAGAGCCATGAGACCTCTGAATGTGTCTTTGTGAGTGGACACACATACACACACACACACGGGCCAGATGTCAATTTGGCCTTGCAGATGATCTCTGATTTCATACAATTTCAATCGCTCTCTTTGGGACTACAGCCACCAGCTATGGGACTTCCCATTATACGCAATCCAAAACACACATATTCACATAGACACACACACATCCATTCATCCATTTATTTAATGATCCTTATCTTTATCTAAACTTTTGCTGTAGCCAATTCATGTCAGGTAATTCAGTAGTTTTCAGTCACAAACTGGAAAGGCAAATGATATATAATGACAAAGCTATCTGTGACAAACCATGTCTGACAAACCTTTTCTTTTTCATCTCTTGGATCCTGTTCTGTCCTGAGACTCCGTACAGGCGAGTTATCTTTCAGCTCCTCTCCGATTGAAGCTTGAGTCACAGGGAAACTAAAGCACACATGCTTTAAGGCTTCAGTGAATTTTATATGGAGGGTCTGACCTGGTGAAATATCAAGAGTACAGGCACAGGCAAACATCAGAACATATTACATCTGACAGACTGTGACTCTGACACCTTGTTTTAAGATTATGACATGCAGGCCAGAGATATCTGTATGTGTGTGTGTTTTGTGTGTGTTCAGTCACCAAAGTTTAAAAGTTAACAACTCAGTTTTTGAGGCCAAGCGAGCTCATTCCCCCTGAAAGTACCACACACGAATGCAAGAGCACACACCCGAAGTCACAATCCTAATTCTGTGACTTGTTGGCCTTTTTCCCAAATGAATCATTCCACGGATCAGCGAGCCCATCAGCCTACCCTCTTCTCCTTTTTTGCTCAAATCTCAGCAATTATTTTTGACATGTAACATCAATAATCTCATTTATTTTCTTACCTCCCCTCCACCCAACCACCCCCCCCCACCCACCCACCCACCAACCGCGCTTTCTTTCACCCAACCGACCGACCAACCACAAAACACAAACACTCAGAAGCGGCGGTTCACTTCTATTCTCTTATCTGTGTCTGCAGGAAATGTGAGCCATGCAGCATTCGATAAAAACAATTTTTTGCACCATTGATCCTACAGCACTTTTTCTCCCTCCTGTTTTTTTTCTCTCCCTCCTAGTCCTTCTCTCCAGAAATAAAAGGTGTTCCTGGAGGTTCTTTTGCTGTTAAATGATGAAGTAAATGATGGCTGCATCCTATGAAGAGCGGTGGGAGAAAGACCATGACGATTCATACTGAGATGAAATGAATTTCCAGAGGACAACAACCGCTGACATGTACACTGGTCGAGCCGATCCACTCTTACATAGGCTGCAGCTCATACTAGGCCTTCAACTAATGAATATTTTGATTGTCAATTAATCTATCTATTATAAAAATGATTACTTGATTAGTTGTTTGGTTTATAAAATGGTGTAAAATGTTGATCATCTTTTCCCAAAGATGAAGATGCATCCGCAAATGTCTTTTTCTTTTTTTGTCCACACCAACAGTCCACAACCCAAAGATCATCAGTTTACTACTATAGAAGACAGAAGAAACCAGAAAATAATCCGATTTGAGAAGCTGGAACCAGAGAATTTGGACATTTTCTTCCTAAAATGATTCAAATTGATTAATCAATTAGTCAATCAAAATAAAAGGAGATTAATGTAATGGTTGGAAACTAAACAATTAATTGACTAATTATTGCAGCTCTACTAGACTGGCTGACAAACTATAATGGTCCTTTTCATAGAGAAGAAAATAGATATTCAAAAAAAATACATTAACACAAAATGCCACAAAACTTAAATACATGTAAAACACTGTCACCAAAAATGTGTCACTGTGTTTTGCCTCATGTCCTCATGGTTATGAAGTATCTAAAATGAAGAATTTCAAAGCAATTCATTTCATTCATTCAAACTTCAAATGGAACATCCATTTTAGAGCACATATTCTAATACATAAAGGCAACAAATAAATGATAAAAAATGCATATTGGATGATGTGATAGTGGAGATATGTTTGGCAAGAGGTATGTTAATCAATTATCAAAATAGTTAGTGATTAATTTAATGGTTAGCAACTTATCGATAAATCGTTGCATCTCTAGTACATAATATCCATGCACAAATCAAATCACTGTGCAGGTACGTCAGGATGAATGTGGTGTGCATCTGTTTGTGTCTGTGTTTTCAGGTGGACACTATCTCCACTGAGTAGAAAAGCCATAGAGGCACGGTGGGTGCCACTTTCAGATCGCTTCACCACAGGGCCACGGATCAATATAGCTAAAGTCACCCACCTCCGCACATGCAGCCTCTGTAATCATTCCCTACACTGTGTTCTGCTTCACTCCCTCCATTGGCCAGGTTGTTGTTTATCCTATTATAGCCCTAATTGCCATGCTTATGGTAACCTTTCTTCAGCTTGCTACCCCCTGCACTAAACTAATGGGTAATGGCACAGGAGGGCTAATGCAGCCAAGCTAATTTGGCTGGGTTTATATGCCCACATGGACACCTCAGTCTAGCACAATGCCCACGTCCATCATTCCCTTACTGTTTTTTTCTCTCTCTCTTTCTCCATGTGGCCTTCCTCCTTTCACAGCTAGCTAGCATTATCACTCATTGCACCGTGTGGGCTGAGAGCAGGTTGCAGCTAATGAGTTACCTCAGCGCTCTCACTGCTATGGCTTTTTAATTAGTGTCGCGGTGCTAAGTGTTCCGCATGGACCCTTCCCAAGCCCCCTTTCTTGTCATCCATCACCCATTCCTTTTGTTTGCCTTTCATTTACATATATGTGCCAACCCCAAATTAGCTAGTGGCTCGTTAATTGCACGTGTGGGGACGTAAATGGATGGTGGTATAGTGGAGTAGAGGTGCAGTCAACATGTTTACCTTCTAAATACCCCCCAGGACCACTGAGCTCCAGCACACGGGGAGGTCATAGTGAATATACCCCTCAAGCTAAAAAGATTAATATGCTGTTCAGAGTAATTAGTGCTACAGACTCAAGCCCACATTAAGGAGATGCTGTTCAGATGCACTAGCATACATACCTATATAAAATAGTTGTTTGGAAAATTAAAGCATTTTGTATTATTGTGGTTACAAAATGTGTGCAAAAATGTTTGTGTGTCTTTAAGCAGTGAATTACTGCTAAAGCAAGAGTGAGACAAATACAATATAGTAGTAGAGGCTGAAAAACATTTTTTCTGGAGTCAGGATGAGTCTTGCTTTAGTCATCGAATCATAATACTTCCTGTAGACTTGGCGGAGCCTACCGAATTTAGTCTGCTTCGCTAGTTATGACTCCTTCTGTTAAACTGATCCATAGTCAGTCAATAATAGATAATGATGTCTAAGTGCTGAGCAATGACCTGCTGCACCTTAAGTGTCTTCTGTGTTATTAATCATACTCAAACAGTCTCATAGATCAACTTCTATTCACTCACAACAGTTTTATTAATTTTCCAGTTGCTAGACTGTTTATTATCTCTTCCAGGTACTTCCGTCTTT
The DNA here is from genome assembly GCA_030544235.1 of Lepturacanthus savala. Classification (NCBI taxonomy): domain Eukaryota; kingdom Metazoa; phylum Chordata; class Actinopteri; order Scombriformes; family Trichiuridae; genus Lepturacanthus; species Lepturacanthus savala. The sequence goes on from CM060480.1 coordinate 18,351,871, forward strand.
GTTGTTCATAATCTCTGTCTGAGTGGAAAAAAATGTAACCACCTTCATTTAAAATGTATATTGTTCGAATTACACAGATTGACAGAAAACTACATCTATTATATTATCAATGTTATCATATGCTCTTAAAATTTTGTTTACATCTATATAAGGGAATCAACAAAATGGCTTTTCTTATACAAGGAATATTGCATCCAACCATCTTCCTTTTATCCAGGTCTTGTCGGGGGGGCAGCAGGAAAATTCATTATATAAAAATTTGTTATAAGAATATACCTAATAATTTGCATTATATTACTGATAAACGATTAAAGCAAAATTAATTATATTTGGAGTTCAGTAGAGAATCAAAAATGAATGCACCTACTAAAACATATTACTTCTTTCTATGATTTATGTACCTGAAGGAAAAAAAATACATTGTGTACATCAAATTTTCAATAAGCCAACCAGCCAAGTATAATGTATACTGTATTATGTTGTGCCCTGTTTTAAATCTTGTCCACATGAATGTATCCAACAGCCTCACTGTGTGAGGTATATCGTTGTGTTTGTTCCCAATGTTGATTGGCCAATTATGCCTGATTGTGTTCCTTGAGGGAAGCATTCTCCAGGAGTTGTTAGTGAATGGTCAAATTATGCCTTAGCTTTTAATGTGACCATGGGGAACACAGGGCCACTCAAAAGTTTTTGGGTTTATGCAAAGCCACAAGTAACTCGTAAGATGGTATTATTAGTCAAAGGATAGTTTGAAAGTCATTGTTGTTTGCTGATGTGACTTTAATGGTGACTTGGACGCCATGGGCCTTTGAGCTTTAATGAGAAGTTTCCAGGTGGGAGTTAAAGTTGGGTCAATGCCCTTTCTCTGTCCTTCATGACCTCTAAGTACTCAGCCCCAGTCTGTGTATTTAATTGTGACTGTACTATATAGCTCCTCCACTGATATGAATTTTATACAATATATATATTACTAAAAATGAATGCTATATAACTATACACAAAATTTTACATTACATAAAACCCTCACAGTATACACAGACTCACTCAAACACAGAGTGGTTGATGTCTGTCTCAGCATATCTCATAACCACGACTTAACTCTGCAACACTAGAGCACATCAAGGACTGTACTGGACTGTAAAAAAAAAAATCCTATCGACATCAATCTGCATTCAGCTCAGTTTGATGATAGACTTTTGCCTGTGTTCTTATGCCACAGTGGTATTAGAAGTTCTTAGATATGCTGCAACCATAGACAAGTAATGTTGCTCTGGCTTTGTACCGCTCTCAGTGCAGAGGTAATTAAGAGAGAGTGTGTGTGTGGGGGGGTACACATCCATGTATGAGATGAGCTGTAAAGAAAAGGATGCTGTCTGACATGTTTGAAGTCATAATAGAGGAATATGTTTTGCCCCCCCCCCCCCCCCCAGTAATCCTCCTCCTGCCCCTCGTTCTGTGTGTGTGTGCACGTGTGTGTATGTGTGCCTTGAGAGCCTGAACATATATGTGTGATTGATGACACTACTAATGATGTGTCTAAACACTGGCAGCCCAGTTATCTCTTATCTGACAGAGAGGAGAAGTCTTGTGTCAACAGCTGCTCCTCCTCATTTATCTTTCTCTGCCCTTACTCCTCCTCTTCCTCCTGCTCCAGCTCTTTTTTCCTTCTCGCAAAAAAGCTTGCTCTGTGTTTCCTTATTGTCACGCATGATTGCAAGATTAATTAATTACTTCAATCAATCAATCAATCAATCAATTGATTGAATTTATTTTTAAATTAACATTTTTTTTTAAATGCCCTCTCGCACTTTACCAAAGCCAAAGGGAACATTTTCAAATAGCTTGTTTTACCTGATAAAATCAAACAATTAATTCATATTAACTGACTGATTCAGCATTGTTTGTTTTTCTAGAGATTTCCTGCTGTTTTGGCACTCCACTCCATCCATCTGTCTCCACTCCTCTGGTGTTTTTTCCTCCTTTTCCGTCCTTTGCATTCATTCATCCCCACAGCAGCTATCCTGCATTTTCCAATAGCTCCAAGGCCGTAGGAGATAAAGGCCCTCAAGCCTTCATGTGCAGCTCTGCTTCAGGCTCCTATCTCCAGCATGGGCCTCAATCACCTTAATGCAGCTGTTTAGCCATTAGCTCCTCTGTGGGGGGCCCATATCCATCCATTCCTCCATGCATCCCCGTCATACATTAAAGGGCAGATTGATAGCCATCAGGCAGGCCTCAGCCACTGACACACTCTTAATATTGTGTCTAACACAAACCAGATGACTGCAGGGCCCTTCTACAACACGGATACACACACACATACACTGCTACCCCCAGCCTGCTCTACCGTTTCTTTGTCTCTCTCAGGAGAGGGGATGAGCGTTCTTAATTAAAAGTTGGCTATATGGGCCTCTGGGTGGAGTTGGTCAAGCAGGATCCATTACCTGCACATCAGGGCCCTCCGGAGCCTGAGTTAGGGTGATAATTATGATGAAGATACGGGAGGGGGGGTATCTGTCTGTGCAGCATCAAGAGTCGCAACAAAAATTAAGGATAAAAAAAAGGAAGAAGTGGTTTGGGCAGAAGGTGCTAGCCGAGGGCGCTACAGCTAGCGCTCAGTCGGGCTCAGGCCAGGAGGTGCGAGCCATGATCTCAATAGCTGTATTGTGTTCACACTTGAACAGGGGCCAAAACCCTGTGAAATATCAGAGTGGAGAGAGGGAGAGAGAGAGAGAGAAGTGTGGATATGAAACAATGGTTTACACAACAGTGAAATAGGTCTTTTCCTCTGTTTCTCGCCAGCAGGCCCAACACTCAAGGAGAGAAAGCTTTATTGGCCCTCCTGTCCTGGCTAGTCTCAGCCCCGGTAGAGCAGAGGAGGGGAGGGCAGCCCCTTACATGTGTGTAGACAGACGTGAGAGCTCATGTCGGACGGAGACACACACGCACGCACTCAGATAGGCAGATCTATGTTCAGCAGCCACACACAGAGCATTGGCGAGAACATACACATAAAATGATCCTATGGTAGAAATGAGAATTGCCAGATATTCATCTAATCCTGTTGGAGGAGAGTCACACGTCTTATAGCATCACGTATGCCTCTATGACTGCAGCTAATCCAACTAGGCAGAACACCTCCTCTAATACCCGCCTGTTTATATAACAATTTGAATGTTATTAGGGTTTTTTTTTATTTCTTCTACTAAAAAAGAGAGGAGGGAGTGGACTTTGGGTGCATTAAAGCTTAAAGGGAGGTCAGCTCTGTTGACAGTACTAATGTGCAACATCAATAATCAATGACGCTGTCTGTTTTAATTTTAATACCCATACAGTAATTGTTGCTATTGATACAACAGACAATTATCTACAAAATGTTGAAGTGCTCTCCCTTTGGAAAAGGTCTGCTTTAACTATCTTAGACTTTTATTAATTAAAATTCAGGGTTTCGATCGGCATTAATTTATTTAGTAGACTAGACACACAAGGGTTTTGACTGATGTCATCCTTGGATGGATACAACACTGAAGGACTAAGTTAAGGATATTGCTGTAAATCCCTGATTTGTTCCATATGGGCCACTGTAATACTTCTAGTAATTCTGCTAGTACTTAGGTATGAAAGGAAACAATTCAGAGTGGTATGCAATACTACACAAACTGCTATGGGGCATTATCTAAATAAGATGATGTCATTTGGAGAATTTGGCATGAAACATAAAGTAAAATATAACTCACTGTATAACAGGCACAATTCTAGGATCAGAGGTTTAAGAAGTGCTGAGCGCCCAGAGACCAGACCAGATCAGACCAACCAGGCAAGATAAATTTCACTGTTTTGTACATTTTATTACAATTTCATTCCTACATTTATTAAAGAAAAACATCTAAGTTTTCAGGAAATATATGTAAGCCCCTATAGAAAAGACCCAAAATACCAAAAAGTGGACCTTGGACTTTTATTTTGAAATGCAATGCACAAATATGTAAAACACACCAACTGAAATTTTAATATAAATTAACAGAATTTGTTTGTCTCTGCCTTGCTCCTTCTTGTCTGCATAATATTATACAGATACATGAATAAAAATTCATTTCAAAATAATGAAAGTTTTTGAAAACCACAAGTTTTTGACACTTTTCGTTTGTTAAAAAAGGACATACAGGAAAACAAAAAATAAAAACCTCAAAATTTAGGGTTGCTGGGATTCAACACCTATGCTGTTTAATGTGAAGCATCTGAATCACAAGTTCAGCTCCGCTCTCTTTTTTTTTTTTTTTTTTTTTGGCAACTGCCACAAGAGATTATTTTAGCAACAGTACAGATGTAATTAGTTAACAAGCCTCTTGGCTTCGAAACATTAATCAACTCCAATGCTTTTAATTTTAAATGGAATAAAATTACTTAAAGATGCAACATGTAAGATTTGGACGCCTGATTTAAAACAAGTAGGAGGTAGTGTGTGTTTGTGTGTATAGTTTGTCTTGGGTACTAGTGTGTGTTTCTGTTCCTATGGTACTTGGTGTGTTACTTACACTATAATGAGCTGAACTCCCATAGAGTAAGTGATGGCTCCCATGAAAGCAACAAAATCACCGAAAAAAAGTCCAGCAGTTGAGAATTCATCTACAGACCTTACATGCTTTGAAAAAAAATAAAATAGCTGAATTTCATCTTATTTTAATGCATCGTTTAGTTGAAATGACATGTGAAGTATGTAAATCTAACATAGCAAATTAATAAAAAACATTTCACTATCTGCTGTATATGTGCATGTGCGCAAGTTGAGCCATGCACAAAAACCTCTCCTCTTGAACATGGTGCATTTATTTAGGCTTCTTACACATTTTAGTATTTATTTTTATTTTTTTTATTTATTTATATATTAGATAAAGACTCCATTAAAGTCAAAATTATACTTCAAACCCTGTAAAAACTAATAAACATATCGACATTCCCACAGCAGAAATGACAGCAACTTTCAGCTGTGCTTCAACCTTTAAAGAAAACAATATACATCAAGATAGGTCAATAAGTCCCAGAAAAATCTCAAAGAACAGATCTCAGAGGTAACAAAAAAAATATATACTAGTAAAATAGCTTATATTATTTTGATGTAGTCAGCTCGCATTGGTACCAATCATTATCCTGACAGAAGTAAAGCGAATATAGCACAATTCAAGTTGATTGGAAATGTAATTTATTTTACCTATGCTGCTAAGCAACACAAAAAGAAAACCACCTATTAATTTGCTGGATGAAGATGGGTGAAGAATCATTTTCCTCTAGTCCAAGCATATGCCAATTTCTACTATGCAAATTACTGTAAAATGCTGTTTTCTTTGCTCCAAGGAATCAGTACAGTCTGAGTCATTACCTCAACTCAAATTTCCAGTAATTTACTGCATTTTAGAGATAAAATCGGGTATGTTCTGATTTACTTCACAACATTTTCTTTGTCGATTTGGACGTTCCTGCTAAAAAGTCTGACTGGTGACAAAGGAGAGATGAATAGTAAAAGACAAAAAGAAAAAGAAATGTGTGTCTACCATTCTCTTGCTGGCTATGTTGTTGAGTTTACGTTTCATATTGTCTCAGCTCTCTGCCGGCTGCCAACTCATTGATCTCATAAAACACAAGGACGCTATAACTCTACAATGCAGGGACAAAATGACATTTCATCCAAAAACAAATTCAAAGAAGATAGTTGGAGACAGACATGACCTACATTCTGTTTCGTGTCAGTCTCCTTCTCTGAGATTGTCAAGGAATGAGGCTGCTGATGGGATAAACGTTGCAGAATTGATACTGACCAGGAACTGATATACAAAGGGAAAAATTCTCTTTCAATTCATATTGGAAACCAGAGTTGTCTGGTTTGGATCACTAGAAATATGATTCTCAAATGAATAGTTCTTGTCACTGCATTTCTGTGTCTCTCATGCTTCTTTCTTCCGTCATCATTCTCCATTGTAATACTAAAGCAAATGTTGTTGAAGGAAGCATTCCTTTATTCGGGTGTTAATAAATAATTGATAGTGTACGTGCCCTACAACTTTGTACTGAGCACCACTTCCCTATTTGTGTTTGCACAGTTCCAGGAATTGTCCCATTTTGTGGTTCACTTCCGATGTCAGTCGATAGAGTGGAGGTCAAGTTGTGTCAGTGTTGAATGCAAGCTTCCTCGCCTCATTATTATTTGGCATTATTCTTGGCATGGATGCATTAAATTTGATAGATTTAGTGTTTCGCTTGAACTCAGGCGATTTTTACTTTTTTGTTTTTCTTTTTTCATATTCATTATTTGATTGAATTTGGAGATCTAAATTCTTCATGATTCATAAGTATATATATTTGTTTAAATTAGCAAATTCTTGACAAAATAGGTTAAACCACATGTGCACACATGTCCACAGATCACTTTGGATGAAATTTTGCATTTTTAGCAAATCCAATCTGGAGATAATGACATAGATGCATTTCACAGGAATTGCAACAAGAACTTACAACATCAGAATCATTTGAGGAAAAAAAAATTTACAGTCTTTGAACACATGTACAAGCAAGGGCAATTATAAAATAGGTTTAGGGGTGCTGAGCACTGTTTTGTACAATTGTACATTTTAACACAATTTAATTTCTAGATTTGTGAAATAACTTTTAGGGAAAATAACTCACTTTGAGTAAACCACCCCCAAAAATACCAAAAATGGATCATACACTTATTTTTTTTATTTTTTTTTATGTAATGCATTTCAAAAAGAATACAGAAAATGAGTCTGTTTGTCTCTGTTTTTTCCTTCTTGTCTGTATTATAGAATTCAAACACATTATGTATTTCTGTTGTTGAAATATTCCATTTCATCCAACTTCTGTACGGTTTTGACACTTTTCTGGTTTGTTAAAAAAAATGTCTAAGAATCTCTCAAATTTTATGGACGCTGGGGTTTAGGGAATTTTCAGCGACATCTATGTGTACATGCTTTTAGGTGTCCAGGTTAATGTGTGTTTGTGTGTGTTGATAGTCCAGCAGTGCCATCAAACATTACCATAGCCAATAAACAACTCCTTTGCTCACCGTGCACTCTTTCTGACCAACAAACACACACTTTGCTAGCTCTCTCCTCTCAGTTAATATTTAACCACTTTACTCTCCTCTTGAGCCTTTTTTAATAATTATTTCAGCTGATTCTAAAATGTGATAAATTTTCATTTCCTCTTTCCATTGTTTCCTCATTGTGCCACTAACTGACTTCACTGTGCATATGTGTGTGTGCTCCTGACGTTGGGTGACACACAAAGTCTGGCTGTTAGCCTTCAAACACAACCGACAGTGTGTGACCCTGATGTACTCTTCATATATTTCCCCGTTTACACTGCACCTGCTTCTCTATAATGAGCCAATATATCTGCTCACTAATTGCCCTAAATACATATCATAAAGCCTGTGCCTGTAAAAGGCTGTTCAACAGTAAAACAGACATAGCATGATGGTAACCTCTTTGTGCGCAAACACACACATACATACACACACACACCTTTAAACTGAACATATCACACACACATAAAAAGCATACATATACACAGGCAGAAAGTCATGCACATAAGCACATACACCTGCACATATGGACACAACTTATAGAACGTTCATACACATGCACACGCTCACACACACTCACCCAGCCTTTTAACAAGGGGCTGTAAATAACACAAACCCATTTCATTAACGAGGCCCAGCCTGAAAACTTACTGCCTCCCCCCCTCCTTTTTTTTTAAGCACACACATTTCCTGTTTAACATTAACCTAACCTGGCAACCCGGCACATGGCAACCTGCTCATTCAGATGAGCTGCAGGCGTGTTTGTGATGCTGTGGACACAGCAGCATGATGCTAAAATAACATATGCAGTCATTGGCTGCACATCTGAAAGGCTTTTCCCCCTGTTGAAATTAGACATCTTCGCAACCCAAATTTGAAAAATGGTAGATTTCAAAAGCATGTGTTGCCTCCTGCTGCTGGAAAAAAGACTAGTAGAGAGAGAGTTTAAGTAGCTACTGACAAGCAAGCAACCGACAGCAAGCAACTGACAATGCAAAAATAATGACAAAATCGTAACTTAACAGAATAATAAAATGTCCCTCAAATTGGTCCAATGTGTAGTTGAATCTGTTAATGTAATAATCCATATTGTAATGTCATCAGTCAAATGTAATATCTGATGCATATTATGAAGCAATAGCTCTTATTGTTACATTACCCAGGAATTAAGTCAAATTTTATTTAATTATCCAGGGATTATTTTATTTTCAGTTGCTACAAACCTATTATCAGAAATAAAATGCACCTTCATATTCATTCTGTCATCCTGTCTGTCACTGACATTAAACTATTCCACATCTAACCTTGTGTTCCCACCTGCATGGGAACCGCTGTTCGTTTTTGAAGGGAAACGTTAGACAGGTCAAACTCAACTAAAATGAGATTTGACTTAACCGCAATTTAGTGAGTGTGGGAGATAGACACTGGAACTTTTCACATACATGTTTTTAGTGAAACACATACACATACACGCAGACCACAAATGATAGCTGTATGATGGTGAGTGTAGAGACGTTGATTTAAAGGAAGCAAGTTGGGTCATTAGTGAGTCGGGCCACATTCTGATGCTCAGGATGCACATTCACACACACGCACATACACGCACACACTACAACCCAGATGGCTTTTACAAGGCCCCAGGCCCTCCCTGGCCTGCCTGCCTGGTTTTTAATTATGTCGATGGCTGCCCAGCCCAGATAAAATGGGTCACATTTAACATGCCTTCACTCACCTTCACACACACCACACATAGAGTACACATAAACAGACACGTAAAAGGCACACATGCACTCTAACACTGCCCACATATTGCTAACGATGCATGGAACTCTCACATGTGGCGTGTACACATATGCACAATTATTTCAAACGCTAACACACTGTTTCTGCTTGTTTAACACATTCGTAACAGAATGATAGCACATTTCATGCATTTCTGCAACAATCATATTGAAATATATAGAAAATCTTAGCAGAATGTTTACAGCAATCATTCCAAACACAGACATGTTTACCGTTGTATTAAACAGATGAAAGGCGGGCGGCTTTGGAACGATTCTGTTTGGAAACATACATCAGGAAATACGGTTCGGTGGGGGAAAGCAAGTGGCAAGGAAAGGGAGAATGTGTGGAGGACAAAGGAGAGGCATACGTAGAGCGGCGGACTATGATGAGATAAGGGCAATCATTGACCATGTGATGTCAATGGGAACTTGTAGCCAAACTAGAAGCTCACAGTACATTTGGCATTTTGTAGGCAAATTGCTATAGAAGCAAATTGCTGAATTTCGGATTAATTTTTGTTACATACACTTTATTACAGTCAATTAAGTGAAAAGGTGGTATTCTTCTATGAACTGCTGGTTCTTTTACAAATTCTGTATTTTTTCATTTTAATTTCTGTTATTTTTAGGGAGCTCTTCCTTATCTCAGGACAGGAGATGTGCAGACTGTAAAGCCTCCCGAGGCTTTAATGATTTTGGGCTCTAATAAACTTGACTCGATTTGATTTGACTTATATGGGGGAAAAAAATTCTAACTTCATCATTTTTGAAATGCTCTCGATCATTAGAGTTTTTTGGATTAGTGTTGTATAAGTGACTATATATGCTTTCTGAGTGAGAGTTGTTACCAGTGTTATGACAGACATATGTTATTGTGAGACATGTGTCTAAAGTGTTTTGGTGTTTGAGTGAGTTTTGGAAGGTGAGACTAGCTGTTTGGCCAAGACACATGTTTGTAACGCAGACTGTGTGAAGAGTTGAAAAAGTGGCTTCGGATTTGACCAATGTGTTTTAGCAATTGGAAAAAAAACTGTAACTCAATAAAAGGAAATTGTCTTCATGTTTATGTGTATGGGTGTGTGTGGGTGTGTGTGTGCGTGTGTGTGTGTGTGTGTGTGTGTGTGTGTGTGTGTGTGTGTGTGTGTGTGTGTGTGTGTGTGTGTGTGTGTGGATTTACAGCCTGTTTCCTCTTTAGCTGTCATTAGGCTGCCAGACATGGCTACACAGGTGTACTATTACCAGCATCAGTAATAGACCTTACACACACGCGCAGACACACACACACATACTATTTTCAAAGGCACAATCTATAGTCACAGTATGGCTCCTCCTGATGAAACACTTCTGCTACTGACTCTCCTTATTTGGACTCAACATACTTTCATTGGAAATATTTGATATCTTTGTTAATTTATCTTGTTGTTGATGTTAATTATGTCACAGCTAAATCCAAATTTATTGTAATGATTCCAAAAGCTTAATTTAGTTTATTACATAAACTTTGCTTTTTTAAATTTGATTTGAATTAAGATGGCTGAAAAAAATTCTTGGTTTCCACATATGACAGCGTCTTTAGTTTTTGAGACTTTAGTGTGAAGGCTTTTACCTAATTTCATTGATACCAACTTCTGCATTCTGTTCATGTCTGTTTAAATCTTTAGAATGACTGAAAACATTTTGATAATGAAAATGAGTTTAATAAATATTTCATTTTGCATTTATTTCGATACATCTCAGATAAGGGTCATTAACCACAACAATAAAATTATTTCCAATCCTAATTAGACAAGCTCAAAATATATTGTATTGATCTTTCCTTGAGCCCGCAGCTCATGTTCCTACATGTACTGTAATATACACTGTCCACAGTTAGATAATTCCATCAGCATGTGTGCCTCTTTCCTCCTTCATCATCTTCTCTACATTTATGTTTTCGCTTCTCTCACTGAAGTTAATAAAATGTAAATAATCTCCCCTTTCTCGCTGCCTGTTATTCTTTTATTCTTTTCCCTATCGTTCTCTAGAAAAGAAGGTTTATGGATAGGACCCCTTGTGTGCCTGTCCACCTCTCACCTCCATACACAAATGTGAACAGACACAAACTCATTTAGACTGTTGAGTGATGTGGCAGGGTAGGGTCATCTCTGCAGGCCCCCATCCATCACACACACACACACACACACACAGACACACACGAATGAGCGCAAACACATTGGAGGCTGTGGGGATCTGTACTCTGTCAGCTGCTTTATTAGTCCCCCTGTCTGTCTGTGTGTGTGTGCATGCACATGTGTGCGTGTGCATGTTAAGGGGCCTCCCAACTCGAAACAGACCCTTTTGCAGAAAGGATACACACTCTCAAACACACTTCTTTATTTCTTGTTAGTCATCCTGCACCTTAATATGCGACACCTCTAACAACCGGCTCCGCAGTCAACTTCACAGTCACTCAATCAGTCACTGCCACTGCTCTGTTTCAATGACTGGACTCTCTCATCGGGGTAAAGCGTGTGTGTGTGTGTGTGTGCGCGTGTGTTTGCACGCGCGTGTGTATGCGCACGCGCGCGTGTGTGCAGGTGACTCTTACTTTGCTGCCCGTTTTCATATCATATTCAAGCAACCCCCCCTGGCCTTGTGTTTTTTCGTGTCTGTATCCCCCCAAAAACTGCAGAGCAGGAGTTTCATTTACCCTTCTGCTTGTCTACCTGCAAAGCTCATATGCCAGGCTGCCCCCTAGCAGCTTCAAGGAGAACTGCATCCCTCCCCTTTTTTTTTTACATATTCCTCCTGCTCTTTCTTTTTCTCTACATGTATACACAATCTTGGTCTAAACAGATAAAGTAGGATCAATACAAAGAGGCAAGTCTGTCCCACGTCCTTTACTCTTTCTCCCTTGTTTTCATTTGTATGGCACTTCCCCAGGATATGAGTAGGTGAACCAGGGGGACAGTCGGCCTTCTCTTTCTGTTCACAGCGCTGTTTTCCTGTTTTTCCACAGGCGGGAGAAAAAAAAATGTTGAATGCAGAGAAATCGTTCAGCTTACTTTTTTTTAAACGAGTCTATCAGTTGAGTTCAAGAAAGTTTTTATGCTTTTCAAGTGATTTCAAACAGAAAGAAAACAACTATTCTTTTCCATATTACAGACATACACACACACACATTCTGATACATGCAAAGTAGGGTGTGTTCACACATTGAAACCCGGGGCAGTACAACAAAGCACTACACACTCAATAATAAATATTCCCTCAGAGACATACAATAACCTAGCAGTTATGTCTCACAGTCTGCTTCTATCTCTGTCTCACATCAAAATCACAATCACCACTGCACTCTGAGCTGTCATTTCCATTTTCTGCCCTCCGTCAAACAGAAAATAATATGTACCTTGTCAGCAACGTCTATCCGTGCAAGCAACTTTCCTCTTCTAATTCAACCCTGCACACCGCACACATCCATCAGATATAACTGGCGGAGGAGAGAGCATGCCGAGACATCCATTAAAGGTTCCTAGCTGTCAAAGGTTCCCCTTTGTGTTGTGAGGAGCGATATAAGTGTTGTGCTCTTATCAGAGCTTCCTGTTGAGTTTGCTCTGCATCCTGTCCACTCAGAGACGCTTCTCTTTTCACAGAAGTCTCAATTGTGTCTGTGCACGAGTTGGCGCGATGTGTGTGTGCGCTGCCGTGTGAGTCATTTTCTGGTGGTGTGTAATCAAATAAAACTAAAGGTCGAGCTCTGAATTTCTCTGAACGAAGGTACGGATGAACATATGTCTCCTGTTTTCTTCCCTTTCCCTTTCTTGTAATTTCAAAGTTATTGGTTTACTGTTTAGTACTCGCTACAGTTATTGCGAGGAATGTGTCGAAATGACAACCACAAAGTCAAAGAGAGGTAAGAAGCACAAGCAGCTAGAGATAATCATACAGATAATCATACAGGTTATGAACAAACAAGAAGTTATTTTTATGTGGAGGTGAAACTAGAAATAAGCACAGCTGAAATGTCGAAAAATCTTTATCTTTTGCAAATAAGTTTGACTGAAGTGAATTAATGCCAAAATGTGCAGTGGTCTCTGTGCAACACAATAGATTTTTTAAATAATAATAATTTAAAAAAAAGATATTCATATATTTAGACTTAGAGTCTGTGTTTTGTGCATGTGACCAGAAGGAGTTGAGAGACGTTAAGAGGAGAATCACAAGTAGCCAGGTTTGCTTTGTTTTGCTGAAAATCTTTTGCACGTGGAGCTGATGATTTCCAGCCCCCCGAAACCCCACCCCCCACCCAGCACCCCACTCCCCCTAACCCTAACCCTAACCCCCTAAAAGAAAGGTAAATAAACAAACAATCAGCCGTGGGCTTGTTCTGGCTCTCCTTCTCTGTTGCACCTCATTTGAAGCCTTATAAATCAGACTTCCACCCGGAGACAGGGTGTTAGCAGGCCTTCCAGACAACACACACACAGACAGAAACACGCGCAGGTCTGCTGCTCATTAAGGCCCCAGGATCAGCCCCTCGGGTGTGTGTGTAAGGGAGAAGAGGGGAACTAATATTTGCCTGTATGAATATCTACGACCATGCCCATATGTGGGCATGGTAGAATACATACTGTACATGTACACGTGTGTGTGTGTGTGTGTGTGTGTGTGTGTGTGTGTGTGTGTGTGTGTGTGTGTGTGTGTGTGTGTGTGTGTGTGTGTGTGTGTGTGTGTGTGTGTGTGTGTCAGAGTTGTGCTTTACACCTATTCCCCTACAAAAAAAAATAAATGGATGTGAGCTTTTCTCCATGTGTTCATAAAACACTGCAATACCTGTCGCAGCTCCCCGGCAACACTGTGACAAGTGCACTCTGACTCTAAAAGATATTGGGTGGAGTAGTAGGTGTGTGTGTGTGCGTGCGTGGATGGTTGAGGGGGTACGCCTGGTTAGTTTTCAGCGACTGTTTTCACACATAAAATAAAGGCCTGGACTCGATCAAGCGGAGTGTTTTAAGCTGTAAACTGGAAGCAGAAGAGGCAGTAGCTGTAGCCGTACCTGTAGCTGCAGAGTGCAAGGAATGGGATAAGATCCTGTTTGTATTTTTTAGCTCCTCCAGTAGATATATATCACTTTGTTTACTTCTCAATATCACACAGGCAATACATAACAGGAAATAATTTGCATAAACTGTCTTTTTTACACTCTCACAATCAACAAAAAGACTTAGAAGAGCAGAAGCAAGAGGTTTTGGGGTTTTAAACATAGGTCAAGGATTTGATTAGTTATTTTTTAGCCACTAGCACTAACAGGCATTGTTATTTTAAACCTGGTGCGGTTAGTCAGGAGTAAAGTCACACGCTGTGCTAAAAGTTAAAATGTGAAAATGCCTTCGCCTCATCCAGGTGCCATATTCGGATGAAAACACACATGCACAGTAAGCGATTGCTTCACACTTTCAGCCAGATCCTTTACATATTTACTCACCAAATGTGGCACCTGCACCCACACCCATGAAAATACAGGCATTGCATTTTTTTTTTTTTTACACTGCATGTGTTCGCTCAGCACAACAAGAAACATGACCATTCACACTTTTACGAGCTGGTAGAAAGGCAAAAAAAAGTATGCCTTTAAGAAAAACAGCCAGTTAGAGAAGTTCACGAACTTTGCGCGTCTAAAAACATAACATGGTTTGTTGGTTCTTCTCCATCACACCTTGATTTCCTTCAGCAAGACTTTTGACTGTGATTAGGAGCACAGAGAGTCGAGCTTAGAGGTCAGTGCCGGACTCCGGTCAGGCTGATTGGGAGTTGCAATTAGAGGAGTTTCTCTGTCTCAGGCCAGGTTCTCCCCTGGAGGATTCACACAGGCTTGGTATCACACGGAGCACTGGGAACGAAATCAGAGCTTCAACCCCCAAGCTCGGTAGAAGAGGGTGAGCTTAGAGGTTTTCAGCCGAGCCGCCGCGATTCCCCCACCGCCACTGTACTCCACCATACATAAATGCCGACACACACACACAAAAAAAATGACTCATTACACTGCAAAAAAATGCAACTTTAACAAGTGAAAATGGCTTGTAATTGGTACACTTAATCCAATATTGAGTAGAATTATCTTATTCTTGGCAGATAATTTAGCATATTTCAAGTTTTGTTCCTGATTTTGGTCAATTTGTTCTTTTTTAAGATAACATTTTCTTTTTAAAAAAAAAAAAAAAAAACAACTAACTAAAATCAAGAAAAAAAACAAGTTTAATTATCTGCCAACGGAATAAGATAATTCTTCTTAATGTTGGACTAATTACAAGACATTACAAGACATTTTCACCTGAAAAGATTTCATATTTTTCAGTGTATGCAGTCTTTTCTGTTTCATAAAAACCCTGATTGTTATCAAATATAGGCAACTCAAATGAAATTAATGAAATCTGTGAGAATTTGCCAATTTTGGAGAATTCCTTACATTTCCTCATTGGCTTATCATTCAAAATATGTCATTATATAGTCCGAAATTTACTTCTTTTTTTAAATCTGGTTCCATTTTTTACTTCAGCAAAACAAAGCATTGTTACTCCTTAGTTTCCCCCCTCACTTTTCACTTCACAATAAGCCCCTCTTTTCTTATTCTCCTCCTCCTCTTCCTCCTTCACCTCTACCTCCATCCTGCTTCATTCTCTGTGAAAGCGGGTAACATGAAACCTGCTCTCAGAGTCTCAGGGGGGGCATAGGGGTTACAAAGGGTGATCAATATGTGCCAGGGAAAGTCTTTAGACAAGTGAAAGAAGCCACAGTTTGTCCGCTCCCTCCTCCTTCCCCTCTTTCCTCTCCTTGTTGTCGGGATTGACAAGGTTAGGTGGCCCCAACACCCACGTTGCCTCTTGTGTGTCTTAAATTGACTGACATCAAACTCCTGGCGTAGTCTTCCTTTTTTAAAAAAAAAAGAAAAAGGACATTTTTTTAACTGCTTAGAACCTCTGTGGAAAATATTGCCTTCATAGGAGTATTTTGACTGACTTGCTAGTTACTGAAAGCCCGTTGTTTTCTAGGCTCTTCTTTTGTCCGCCATGCATCCATCTAACCTGTCGCTCTCCCTACAGGTTGTGGACGACATGGGCAATGTCAAGTTTGCCCTGGACACAGGCCTGGACTCCGCCAGCAACAGCTGGCTCAAATATGTCCGCTCCGCGCCGTCATTTGAGGAGCAGAACCTTGCCGCCTGTCACCTCACGGGAGACCAGGTGAGTGACATGACAGAGGTGTCACGGGTTGGATTTTGTGGTCCAGACGTGAGAGGAAGAGCCCTGTGCTTGTCAGCAAGAGAGAGACGACAGAGAGTGCTCCTTTGTCTTTTTGCTTGCTGCTAGATTGACTGAGAGTGGACACATTGCAAAAGAAGATACCTCTGTTTTTAGAAATCTTAGAAAAAATCTATTTATTTATTATTTACTCTACATCAGTAGAGTCCAACTCAATTTAGCTTATGGGCAACATACAGCACTATATGATTTCAAGTGGGCCAGACCAGTAAAAATAAATGCATAAATAACTATGGCAAGCTGTTTTAACATTAATATGGTGAAATTTGACTATTCAGAATTGAACATTGATGATATCAATGTCGTAATTACATTTTGACTAGGCAGATCGAAAGTTATGGATATCTCCCATTTCAGATATCTCTAATCAAAGTCAGTTCAAAATATCTATTCTATAACTTGATAATAGATATCTACAATTACATTTTGACCAGTCATAATTCTAGTTCAAGATATCTACAACTTAATTTTTCCTAGTTGAAACTTAATTTAAAATATCTGGAAAGAGACCTGCATATATCTTAAATTGTGGTGAATTATACAAATCTTGAACTGGATTTATGACTAGTCAGAATCAAATTGTAGGTATCGCAAACTGAAATTATTACTCCTCATGATTCATTTACAGATATCCGTAATTTACATTTCAGATATTTCAAAGTGAATTTTATATATTTGTAATAACAAACCCTATACACTTGAATGGCAAAAGTGATATCATTGGTCCTAGGAAGATTTTAGTTGTGGATATCTGAAATGACAAGTGTGGATAAGAAGAATTTTGTTGTGGATATCTCAAATGTTCTGGGCAAAACTGAGTTACAGATATGTGCAACACAGACTGACATCTTAATGTTAAAACTGCTTTCCATAAATAACTACACCTACAAACTTCACTACCCTTAATATTACCATGAATAATGCAACTTCAATATACAGAACCAGAGAGATGACAAAATGCAATTTCAACAATAGTATGTCTCAGTTATTAAATATTCAGTCAGTCTACTGTTGCATTAAAACACTTACTCGCTGAACAATATTTACCCTTTTAAGTAGCAGGTGAAATTACAAAACATTTACAAGTCAAAACTGTAAATATTGTATCCTGTGAGCCCTGAAAGATGCTCACTGACTTCACATTTCTGTGAATAAATAGGAACTTGGACCCTTTAGCGGGCCAGTTCTGGCCCCCTTGCGGTGATATCAGTCAAACCAAAGTTAAGTGTCTTCAACCAAGGGAAATATGACATAACAAAATAGACATATTTGAAAAAATAAAGTCAAATGACATTTACAAGCCTCACTGCATTATTTTTTCCTAAATGGTGTTTATCTGTTTTTGCAAATGAATCCCTCACATTTATTTATTTATGTAATTTTTTTTTAAGGGACAGAGCATACTAACACAGTACAAAAGTTCATCTGCAGTAGCAGATACACAAATACATAACACATGGAAACATCTGTGTGAATGTGCATTTTGTGTGTGTAAGTGAATGTTTGTGTGTTTACCGTTGCAGTAGCAGAATGTATGCGCTGGTAATGAGCAAGGAATGGCTCTATTGTGTGTCCAGCTGGGCCCGTTGCCAGTGCTGTTAGGAAATGACCCATGTAAAGAGGCTGAAGAATAGCCTGACACTCCTGAGTCCCTTAATAACCATTATCCAAGGCACAGTCTTCTTCTGTGGGAGAAACTTGTTTCTCTCCTTTTTTTGCTTCTAATGTCCCATCTTTCTTTCTCTTTCCCTAAAAAAAACATGGGTAAAACATTGGACACATTTTGGAAAGATGCCCAGCCACTGCCCCATAAAAACCGTGACTGCTTAACTAGTCCTTAACCCCAACCCTATGCCATGTGTGTGCCACTATTTACTGCTACAATGTTTGCATATTTCTGTTTATGTTTAGGTCTTAAGAGGCTGTTCCCTTTTTTTCCTTGCTCCTGTTTGCTCTGCTGACTCTTGTCCCAGTTTCAGAAAATATAATAGTGGCTTGTGCCGTTATTTGACACACATTTGGATTTCTATTCAGCATGGAGTGTTGTGATGACTCACTATTTATGTATGGGGATAACATAAGATACAATGAGAAAAGAAATAGGATCCGTGCATACTTGTCAGCTCAAAACAAGCACAAATTGAAACAAGAACAAAAGGATGATATAAATGACACCAGAACATAACTTAAGTCATGATGGTACAACATTAGCCAAATGCATCCGTTATTGACTTGCTAGCGCATTTCCACATTCCTGTCACTCCGCTCTTGTTTGTTTCCTAATCCCTGCCCGTATCGCTCTGTCCCCCTCCTGTCTCTCCGTCTCCAGCCGCCTGTTCCTTGACGTCTTTGTCTCCTTCCTCTGTCCTCGTGTCTTGATCTGCCACCTGTCACTCTGTCACACCGAGGGGACAGGCTAGTGTGTCCATTTAAGCTTCAGAAATTAAGCCTGACCAATAAAGATAAAAAAGGGGGCTTGGACCAAGTAAGAGGGAACACACGGGGCCTCCAAGATTGACAAGCACCAATTGGCTGGCAACACCAACCTGCCTAATCCTTTTAAGATTTTCACATCAGTGCTCCCTGCCACTGCCACACAATGTCAAAGAAAGAATCAGGGCACCGGCAAACATTGTGAAGAATTATCGGATCTCGAAAAGGCCACATGCCCGATTGCTTTTTGATGTGTTTTGCAGTTTGTTTGTACTTAGCAAAGGGCTTTTGCTTTTGTTTGCCTGGCCAGTTGCTTGGTGTAGTGGCTCACAGGTATGGCCCCATCATTTATTTACAACAACAAGACACACGTGGCCACTCAGCGCTAAAATGTATAATTTAACAGACCATTCGGTGATTTTTCTTTTTTTCTTTTTTAGCACCCGCATGCACAATGTATGAGTTTTATGGAAATATTTGCACATTCTGCAAATCCAAATGCAGGCAGTAACCTTTTAAAAAGAAAGTGGATCATTTATTTGTTTATTTGTTTGTCATTAATGATGTAGGACAAACAAATGTATGCATACTACAGTAATTTATATATATATATATATATATATATATATATATATATATATATATATATATAGGCACATGCAAACAGCTGTTCTTCTTAAGGCATCCATATACACACATGCATATATTTCCTATATCCTAATGCAATATGCAACAAGCTCTGTAAATGATGGTATAATAAAGTCAGACAAATGAATAGTTTTCTATATGTATGTGTATATACACACGCATGTGTGTTCATGTGAGTGTGTGTGTCTACCCTAAGTTCCCAATTCACTCAGAATACCAACAATCACCCAAAGTGAGAATGAGTCAGTTCAATGAATCTAAGGCCAAGTTGCATATAGAAAGCAACTGAGAGAGGGCAGTGGTGTGCATGGGTCTGTGTGCATGCATGCGTGTGTGTGTTTGTGTGTTGGGTGCGTAGGTAGGTGATGGGTGGGGGGGCTTGATGAGAAGATGAACCTTGTCCACCTTCTTGTCAGTCCTTCTTCTTTTGTGTTTTGGAGTGGAGCCCTTTTCCAGCGCCGTTTGATCTGCCCTTCTACCCCCGGATGGATCCATCAATAAATAGACAATGTTGTGGGTGTGTGAGTGTGTATGTACGAGGCCACAGTGGGGGATTACTGCTGCTGGCCCTGCGGCTGTCATTGATCGATGAGGCATCTGTCCCCTGAACATTGGACAGAGATGGGAAGAGGTCAAGACAGGTCTGAGTGTGCGGGCCTTAATTCAACAATACACACAGACACACACACAAATAAAAAAAATTAAGATTTAGATGGCTGCATAAATTACATAGCTTAATGAAGGATGTAATTGACATCTTATTTTATTAATAATAATAATATATACTGCTTAAATTATAATTTGTAGGATTTGTGATTAACATCACATGTTAAAATATTATAAAATAAATAGATATTATAGGTGTATTATAAACAAAAATTGTGGACTTTTTCAAATGGGATATTGGGACATATTTTAGAATCTATTGAGGCCAAATTGCTATTTTTTTGTCTCACATTATGTGACTCCCTATGTCTTTTTTGTAGTTTGTCAATGCTGTGTTTATAGATAGCTATTGCAATGCTTTGGGAAACATTTATTGTTATTATTAATAATAATAATAATAATAATAATAATGTAAGATTGTTACAAATATTTATTCTAAATATATTATATATTATTATATAATAATATAATAATAATAGCTTTTTAAAGTAAAGATTTCATATTTAAAACATTTTTAAAACCCTAAATTCTATAAGCATATTAACAATTTAACTGTTATGACCCCAATAAATCGAAACCTGACCTCAGAGTTTGAAGGAATTGCTTCTCTCCTTGGTTCGGTTATATTTTGTTCAGCCTGCAAGAAATTGGTTATTATTATTATCGTTCTACTGCATTTCTAGCAAAAATTAAATAGCATTTAATTCGCAATATTCATCGATATATTTTGTTACAATGTGGGCGTCCGTGTATTTCTCCGTGTGTGTGTGTGTGTGTGTGTGTGTGTGTGTGTGTGTGTGTGTGTGTGTGTGTGTGTGTGTGTGTGTGTGTGTGTGTGTGTGTGTGTGTGTGTGTGCGTCAAAGAGAGAGAGAAAGAGAGTTTGTGAGAGTGATAGAGTGACTGATAGAGTGAGTGCAAGTCTTTCGGGTTGCTTATCCATTATTTACATCAATAATAGATGTATCAAGCGGCCAAAGCGGCGACTTGGGTCGGAGATGCGGGGAGGGGTCTGCTCCGCAGATCCCTCAATCCTTTTGGCTGGAGATAAGACGAGGAGGAGTGGCCGACGGGTAACCGAGAGAGCACCAAAGGGGCAATAGGGAATCACTAATGAGAGAGAGAAAGAGAGTCGGGGAGAGAGAGGGAGAGAGAGAGAGAGAGAGAGAGAGAGAGAGAGAGACTCATCATCATCACCAAAGACGCGCTACTGACTAGATTAGAGAGTAGCCCAAAGCAGAGGAGCGCGCGGTTCTCATCCAGCCAGAGGGGAAAAAAAGATCACCGACTGTCCGCAGCACGCGCGGCCGCTCCGCGACCTTCGCTCCCCGGCCCTGTCCGCTCCGGCGCGCCGCTCCCTTACCCCTCCTCCGGGGTGGTAGAGACCTACTATGGGTTGCGTCGCCAACTCCACCGGGACCGAAGTGCTACTGCAGCTGGAGGCTCTTCGCAGCGCCGCTCAACTTTCCCAACTCTTCCGTCTCACGGAGAAAAGAAAGGTCAGGTCGAAAAAGGAAAAAAGAAATGTAGAGAGGCTGTCGCAGCCGCTATTGCTGTTGTTGTAGATACGTAGTATAATAATAATAATAATAATAATAATAGCCTAATAATATTAATAATGGTCCAGTAGCCTATTGCGTATTACCTATAAAAGCCTCTATAGGCTATATAAGGAGCAAAGGTAGCCAAAGCTCCATGTCTCATCCTAAGGGCAGTAAGTCCTGGAAGTTAAGTTTCACCAGCCTTTGTGTGCGTGTGTTTATGTGTGTGCGTGTGTGCGCGCGCGTATGTGTGTGTGTGCGCGCGTGTGGCGACACCATGTTGAATTGGTGCAGAGCGCCCCCAAGCGTCCTCGGATCACGTCTTCTCAAAGGCAGGTTGAAGCAGGGCTTTTTTGCGCTGTTGTTTATTGAGATGTCCGGCCGTATAAAGGTGTTTTATTGTGCTTAAGGAAAAAAAAAAGTTCGTCGTGAATTAGCTTGTGACGGATTTTAGAGTTTTGAGTATGAATAGCATTGAGGTTACGGTCCATAGGTTTAGTTGGAGGCATTGTCTGTGAACGGCCTCGGATATTTTTTATTCCAGTTTTTCACCAGCTTTGTTTTAATTGTTTTTACTTGTCATCAGAGTTGTTCAACGGGAATTTTGGTGAAATGACACAAGCTGAACGACCTCAATCAAATGGCGGATTTTTCTGCAGAAAAAGACAACGCTTCCCCGTTTTGCTGCAGCTGTAAATTAAAAGAAGAAAGAGAAAGAAAGCCGCAGAGCTGTTTGATGTTTAATTTCGTTGTTCTCACCACTTTTCTCCCTCAGATTTTTCAGACTCATTATTGCCCGGACTTCGTCTGTATTTTCTCTCATTTGAATTTTTGAAGTTATTCTTTGCGACAGAATGAAGCCTTTTTTATATTGTAGCATATTGATTTTGCAAGGAAAATAAACGTTCGCTGATTTATATTTATTTTGTTTATTTAATAACGTTGAATGTGTGATAAATCAACGCATTTTGTTGGATGATAAAACAGCCTCTGGTGGTTCGGATTTTAATTAGCAGTCCACAAATAAATTAATATTGTGAACTAAATATGTTTCCATCGCAACACTTCATCCTGTTTTATTTTCCTAATAACGACCATATTAATATGCTAATATTACCTATGCATTTTAAAATAAGGCCCTTTCCTTTAAGCGCAATAATAAATATGTTGGGGTCCAGACTGATTAATTCCATCTTGACCTTAACTTAAAGTCTCTCTTTCTCTCTCTCTCCCTTCCTCAGATTTATTATAAAGCTGTCCGAGACATTGAAGCAGGGGAGGAGCTTTTAGTGTATATGAAGGACGGTATTTTCCCCGAGGGATCCATGGCACCCAACCTACAAGGTAAGATTAATGCGCGTCATTAGCGCACATTTTAAACAAACTCCAACTTGCATCCTGTGCTGCTTTTCCCAGCCAAAACACTCCATAACCCCGCTAATGTGACACTATCTTTCCCTCCAAGATTTTTCATGTCTTCCCTCCCTTCCTCAAGAAATGTGAATTATTCGAATCATAAACTTCGAGGATGGAATTAAATCCCGCATTATAGCATCTGGGTCTTGGAGCTGTCATTTAAAAATAGGCCTGCCAATAGCGAAGGCCGTGCCCATAACGCGCCTGTTCTGAATTGTGCGCTTACAGCCGTGCGCTGTAATAGGCCTCTTTGCCTGAAATAATGTATTAGAGCGTCAATTGGCACTTGTCATGTTTCATCTTAAGTGAGTAGAAATGTGCTGTTAACGGGAGCCAAGATCAAACAGAAATCATTTGAAGCCATATTTCTTCGGAACACTTACTAGCGGAGAATTTATCTTTTATTTTGGAATTTATCATATTGGCTTATTATTATTATTATTGTTATTATTATTATTATTATTATTATTATTATTATTATTATTATTATTATTATTATTATTATTATTGTATTATTTGTATTTGTATTCTTTTGGTGTTCACTGGCTAACATGGTGTGACATATACACACCTTTGTATATATCCTAAATTGACGCCCTGTGCTTTGAGCCAAATATAACTGCTGCTTAAAACTATTTACCTTTTTTCTTTTTTTCTTTTTAGTGGTAGCCTACTTTTTCTAATTTTCCTCATTCAAAAATAATAACCTAGCAGAAAAAGGCACGTGGTCAAGCTTTGTTAAAAAATATTTTTTTTTGTGCAATTGATGAGCAGTCTGAAGACAGAATAATTATTTCCCTTATTTTTAGTCTTGAATTTTAAAATGTGTAATTTAAGAATTTGTAATAAAAAATGATTTTAAAAAACCCACTCCCTAACACAGGTTAATGTCTCTGTGATGTTATATAACATATTATTTCCTCTATCTATATCTATCTATCTATATTCCAAATAACTTGTGTATTTTAGTTTGATCTAAGCTTTCCTTTACATTGTTAAAATCTACTACATCATGTGTTAAGTGCTGTGCTACACCTTTCTGTAAGTCTGCTGTCTGCAAATTGGCTCACATTTCAAAGTGTGTCACATTTTTTAGGAGCCCTGCGCCCACCTGTCTCCCCTCTGAGTGGGTAACCTGATTTACTGTATTCACTACCTCTCAACCATGCCCTATACGTCAGACTGAATATGTCCAATTTTTTTATCTCATAATCTAACTTGGACAGCTGCTCCCTGACGATCTAGGCTTTTCTTTCAAAGTTCACTTGAGCAGAAAAGGGGCCATAGTTCCGCTGTGTTTCAGTTAAACATCTTGGATTTATTGTGGCGAAGTGCTGTTGTCAGGTAACATTGTTTGGTTTTGTTGTGTTTCCAGTCTTTCTGGAACCACAGACGAAAAGGAACCCGATTACTCTTACTTGTCATGGATTATAAAATGGTGGAGGGAGAACAAGATGTGCGTGAGATGCTCTGCAGCTCACCCTTTGCTTGATGCTGAGTTTATGCACGAACGTCTACGCCAAAGGAACAGGAGGAAACGGGAGCTAAAAGCAAGCCTGATTATTGAAAAGAAGCAGATTGGCATGTTGTAGGAGTGGCGTCAAAGATGGAGCTGACTTGTAATTTCCCCCCCCCCCCATTCCTTTGTGTGAACTGTACGTATGCATGTGAAATACAGACAGAGGGAGGCAGAGAGAAAAGAGAGATACTCCACCTGCCAGAATATATATGTCAGAGCCAAAGTATTTGGCTTTGTGTTGGCGTGAGAGAGTGATGAATGGTTGATGACTAGTGTCAACTGAATAAAGATGTTTATTTGTGTGTGAGAGAGACATGAAAAGCATAGATACAGATAAGATAAGATACAGTGTTAAAGTCCACCTACTGTATGGATGAAAGTGTCTGTTTTGTGTTCTTGTTTCCATTTGTGTGTCTGTGTGTGTGTTTGTGTGCGTAGAGAGAGAGAGAGAGAGAGAGAGAGAAAGGTACCGGGGGCTGAGTGGGAGCTGAAAGTGCAGCCCTCCTCTCCGTGTCTGGCTTATCGGAGAAGGAATTTGAAGTAGAGGACTTGAGGAGTCCCCTGAGACCTCACCCATGCTCCCAGATTAGCTGCTAAACTGCAGATAATTGTGCTTCCCATCGTCTCCCAGAGAGCTATTAGTCTCCCCTTTATAACCCATCCCACCCCCCTCGATCGGACTAACTGAAAAAGCAGGCTCATGCATGCATGCAAGCACCTTTGCATTCACACTTAAACACACATACATACGCAATTAAACGTCCCTTTTGGAAGATTTCTAACCATCCATGGTCCTGTGCAACCTTTTAACTTACAGACATAGACTTACTTTGCTATATTTAAATCATCTTTAAAAAAAGGGCTCAGTTGATGTTGAAGCTTCAGTAAAGCACTGACTCTCCATGTGCACGCTTGGTGTCAAAGTGGGCTAGTTAGTTTAGCATTTGAGCTCAGTGTAATGGCCCATTGACCAGAAAGTCATTTATCCTTCTCCCCAAGGTTAGACACATTGATGTTGCTACACTAATGCCCTTTTAATGTGTCCAAGAAGTTCCAGTTGAATAAGTGGTCACATGAAGTAGAAAACAGGTGAGCCATACACTGTAAGTCATTGCGGATAAACTCATTTAGTGAGGCTTGAAAGAGATGGATAGGTGTGCATGGCACATTGGGACACCTGGAGTGCTGACTCAGACGTTGGCTGCTTGGGATTGTGGCAAAGAGGGTATGGCATGTTGATGCGGAAATCACCATGAGGTTGGCGCCACCGTGCCCCTACTCTGCTATCTCCGTTTCTTGTGGCTCATTCTTTTTGTAAAATGTTCACATAAACAAATGCAAACTCTCTCTGTCTCTCTCTCTCTCTCCCCACACACACACGCATGCACACATTTATGACCGTGCACAAAGACACTCCGCTGGGCTTTCCCCTGATCTGTTGAACTTGGCGTCTAACTCAGGAACTTGCTATTGAAAAAGCTGGCAAGAGTTTTATGCATTTGACCTTGGTGGTGAGAAGTATTGTAAAGGTTATCAACATGGAAGGGGAAGACCAGCCCCTATTGTTTCCCCTGTGGGCTATTACACCTATAGTTCCAGCAAACATTTGCCTTAACAAGCAATTAACCGCTAATGAAGGCTACGTTTCGCTACTAATTGATTTCCATTTTATGCAAATGTCAATTGCAGCATTGTTGATTTTACCATTTGAATGGGAATCCATTTAGCTGTAACTAACACAGAGAGAAGTGATAGATTTTTGTTCTAGTTTAGTACTGGGGATTTTAGTAGTTTAATAGTTTTAGCAACTGGATACTTAAGATGAAGCCCATGGGGGTCAGTGAACATCAGATACTAATCAGCACTTACTGTAAGTTTCTCCTATTAAATATAGTAATTTTCTGTTGCATATTTGAAAAATGTGGAAACATAATAAGCTTAAAAAATCTTTGATTTCACTTTGCATGAAGAGAAAATTGGAGTATTCACTACATTTATCAAACTTTGTTTGTAAAAAAACAAAAAAAACAAATAAAAGCATCTTTTCTTTTTTATTTTAAGATGTGTTTTTGCAATGCAACAACAAAGAGAGATACTAGGAGTGTGTAAACGTTTTTTAAGTAGTTAAGGTGAATTAGAATAGAATTACATATTTCAGTAAGCCAAATTATATGTGGTCTTTAAATGAATCTGTATATTGTGTGTGCAGACGAGCAGATGTACCGCTGTGAAGACTGTGATGAGCTGTTTTCGTCAACACTTGAGCTGCGGCGGCACCAGAAGTATTCATGCTCTAGTGCCGGCTCCATCTTTGACTCACTGAGAGAGGACTTCAAACAGGAACGCGAGGACAGCGATGAGCCCGTCCACGAGTGTAAAGACTGTGAGAAGATCTTCCCAAATGAGTACAGGTACACAAACAATTTTGCATTCGTATTTATGCAAATGTGACTTCTATGATTTGACGAATTTGCTAATGAACTTGGGCTCTCTTATCAAGTCTGGGCCAACACATGATAGTCCATACAGAGGAGAGGGAGTACAAGTGTGACCAGTGCCCCAAAGCCTTCAACTGGAAGTCCAACCTCATCCGTCACCAGATGTCACATGACAGTGGCAAACGCTTTGAGTGTGAAAATTGTGATAAGGTACAGCACACCCGGCACGTAAGTTGTGCACAGGACACACAGGCTTTATCTGCTTCAGAAATTCTGCTGGTCCTGTTTTTTAAGGCTTTATCCATAATGGTACTGGACATAGATTTAGTAATTGTAAAAGACCATATTAAAGCAGTGAAAACTGTATACTCTCATTGACAATGCAAAGAATGGCATAAATTATCTTTTGTATTGTTGAATATTGCATAAATTTTATTTTGATATGCTTATTTCGAATCTCAGGTGTTCACGGATCCCAGCAACCTTCAGCGCCATATCCGCTCCCAGCATGTGGGGGCACGTGCTCACACATGCCCTGAGTGTGGCAAGACCTTTGCCACCTCATCAGGCCTCAAGCAGCATAAGCACATCCACAGCAGTGTCAAGCCCTTTATCTGTAAGTGAGAGCTTTGGAAGTTAAGGATGTCTTATCCTTAACAGTCCATTTAATTTATACTGATTCTCTCAGTTCCCTTTCCACCTCATCTCCTTCTCCATCACCCAGCAGTCTCTTTCACCTACATGTACTGTCCATGAAATTGTTGATCCTGTCGTCTTGACCAAATGTGCACAGATCCAAGGATAATTTGTATTCTTCTTGTTTTTTGTAATGGAGGCAATACTTTCTGACTTATCGTTTAGATAAATTTAGACTACTTCACAAAAAATGCAAAGATAATGCTGATAAATCATTTTTAATTATGAAATAATATCGATTCTATTTTTTTCTGTCATTAAGGTCAATAAATATATATGAAATATATGTTTTCTCTTGCTTATGTTGTCTGTGAAGTACTTACAATCTAGTTTTAACTTGCAGAATGGGGCTGAAGTTGGTTTCAACCTTTTCTAGAGCTACTTCATCACCCATCTTCATTCAGATGTATTTTTATTGGTATACAGAGTTAGAGACAGTGTTAAAATGGGTTTAACCAGGCCCTGATGGGCTACGTCTTTTTGTTCCCCCAGGCGAGGTGTGCCACAAATCCTACACCCAGTTCTCCAACCTCTGTCGCCACAAGCGTATGCATGCTGACTGCCGCACCCAGATTAAGTGTAAGGACTGTGGGCAGTTGTTCAGCACTACCTCCTCCCTCAACAAGCATCGTCGCTTCTGTGAGGGCAAAAACCATTACGGCTCTCCAGCAGGGATGTTCAATCCTGGTATCCCCATGAGCTCCAGCCCCATAATGGCCAAGGCCAAGTCCCACCATCCCCACCTTGCGGGTCTAAACCAGCCAGGTTTAGGCTTCACTGACTACTTTCCCTCCAGACCTCACCCTCATGCTGGATTGGCCTTCTCCCCCGGACCCCATGGCTTCCCATCCCTCCCACATGGTTTCCCAGGTATCTTCCCCCCATCACTGTATCCACGGTCACCTTTATTGCCCGCCAGTCCATTAATAAAGAGCCCACTGGGCAGCAGCAGTCAGGAGGTGAAGCTGCCACGGAGTCCATTAGATGCCCCTCCACTGTCCCTGGTTAGCTCCACAAACAGCAATGGTGGTAACAATATGAGTCAGGCAGAAGACAAAGAGAAAGAGAACAAACTGGACTTGTCTTCTATTGGAGAAGCCAAGCCAAAATCTAAGATGACAGAGATGTCTGATGGTAGTGACCTCGAAGATGTTAATACTACAAGTGGGACAGATTTGGACACCACCACCGGTACTGCTTCAGGTGATGGCTCTGACCTGGACAGTGACGGAGAGAGTGAACGTGAGCGAAGTGGTAAAAGAAGAAAGCAATCTGGAGTCATATCAAGTCAAGAAGGCCACCAATTAGAAGACACGAATAGCGCATTGTTATCAGCTGTGTCTAGTTCGGGGAACCTTGCTATTGATCGGCCCTTTCACTCTTCTTCATCAACTCAGCACTCCTTTTTCCCTCCACCTGATGAACAAGCTCTACCGCCCACCACCACAAATGCCCATGCAGCTACCACTGACTCCATCAAAGCCATTGCTTCAATTGCTGAGAAATATTTTGGTCCAGGTTTGATTGGGCTTCATCAGGAGAAGAAGATGGGTCCTTTGCCCTACCCCTCCATGTTTCCCTTCCAGTTCCTTCCCAATTTACACAACTCCCTATATCCCTTCACCACTGATCAAGGTGCCCTCAATCCTAGCATGTTCTTTAAGGCAGAGTCCAAGTCACCTCGCGAACAACAAAGGATGGGTTCTGGGGCTCCCGGTGCTCCTGCTCCTACGGCAGAATCACCATTTGATCTCACCACAAAGCCCAAGGAGGCCAAGTTAGCTCCTCCCACTCCAACAATCCCCTCAAACCCAAACAGTAGTACTGGGAGCAGTAGTGGACCTTTAGCACTATCTAGTGGTGAAGAACAGCCATTGGACCTCAGCATTGGCAGTCGGAGCCGAGGTGGTCATAATGGTGTGGCGCCTGAGCCACAAAATCGAAAGAACCACATGTATGGATTTGGAAAAGGTGTCTCCATCAAGGACGAAACCCCAGCTGGATTTCCACTCCTCCATTCCCAGTCAATGCACCAATCCTCCATCACCCCGCACCAGCAGCACCAGGCACAGCCACACCAGCCGCCACCCCTGCACTACGCCAAGCCCACCGCATTCTTCATGGACCCCATATACAGGTATTTCTGCCCCGATTAGACCAGAAACTGCAATTCTCATATAAGCTTTTATGTACATACATTGACACAGGTAGAAGTTGGCATTTGGTATGTGGTTAGAGGTTGCAGATGAACTCTGACCTTGGTACGTAACCCTCTGCCTTGTTGTCGGACCAGCAGGGTGGAGAAGAGGAAGCTACTTGACCCTGTTGCAGCTCTGAAGGAGAAGTTCCTTAGGCCTTCACCACCACTCTTCCATCCACAGGTGGGCTGACATCACACATATACATATCAAATGCAGGAAGGTTCTATGTATACGCTGCACTATGTACAGGCATTACAAAAACTATAGGAAGGAAATACCGAACAAGAGAATTGACCCTTCTGGTATTGCATCCATGCTGATTATTCCCAGATGTTATCGACTATCATTTTCAAACCATGTATTATGTGAAAATACTTCTCTCCTGCCTCCCACGCTGCTGCAACCTGAATTGATAGAGCCCTGTGCACCATCATTCCACAGTGTTGATGTTATTTTCTCAAGGGCTCTGTATGATTTCTTCCTTTGTTTACTGAATGGCGCCTGTGTACCTCGTCACTTCTACCTTTTTCAGAAGACACAGCCTCTTATCGCAGCCCCTTTGATAATCAGTTACATTGTTCAACTGTCCCCAGACCCTCCCTACCTCTACAATTCTTGATTACAAAGAATGATAGTATTAATAAAAAAGAGAATAATAACCGTTTGGATTGTAACAAACTGCCTCACTTGGCCACGCTAATCTTAGCTGTGGCATTGTTTCATGTACTGGGAGCCCACAGGCCAGCTAATAACTCAACCCCCTCCAAGTTTTTTTTTTTCTATGTGGCTGGCTGGCTGGCTGGCTAGATAATAGCACCGTGTCCATCAAGGACATCCTGTGTTTGTGTCCAGGAGAATGGGGGGCTCTCGTTGTGGAAACGGTTTAATCTGACCTGGAAATCTGTGTCCTCTATCAACTGTGACTTTGCAATACACGCA
Organism: Lepturacanthus savala; assembly: GCA_030544235.1. Lineage (NCBI taxonomy): Eukaryota > Metazoa > Chordata > Actinopteri > Scombriformes > Trichiuridae > Lepturacanthus > Lepturacanthus savala. Next base: position 18,382,547 of record CM060480.1, read on the forward strand.
TTTGGTGAATAATGCAGACAGATGAATTTATACAAGAAAATGCATTTGAATATATATGACATTACACATATATGTATGAATGCCTGTACATATGATTGATACAATAATAGCTAACATGGATTTTTGTTCCTGTAACTTGTAAAATAAATTATATAGTGGTTCTTCTCCTAATAATAATCATCTAAAATCAAATAATTATCAGAATATTACAATATGATTTTCAATCCAATAAGACTTCAATCCAGCCTTCATGAAGGAATTGTTGCTGAGAAGAACACTTTTAACACACAATTATTTTTTTAGATCTTGCCCTTTGACACAAAAGAGAATATATTAAAGCACAAAATATATAGAATATAAGATATAAAATATTTCACTGTTTTTAAAGGATTACTCATAATTGATCAACATCCCAAGAATTGTGTCTGCAGGCTCCCACGTGAAAATGTGTTTTATCTAGCTCTGATCCTCCCAGTGATCCAAATACAATGCCACCTCTAATTCAGTCTCATGACGAAGTCACCGTGCTCCCTCTCCGCTCGTTCTCAGACTGCGAATAAACACATCGAGACGGAGTGTCTGTCCCTGTGTCTCTCCCGTCCCGTATTCACTAAAAAAGGAAGGATGTAAGCTGTTTTTGGCAAATAAACTCATACATAAACGGCCCCCTTTGTTCACAGGCTTCTATGGGAGGGGAAGTGGCTATCAGTTGGGGGTATCTCAAACTATATTGTATGACTCCAATTGGAACTCTTGAATGCCTCATTTAGCCAGTCTGCCGGCCTGCAGGAGTAGCTTCGGCCGAAGGTGAGAGGCGGTGAACAAAGCTGAAGCTGGAGGTGAGGGTGTATGCAGGGATGGGGAGGGGGGCACTGGGGCACTGGAAGAATGGTACTTCACATTGGTGAATGTGCTATAGGTCATGGAGGTGACTCGCCCTTAGTACAACCAACAAGGCTAACCTTTGATATACTGCTTCCTCAAAGCTTCCGCTCTCTGTCTCTTTCCCTCACTCCCTGCTTTTTGACATTGTGTCTTTGTTTTCAGTACTTACTTTTCTCACATACATACACACAGACACATACACAGTGTATTCCAGTTTGTGTGGCTCTTGTTAAGGTGCAATTAAAAATAAATAAATACGTCAAGGTGAATGAGGTAATCCATTGTAAAATAAATAAATAAATGAAAAATATTCCAAATTTTTTAAACCTTCCAATTGTCATGTCAAAATTCTGACTACTTTGTTTTTTTACCATCTCCTCATGCTCTTCCTCATCCTCAGATGTCAGCCATGGAGAATATGACAGAGAAGCTGGAGAGCTTTGGCACCCTAAAACTGGACACAACGCCCAATTCACTGCAACACTCGGCCCATCCACTGTTCAACTTTCGCTCACCGCCACCTTCCCTCTCAGACGCCATCCTCCGCAAGGGCAAGGAGCGCTACGCCTGCAGGTATATGACCTGTGGTGCAATGTCTTTTGTTTTTCATGATACTTCCAAACATGAAATTGTAATATGTAATATTAAGTGTTTATAGTGACAGTAAAAACATATCTTCCTTTATTTTAGTCAGCCTTACCTTTTTCCTTCCTTTCTGTCCATTCCTTCCCCCAAGGTACTGTGGGAAAATCTTCCCTCGTTCAGCAAACCTCACCAGACACTTGCGGACACACACAGGCGAACAGCCATACAGGTATTTTGTTCTATTCTAATTTAGACTAGTGTTTAATTTTTGTAATATCTCTGAGAGTTGCTCTTTACTCCCAAAGGTGCTATTGATGCAGGTGACATACAGGTGCCTTACATTTCTTTGTGTGTGAGACTTTTTATTTTTCAACAAATGCTGGAATGTACCTATTTAAACCACAGTGTGCAATTTAAGTGAAAGAAAATATATCATTCGTCTGTTCTTCCGAATACTCCAATAACTCCATTCCAATTAGTGAAAGATTTTTATATAACTGGCCTTCGAAAGAAATATGTTCACCTTATTTGTTAAAACAAAACCCATAACCCTCTACATCCTGATGTCAGTTGGTAAAATTTTTTTTGTCTTAAAATAGTCCAAGTAAATAATAATAATAAAGACATTTTCATAAAATAGCAGTTTTTAGTGTTCACTGCCATATGGAAACACTATACCAGAGTGGAACATAAAGAAATCAATATAAAAATGCTTTAAATTGTATTAAAATTGTAAAACAGTGTAATAACATTGTAATAACATTTACATTTCTAGAAAAAAACACTTTTTGGGGAATATTTGAGGAGCAAAATATGAAAGCTTCTCCCTGTAAAGAGGTCTGTGTCCTTCAATAATGGAGTCCATTGTGTGTAGTAGGCATGAAATGGGCTTGTACGTCGTACAGTAGTTAAGGAGTTTCTTGCTCATTTCAGCAGTAGGCAGCAAAAAAAAGACCATGAATTCAGCCTTCATCTCTGGTCGAAGGACAGTCCCTGTTCACTGTGCTGCTCCGGTTCTCTCTTAACTCTCACTCACACTCCTCTGTTCTCCTGTGGCAGGTGTAAATACTGTGACCGCTCATTCAGCATCTCATCCAATCTTCAACGTCACGTCCGCAACATCCATAACAAGGAGAAACCCTTCAAGTGTCACCTGTGCAACCGCTGCTTTGGTCAGCAAACCAACCTCGACCGCCATCTCAAGAAGCACGAGCATGAGAACATTCCTGGTTAGTTTGCAGTATCCGTGATTCATGTTTTTTTTTTTTTTTTGTTTTTTTTGAGAAAAGTGAAGCAATACACTTAAAATAAAAAGGGGACTCTGTGTTTTGGAGTTTTCTTAATGAAGTGAATAATGAATGGTTCACATTTCCCATTTGGAAAAAATCTTCACCTTAGTAAAGCTGGTGCTGTATATCTTGGTGCAGAAAATTATTAAAAGTGGGGAAAAACACTTAATTAAGGAATTCACACTTGCTTTTCCCACTTGGGTCGCCAAAAACAGCTGTCTCTGTCCAGTATAGAAGTTGCCACTGAATATGGATAGAACACATAAGTCACAATTGTGTTCTCATTTCAAAATGACATATGAAACCCTAAAGAAGAGGATATCAGCGGTTACTACTTTTTTCAAATACTAAGGGATTAATGAGAAGTGAATCATACATTAGGTTGTTTCTGATGTATCCCAATCTCTTATTCTCAGGCAAACCTTAATTTAAATCTCTGATTTTGTCACTGAGATTTGAAATAGCAAAACACCTCATGTGATTGTGAACACAACAAATTATGCAGAAATCTTTTTTGTCCAAATGTAATGCTGTCAAAATATGTTCAATCCAATTTCATAGTAATTTAATGAAAACATTTCCCAATCACAGCTATTTGATTTAATATTAAAATTTGATTAATGTGTATAATATCCCTCATAATATTTTTGCATTTTGCTTACACTCATCTCATCTAATATGTACTGTATGTCTGATGATTATCAAACTAAACATGCTCATGTGTCTGGTTGTGTGTGTGTGTGTGTGTGGCTGGTGTCCATGTGTGTTTATGTGTGGATGTGTATGTCTGCACACTTTCCTCAACAGTGAGCCAACAGTCCGGGATGCTTTCCAACCTAGGAACCACCATCTCCTCGCCAAACTCCGAGCCAGACAATCATGCACTTTTAGATGAGAAGGAGGACTCATACTTCTCAGAAATCCGTAACTTCATTTCCAACAGTGAGATGAACCAGGCCTCCAGCTCCACGGATAAGAGGTAAAAAGAAAACATGCTTGCATGGACGATGGTTGTATTATGATTTTTTTGCAAAGACTTTCAGTGATACTTTTGACCCTATCCCTTAATAATACTTCTGAGCCTAACCCTCTACTCTTGGTGCCAATGTATAATTCGTACCCCAAACTAATGTTAATAGATTGTAAAGTAGTCTGAGTCGTAACACAGGTATGGAAAAGCAGGAAGACACACATTTTTTTGAGCTGACTGCTACAGTTGAGCTCTCAGTTCAGTGGCTCCTTGTTTTTCCCTGTACTCAACAGCAATACATGCTACTGCTTAGTGAACAGTGCACTCCAGTGGTTTAAGGTTGCCTAGCAAGAGTCATCAACGTACAGAGTTGTACCCTAATTCCATATCATATACAGTATGTGTATTCATTTTCACATTTACTAGCACAGCTATTATACCATGGATGTCAGTTCACTGCTAATAAATTGAACAAAGATAAAGCAAAATGTGTTTTTTTGAACTAAAATATAATTTCTGTAGTTGTTTTGTTCCGTAGTTGTTTTACTGGCCACCCATGAAAAGGTCATCTTCCTATTTTAAGAGCTGAAATGCTTTGAGTTATAGCAGCACATTTCATAGGAGGTTTCAGAGGTTTCAGGCAAGAAGAAGGTATCGGAAAAGAAAAGAAGGAATTGCATCCTCCTTTTCTTTTTTTCAGTCAGTGGTTTGCCCTCTTTCTTTGAGTCGATTCCCTATTTGTGCCTTTCATTCTCATTGTGAATTCCTTTCTGCTAGTCTCACTTTCTGTCTGTCTCTTCCTCCATCATCCCCCCTTCCTCTTGTCAACACACATTATGGCCAGCAGACTCCGTGGCAATTTAGCCCCTCTGCCATCTGGGATCAATACTGAGTCTCATCCACAACAAGCTGGGCTGACATTTTAATATCTGTAATTCAGACTAAGTGTTATGCTTTCTGTCCTCCCACCAGACAGCCCACTGTTTATTCTCCCTCTGAGTGACTGAAGTCAAACGCCAAGTGCAAACACACATTCGTGGATGACTATCTATAATCGTTCTTAACCGCCCTTGCAACACAGTTTCTCCCCCTTTTAAAAATCCCATTTTCAGCATCATAGCAAGTCAAAATAAAAGTCCTCGATCACTCTTGTTTTCACACGAAAACTTTGTTTGACTTGTTTCCAAACTGGAGACGTCACATTGCTGAGGTAGCACAGCGCTGCTCTTTAAAACGTTTAGATGTACGCAAATATTTCCAGCAGTGCAGCGTTGAAGGACTAAGAGGTATCTGTCTCCTCGGGACCGTAATCCAGGTCCTAATTAAGGCTGGAACAAGGACCCAGGCCATGGCTGGAGCTCTATGGTTTGGATGAAACTAGAGTTGGATCTGGTTCCTTGTCTGGGACTGGGATACAATGTCTGGCAGTTTGGACCCTAAGGGGGATTCAGGTTGAGGCATTTATCTAGGAGATCCACTGATGATGGAGCTCTTCCCCCCATCCACCCGCTTTACCCATACCCCCAGCCTGCTAACACAAACACCCCACTGACGTGTTTAGACTAAATGACAAAACCCAGGGCCCCCTATGTCAGAGCTACGCTTCTTTCTCTGTATGCATGCATGGACCTTTTCCCCCCGCCAACCAGCTTCGCAATTTGATTATGGTGATATTTAATCTGGATTGAAAGAGGAGAACTCTCCCCTCCCAAAAAAAAGTCCTCTTACCCGCATTCACCCACCCACTGTGTGTGACCCAATCCTGTCCCTGTGCACCCCTTCCCAGAGGTATTCCTGTCTGATTTGATAAATGTCCACTGTGTGGCAAAAAAAAAAAAAAAATGAAGGGGTAAATTTGCCGTCCCAGAGGAAATGATATCATGAGCCATGACATCGTGGTCTGGGGGTGATGGAGGAAGGTGGGGGGGGGGGGAGTTGGGGTGCTGGCTGGAAAATGTACAGATGGCAGGTCATAATGGTGCCGTGCTGATAGCATGTTTGCAGATCGGCAGTCATCTTCCTTCAGTCACACAGAGTACGTTTCTACCATTGCCGGAGTGTAAAGGTGCACCAGCACAGGCCATCTCCTGCTCTGTTTCCAAAGGATTAATTAATCACACACTGGCCATTTGGAAAGCACTCCGGGCAGACTGTCAACACCCATGTTGTTTGTGTGGACACCGGAGTCGGGTCACGCACACTGTCAGCAGATTATTTATGTTTCTCTCTGTCTCCGCTGGTGATGAGTCACGTCTTTAGATGGTCAGAAAAACATGGCAACAGTGGTTTGAGAACACAATGCACGGAGGAGAAACTGAAATGAATACAAAATCATGATAGAGAATAGAATTCTCTTTTATGAAGTAAAAAAAAATATATAGATATCCTCTTTTAGTCCCTACCAGGGGGCAGTTTAGCTCATGGGCCACATTCAACACAATTGGATCTCAAGTGAGCCCGACCAGTAAAAAAATAAATGTAGAAAGAACAACAACCTACATATTTAGCCCCTCTTTTTCATGTAAGGAAATATATTATAAATATTTACATGATTAATTAACTTGCAATCTCAACAATATGTCTGAGATATTCCATAAACATTCAGTCTTCTGTTGCAATTTAAAATGTTTGCTTATTAAACAACTGGTCCATTTTTGTCACACTTTGTACAGTCCAGTGGACCAGAGCAGACCCTTAATTGGCTGGTTCTGGGCCACATGTTTAACACCCCTGCCCTATATCTTTCTTTCTCTTAAAATCCTGCACACTACACAAGATATAATACAGAGCATCCATAACCATGAGCTCTGCTTCCCTGTTGTCTTATACTGAATTGTCACGATCAAGGAAGGAAGGTGTTTCAGACGTTACTAACACTTTTGACCTCTGATCTATCTGCAGATCCGACCAGACAGAGGAGCGACCACCCAGCCACAGTTTGTCCAACTCCAAGCTCGGGCTCCAGGGTCTGGAAGAGGAGGAGGAGGAGGCGGAGGGTGACGACGAAGAGGAGGAGGAAGGCAGCCTGACAGAAAAGTCTCACGATGAAGCGCCAGAGTCCCCGTCTCCCATCACGGCGGGGGTGTATGAAGAGGACGAGGAGGAGGAAGAGACAGAGGCGGCTCCGTTATCTATGAGCTACGAACACACTCGCAGGTATTTAGGCTGTCATGAAGCTAAACAGGCTGCTCTCAGGACCAGATGACTCCTGCATGCTTTTTTTTTTTACCTCATTCTGCCAACACATTGTATCTATTCAACTAATCTTTTACCAGAGAAAACGCCAATACTGAACAACACTACACACTGAGAAGAAGGTAGAACATGGCTTGAACGTGATTTCCTGATTTATTGTGTAGGTTTGGTCTTTTTGTCATCACCCTATTCTCTCCCTAGAGGGAGGACATGACACTTTATAAATCAGCAGCAATTGTAGAAACAACATATTTAATCGCTAGAAGCTTGCTTAACTAGATTCTGGCAGTTGTCCGTACTGATACATGTTGTACAGTGCAACTTTTCTCTCTGAGATCTGTTCAGTGTTTCAAGAGGTCAGCTGCTGCTCCAACTCTTCTCTCCTTTTTCTTCCAGTCTGGGCCTTTTATTAATCGTACCTCTTCTTTTCTCTTCTTTTCACATTTTCATTCACCACTTCATCTTTTGCATTAACTCTCAATCTATCCTTTTCCTACATCAATCTTATTCATCCTTACCAATCCCGCCATCCTATTTCTACCATCCATCCACCCATCCCTCGGTATGCAGGTGTATAGAGGAGGAGGGCTCTCTCTTGGACCTTGAGGGTCTGCCCAGCTTTCCCAAGAGCCTAGAGGGGTTACGTAAAGCAGCCAGTGACGAGCAACCCTTTGATGTTAAAGACATATTTAACACTTCCCTAGAGTCGGAAGCATTGAAAGAGACATTGTACAGGCAGGCTAAAACCCAGGTATGTGACTTTTGGGAAAAAGAGAAAAGGGATGAGATGGATTATTTCATGTTTCTGGGAGCTTAATAAAATAAGAGTTTTTTTAAATCCAGATGGGTGAATCTGTAGCTAAACAGCATCCTCACTTCTTTTTCTATCACTTAATCCACTAACATTTTACCTGTAAACTTCTCTTACCTTTTTTCTGTGATCCCTTAAAACTGCTTAATGAATCATCATTTCAAGACAATTCTGATTTATCACAATTATAGTGTTATTGATCTGAGGACATGGCAGCGCCAGTAAAAGACAATCAGTGGAGCAAGAAACAATACATCGCACAAAAGGAAATCTTAACAAATGAAAATGTCTCGTATTTGGTACAATTAGTCCACTACTGAATAGAATTATCTTATTCCATATCATTTTTTTCCTGATATTGGTCAATTTGGTCTTGGTTTAAGAAAACAAGACTACAAAAAAATGAAATAAGATGAATTATCTGCCAATGGAATAAGATAATTCTATTCAATATTGGACTTATTGCACCAAAAACAAGATATTTTCACTTGTTAAGATTTCATTTTTTGTAGTGTAGCCATCAGACAATCTTAAAATCATCAGTACAAATGATGACAAAAGCTACGGTGTTTGTAACAAACCAGAATCCTTATTTGATTTCTTGACAGGTCGTTGGATGAGTACATAAATGTTACTGAAAGCAAATTTCTGAAAACACTGCCTTGCGTCTTCCTTTTGTTAAAAGTCACCTGTCTTCTCCCTGCAGGCTTATGCAATGATGCTGTCTCTCTCGGATAACAACCCTTTGCACGCGCCCTCCCAGAACTCTCTGGACGCTTGGCTGAGCATGGGAGGTGGACCGTCTGAGACAAGCAGCTTTCACCCGCTCAACCACATCTAGATGAGAGAGAAAGAAAGAGTGAGAGAGAGAGAGGAAGAGAGAGAGAGAAAGAGAGGAAATGGGAGGAAGAGTAGGAGGAACATTAGTTTCACAAATGGATAGAAACAAGATTCGCGGGTGGACATGAGTAGTGAGAAGACGTGAAGGGCGGAGACGAATTCAAAGTGTCACATACATTCAAGAGTGAAAGAATGTGTTTGTTTATGTGTGTGTGTGTGAGTGTGTTTGTGTATGTGTGTATGAAAGAAAGGAGGGAGAGATTGTCCCTAGGTGAGGGGTCTCGCGAAACTCTGTCAAAGAGAAAGCACTGCTAAGCTCCTGTTGATGTGAAGGACATGATGAATGCTTCTCACAGCATTTAAACTTTGCATTACTCTGATCCTCCCCAAGTCCACAAGGCTCACTCCAACACCACAGAGAACCTGCGTAAGGCTCTCACAAAGACACTTAATGACTAGTATGTCACTAAAGTCTGTGTACACCGCCTGCTAAAAGCACTGCAGCATCAGCACTGCATTAGCACTGTATGTCCACAAGGTGGTGCTGTTTCACCCGGAGCAACACCAGGAACATAGTGGGCGCGTGCACTATTGTCTCCAGGTCCCCCCACCCCACCCCACCACTACCACCATCACCAATCATGGGCGACGCATTTACTGATCTTGTTTCAGTTCTAACTGCAGAATCAACAATAGCACCACACTAAATGTTACTTGAGGAAACAACAGTTCCAGTAGACTGTTAAAGTCGATTTTTTTTTTAATGATAGAATGATGTTCAATGTTCAAATGTGCACAGTGACTGGTGATTTTTAATGAGCTATCTGGGACATTAGCCATTGTAATTGGTTACCCAATTTGATCATGCTGAAAATGAATCTAAATCACACTCGAAAAAAAAAATGAGGAAAGTCTTTCTCTGCTTATTCATTTCACGTCGTTTGTTAATTTTATTTACTTTCTTTTTCCTCTTAGATACCACAGTATTGTTTCTTTGTAGGCACCACAGTGCTAAATTATTAATATAATTATTTTAGAGAAGGACCAAAATTGTATGATATTGTCATATGATGTACAAAATAACCTAGATGTTCATAGCAAGAGTGATATGTGCCAAATAACCCATAGAAAATGTTTTGTTCTCTGACAATCATTTCATTTCCAAGGGGCTTGCATTTGCTGTCATATTTTTCCCCCTCTTATTACACTCTTATATATTTGATTTCAGACGTGTGTGTATGTATTTATTTTTTGGTTGTTTTTGTCATGACTGGAGAAGTGAAAATGAAGAAAAGTCATTTTATCCCTCTTCTCTTGTTGCTGAAGGAATGAACGCCTGTCAGAATGTGGGTGAGATTCTGAATCTCCAGCTCTGATGGGTTAGTGTGCCAAAATGGAAAGAACCCATGAAATTAATTGTTTTTATTTATAGCGAAAGATAGCTGTTGTAGTTAGTTTTAGATCCTATTTGGCATTGTAACGTCCTGCAGTGTTTAGTTGGTTTTTTTCTTGCTTCAGTTCAACCATTTTACCCAGTATGCTGAATGTGTCTTGTTCAAGTATTATGGGGGGAGGGGCAGATTTGGACAACTGTCTCTACGAATGTCAGAAAAGGGCATTATGTTGTCACACTATTGAATCTGACTAGTTTCTACCACCTCAAGCTCCCTTTTTCTCCTGTTTTTCATTTGATACACGTGGTATAAACAATTAGGCTAATATTCTTTTTCAAGAATTAGTTGGTCAAAAAATCTAAAACACACAGTCACATCTGCATGAACATCTGGTCTTTGTTACATTGGAGTGACAGAATCGTTGGCCAAGCAAGAAGAAAGGCAAGGACTCATAAACCAAAAAACAAAAAAAAGAGAGAGAGAAAGAGGGAGTAAACTAAACCACAGATAGTATTAAAAAGGACATCATAATTCTGCTGGTCGGTCCTTCTAACACATGTTAACACACACAAAAAAAAAGTCTAATTGATTTTTGGATTGGGAAAACATAAACTCTTTATGAGTTTAACTTTTATGTTTCCTGTTTTTCTTCTGAGATCATACTGAAAACTCATTCCATGTGGTCTACAAGGTGTGCCATGGAGGGCGTGAGTCATTTACTGTAGATAAGTGTAGATAGCTGCAGAAGGCAGGGGGGGTGAGCATTGTTGATCATTGTTGCCTTGGTCCTCCCTGCTACTGGGACTTTCAGAACTAGGCCTGATGCTGTATTTTCAAAACGAGCACTTAAAACACATCATGGGTCCAAGCCATAAATTGATCAGGCTTAGGTCTCAACGAACTTAAAACACATTTTCAGACTTGTTCACTTTCAGTAGATGAGCAGTAACTTGAGCTCGGCATGGAGAGATAAGAAAAACCTGAAACGGAAGCACTGTAATTTTTTTCTTCACGACAGCAGGTGGGAGTGTGATGCTCAGACATCTCATTTTTCTAAAGACAGAAGTCTCTTTTTATAATTCTACTGAATGAGATTTCATTCATGGTAAACTCATTGTTTTCCAACTTGTGGTTATAAAATGTAAAGACTTGGGTTGCTGAGTTTTGAGGTTGACTATATGTAGTAATTCATGTCATGGACTACTGTAATAAGTACGCGCTGTGTAAAGCAAAGGAATTGAAGGCATTGAAGTATTCCATTTTGCCAACTTCAGAAAGTATTCTGGCAGATGGTCGCTGAAATATGTTTCAGCATAATAGAACATGATTGCTGTTTTCCCCCCACTGTTACAGGAGAAAGTAAAAATATACATATTGTTTCTTTTTAACTGTATAGTATTTTAAAGAATGAAAAACAATGGTGCATTTGTCTGAAGAAAAAAAAATCACGAAAAATATGGGTTTAAATGGATGGTGCTTGTTTTGTTTGAATCTGAGTTGTATATCGCCTCTGTTATGTTTATTGAAAACAAACACAAAAAAAGATATTGTGCATGACGTGTTTAGCAGTCATAATGATGTCCATTTGTGAAATGTGTATCAAATCAAAAAATGAGAAAAAAAAAGAAAAGAAAAAAATAAATCCGTAGATGCACTTATTGTACATGTGGTTAGGTTAGTAGGTTTGACTTCAAGTTTTTGACTGCCTTACAGATGTTTAGGCAGGTGGTTCTGAAAGACGTAGAAAAGACTTGTGGGAGAAGACATAATGAAAAACAATAAAGGATTGTAGAATAATATTGAACAATTCTAAAATTGCAGTTCTTTTGATGCTTGTGATTATTGAAGATGTAATTTAGAGAAATTTCATTGAAAAGATATGACTCTGATGTTAATTCTGTAGAATAGCAATGTATACCAAATGTAATCTTTCCAATGCTATGAAGAATTTATACATGAAATTGATATGCAATAAAACCTGTGTGCTTTTTAAATGAGACATCCACTGTGTGTTTCTTAGTTATAAAGGTTGTTTGTCTCCAAATGAATAACTCATTATTAACAACAGTTCTGAAAAAGTGAATCTGTTCATTGATTTATCAATGTAGAGAAAACTAATCAACCACAATTTTGATTGGCCATTAACCATGTACAGTAAGATAATTATCAAGCGATTGTTGTTGTTGCAATAGTTGTTAGATATCTTTGAACACATCACTTAGACATAATTATGTAGAAATGCTTAGAATACAACCCATCCAGACCATTTGTAACTACCAAAATCTGCACATTTAATAATTACAAATAACAGAAGAAAGTCCAGGAGCTGTAAAAGAAAGTTCCCTGTGGTCACGCAATATATTATACATAAACAGAGAGGAAATGAAAACAAGTAATCTCCTGATTATGGAAAACAATAGCAACCGTGTTGTTATTATGAAAAATGTGCAGAATTTCTGTTTTATAACTGGCCACAGGGTGGTGCTATTCATAACAATGTGTTGAGCACAGGTCTACAAAAAAGGAATTAGTGTGCAATCCCACTGGTTAAATGTGTATGAACAGGCAGAGAGAAATATTGCAGGAACTTTATGGTTTTATATGTAGATGATCAAAATAGACCTACTATGTGTATAATATCATGAATGAGACAACCCAGACAGTTTAAATTACATTATAATCATGTATAAAAAGTATCATTTATGATATCATTTATTATTATAGGTCTAACCATTGTTCAACCATAGAAATGTTTTTTCTCACATGGTAAAAAGCAGATGGCCAGTGAAGGTGCTGTGATGATTCTCATTATCATATATCCTGTTGTTAACCCACAAACGCAAAAATACAACATCTCCAGCCTCCAGAGGTAGCGTGGCACCATTGGCAGAACTCCCATAACCTGATGGCTGATGTTCATAAGCTATAAAAATATGCTGTCCATTCTTTACCAACACAGCAGCTGAACCATGTGAAGAATGTCCATGTGCACCTATGTAGAACTCAAAGTGATAAGCTCCTCTCACTGGTGCAATGAAAAAACCTGTGGGACATATTTTAGTCATTTGATATAAATGGAGAATCAACAGATGTAACACAAATTCTAAGAGATTGTTATAATTTGTACATTCAAGTACCTGTGTTTGGGTTGTAGGCGTTTCCAATGTTTGTCAAGACATGTCTGAACACCAGAGTAGTGTGTGCATTAAATGGTCCGAGTGTTCCTGATCCTGAAGCCAACAGGGAGGCAGAGAAAGCCACCTGTTTGACTGAGAGAGAGAAATATGGCTTAAAGTGTCTGATGTCACATTAATATGATAGTTACACTAAATGGAAATCCAGTTCTATTAAATGAATAAAAACATACATTTTCCTTCTTGTTGTTATACTATTCAGAATTCTCAGTATGGTCTGAAATGATCTAAATAATATCTAGATCATTTAAGACCATGATAAAATCATAATCATAAGTAATCATATTATGATTACAACAAAATACTACATATAAAAATCTATTTTGAGTCTTTCTCTGTCTCTCTTTAGTCTCCACATGGTTTTCAGTAACATTTGATCAGGCTTGAATGGTGATCAGTTCAACTGTGTGTTATAAAAAAAAAAAGTGAGTATGAAAGTGAGTATTTCATTCCTCTTTTCATTAAGGTTTGACATAGCTACCTAAAAGTGAATATTTTGGTGAAATGGTCAGGAAGGTGCTAATTTTTCTGTTTATGCTGATTCATAAGGTTGTAGTGGGTGGTGTACTGGGGTACATTATGAATAAAAATACTTATGTATGTTACTGATGTGAACAAGACATAGTGTAAAGCAAGGGTATCAAACATGTGGCTCGGGGGCTAGAACTGACCCACTGAATGGTCTAATCACTGGATGACTCTACAAAATGTGACAAAAACTGGACCGGTTCCTGTTTCTTCACAGAAATGTGATGTCGATGAGTATCTTTCAGGACTTAAGGAATAAAATATTTACAGTCTCGATTTGTAAATGATTTGTGAGGCAGGAGATTACTTCACCTGTTACCCTAAAAACACTGAATTATTCTTCAGTGAGTAAATGAATTACATTTATTTAAACTTTTTTTCTGAAATGAATTTTTCCATTTTGTAAATTGAAGGTTATTAATTATATTAATCATGAGAAATTTGAAGATATTATTTACATTTGAAATTGTATTGATCTGGCCCACTAGAGATTAAATTGCACTGTATGTGGCCCATGAACTAAACTGAGTTTCACCCCCCTGCTGTCATTCATTTTCTATACCTGCTTATTCCTCATCAGGGTCACAGGGGTCTACTGGAGCCTATCCCAGTGCATTACAGTGAGAGGCAGGGATACACCCCAGATGGTCACCAGTCAATCATGGGGCACACACACCATTCACTCACACCTACAGGCAATTTAGAGTCACCAATTAGCCTCAGCATGTTTTGGGAGGAAGCTGGAGAAAACCCACACAGAACATGCAAACTCCACCCAGAAAGGACCAAGGAGGTCTTGAACCTGCAACCTTCTTGCTGTGAGGCAACAGCGCTAACCCCTGCACCACTGTGTCACCCAGTAATGATGTCGCTACCAGAAAAAACTCTGTGAGAAAGAACAGAGCTAACAGGAAGAACTCTCTAAATAGGAACTTCACTACCAAGAAGAACTCTGAGAAAGAACGTCGCTATCAGAAAGAACCCTCAACTACCTCACCCCTATAGCTTCTTACCCCTCCTTCTATTTTGTGTTTCATGATGTTGTACATAACTTAAACATTAAATTAAATTAATCATATTGATAATTTATTTTTACTTTTTTTCTTGAAGTAGTGATTTGCTTACATAGGCTTAGACAACATTACACATTTCTCCCAGTAAAACAAAAGATTACTGCTATGTGTTTGTGCCTGTGGTGCAAATAAAATGTACAGAAATAGCCTATACTTCAAACTATTATAGTAAAACATGGTTTGAATACATTTTAAATATTTTTTAAAAAATCGTGGTGCTTTAAATAAATATATTAATTGATATTTTAGTATATTTCTTCTTTTTTACCTGGCATTTTGCATTTGGTAATGATTGAAATTTTGAATGGATTTCAACAAAGATGCAATTATACAAATATTAAAAACCTGACTTATTATATATTAAAAACAAAAGAGTTCAAAGACAATTATATTAATATAGCTTTAATACCACTATGAGAACTGAACTCAATTGTGATACAATAGTGCCACCTGCTGGACAAAAGTGAGTTGTGGTAACAAGGGGGACAAGGGCACATGCTCTGTACATTTGACAGAAGTCATACTTCTGTACATTATATATATATATATACATACATACATATATACTGGATATGTATATCCAGCATGAGCTGTTGGATTTGATGCTTAAAAGACTAACTCACACTGAAGCTTCAGATACATTTTTAAATCCATTTTGCACAAAATAACCAGACAAACTTTTTTAAGACAAGACCTGAAAAAGTCTGGTTCTACCCTTTAACCTTTAATGACCTGTTGACTTGGTGTATGGCTTTAACCTATCAATACTAACCATTAAATCTAAACATTAAAACAGCAAATATCAAACATTTTATCTCAAGTTAAAGCGGGAAATAAAACAAAAAATTAACAAGAGAAAAAAAGAAACATTGCAAACCAGAATACTCAAGATGAGGGTATGAAAACTTGACGTAGAGTAAGGCAGTGAGGTAGCGAGTAAAGGTGAATAGCAAGAAGTTAGAAAAAATGTAATTTCTAATTGTTTCACAATTAGAACCTGCCGCTTTGCTGGATCTCTTGTGAATGCAGCATTTTGTCGTGTCTGCTGTTGCCTCTGATCTGCATGTATGTGTCGGGCAATCAGAGACACACATGGACACACACAAAGACATACAGACACACGCATGCACGCGCACACACACACACACACACACACACACCTACACAGCAGCAGCAGCACTGACACTAATGACACACACACTAATGAGGTAAGGTGTGAAAATAGACGAAAAGAAAACAGTTTATTTTTATATTTTATTTTAGGTCAATCATTAACATTTGTAGGAACAATCTAATGGAATCAAACAGTGCAGGTTTAGGAAAGTACTAACAACAAACAATGAAATGCTATTCAGTCAATTAAGTCAAAAACCTGCTGTGTGAAATTTTAGCTAAGACAGTTGTGAATTTAGTGTGACTTGTCATACAGTGAAATAGAAGAGTGATGCTTCTGACTCTATCAGTGTTGAATTCTTACAAAAATGTATAAGGCCTTCATATGAAAATATTAAGTACTATTCAACGAACATAGATTTTAAATCCTCGTTTAACTTTAGACAAGAGGTTATCGTCTTGAAGGTTTGTCCTGTAAAAAGAGAATCCCAAAAACGCTGCAGTTAGGTGGTTCTTCACTTCTATATGTTGTCAATGAATCGCTATAAATTAATCCCCTGCTATGTTTCACAAATACAAGGTCGACTTGCTTCTGTCAGAAGCATGACAGAGTCTTTTCCTACAGGCGTTAAAAGTAGGTTCTTCTCATGTGGATTGTAAAGTTAATACAAAGTCTGAAAGCTTTTCCCCCTGATTGACAATTACACAGCTTCTCATCTGAATGAAATCTTGTGAGCGTTTTAAGTCTGTCATCTGAAACAATCTACATGTGTTCTCATGTGGATCTTTAATTGATATCTAGATCTGAAGTAATTCCCGCAAGTCTTGCAATTATACGGCTTCTCATCTGTGTGGATTCTCATATGCACTTTTAATGCATCCAGGTGAGAGAACCTTTTTTGACAGGTGTTACACGCGTATGGCTTCTCACCCGTGTGGACTACCATGTGCCTTTTCAAGTCTGTGGAACGCCTGAAGTTTTTTCCACAGACTGTGCAGTTATAGGGCTTCTCACCGGTGTGGATTCTCAGATGAGCTTTCAAGCCTGCCAAGCAACGGAATCCTTTTCCACAGGTTTTGCAGTTAAACGGTTTCTCACCCGTGTGAATTCTAATGTGCACTTTTAATGTATCCAGCACAGAGAACCTTTTTCCACAGGTGTTGCATGGGTACGGCTTCTCACCTGTGTGGACTCTCATATGTCTATGTAATATGCACTTATACTTAAAAGTTTTCCCACAAGTGTCACATTTAAAACTTTGTGTGCCTGTATAGCTATTACTGTGAATCTCTAATACAGTAGAGTTGTCTTCATTGTTAGTGTGATTTCTGCTCTCGTAGCACCTTTCCTGTGATTTTTTCTTTGCATTTCTAGTTGATCCAAAGTCTCCTCGTTTGCCACCTTTGTGATCTTGGCTCTCAGCTACATGAGAATAGTGAGTGAGGAGCTGGTCATGACTGTTTGGTTCTGGATCCACAGAGCCTTTAGAGCCTTGAACTGACATGGTGACTCCATTCTCATTCTCTGCTTCACTCTGGGTTTCATCAGGACTCAAGTCCAGAGTCTGATAGTCACTATCCTCACCAGTAGGAGTCACCATAAAGGCTTCAGTCTCCTCCTTCATTAACAGCTGTTCTCCCTCCAGACTGCTGCAGATTTCCTCCTGTTCCTCTTTAATCTGTGGACTCTCTGGGTGATATTGGTCCAGAACTGAATTCCTCTCCTGGTTACAGAGCTGCTGGTCCATGAGAACGTCTTCCTCCGTATAGACATGTTGTTTTAAGAGATCTGGAAAAACAAAGAGGATAAGGTGAAGAAAAACTGGCAACCTAAGAATATGCTCATTAACGTTTTAAGAAATGATTTATTAACCATCGATTAAGCCTTTAATTAATGCTTATGAACCCCAGTGTTTTCCATACAGACCAATCTGTGTTGCAGCATCACAGAATGAAAACCAAGTACCACAAATTGATTCCACCTCTTCTGTCATTCTCACTTACACAGAGAGGGAGAGAGAGCAAGAGAAAGAGAGATCAACAGCCACGCCTACATGTCAGTGGAGGAACACTTGCACTGGCCTGATATTTTCAACCAACATAAGCACAATTCAGACCTCAAGTGAATATTAAAATAATGTACCAGATTTCCTTCCGACCAACTTATATTAAAAGGTATAGGTCATGCATTTGAAAAGGTTAATCATGGCATTATTGGCTTCTGTAAAACTGACATGTCTTGCATTTAAAACAAGGTGTTACAATGTTGATGCATAGCTGCAGATGGGAGGAACCTGCCTTATTGCATCAGCACATTTTTTCGCACCAGTATTCAAGGGAGATTTCACAATTGCCTAGCTTAACATTTGGTAAGTAATTGTCAACATGAAAATATAGTACAAATTGAACTAGTATGAGTTACAGTCCAATGGAACCGTATGGGACTATTAAATTAAAGTCACTGTTGGTAGGAATTAAATTTGACACTTGTCTTAGCAATCATATTTTGTTGAGCTGTGGATGGAACAATATCCAGACATCTTCCAGGCAAGTTGTGCTGCTCATTCCACAAATGTATGTTCCTAACAACTTTACACAGAGACTTTATGTTTGTTGTTAATAAACACAAACAGTATTTTGTTGTTTGATTTTTGCACAATGCTGTGAATAAATTAGAATTGACAAACAGCATATGCAGTAAATGTCTGGACCATAAATATGTATTGTTTGCACTCAGTTACCTCACTAAATACAGTAACATGTAACTTTAGGACTTTTCATTTTGATGACACTGACACTTTCATTGACATGAATACTTGCTTTTGAGGAATGAACTATCGATTTTAAGCAAGCGACACACTTTTGCATTTCATCAACTAGGTTTTGATGTTTGTGCTATTTGTTTTGAGAAATGCATTAACTGTTGTGCAAATGTAAATAATGATAGTGAGGAATGCACCAAAGCGACTGAGAAACAAAACTGTAAACCCACATAAAATGCACAGTGGTTTTCATATCAGCTAAATAAAGACATGACATAACTCAATGTGATTTTATTTGTTCCATCCATTTTCACCAGTTAGATGGAAAAAGCCTGAATATGTCGAACTTTTTACAGTTACAGGGCGCTGGCTATTACATTTAATTATATATTCGAAAAATGATATGGCCCTATTGAAGGCCCATTGTCCACTGACCACTGCAGTGGTCTATAAAGTTAAAGCTTATTACACTATTTTATATGATTTAGAAACAGCTTAGGTTCTACAGACCTGTTCTGTGTAACTTGATATCAGGTTTCAGAACGACGTCCAGCAGTCTGCGCTGACGATGGATTTCTTCCTCGTACACGACGATAGTTTTTTGGAAACCATGGAATATTTCTTCAGCAGCAGCAGTTAGTCGCTCGCTGATTAACTCTCTCAGGTACTCAGCTGAAGACATTGTGTCTTAATTCTGCGTAAGATGTCTGACTGTCCTGCTGAGGGACTTCTTCCAAGCACAGGGCACCAAGTAGCTAATACAACCAGCTCGTTCTATGTTTACGTCCACTAGGTGTGTTACACCGTTAAGTTCCGGGATCGTGTTTATTTGTTCTTTTGTTCCGCTTGTTGCGACGAGTTGTTTTAGTGTCGTTTGTGGCTTATAAGCAACAGAAACGGCACAATCAGAGGCTTTATGTCTTTAAACACAATACCTTTACAAAAGAACTGTCTGCTATGTCATGCTGTTATATTTGCCCTCTCACTGATATTTTACGGTCTCATCTCTAAATCTGTGAGGAAGGTATTTCTGCTCGTTCCAGCCTTTTTTAAGTGGGGATTTGCTGCTCTTCTTTATTCTATATCCATGAGAAGTGGATACTTTTGTAATTTCTCAGACCAAACAACCTGTTTGAAGAATCACCTTGACCTCTGAGACATTGTGACACACTCACATTGAACTACTGTGTCATGCATTCTCTGGCATCCATATCATTGAGATATTGAAGCTCAAGGACTAAAACTTGAAGGACTAAAACTCAAATTATAAAATAATTAAAATGATTACAATTTCAATATAATATTATTAACTATAATATTATATATACACCAAAAGTGAATATATTCTCTGAAATTTATTCAGTTTGAGAGAATATGAACCATGTTTTCAATTGTTTAGGAGTAGATATGTATGAAATTTAATCAGTCTTTATTTATATAGCACTTTTCATTTAAAAACATAACACAAAGTGCTTCACAAAGAAAGAAGAAAAAAAGAAAGAAAACAGATAAACTATAGTAACCCCCACCACATGTAGACACACACACACACACACACACACATACACACACACACACACACACACAAGTGACACACCAGACACACACCAGAGTGGCTTAGAACAGAGACATGCCCAGACCAATTCTACAGAAGTTGTTTTTATAACTGGCCATGTGGTAACATTATTGATAATCTATTTGAATGCATGCCCAATGATTAGAATGTGAATGAACAGGCAGAGAGAAATAACAGGAACTTTGTTGTTGTAGAAAAAGAACTCAAAATACATCTACTGTTTGCAATAAATGATAAGGTCATTATTATATCATGAACGACTAAAACACAGCCAGTTTAAATTACATTAAAATCACTCTTTATGAAAAGATAAACTTATGTCTTTATTATTATGTTTTTTGTTGATACAAATGCAGAAAAGGGTGCACATAAAAAAATCATGAACGTTTTATTATTACAACAGATTTTATGAAACAATGACTGATAACAGTACTATACGGTGTGTGGCTGTGTGTGCGCTTTGAAAAAGTCTGTTTCTTTCTCACATCGTAAAAAGCAGATGGCCACTGAAGGTGCTGTGATGATTCCCATCATCATATATCCTGCTGTTAACCCACAAACGCAAAAACACAACATCTCCAGCCTCCAGAGGTAGCGTGGCACCATTGGCAGAACTCCCATAACCTGATGGCTGATGTTCATAAGCTATAAAAGTATGCTGTCCATTCTTTACCAACACAGCAGCTGAAGCATGTGAAGAATGTCCATGTGCACCTATGTAGAACTCAAAGTGATAAGCTCCTCTCACTGGTGCAATGAAAAAACCTGTGGGACATATTTTAGTCATTTGATATAAATGGAGAATCAACAGATGTAACAAAAATTCTAAGAGATAGTTATAATTTGTGCATTCAAGTACCTGTGTTTGGGTTGTAGGCGTTTCCAATGTTTGTCAAGACATGTCTGAACACCAGAGTAGTGTGTGCATTAAATGGTCCGAGTGTTCCTGATCCTGAAGCCAACAGGGAGGCAGAGAAAGCCACCTGTTTGACTGAGAGAGAGAAATATGCCTTAAAGTGTCTGATGTCACATTAATATGATAGTTACACTAAATGGAAATCCAGTTCTATTAAATGAATAAAAACATACATTTTCCTTCTTGGGTAGGTTTTAGTTTATCTAAATATGATCTCAACAAAACGCTGCATATTACAGTACAGTATAGTAGTTTTGAGTCTTACCTTCTCTGTCTCTCTTCAGAGTCTCCACCTGGTTTTCTGTGACATTCGACCTGGCTTGAATGGTGATCAGTTCAGCTGCATGTGCTAAAAAAGTGGAAACATTCTTTGACAGTTAAAGCATTTCATCATCTCTCCTTTCAATAAGGTTTGATTTAGCTACTGAAAACGGTATATTTGGTTCAGTAGTTATTTAATAATCAATCATGATCATTTCCAAACCTTGTTGCTGCTGCTTCAGTTTGTCTACTTCAGTCTTCTGACTCTCCAGTTCCCTCAGCTTAGCTGCCTGTGCTGAAAAAATAAGAAAATAAATGATGAGAGTATATTATTATTATTATTAGAATATGATATTATGTTCAAACCTCTTCCCTCACTCTCTGTCATCTTACTGTACCTTCATTATCTCTCTGTAAGTGTCTGATCTCCACCCTCTGTTCAGC
The DNA here is from genome assembly GCA_030544235.1 of Lepturacanthus savala. Lineage (NCBI taxonomy): Eukaryota > Metazoa > Chordata > Actinopteri > Scombriformes > Trichiuridae > Lepturacanthus > Lepturacanthus savala. The sequence continues at coordinate 18,404,383 of CM060480.1, forward strand.
CAACAGGCCGCTCATCTCTCTCAGCACAGCGTGAATGTCTTGTGGACAGGTCGGTTGGTGATGAGAGGCATTTGCTGGTTCCCTTCCCTGAGACTCACTTTGTTTTCCATGTGGAATAATCTCATTGTCAGACTCTTCTTGCAACTGAGCGTTGGAGAAAGAGCAGATCAGCAGCAGCAGTGGAATAAACGTTGACGTCTCCATTCTAGAACTGGCAGCCTGTGCTGTTAAACTTTGTCATTTCTGTGTTAATTCAGAGCCTTAAATAGTGTTTTATTCTGTCTTCCTGGTCAATCATTATACGATTTTTATTTTCTAATACACGTGCAGATAACACTTGGAGCAAGTTATCTGGAAAACACTGAAACATGAACATAAAACAATTTGTTGTACCTGTACAGTTCAAACAGGGTAATTTAAAGCCCAGCTTTGGAAAAAAACACTAAAAAACATAATCAAAGGAAAACAACAAAACTATGTAAACAAAAATGAATCATAACCATAATATTAGACATCAAAATACATCTACTGTGTGTAATAAATAGTAAGGTCATTATTATACCAGGAATGAGTAAAACACAGCCAGTTTAAACTACTAAGTTATAGTAACTCACTCTGAATGGGTTCAACCATAAAATGCTTTTAACTAAACTTGCTTTTCTCATCAGCAGATATGATTTAATTAGTTCTTTGCTAGAAAATCAAACTGGGGGGGGGAGTAATATGTTATGAAACATGTCCACAAATACAACTGCAATGATATGTGATACATTTATTCTTTTATTCAGATGTATGAGAACATAACAATAGTAAGATACATTTACTGTAAAATGAACATAGTTTTATTGTTGTATATTTAGATACTTCAAAGATACACATACAAAGATATAAAGGGAAATTTCCTTTCACATAAACAGCAGATAAGCAGTTGAACTTAGTAAAAACAATGTAAAGAAATCAGGCCATAAATGTGAAAGATACAGGATTCATTTTTAACATTTTAGATTTCAGATTGAGATATAGGAGATTTTTGATCATTATCACAATTTTCCCATGAATTACTGCACTTTAATCAAATGAAGACATCTGGTACACATTTTCCATCACTGCCTAATAGACTACTGTTGGCTGTATTTAGTTGATACAAATACAGAAAGAGATGCAGATAAAAAAACAGCTTTTATCAGCAATGACTGATAATAGTACTATATGTTTGTGTGTGTGTGTGTGTGTGTGTGTGTGTGTGTGTGTGTGTGTGTGTGTGTGTGTGTGTAAAAAGTCTGTTTCTTTCTCACATGGTAAAAAGCAGATGGCCACTGAAGGTGCTGTGATGATTCTCATTATCAAATATCCTTGTGTTAACCCACAAACGCAAAAAAACAACATCTCCAGCCTCCAGAGGTAGCGTGGCACCATTGGCAGAACTCCCATAAACTGATGGCTGATGTTCCCATGCAATAAAAATATGCTGTCCATTCTTTACCAACACAGCACCTGAAGCATGTGAAGAATGTCCATGTGCACCTATGTAGAACTCAAAGTGATAAGCTCCTCTCACTGGTGCAATGAAAAAACCTGTGGGACATATTTTAGTCATTTGATATAAATGGAGAATCAACAGATGTAACAAAAATTCTAAGAGATTGTTATAATTTGTGCATTCAAGTACCTGTGTTTGGGTTGTAGGCGTTTCCAATGTTTGTCAAGACATGTCTGAACACCAGAGTAGTGTGTGCATTAAATGGTCCGAGTGTTCCTGATCCTGAAGCCAACAGGGAGGCAGAGAAAGCCACCTGTTTGACTGAGAGAGAGAAATATGCCTTAAAGTGTCTGATGTCACATTAATATGATAGTTACAGTAAATGGAAATCCAGTTCTATTAAATGAATAAAAACATACATTTTCCTTCTTGGGTAGGTTTTAGTTTATCTAAATATGATCTCAACAAAACGCTGCATATTACAGTACAGTATAGTAGTTTTGAGTCTTACCTTCTCTGTCTCTCTTCAGAGTCTCCACCTGGTTTTCTGTGACATTTGACCTGGCTTGAATGGTGATCAGTTCAGCTGCATGTGCTAAAAAAAGTGGGAAAGTGAAGTAAACCATCATAAAAACAATATTTGACAGTTAAAGCATTTCATCATCTCTCTTTTCAGTAAGGTCTGATTGAGATAAAACACTGTCAAGAAAAGTTCAACTTAACATGTCATTAAATTCTCTTGTAAATACATAAGGACAACTGGTTTCAGTGACCTTATTGTTTCTAATAGATAGATTTTAAACAGAAATACCTGTCATGATCATTTCTACACCTTGTTGCTGCTGCTTCAGTTTGTCTACTTCAGTCTTCTGACTCTCCAGTTCCCTCAGTTTAGCTGCCTGTGCTGAAAAAATAAGAAAATAAATGATGAGAGTATTATTATTATTATTATTATTAGACTATGATATTATTTACAAACCTCTTCCCTCACTCTCTGTCATCTTACTGTACCTTCATTATCTCTCTGTAAGTGTCTGATCTCCACCCTCTGTTCAGCCAACAGGCCGCTCATCTCTCTCAGCACAGCGTGAATGTCTTGTGGACAGGTCAGTTGGTGATGAGAGGCATTTGCTGGTTCCCTTCCCTGAGACTCACTTTGTTTTCCATGTGGAATAATCTCATTGTCAGACTCTTCTTGCAACTGAGCGTTGGAGAAAGAGCAGATCAGCAGCAGCAGTGGAATAAACGTTGACGTCTCCATTCTAGAACTGGCAGCCTGTGCTGTTAAACTTTGTCATTTCTGCGTTAATTCAGACCCTTAAATAGTGTTTTATTCTGTCTTCCTGGTCAATCATTATACGATTTTTATTTTCTAATACACGTGCAGATAACATATGGAGCAAGTTATCTGGAAAACACTGAAAACATGAACATAAAACAATTTGTTGTACCTGTACAGTTCAAACAGGGTAATTTAAAGCCCAGCTTTGGAAGAAAAACACTAAAAAACATAATCAAAGGAAAACAACAAAACTATGTAAACAAAAATGAATCATAACCATAATATTAGACATCAAAATACATCTACTGTGTGTAATAAATAGTAAGGTCATTATTATACCAGGAATGAGTAAAACACAGCCAGTTTAAACTACTAAGTTTTAGTAACTCACTCTGAATGGGTTCAACCATAAAATGCTTTTAACTAAACTTGCTTTTCTCATCAGCAGATATGATTTAATTAGTTCTTTGCTAGAAAAACAAACTGGGGGGGGGAGTAATATGTTATGAAACATGTCCACAAATACAACTGCAATGATATGTGATACATTTATTCTTTTATTCAGATGTATGAGAACATAACAATAGTAAGATACATTTACTGTAATATGAACATAGTTTTATTGTTGTATATTTAGATACTTCAAAGATACACATTTAAAGGGAAATTTCCTTTCACATAAACAGCAGATAAGCAGTTGAACTTAGTAAAAACAATGTAAAGAAATCAGGCCATAAATGTGAAAGATACAGGATTCATTTTTAACATTTTAGATTTCAGATTGAGATATAGGAGATTTTTGATCATTATCACAATTTTCCCATGAATTACTGCACTTTAATCAAATGAAGACATCTGGTACACATTTTCCATCACTGCCTAATAGACTACTGTTGGTTGTATTTAGATGATACAAATGCAGAAAGAGATGCAGATAAAAAACAGCTTTTATCAGCAATGACTGATAATAGTAGTATATGTTTGTTTGTGTGTGTGTGTGTGTGTGTGTGTGTGTGTGTGTGTGTGTGTGTGTGTGTGTGTGTGTGTGTGTGTGTAAAAAGTCTGTTTCTTTCTCACATGGTAAAAAGCAGATGGCCACTGAAGGTGCTGCGACGATTCTGACTATCAAATATCCTGCTGTTAACCCACAAACGCAAAAAAACAACATCTCCAGCCTCCAGAGGTAGCGTGGCACCATTGGCAGAACTCCCATAACCTGATGGCTGATGTTCATAAGCTATAAAAATATGCTGTCCATTCTTTACCAACACAACACCTGAACCATGTGAAGAATGTCCACCTGCACCTATGTAGAACTCAAAGTGATAAGCTCCTCTCACTGGTGCAATGAAAAAACCTGTGGGACATATTTTAGTCATTTGATATAAATGGAGAATCAACAGATGTAACACAAATTCTAAGAGATAGTTATAATTTGTGCATTCAAGTACCTGTGTTTGGGTTGTAGGCGTTTCCAATGTTTGTCAAGACATGTCTGAACACCAGAGTAGTGTGTGCATTAAATGGTCCGAGTGTTCCTGATCCTGAAGCCAACAGGGAGGCAGAGAAAGCCACCTGTTTGACTGAGAGAGAGAAATATGCCTTAAAGTGTCTGATGTCACATTAATATGATAGTTACAGTAAATGGAAATCCAGTTCTATTAAATGAATAAAAACATACATTTTCCTTCTTGGGTAGGTTTTAGTTTATCTAAATATGATCTCAACAAAACGCTGCATATTACAGTACAGTATAGTAGTTTTGAGTCTTACCTTCTCTGTCTCTCTTCAGAGTCTCCACCTGGTTTTCTGTGACATTTGACCTGGCTTGAATGGTGATCAGTTCAGCTGCATGTGCTAAAAAAGTGGAAACATTCTTTGACAGTTAAATCATTTCATCATCTCTCCTTTCAAAAGGTTTGATTTAGCTACTGAAAACTGGATATTTTTTTCAGTACTTATTTAATAATCAATCATGATCATTTCTACACCTTGTTGCTGCTGCTTCAGTTTGTCTACTTCAGTCTTCTGACTCTCCAGTTCCCTCAGTTTAGCTGCCTGTGCTGAAAAAAGGAAGAAAATAAATGATGAGAAAGTGAAGTAAACCATCATAAAAAACAATATTTGACAGTTAAAGCATTTCATCATCTCTTTTTTCAATAAGGTCTGATTTAGTGATTTACATAAAACACTGTCAAGAAAAGTTAAATTTAATGTGTCATTAAATTCTCTTGTAAATACATAAGGACAACTGGTTTCAGTGACCTTATTGTTTCTAATAGATTGATTTTAAACAGAAATACCTGTCATGATCGTTTCTACACCTTGTTGCTGCTGCTTCAGTTTGTCTACTTCAGTCTTCTGACTCTCCAGCTCTCTCAGCTTAGCTGCCTGTGCTGAAAAATAAAATGACGTGACATATTCTGAACAAATAACATTTTTGCCTCTTCCCTCGGTGCTGTACCTTCATTATCTCTCTGTAAGTGTCTGATCTCCACCCTCTGTTCAGCCAACAGGCCGCTCATCTCTCTCAGCACAGCGTGAATGTCTTGTGGACAGGTCAGTTGGTGATGAGAGGCATTTGCTGGTTCCCTTCCCTGAGACTCACTTTGTTTTCCATGTGGAATAATCTCATTGTCAGACTCTTCTTGCAACTGAGCGTTGGAGAAAGAGCAGATCAGCAGCAGCAGTGGAATAAACGTTGACGTCTCCATTCTAGAACTGGCAGCCTGTGCTGTTAAACTTTGTCATTTCTGCGTTAATTCAGACCCTTAAATAGTGTTTTATTCTGTCTTCCTGGTCAATCATTATCAGATTTTTATTTTCTAATACACGTGCAGATAACACTTGGAGCAAGTTATCTGGAAAACACTGAAAACACAAACATAAAATGATCTACCAGTTCAAACATGGTAATAACACTATGTTAGAAGGACATAATAAAAAGCAAAAAATAAGTAACCATATTCATTTCAAATTTATAAGAAATCGAATATTCTAAACTGCATGTTTCCTACTGTGTTACGATCTGATCTCAGATAAATAGTTCTACATCAATGCAATTACTTCATAATCTGTGTAAGCAAGCACCAAAAGCAATGGATAAACACCTATTGGTCATCATCATTGTGATAAAAATTCTTGACTTCATTTGTTGTCATTGGTTATTATAAGATTATTTGCAGTTTTGTACTTCAACTGCTTAAACCAGACATGTCCAAAGTCCGGCCCGGGGGCTAAATGCGGCCCGTGGTCGAATTCCATACGGCCCGTAGCCTCTGTCATAAAATCAAAAAAGTCTGGCCCGCATGTAGACTTAATACATTGTGGCCGGGAACCCTCACTGCTGCAAATAAAAGAAATGCTGCAAACAAAAAGAAATGCAAAAGAAACTGCAAATACAAAACACAGCGTTGCAAATAAAAGAAAACTCCACAACGGAAGTGAATTACCGGGGACTATTATTGGCGGTGCACTTGTAGTTTTTTATGTGAGCGAAGAAGAAGAATACGAAGAAGAGGAGTGTTGTGAAGCAGAGGTAATTAGGGGGCAATTGATTGTTTATCTAGTGGGTGCCTTTACTGAAGAAGAGTGAAGTTGTCGTTCTCCCCAGGACTGGAAGGGATGTATTGTTTTTGTATATCTCAATAAAAAGTAAAACTCAATATCTGCGTTTGTTTTCCTTTGTTTTGACAAGTTACCACAAGTAGGAACACGAAAAACAATACAAGAAGGAACAAGTAAATTAAAAAGTCAGTGTTTACTGTTGCTACGTGACTGTACTTGTCAATCTGTTATAGTTAGGCCACGTAGCCCCAGGTTTGATATGAAGCTGAACTAGAGGATAGTAAAAGGACAATACATACACACACATTATGATCTGCAACAAAACAAGTATTTTAAAGAATACAATAACATAGAAAGTTATGTTATCGTATTCTTTATAAATGTTCATGCAATTGAAGTGCAAAGCAACATAATATACTTGATTTGTTTTGTTGCAGATCTTAATGTATTGTCCTTTTAGCATCCTCTAGTTCAGCTTCATATCAAACATGGGGCTACGTGGCCTAACTATAACACATTGACAAGTACAGTCAAGTACTTGTTCCTTTTTGTATTGTTTTACGTGTTCCTCCACTTCTTCGTCTTCTTCTTCTTCTCACATAAAAAACTACAGGTGCGCCGCCAATAATAGTCCCCTGGTAATTCACTTCCGTTGTGGAGTTTTCTTTTATTTGCAGCGGCGTTTCTTTTATTTGCAGCCAAGGGAAAAAAGTTACAGTTTTTTACGATTGTTAACACACGTTTCTCAATACAATAACGGCTTTCTCAATACTGCACACACAAAACTGAAAACTGCACACACAAAAAGCTAAACCTGACACTCCCTTTGCAAGAAGACTCTTGCCATCAAACCTCTACATTATGTTCACAAAACGCAACTCCTGTTTTCATTTGCTACACACAGTCGTATTTTCCAGTGACACATACCATTCATTGAGCACACACAACTAAGCTTTTGCTGCACACTACCAAGCATTTACAACACATTGTAATGCAAATTGAAAACACTATTGTAAAATGGAACAGACCATATGAATGAGGTGACTCTGGAAAATAAGATATTTTTCCTTTTGTAAAAATGATTCTGTGTAGCCTACTTTTTTCATAAAACAAACAGCACACAATTATGCAGACAAAAATGTCTTATTTTTGTCCCTGACTGAGGAATCATGATCAAGCATTATCATGCCTTTAGTTTCTGTCAGGCCAGAGGGCCTCGTCCACATCACAGGTGATGTTCTCCCTATCCAGACATCTCTGGAGAACTCCTCTATGGGGTTGAGAAATGACAAAGAGATTTATAGTCAAGTATAAACTAGTACCTGTTCTCCATCCTGTATGTTCTTTTGATGGCACCAACTGTGAATCAGCTAAGATTGGGCTGGACCCTCAAACCAGCCTCCCTCATGCTCAAACCATGGTTCAGCACATGGTCTATCACAGTGGCCCCAATCTCATTAGATATGATAGTTCTCCTTCTTCTTACTCCCCCCCCCCCTCTTTGTCATCCTCCTCCTGCTCCTCTCTGTTGTCCTCCTCCTGCTCCTCTCTGTTCTCCTCCTCCTGCTCCTCTCTGTCGTCCTGCTCCTCTCTGTTCTCCTCCTCCTCCTGCTCCTCTTTGTCCTCTTTCTCCTTCTCCTTGTTCTCAATTTCACACTTCTCCTTCTCCTTCTCTGGTTGCTCTCTCCATGGCTCTCCATTGCTCACCACACAGAGAGGAGGAGGTTCAAGGCACTGATATGCTGCAGTCCTGATTGCTAATTGCTCAACAGACCTGAATTTGTTGAGTTTTGATCACTTGTGTGTTGTAGGTTAATGCCACTGAGATGTTTCATGAGGAGTGTGTGTAACAACAGAACATTGTGTGTAGTGTTTTGACAACAAGTTAATGTGCAATTGGCATCAGAGTGTAAAGAAGGAAAGTCAGAGTCTAAGGGAGTCATAAGGGAGTGTGAAGGAGTGACAATTCAGGTTGAGCGAATGGTACGTAACGTTAAGGTTGTGCAAATGTTGCCAAAGTTAAGATTTTTGTGTGTTAACAATCGAGAAAAACTGTAATATTCAATTGTATATTATATGCATGTTTCAAATGAACCAAAAGACATGTTTAAGATTGTTGAAATTGAAATAAAAAAGCAAATGTGAAACACAGAATAGCTTGCTAAAATTTGTTTAAATATATTTTTGTTCTATGTAGAGAACATAAGCCAAGGTCGGCCCACCCACATTTTTAATACACCAAATCTGGCCTCCTTTGCAAAAAGTTTGGACACCCCTGGCTTAAACAGATTGGAATAACGTGTATGTTGTCTCAAAGTAAAAGAGCCTGAGCTGGATCCAATGTCGCATCCATTAAGTGGAATTCTTTACCACTGAGTATCAGACTGAATTATTTATACACATTTTAAATCAAATTGTGGAGGAGATGTGTTAACACATAAAACTTGGAGCATGTTTTCTGGAAAGCAACACTGAAAATACAACACAAACTTAAATGATCCTTAGGATCTGTAAGTTGGAATGTAACTCCCATTACCTGAATAATCAGTTTACCAAACTTCAAAAAGTCTATTTTAATACCTATTCTCTTTTGGCAAACTCACTGTGTAATTTTAGGAGTTGATTAGTTCACAGGTTTTCAGCGTGTATTATCAAAGGGTAAAATCATTGCATGTAATTGTCAATACCACAAAAATGAAAGTTTTGAAGCACTGGAAACACTTTATATAAAAGCAAGTCATGCAAGGAGTTGTAAACATTTTATCAACTCTACCTGCTTAAACATTAACAGCATGGTCAGATATTGTGACCTTCAGGTTGTGAATTGGCTGAGATAAGCAAAGACTTACTGGAAACACAATTAAAGAGGGGTGGGTGAGTATTTTGCTCTTTGCTTCCTCAATAAATCAGTAATAGTTGGCTGGTCTAGATTTTTGAACAACAACACTGATGTTACAAAATAAAAAATAATCTAGCAGCAGCAGTTATCTTCACCCTACGTTTCAGTTTTCCCACTTTCTTTTTGTTTTGAACATTTATTAAAACATGTTCCTTGACAAGACATTCACATAGTGTTAGAATATCAGATATAGACAGTTACCAAGTAGACCAAGAAATAAAATAAAATAGACATTACTGTAGTAATATAGACAGGAAGGGGTGGCGAGGTGTCATCCAAGTGTTTGTACTCTTACGTTCAATCTGATCTGTCCAGTTGAGTTAAACATCTTACATTCAGTCACTTAAATAGTTTATGACAGGTGCCCACTTTTCCAAATACAAGTCCATCCGGAGTTGTAAACGTGCAGTTAAGCTTTCCATGCAGTTCACAGCTTTCAGCCTTTGAGTCCATTGTTATAAGGTTGGTGGTTGAAGCTTAAGCCAATTCACAGTAATCATTTTGTGGACAATTATCACAAGAGCTCTAAGCAGATACAGATGATTATTTCGAAGACCTGTGTGAAATGTCCCTAGAATCAACAGCTGAGGATCAATCAGTCTGTCCAACTTTAAGATCCCGCATGTTTCCTCCATCACCTCTTTCCATAATTTCAGCAGTTTTGGGCAATCCCAGAAAATATGTGAGAAATCTCCCACTAGACCACAGCCTCTCCAGCAGAGAGAAGTACATTTTTTGTCATATTTAGCTATCACTATATGAGTTTTAAAATATCTCATCCTCACCTTCCAACTGAATTCTCTCCAGGTTGGGCTGCTTCAGCACCTGTACCAGGACACCCAGGACCTTATCATCCCCAATTATAGCATTAGCCTCCAATTCCCATTTGCCTTTTACTTCCAGTGTGTCCACAGACCTATCATTATGAATTTTGCTGTATAAACAGGGTTCAATTTTTTAGTTTTCCCACTTTCTCACACACAGGAATCATGTTCCATACTGTTGCTACTACGTACAACAACCAGTGGATTTCATACATTTTTGGGGTAATAAATATTAAACTGATCAAAATGGTGGTGTTTTTTTGTATTCATTATTAGTGATATCAGAGGGAACTTTTACTTATTTAATCAAAATTCAGGCCAAATAGGAAAAGGAGTCATGTAAATAAGAATATCCCTAACTTATTTTGAGTAGTGTATGCTGCCCGTCAGCAGATAATCACATCCATGGAGTTGTTTCTTATGCTTGCAATTTCCTTCTGAGGTAATAAAATTAATCTAACCTGATCTAATCTCAGTTTTAGTGTCATTAAATTCACTACCTGCTGACACAATCTATTTGGAGTTTTGATTATCTTTGTATGTGGGAGTAACCAAATAGCCCATACAGACTCTTGTAACACAATGTAGTTTGGAATCAACACCTTAATGCAAAGATGTAATGAGATAAAACTGAGCATCCTGATAATTTCAACAGTACTGAAAAACACAAAAATACACACATTTCACTTTCACAGAACCATATTATGTGCTTCAATCGACCTCTTCAGCCTTCTGTATATTAAAATCAGATACAACAATACGAGGATTCAGGGTTAGTGTTTAGATTGTGTCCAAGTGTCCTGCCTATACACTTGTTTTTAATTCATGCCTTTCCATTTTCCTCAAGTGAAAAATTGATAGTCCCCAACAGCATTATTCATGCACTAAATGATAATTGGGACTAGATGACCTATTACTAACATTTTACCACTAATTAATTAACTAACTGACTAGGTTGAATAATTTTGATTTGTTGCACAGTGCATCCACTATAATTCAATTTGGACATTTACATTATGTTTACTGGAGCCAATACAACAGCCTAATAGAGCATTTTGTCATCTGCATGCTGTACAGTAGCTGTGGAGTCTGAATGAGCAAGATCATTGTAATGTCAATTTCAAAGAGCTATTTAGCCATTTAGTCATCATCATCAGGTCTTTCCAGGCAATTTAAGGGACGTGGTAATGCATCTCTAAATTAAATCCCAGCACCGCTAAAATTTGATGGATTTTAATATTTTTTTCCTTTTTTTTTTTTTTTTACTGTATGTCCTTTTTTAACAAGCTTAAGGGGTCTTAAAAAGGGAGTACTTGGTCAAAATGTACTGTTTTAACATCTAAAATACAGCAGTTTGTGTGGTTTATATCTGGCAACAATGTACCACAATGGAAAATAATGAAAACAATGTAAAATTAGGTTAGATTGTAATAACATTTAAAATTGTAAAATTTAAAAATGTGTCTAATTTATTTTATTGCAACATGGAAACAACAGTGTCCACCCTAATGTAAACACTAACAATCTTACTACAAGTAACATTCAAATGTTTATCTGTTAAACCGTTGGATCTGAAAACATAAAGTTATAGTAAGATATGGATCTGGAGCCTGGATCCAAAAACTTAACAATATGCTTTTGGACAATATAGGGTATGGTATATATGTGGTATATATATATATATATATATATATATATATATATATATATATATATATATATATATATATATATATATATATATATATAGGTTCTCTTATAGCCTCACTTCTTTTGAATACATTGCAACAATACATACACATAAAATACATTATATGTGGTGATGTACTCTGTGTGTAGGAAATGAGTTTACTGTACCATAGACGGATAAAAGCTACAACTCTTTAGTAATACCCTTTATCTTTAATATCTTTACTATTATTTACGAGTCTTATCTTTGAGGGGAAATTCTAAGAGAAGAAGTGTCTTAGAATCTGGCCACTAGGAGCAACTCTTTAATAACACAGCCCCTGGTCATCAAATCTGTGAAGAGGGCTCGTTCGCCCTAAGCACCTGCTGCTGTAATTAGCGGCTAAACACGTGGTATCCCTTTAAGGGGAAGGGAAATAGAGAGGCTGTGTGAACCAGCGGGGCTCCACTTCCTCATAGCCCCTCGCAACCAAAACATTATTGCGCAATGGGTGAGTCCGCATCCTCCGAAGGGCATTCTCTCATCTAACAGCTGGCGCACATTGTCGCTTTTCGTTGACACCATGCTGCAGCTGAACGACACGGTGGAGCCGGAGAGTCCGGCTGCGGTTATCCACCCCGCGGGAACCGAGGAGGGGGTCGAGGTTGCCTTCACGCCGCTGGAGGCCGAGCGGAGCCTCCGACACGCAGCCTCCGTGGCCTGCTGCCCCCCGCTGCAAACGCTGACGCCTTTCAACGTGCATAACCCCACAATGCAGGCGAAGGTGAAGGACTACTTCGTGTTCAGGGTAAGTGAAACCACTTCATTAGGCTAAAATGTACAGCTGGTTTATTTTTTTTTAGCTAGCGTGTCTCTTTAAATGGTAACGCTTTTCATTAGCGGCGCGTTGGAGCGAACGCTGTGTAAAGGCTAATTAACAGAGCTCCATCAAGCACATCAAAGGGAGGAGATGATGCTGATGACTGACGGCTGTGTGATGCTGATCTCAGCCAGGTACCATTGAGCAGGCAGTGAGTGACATCCGGACTGTGGCACTCCCCTCAGAGGATGGAGAGGTGCTCAGCGTCTGGCTGCTAGCTGAGTAAGTATCCCAGTAGCACGCGACCGTTTCATTAGCAGCCTGTAGCGCGAGGCAACTGTTTGATCGGGGCGCGGGTTAGTTGATCAAGAGAAAATTGGCTTGCGAAAGTGTTGATGAGCGGTTGTGTGGGGGTACTGGTTCACAACTACTTAAAGTATAAAAGCAAAAGTGATGAAAATAAACCAGTTGCCTGTCAGACAAATATATATGAGCTGTAACCACTTTTTGGCATGAGATATTGCAATTTATGTGTTTGTGTGTATTTTAACAGGTAATGTCTATAAAATCTATTAAATATAGTACTCAAGAATGAGAACACGTGATTTTTAGGCACAAACAACTTAACTCTCAATGTAGGAGCTGTCATCAGTTTTTAGCAAGAGGGAAACAAATGTATAATTTTGAGCACAGAGCAGGTCAAATACTGCACTTTCTGGCAGAAAAATCACACTTGACTGTTGTCATGAAAACAATCCAGAATGAAATAGGAGTAAATGATTTACTTTAATTGACCCCTCTGAAAAAAGAATTTTAAAAATACTCAAAGTTGAACAAACATTTAACATTTCTTCACATTATATATTCACATCTAAAAAGAAACAATTCCAATGATGGAACTAGGCCTGAGCAATAAAACAATATCCGTAAACAATATCAATATATACCATATACTGTTAGTATCCACATCATCAATACAATAAGAAAATAGTTCAATATATTATTGATAGTTTCACTCAAGGTTCAGTCAGTCATTTATCAGATGCTGAATCCAGTTTTGTATAAAATGGTTACATTAAGCCTTTTTTTCTCCTGGTGGTTATTAAAAATAATTAAAAAATGACTGATATTGTTATCCACTGATGAAATATTTTATATCAATATGTATTCTAGCTATATAGCCCACCTCTATTTTTACATTTAAAAGTAGGTCATTAAGCATAAAATGCCCCCACAAATATTTAAAAGAAGATCATCAATAAGAATCTATTCCGATCCATGTAAACTTATCAATAGGCTTTTTTTCTTAATATCACCCAGCCCTAGCTGGTACAGATAATGGTTGACAAGTATGTTTTTAACTCCACATTCCATCTCTGGTCTCTACTCTCTCTACTACATTCCAAGTGAATAGGTAGGTAGTTACAATTGTGTTGATGATTTATTTATTTTATTTATTTATGTAATTTATGTAAATACATCAGATTTTGTTGGGACAACCTGTGTTGCATCTGTCAATTGACTTGCTGATCTGAGTTTTTCAGTGTGTGTTTGAGAAGGCAAACTGCATTGCTGCTAGTTTTAACTAGCTGCTTTTATACCATGAAAGCAACTAATACATGGACAAAAAAAGATTTACCTGCAAACATGGCAAATTAAGGGCCCTTTAATCAATAATGAAATTTACTTCCATCCTTATATGTATACACAGTATTCTTTGACAAAGCCCCTTTTTCTCAGATACAAGTTTTTATTTAATATTTATTCAAAAGCAACTGTAATGACGGCAATTTTGTTTGTGACTTCTACAGAATTGACCACTGGAACAATGAGAGAGAGAAGCTTGTGCTTATTACAGACCGGTAGGTGAAAAAGTATGACGTTGCCACAAACGTTTGAGGAAAAATACCATATCATATATGAAATTTGACACTGTGGTTAACGTGGTTTTCATTTCGACTGTGTGTGCAGGTCCCTGCTGGTGTGCAAATATGACTTCATCAACCTGTTGTGTCAGCAGGTCGTCAGAATCTCTCTCAATGCCGTAGACACAATCTCAGTTGGCGAGTTTGAGTTCCCACCAAAATCCCTAAACAAGTACGCCAACAGGTTTTAGTCTTCTTTTTGTTTTTCTCACATTTTAGTCCGATAACAGCAAATTAGTATTCATTGCTGAATCAGTAAAATATTTTAGCTGTAATTGCTTGTAAACCTAATAAGTTCCTTTGCAATAGTTACGAAAGTTTTGTACTTCTAAAACAAAGTACTAACACATTTTGTCATTTATGCTGTTAATAAATTAGTAATAAACACATGGATTAATACAACTCCTATAGAAATGATTTACCTGATGACAGATGGGTAATAATAAAGAAATGAGATGTATGAGAAATTATAAAGAGCTAGAAAGATTAAAATAGACTTTAAAAAATGTGATTTCTCTGGAAATTAACATGGCACAGCTTGATAGGCCAAGTAGGTGGCCATTCTTTGAAAGTCACATGGCTCCTACACGGTTTTGTTTTGTTCTCAGGAGAGAAGGATACGGGATTCGCGTCCAGTGGGACAAGCGTCCTAGGGCCTCGTTCTTTAACCGCTGGAACCCATGGTCCACAGATATGCCCTACGCCACCTTCACAGAGCACCCCATGGCACGTGCTGACGAGAAGGTGGCCTCTCTCTGCCAGGTGTAATCTCTTTAACTATATAAAGGCTAAAAAAATATATACTAAATATCATTTCATTCATTTATCTAGTGCAATGATTCTCAAAGTAGGGTCCAGGGACCCCCAGGGGTCCTTGAAGGGGGACCAAGGGGTCCCCAGAAAAAAGGACAATCATTTTTCATTAAATTTTCCATCCATAAGTAAACAATGACATAAAGGACTACCATATTCAAACAAATAAATTACCTTATTTAATATTACATTAACATATTAATTTCATATTATGTATTATTTTGCACATAAATTCGTTCAATTTCAAATTTTATTTTGCAATTCATATACTGAGGTGGAAATAGAAAGAGAAATAAACGGGGATGCATATATATATATATAAATCATAAAATAAAATAGTAAAATCAAATAAATGCAGCATTTGTGATGAAAAAGTCTGATGTAGTGGACTGGTATTTTTTAAAAAATATTACTGGATTCAAAATTCTAAATGTAAAGGTATGTAAAAAGAAAAATAATTGGCCTGTTTTTTTTGGGGTTTTTTTTTTTTTTTTTACAAGACAACAATGGTGACTACTGGTGCAACAGTTCTAGCAGTCACAGCTTGACTGAAAACAATAGGCCAATTGCTGCCTCAAAGACGAAATTCATCCCTCGGTTGTTCATATGATTTAAAGCAGTTTAGTCACAACTACGATTATTCTTCATTGGCACATCAGCAGCACCTGGGGCAGTGTTTCCGGTGATGTGAAAACATTTCCTCAGATGATAGAAATTGCAGCGTGGAAAAACTAATGTAACTGTACTGTAACTAATTTGGCTGTAGTCTCATTATTCAACACTTGAGAGCAGCTTCAGGAAACGCTTTTGTTCTAGCTATTGAGTCTAGTTCTATAATATAAAGAGGGGAAAAAAAGACACATCACTGATCCTTTTGAATGACATTTTTAGGCTATTCTGGTGTCTTACCTCTCGATTCTTTTATCCTGCCAAGTTGGACAACTTCCGGACTCAGCTGGTGCAGGCAGTGAAGAAAGCCTATAAGGAGCATCCCATCCCCGGCCGCGCCAACGGCGTCCTGATCCTGGAGAGGCCCCTGTTGATTGAGACGTATCTGGGCATCATGTCCTTCATCAACAACGAGGCCAAGCTGGGCTACTCCATGACCCGCGGCAAGATCGGTTTCTAAAACATGGAGGGCGTCCAAGTTACAACGGAGTTCAACCAGTGTTTGTGTGTTACACTGCTCTGTCTGAGGGAAGCAGTAGCTCCACTACAGTGTAATGCGCAACCAAATCTATGTGTGTAAGTTGAGCCCATGAGATGTCCACAAATCATTAAGGTGGTGTCACAGACGTGTTGGTCAGCCTACTGTAGGAACATGTTGCGCAGCACTGCATGGACTTTCTACTATGTTGTTTTTAGCACCCCCTTCTCCCTTTTCCCCCTCAAAGAGCTGCGCCCAGATCTGCCATATGTGCACGGGCCCTCAGGAGTGTATGCCCATGTGACATAAGTCGGAGACAAAAGAGCCTTTTCCTCAATTTATCCCCCCTCTGTACTTCTACTAGCGTCTCATGCTCCTTTTTTGACTGTCTAAATTAGTGCAAACTTTAAGTTTCAGTAGAGGAATGTTAACACCAGGGTCAGTATTCAATAGTGAAAGATGTGTTCTATTGGGGGTATATTCTATAGCAAAGGAATGCCATCCAGAGGTTGAAATTGTGCAATGAAACATGATTTTTAGCCAGGAGTATTTTCCATGTTTGCTAGGTTAATAAGATTTGAAATGAAAGATTGCTGTACTCCGATCGCAGGGCCATAGGGTACCTTCTCTAAAAAGTGAAATGTTCATTGATCTGCACTCAGCTGTATTTTTTCAGTGCCCTTAAGTCTTTTATAGTGGAAATAACAATGTGCCCTTCCCTTCTGTTGTAGGCCAATGTTGTGCTCTTCATGCTTCCATTTTGCCTAAATTATGATTTAACTTCTATAACTAAAATTTTCTTGTGTGTTACAGATGTTTTATGCAGCAGGAACTTGCATTCACTGTAAGCGTATACCTGTATTTGCACTCGGCTGCATTAAACTATAGTGGGAATAACGGATGGGTTAGAAAATGAGATGCATTCAGACAAAGTCTTGCATTAGTTTAACCACATACTGTGTGTTCTTTTTAAATTGTATTTAGATATTTTTTTTTCCCCTTAACTGCACCCTAGACTATGTCGTGCTACCAAAGGTAACGGGCCATATTTTCATGTGCAACAATGCCAATGAACAATTGTCCCAAAATGTCCTTTTTCTGGTCTTCGCATATGCATGTGCCCTGCACGTTGTGTTTGCATGACAGATGTTTTTGTTTTGTTTTAAAGAAGTTTCCTAATCGAATTTGTACATATTGATTAGGTTTTATTTATTTCCTGTTATTTACTTGAAGTTAACTCATGAATGCTTCTAGAAATTAATATTTCATTGCAGGTTCGAAAGGTATTATGTAGGGATTTTAAAAGAGACTATGTTATAAACACGTGAAGGCTTACTTTTTGTTCTAGATACTTGTAGCACAGTAAAGCCACAACGGAGAATAATAAACCGCTTTCATGTTCTTGTCAGGGGCTCAGTTGTGGCTGTTTTTGATAAGTGCTTTTACATTGTGTTTGTACAGTCAATGATTGCAACAAAGCGACTGTGTCACAGTTCAAGTAGCTGTAGGATTTAAGCTTTAAAAAAGAGACAGCATTCAGATAGATGATGCCTTGAGGCCAAGTACCATGGTCCAAATATATTTAACACCGTCTGATAATCTGTTTAGATTCTTACTGGCATTGCAGTTTGGTGATAGCAGATAACAGCTCTTGCATTCTACCAGTCATGATGCAGTATTTCCAGCTAAAAAATTTCAACTCCTGTCACACAGTACAATGCTTTAAAAATACATGTTAAAAGAACTGTCTCATGTCTTTGTTCCAATAATCAGAATTATGATTACAAATACTAAAGGTTTGTGAAGAGAAATGCAACTGTTACAGCAAAGAGCCTGATAAAGAAAAAAAACAAATGCATTGTGTGCAATTGTGCAAAAAAAGCATTGTTCACTTTAAAAAAAAAAAAGATTTAGACATAAATTATACTCACATTACTTATGACAAAATTTATTCAAAATATTTACACAATTTCACACCAACTAAAATTACAATGAAATCTATAAAACTTTATAAAAGTGTTTCACAGTGTTTGGAACTAGTGCGTTGCATCTCAGAATAAATGTCATGTCAAGTTTTCCCACATCAACAACATCCCAGTAACCTGCACTGGGGCATTTAATGCTCGGTCATTATCAATGGTTCAACATAGAACCATAGAAAATGATCAACCATAACACATTCCTGGCTAAGTGTTTATGGCAAATTAAGACTGAAATGCAATCCAGTTCTTTTTTATTCTGTGCTTTACTTGTCCTCCTGGTTAGTGTCCATATAGCACAAACACAGCTGCTCCTTTCCAAGCAGGATGAGTGACTCTCCGCTGCAGTGCCAGCTTAGTGACTGGACCTGGAATCCACCTGGCAGAAGAGAGAGACAACTATGTGACCAGGAGAAAAAAGGCTGAATGTAACCACTTCAGACTTGGTTTGGGACCTTTCTGTGTGGAGTTTGCATGTCCTCCTCATGTCTATGTGGGTTCTCTCTGGGTCTCAGCATCCTCCCACAGACCAAAGATATGCTTTGATTAAATGAAGACTCTAAATTACCCGTAGTTATGAGTATGAATGGTGTGAGTGCCTCACAACAAGCTGGGCACCTGTTGGTCACCTCTGCCTGAAGTACGCTGGGATTGGCTCCAGCAGACAATAGTGAGGAATAAATGAGTATAGAAAATGGATGGATGGATGGATGGAAACCATTTCATATTAAACTTGATTGAGCATTTGTCTGTTAAATGACTTCCTGTTTGATTTAATGATAGCTCCATTATTAAAGGATACATGATATTTATGAGCCACACAGGCAGCAGCATTTTGTTTTTTTATGCAAACAGTGAAACTATCAATATATGCTTTTGCACTTACTTTGTAGTTAAATGTGGACTTATCTCAGAAAAAAACATAACCTAAAGGTTCAATATGTAGAATTTTTTTAAAAGCTATATTTTTAGAAAAAACATAATACGGTGTGTTTAGGGGGGCACAGAATGAAAAAAGTACTGTGAATTAATTATTTTTAAATTCTTGAGGGTTCCAAAGCCCTGGGGAATGGTGAGTTATGAATCACAGGAGCAGAGTGACCAGAGAAAATCAGGAACCACAGTGAATATCAGTGAAGCACATGCTAGATGGAATCATAAAGGATTCACTTGTTATTGAAACACACGCGGAAATGGTGACTTTTCTCCTTGATCAGTAAGTTAAGTTAACTTCTTTGCAAATTTTTTTTATGTTACCTGTCAAATTCCTCTTCAACATTATTTGTTTTCATTATATGATGTTTTATTGATGTATTGATTAGTTTAAAGTTGTTGTTACCCTGTATGATTCATCGCTTGTTATGGTGCAAGTGCAGATTTTGAAACACTAGTTGTCGGTATTCTGCTCATATATAATATTCCACCGTTAAACCGGAATAAGCCAGTTAAATATATCAATAGTGAAACTATGTATTTATGATATGGATATTAATGAAATATATATTGATATTGTTTCATTACCCTAGCCTGGCTAACACCAGACCTCATCTCAATGTAGTTTGATATTCATTCTGGGAAACATTTGTTCATATTGAAGGTTTATGAAAGCCCAGAGCCATTTATTGGGTGCTACAAATATCTTTCAAATGCATTTATGTAGCTTATAGTCAATCGTATCAAACGATTGATACGATTATGTAGACATAGTACTAGAAGTTACTTGTTTTTCAAAATAAACTTGCGGTCTAAATTACTTAGAACACTTTCTAAGGCTGCATCAAAAAAAAAAATTACCGTCTACGTCGCTTATGTGTTTTGTCATTGTCATGCTGCACCCTCCTCTGTTCTGATTGGCTCCCTTAATGAGAGGAAAATTGAGTCCTTGGTGTCCAGACTGAATTCCAGAGTGAAGTGAATTTGTATGCAAGGATGGACTGTAATAATACGGATTTTTGCTGTCCTTGGAGCCTGATAAGTAAACCTGGGTATAATCAACTAATCCCTCAAAATCTTCCCACACCACAGTGGATGTGTGTTTTCCAGCTTACCTTCAGTGGGGACTTGGACAGAAACGCAGCCTGCTGGGGACCAAAGATAGAGTTTAGAGTTGCCTGTACAGAGGGCCAGCCGGGGCCGTCGGGGGTCCCACTGAAAGCATCGCACCGCTGATGTCTGCTCAAGCACAGCCTCCAGGCTCATTTTCTGCATGTCCCACACCCAGACAACACTGGCCATATTGTCTACGGTCAGAGAAAAACATATATACCATCACAACCACTCTCAGCAATAAGAGCCCCAAAAGCTATTTAGCAAAATAAGTCAACATCACAAAAGATCATCAGGATGAAGCCTACCACCACTCCATGTTATGATGGTGCATGGTTTACTTGGACTCAACAAAAAAAAATTCACAGCTGAGGTCTTACCATTTTTGGTGGCTAGGTAGCGACTGTCTGAGCTGAATGACAGAGTAGACACACCAATCTTGGGATTCGCACGGTCTGGGTCTGGTTTTATCAAAGGAATTTGGACCGGCACTGGATAAATCTCATCTGGAGTAGAAAACAGCAACAAATTAGTTGGTAATTAGACAAAGATGGTAACTTGACCTCAGTAGTCTTAAATCCATTTTAGATTTTTCTCTTTCAAATGATGGCAAATGCTGACATACATTTGCTCTGGGTGTTGAATAGGGAAGCGCCAATTGTGATGTTGTGTAGCGATAAATCATCACTACCGACAGCTGGCCGTTTCTCCACTTCCTTGTACACAACCTAAAAACACAAGACGGAAATTAAATAATTGGAGTGCAATACCTTGTGGGCTAATCGTGGCGCCTGGAAAATACTCACAGCTTTCGTGTTGTTGATGGTTGCTGGGTGCTCAAACTGTGAGATTTTCTTCCACGTGATGTGATTGAGGATGCGTACCTGACATGAGGGTATTGCAAGTCTTTAGTCATGTACAAGTATTAAATTTACACACCACCATTTAAAGGCTAATTAAAGACTTGTCTGACATGTTTTAATTTATACTATTCTTTATTTGAACAAACAAATGAAGCGATTTCTTAAAACAAATCTTCAATGATTACAATTATAATATGTGTAAGTATTAACAGTTTGCTCATACTTTTTCATCATAGCTGCCGATGGCTAGGAACTGGCTGCTGGGGCTCCAGGTCACTGACTTCACACCCAGCGACCATTCATAGGCACAATAAGTGGACAGCAACCGACCATCCAAAGAATACAGCAATACCTTGTACTTTAGAAAAAACAAACACACACAAACAGTTAAATGCATCCACTAGGCCTGAAGCGATGACATTCAATCCAAAGAGAAGTTTGTTATCGGACAGCAAAACACTACATAGTAATACTGTGAGGAAGGACTTTAACTGCTGTGGAAAGTTATTATTGCAGCAATTATTTTATTTTGCTAAGAGAAGAGATGTACAATTAAATACTAGGTGATTACTTGCACTTGTACATATTTGATTGGCAAACAACACCTTCCTGGATGATGTTGCATTGCGTTCAGTGGAGTGGTCTCTATAAAATGAATAATGGGCAGTGGACAGTGTTTTCATGGAGGGCTAAAGTCAGCCAGAATGCAGCTTTAGTGTTTGACTTATCCTACAGTTCTGTATACGATTTGACAGGATGTCAATTTCCAGCAGATAACTGCTTTGTAAATAGATGCACTTTGCAAATATGCTTGCCTGTAAAATTTATCCTGACACTGAGGATACAAAAATACCTGTTCCTAAACAATATTTGTTTTGCAAGGATCACTTGTATTTTTATTCAGATATATCACAATTTTCTGTCAGCATTTCTAATGCTGCTGTACTTTAAAAGAGCCCTTAGGGTTCTCCTACTATGTATTAGTAGTAGCATTGCTATTAGTAATGCTACGCTAATGCTATTGGTAGCATTTAACACTTACCCTGATCATTTTTCTTGTGTTGTTGTAATATGGCTGCAACTAACAATAATTTTGATAGTCGGTTAATCTATTGTTTATTGAAATGATTATTCGCATAGTTCATAAAAAAGGTGTAAAATGTTGATCACTGTTTCCCAAAGGCATGAATGTAACCTAAAATGTCTTGTCATCAGTTTCTAAAGAAACCAGAAAACATTCAGATTTGAGAACCTGGAACCAGTATAATTGCTGCAACTAATCGATTAATCGACTAATTGCTGCAACTTTAGCCAGTAAAGCAAGTGACTTACCTCCAGACAGCTGTCCCACAATGCTAACACACAGCCATTGGGAGACCACTCCAACCCTGCGAGGTCCTGTGTCTCAGTCTCAAAATGCTGTGACAGAGTTAAGTTAAAATAAATTAGCTTATGCTACACATTTACAAAAAATAACAAAGATGTATCTTTTTTAAACCCCTGGGACTGTTAATGCAGCCAGTTACAATTAACATACTAGCTAAAAATTCAACAAAAGTAGAGAAAAGAAATGACAAAAATCAATAATCATGATGCAGTCGAGACAGAGAAAAAGTTTTTTTCAGTCCCTCAATTGGAGTCTTTGTGGCCCTGAAGCTGTTGCAACTTGTTGCAAGTCATATTGAAATGCAAATCCTGCCTGAGGTGCTTGTCTACTGGTCAAGACACTGAAACTAGATATAACTATATAACGATTATTATTTTTATTATTTTTATAATAAAAATAATTATTTTTGGAGATTACAGTGGAAGGCAACTCCCTAAATGTATAACAACAATATTCACCAAAACAAATTTCTCATGTCCTACTTACCCTGAGTAAATGCCAGTCATCACACACAAATACACTGACATAGTCTTTGCAGTCACGACGTTCAGCCAAGGCCATATAGCAGCCATCTCTGCTGAAATCTATACCTATTGGGTGAAAGATGACAAGAGAGAGGTATATTTTATTGCCAACAATCAAAAGAATGATAAAAATCTTACAATCACACTCTAGCAACAGTTCTAATTGCTTCTAATAACATATAAAAAATATATGTTAAAAAACACTTTTCATTTTCATCAACCTAAAAGCTGCATAGTTCTGAAACCATTTCCAGAATATGTTTATTCAAAAGTGCAGCCTTTAGAATAATTACCACTGGCAATAAATGGGTAAATACAGTGAACTACAGCTAAAAGCTAAATCCTAGATATTTACAAAGCAAATAAAGGCAGTCATTAGGTAATTACCATTAGTAATACATAGGTAAATGATTAGATGCTATAGCGTAATGTAATTACCACTCATGATAAGTAGCATATACAGAGAAACTAAGGCTGTAATAATGTAATACCCAGTAAATAAATAAAAAAAAAATATATATATAATATATATATATATAAACCACTTTTATCAAGACTCATAAAATGAACCCCGATTCTTGAGGAGAGCTACAGTGGGAACAAGCAATAAACAAACACGACACGATTAATATATTCTTGTGATTAGGGGATGAAAAGGGTCCATTATTCATTATAATAAATTCATATTTATTGTAGTTTATTCTGTGATCTGACATTTTGTCACCATCAGGTCAGTGGTATTTAACCATCCTGCTCATATTATTTATATGATGGATCCGATGGTTCGTAGAAGGGCACAAAAGTGCATTTGAAAAATGGTGAGACTCACGGACAATCATTTTTCCCCAAGCTGCTGACAGGCCGGTTATGAAGAGCATGCCCCATTTACCGAAGAGGGGCACAGCTGTCAGCAGACAGCACCATAGTTCGGCCACATACCCAGTGTCAGGCCACAAAGTAAAGAATGGCATGTGATTTATGGGGCACGCTGTGGTGCTCAGCTCGCCAGCCCTGAACTCAGGTTCTCCTGGTAATACAAACACACTCAAAAGCCACAAGCAAATAAATAAAACAATATTAGTCCCGTACTCACCCTTCTGACATGCTTTAGGATACTTGATGTAAGACACAGCTTTGGTGCACAGGGACCAGACGGTGATTCTCAGCTTTCAAAGAAGAAAAAAGAAAAAAAAAGGGGGGGGGCGACACTTTAGATTATCTCCAAGTGAAAGTCGGTAGAAAGGGCAGGAAAGACTTCCAAGTTGAGAAATATTGGATTCTTCAATGCAAATATCTATGTTCACAAAATTAAAAAAAAAAGTGATGTCAATATATTATTCATATTCATAGATATACACCGATATTGTGATATGATATAAACAAATATTTGGATATAGACTCTTTAAACGTGTTTTACAGCTGAAAATAAACATAGCCGACATTTATATACGATTAAACAGATATAATGTTCTGTCATTAACTTGATAAGCTGTTATAACAACAGCCATATCAATATATCACTTGAACTAATCAAAACAGCACATTTAAACAGAATATTTTGGATTAGAAATTTGGTTTTGGGAAACCTAAATGACTACTGATCTGACACTCTTCTTTAGAATCATGATGAAATTTAGTTTATATGAGAGCTATATGACTGCTCGTCTAATAGAAGAAGACCTTAACTGAGCCTGTGATCTAATAAGTGTTGCATATGGTGACTGGGTGTCAACAGCAACCTATTAATAAGAGCCAATCCGCTAGGCCACAATCCTAATGAGGCCTCTGAGTGCTCCTCTACACCCAAAGATTTGCTGGGTAGATCTAGACTAAACTCCAGGCTAATACGGTTCATCACGCCCTTTAATGACTGTGGACAGAGTGCTTTATGTCTTTGTAGAGGTCCACGATAAATTTCTATGAGAGGGGGCTATGAAAGCCGACATGGAAACCATCAATCATTACATGAATGGCCCAGTAGAGTCCTAAATGTTGCCCATCAGTACACTTCCACATGGACTGAATACATGTTTGAAGGTTGTAGTCACAGACAGGCATCATTTATACAGATACAAATGGGACTTGAGTGCATAAATTAAATTAAATTATTAAATTGCCAGATCAAAAGCAACATCTTAAAAGTCTTCACATTCATAATTCAAATGTATAGATACTACTAGTGTTTAAATGTGCTTCTGTAGAAGGTGAAGTATCAACCCAGACTTGTTTACCCAAGTAAAATTGAAAAAGTACTGGTTTCAAAAGGACTTAATTGTAAAAAGCGGCATAAAAGTAATGAAAAAAAAATCATTTGTCTGTCAGTTAAAATATAGAGCTTTAATCACTTTTTGGCAAGAGAAAAATGTGTTTTGTGTGTTATACTGTCCTTTCAAAGGTATTTTAACAGGGAAAACGTACTGGATTGGTTCAACTTTAGAGCACAGAGCAGTTCAAAGAATGCAACTTCTAGCAGTAACCTTTTAGCACAACAGTTGTCATGAAAACAAACTAGAATGAAATGGGAGTATCAAAGATTTTTTTAAAGACAAAGAGTAGAAAGTACAGATTATTGCTTGAAAAGAGAAAGAATAAACAAATATAAGTAACAAAGTATAGGTACTTTACAGTACAAATTAATTTATTTTTAATTTATTAAAAATTTATTTATATAGTTATTTGACACTCCACGAAAACAGAATCAGTCCACTTACTAAGCCAAGATGTAATGATCGATGTGTTTCTACATGTGTGGATAATTAACAGCATGTTGTGTGCATTCCGATAAATGTGCCGAAGAATAACTATCTGACCACAAGACGCCATTACACAGAGACCGCATGTGTTAATGCTCACTTTTGACAGCAGTCTGTCAAATACATACCAGTCAAGCTTGATGCCAACAAACGTGGGTGGCACTGAGCCAATAGTGTGTGTAGCATATTTTGATCTAAAGATCTGAATGATGTGTCATCTTGCCCCTCAAGAAACAAGGAGCACATTAAAATGACGCTATTTCAGAATCTGTGCTCTATTCTGTAATACTTGTTAAAGTGTTTACAAGATCTGTTGCCACAATCCCACTGATAACAATAACAGGCCAAGAGTGACAGTGCACAATTACATTGCATTACCATTAGAGCTGCAATGATTAGTCAATTAATAGATTTGTTGCTAACTATTACGGTAATCTGCAACTATTTTGATAATCGATTAAACAGTAGGAGCCATTTTTAGGTTTTTTAAGAAAATGTCCAAATTTTCTGGTACCAGCTTTAGTTTTCCATTATAGTAAACAGATAAACTTTGGGTTGTGGACTGTTCATCAGAACAGCGAGTGATATTTTACACCATTTTATGAACACCCAATCGAATAATCATTTCAATTATCAATAGATTAATCAACAATCAAAGTAGTTAGTTGCAGCTCTAGTTGCCATACTGAATGTTATTCAGAAAGAGTTATCCTTAGACAACCATCATTGTTCATAAATCTAGAATACATACAGCATTCATTTTCTGCAGACCACTGTGTTGTGAATAGTTTAATAGTTAAGGGATGTTCTCCTGATGATGCACAGCAAAAAAAATCACTTTGGATCATTCCTTTAATAACACAAACTGACAGCAGTCACAAACAATCCAATTAGCAAAAGGCAGGCAAGCATAAAACAACAAAGCAACATTTAAGGTGTTCCGATCATCGCCCTTATATTTTCCTTTAGAGCTTAGCTTAACAACATAATGTGGGTGTATGCAGCTCTGCCTGAAAATATTTTACAAAACCGAGTATGTGTGCCAGCCAAGAACACTTAAATGTATTCCATTCTTATAAGGAAAATATAAGCAATGAACAAATACAGGTCTGCACACACAGTGGCACTCTACTGATACTGTATCACTGGCATTTCACTTCTAAGGAAGTTGTCTGTTCTTGTGCATTTTTAGCTAATAACAATAAATATTATTATTAAAAATGTCCATAAATTCTGGCCAAAAACCTGCAGGCACTTAAATAACAAAAATAAATTATTCTTTAAAAAAATGAAATAAAAATATAAACCTACACTTAAGTTTATTACTGGATTTTACATTTGAGAATTTGCAGAGCTCAAACTATTGAAACACACTTTCATCATGGTGTCCAGACAGATATTTGAACCATGCTGGGGTGACTGTCTGTGACCCTACTGGGCTAAAGTGTCGAGCCTCCGGTTTGGTCAAGACATCCAGCTGCGTGAACCCTGTAATAACACCTCCCTGCACGCTTCCTGGACATCCCCTCAGACATCTTTCCATGGCAACCAATCTCAACACTGCTCAAAACACAAACACGTTTCTTACATGCCTCGAATCTACCACATAGGGAAAGCGGGGAGATCAAGACCCCAAAAGGCAGTGTAACTTTAAACTATGTGGAGGAAGGGTAGCATGAAGGAAATAGGTGGGAAATGCTTTTCCATGTGGGAT
This sequence comes from Lepturacanthus savala, assembly GCA_030544235.1. NCBI lineage: Eukaryota > Metazoa > Chordata > Actinopteri > Scombriformes > Trichiuridae > Lepturacanthus > Lepturacanthus savala. The sequence goes on from CM060480.1 coordinate 18,432,075, forward strand.
GGGACGCAATAAGATCCTTACTTGGTAAAGCTACACTTTAGAAAAAGTATACTCACCAAAGGTGAGCATCACTTGGGGATAAGGGCTAGGGACGGAAGGATTGTGTGAAAAAGTAAACCTAATCTACGGCACCTGCCATTTGTCCATCAAATATTAAAAAATCATGTTTTTGCTGGAGTTATCCTTAATTCTACCTGTTGATCAGTACTGGCTGCAATTACAGATAAGTGTATTATTTTATTTTAGTATAGTTTTGATTACTCGATGCACAAGGATTCCTCATTAGGAAATGTTTAACACATTTTGAATGAATGAATGAATTTTGGTTAATTTTATTCTGGTTAGTTAACTCCCTAAAGACAGAAAACAACAATTAAATACAAAAAACAAAAAAGGGCTAGGCTGAATCTAGAAGCTTATTTATGTCTACCCTTCTTACTAATACTACAACAAACTTTCAGACAAAACCTAATAAATTTGTAAATAAAAAAAACAAGACATGATGAAAGACTTTATCAAAAACAAACAAATACACCAATTTTGAAAACACAATTTAACAAAATCATCCATTTTTCAAATCCAATTGTAAATGGGGTGTTGTGAAGACAATAGTAGAGGACTATGAATTATTGCTTCGAAATATGGAAATTGCCACATCCTTTGAAGCTACAATGCAGAGCTGTACAAATAAACTTCACTTGCCATGTTATGATAAGACAATTGTCTTTAAAAAAGCCAAATGGCACAAGTGTGGCCAATTTCTACCAGCACATCTTTTGAGTAGGGCTGCGGCTAATGACTATTTTGACAGTTGATTAATCTATCGATTAGTTGTCCGGTTCATAAAATGGTGAAAACTATTGATCACTATTTCCCAAAGTTGAAGATTCAACCTAACATGTTTTTTTTAATTTAGACCAACAGTCCACAACTCAAAGATCATCAGTTCACTATTATAGAAGAATAAAGAAACCAGAAAATAATCACATTTAAGAAGCTGGAACCAGAATTTTGAAAAAATTTTTTTGACTCAAAACAATTAATCTATTATCAAAATAGTTGCTGATTAATGTAATAACTGGCAACTAATCAATCGATCATTGCAGCTCTACCATAAAGTATAGTATTTATAACAAGAAAACCGGAGAATTAGAGAATGTTCCCAACAGGATAGCCCATAGGGCAATAATAATTGCAGACCAGAGTTATTGTAAGCAACCTGGAATAAAACATATTCATCAGCCATTCTTGTTGCGCACCTAGATGAGTGCTAGAGAACGGGTGAGTATATGCCATATAGGCCTATCTGTCAGCAGAGGATTAGACTGTAGGCATTCCATATAGGAAGCCATCTCAAACCAATATAGCCTATTTCTCCTGTTACAGCCTCCTGATTCTACCAAGGAACTGGAGCCTCCCACTGCCCACGCATAGGTATGAGTGAGCTATTGTCCCAGGTCTCAGTGTAGCAGCTGCCTACGTTTGCAGTTTCATCCAGTAGCATTGTTGCCAACAATGCTACATGTTAGCAAGGCTCCAGGATACCGGCCAAGAATGCTATTTGCTAATCCGATGCCAACAATGTGAAAACCATTAGAGACGTTGAGCTCAATAGTGTCCTTGGCTGGAGTTTTTTCCGCTCTCAGTTTATCGACCCTCAGCTGGTAAAGGTGGATTAACATGGATGTGCGGGTGGCATTGTGCAAGGTCCTAGGATAAAATGACTGGAATTCAAACGGGACATGACAATGTTAAGTTTAGCACTAAAAAGAAGGTTTCAGCAATGTGACTTCTTATTAAATCTGTGACGTGGTGCCATCTGAAAACAGATGCTTTTTTTCCCCCTTACATTTCTTCAAAAACAAAACGTTTTATCCAAAAGCCCTTAAGCTATTGCTCAGGAACATTTCTAGCTGGCTGGAATAGCAGTCGTCACCTGTAGTTTGTCTAGATCTGCCACTGAGACTCCTATTAGCGCTGGATACCAATACCCTATCTCTCCCCTATACTGTCATAAAAAAAAAAGTTGTGAGTACAGCTGCAATGATTAATCAATTAATTAATAAATTAATTAATTCCCAACTATTACATTAATCGCCTTATTATTTTGATTTGATTTTTTGATAATTGATTTGAGTCATTTTAAGAAAAAAAAAGTCTAAATTCTCTGATTTCAGCCTCTCAAATCTGATTATTTTCTGGTCATTCTATAATATAATGTAATATAATATATATATAAAACAGTCATCAAAACAGTCATTAGCTGCAGCCCTAGTTGTGAACGAATAATTTATGTAGCTGCAAATCTAAAGATATTATGTTGGAGATTAAAACACTCTGGTACAGCTATGCCAACCAGCCAGACACACACACACAGCTAGCTAAGCAGAATCACTGGCACACACACAGAGGCACGATCCACACCACACGCAGCTGTCCCTAAACAAGTTAATATAGCAGGCTGTTTATGAGTGGGGCTGAAATTCAAGCCTGACGCAAACACCCGTCTGGCACAACCTTAATGAAATCTTGAGTTGGGGTGAAGGTAAGTTCATTAGGCCCCTTGCCAAGGTGGAAGCAAGGGCCTACTTTGCCACTGTTAGATGCGATTTTTGAACCTACCACAACCGGAGAGGGACTGCCATGAAAAGTATGTCATTGTTAACCCATAACCAGATACCCCGTCAAGTTTTTTTTTCTTAGAGATGGGTATGACAACTTAACCCTGAACCTGTTTCCTGTTGTTTTCTCAAGAATTTCTGACTAGAAATATTGATATAGAGTAGACATCTCCAGTGAATAGTCATTATACAATCTTTATATCAAATTTTCCAGTGATGACAGTAGTTTCAGTATTATAAAAGACCAGTGAAAAACTATCCATCATCCAAATTTCCTAAAATGCTGTCATCAAACTACTTTGCCCATGCACGACAATAAACTCCAATATCATCAACTCCAAAAACAATATCAGAGTCCATTTGAGATGGACGGACAGAAATCAACAAGAAATGCATTTTTTTCTAGAAAAACAGTAATCGATTATAAAAATATAAATATATAAAAACATTTTCCCCCATTTCAGCTAAACAAAACATCACAGGAGGAAACAAAAATAATAAGCACATTAAAAAGAATTATGGTTCTAATCAAGTCTTTTGACACTGATTCATTTACTTTTGAAATCATTTGAACAACGCGTTCAATCACAAGATGAACGCAACTTAAGTTTGATCTAATCATTCTATCCCATTTCTTTCTTTTTTTTTTTGAAGATGCAGACAGACACAAAGCAGACATGCCACAGACACTTTGCACCGCATGCACCCTTCTCAAGACCAGACACAGTTGTGTGTTGGCCATGACACCTGTCAAATCATTCCCGGAGTCAGGTTCAGCATGATAGACACAGGCCCACCACAGTGCCCCTGTCATATTCCGCATGGCCCAAGGGTAGCAGCTAAATCTTCTCGCTCCCTGCAACACGTGCTTACTGTGGAGTGAATATAAAACAGGAGTTGGACGGGAGGGGCAGGATGGAATGAAAACGCATATTTATTAGTCTGGGTTTCACTCTGCAGACCAATATAAACAACACTCCACATATCATCGTTCATAAATCTATTTTGGGGCAGGTACACACACTACCAGTGAAGAGGGATCCATAAAGTAATGAAGTGAAATCTGTCTGGTACCTTGCAGTATTAGAGCTAACCCTCTGTATTACGGTATGAAATCATTCCCATTAGCCACATGCCCACTGCCAAGTGCTGTCCTATTATACTCAATTAAATAGAAAAGAAAACACCTCCATGCTACAGACAGTAGCCAAACTCCATCAACTTGTGCACCCAGTGATCATCATGGTTTGATTCTAAATCCTTCACCATTCTCTGTGTACTATGTGATTCTTAAAGTTGTGATTAAAAGATGACAATATTTACATCCATACTTATGTCAATATATGGGCAGATATTAGTTTATCACAGATACATTGTCTGCAGTAAACAATTTCATTACCGAAATGTCAATGCTACAGTATGTTTTGAAATAATTTACGAAAAAGTCTAATACATAGTCTATGTAGTGGGGGATTCTAGTTCATTTTCTAATTAAATGTTCCACAATTATTTTAAAAGAATTAAAAAACTTAAAATTTTGCTTGACTTGATTAAAATGTGGTTGTTTTATGTGTTTCAGCAAAAATAATTTCTGCTTATATGTAAATATCATATTTAAAAAAAAAAAAAATCAAACATCATCTGCAAATCTGAAATCCTATATTTTATATTCTATTGCCTTTTGTGTAAAACATTTGCAAAATAAACTGTTTTTTTCTCCTCAAAACGGGACCAGTGGTTTGCATTTTTCACTACACTGAGATGATTGCAGTTCCAAAATACAACAGAGAGATTTTCCGCAATATCATTTGATATCTGGAACAATCTGCAAAAGATTATTAATTAAATCACTGCTCAAAACATACTTCTTTAACTTTAACTACATATGTGTTGGTTAAATAATTATTACTTTATCATGTATTATATATTATATATGTGGGCAATTTAATTTTTTTTCTTCATTGTTGTCATATATTAATGAACAGTAGACCAGTAGACCATCATTAGCTGGACTTGCTGCGAATAAGAAATTCCAGACCAACAGACATAAGGGCACATACACATTGCACCCATGTTTTAAAGGTACTTGAGACAGATGTATGACAAGACGCTAACAGGAGAGGAGCAATGAAATCAGACTGAATACATGCAGTGGACGGGGGGTGTAGGGGGGGTTCAAGGAAGGCTCTGGTGTCTGGCTATTTTCAGGTCCCCCCTTCCTTGTGGGCCAGCAACAGTTGAAACCAGACAAGCCTATGCATAAACACACTTGTGCACACATGAATGTATGCACACATGCATGCACCGACTTCACACTTACATGGAACTCAGTGGTGTTGAGAATGTGACGTCCGTCTGGGCTCCAGCGCGAAGACACTAGTCCTATTGAACCCTCATCAATCTTACAGTGCCAGTCCGGCTGCTCGAGAGACCACACCTGAAGATAGAGACAAGAGCGAAGAGGAAGAGTGACAGAAGGACAAACATCACTGATGACATCCCTGACACACACCCAGTATCTTCCTCAACTTGATTTCAAACAGTAAGCACCACTTGAGCGACAGAAATCATGAAAGACTGGCGCTGGATACCCCTTCAGAGGTAAGAGACTTGCTCTACAATACACATGAAGCTGACACTGGTGTGCAGCACACTTGAATGCTTTGACAAAATAAAAATAAACAAGTTTCTTTTGTCAATTGGATTCAAGGTTAATTACGAAAAATAAAAAGTAACATCCACAATTTTCATGAACAGAGAAGTTTAGTAAGTAAACAATAGAAATGTAATGTTTTTTTTATTGTTCCATCCAGTCAAAAATAATACCAAACATAATGACATTTTCTGTCATTTGAAAATGAAATGAAACAATCATGTAACCATCAACAGTGTTAATATAGCAAAGTACAATGGAAAGAAAAATTAAGTGAACTCTTAGGAATCACCCACATTTATGTATAGAATTAATACAAAAACATGGTCATATCTTCATTTTAGTTACAATTATGAATAACAATGTACAACAAAAACTAACTGGAGCTAGGAATTAGCAAACTTGGAGTCCAATCAATTAAACAACATTAGAGGTGTGGGTTGTTGATTTGTATGAAGCAAGAAAGGGCTAAAAAGTAATCTTTAAGATTAGTTTAGCTAATTATCAGTCCACAGTTATGGTAAGACACTAAGGAAGAAAATGGTGCACGTGAAAAAAATGTCACCAGGCAACTGAAGTTTGGTAAAGAGCACCTTGATATTTCACAATGGTACTGAGAAAATGTTTTGTTAACTGCTGAATCTATGGTTTAATTGTAGAACATGCAGTTGTGGCTATTAGTGAAGGCACAAAAAGCCTGATGCAACAACATTCTTTTCAATTTCTCATATTTTTTCTGTTAAGAGAAGTCAACTCCAAGTCGACAAAACGTTGTTCTTACCTGCTCAGGATTGCTGAATGATGCATCCCATTTGATCATAAATTGGAGAGATATCACCAATTGTTTGTTATTAGCAAAAATAATGTCCACCCTGTGAACACTAGAAGGGATGGTAACTAAAATTGATAAATAAAAAGTGTATATAAATGTGATTTTCCAAAAGCATCAGTAGGCGTTACAGGGAAATCAAAAACCCAGCAATGGCAAAATATGTGTGACGCTGTAAATGCTGAGTCAGCAAAGTGACACAGTAGCTGAACTTAAAAGAAATCTGCATTTACAGACATCAGTTGCAAAAGGAATATTTTGCTTGTTCATGTTGGAGATTTTTTGTGTAAACGCCTGAAAATTAATATCATCCAGGGTTTTTTGTAGTCTTAATTTGGAACAATGGACCACGTATTCCTTTAGCCCACACATCTAATAATTATAATAAACATATACAAATCTAAATTTTATTGCATGATATTCATGCATGTTTTGTTACTTATATTTGAATCCCGTCTTTCCTTACATTGGACAAACAATTTGTGGACTGTGAAACCAAGATGCTCTTTTCTTATCTTAGTAAGAGTCGAATAAGTGCAGAGTAAAAATAAGAAAACATTGGTGAATCCCTGAAATCACTGCATACTAAAAATAAGAACACATTGTGGATAACAACAAAAATAAGAGTAATAAAAAAATAGTAATAATACATTTTTTAAAATGTAGTTCAAATTAAAAAAATGAAAATTAGACAGTTTTTTATAATTTTGCTTCAACAGGATCATTTTAAAAAACAAACTAATGGAACTGACCTGGACAAAAATGATGACAATGTTTTTAAATTGTGACTCAACAGACAAACATGATGGTACCTCTGGACAAAACTGAAAATATTTTGACCACAGGGACATATTAAACCAAGGTGTGTCCTATAATTAACACCACGGGTATCTTCAATCATGTTGATCTAATTAAAGGATGAAAAGCAGTCATTGTGCCGTTTAGTATCACAATGTGCACCACAATGAACATGGACCACACAAGGCTAAGAAGAGAGTTTTCTCAGGAGATTCAAAGAAAATTATAGACAGACATGTTAAAGGAAAAGGTTCTAAAAGCATCTCCAAGGAGCTTGATGTTCCTGTGACTACAGTTGCACATATTATTCAGAAGTTTAAAGGTCCAATGGACTGCAGCCAACCTTCCCTGGACATGGCCCCAAGATGAAAATTGATGACAAAGACACAGATAATATGAATGGTAGCCAAAAAGTCCAGAACAACTTCTAAAGGTTTAAAGGTGAACTTCAAGGTCAAGGTACATCAGTATCAGATCGATTTTTGGCAAGTTACATCATCTCTATGTGTCCAGATGCAAAAATGAAGGATACAAAGAATCTTTGTTTGCTGCATCGGACACAGGGTGCCTTGAATCTTTGCAGGGTTCAATAATATGTCAAGACTATCAAGGCATTCTGGAGTGAAATGTGCTGTCCAGTGTCAGAAAGCTTGGTCTATGTTGCAGGTCATGGGTCCTTCAACAGGAGAATGACCCAAAACACTAAGCTAAAAACACCTAAGATTGGCTAAGAAGAAAATGTCGGACTATTCTCAAGTGGCCTTCTGTGAGTGTATTTATTATCCAATATCCCATTTAACATGCACACAATAAACAGATAATTGGAAATAATCAGTTCATGGTAATAACTGATAATGCGATAATCAGAAAACCCTGGTTTGCATGATCCAGTCCATTAATCAGATTTCCGTCCAGGTACAGAACGTAAAATTTGTTGCTATGGGTGGTAAGATCACGTTAATGCATGCTGGTTGCCACTCGCTAGAATGCCAAAAATCTTCTAAAAACATTTTATGTTGATCATCTTGGCAACACCACACAATTAAGAATATGCAGAAAATATATTTTATCCCCTCAAGAGTTGGAGGATGCTGAGCATAAATTTTGTTTCCTCTTCAATCCAAACGTGACTTTTGTTTGTTGTCTGTTGACTGTCACACCCGTTTTCTATGACTTTCCATAGATGTACAGATGTAAAACGGTGAAAGATACCAGATTAATGGTATACATACACAGAATAAAACAGACTACTGAGGAAAAGGCTACATGTATTTATCCGATTTCTCATAATTCAGTAACAGGTTTTATCTGTTAAAGCACATTGGATTATGCTGTTTACATGACCACTTTAATGGTCTGGTTTTAATACAAGAGATCACATAATGATCGGTTTATTGTATGCATGTAAATGGGCTCATTGAGAGTTACAGAAATCATTTGAATGCGAGTTCAATAGTTTTTTAATGATTCTGTTGAAGCACGTTGATTTTAATTTGTTAATTTTCGGGAAGTTTTTATGAACTATTAGTTTTGGCAATGTCATTATTTCAGTGACAATGTGTTTTTTTTCCTTTAACAGAGGAATACCCGCATTTTTATCCACGACACACATACAAGATCAGATTTATGACTAATGAATGTAGAATAACAGATACTTCCATTGGATTCACTTACTTTTTCTCGCCACTACTGTATATGACTGAGCAGTTACACCAAATGCCAAAACATATAGTCACATAACTGTCCTCTTCTCATAACCTACCTGTACCAAGCCTCTCTTGTACATAGCACATAGAATAAAGAGAGAATCAGAAGACCAATCCATGTGAGATATCTGGTCCAGACAGGTGTAGAGCTGCAAGATTTGCAGGGTGCTCACATCACGTACCACCAGACGATACTGCACACAGGTAGCCTGTGCAACCAAAAGGACAAGTCAGAAAAAGACTAAAAACTAACTTACTTTGCTTTTTATCCAGTGCAACTGTGACTATTCCAATGGGAATGAAAAGCAGTTCAAAGCAAAAATATATATTGCATTGCACAACACACTACACAAAACACTACACATTAAAATGGATTGAAAAAAAAAAAAATCACACTTACTAAGTACTTCCCATCTGGGGAGACTTTACAAAGTTGATTGGATTGCTTGAAGACCTCAGAGAAATTCATCTTATAACCACAACTGTTCCGACACAAAGAAAGCGTTTGTTATGATGACCATTTTAGGGAAAGTTTCTTTAAAACTATAACTACCGCATGAGAAATGTGCTGTTTTCGCCTCAACTGGTGTAGTTTCAAAATACTAACGCGTGATGGCGTCTCACGTCCAATAAATAAAGATGCTTCTCACAACAGTCACAGACTCGTTAACATTATATACGGATAATACGTAACGTTAGGGTTCTTGAAGGTGCATTTTGTCAGGTAGAAGAAATAAACCTCAGCTGAAAGAGCTGCTGGCGTTAGAGGTAAACTAAGATAGCCTAGCTAACGTAGAGTTAGCTGAATTTCCAATAAAATAAGTCGCCAAAGTAAAACAAAGCGACACATGAACGTCCATTTCCTTTTTATCTTCTTGCTATGAGTATGTGTTAAAAAAAAACTATCCAGTAAATAGCGAAACGACTTAAGTTAGCTTGTCATTGGACTCATTCAAAACTAGCATATCACGCTACTAGCGACTAGCAGATAAGTTTCTTAGCTACCCTTTGCTATCTTCACAATGGACACTCTAACTTACCTTTAATATAATAGGCTGCTGCGTTCGTCAATTAGCTGAGAGATGCTAGTGATTCAGAAAAGTTTTTTTCTTCGCATGATTGACCACAGAGGGCATGGAATGATGTTTGATACGACTTAACTGTTGCTACTTGGTTGTATGAGTAGATGACGACAGAACGATGCTGTCCAATCAGCGCCTGTCAGGCAGCGCTTTCCCTTCTGGGAAATGTAGTTCATTATTATTTTTTTTTTCCTTTTGTGTGGACCTTATTAAATACTATATGGTGTGAAGTAGCTACGCCAAATGAATATAGGCCTCTTTCTACAAGCAGTTGTTTCCTCTATTCTAAGCTAATCAGCGTGAAATATTGCAATTAGCTAGATAGATTTGAACTTCATTATTATTATTATTATTTTATGTTCACAGACTAAAACCTTAAACCCATCAATGTTTTTTTTTCATCCTTAATTTTGTTAAGGTCTGCTATGAGCCCTGTTTTATGCACATAAACCTGCCTTATATTTTAGGTACATAACTATTTAATTACATTTGATACTCCCCACCATCACCCCTCTGCTGATCTGGGAAAGATTTCCCGCTTATGTGCGTCCAAACCGCGCTACCGCCTCCCTGCTTCTCCAGCGCAGAAAACGCTTCACCTCCTCTTTGGTCTCCCTCAGCAAAGCTCACACTAACCCTGCACAGCATGCAAATCAGATTCCCTCTCGTTTCCTCGCAGTTAATTTTGTTTCTCCGAAAAGTCAATGATCTCCAACCGCTGTTATCAAAGTGTAAATTCGGTCGATTTTTCTAGTTTTTTTATTGTTGCTGTTTTTTTATGGAGGGTCACTCTCTTGGCATGTTTGATAATAAACAGGCAGGTTCTCGGTGCAGCATAGTTCCTGGGTATTTGGATTGGGATAATTATAACCTTCAGGTACGTTGATTTGTTTTTTATCGGGTTATACACTTTAAATAGACTAGCGATTCGGATATTTAACCTAACTTATATCTTGTTTTGTTTTTTTTGTTGATCAATCGACTGGCCTGTCGCAGTTTCTTGGCAGGTTGGCTATTTGTTTAGAAAAAAATGACAGACTTAAAAAAATATATATTTATAATATATTTTCTTGGGTAAAAAAAAGCTCAGTTATGTTTCAAATTAGTTTGTATAAGGCTCCAAGTAAAAAGATATTTATTTTAAATCGTTTTGGATATTTTGCTGATTGCGCTGTTTAGATGGTTTATTATAACCTATGCGTTATGAATTTTCAGGACAACATGTAAAAATCAATTGTCTAAACACAATAGTGCGCCTTACAAATGGTAAACATGCGCACAACTGTAATAGGCTATAATGATCCCCATTTCGTTTTTCAGCTATTTATAGGCCTATAGCCTATTTTTTAATAAAAAAATAAATAACTGCTGAGTATTCTCAACATACTACAATTCGTTTTAAAGGCTATGGGTAATTTCCCCAATACAATTTAGCCTAATGAGGTAAAGGGATATGCAGAGACGCACAACCTCGTCCTGTGAATCCTCATTTGACATATTTCACTTAGGGCTAAGGAGGATCGAATCTAAAACTATTTTTAATTAATTTCCTCTCAGTTGGGACTGTGTATTCTCTAGCATAAATTGGCCCCTGGGAAGACAGCGTGTGTGTGTGTGTATGTATGTGTTGTCATGGGTGCCGTAACCCGGGTGTGGAGAGACAGGTGAAAATCAGAGACGCACAATTGTCAAACTTAAATGCACGGTGTTGACATTTAGACGAAGAACCAGCAGAGGCCGTCCTACAGCCTGTACAGAAATAACAGGCGTGTACAAGCTCCGTTATACGATAGAATGTTAAAAGCGGAAACAAATGTTAGTAAATCTATCTTAAAAAAAATAAATATGTCGTTTCATCATGCCGAATTCAATAATGCTCCAATGTAGGCCGATACCTATTTTTTCCACAACTGAAGGTCAGAGCCATCCATCCACCTATCTATCTATCTATCTATCTATCTATCTATCTATCTATCTATCTATCTATCTATCTATCTATCTATCTATCTGTCTATCTATCTATCTGCAGTTTAGCGTTAGGCCATTACTGTAATTACTTCTCTCCTCCATAGCAGGAATGTAATCACAATTTTTTTTTAAAAAGCCCGATTTCTTTTTTAAAGAAATGGGCATACATGTATCCTATACCCTATAATAAGTGATAAGTGTAGGCCTATAAACCTATAAACCTTGCATGACAAGGCCACACAGGTGGCAGGGCCATGGAGGCCCCTTATAGCTTACTATATATGTTATTCTAAGAATAAACTATTAGCTGTTGGTATTTGTGATCGGGCGTTCATTTCCTACGCTAAAAAAAAGGGGGTATAATGTAGGTATCAGGTATAATCCCGATTACTGTTAGAGTAGAGCATCTTAGATCCGAGGCCGTTCCTTTATCTTTTGCTGCTTGTCAGACCTCTGACCGGCCAGCGCAGCGGGGCGGAGATGGGGAGTGGGAACCGGATTTTGCGGCGGCAGCCACCTCGGGAGCGGCGGGAATCTTCCACCGCGCAGTTGCTGTGGAGCTCCGCAAGCGCAAATCCGTTCGCGCGTGTGAGCGCACGTGCGTATCGGGTTCTCCGGTGCAGCCCACAGACTTTAAGTTGGTTTCCTGTCTCGTTCCATAGCCTCTCGGGTCACGTGGCTTGAACGAAGAGCCAAAAATGTGATAATAGACACCAGGTCAACAGTTGTGACATCACTTTAGATGTTTACTGAGCTGCATAGACTAAACCTTCAATCGATTCGGTGCAGACCAAAGTGAAACGACACTGAGATAAGTAAAACTGACAAACTTTTTTTTTTTTGGAAAGTTCGAAGTCTACACATACCTACAGCCGCACAACAATCAATAACGATAAACAAACGCAAACGATTCGAGTTGAATTGAATTGTTTCGAATTGATTGTTTGCATTTATTTCTCTGCATTTTTTCAATATTTGCAGCGTGCATGTTTAAAGGCGTCCACCTTTGCCACAGTTTTCTTTTCTTAGTGTTACTAAGGTGATGACGCCGCTGTGGTGCGCAACTGTGAATATTGCAAACTTTGGTAGCCCGCAACCAAATCTATGCCCGACAGGGTTTTAGTGATCATTAGACCTGGAGACTGAATGGAGACGCATGCTATCAGGTTGACGCGGTAGGGGGGGGGGGGTCCATTCGATTTTATGCTTAGCCTACGGGGGAGGGGGGGATCGGATTTATTTTGCAACTCGGAAGTATTTTTGACCCGGATGTACCACTTGCAGGTAGACTACATCTCTAGACTCTCGCCATCATGTTTTCATTTTTTTCTCTGACAAAATAATATAAGATAATTGTCGGGCGCGCGTGTGTGTGTGTTGCGTAGGCGTTAGTGCAAACGCAAGAAAAGAATCCTAGGCTACACCCCCACACACACACCTTATTTCTGCAGAAGCTACAATCGGTAACTCCCTCAGATCATTTTGTATGAGACGGAGGTGGAGGAGTTAATGTTGAGATTTTTCAGGAGGGAAGGAAGCTTTCCCCCCTCGGAGTGACTTGAGACAGTGATGAGGCAGGCAGGTCCGGGCACGCCCCGGCCCCCCTGACACCATGCGCCACCTCACTGGGACTACATTGGTGCGATCACACCTGTGCGAGTGCGTGTGTGCACGTGCGTGCGTGTGTTCTTCTTGTTAAAAAAAATCATGTAGGCTATAGCCTGCTCCAACTTGTAGTTCTTTATAATGTTATAGCCGATCAGATGTAATATAAGCTATGATTATTTGGCCTTTATATTTAAATGAATTCACACTCAATCTAAATCGTTTTATGTTTTGTGCATGTGTGTGTGTGTGCTCTGCAGAGTGATCTGCCCCTCTCCAGACTACCCAACCTCTAAGATGTCCCAGTCCACCATTACTGAAGAAGGAGGCACCTTTGAGCACCTGTGGAGCTCCCTGTAAGTGTTAACAACACCTGTTGAAGATTGTTTACTTATGTATACCTGTATGTGATGACCATATTTTCCAAAGTAATTGTTTTACAGTATTCAAAAAAATGCTAAATGTGTCAGGCAATGATCCTAAAACGCACATTAATGCTTCTTCTAATAGATTATTTAATAGAATTATTCCTGATGTAGCCTATGCTACTCTGGCATGTGCTTAGCTTTAATAGCAGCAGTCTGTCCTGTATGTGTGGTAAAGTGGTGTCTCCTTTTAATGAGAATCAGAACCAGAATTCTGACTGTTAAAAAGTAACAGTAAAAGAAGTAAATGGAAGAAAATGTACAAATCTTACTTTACATTTATAAGACAAAATGTAGAACACTAACTAGAATTAAGGTGCAGTGGACTGTACAATAGTGCAAAGGCTGACAGGTTATGAAGGATAACATTTAGGAAAAATGTAATTTTCTTTTACTTGCAATTCTTTCTTGATGTTGATGTTCTTCAAGCTTTATAACATACTTGTTTTAACTGTATTTAGATTTACATACAGTAAATTACAGTAGATTTTACACATTGAGTCTACTTTAGTTAATCTCATATTCACCTTTCCTTTCAAACACAAAACAATTTAAAATAGTCATTTTTTTACAAAATCATTTTTTTTCTTGCAGATCAGACATTTCCTTATGTCACACAAGTGACAAACAAAACTCCTGCTCCCTCTTTGGTCAACCTTTATCCCTGGTGTTGTGTGTTCACAGGGAACCAGACAGCACCTACTTTGAGCTTCCCCCAGGTGCCCAGCCAGGTGAGCGCCCAGTGCCTCCTACCAGCACCCCGGCAAACCACTGCAGCGCTGCTGAGGTCTCCATGGATGTCTACCACATGAGGGACATGAATGACAATGTGATGGTAGGAACATGAGCTCCGGTTGTAGTTAAGTTTGTATCTTTGTGGTTGATGGATGCTTATTTTGGAGGAGCTGCAACCTGTTTCTTTTATCTAAAAGGCATTTTCTTCATCACCATCATCAGAATTGAATGGCCTCTCATCCAGAGATCAGAGCTTATTTTTTATGTTCCATTTTGGTTGTTGTAGCCTTTCGTTTTCCCGCCAGTATAGAAGAGATTCCCTCCAATGTAGTTTCCCTCTCCTCTGCAGCCTTTTCCCTCTCTATCTCCCTACTGAGAGGTCTGTAGGGACTGAGGGGTTGTGTGTGTGTATGGGAGGGGGTTAATTAAACACCAAGGCAGGACCCCTTGCTACTCCACTGTAGAACCATCTGTAGGCTGGGGTGTGTCTATGCGTGTGTGTGTGTGTGTGTGTGTGTGTGTGTGTGTGTGTGTGTGTGTGTGTGTGTGTGTGTGTGTGTGTGAGTGTGTGTGTGTGTGTGTATTCAAACATTCATATATGATCACGAGTGCACCCACTTTCCTATTTTTGTTCCTGACTGTAAACTTAATACTCAAAATGCAACTTTTTTTTAAATAAATGAAGACAAGCACTGCCTTGTTTTCAGCCTGCCAAACAATACATTTTCTTAAGAACAAAATCACTTTCTCATCCCACAAATAAGGATTTAATCCTGCATGTCATTTTGCATATACATGGTACTTCCTTTGGAGTTCAGACACACCTATGTTTCCTTCTGATTTGGAATATTAGTCTAATCTAATCTTTAAGTGGGCAAGCCTGGGCCTGCCTGGCCAGTTAATGAATAGTCATGATGACAGAATAAAAGGGGGCGGAGCACAGATTTGTTGTTAGATGCAAGGCAAGTTGAGAAGGCCCATTCAGGCAAGGGGAACAAGTGGAGGAGAAGAAGTGAGGCGGTACGTCTCCTGTTATCCTCCATCATGTCCTACTCCAGAAAACAGAGGGGTCAGCTGGCTTTGGGGAGCTTGACTCTTACATTCACACTTGACCACAGCAGACTTTAAAGCCCATGAGAGCTGGGACACAGCGACATCATAGAAACACCCCATCACATCTCTCTGGAGCTCTAAGATGCTGTGTGGTGTGGTAAGTGAACAAGAGCCATTTTTTGTATTCTGGCATTAATTCTATCTTTTATTATTACGTTTATACATCATAGTATTACTTTATTGTGATATTGGCAAACTCAGCTTTGGATCAGGGTCATATATCAAACAGATGAAATAGTGAATCTATATATATATACTTCCAACTCATCATGCTGTTTGAAAATGTAATGATCTTCATGTCATTGTGATTTATTGTACTTTTAATGCATGCAAAAAAAGGATATTTATTTGAACTTTAAAACAATATGGTTCAGGATGTTGATGCATGCAACACATGGAAGTTGAAAAGCAGACAGGGAACAATGTAGAGGGATAGGGTCACACTCTGATAATGTGGATAATTTTATTGTTTAACAGGATGATGGACACACAGCCCTGAAATATCCAAACACATGATCCACTATTTTGTTTTACCTGTCCTTCGTTTTCCTATGAACTTAACCACAAAGTTCTTTTGGATTTAATTTGAAAGATGTTATAATAATCTATTGCTATTGATCTAAAATAAATATACAATACCAGTACCATTTACTTGAATCTTTTGACTAGTACTGTATGCCAATGCTACACTACTGTACTACATACTACTGTATATATTACTCCCACACACACACACACACATATATATATATATATATATATATATATGGAGAGAGAGAGAGAGCGATGTTCACAATGTTCATATATATATATTTTACATGTTTAAACAAATGTGAGGGATTGGGGAAACATTTTTTATCCATACTATAAAAGATAAAACCACCATTTTCATGTTTAATCTCATATAATTGACTCAGATCTCTAGGTGTGAGTGTCTAAAGAGTAAAACTATTTCTTACATCAGTATTAACGTTTGCCCGACAGTTAATTCAACTTTCACAATGTTTAGTCATTTTTGTGCATCATAGCAGCAGTTTCTCATTCATTGAAACACATTCCAAAAGCTTTTGGACAAGCATCAATTGCTTTCATACAACTCTCTGCTGTTTGATAACATTATCATCCACTTTTGTCATGTCAAACTGAACTATATATGTGAACGATGAATAGTCAGTCCATTTCAAACTAATAGTCATGCTTGAGTCCTTACATACAGAAATGTTAAACTAGTCATTAACATTTGTCAAGAAAATTCTATGTATATTTTAAATACATTTACATTTAAATACATATGTCTTGTACTTGTTACCTCACTTAATACAGTATTGTGTAGTTTTTAATTGTCTGTGTTAATAGTTTATAGTTCTGTCTTGAGCATTTTAAGGTTCTGTCACTAAGATCTGACTTTCTTGCACTGGAAAACATTTACAACATAAACTGTCACAATGAAAACATGACAAAGCCATTTGACTATTATTCATAAACACTGGCGTCAGGACTTTTCATTTTTGATGACACTGACACTTTCATTGACATGAATACTTGCTTATGAGAAAAGAAAATTGACGCACTTTTGCTGGTTACAACTAGATCTTACAGTTTGCACTAATTATTTTGAGAATTTCATTAATTGTTGTGCAAATGGAAATAGTGATAGCAAGAAACGCACCAAAGTGAAAAGTGAAAAGAAAAACTATATAATGATTAGTGCTCTTCCTACTATGCTATCCTATGCTGAATAACATGGGCATTTGATAAGATCACATTTCATATGGAAAAACACATGGTGACTCCTACTATTTCATTGCTGCATTCATACTGCCAAATAAATCCAACAGGGGGCAACATTCTTACACATCATTTCATATTTTACCTCCTCTTATCCTCACTTAAATTGAAAAAGTGATGTTAAGACATGCACTAGTTTCTATATGATGCCATATGATTCATTTTAGGAGCCTAACCTCACTTTGGTCATGTTTCATTATATCAACGTGCACCATTTGCAACATGTGAGTCTGAATTGTTACCTGTGTTAAAAGCGAAGTGTCTGTGCTGTTAAATGCAATTACAACCCAAAGGAAGGTCATTAGCAGGGTGATGCTAAACCTACCTAATTATATCTCACTAATCCAGGTGAGTGTTTTTTGTGACTGGCTTACATACATGTCTAATTTCTTCTATAATGTTTTGAGACTTCAAAGCTCAGATTTGAGTAGCAGCTACCAGGATGGCTGCCCATAGGGGACATCAGATGTAGTTGGGATGTGAACACACACACACACACACACACACACACACACACACACAAACTTGCTCACACAGTGGCAGCGGAGGTTTTACCTCTGTTTCAACTTGTTGCGGATCGAGTTTAGGTATTAAGACCAAGCACACCTGTGAGCGCACGTCTGTGTGACAGCATGTGCATATGTTTGCGTGTGTGTGTGTATCAAGTGTTTTCTGTTGTTGCACGTATGCCTGGGTTTACCGTATGCTTGTAAAGTCCCTTTGACAATACCTGTTAGAGGAAGACTTCAAAGGCAGCCAACAATCAGATATTAGAGTGAGGACAGATCCTGATCACCAGAAAAAAAACATCAGAGCACAGCAACCTAGAACTGATTTTGATATTTTCTACCAATTATTTTCTACCAAAGCCACATTAATAGTAATTAAACAAGAAGCTATTGACATTTTGCTCATCATGTTTTGAAATTAGCTGTCTCAGAACAGGACATTGACATCTGCTGAACAGTTGTTTTTAGAGTTGAGGGGTATTATCATGAGGTAACTTAGCACATGTTACAGGTGAATATAACAGGAGACAATGATAAAGATATGAAGAAAAAGAAAAGCACATCCATCTGTCTTCTTCATGAGAAATTGTCAGTATTTATTTGTCTCTTCTGACGAAGTTTGAATGAATTATGTTTTAATATCGGTAATATTTTCTGCTTCCAAATTAAATATTAATTTCTAAATACCCACAAACCAACATCCTTGTTGGTGAAATAACATTTATTTTTATTTTGGACTCAGTGGGCTCCGCTTAGATCTAAAACAATCATGGAGCATAGAGTTAAAATTAAATGTATCATCTATTGATATTGATTCTTATTTCCATCTAGTATAAATAATTTATTTCAGGGCGTCTGAAGTTTCGAAGAGCCAGCTGATTTAATGCTATATTGATACACATTACCAGGTGGAGGGGGTCTGACCTTTGAACTCTTAGTCCATAAGGCCAGTGTTTTTTTTCCTTTGCTCCTATTATAATGAAACTTAATATAGTGAAATTAAACATAGAAAAACATTTTTTGTATCATTTTCTAAATTAACAAACGTAGGTAAAAACTCATAAATATGCACCAACTTGCATATCCCACTGAATCATTTTTTTTTTTACAAAATCTATAAAATCTAACAGTTGTATGTGTTTGCACATTTGTCAAAATGTTGTTTTATTTAATTATGCCAAAAACATGTGTGTGTTTTTACATATAAATAAGACTTAAATGTCAAGGAAGATCTAAAATAATTTAGGCATTCAAAAAAGCCTCCATAAAATTCTGACTATCATGTGAAAGTCTGTTGCATGTCTGGCTTAGTTGATAATCATGGCTAAAATTATCAAACCAAGGTATTTGTAACAATAGTTTGCGGTTTATTTGTACATTTTATGAAATTATCGTAGTTACTGATGCAAAATATCAAACATTTTAAATATCACTTAATTTTTCACAAAATACTAATTCAGGAGTGGTGTCTGGCATTATTTTTTTTTTTCAATTCTTTGCTCTATCTCTCTCTGTTTCTCTTTTCTCTCACTCCCCATCAGACCAGACAGTGTTTACTTAGTGCAGGCCTTCACAAGGTGTTTAGGAGCTTGTGTGTACATGTGCCCCGGCATTGCAGTCTATGTCCGGGCATGCCATAATTAGACCGTTGTACCATTTTTTGGGTTCCCAATCCCTCTTCCCCTCTTTCGCTCTCTACTTCTCTCCCCTCCGCTCAGTCTATCTTTTCTCTCTCTCCACACCAGTCCTCACCTTTGTCCGGGCTGTACATGTGTCTGTGTGTGTGTGAGTGTGTGTGTGTGACACACAGTGTGTCCACTGATGCACACCTCGCTTGAACTCTCCGGTTAGGCTATGGTCCCGCGCTCTCATTGCTTTGCTGTATTTTGGACGTTTCTGACTGAAGAGTTGTCAAATGAGAGAGGATGTACTACGTAAAAAAGAAGGTAAAGATAGTTTTTTTTCCACTCCTAAGGTAATTTTGTTAGTCTATGTCTGTGCAATGCTTACTTATGCTTACTGCTAAACATACTTTAATGTGAACTTGCAAACAGTCTATTCTTTGACACACATTTCGTGGGATTTGTTTTCTAAAATAATGATTTAGTTTATTTCTATTTTTATTAGTATTACAGGTCACCTTTCTCATTGGTTGAAACTAAAGTCATTTTGATATTGATGAGGAAAAGGTGGCTGGGTGGACTGGCTGTGCTGCAGCTGTCTGTGTTTAATTTGAAGTAATGTGACAGGGGATCAACAATCGAAGGGGAGAAATGACAGCAGCCTCAGCAGTTTTGTTTATGTGTTTTTTGTACAATTAGAAATGGGCCTCACAGGGTGAGGGGGCATTATAACTTTGACAAGTGTGCGCCTCCCATACATACACACAGCAACAAATCTTCCCTCTTTTTGAACAGTGGCGAAGACAAGAGGGGAATGGCAGGCAATTAGCCAGAGCACAGATTACACCTGTGTTTTACAACTCATATAGCCCCAAGGAGGCTACTGTGGGGACCTCACTGTAGCCGCTGCTCACTTACACTCACTCACTGACACACACACACCACACACACACCACACACACATACATAAGTTTGTGTCCCTGCATGCTTGATGATCACCTCATCTTAGACCTTTTTTCATATATAAATCACACAATAAGTGCGCACTGTTGATCATGGACATCCACATGCAGCGTCACACTACTTGCAAACTCTCCCTTCCCAGTGTAACCCGACCTCCTCCTAAGCCGCTGAGCCCCCGTCTCCTCCAGCACCTCTACCTGTGTCCTCCCTCTGTCTCTCTCCTCCCTCTCCACCTCCCTCATTCTCTTTCCCTTCTTCCTTCTCTCTCCCGCAGTCCCAGTACAACTTGCTGAGCAGCAGCATGGAAAGCCTGGGGAGCCGGGCGACGTCCGCCAGCCCCTACAGCTCCGAGAACGCCTCCTCGTCGGCCGTGCCCACCCCCTCGCCCTACTCCCAGCCCAACTCCACCTTTGAGGGCCTTTCGCCTGCCCCGGCCATCCCCTCCAACACCGACTACCCCGGACCACACACTTTCCAGGTGTCCTTCCAGCAATCCAGCACCGCCAAGTCTGCCACATGGACTGTGAGTACACACACTCTCTTGGCTTTGGCATGCATGCAGCGTGTGTGTGAGTGTGTGCAAGTGTGTTTCTTCTGTCTTTTTTTTCTGCCTGTCTGGGTCTCAGTTTTACTGTGTAACTATTTTGCACACGCATAAACATGCACACAAAGACGCTCTTTCACACAAGCACACACACACACAAGCCAGCACATGTGCAGGCGTGTCGTGTGCAAGAGAAAGTAGCGGATCATTCAGTGATTCATCCCTACTCACCTCTTACTCCAGTCTAGTGTGATGAATGCAACATCGAACAGGGGAATTTTGGTATGAAAGTGTTGTTTCCAAGATGAAGTACAATATATACTTGAGGGAAACAGCTTTTCTTACTTTATTCCTCAGTTCATTTCTGAGATTTGTTTTTTAGAGCTTTGGTGATTTTTATACATTAAAATATGTTAATCCAAGAACTGTTTTCATGTATTGCATTACCGCATTAGATCATATGTGTGGTTTGAATATTATGTAAAGGGTTTTCCCCCGTTTATCAGCGTTGATCCACATATGTTGTTGTTTCTCTTGCTTCTTTTCCTTCTCTTCTTCATTTATATGAGATATTAAAAGTCCAAATTTCAGGATATGCTTTACTAAGAGGACTTCCACATACTGAAAAGATTTTTTTTTCTTAGCCATTAGTCATAAATAACACATTTACCTACATTGCCTTGTTATTTTTATAACCATAATGGTGGGAAAATAATTATTGTTACTGTTAATGCAGTTGCTACAAATACACAGTAGCATCAGTAGTAGAAAGAATATACTATTTCGGAAGATACATTTTTACCACTCTGAGGAGTATAGAATTAACAAAAGAATCTAGACACTCACACACAAACACACACACACACACACATGGACACTGATACACACATGCACAGAACTTCCTTGTGATGTGGTGGTGGTGAGCGACATGTGAAATGGGAGATGTGTAATTTATCATGATCTGATGAGAAGTCGTCTGCTGGAAAGGTGTCACCTCCGACTGTCACACAGTTGACCTCCCTGAAACAAGAGGAACAAGAGACAAACTGCATTTCCTTCGCTGCTTGTGTGTGAGTGTGTGTCTGGTGTGCATGTGTGTGTGTGAGCATTCAGGCCTGTGAATGTGTCTGTGATCAACTGAGGAGACTCTTCCACGGCTGTGTTTGCTGGAGTTAACCATGCATGGTGGGCTCCTTCACTCCTTTGCTCAGTCCTCAGTGATGTAAGAGGATCCCTCTCTGGACATTAGAGCGGTGGTCTTTGACCCTGCGCTTTTCTTTCTCTGTCTCTTTCCTCCTCCGGAATTAACACACACTCATGGCTGTCACCTCTGGCGCCTAAAGTTTTTTCCTTGTCCTCTCCAAAAATATGTATGTTATCTCCTTCCTCTCACTTCCATTGTCTGACTCAGGTCTTTTCTCATGATCAAACTAGATGATAGATGGAAACTAGGAAAAAAAAAAAAAAAACTTTCACAAAAATGATGTGTTTTTACCTGAGAAATCTTTGTGATGAAATGAAATCCTACACCGTGTTAGAAACGTGTCTCATCCTGTTTTGTTTACTGTGTTACTTAGTACTTTGCCCTTCAAATTAACATCCCTTACTCTCCCTGATACGCCAAAGTTCCAAATGTCTTGATTAAGAAAAAACACCAACTCAAAGAAGCACAATAATCCCTTAAATTTAACTTAAATTTAAGAATTCTAAAGCCAACAGGTCCTCTGGTTTAGTTTCTTTATTCTCAGCACTAAGCTGTGATCCCACTCTGACCCCTTGCAACAACACAAAACCTTTACACAAATAACAGTTTCAAAATCCTCCCAGTTTTATGAAGACTTTCAATCCATCCGCCTGAACAATTCAAGTCATAGACTTTTTTTCCCCTGTTACCAGCAGAGGAGAGACAAAGCTACTTAAGATACAGATGATGAGGCAGCAGAAAAAAGAACTGTTGAGGAAACCTGTGATTATTCAGATGCCTCTGCTGCCATTAAACAGCAGGGATTAGAATGAGAGAGAGAGAGACCGGGTGATTGCTCATGGCTTTTATGGAGTTTACTGTAATGCTCTCTTTTTATCATGCACACCTGATTATAAGATTGGCAAACTATCAGAGGATGTATTTAAGTATCATTATACAGTTGCAACTAAACAAGATATATCTTTTTGCATTATAATGATATACTGATTTTGTATAATCCTATGGCTGCATACATTAAAAATGATAATTCATATAGTAGATGCAGTTGTTTCCATTTTTCACAAACAGTTTCTCAAAATATAATTTAATACAAAAAAATAAAAAATATTTTACAATGCATCTTCTTTAAAATAAAGAAGAGAACCTGCAACTGTTTGAAAACAAACCAACAAAACCAAGTGTACGTTAAGGGTTGAGGGCTGCAACTAATGATTATTCTGAGAGTTGGAGATTAGTTTGGTTAGGTAGTTAGTTTGGTAGTTTAGATTTGTTTGGTTTATAAAATGATGACATCGTAAAAATGTCAATCACTCAATCAATGTCAAGTTGAAGATGCAACCTAAAATGTTTTTTTTGTTGTTGTTGTTGTTTTTGTTTGTCAAAACAGTCCATAACCCAGGTATTATCAGTTTACTATTAAAGAAGACAAGCTTAGTGATAAAAAAAACTCATCTCATCCATCATTTACGTTTTTAATATTTTGTTATGCATCTAATTATTTATCATTACATGACCTCATTTAGCCTTATTTGTTTGTATGTCTTGTACAGTATTCATGGTTGTCAAATTTTCTCTGTTTTTGCAAAGGACAATAAATATTTTCCTATCTTATCTTATCTAAAGAAATTAGAAAATATTAAGATTTATCAGATTTGAGAAGCTGGAACTACAGAATTTGGACATGTTTTTCTCAAAAAGAACTCCAGCCAAATAATTGATTATCAAAATAGCTGGCAGCTCTTACCGGCTTCTTTAGATATCAGTGTCAAACAGATTCTCAGATCATATCAGCGATGCCTTTAGAAGTGTTAGTTTTAGAAGTGTTAGTTTTGATAAGTAAAGAGATTATGGTCAAGTCCATCAGAATATATACTAAAGGTTTTTGTTTTTTTCTCCACAATGCAAAAAACCCCAGGGATACATAAGGGTTTGTGTATGTCTACTGTTTACGCACAAGAGTTGAACATGACAAAAAAGGAAGGCTGTGGACCAAACACCTTTGCTAGAATGAAGGAGTTAACAGGCTCTGGATTTCTTGCTGATTTCTTGTAGCCTCAAGCAGTGGGGAATGCCAAATGCCATAGGGGCATATTGACTATAATCAGTTACCTAGCCTCCCCTAGTCCCCACCCCTCTGCCTCCCACTAAGAGCGGGTGGCATGCAGTGCTTTGGGAGGTTATGAGAAAGGTAGCTGTCTATTGCATCAAGAGGCTTTCATTAAATCCCGTCTTCTCAAGTAGTCAACTCAATGATTGATGGGAAGGTTTGTTTGAGGCTGCTCACAATTGGCTTTCATGGCTGCTTCATCATTTAAAAAAAGAAAAGCAAAGAGAAACACAAAACTTTTTCTCCTTGTCTTATCATGATGTTTCCACATACAGTAAGTCCATCCAAGCCAATGTTAAATTAGTGTGGTAATCTTCCTGCGGATCTGTTGCCCCTTGAAGATCATTCCTTGGCATGGAAGCAGACAAGCGTCACCATGGCTGGAAATGAGATCTAACACCTCAGCCTTGTCAAATAATGAGACCTCTTTCCAAAGACTCAGACTTTAGTTTATGTGTATGTGTGTGTGTGTGTGTGTGCACGCACGCACGTACAGTATGTGTCAGGAGTGGGAGGGAGTGTGATGTGGGGGTGCAGGCTCCAGCATGCACTGAACGGCGGCTTGTCAGAAGCTGCTCTTCCCAGCTATTAGCTTCTCTCCGTTAGGACACAGGCCCCAACACGCCCTGCACAACGCACCTTTCCCTTCTTCTCTCCCCCCCCCCCCCCGCATCATCCGTGGCCACATCACCGTCCGACGGCCTTCCTGCCAAGCATCGGCTCTGGGATGGCACACTCAATTAGGAAGGTTTTTCACATGTTTTGGGGGCTGGGGTATGTTTTATCAATAACAATAATGAGAAAATATTGAGTAGTTGCTCATAATTATGTGAGTTTGTGTGATTCAGATCAATGAACTGCATAAGAAAAGGATTTTAATCAATCAATCAATCAAGTTTAAATGTCACATGTAAACTTCATTCAAATATTG
Organism: Lepturacanthus savala; assembly: GCA_030544235.1. Lineage (NCBI taxonomy): Eukaryota > Metazoa > Chordata > Actinopteri > Scombriformes > Trichiuridae > Lepturacanthus > Lepturacanthus savala. The sequence continues at coordinate 18,457,278 of CM060480.1, forward strand.
ATCAAAGTGACGTGTTTTTATAACCATTTAGTAAAAGAAGTGCTTAAATAAAACATTGTCCGGTGTCAACACTGGGCAGGAAATCATATGGATTACGAATTTCATCAATCCAGGAAACTAATAGGTATTAGACATTTGCTCTATTCTGCTATGTGACCCATTCTTTTACATTTTGTGTAACTATGTTCATGCCATCCTGGCAATGGCATGAGTGCACGGTGAATAGTTATCAATATAAAGTAACTGAAATGATGAAGAAAAAAGAGAAATCTTCCAATTTATTGCAATCTAAGGAAAACCTGTTTGATAAAACCTAAACAGTTATTTCTGATCTAAAACCAAGTTAAGATAATTATTACTGTTTAAAAAAACACTCATTATTCACTCATTATTTCCCAGTGTCTGATACTGACTGACCAACAACTATTACCATGACCTCAAAGAAGTCTAAAATTTGGTTCCAGACCGTAGTGAAAGCCAGCATAGGACTGAGCAAATGTGCACAATGCGCAGACTGTATGTCAGCTTTGTGTGCCTGTGTGTGGCTGTGTGCCTGTGTGCGTGTGTGTGTGTGTGTGTGTGTGTGTGTGTGTGTGTGTGTGTGTGCGCATAAACATATTTTGGACAGTTAAGTGAATTTGCAGCGGGCATGCTGTTGCTTGTGTATATGGATGACGATCTGGCAATTATCACCCTGTCTTCAGAAGCCTGTCAGAACCTGCCTCCAATGGTCCACTGTTTAGAGGCAGGAGGATGGAAGGATGGATGGATGGATGGGTGGATGGATGGATGGATGGATAGATAGATATTCTTTTACATTTTTCCTCTAAAGTTAATAATCCATTGACTCTTTTTTTGTTCTCTCACCATCTTTTTTCGCCTGCCTCCAACTCCCATCATCCTCCTCTATGTCCTGAGATCAAGCCCAGTTTGTCCATCGCTTAGCATCTCTTGTCTGTACAGGAGGATACACATCAAGACACCATAGTTCTTTTATAAATGCTGCACCTCACTATAACGGAGCTGACATATTCCTGTGTTGTCGATGCATGTACACACTGGTCTGTGCGGTGGACGAGTTGAGACGTCTCCCGTGGCAGACTGAATACACAAAAAAAAAATTTAGAACTTTTTTATGCACTCAAAACTAATATCACTAAAGACACTTATCCACAACTTTATCAAAAGATTTTTTTTGTGTGTGGATAAAGAAGCTAGATTTTTTGTTGCAATGGCCTCTTTAAGTGCTAGCCCAAAGGGATTATAGAACTGACCTCCTGTCATTTAGAAAGCTACAAGAACACAATACTACTAAAATGAAAAAAAAACAAAAAAGAAAAGCAAACGTTAGTCAAGGCAGTAGTATAAAGCCAAATCACAAATCAGTGAGCAGCGTCTTGGTTATACTTTATGTATTTACATATATCATATTGTGATTGTCTGAGTGTGGGTACAAATGTTCTTAGTTGAATGATTTGAATATGGTTTGTTCACTGTCATCATTAGTCATTATCTCTACTCTAACACACCCTGAATTGCTTCCGGCTAAACCTTTTTTTTGTCTTTATAACTGACTGAATTAGGTAACAAGACCCATATATGAACAATACTGCTTTATCAAAGTTTTTTTCACTGAGAGTATGGGTATTTTGAATGTTTCTTTTTGTCTTTACAGGCTGTGGGACATCTGACATTTGTGAGTCAGCTTCTAAAACACAATACAAAAGTATTGTCTCCAGGAAGTAAAATACAGAGTCAGTGTTCTGCCTGCATAGCTCTACACAGTAAATATACATTCCATTAAACCACTACCAAGACTGGACCATCACTAATTTCTATCTATGATGCTACCTGCATGAATATTAATACACAATTTGAAATGTTCCTTTTTTTCAAATATATATTCTGTTGTGATCATGTTGGGAAGAAAACCAATGGATCATTCTTCTAGGTCTCATAGTTGCAGATAAAGAAGCCGTGTGTTTGGCTGGTGCATCTCAGAAAGAAAAATTATTTATTCATGGTATGGACGGGCTGTTGAGACTTGTCAGCTAGGTGGGATGTAATGTTGTGTACTGGTATTTTCATTACCCTTGAGGGAATGCTCGTGGCTGAGGGTGGGTGTGTGTCTATGTGTGTGTGTGTGTGGTTGTAAGGGGCTTAGTAACGGTGTCACAACAAGGAATCCAAGCAGTTGTTGATGTGGGAATGACTCTTTCCCGGCCGTCTTCAGGACAGATGTTGTCTGGTGGAAGACTCAAATCCAAGTCTGGATGATCAGTTAAATGTAAAGGTTATTACTAAAAGTTATTACATATATGTTAAATCAAAGAAAATATCGATTTAACTCCCAAGTGTGTGTATACTGCATTTCCCCCCAATGTAACTCAATTATGTGTAACTGCTCACTTCTTTCAAACTCCACAACTCCAGTTTGTAATCCAGTAATTGGGGAGTCCGCTTCTCTAGCTCAGAGAGTCAATAACCACAATTTGGTTAAAATCAAATGCTAAAATAAATCAAAAAGACATTGACAAAGTAAAGTATTACTGATCTTGAGCTGTATTTCTGCCATAGGGATACATCCAGGCCCATTGTAGCAAGTCCACACAGGACAACTGTCTCCTCATTTTTTTTCTTTCATTTTTTTTTCTTGGAAGGTCCCAGTTTGATTTCCACTGGGAAGATTTTTGAGATTTTGTGATTGTGTCAGGGCATGTTAAGGCTTTTCCATCTCTTATCCCAGCGTCTTTCCATGTATCTAAACAGGAATTTTCACATATATGCACACATACATACCCATGTGCTTGTTTTAATGCCTGTAAACCGAGGAATCCGTTTTTATAACTTTACTAACTGAATGATTTAAAATGAATGATCCATTCATATTTTTTTACCGCTGCATGGTACACAAACACAGACAGCCATTAGCCATTTTTTCCCTAATCTGCCCTTTCTAACTTCCGCATATCACCCGACAGCTGCAGCATCTCATTATAACCCACAACTCCAGTCTTCTAGATAATAATCATTTATTCATTCTAATAACACAGTAATTACATTTACAAAACAGACTTAAATTTACTGCTGGCTCTTTTACAGTGCTCAGGTGTTTTTCTTTTCCTTTAATGTTCCCCTTCTACTCAAATTCCTTTATTTGATAATTACAGTGTTGTGTGTTTTCTTTATCAGTCCACTTTTACTGCTGATAGATGATTTAATGGCACAATTGAAATGACATTACTCTTAAAACAAGAAGAATTCACTCAGTATAATGCACATCTCTGCTATGTGGGTCTGGGGATATGTGGGTGAGTAAAAGGAAATGCAGGGTAGGCTATGTGTTCATAAGAATTTAGAGGAAACAATGCAATTTCATTATCAAGGTGTAACTAGAGTGGACAGGTTATATTTTAGACTCAGGTTCTGACGTAATTTAATGATTATAGTGATGCAGTAGCATGGTCACTTGCCTGATGTTCATTTTGCCTGCTCTGTTTCTTTTCTGCAAGTTGTTCACTTGCAGCCCCTACCGACCAGTTCAGAGACTGAGGAGTCAGCAGTCAATGGTCGTAAATAATGATCATAAATGTGCACAAAAATATTAGCCTGATAGTATGCAGGATTCGCTGCAGACAGACACAAATATGCCTGGCAGAAAAAATGATTCCACCACTTGAAAAGCTTTTTTTAATGCCAGTATTAGCCATAGTCATTTCTATCCCATTTTTGGGGGGTGATATGGGTGATTGATGATTTTTATGTCTTTTTAAAAGAGCTTAAAAAGTGTCAAAATTACAGTACATGGTTGAAACATAATATTTTAACAAAAATAGAGCAGCTTGTAGATTTCAAGTACTTCTTTTTTTTAAGTGTATTTTCATTATGTATTTATTCATAATGCAGACAAGAAGGCAAAAGAAGAGACAACTATTTGAAAAAGTCAATTTATGTTTATTTATGTGTTTCTGTAAATTGCATTTCAAAATGAAAGTCCAAAAAATAAAACCAAGGTTCATTTTTGACAGTATAGTCCTCACTATAGGGGGCTATATATACTTTCCAAAAATATGAGATGCTTTTCTTTTACTAAATGTGGGAATGAAATGTGGTTTCTGGTTCTCAGAACCTCTTGAACCTCATCCCTGGTGGTAGCAAAGGCTTTGAGATTAATATGCTCATGCAACCTTTTTACTTTCTTCTTGAGGCCATGAGTAAGGGATAAAACAGTTATGCACTTTCAATTTCGTCAGCAACGTATATGCACACAAACTGCTGTTTCTGAGTTGAAATCACTAAGATGAGATGTGTTTATTTTCTCACCCAGTACTCTCCCTTGCTGAAGAAGCTCTACTGTCAGATTGCCAAGACCTGTCCGATCCAGATCAAGCTGTCCTCCTCTCCTCCGCATGGCAGCATCATCAGAGCCATGCCAGTCTACAAGAAGGCGGAGCACGTCACAGAAGTGGTCAAACGCTGCCCAAACCACGAACTAGGACGAGACTTTAATGATGGTATTATAAACCATGACGACACCTTATACTTTTCCCAAAATATACCAATCATTTTCACAAAATAAGACCATTTTGTTACAAATCCTGGGTTATGAGGTTGATGATTGTAGAGAATAAGATACGTAATTCATTAAATCGCAACACTGCAAATGCATCCTCACCTTTTTTTCCATCCATTATCTCCTCAGGCCAAGTAGCCCCAGCCAGTCACCTAATCAGAGTGGAGGGAAATAACCTCAGTCAGTATGTGGATGATCCTGTCACAGGCCGGCAGAGTGTCTTCCTGCCCTATGAGGCTCCACAGGTTGGTGGTTCATCAGCGGCTGAACGTCATAAACACACACATCATACAATATTAGGACTGGATTCATGAACTCAACATTATAAGTCAGGAACTACTGTATATTCTACAGTGGCTGTCACAAAAAATGTATAATTGCAAATGAATAATAATTATTAACAATAATATGAAATATTTTACATCAATATGTGTTGTAGCTATATCAGCTGTCTCTATATTTATAAGAAAATAAACAATAATTATTAACATTGATCAATATGAACATTTTTTATTAATAGCCTTTTTTTTAATTGTCAATCCCTAATTTGTAATTATATTGTTGGTAAATAAAGGTAGACATTGGGAAAGGTTAATGAAATTGAGATATGAATTGTGTATTTTGGGTATTTCAACATCTGAAAGACATTGTCCATGAAATGATGTGCATCAGTCCAAGTGTTGACTTTATTCACGACGTGCCATGGATCAGTCAAGCTTATTCCAAAGTAACAGACAATTTATTGAAGTACATCATAGAAAGCTCATGTCTAAATAAAGATGTCGGTCATGTCCAAACAAGCACAAGAGTGTAAAATCTTTTTGATTGCAACCTAAGGCTGTTAAAAGAAACATAAGTGTTTGTGTGCATTGCAACACTGCCCTCTGCTGCTGGATTGGAAATATTTACTGTACAATTTTGCTTGTGTGAACATGTGCAGTTTGAAATAAATTGTTTTTAGCCATAAAAATTAAATGCCTTTTTAATTGTCAAATAGGCTAAAACCAATGAAACTTCTATCATGACTCAGCTTCTGCTTTTTAGTGGGATTCATTATTTTGTGTTACAGGTGGGGACAGAGTTTACCACCATCCTGTATAACTTCATGTGCAACAGCAGCTGTGTGGGTGGCATGAACAGGAGACCCATCCTCATCATCATTACTTTGGAAACCAGGGAGTAAGTAAAGAAATGCATAAGTACTGCAAGTAGAGGGCAAACAAGGTTCTTTTTTTGACTTTTAAACAAGTGCTCGGTTTAATTAATTTTAATTCATGGGGGCATTGGATGCTTGGATTATATCAAGGTTACCTGTGACTAACCCACAGTTTATTGTGAACTATGGAATATATTACTATAATTAATATATTATATATTAATATATTAGTTACAGTTACTGAAGAGTAAAGATGTGTCTAATTAGCAGAGGTGTCAAAAGTCTTAACATTCATCTATCTATACTTCTACTTTCTGCAGTGGTCAGGTGTTGGGCAGAAGGTCATTTGAAGGTCGGATATGTGCGTGTCCTGGCCGAGACCGCAAAGCAGACGAGGACCATTTCAGGGAACAACAGGCCCTCAATGAAAACGTGGCCAAAAATGGCTGTGCCAACAAGCGCAGTAAGTTGAATTCAACCAAGTGACACGTTAACACTATCTGATTCCTTGACTTTTCAAATAGTACATTTGTTTTTGTGGTCTAGCTGCTGGTATACATCAATGTTGGCTTGTTGGTCCTCATTGAATGTGATTGTGATATCTGTTCGAAACCTGTTCCTGACTCTGTTTCTCTCACCTACAGACTTTAAACAGAGCCCACCAAATATCCCCAGCCCAAATATTAACATAAGGAAGAGACGGCATGGAGATGAGGAGATTTACTATATCCCTGTAAGAGCCTTTCATACACTTAATATTTTACATGAACATGATTTAAATTATAATTATTATTATTATTATTATTATAATAATAATATGATTCCCTAACTAGTTCATTTCATGTAACGTGGTGTGTTTGCCTGTAGGTTCGTGGTCGGGAGAACTTTGAGCTGCTGATGAAAATTAAAGACAGTTTGGAGCTGGTGGAGCTGGTTCCACAGCCACTGGTGGACTCCTATAGACAACAAACACAGCAGCAGCTGCTACAGAGACCGTGAGTCGCTCTCAACACACACACACACACACACACACACACACACAAGGAGATACTTGCTTGTACACATACAGTACCGTTCATAATTGTGTGTGACTGAATTTGATCAACCCAAACACACGTGTCTGTCACACTCACTTACACGCACATTCCTCTAACCATTTACCTCTTTTCTCTAGGAGCCACATAGCATCTCCCTCCTCGTACTCTCCACTGTCCAACATGAACAAGCTTCATGCCCACGGAGGCCTCAGCAAACAGCCTTCAGTCAACCAGCTGGCAGGGCAGCAGCCCCAGCAACACACCACTGCCCCCACCACCATGGCTCATATGGGTGAGTGTTTATGTAGTATGTGTGATTTAGATACGTCAAATCAGATGCACACACAAGGAACGCATTTAAATAAATGTTTTATAGACTTGTCTATAATAATAATAATATCAATGCCAACTGTGCCTACAGTATTTACGCCATCATGATATAGTGCTGTCTATTTTATTGATCACACCTTCCTTTCTCGCAGGCCCCAACATGCTCAACAGCCACCACATGCAGGCTAATGGTGATATGAACGGTGGCCACAGCAGTCAGACTATTATGTCGGCTTCCCATTGCAGCCCGCCCCCTCCATATAACCCTGACCCCAACCTTGTCAGGTACCTCACTCTCCAATGAATCCACTTCTTAATTGCCTTGAGAAAGGCCAGCAGACAATTAGATTCACTTCATGGATTAGATAGAAATGGAAGCCATGTTGATGTCAAAGAGATGCTTTGTTTGGCTATGTTCATACAAAAAAAGTTACCTTTTGTGGTAAATGTGTTATACAGTCAGTATGATTTCATTATGACTGCTGTGTAAAGGCTTTACAATTGCATCACAAATCTCCTAGCAACCATGACCGGTGCCATACAGTTGGTTCACTGGAGAATTGGCTGCATGGAAACCACGTCTATCCATGTAACAACTTAACTGGAATAAAAAGAGGGAGAAAAAGACCTGGAAATGTTATGTTACAGGAGTAATTTAATTCAGTAAACGTGTGTTTTGGTATATATACAATGCACTACAGCCAGTTTTCTTCAAAAGAAATTTCCATTGTTTATGTTACAAGTCTATTTAATTTAAAACTTTTTTTCATACCTTCTTGCTAAGATAATGTGTCAATGCAGTCATTTTTAATACTTGGACTCTGCTTTTTTTCAATTTGAAGACTTTTGATACAGAGGATTTTGTCCATCTCTTTGGTTTCTAGATTGTTATGTATTGTACAGTTAAATTGTACAGGTAACTTCTTTTTTCGGTTACATTGTATGTTGCCAAAAACTTTAACACTTCATGTATTTATAATAAAGGTTCTTCACCAAAGCAAGAATGGCCTTATGAATCATTAATATAAATGCATGTGTATGGTTTTACTTGCATTTATCAAGATGTATAGTTCTGCCCATCTAGGCTAGATCTTGTGCCCTAAATCTATATAACTCTCAATATTGAAACAAACTAGCTTAAATAGATAGTGAGGTAAGATGGTTTTCTCTGCAGTTCTGTATAAACAAAATCATGCTGACTTTTACTATAGGTTGTCAGTGTTAATGAAGTTGATTTTTTTCTACTTTAATCCTACTTTTGGCTGTGTTGCTGTAGTGTAATGTCAGTCTAAGCAGCCCTGCTTTTCTCCCCATACAGTTTTCTAACCAGTCTGGGCTGTCAGAACTTCATTGACTACTTCACCTCCCAAGGCTTCCAAACTATCTACCATCTCCAGACTCTCTCCATGGAGGTAACCGCTCCATCCCTGCACTCACCATCATAAAGTGAAAATAAGAATTATTACAACAAACTGTATGTGTATACAGAGCTTCATATAAAACAAAGGAAAAGAGGAAAAGAGGCAGCATGAACAATAATGGTTAGAATAATTAGAAAACTAAACATTAAATTAAAAAATGGGAAATAAATCTTCCTAGATTTATTAAAGGTACCCTGTGGAGGCTAGACTAGACTTGAGACTTGAGACTAGACTATGATGTAGAGCAATGTCTTGATTAGCATCTATCGGTAACTTAGTGTGCTCCTATTCATTTCTGTTTTTTTCTTAGTGTTCACCTACATTTTTATACTTCTCCAATGTCTAACTTTGTGCCTTAACCAGGATTTAGGTGCACTGAAGATACCGGAGCAGTCCCGCATTGCCATCTGGAGAGGTCTCCAGGACATGAAACAGGGCGCTTCCCTCCAGCTACCTGCCTCCTCTCATCACCACGACTACCACGGCCAGCAGCTCCTGCGCTCCAGCAGCAACATGGCTGCCTCCGCCATGGCGGCCATCGGGGCCGCCGGCGGAGAACTGCAACGTCAGCGCGTCATGGAGGCCGTGCACTTTCGCGTCCGCCACACCATCACCATCCCCAACAGGTCGGGAGTTGTCGGGACATCGGGGATGGCAGCAGCTACGGACGAATGGGCTGACTTTGGCTTCGACATGCCTGACTGCAAGGTGTCACGTAACAAGCACTCCATCAAGGAGGAGTTCATGGAAAGCGATGTTCACTGAGCCCCAAAAAAAGATTCTATGGACAGTTTTGCCAATAATATTGTCAGCATCAGCGTATTTACAGAGTAGTACGTACCACGTGTATAGCGTCTTTAAATATGCGTTTAGATGTTGTTGTCATATATCAGTCAGTGGTTTTGTAGAGAATCAGGTTCCATTTTGAATGTGGGACCTTTTCAGTGTGCTAATGCACATTCCTGTGCATGTCTTTATTTTGTGCTCGAACATTTGTTTAAACCATGAAATTGAACGTGAAATGACACAAAAGGACATCTTAAGTCTAGATGGCAAATAACAATGAATTGTCAAGGCACACACACATACACAGTGTGGACTGTACTGTTTGGATCTCTGATAAGTGTACGTTAAAGGACAGACATTTTAATTATTAATAGATGTTTTGTTGCACTGTGCAAGAAATTATGACTTTTTTTTCTTCTTTTACAGCATTTTACCACTTAGATTTGTGGTGAACATAAAGTGTAGCAATTGCACAAGCACACAAATGTCACAATCATTTCTCAACTTACTTCAATTTTGTGCTTGGATACACAAAATTAGTTCTCTGATGTATTTATTTTTCTTTTATAGTTTTCCCTAAGTTGTACAAATGTATATATTGTATCTTGTAAATGTTTTGGACTAGATGTGGTTGGAAAGGGGCATTTAGATTTAAGATGTTGTATCTACTGTATGTGCAGAATTGAGTGCTAAATCAACTCCAAGCCACAAGAACACACAGTAATGTATATTTCAGTGGCTATAATTCCCCCATCTTTTCATTGTTAAAAATATTGAATGGGCTTTGGTATTAATGATGTGTAGGCTATTCACAAAAACTCCAAATCAAAAGTTTGCAAACCAAGACATTACATCCATAGATTCTGTGTTAAGATGTACTGTTAATTCATGTATAGTAACACACTGCAAAATAAGTGAGAAACAAAAAGTCAAAAACAGTATTATCTTATCTTAATAGCAGGGATTTAATCAGGATTGTTAATAGTAAATTAAAAATAGCATCCCTGTTTACCAAGATAGAAGTAGCATTTTTGTCCTTCTCTGTGTATTTTGAAAAACCTTGCAGGGCAAGGTTCTCATATATTGATTATAGTTAGACATGTAGCCTACTTGGTAGTATATATCTTCATGGCACTTCTTTGTGGATATTTAATAGCAACATTCCAGTCTAATTTTAATGCCACTACTCACGGTGCAATTATAGTAAAGGTGTCAAAATTGTTAGTAAGTCCTTACACTAATTGGTACCTGTCTTGCAGCCATTTTCTCTTTAAAGGCCCTTTTAGTTGCAAATGCATTTCACCCACCAACTGGTCAAGTAAAGAGCACTTTAATGCTTTAAAAGTTAAATAATTTAAGGTTATTTGTGCTTATGATCAGTATTATACATTACCACAATGTAAATAGAAACTGTGCTTTGTTTTGATATTCCTGGTAAGTTGTTTTTGTGTGTTTTTTAAAGATAATTAAGATGTGTACCTATGTAACTATCACAGTTCAGCAATATTCATTCGTTTCGGAGGTTGTTAAGTTCAGTGTTTTTCTCATAAATCATGGATATTAAAATGTGTAATGTATTGTTTGATGTATCTCTTTCTCAAGGATTTGTTATTGGAATGGACACAAATAAATTGTGTAACATTAGAGTATACCATAAATTTAGTTAATATTTATAAAGGCGTATTTTAGAAATTGAAATATTAATTATTAGCGAGTCTGTATGTCATGGTTGTAAAATGAGCATGTTCTTCAGGTGTGCTTGTGCTCGTTACCTTTGATCGATTCATTTAGTCTTATCAAGTCTCGGTCGATCATCGTTTTCGGTGCTCTACTATCCGTCCTGTGTGCTCGAATCCTCGCGGAAATACTGACGTGGTCAAACACGAGAGGTGGCTAGTTTAGCTAGCTAGGTAGCGCCGGGTAGTGACACAGCGGCCGTATCAGGTAAGAAAAGGCTGTCACTGACTAATTTCACTATAATAGCAAACACAGACAATGGACGCATATGCGTATTAAAGCGAAATTAATTTCCACACCAGTTGTATTATGTTGTATATACTGATGTAGTTTCTAAATAGCAGTGTGGATTCTAACCGGGCTAAGTTAGCCTGCTAGCTGTGGAGCCGCTGGCATCGTAGTCCCGTATCTCCGGAAGTGAGTTGTCACATAGCAGATTCCATGCTGGTGATTGTAGTTCACTGTTTTCCTACTGTATTTATATTGCATCGAGAAAAGAGTGAGTCATGAACTGCACCTTATTTCCCAGGTTTTAATGTTCTGTACGCTTGAGTGGTGGTAAATGTAGTCATATAAATTCATTTAAGGGTCGATAGTGGCGAACTGGAGGTTTACTAAAACTACATGGCCCATAAAACCGATAATTTGGGCCGAAGGGCAAATGTACAATTATGTGGCTAGTTAATGGTAGCCATTTCTATGGTTGGTTTGTAAGATAACGCGAGTAACTTTAAAATAACATCAATGAGGAAACGTTAAACATATTTAGTGTTATATCTTTGGTCCCCATCTGTGTTATGGCTTTTGCCCATACCGTTCTGGTAATGACTTATAAGCTGCCTTCGCCTTTTAGCCATGCAGCTAATGCTAACGTTAGCTATAACGTTATTCAAGAGCAGTTCTGCACGGTCTTTACTTCTTAACGTGGATCTAGTGCTACTGCAGCATAGTGGAACTGGTATTAAAACAAGTACAACTTACAACGTCAATTACTGTTTAAAAGGGGAACACCAATGGAGCTCTTGTAGCCGAAATATGTCACCATCGATTACAAATAAGTGACAGAAATATTTACTCGGTTTGTTGATTTCTAATCGAGAAACTACAATATTTCATTTCCCTCTGTCTGAAATCAATCTGAATATCATTCTCGCCTTTACTTCACTGGGTACTCGACTGTTCTCCATGATTGAAGCACAGTATCGTGATTATTGACGAGGTCAGAAATAAGACGTGAGATGTTAGTTTGAAGATCTAGAATGCATAATATGTCTGTCTCCATTTTAGGACAATCTTGTTCAAGTTGTTTCCCTAATCCAATGAAATCGGGTACTCCTAAAGACCCACATTACACTTTAAAGGAGCCGAACATGACTTTAAAACATGACATTAAACAACAAATTAAGTCAAAATGTGTGTACTTCCTCTTTCTGTGGGATTCTAGATGATGGTAATGCTCACTGCAGCTGATGAAGTCTATTTTAATCAACTACCCAGGTAACCTATATAATTATATTAAAGCACCGCTAATCACAAGACAATTTTTGTCTTCAATTGCAGAATGTCAGAAGGGGACAGCATTGGAGAGTCAATCCATGGGAAACCATCTGTAGTCGCTGCCTTTTTCACACGGATTGGACAGGTAACGTGGCTGTCACTCTGAGAACAAATCATCATCATTTAAGTCATTAAGGGTTAAATAATTTCATAGTCTGGCTATAAAAAGCAACAAATCTTATTACGCCTCTAGCACAAGTTAAAATGCTCAATTAAACTGCTGTTGATTATAGCATTTCTTTGGTATTAGTTAGCCGTGCCAGTAAGGTAGTGGAAACTTTATAAATGCTTTTCTGCTCTGGAATGACTGAAATAACTGCTCAGTAGTAGTGTTCCTAGAGCTTTTTATCAGCAGTGGTGTCAGTGCATCCTGACTCTAACTGGAGAAATATAATTTATCAAATTGTATTGTTCAGTCAAAATGGATAACCTTGCAATATGTAGAAATGTAGACAATAAGAGAAGTCATGCTGTATCTCCACAAAGTGAGACAGCGTTTTTGTCAGAAGCTGTGTAGTGTTTTCTCATATCTGCTTTTCATTTCCTTTGTGGTTTGTTTGTAACAGATCTATCAGTCATGGCTAGACAAGTCAACGCCATTCTATGCAGTGCGATGGGCAGCCACTCTACTATTTACTGCTGTATACATGATCAGAGTGTACATACTACAGGTAAGTTGTTCATTTCTCTTTTGACAGTTTTCTCTGTCATTATTTTCTCGCAAAAATCTGAAAATGGAAACAGGACTAACTTCACTTGCCTCCCCTTCTTTGTGAAGTTTACAATATCCAATTTTAGACTGTCACAGTGAGTAGGTGTATATTCATCTGTGCTGATTATTTAACTAATAGTTTGCCTTTTGTTGTACTGGATTGCATCACATTTATCTCTAATTGTGTTTGTTTTTTGCTGATTTTCACCAAAGGTAAAGAATTGTCTTAGATAACATTCCAAGAGGACAGTGACTATATATGTTTTTGTCTTCTCTGTTTCCATGTAAATGTAGTTTCTTGTATTTGTATATGTAGTTTTAACTAACAGTGCACATTCATGTTTACTGGCTGAACAGGAACCATTTTAATTTGCTAATGTTTCATGTTCTGCTTTTCAGGGTTGGTATATAGTAACATATGCTTTGGGAATCTACCATCTCAACCTGTTCATTGCTTTTCTATCGCCAAAAGTGGATCCTTCACTGCTTGACGAAGGCAAGTTGATATAAAATCAGTTATTTGTGACATAGACATGTTGTGTGCTTGGCAGTGGGTTATCTCATGTCTGTTCATTCATGATTTTGACTATTCATCATTGTTCAATGTCAATTCTGTCAAAGTAAAATCAGATGTTACATGTTAAGAATACATTCTCGTATAATAGAAATATACAATTGTCTGGTTTGGAAATGTGTAATTTAAGGTTAACATGGATAGATTCAAATCATCAGATTCCACCTTCATCACCCTGTAACCTATCTTTCCTGTAGATGAGGGCCCATCCCTTCCTACCAAGCAGAACGAGGAGTTCCGCCCTTTCATCAGGAGGTTGCCTGAATTCAAATTCTGGTGAGTCCAGCTCCTCGTCTGTGCATCGATCACTTCCATCCACAGAATGATTGCAAATTCTGTTCTGTCAAACAGCCTGTGTAGCCCAGAGTTAAGTCATGTAGAGCTCATTTGTAAAAAGTAGGTTGCAATTTAGCATAAACAAAAGATATCGGGTTGAATTGATTCTGTATTTGCTTGCGACCTTTCATAATCATTTGAACTTAATCTCTACTTCTTCTTAAGCAAACTCTCTGTCCTCTTGTGTACTAAAGCACTAAAAAATGTAAGTGCTTTACCAGATAATCATTTGGTTCTGACCAGGGGTCATATCGATTAAGATTCCTAGTACTAAGAGTTGCTCCTCGTAATGAAATTCTAAGAGAATTCTTAGAATCCTGATATTTTCTATGAATTTTCCCCTACAAAGTTAAGACTAGGTACTGGTAAATATGAAAGTAATTCATAAAGCACCTTATTGCTTAGGTGAGCTCCTAAGGTGGAAAGTGTTCAGAGTAGAGAGGATGACTTTTAAGAGGGTGATAAGTTGTTTTTTTTTTTAAACAGAGGAGAAAATGGTAAATGACAGTCAGAAAGTTGAAATATTCTCCAAACACTGGATGACAGTGAGTTAAAGGTTACAGGTTAGATTTCACAGGGAGAATGTTTGCGGTTAATGTCATTGGAGATTCCTACCATCTCTCACCCAACATAATAATGGTATAATGCCAACATATCAAATATATTCATTGCTAATGTTACCTGTATGCTGAATAAACATCAGCAAGCAGCATGTGAACAGGCTGTATGTCTGTTGGGGGCTGCTATTAAAGTTTGGCTTACTAATTATTCAACAGAGATGTTCATTACATCAAATATTATCGATAATGTATAAGAGCTGCATGTCTTGATAGGCTATATTTGCATCACTTTCATTTTTTAATTATTACTTTATTTAAATTTATTTATTCTTTTATTATAAGTAATTATTGCACTTTACAGAGGCCACCTCCTCACTAAAATAAAAGTTTGTCCGTTTCTTGCTCAGAGTTGTTCTGAGAATGCGTCTGAATAACTTCTAAGAAAAGATAGGAAAGGCTAAGTTAGGAGCCCCAGAGTATTCTCAAAATATTCATGAATATGGCTCCAGGAGTACTGGATAGTTTTAATTCTCACTAAATATATTAAAATGTAAGAAAACTAGTTATATAACAACATATTTAGCCAACAACCTTTTGGTCATATGGGCAAGTTTTTCTTTTCAAGTTTGCTTTCCTGTATTTCCAGGTTTGGATTTACTGCACATTTATGTCCCCACACTTCATAACAAATTCAATTATGTAATGTCTCTAGACATGTATACAATACATGGCATGCAATAAATATTTGAATGTTGTTGACTCACTTTTCCTCAATGTCACAAAAGTGGTTCTGCTGTTTTTTTTCTAACTGAAGTTATGTTACTTTCCTTTCCAGGCATTCAGCAACAAAAGGCATCATCATCGCCATGATTTGCACATTTTTTGAAGCCTTCAATGTGCCAGTTTTCTGGCCTATACTTGTAATGTACTTCATCATGCTTTTCTGCATTACCATGAAGAGGCAGATCAAGGTAAGCCAACATTGACTGACCTATCTGTGCTCTGCATATATTGACAGTCGCAATGTAATGCAAATATTTTACTTTATACAAGAAACTGGTTTTCAGATTCCACAAATCATCCCTTCTTTTGTACACGAAAATCATGCAAAACAAATCGATCTTCATCGTGCACTTTACACAAGAGCTGTATAATGGGAATGGAAGGAATACCACAATATGCAATGCAAATCCAAAATCAAATTAGAAATAAATCGTTTGTCAGAACCTTTTATCAAAACTAAACATCTTAACATTCCTGAAGGTCCCATTTTATTGAAGGGTTATTTTGAATGTATTGTTTTCATACATGAAAACTAACATAGAAAATATTAATTCTCATGCTTTTTTTATCTACCTGATAGTCACTGTGCTCACTAATTCTCTTTTTTCCCCCCGCCTTCTCTAGCATATGATCAAGTACAGATACCTACCCTTCACACATGGGAAGAGGACATACAAAGGCAAGGAAGACACAGCGAAACCTTTTGCTAGTTAAAAAAACTCCCACTTACCATCCCTGTCATTTGAAATTTATCAGTCACAGCTAGTGAGGAGTGACAAGGGTTAGAGATTTATTTTTTTTTTGTTTTTCTTTTTTTCTAAGGGGGACAGTAACATGAGAACATAACATTAAAAAATGATCCATGATTGACAATGTTGTAAGATGATATGAGCAGCATGGATCAAATTAGTCTTTTGTCTATTAAGGAGTAGGGGGAGGACTTTTGATCCTCATTTTAGAATTGGTCTACATTTGTTTAGTTGTAGGTGAGACTCAGTTCTGCCTTTTTGCCTTTTTAACCCCACGGGGTAAGTATAAAGTCATTGAGTGAACCACACTGAAAAACATTTGCGGTTAATTTTTAATTCAATGACGGTGATTTCAGTACATCTCCTTGTCCAAAAGGAATAAATTGGCCAGCTTTCGATTAACAAATTGGTACTCATTTGTAACAAATTCTATTTTGAAAGTCACTAGTGTTCGCAAGACAACGTGATTAGATGTGTAAAATAAAATCTGAAGGAAATGTCTTCAAATTGAACAAATAAAGTGTGCTGCTGCTCCCAGCCAGTTGTCCTCTGTAGTAAATGCAGACACTTTTGGGAAATCATTCATCATTCCCTTGAATATGCGTTTATGACACACACACACACACATAGTTAATCTCTTAAATGACTTCACATGATAAATCACTTTTGATTGATCTTTAGGAATCTCGAATCGGCTACAAATTCAATTCAGTGTGTTACCAATTTGGATGGTTTTCATCGACTTAATTTGAATCCTCACTCACCCACCACATCATTGGATGTATATTTCAGGACGCGTTTCACTAACCCCAACCCATTTAGTCTCCTGTAGTCTGTAGTTTACCGATTTGAAATCCGTTTATTTCTGGTTTGACAGATGGGATACTGTGCCATTGAGCATCCCAATAAGCCAAATTCAATATTAGGGGGCATTTTGCTTGAAATGGCAAGAAAATGAATTTGTTTTACCTCAGATTTTCACACCATTATGTGGATACTTATTGAAAACATGCCTTGTCTTCAAAATGCACACCCATTATTTAAGTCCAGTTTTATAACTGGGAATAATCTGAGGTATAAATAAATAAATAAAATTCAAGCAATTACATGTTAACCCGGCTGACATTTTGTCTTTGAAACACGTATCCATCCGTGTTTCAAAGCCTGAGGCTCATTTGATTTGTGTAGACTAGCTATTGTGCTCCTTTATAATCTGTGTACTTTGAAAAAAAAAAAAAAGTTATGGTAAATATAGTCATTCCAAGCAAACTGTTGTTCTCTTTCTTTTGCAGAGGAAACATAAGAAAACTGAGATTGAGAGCTTTTATTATAACAAATGGATGAAGTGGGTGGTGATCACACTTTCTTTTCTATAACCCTGTAATTTTGTTTTTCTTCATTTTTATCATTGCTGGGGAATTTCTGTCATTACTGAATTTTGATCAGCACTGTAGTAAGGGATCAAAACATTTTCCTGTAAAAAGTTGATGTTTCAAGGGGTTGTCTGGAGGATTTGTAAATATATATATATATTTTAAAATATGAATTTTCTTTTGAGATTATTTTATTTTTGTTGTTTTCTTCCAACCAACATACTATTTACAAGTGTTAAAATCCATTTCAGTTGAAATTGATGAAAGCAGAACTGGTTAATTGGGTTCTTGATTTGATGAATTAAATATGTTTCTCATGGATTGCATGTCATTGTTTTCTTGTGCTACAGTTATAAAAAAAAAAGTTGATTTTAATAACTTAAGTGTAATTTTTTCACTCCAAATGCTATTAAAGAGGCTGTGTCCCTTGAAACAGTTCATATGTCTCTTGCTTCATATTTTCATATCACATCAGTGACACCATAAGGGATTAAGAATTTCTTAATAATCAAAGTGCATCTAGGAAGTGGGGCAGGTTGAGTTTAGCTGTGATCAAGAGAAGTAGAAAGAACGCAGTTGGAAATCACCATGTAGGGTTGAATTGACTGTATTAATATCAGGCAGGCAAGAGAAGAAATTTCAGTGCAAAGTGCAGTAAAAGGTGTCTAAAATGAGCAGACTGTCATAAATCTGGCTTGTGAGCTGCAAAAATTTGAAAAAAGCAAGAACCTTAGCCCTTGTTTCAGGATGGTGAAGGCCTTTCATATCAATCCTTACTTTTGACAGTACTGAGACCACTTTATGATTCTGTTTTGTTCAAACCAAGGTCGGTTGTGTATCTTTGGAAGCTTTATTAAACTGACCCACTCTGCTTTCTTCACATAATGTATCTGATCCCTCTCTGCTTTGATATTCTTTAGTTCCTTAAGCAAATCTTTCAGTTCCACAAACCTGGCAACACCATGGTTTGGCTTTGTCCAGAAAGAGTAGTGGATCATCCACTTGTCCATTGGGTCCTTGAGCATTTTTATGAGGTTGATGTATAGTTTTCAATGCAATGACTGCTTAGTTCCCTAATAACCTCAAGTGGCTTCCATAATAAGTTTTTAGCTTCTTTTAAATAACTACAACCATCCATGTAGGCTACCTCTCATGCAGATGAGCGCCCATCCCTTCCTGCCAAGCAGAATCAAGTACTACCCCCTTTCACCAAGGACTTTCCTGGATTCAAACTCTGTGGAGCATCCAGCTCGTGATATGGCCATCTGTCCCTGTCATCTGCAGAGTTTTCAAAATGACCTGAGTGGCCAAAGATTAAGCCATGCAGAGCTCATTTGAAAGATTCTTAGCATAAACCAGAGAGATACCCGCTTGAATGAATGAATTTGTGTGTATTTGCTTGTGATCCCATGCGATCTTATAACCTAATCTTATCTTCATCAGACTTTTAAAACTTGTTATTGATGAACAACTTTAACTTTGATTAATATCCTCTGAGCACTGGACATGGCGGCAAGGACAACTTTAGAATCAGTTTCTGAAAGTTGAAACTATGAAGGCTGATTCTTAGTGACGCTGTGATAAAATGTTTATCTTTGGTTGTTTTTGTGATAATTATCCTGTTTTCAGGAAGGACAAATTTCCTGGGTGATTAACTCCTGATTTCGATATAACGGCATAAAATAAAATGTAACAGTCATAGAGACTCCCAAAATGTTTTCCTCTTGATGCAACGGAAACAGTATCACAAGGACATAAAACAGAATAGTTATGATTTCATGGTTGAGAGAGTTGGTGAGTAACAGGTTTCTATTGTTTTTGATGCGATGTGTAAAGCTTTTCTGAATTACCCTTGTCTATGAAATGTGCTACAGGTAAATCTTCCTCACCTTACATAGATCGAATTAATCTGGAAATATGGTCTCTTTCTATTATCGGCCAAGAACTGATTTTCAGTTGTGGAGTAGTCATCAAGGAACAAATCACACATCAATCGTCTCCAAAGGAAACTAAATCTGTCAATTTTTGTGAAATGTATTGGTGCCTTTCACTAATATAACCACCTGGAGGAAAAAGAGAGGGTATAGAATTGAAAACTGACTGAATGCGAGCTGTAAAGTGTGAGGGGCGGCCAGTTTTCTCTGTTCTGTATTCCTGTTTTAAAATTGTATATGAACAATACCCTTGGTATCAAAATAATGTTGCAGTTCATTCTAAATAAGGTCACTTAGAAATTTCCTTATTTTTGAAAGAAAAGCACTGTTAGATAACTTTAAACAAATCCGAAATACAATCGATACATATGTATAATGTTATGACTATTCTAGCGGCAAATGTCTGTTTTTTGGTGTATAGAGGCCCATTTCCAGCAACTATCACCCCAGTGTTCTAATGTGTTTGCTTTCACATGATTATTACCATTATTCATGCTAATAATAATTGTTAATCTCTGTGTATAGTCATCACAGGAGTATGTCCAGCAGCACTTTAAATGCATTTTGCATACTCATTTGTGATTTCTCCACCAACCCTCTACAGATGACAAGTCATGCATTCCAAGCTTCATGGAAATGATCACTTGGAGTTTACAAGCATCACATTACTTATTGAGAGTAGAGGATAACCAGAGTTCACATCAGCTTGGCAAACAGGACCTACAATGACTCATTTTGTTGCCTCTCTGTATCTACTGGGGTGTTTTCTGCACGCTTTGACATCATGCACTGTCCCAGCCTCACAGTTCCAGCTGGAAGGAGATTATTTGATAGGTGGACTTTTTGACATCCATCACGTCAGTGACCCTGTTTATCACGATAGACCAGAAGGCACCAACTGCTTCAGGTGAGTATCACAGTCATTCTGGGTCGAAGGCTCTCACATTGAAACTGATGACAAACTCTTAGTGTAATATACAGTATTATATTCTTCAATCAACACTGAGGAGCTTTGCCTTAAATGCAATGGCAATAGCTATAGCATCCACTTCATCCACATTCATTGCTACATTATCAAAGTTTCTGCATCTCACCTCAGTCATTGTTCCATGAAATACAATTTCATAAACAATGACATGGCAAGTAACTAAGTACACATACTATAGTACCTTACTAAATGTTAGGTATCAATACTTCAGTGCAGTAATTACTTTTCAGGCGACTTTTTACTTCAACTCCTTACATTTTCACCCAATCATCTGTACTTTCTACCATACATTTTAAAAATATCCTCATTACTTCATTATTCATATCCGCATTATTTCTCTTTCAGTCTGACTTGTTTTCATGACAACTGTTAAGCCAACAAGTGATTTTACTGCTAGAAAAATACCTTTAAAAGGAAAATAACATATAAAACAGATTTATTTCTCTTGCTAAAAAGACAACTCATTATTGGGAGTTAAAGGTTGTTTTTGCCTAAAAAGCACTTGTTCTCATTTGTGTTATATTTAATAGATTTTACCACCCACTCTTACCTCTTCAAATACTTTTAAAGGGACAATACGACACATAAACTGCAATATCTCTTGCTAAAAAGTGATTACAGCTCATATATTTACAATGATAGTCAACTGATTCTTTTTCATTACTTTTAATTTTATACTTTTTATACTTTGTAGTTTTGAAACCAGTACTTTTTCACTTTTACTTGAGTTGAAAGCTTTGAATTGATACTTGATCTATACTTCTACCTGAGTAATGGATGTGGATTGATACTTCTGATATGAAACCTGAAAAAAAAAACTTTTGACAAAGAAAAGAAATTCTGAAGCCAATTCCTTAAATCCCTCTATCGTTTCATCTTCTTCTCTGTCCACAGTCAGACCTTGATTCTGTCGAGTTATCGGAGGTTTCAGTTGATGAGATTCACTGTGGAGGAAATCAACAACTTAACCGGCCTCCTGCCGAACGTGTCTCTCGGCTATGACATATTTGACCACTGCTCAAGCACAGGGAGTTTCCCGGGTATTTTCAAACTCATCTCAGTGAACGGCTTGATCCGACCTTGGGACGAATCACAAACAAATCTCTCTCCAGTGTCCAAAGTGATAGCAGTGGTTGGTCCTTATACGAGCACTGACACCCTGACTGTAGCCCCACTCTTCATGGTGGATTATATTCCTTTGGTAAATCTTTAACCTATTAACATATTTTTTTGAGACAAACCATGTAATGAAATTATTTGCTTCAAAATATTAGGTTCGTAAACCTAACCCTTTTCATAGCAGCTTTTAACTGGACATTTGAACATTTATTGTCACTGTGACGATTTCTCTGCTTCTCTTTCGACAGGTCAGCTATGGAGCTACTAGTGATGTCTTTTCAAAAAAAGTGAAATTTCCATCTTTGCTACGAACAGTGCATCCCAATAAAGACATAATAGCCGTTATCGTCAGGATCATACTCAACTTCAACTGGCGCTGGGTTGCTTTTCTTAACAGTGATGATGATTATGGCACTAATGGCTTAGAATTGTTCATCAAGAGTATCACAGATACTGAGATCTGTCTGGCGTACTCCAACGAGCTCAACCACGATACAAACTACTCCCAGATGTTCAGACAGATAGAAGCACAGAGGGTACATGTCATCATTGTTTTTGCTCCCGAATGGACTGCTGAAGCTCTTGTTAAATCAGCAATACGACTAAATGTCTCCGACAAGGTGTGGATTGCAGCGGACACCTGGTCTTTAAACAAGGACCTGCCTAAAAGGGAAGGAATCAAGAATATCGGAACAGTCCTTGGGGTTTCTCAGCCAGTAGTGACAATTCCTGGTTTCAGCGATTTCATCTTTTCTTCTAAAAATCAAACTCATTGCGAAAATACAGGACAACCGATGTTTTGTAACCAAGTTTGCAACTGCAGTAGCCTGAGTCCTGAAGGGATCAATGCTATGGACCCATCTTTCTCTTTTTCTATTTATTCTGCCGTATATGCTGTCGCTCATGCCTTACACAATGTCTTGCAATGTGGAGCCGGAAGATGTAATGACAATATAACAGTGTATCCACACATGGTAAGAGAACAAATTATCAAATAATGTATTACGACAATCTGAAATGTTCATATTTTTTATCATGTCAGTAAATGATTGGTCTCAAGTGGCCTATCATAATATAAAATACTGATGTAAATCTGTGTATTGTCGTCACATATATCATATACAACATAAGATATGCTAAACTTTACGCCCTGAATATGATTTATAATTGAAGCTGATACTTCCTGTCAAATAAAGTCTAGGCATTACATAGGTATATTTTTAGCTATTTCAACTATTCTACTCAAGAATATTTTATTCAACATATTTAATCAATATTCTTGACTGTTCTTTGTTAATTCAAGGTAAAAAAAAAAGCAGATTCCCATTTGAACCTTTTGTGCCCATATCAGGTTCTGGCAGCACTGAAGAAGTCCAACTTTACTCTTTTAAACCAGAGTATTCAGTTTGATGAGAATGGTGACCCCACATTCGGATTCTATTCCATAGTTTACTGGAACCCGAGGGGCGATGCAGAGGAGTTTGGGTTTTATAAATTTTACCCATCAGTCTTTTTTTTCATCAACAACACCAAAATTCAGTGGCACAAAAACAAAGTAAGTTGTCTTTTTTTTCCCCTTAGTTACGTGTAGAATAATGTAGTAATCCTACTGTATCAGGGCATTACAGAGTACATGAAAATGTTATGATGTCCGTCGTTAAAAAAAAAAAAAGAAAAACTTGACAATTTTAGAAGACGTACATTGAGTGTCATTTCTTTTCTTCCATTTAAATTGCTGCTAAATAATAATTGTCTTGCGCAGGTGCCTATTTCACTTTGTTCCAAAGAATGTCATGCAGGATACGCAAAAACACAAGATGGAATACACAAATGCTGCTTCAATTGTGAAATCTGTCCAAAAGGAACTTATGTCAACCATACAGGTACAGACTGTTATACATGGTCTTGATGGGTGC
Organism: Lepturacanthus savala; assembly: GCA_030544235.1. NCBI lineage: Eukaryota > Metazoa > Chordata > Actinopteri > Scombriformes > Trichiuridae > Lepturacanthus > Lepturacanthus savala. The sequence goes on from CM060480.1 coordinate 18,480,919, forward strand.
TAATTTTAGTCTGTTTAATTTGATGTTGTTTTTTTATTACTAAGAGGGTTTAGCAGTCATTTTGTGTTATGTAAATTGTATGGTGCAATTCAAACTGTGACCACTGAAAATAGTATTTATAATCTATTATACTCTAACAGAGGTCAAGTAACAAAGTACGAATACTTACCGTACTTTTGAGTATTTGTACATAATTAATTAACTAATACGTAATTATTTTTCAGCTGATGTTTCGCTTCTTACATTTTCACCGAATTATCTGTACTTTCTACTCCTTACATTTTAAAATGTCCTTGTTACTATTTCATTCTGGATGTTTTCATGACATGTATTATGCCAAAAAATGATTTTCTTCCAGAAAGTGCATTATTTGATTTGCTCTGTACCCTTAATCATAACCAATCCAGCTCCTTTTCCCTGTTGAAATACCTTTCAAAACACAATACAACACATAAAACAATCTTGTGCCAAAAGTGATGACAGCTCATATATGTGGAGTTAAAGGTTGCTTTTGCTTAAACATCACTTGTTCCCATTCTTGAGTGTTATATTTAATAGATTTTAGCTCACTCACTCACTATTGCCTGTTCCAAACTTTTTAAAGGGACAATACAACACAAACTAATATCTGCCTATAGTGGTTAAAGCTCATTTATTCTGACAGGCAACTTGTTTTTTTTTCATTACTTTGACTTTTATACTTTAATTAGCTTTGAACCCAATACTTTTTCACATTTACTTTAATAAAAAGCTTGAGTTGATACTTCAACTTCTACAGAAGTTATTTTAAACCCTAGTATCTATACTTCTACTCAGGTAATGAATGTAAATACTGTTGATACCATTGTATTCTATCTCTATCATCTAACCTAATATACCTAATCTATCTTTAATATATAATCTCTAGTCCTCTTTTTCATATGCATTATTTCCTTTCATTATGTATTATAATGCAAAACAACTTATACATTATATCATTCTAGGGCAGTTATTACATATCATTATCAAAACGTAAGTCTGTTACAATGTATGTACAACTCATATATGTGTACTAGTGTTTTTCTGCTGTAGCATCTGTCACATAGATATTTAATTGTGTTCTGTGAAGCTCTCTACATCATCTCAGTATAATTAATGAAAAGAGTTAACACTGCATCCTCATCTGTCTGATTTTTCTTCAAAAATCAACCATAACTGTATTGACAGTCTTTCCTTCTCATTTAAAACAGAGGACGCCTACAAGTGCATCAACTGTAAGGAGACAGAATGGTCCTTGGCAGGAAGTACGTCATGCAGCCTGCGGGTGGTAGAGTACGTCCCATTCACAGACATCAGTGGTATCCTGATCATGGTGGGGGCCTGGGCCTTGGTGGGCCTCAGTCTAGGCACCTCTGTTCTCTTTGCCATCAACTACAACTCTCCTGTTGTCAGATCTGCCGGGGGACCCATGTGCTTTCTAATCTTAGGCTGCCTCAGTGTGTGTAGTTTGAGTGTATTCTTTTATTTTGGTAAGCCAACATTTTCCTATTGTGTCTTAAGGTGCCTGCCATTTGTCTTGTTCTACACTGCCTGTCTTGCATGTTTTGTAGTGCGCTCTTTTCAGATTGTTTGCATTTTCAAAATAGCCGCTAAATTCCCTAAGCTCCACAGTTGGTGGATGAAGTACAACGGACAATGGCTGGTCATCACAGTGGCATTCGGTATCCAGGCACTCTTATTACTTATTGCATATTCTGTTAAATCCCCGAAACCCACCAGCGAAACCATGTGGTTTCCAGACAAAATCATGCTTGACTGTAAATATGATTTCAAACCGTTCTGTGGTTCATATATTCTCTTGGTTTCTTTATGCTCCCTGTGCTTCATTTTTGCCTACATGGGAAAAGACCTCCCAAAAAATTACAATGAGGCTAAAGCGATAACCTTCTGCTTGCTCCTGCTGATCCTCACCTGGACCATGTTTTTCACTATACGTCAGGTTTACCATGGAAAGTACATCCAATCGCTAAACGCTCTGGCGGTACTCTCCAGCCTCTACTCCTTTCTGCTGTGGTATTTCCTCCCAAAATGCTACATCATCATTTTTCAGCCATACAGAAACACACAGCAGTACTTTCAAGGTCTCATTCAGAATTACACCAAAACAATTAGCCAGTAGCTGTTAACATGTGTCTCTAATGGTTGTATTTGATGATACTGTTTAATTGTGCTGGTCTCATTTAAAGGGCCACATTTAGCTATTCTCCCAGATTTTAATATTTTAATGTTTATGGTCTAATTATATAAATTATCTGCCTTTATACCTGTAACAGCAATGCATTCTTCTTTCTCACATACACTATTTGGAGAAACAGAAGTCAGTTGCAATAACTCTGGAAGGAGGGGGTAGTTACATGGATCCAGGGGTGGTTACTATTAACTTCAACTCCTGTTGTGACATCACAACAGGAGCCATTTCTAAATAGTTTGTTTTCAGACAGGTTTCCGGGTGATTTTTATTCAATGGTCTATGTCTTAACAGGAAATCACAGGACCTAAATATTTAAACACAACCACTGAAAAAGTGTTTTTTTTTCTTTCTTATAATAAGGACCCTTTAAATAAATGGCCATAGACTATCCATGATGGTTTCCTTTCAAGCTTTTTTAAATTACTTAGCCTATTTTATTCTTTTAATTGATGATGAACTCACTGTTTTTTTTCTTTTATATACATTCTTGCTAAAAAGTCATTATCCACAATAAAAAATAAATACCAGAGTTATAAAGTTATTGTCTCTATGATATGTACTTGTGGTGTTGTGTTGTGATGCTCTACCCCTGATCTCACCAGACGATGGCACCACAACTCTGTGACCATGTCTGCAGAGTAGTACATGCACAGGATTCATTAAAACCAATTTTACATATCATGAGACATTTTTTTAAAACTGCACTAGTCTAGTTATAACCATACTTATTTGTTTTATTTGTTTCTGTACCACCTTGAAGACATTTTCTCTATGTGGACATTGCCTTTAAAAATACCTGAAACTGGAATATGTGAATTACACTTTAAATACACAAAGACGCCAGTTCTAACAACGTATAGGATCTAATGGATCAAACAACTTTTGAGGATAAAGTAAGGGAAATGATGGGTGGTAGTGGCTGCAGGCTGTTAGGGATATTGTTTCAGACTTTTATGTTATCAATGTCCAGTTGTAAAAAAATGGACATAAGTAGCATGTGATACACAACCCCATCACCAACACCTTTGATAACTGGTTAGGTTTATGAGATGAGTTTTGGGGACAAAGGAATTTTATTTGGCTGCAACAATACCTCTACAGACAATTTACAAATCTGTTAGGTAATATATCCAGTGAAAACAGGTTTCAAATAAACGAACATTAATTGTATTTAGCTCTGCTTTCTGCAACATGGATCATGTATTTTACACATTTGCTTTAATTTCTTTAAATCAGGCAGGGCCACTTTCTAAGATCAGGTTGTGCAGAGCATTCAGAGAGCTGCCCAGCCAGGAAAGATAAGATACTTTTCACAGTTTTGTACCTTTAATGCAACTCCATTCCCACATTTCTGAAAGAAAAGCTATCCCTTTTTTTGGGAAAGTCTTTGACTAAACCATTAAATTTGATAAGGAGGTTATTTAAATGCTGAGGCAAAAGAGAAAAAGTATGGAATCATAAAACAAACATATTTCTGGGGGAAGACAACTTGTTTTGATGCAACAGGACAAAAAAATACCCCAAAAAATAGACCTTGGATTTATTATTATTTTCAAATAAATTTGACAAAATTTGAAACACCTAAAAAAAAAAAAAAACACAGAACCCTTATTTATTACAAATAAATTGATAAAAAATACAATCCAAAACAGAAAGGTCCTTGAAATCTATAAAACAATAAGAAATGATAGCAAGAAACCTGCCTGTGATACAATGTGATACAAATTTTGGGGTGCTGGGATTGAATTAGGGGATATAGGGGTGCTTCAGCACCCAAAACTTAACCTTTGGTTGCTTTGACAGCTTTGCTTCGTACTGACATCAAATGCCAGGGAAATGAGCGATCCCTGAGACCTGAAGGAGGACCGTTTCCCTCTCCATTTGAGAGTCAAAGTTTCATCCCGTGGCGCTCAGTGGAGCCGTTCTGCCCCGTGAAGTGAAACGGAAAGAACCGCAGGGGGTAAAGCCTGTGTGACAATTCCTGCGGGTAAATTGCCATTTTGTTGGGGGTCTATTCACTTCCCATGGCGGGGCGAAGGGGAGGATGGACCGTGAAACTAGGAACGAATCGCTAAATGGTGCCACTTAGCGCGGCATATGGCGCGCTTGGAGAGCTGGCCGCTGACACCAACAAATTGACAATTTCATACCACTTTCAGAGTTACATTCGCCACACACGTTGCCACGCAGCATGCCCACGCATCTCAGTCAACCACTGATGAGAAATCAGAGTGATGATTTGTGGTGATTTAGATAAGCTTAGGGTGATACAAGTTAGGTTTAAGCAAGTCTAAAATATATAAAAATTCTAACATCAATACTTAAATTATAGATCGTGTATACTATAATGGGTATCATACACTGATCCATGTTGTTGAGATGAAGAATTTTCTATAATGTTGAAGACGCTGGGGGAGACGCAGTGTCAGCATTTCTGCTGAGGGGCATATTTCGGTTTTACAAAATATGGAGCGAGGAAAATCGGAGGAACGCCCCGTTGCTTTTCATTTGTACCTTTCAATTTTCCACTTTGGTCAGATAAAGGGAAAACCCTGGGAAAAAAAAAACTTGGCTCGAAACTGGTCCTTCCTTTTTTTTGCAGCCAAAGGCAAAACAAAACGCACTTTAAAAGTGGACGTTATAGTCGGGGGCCATATGGGATCTGCCTTAAAACTGCCCTCCTGAATCAACAGACTCAAGGTCATGCGCCCAGTTAGGGATGATGACGTTTAGAGGTCTGGCATCTTTGCTTTTCTTATACTTAACCTCCATTGGCCCAATTTACGCACACATGATGTATAGAGTCGCATTCATTTGGAACATCACTGTGGTTTGAGAATATCAGGTTGATTAGAACATTAAAAAAATCTTTACTGGTCATGAATATCTCTGCACTAACTGAACTGTCAACACATTGGTGTCCCTTTCACTAATGACAATTGGTTAGTTAATTTTCACTCCATGCGCTATTGTTAAAAAGCAACTGTATAGATTTAATCTGTTGGATGAGCTGGACCTCATCCATCAAACTTAGGTACTAGGGTTGTATTGTAATATATAATTAAAGCAAAAAAAAAAGCACTTAGAGTATAACTTACGATTTTATTCTCTTACCAAGCGCTTCATTTCCACTTTGGTCATATTCCTGTTGACTGTTGTTTTTACGCACGGCGCAGTGCTCTGAAGGGTTGCTTTTTTTAATTCTTATTCAAATCCCGTCGAAGTGGTTCAGAGTAAATGGCAGATGTTTTGCAATTCAAGGCGCATCAATACCCATGCGCTTTAGTGTTTAACAATAGCGCCCCCCTTCCCCCCCTTTTGTTAGACTCTTGTGTCTTTCAGCTCAGTGGCGGACAAAGGCTTCATCCTCCAGCGAGTTATAAAGTTACTTTCCAGCCAGTTCATTTCGGCCCTTGAGAAAACCTTAAGCGATGTTAATGTGCACCTCTGGGCTTTTCATGCGCTAACCCCGGCACACACAGGCAAACAGTGTCCATTGTGTCTCCAAACCAAAGTAAGAAGTCTTTAAATAACCCGAGGACCAGTCTATAGAAATTCATGATCTATTTGATGTTTGATCAGAGCTTCGTCAACAGATCCTGTCGCGTGGCTTTTCAGGAAAATCCCCGTCTATATTTCTAATATTTTGTTTTCCAGTGCACCTGTCCGTGTACCTGCTCTTTTGTTGCCTCGGTGGCTCACAATGGACGTTTTTGGTCACACCAGCGTTGCCTCGAGTCCCACCTGAATGGAAGGCGGTACGTCGATTTGCTCCGCTCACTGTGCGCCAAATTGTGCGCCTGCGTGCGCATATTTTAACAGCGCTGCCTCTGACATCCAGACACGGTGTCATGGGCCTATAGACGTGGATTTATATATTTCCATTACAACCTTTGTCGTTTTCAAATAATGTTGTTTATTCTATAATGACCTATTACATTTGTCATTTATTGCATTTTTAAATAGGAACGTCATCGGAATGCATTATGTTTACTGTCTATGCAGTCAGCACATATCTTATTTAACTGTTAAAAGGGCTGATGTTAAAAGTGTATGCACAACACATGTTATGGCACTTTATGGCGCCTTCAAAATAAAAGTGCGCTATTCATTGTGGGATTTTACTTATAACAATGCAATTAATAGCAGCGATTAATTGCGATTGAAATGTTTAATATATATATATATATATATATATATTCTGGTATCTATTTAATGTTGGTTGTAAATTCTTGAGCAGTACTCTAAATGAAAGATGTGAAAGATGTATAAACCTCTGCAATTCTGCTTCTATTACACCGTTTGCTACACGCCTAACCATTGGCTTGCAAATGTCCCAGGTTTACCTCTAGGAAGAACATAGTTTATTGCAGTAATTGCGTAATTGCCTCACTAATTGTTGTTAACAAGTTCCCCAATAGTCCAATTATTACAGCAGCATTGTCAGGTCCCCGCCGGCAGGCATCCATGACAAAGGGCCGATAGGGTTAATGAATGACCTGAGGCTGAAAAGTGAAAGTGGCGCGAGAGCCCGCGGCCTTTTTATAAACATACACTTAACTTGTCATTTAATGGCGTCGGTATTATTGTGTCCAATTGGGACACAGGTTTCTCGTTGCGCCATTCTCATGGATAGATGATGACATAACGACGTTTTAACCCCCCTGTTGTGTTCGTTTCATGTTAATTAATTCCCCGTTCCCTGTTCAAAACACCCCCCTTTGTAGCTATAAATCCATAATATACACATATATCACCTGGTGTCAAGGAAAAAAAAGGATAAACTCACTAACATAGATTGTTTGGGCTAAATTTCGACAAATAAATAGTAAAAACCGTATTTACCACATGCTACTTTGTGTTAAAGTTTAACAGTGACAATTGTTTTGGGACTAGTGTCTATTCGGTGGGGAAATCTAATGAAATTTCTCCAAATGTATTGTGATTGTTCAGATTTCCTTTGTGGGATAAAGTGATGGAACCTTTTGACAGTCGCATTATATTAACATTTCTTTCAGAGATCGAGATCAACACAGCAGCAGCAGCAGGAGGGAAACACATTTAAAGCCTGTCTCCAATCCACCAAAACCACCAGCCCTTCATGCCATTTTGCAAAACCTCGTTCCCATTTTTGACCTCCAAAAAAGCGAAGAAAACCAACACTAATTGACATTATACCGAGTAATCAGCGGTGAAATCTCTCCCCTTGTGGCACAGAATAAGAAGACGGGCGACTGTTGTGATGCCACGGCTCCATGCTGAAATCAACGCTCCACGGTGGCTGTGTTAAAAAACCAAGCGTGAAAACGCAGATAATGTGGCGTCTAATGAGGACAAAAGGCAGCAGAAAGCTCACTTACACCATAGCACCTCGGCCAAATTTCATACCGATTAAACGCTTCAGTATATAGCAACAAAATTGTGGCCCGCAATTATGCGGTACATTTTACGCAATTAGTGTTCTGTTCCGACACGCACGCGCTTCCAATGTAGCCTGATTGCAGAGGTGGCAAGTAACAAATCAAGTACGAATCGTTCGTAGAAATTTTAACAAGTGCGAAAACTGATTTTCTGCCAGGAAATGCATCACTGGTCCTGTTCTGTACCCTAAATTATCACAATTCAACATATAAAACACGTGTTTTTTCTTGCCAAAAAGTGATGACAGCTCATATATCGGGAGTTAAGCTTTTGCTTAAAAATCACTTGTTCTCATTCTTGAATGTTGTATTTAATAGATTTTAGCTCACTCACTATTACCAGTTCAAATACCTTTAAAGGGACAATACAACACAAACTGCATCATATCTGCCTATAGTGATTACAGCTCATAGATTTTGACTGACAGGACCGTTTTTTCTGTTTTTTTTTACCTTTACTTTTATACTTCAATTAATTTCAAAACCAGTAATTTTTCACATTTACTTCAGTAAACAGCTTGAGTTGATACTTCAACTTCTACAGAAGTATATTTAAACCCTATTATCTATCTAGTTTGAGTTATTAATGGCGCTAAGTTGGCTAAAAATACTTCAATAAATAAAAACAGTTTATATGAACCAGCGTGTACACAGCGCGGAGCTGTGTTGGTTCCACTTTAGAAGTGAAGACGATCTTTGATGCCCACACGTTTGTGGTCACAAAAGCAGACGAGAATAAAGGATCAATGGCGCACTATCCTGGCCTCTTTTCATGTGCGCTCTGCCCCAGACTGAATACATACCCCCCCTCACACACATATACACACACACACACACATACACACCCACACACCACCCCCACCCACACCCTAAACCCTGACGCATTCTGACACAACCAGTGAGGACTTGGGGAATGTCGCGTGTCTTTCAAAACTGCATCTAAACATCTCATTATAGGTGTTTCTAGTCTAAAACAAACCTAAATTAAACCCCCACCCCTAAATCTTTAGGTTTTTTATTTGATTTATGTGACTATTCATTATTATTTATATATTTCTTTTCAAAATGACGTTGTTTAACAAGCTAAAAAAGCGTCAAGATTCCAAGCACCTTTTTTAAAGTGCATTTTATGTATGTATGCACATTGGAAAAGTGAATTTATGTTAATATGTTTTACTTTTTGTGCGTTGCATTTCAAAATAAAAGTAAAAACAAAGTCCAAGGTCCATTTTTGGGAGGCTGGTTTACTCCAGAAAATACAGGTTGTTTATGTGTCTGTTGAGGAGCTGCTGCATCTTCCCCCAGAAACTAGGATTTTTTAAATTTTATATGTATTTATTTATTTTGATGTTACTCAGCATTTGCGTAACATATATTTATATGATTAGTCACAGACTTACCCAAAATGCTTTTTGCAAATGTGGGGAATGGAATTAAAATGTGCAAAACTTAAATTAAATAAACTAATCTTGTTTAGTCTTGATGGATCCATGCACCCAATTACGACAATGAAACTATTCCTGAACTTTAGGCGTCTCATTTACATTTTCAGATGACTCCCGCGTGAGCGCGCAAGATGCGCAGCGCGACGCAGCGACTTGGTCCATTGTTTCAGCTGCTATGACTTTCCCAAGCCTTCACCCCATTCAGGACGCAGTGTGGAAAATCGGGAGGCGAGGGACCGAGGACAAGGGGCGGCCCGCGATTCTCCTCGGTGCCTCAGCTCGCCTGGTATGAAGACAAAAAAAAGCGCTCAATAGCCAAAGAATTGTAAAAGTGTTTCATTTTTCAAAATCTCTTGGATGCGGCGCTTCGATGTGTACAAACACAAAGCTGTAACCGCGCGTTCTACCAAACGAGCAGATTAGCGGACGTCGCAGCGCTTTCGCAGGTGTTAACTGTTTTCCCCCTATAAGGTGGCCACCAGAAAATCGAACTGTGTGGGGGACACGCAGGGAATTACCACGGTGCTGCCTTCGACCTGCTGGCGTGAAACTCACATAGAAAAGAGTGAATACGCGGTGGCCACGCTGCTAACCGAGCAGGACCGTGATGATTGCCCATTATGTTTTACATTTTTACGCTTCTCGTTTTTTTGGTTTGTTCGCCCCCACACGTTGTCTGTTGAGCGTTTGCTCCTTCTGTTTGATACTGTACATTAACTAGATACGTTAAGTGCTGTGCGTTTTGTAGCCAGCAGACCACTGCAAAATTATCAGTTTTTCCTCGATTTCACTGCTTATAGGTCTGTGTTTGGGCAAAAGGAACATTTTTGTTCGAGTCTATAAACTACTGACAACATTTCCCCCAAATTCCAAATGAAAAATATTATCATTTAGAGCATTTATTTGCAGAAAATAGAAAATGGTCAAGATAACATAAAAGATACAATGTTTTCAGACCACAAACATACAAAGAAATAACATAAAACTAATGTTTACACTCAAGAAAAGTTCAGAAGTCAATATTTGGTGCAATAACCCTTATTTTTAATCACAGCTTTCGTGCGTCGGCGTTATGCGTTGGCATGCTCTCCACGAGATTTTACCAGTGTTCTTGGGTGACTTTATTCCGCTCCTGGTACATCTTTAAGCAGAATGAGGTGCGCATGTGTTGGAATTCAACAGACGCTGAAATGGAATGGCTGGAATATATGTAGAGATGTTGATTTCAGAAAAAAACAATGCAGTGGTCTTTTATTTTTTTTCCCCAGAGCTGTACATTGTTTATAACCATAAATATAAGCAGGAAACAAACGCATATTGATAGGAAGACCCCCCCCCCCCCCCAACCCCAAGGTGCAGCCCCCTCCCACCACCTACCACCATAGGCCTCCTACATATTCATCCACCTGCCCATCAAAACAACAACAACAAAACAGATTTGTTAGTACTGAGCTGTCTGCTTTGGCACGTTGTCTAATTAAATAGTTAATTAAGAGCAGATCTCGTCCTGGTGTAAATATTTAACTCTGGATAAAGGCTATAAAGACTGTTTCTGTCTATAAGCGCCTCTGTGTGCAGCCCTGATCTGTTTGTTGGAGTGTGTGTGTTGGAGTGTGTGTGTCTTTCTTCTTCTTCTTCTTTGCAACTCGTTTTTCTGGAAATAAAAACGGCCAATTTCAGATTTTTTTTAAAATCAATCAGTTATGTAGGATACTTAGACGTATTATTGAAACATTCGTCTACATATAAAGTCTTCTATTCCTCTACAGGGTGCAACGGATTGTTGTTAATTGACTAAAATGAACAACATTTTGAAAAAAAGAAAACCTGGGTGACATCAAATTATAACAAGGGTGGATAGAAATGAAAAAAAAAAAACATTTAAAAATCAATGTATTTTTCTAAACATAACATTGTCCAGTTTCCTGCGGTGCGTCTGAGCCTTTGCCTCGTTTCGGGCGTCAAATGACGCAAGTGCTGCTCATTTTTGGGGCATAGAGCAGGGCGGGAGAGTTTGCATTGAGATGTTAAGTGGGTGTCTCTATAAAAGTCCGCTCAGGGTCAACTCCTTCATTCGTGTGCCGGACTGAGGAAGAGATTAACTTCAAGCCAACCGGAGAAGGACTAACAGACAATGGTGGCGACCACAGAGTGCGTGGAAAAGTCCAAACCCATCGCTCTAAATAAGGTTTGTAGACCAGTTATTAAGACTAGCACTGGATTTAAGGTTAAAAAAAACAATACATCAACATTTAGCCATACATATATTATATGATGTATAATTAGTTTACGCATTTTCTTCTTTACAGGTATCCAAGCCACTCATGGAAAAGAAACGAAGAGCTCGCATAAACAAGTGTTTGGACCAGTTAAAATCTCTTCTGGAGAGCTACTACAGCAGCAGTGTAAGTGGGATGAATGTTTACAGTTGCGCATTAGCTGCCATTTCAGACCAGTTGTGGCAATTAATTGCTCCTATTAATGATAATCTAGTGATCAAGAAGGAAAAGAGATGATTTATTGATTTATTTTCTTCTCTCTATGCAGATTCGAAAGCGCAAACTGGAAAAGGCTGACATCTTGGAGCTCACTGTGAAGCACCTGAGGAACCTCCAAAAGATCCAGAGCTGTGAGTAATACAGAACTTCTTCTCCTTCTTCTCCTTTTTTAAAGATTTATTTATTTTTTTATACTGAAAAATTGAGACAGAGACAGGAAAGGGAGGGAAAAGATTAGAGGAGCGATAATCGGCCGGGATTCGAACCGGTGACTCTCTGTTTAAAACAAAGTCTTTAGCACAAGTACGTGACCTAACCACTTAGCTATAACGCTACTGGATTTAAAGAGATTATTAGAAGTATTAAACTACTATGGACAACTTTATGTAATATCCTGTTTATTTGTTGTCTAACTCTGTCTTTCCTTTTTTTTCAGGCACTACCCCGGCTGCAGAGTTTTCAGACTACCAGTCAGGCTTCCGCAGCTGCCTGGCAAACTTCAACCAGTACTTGCTAATGGCGGACAACCTGACCGGCAGCGACCGCTGGCTGCTGTCGAAGCTCTCCAGTAAACTGTGCTGCCCTCGGGCCGCGGCGGACGTGTCCAGCACCATGGACAGCGGCCCCGGCGCAGCCGAGGCACCGGAGGAGGCGCTGGGAGCGGCCGGGCCCGACGAGGGCAAAACGGCCAAATCTAAAGCGCCAAAACCCCAAGGCGCGGGCGCGGGCGCGTGTCGCGTCCCGCAGAGAGACGTGTCCGCGCTGCGGACAAAGCAAGGCGTCCACACGGCGGAGTCCACGCAAAACACGCACGAAAAACGCTCCAGTCACAAGAAGTTTCACTCCAGCGGTCACTGCAGGAACGAAGCCGCCAACAATGTGCACAGCGTCTGGCGGCCTTGGTAGAGCTGCTGAAAACCTGTAGATATGCTAATTAATAGATTGTTTATTGCATTGATTTCCACATTATGCTATTACTATACTGTATATGTTTTATTTTCTGAATAAAATTGACGAAAGTAATGTGTTGTTTTGTTTTGTTTTTTAAGCTGGATAAGGATAAGCTATAGTTTTATCCTCACACAGATCTTACATGTTGCACTCATGCATTTTTAATATTATTATATTATTATTATTATTTTTATTACTGTACTGTTTACTGTACTTTCTATTATTGTATTTATGTGTATGTGTGATATATATATATATATATATGTGTGTGTGTGTGTGTGTGTGTGTGTGTGTGTGTGTGTGTGTGTGTGTGTGTGTGTGTGTGTGTGTGTTTCATTTCATTGACCTTTTATCTCTGTCACCATACAAGAATTTATACATCAATTGTCAAGTATTTTGAAGACCATTCCAGTTCCACTTCAGGAGAAATAAAATCAGCTGTATGAGAGTCAGATAAATAAATAAATAAATAAATAAATAAATAAATAAATAAATAAATAAATAAATAAATAAATAAATAAATAAATAAATAAATAAATAAATAAATAAATAAATAAATAAATAAATAAATAAATAAATAAATAAATAAATTCATATTTATTACATTTAGTGCATTAACAGAACAACTGGGTCTCCATACCAATGCAATAATCATACAATAAGGTAAAGTTTGGTACCCCAGGTGTTATATTGCTTTTCTGTTTGTGTCTTTATGTTTTAAGTATTGGAGCGTCAATTTCCCTGAGGGAACCTTTCAAAGAGAGCAATAAAGTTTGTCTTATCTTATCTTATCTTACTTAGATGAACAGTGATGCAACATGGAGCGTAGTTAAGTCATTAATTTGTTGTGTCAAATGATGAAAAAAGACCAATGAGATAAGATTAAATTGTGGATATACCTGCTAGTGTAGGACTATAAATAAAATTGAAGTCAATGTTGTGCTAAAGTTGATCTTATATGCAAGAGGCTTTACATTTAATTGAAAGAAAATGTCGGTTTAGGTGTCCCTTTTTAATGAGGCCTATATGAGCATGGCCTTTTTTTAAAATTTCTGATAAAGTCTACCATTCATCAAATAATGTGAAATACTGACACACTGCAGCTATGCCGTTTTCCAAACTTCTTTTAATTAGAAGAAATTGTCTGGGGTTGAAAAAATATCCAGGAAAGTGAAGTTTGACCGTCATTTCTTCCATTATTCTCTGGTTTCACACATAACTGAAACAATTAGAGATATCAGCTTTACTTGGAGACACATATTAGGTACTAAAGATACATCATTATCAGGTCACTAAAGTGAAATAAATAAAATAGAGAAGTCTGAACTGGGGTATATGACTAATTACAATTGGATGAGAAATAGGAGTGGGACTGCACCTTTTTTGGGGGGAAAAAACACCATTTGATATAGACAATATTTCAGTGGACAGTATTCTGGGCTGCACCTAGGACATATGGGCTATAAGCCATATGCGTAAAGACAGCATTGATAGAGAGGATACCAGTCAGGCTCTTTTAAATGCCCTCGCTTTCTTCCGCTGCTTTCTTGTGTCAGGAGGTCTTTGGCAGGGGTGTCATAAAGTGTCTCTCTGTTTTTATGGAACAGCGCTGGAAAGGATGGCACCTCGCAGCGAGGAGAATCGCTGACACGCCCACAGTCTTTCAGGCGGTACGCGGTGAAAAGACGCTGCTGGCGCGCATAGAACAGGACTGATCCTGCGCTGTGCGACGCACAAAAAAGGAGGATACACTCGGCCTGGTCAAGCGCGTTTAGATTAGAGCAGAAGTGCATCGTGCGCTGCAGACTCCTGACTTCCCTGCTCATTTTGCGGCTAAATATCACTGCTAAGAACACAAGTACCATTTTTTTCTGTCCACCATTCTGACTCACCGAAAGATTCGAAATTTAGTGTGGATCTTGCAAACGGAGCTGCATCCTGCACCCGGGCAATATCAGCGTCTGCAGGGCAGAATCAGCCGATTAGACACCTGCACCAGAAATAGTTTGAATTAACACTCAAGAGTTCAAATGTACGAGGAGATGCATCTGTTTAAATCAGAGACATTCGAGTAAAATGTCAGTGCCAGGATATTGGTTGTGGGTATGTATGGTTTTAAATGAAGTCAAGGGTTTCATTAAAATAAAAAAATATTAAAAGGTGCATTCATTCATTTCTAGAACAACTTAGGAAAGTGTTGCGGATGTGCAGAGAAAAAGCATCTCCCTAGCAGAGGATGGTTTCGATCCATCGACCTCTGGGTTATGGGCCCAGCACGCTTCCGCTGCGCCACTCTGCTGCTTGGCCAGTCACCTTACTAATGCTATTATATTGTCTCTAGCATAAATGATGACAATGATGTGTTATGTATATATAATTATTCAGGATGCTTCAAAATAACACTGTTCTTTGTAAAAGTTACTGCAGTTGGCCTCTGATACACAGATTGAGGAATTTTACTTTGCACCTTAAAAGTGTCAGCCTGCTGCCTATAGATGGCGGTGTTAGGATAGCAGGTGACACTAACAGGAGAGAACAATGCTTCACATAGACAAAAACTGTAGGATATATCTATAATTGAATAACTCAACTAAGGTTGAAACAAAAGGCTACAGAAAGTAAGACATATTTATGATTTTCTTTTATTCAGTAGCCTATAATTCTGCATTCAACATGATGACCAAATCCATTGTTTCCAGGATTTTGTCATTGGTTATCATGAATCATAATTACAATAAATCGTGAAGTTCTTTCTGAGGGAGCACCTCCAGACCTCCATTTCTTAAACCAAAGTTATGCCTTTGGAGGTATATATATTATAAGTTTAATCCCAATTTTTGCTCAATGTTAAATAAGCGTGCTGGGCCTTTTGTCTGCATTCATTTCATCTGTTTATCCATCTGTTTTCATAAAGCTTATGGAAACGGACCAGAAGGAGCAGTACCAAAAGAAACTGTGGGGACAGTGTTGCTTTCACTACCTGATATGTAGCTTAGATCCAGTGTGAAACAGAAGAAGAAGAAGATTCCTTTAGTGAGAAAGTCTAGGGTGACAGTTAGCCTCTCTGCCACACTCATAGGTGTGCCTCCCAATGAATCAAGTCACCAAATACCCCCCGATGTCCAAAAGTATTGGAAACGGCACTTGGTGTCAATAGATTGCATAGGAAGGACAAGAGAAAAAAAATTCTCCATCCTCCAGCCTTGATGAATTTATTGGCCTAACGGACCACTGCCTCTTACCGTTTTCTTCTTTCATTTAAGAGGTACATCAACAAGATCTCCAGAGTCACCATAAGTGTTGTCGTAAACTTTTGACTCTGGGATGCCTTCTGGTGGATCTATTGGTTAACATCCATGCCAACATAAAGGATGCATGAAAGTATGTGGGTAGTGATGGTAACAAAGTTTGAAACAGACGCAAACAATTTCGTCTATACATGGAGCACAAATGAGACTTGTGTCCAACAAGTGTTCAACAGAGTCACAGCGAACACCTACCAGAAGGGAGGAGGTCAAACATGTTGTGTCCAGGGTGTGACACGGTGTGATGGCTCTGCACTGTGCGACCTTACCCATTTCCTGATTCTGGCCATGGAATTCCTGGATAGAGGACAGGTTAGCACGGTTAACTGGGTGATTTTATTGGATGATTTACCCTGCAGTCTTCCTGTCACATACAGTTGCCAATTCAAATCAGACAGTGATGGAAGCACAGAGAGGATAGAACGGATTACTGTATTGTAGAATTGGATCAGCAGCTTTTGAGGCACATTGAGCTTCTGGAGCTTGGCCTTTTTCCTGAGTGTTGAGTATGATTAGTGGAGGCACTGTCTGGCGGCTCCTCTTGAAATCCAAATTAAGTTTGCCAAGTTTTGAGCTTGTTCATCTTCAGGTTGTGCTAAACACTACAGGGCCAGCAGTGGATGAGGTTTAGGTCAGTGATCGTTGTGTCATCTGCAAATTTAAGATTGACAGACCGATCTCCTGAGGTGCAGTCATTTGTGTAGATGTAAAAGAGCAGGGAGGAGAGCATGTATCCCTGGGGGACGCCAGTTCTGATTGTCCTGGTGATGGATGTCATTTTCCCTGGCCTCACCTGCTGCTTCCTGTCTGTCAGGAATCAGCGATCCATTGACAGGTGGAGGCTGGTACAGTCAGCTGGGTGAGTGTGCCATGGAGGATTTCAAAGATGATGGTGTTGAATGCCAAACAGGATCCTCGTGTAAGTTCCTGGGGTGTGTAGGTGTGGTAGGATACGGTCCAGTCCCATGTTGCCTGCATCATGGGACTGCACTGTATCGGAGGTCAGCAGGTATTCTGTGGAGTCGTTCAGGTGGGTCAACACGAAGGATTGTGAGAGAAAATAGTTATGATTATTAATTTAGTTATTATCAATATAGTTTTGTCTTCTTTATTGCTGACTTCAAGGGTGCACATAAGCCTTGTCTCCGCACCTGCATACTCTACCTTGAGAAACTTGTATGTCGACTCTCCAAGGTTGGTCATGGGGCAACTGTTCTCAAAACATGTCTGTAACTTATCTCTCTTTTATACAAAAACACTCCGACAGAGAGAACGGGGCTCATTCTTCTTCATATGATGCCCATTCACTCTTCATATACTTGTATATGATTGTGACTGTGTTTTCTGACTCTGCAGATCCAGAAATAAATCTGAGGCACTTCATTTCACAGACTTGTCTTCTTTATTGTGGGACTTACGAACCTTGGTAATACAGGATAAAATTACCACAATAGGATTTCATTTTCTAGTGATCTGTTCGAAGATCTCCATGAAGAAGGGGGAGAGTTGGAAGGAGGAGAGGGGAGTAAAATAACATAGATATGAATATAATTGGGGGAATAAATAAATAATGACTTATTCTGGTTTCATTCTGGCAGCCTTTTGTCCTTTGAATCCAACCAGAGATGTTCCTGAATAGTACTGTAGTCTTTAATTTTTTTTTCTTTTTCTCTCCTCTTATGTCCCTTCTTCATATACACACATACATACACCTACATATGTGCATTTAGTATCAAGCCAACATTTTATTTAATTTTTTTAATTATGTTTGTTTTTTCTTTTGCTCATGCTTTTGTCTCATTTTGGTTATTCTCTTTTTCTGTTGCTTCTCCTGTTCTATGTCTGTTCTATGTCAGACTGCTTTTTTGGTATTATAGTAATCGTACATGGAATGGAATGAAATGGTCTTCAATAGATTTACAATTGTACATTTTGATTGACTGTATTATGTTTTTTTCTTATTGCTCTTACTCTTGGTGGCCTAAACTGATTTTATGTTTAAGTTAAGCTGTGATCCTACCTGCTCAGTATTTAAAAGCCTCAAGAAACCAATACTGCCATATAACAGGGGACATGACAGGGTATCGTCATCCTGAGCTTTATTATACAGTGGACCCAAAAATTAAGAAGCTATGAATTGGAAGCCAACGTCACTGAAAATATTTCTGTGGAATAAAAAAAACATTTAAACCAAATATAACAGTTGATAACTGTTAATACACTGCAACAATGAGAATTGTCTTGATGGCAAAACATGGACCTTTAGCAACATGATATGACATTCACTGTTGTCATTTAGCTGGTGTTAATGCTAAACTTCAACTAATTACTGATATTATGAGCACTGTGTATTTTATATCTGTGAAATGTATTTGAATGTGCATCAGCCTATAGCCTGTTGATAACACAGGTTCAAAACATTTAAAGCTGTAGTGCAGGACTTGGTAAAAAGTAATTGTTATACAGCAAAATTATGGTTGCAGCTATGAAATGATAGCTATGATAGAAATGATTCATATTACTGTAAGAATTTTAGCCAAACACAAAGGTTTACTATAAATACAGAGAGACCTAGTGGTGATAGACCTAATCAACATTGTGTGAACTCATTTGGAAAGGGCTTGAATGGTTTGGACATTATATTATTATATTATGTAAAAGTTACACACTGCAGATTTGTGTTTGTGACTTGCTTAATTGTTCATTGTGTCCATCTGTAGCAGAAAAAACACTCAGAGATACAAACTACAACTTCACAATAAGTATAACACAGTAATAAAACACAACAACCTAAAAACAAACTTTGAAGCATGATCTTGTGAATTTAATCAGTCATATCTTTTTAACAAAGTCATCTAAACAAGAAAATCATAACATTTAACATCATTCGTATTTGAGTCTGAATATGTTACAAAATTATATTTTAATATTGTGAACACAACAAAAGGCAAAAATCTATGACAGCAAAGTTTGACACATATGTTCTGCTTCCAAAGAAAGATATATTTAGAGAGCCTGTCAAACTGAATGGGCTGCAATGAGTGAGAGCTACACAAAATGAAAAAATCAAACTTAACATATTTTAAATGACAATAGATGGGTAAATAAAACTTGATGCCAAACCTTTTTTATTTGAATAATAATTGCATTTGCATTCTTAAACTCTTTTTTTTCCTCTGAATTGCAACCTCAGATATAATCTGTGCACATACATTCATGTAGCATTCACTGGCGACGACAGGTCACACCCAAAAGAAGGCTCTGTTGTTATTCATCAGTATAAGTAATTGCACTCCTTTTTCAGCCATCAAATTGTCACACACCACAATTGGGTAAAAATTAGATGATCTGATTCTGACCATTAATTTCATAGTGGGCCAGTGAGGTTTATGTTAGCTGATTTATGGCCATTTCACTGATGAATCATTAATATTCTTTTATTTTATGAAGTAAAATTTGCCCCCAGATTCACCCTCCAAATATATATTTTTAAAAAAAGTAATTTTAATTAAAAAAGGCTCTTACATTTACTTACAGGGCTTAGTTATATCAGGTCTTATTAAAATTCATCTCACACTCCTTTCCAAAGAAGATCATTGACAGTCTTAGCATATGTTGATAACATATCCAATATGTTTGCCTTTAGTTACAGCAGCAAGTCATATTTTCATTTATATTCCATATTAATTTCATTCACCATATTCTTAGATTTTGGATTTTATAGGTGCAGACACATTTAAGTGTCAACCTGTAGGCTGTGATTATTAAACTTTGAACTGTTGGACAAATTGACATAACGATCATGATGTTCCCTCTGAGTTGGCTACTTAAATCATAAATTATTGGTGCTTTCTCTCAGGTTACTGAAACATAAAAGACTGACATGCTCAGGTGATGAAGAAAAAGCACAATTTCCTTCTTTATTAGTCTGATGTTACTTTTGTCTTCAAGGACACCCCTGAAAACAAGATGATGCACCTCAAGGGGTTTTATCCTTCAATTAAGTTTGTATATGTTCTTTATGCAAATATGCAACATGGTGTGAAACTTACCTGATGATCTCCAATGTTACACAAACATTGGAATAATAACATTGATAATAAGATTGTAAGGGAATGTTTTAAGTAAAGGTCTCATAAGACAAAAAAATATCACGGAAACCATAAATCCAGAACCCTAAATATATATACATGACATGTCAATCTGCTTTAAAAACTTCACATTTTTATTAAGAATGTAGGGTCCTCACATTATATTCTCAATATCGCACACAGCAACTGTAAAACTAATAGGTATTAAAGAGTTTGGGATTACCACTGTAAAATTCAACAAAGGGTACTTGAAAAAAGAAACTTTTAATGTTGTTGTGATTAATAATGTTAATAGAAAAGTTGTACACCATGATTGAATTGATGAAAATAAACATGTATAATGTGTCATATCCTTAAGCCGGTCTCAAGGTATATGGGCAGTTTTCAGGAAAGTTTGGTTTAAAAACAAAAGTGCCTATACAACAATACACACAGCCATTAACAGGCCAAAGAATAAAATACGTTAATTGCAAAACAACCCCCCCCCCCCAAAAAAACTAAATCAAAGCCCAACAACCAGCTCCTTTATAAGAAACAACACCAAACAGCAAAAAACAAGGTGTGGGAATGTTTACACCATTAAAAATGTTTACTCGTGTCAGTGCTGGGAAAAAAAAAGTGTCCTCTGTGAGTATTTCGTGATGTGAAAGCTGAATAAACAACTTTTCCACTGGTTTACAGACTAAATCAACAATAGGCCCCTTCAGAAATGATGTCCTAAGGCCATTTAGTCTGACAGTTATTTATTGGTGGCAAGTATAGTAAAACAGAGTAGTGGCACAAGCAAAAAGGCCAGTGTCTCTTTCCCGAAACCACTGATATTCCAGTGGTTTTCATTAAGATAATAACTTCAGTTACAACGTCTGTATTAACAATGGGAAACTTTTTCTTTTCTTAGGTGGTGGAACCTACAGAATCAGAATGAAAGGTGATGTATCCCGAGGAAGATGCCGAGGGTGTGCTTACAAAACTGTTTGTGCTTCCTTTACTCTCGGCCTTGCTCAGGTGCTTCTGATGCCCCCAGTCCACTCCGGCACCGGCCCCGGGTCCGACCCCTGTCCTGGGTCTACACGCAGGGTGCCCCTGATTCTGCTGGCTGTGCAAAAGAGGCAAGGCCACTTCACCCTGCTGTTCCTTACCGGTGCCACAAGCCCCGGGGCTCGTCTTTCCTGCGGGTCTGTCTGATTTGGGGGAACATTCGGGCGAGTTTCCCCTACCGCCGCTCCTTTTGTGCTCCGAGAGCCGCCTGAGTGCCTGAGGCTCGCGCTCGAAGTCCGTGAGCGCGAAGTGGGGCAGGACGATCGTGTGCTGCTCGTACACGTTGGGTATAAGCGAGATGGTGGACGTGCGCCGCGGGCTCTTCCTGGGGCTCGGCAGCGGCGTCTCGTCTATAAAGTTGATCACCTCGTCACGGCTAAAACACCGCGGCTCGTCCTCGTAGCGCTCCCCGCCGCAGACCACGCGCGGCAGGTGCCTAAGGGAGTGCATGCTGTCCTCAGAGCGCCGCCGCTTGCGGTGCGGGTGATGGTGATGGTGGCTCTCCTCGTGGTAGGAGACCAGGCTGCTCCTGCGCCTCTCGTGGCGCGGCAAGGTGGAGCTGTAGTGGGCACTCACTATCATGTCCTCGGTGGAGCCCCATCGGTGAAGGTACGAGGGGATCCGGTCGCTGGTCCACATGTCGGTTTCGTCGTGGGAGTATCTTCTTGTAGGGGGCACCTGGACGTAAAACACAGACCAAACCCTTCAGTCTATGATTTACTTTGACCATCATTTACATGTTATGTAATAGTATCACAGATTGTAACACATCTACACTATTAATTATAAAGGACTTTACATGTAGGATTCTTCAAGGTTGTGGCTGCCAGTGCCATTGCAATAGGATATTGTAACTTTAGAGATTACACTTACGAAGCAATAGTCCGAATGAGCTGACTTTTGCAACTATTTGGGCTCTGATTGTATCGTTGGTGCTCTGGTTCAGCTGTAGTGTTTGTAGAAAATCCTACATGTAGCACATATACATTGTTTGTTCAAGATGTTTTACTTTTACTTTATTTGATTAATCCCTCAGACATCTTTGAACATATTGATATGATGACATACAGTACCAGTGAAAAGTTCAGACACACTTCCTCTCTCAGGTGAATGGAAAGGTGTGTCTCCGAACGTTTGGCTGGCACTGTATCTTGACAAGGTTACAACTGAACTAGTGTTCACGTCCATTATTTGGAGGTGAACACTGTAAAGGGTGATAGATTCCTACATGTTATACTCACATTCCATTCTGTTCTGACAACTATGCAAGAGAGAGAGGGTTCGTCAAGGTGACATCAAGAGCCACAAGATTGATATCAGCCTGCCCCCCTGTGGTGGCTTTCAGTAAATTCAGAGAAATGAGACAGCAGACGATACAGTAGCATTGAGTGTGTTAGGTGGGAGGGACAGCAGAGGGCAGCACAAGCATTAGAATGAATTATGCGGGACAAACTGGATAGCAGGATGGAGAAGGAGAGGGAAAGAGAGTAAGAGAGAGAGAGAGAGAGACACCAACAACACACCAATAAAGCCAAAGAGGCTTTATTCTGCAGTCAAACCACTTGAGAAGTGCCTCAACGCTTCTCAAATGGAGGTGCTCTTTATTAAATATTAGAAAGGTTTTGTGGCTCTAATGGACATTAACCCTTTCCAGCAGCTAGAAAAATAATGTGACTGTTCAGCCAGTCGTCCTGTAACGGATATATAAAAGAAATGCACCTTTAATTGTTTCACCATTACACAGGTACAGCAAGGAAGAACACAATTAAGTTTTATGTTATGATACAATGAATCTACTGTCATGTAAATAGGTGCGTTAGACACATAAACAATGGATGGAATAATGATCTGGTCTAAATGAAGTGGTAGCTACTGTATACATCTCTGTTTCAAGGCTTTTTAAACACTCAAATGAAATAGAGGTCCAATCATGTAGGAGCATTTCTCTTTGGAATACCCTTTATAATTCTGGGTATTTGGGGTGTCATACCAATTTAAACTTTTTTGTTGATATTCAATAAGCAAATTATTCTAATTTGTGTAATTTGGGCTTGAGCTGTAGACTACTGAAAAAAAACCCCAAAGCCCAAGTTAAGTTGTTTATGACAAAGATGACACAGTGTTAAGATGTTTTGCAAAAATGGAAGTTTATATTGTGTGCATTGCATCGATTGTTTCTAAAGTTGCATATTCTCACCACAGTCTTCCAGGCCAAGTCCAGTAAGTGATTTTCCTTTGATCATTAAGCCAGAAATTATGGGCCAGAATTTGTAGTTACCAGAGTTAATCAAGTATTGGAATCAAAGAAGAAAAGTTTTGTTGAGTTGCCCTAGAAGCCTGCAGGTTACAACAAGCTCTGGTGCTTAATGCAGGCTGGAAAAGGAGTATTTCATAGCTCTGCATCTGACTGGGATGGATGCTGGATCCAATGGACACAATGCTTTTGGGTAGAACCTGAGCAGGTGTTTATAGTGCTTTCCTGAAACCTTGGGGAATTCCTGAAATGCAGAAGGTAAGTCAGTTACTAAACTCTTACCCTCTTGCACATAAAAAATGTTGTCTATTGCTTGTAGGTCAGTGGACAGGACACACTAGATGATAAATAAGGCACATCTAACATGTTGATGGTCATATTTACCAAACATTAGTCAGGCAGAGTATAATTTTGTCTCATGTAAAAAAAGACAAAAAAAATGTGGCATATCTGGGAGAGATAGGATCACAAAATGTCGGATAATTCCAGAAAATTCAAGCAAGATTACTATAAAGGCCCTCAAGGCCATTTCACCATGCACATTAGCAATGACGTGTCATTCAAAATTGAATTCAAGTAAAAGAAATGAAGAAAATCAATAAAAAATATACCTGCAAATACTGCATTCTATCTTCCTGTTGTTCCCTCAATGGATACCCTTGTGGGACCCCCCTTTCTAAGGTTGAGAACTCATACTTGGCATTACGGTCTAGCGTCACGATTTCAGGTGCCGAGCTATAGTCATATGGTCTGTCATATATTAAGTCGGCACGAATTCCTCCATCTTGGCTGTTTTCTGCAAAGCGCAGAAAAGCACGGGCGTCAGGATTAGATAGCAACGGAGTACACAAGACAGACAGACAGACGACGAATAGATAAGAGAGGCAAGTTCAATCGTTCTCCGACTGGTTGATATTTTTTTTCCCTTTCCTACGGCTCTGCTCAGGAATTTAAGTTTAGGTGTTCTGCTACAAAAAATTTACAATAATTTAAATGTTTAGTAAAGAGATGAAAATCATACAAAATATCTTGAAGTGTATAAAAAACCCATCTACTAAGTTTGTTTTCCCAATTACTGCATTCATGTTCATTAAAGATCAATTGGAGATGTTGTGTAAAATGCTGGTTTTGAGGAAAATGTGTGCCAAAAGATGAAAGATGATAGCAGATATTTGCACAGGCAGCTTGTCATGCAAGTCAGTAGCTTTGTAAAAAAAAAACAGGAAACAATCCTTATACATACAACTGTGATGAGTTATACATGGCAAGCCCTCTGGAAAAAAGCAGAGAACTGGCAGTGTCAATTATCACACAGAATATTAGGACTGTCCTGTGTTGTTTTATGGTTCCTGCTGAACAATGAGCAATTATTGTGGGGGGTGTTGAGAGGGAGGGGGTCAAAAGGTTTGAAGGGTAACAAACAGGCAAGAAGAGGTTCAAATTGGGTTTAGTTTAAACAGTGCGAAAAGAAAAAAAAAAAGACGGTTCATGCTGTCATCAATTTGCATGAATGGTGGAGCTCTGGCCATGGGCCCAATTCAGAAGCCTTTCTATGATATCATGTGACCTAATTTTGGCTACAAATTGTGTTGAAGTGTCTGTGATTCCATGGTGAAATGTTTCATGTTCCCTCCTCTTGGAATACATTGGTATTTCTGTGATGAAAGACTGAAGTCTTAGACCAGTTTCTATGTATTTGATTATATTGGATTTTGACTAAGAGCAATTTAATTGATATAAGATAGAGTATTGTGCTCTCTAAATCACAATAATCTGGCACAAAATTAAATAAATTAAAACAAACTAAAGAAATAAATAGATGGATATGAACATATATGTAAAACAAAATACCTTTTCTATCTATTTCAATTTTGTGTCCACAACAAACATGGCGTATCCCTTTGTGACTTGAGGGAAATATGACCATCATAACGACATGAAAGTGCTTTTCAGCTTTAATGCAATCGTACCAGCTTCACTTTCACAAAATACAGAAGATATATTTTTAGTATAGAAAATTATATTCCACAGACACTTTCAGTTTCATCTTCTGACAACAATGATAGGTCACATGATAACATTTGACCACTGATTTCAAACATCAGACTACAACATATTTAAGCAACAGATACAAACCACTCTTAACAACTCTGCAATAACTTAATCCAATATTTGGCAACATGCACATTTGAAGGTCTGTTTCATTCCTTAAAGCCAGTTTAGATCAAAGATAGGGGACAAGCCGAGAACAATGGGTGAACAAAGACTGATTAAAGTTTGTAAAGCAGTCATTCTGTAACAACACAGTTCCAGATGCCATGTTTTAACATGTTATAGACTGATTGTCCTGTATTTGCATGGATTAATATTTAGAACACCAAGCCAAACAGTCACAGAAGGTGATGATTTAAAGCTGCAGTAATCCCCAAAGTCAATCTGCACCATGAGGTGGAAACCAGGTATCTTTCTTAAAATTCATAGATTCTTTTTGTCTCTTGACGTTTTTCACATGTAGAAGTGCTGTCGCCACCCACAGTCTAAATGTCAGTGACAGTATCTCATATGGGGATCAATTTATGACAAACCCAGTGATTCAGGTGAGAATTCAAGGTTGCAGTTACTGAGTCAACTGTCACATAAGCAGCATGCAATTTATATAAGTCACAAAAAGGAGTAATCATTAGAATAGAGAGGTGGCTGGTGACAAGAAAATTAAGTATCATAACATTATCAGAAGTCAACTGTCCATACTGTCCATGTGCTGTGTTTGATTGGCTACAGAAACATAACCATGCTGTTTACACGTTTACGTTGTTTGTGATTTTACAGCATCTGTTATCACACAGTATGCAATACTGCACCTTTTTGCTGCAACATTCTCAAATGTCTGATTTTCTTGCCACATATCTTTGATGTTAACTGGCTTTTATTGCAGTCTGACAACTTTTATGAGCTTACCTTTGTAACAAATATATAATGGCGACCACTGGATTGTTATAAATTGATTTTTAAAAATGGTTAACATGAATTACAGCACAACTCTGCTGGTAATGCACAAATGGGATGCAGGTAAAGTCACTTATGAGAATTGTACATCACAGAGGTGACACCACACTACACTTCAAGGACCAGAGATGACGATTTCTATCAATCACCAGGCTATTAACCTTTTACAAACCTCTGTTCCCTTTCTGCAATATTTTTACTTTCACTTTCCCCAGTACACCTCCTTCCAAGGCTAGGAGACAAAACTTTTCAGGTTGATAAATCACATTTTCAGTGTAATTCCTATGGCCGAAGACAGTTCAGTGTTCTTTTCAACACAAACTATTTATTGTATCTAAACCTTGAATTCAGACATATCAAGTCTTTAACTGTAGGATTTTTTAAAGTATAGAAAATTATCTTTGAAGTCACTGAAACAGTCACCTTCCCAACATTTCCAACTCAGTTTGTGCTTGTTTTAATAAAACAAGATACTCTACTTTTTATGTTCTTAGCAGTTCCTACTGAGCTGTCTTGGGAAATAAGAATCACCCATATTGACATAATCAGGAAAAGAGGATGGAAAAAGGAAGGAGCACGGGAGGGAGATGCCTGACAGCGGCTTACCTTCATCCACGTCGTCATTGGACATTATGGCGACGCACTTCTCCCACACCATGCGGATGTCAGCCCGATAGC
This sequence comes from Lepturacanthus savala, assembly GCA_030544235.1. Classification (NCBI taxonomy): domain Eukaryota; kingdom Metazoa; phylum Chordata; class Actinopteri; order Scombriformes; family Trichiuridae; genus Lepturacanthus; species Lepturacanthus savala. The sequence continues at coordinate 18,507,835 of CM060480.1, forward strand.
GGTCACAAGCCCAAAGGAACATGGGTAGCAGGATGGACTGGGCGATGGAGCACCACAGCACGCACAAAACCATCCAGTTGTAGGAGCGGTCAAACTTCAGACTAGCAAAGCTCACCACCTATGAAGGGGTCAAGCACACAGGTCAGCAAACATTGCAGATATATCTTAAATTATTAAATGGATTATCCCACATTCCTCCTTCATATATTAGTGTCTTTAACATCAACAAGCCAATGTGACAACTCATACTGGCCATTTGAACAGCAAAAGACTCTTGAAGAGACACATTCTTTAATGCCACACCAACTGTCTATTTGTGGGGTCTTGCACAACAAATATCCATTGAAAATACCAAATATTTAACATCACCCATTTGAAAGTATAGAACAGATCCAGTCCTATATATTCGTAAACATGATTATGTACAGACAAGAGCTGTGGCATCAATCAATTCTTCAAGCAGCCAATACTGTAACATATGTACAGGACAGTTACAATGGTCATTCCACCCCTCTCTGTCCTCAATCTAAAAGTAACACAAAATAAGACAAGTTCAAAGCAAGTGAGATAACAAGTAGTCACATCATGATAAGCACCAACATTTATTATGTAACAAACATCCATTGAATCCACTGGAGCAAAAATCATTTTAATCCAAATAGTAGCCGATATGAGGAATTAAATACTCAATACTTTGTTCCAAAAACAAAATACCTGTCCCGGTTTATGGTGTTCATTGAATACTGGTGAAATAAAACAAGAACAAAGCCAGCCATTGCACTAATGCAGTAATGCAGCAGTAATGATTTTGGGACAGCCATTGGATACAAATGAATGAAACAAGTGGCATCTACCAACAGATACTTAACTGCCACTTAATGAAATGAAAGGTGGCTTTTTTAACAAGCATTGGTGATAATATGGGTTATCTACCTCAGTGAAGCAATCGAGTACATCTGATAATTAAAGTTGAGTGCCTAATCATGCATCGGATTGATTAACATAGACTTGTTATCTTCAGCGTCATCAGCTTTGGTTGTATATTGAACTCATCCATATAGCAGCATCACTGGGTGACCTGATGAAATTGATGAAAAGTCTTAACTTGAGATTGAACTCCTTTGTCTACTGAACTGATCTGATTTAAACAACCACCAAAACAGCCACAGTCAACACAGGTAAACAGGATTTCTTCCCATCAACAACCCATCACCTGCAGTTGTCTTTGGTCTTCTCATGGCATTTGATGATATTTAGTTCCAACTGGTATATGCACTCTCCATCCATTTCTTGAGTGTATGCTCATACATGATAATAATATGTATAGTTAATTGTATTTATGTCAGACCAAAAAGACTTTGTAAAAGAACAATTGAAAAAAAGATTTTCAATGGTCTCTGCCTCAGAAGAACTAAATATGCAAGGATCAACTTCCAATTTAAACCTTCTGTGTAACAGATCATTAACAGGATATGTATAGCTGATGCTATTTTAAATTGAGTTTATTTGACTTTAGGGGCAATTGGTAATGATATGTAAAAAGAAAAGAAATGTTTTCTTAAAGGGATTTCTATATTATCTCAGACATAACGAGTTAAAATTCCCCCAGTTTTTTTGCTTAAAAGCCAAGTTGATTGTTTTGTTGTCACATTTTTTATCTAACAGATTTATATCCCCCACTCTTAGGGATGGCAACAAAGGAGAGACAGAAGAATATTGCATGCTATTCTGCATTAAGCGAAGTAAAGGAATGGGAATTGCCCTGCAGATCTTGTCATATTCTTTTTCATCATATACAGTACATACGCCACACGACAAAGGCCACTAGGAGACTTTTTTTGTTTCTGTCACTGCACTGGTAATATAATCTTTCATCAGCATTGCACTCCCATTCCTGTGTTCAACATACGGACATGCACAACAGGATGTTGCAAAAACTATTTCACCACTGTCTTTTCAAACTCTTTGATCAGCTTATGAAGCAACAAGGACACAGTTTCACCACTGATCTGAACTCATGCATCTCGGTTTGTATGATGTTGTTAAACCTTACAAGTAAGAATATAACACACACTATTTAAAACAACCTAATTAGAAAGAAACAGTGGTATTTCCATCTCGTGTTTTATCTTGACTGAAATTCTCTAATTCATAAAAAGCCTTTTTTCCAGTGTTCTGATTCTTTTTGAACAACCTGCTTAAACAGCAGCTGCGATGCCTGAAGACCTATGAGCTCACCAGTGCTGACTAATTGCTCTTACCAGCAAGGATTACCGTTCAGTCTCCAAACCTATTTTCACATTCATTTTTAATGCAGACTATCATGTTCTACAATTTCCATAAAATCCAGAGATGACCCTACATACCCCTTATCATACAGCAAAGGCCAATTTTATGCAAAACATTTTTTGACATGAGTAAAAGTATATATTTTTTTGGAGGATGATAAAATTGGTAACAGAGAAACAGATAAATTGTCTGGTAGAAGCACTGCATTTATCAGCTGATTATCAGTAACCTTTGATATGATAACTGGGGATGTTATTGAGATCATTAAGTATAAAACTATAAGCAGCCTGCAATATTTCTCCTATCTGCAGAGAGAAGTATTAGCTATTTAGCTGTGTGCCTCGGGGTTCATCCTTAAAGGCATGTGCAGATAACAGTCCTTAGTGCAGGGGTTTCTGTTCAATATGCCTCAGGTGTACACTTAATTAAAAAAAAAGGTTTGTTTATTGCAAAAATGATGATTAATAGATTACTTTTACAAATGATAACAGAACTGAGGGGATTTATTATAGATAAACTGAGGCTAGGGCACATTCATACACATAATATTATCTATCTTACAAGTAAAACTGTTATACGAGTCAACCCACATTTGACAAAACCGCTACTATAATATATGTAGATTAAACCTGAGCAGAGAGTGCTCGACATAACAACCAGAAAAAACGTTTTCCTAATGGAAAAGAGCTTGACTTGCTTTTGAGATGTCGGGATGGCTGGTTGGGCTGCATGGCCTTGAGTGTTCTACAGGCGGCATAGAAAACCAATGAATTGACCTGTTTAAAAATGAATGAGAACATGAGGATGGAATCTGCAAGCCAAATGATGACATGTAGAAACAGAGTTCACCCCTTCGCTCACTGATAATTGTAAGGGAATGTTTAGTTTCCCCTGGAAGAAGAGGTAAGTTACACTTTATCTGACCCAAATCCTAATATTTAACCTCTTCCCTTCAATAGACAATTACCATGTATATAGAAAATACACACATCATCCATAAGAACTTATCCTGACCTACTTACTGCCCCAGATGAGAAGAAACATTTAAGTTAGTGTAAATAATAAATCAGCATGGTATGGTTACAGAATTTACAGTGTGTTTACTCCACCCTCAAAAACTCAAAACATTATTTTGAGGGTGGAACCTTGTGCACTGTCTTTCTACCCAGTGCAACTTAATTAATCCCCCCTCACCCTAAGTAAACGGAATGAATGATGAAGAGGTCACAAATGTGCTGACTTAATACTATTTGTATTTGTATGCCTGTTTTCTAAGAGGGATGTGAGCTATATTTGTATATATGATGCATTTGTATTTTTCTTTTTATTTATGTTAGTAGCTAGTTAAAGTTAAAAAGTTAAAAATGTTTTTATATATATTTTGCAGAAGAATTTCTTTTGTATCCAAATGGGCAGAAGAGTTTTTGAGAGTTCCTAAAACCAGCAGGCAATGTTGTTCAATGACCTCATGGGTTTTTGAAAGATCACTAGCAATTTATCTTTTACAAAAATGGATGCTTTGCTCAGTGAATCAAATGTCATGATAAAAAATATGACAAACTTGGGTTACTTTGGAACAGAACACCGGAAACTCTTACAAAACACTAATGAGGATAAACCTTTCGCCACAACTGATACAGAAGTCAGATAATATACGCCTTACATTTGATGATGTGATAAAATCTATGGTAATACACATGTCTTGGTTTAGATAGTTTTGCCTCAACAATCAGACATTTTAAAGAGTAAACCCCAAAACCACTTTTTTCATCGTTGTTGTGCTTTTAAATGTAATTCACTATCTGGAACATCCAGGCACTTGTCAAATGAGTTCCCAAAATCCTCTTTAAAACCTTCTCCACTAGATAACTGTCTGCAATTCAAAATATATCAAGGACTTTACAGCTCTTCTAGACTCTCACAGTGTTATTAAATAAAATAGATCATATTCTGCTAATGAAATGACTCATTTCACTGGGGTTGTGTGATGCTCTAAACAGATTATTCACTGATTTACAAATGGCCTCAACAACAAGCTTTTTTCTTTTTTTGTGGGTGTAATATACTATCATCACCAGCAGATGGAGACAGAATTTACACACAGCAGCTTTAAAACCTAGATAGATAGATAGATAGATAGATAGATAGATAGATAGATAGATAGATAGATAGATATAGATAGATAGATAGATAGATAGATAGTTAAACTCAGGCCAAAATCTAGGCATTTTAATGCAAAGTTTTTGAACTCAACATATTTTTCTGTCTCTAGAGGTTAAAACTCACCTATTGCAATTGAATTTTTTCTATTAAATAGTACTTATATACTCCATCCTCCTCTCAACACCAACCATGCACCTGACCCCTGCTATAAAATCAACAAACTGAGTGCACTCTTTTCTCCTGATTAACCTCATACTGGAGGGTAAAATCTCTGTGTGTGTGTGTGTGTGTGTGTGTGTGTGTGTGTGTGTGTGTGAGGCACTTCTGCCAAAACTCTGGGGGTCTGGGGGTTAAGTTAATTGGTTGGGTCAACTCCACCCTTACTGGCAATCATGTTTAAGCAGTGAACTCACCAGTATGGGGAAGCCAGTCAGGAAGTCATAGATGAACACAATGCCACTGATCAGGTAAGTGATCTGCAGCGACGTCTTCAGAGGTTCTGATCCATCGATGGACGATCTGCGCTTCCCCTGGGCGTCCTCCACCACGATGGTGGGGACATTGAACTTGTTCTTGTCAGCATTGTGACCTGCTTGGATGGAGAAGGTCTGAAAGAGAGCAATGCCGATGCAGATCACACCCATGGCCACGCTGCCACCAATCAGCAGTAGAAAGCAAACCCCAAAGCCCAGGCCAATCTCAGTCACTATAAATCGGCAGTCAGAGGTGTAGAATCGGTCATTGGTGTCATGCCAACCCACTGCTGGAAGTGTGGACAGGATGAATGAGACCATCCAGATCCCCATCACCGTGTGCACCGCCTGCTTCTTGGTGTTACTCAACCTGGAATCAGAACAACACATTTAGACGTAAAGCAAGTTTAGCTGAATTATTTTGCTCTCTATATCCTCTTTGTGAAAAGAGACCTGGAGTTTTTAATAGCTGGAACTTCTGATTCTGATAGTATTAGTTCATTAAATGAAACCAGTAAAAAACAAATAATATATATGGTTTGCCAACCTAAGAAGAAGTCTTAGACAAGACAAAATAAGGTGGGCCCTTTACAGTAATTAAAGGGTCATCAAATCAGTGCATTGCATAAAATATTTCAAATGCTACACTCAGAAACCTAAAAAAATTAAGTATTTTGTTGGTTTGAATAAAACCAGACTTTTAAAATACATGTGAGATCAACTGAAATGAAACTTGCACAGTCAAGACTTCCAGATAATGGAACTGAAATCGGATCTGCACGAGGTAATCTGTGCATGCACTAGACGTTCACACCAACTCCAGCCCGGAAGCTGAACAGTATGTGAGAACGTAAACAGAACAACTCAAACCAGAGAACCCGGTAACTTGGTAAGTAGAGTCACACCATCACACCAGTCTTAATTGATTCATACTGGCCACCAGTCTCTTAAACCTAGTTTATACTTATGTGTATATAGCTTATGTGCATGTAGCTAGCATACAGCATAGCAGCATGCATCGATGGCAAGGCGACAGCATAGCCATGCCATCGACACACGCTGCTATGGCGTACGCTGAAACGCACCTCCAAAAAATCCTAACTATACGTTGCGGTGCTGTGATCATTGCCACTTAGCCGTGGTGGTCATACATGTCCCCTCCACAAATGGCTTCTCTGTCACCTGCGCTTCAAAATTTGCAATGAAACCATTTTCTCTTTGATGTCTGAGTTCAGAACGCACACGCGCCCTTCTGGTTGTATGAAGGAGTATTAGGGCCAGGCAAAAAAAAAAAAGAAGTCTGGTACAAGAAAAAAAACAGGCAAAAAAAGTTCAATACAAAAAAGACTAAAAAAACAGGCACAGGCAAAAAGAAAAAAAAAAGTCTGGTACATGAAAAAACTGAAAAAAAAGGGAATGTTTTATTGCCCCAACGCATTACTTTGAATGCTTAATGCCTGTGTCACAACGATGGCGTAGCTATATGTACACAGAAGTATAAACTATGCTTTAACGGATCATCTACAAAGCCTTTCACCATTTTACCCTATCTCCTCCCACTCTATCAACTGTTTTATTCCCTCAGGTCCACCTCAGACAGCCTTCACTCCACCCCCAATCCAACATTCCCAATTTTGGGGACAAAGCCTTCTCTAAGGCGGATCCCTAGAGAAGGGAGAAAGAGAGTCCCCCACAGTCTTCCAAATATGCCTCAAGAACCACTTCTCCTTCTGCATTCTCTTAGACCCTTCCCACCATTTTTCTATCCTTGTGTGTTATGATTGTCGTCTCACCTTTGCTGCCCACCTAGCGTCATGCATTCTGTGTAAAGTATCTTTTGAGTCATAAACAAATGCTAGAAATATTATCTTTTATTATTATTGTTAGTGGAGACTGATACTAAAGACATATGTCACTGAGAATGTCAACAGACAAAAAACAAATATGACCAAATACTTTAATGCCACAAAATGGAAGATCTGCACCCTGGACAAGTTGAAGAAAACCTATCCCACACAGTCATCACTTAAACTGGATAAACTGGAGCTGAATGGATGAAAATCGATGCTTTGCTGATGGAAAAAGATTGCTTTTCACATCCTTCGGTCTATTTGTCATCTAGGTCTATTTCAGTGCAAAGGGATTTCTATTTCCTCTCACCTCCAAGTAATTGTTACAGTCGAGCAATTTGCTGAATGTGTTTGTGTCCTCTGGCGGTGTGGCACTTTTCTAAGCTTGCATCAGTGCATGTACATCTAAAAATACAGCAGGGAGGCAGTGATGGGTGTTCTTACTTCCAAAAGTTGAGAAAAGACGGTGTTATCCTGCCAACACGTTTTCACCTCAAATACTGCTGAGGAGTTCAAGGCATCTGCAGCAGATCATACACCAAGAGGCTAATCCCTTTTAGATTGTAAAACAGATATATCTTATTACAAGGCCACTATAACGAGGCAAACTTTTTTATTTAAAGTCACTTACAGTACAAATCACAGTACAGCATCTATAAATGGAATCCTTTTAAAAGTGGATATTAAATGGACAGTTAACATAAATCCACCTCTGCTGCTTCTTTTATATTGCAAAGAAACACAGTAAATTGTCTGTTTAGTGTCAGTTGTCAGGGAACAGTTTTGTCAGATGATGTATTCTGTCTCCTTCCTGGGAACCAGAGCACATGTTGCCTATATTCTTCTTCCTCTCATTAAAATCCTCTGTGGGAACACTAGCTAGATATGGAATATATCACTCCTATGTAGGAAATTAGTCAAAATATAGTTTAAAAATATTTGTTTCTCACTTACATGCACTAACCGTGACACAGGGGGGGCAGCAGTAGCCTCTGCACTGTCCGCAGTTCTGTGTAAAGACAATTAGGTCTTGTTGTCACTGTGAGTAATAATGCTAGCCTTTCCTGAATATGCCTGGGGTACATATGATGGGGAGGTTACATCACCAAGCTGCTTGAATCTATTACCAGAGAGAGAGGGAGCGTTGCGAGGGAAAAAAGCTCCTAAGAGATAGTGAGAGCAGGGTGATGATAACAGCTGCCGAAGTACAAGGTTGGAATTCATAATTCAGGCCTTCAGTGTGTGTTAATGTCAAGGCAGCCATGCTGGCTCAGCAGGGCAGATGTGGAGCGCTTTAAATGAAAGATGAATAGCAATTACGTGGTCCGTCACCTGAGCTATCACTCCACCCCATCGTTGTTCAAAGTGACTTGAAAACAAGGAGAGGAGCTGCTGAGGGGGAAAGTGTTTGTTTGAATGTTTCCAGACAGTAGATGAGAGAGTAGTCTGACAAGTGAGAGAACAGATGAGGGAGATGAAAGCATTTGTGTAAAGTCTGATATCACTGTGTGGGCATCAGCCAATAGTGACAGCTGCTCAAGCAACATAGATAGCAAGACTGAGCGTAGATTTAAAAGGAAGTTTGCATATCTTATTTGAACGTCTGCTTATCAGCGCAAAGCTGCAAAATTGGCGAAGCTGACTGTATGCTCTGCAGGCATGATGCCACAGGAAGTACAATCACCCTTTGTTTTTCAGCAGGGGGAGAAGGGCGAAGCAACAGAATACTGATCCTCACCACATGCGCCACAGCACCAGTTTCTCTACCATTTCAATAACCGACAAATCTGGTTTGTGTTGTGCAAAAAATTAACACTGGCGTCATAGCGTGCTATGCTGTATTTGCTCTAGAAATGCATTCGTCTGCAAATGATTGTTCTGCGCCTGATGACCAGAAAATGAAGAACTGTATAGCCATGAATAACAGCTGGGTTGCACCAAAGCCAAGACTTTTGAAGTGTGCTTCAAGGTGAAATGCGAAAAGAGAACTACCATCACGTAGTGTTACAGATAAAATAACCAGCCTAAATCAAAGACATCATACAACAAAACACCTGATGTTGGATTCAAATGTAAAAATCAGACCAAACCAAGGAATATTTTCTCTCCCTTTGTGATAATGACACAAGATAATCATATTAATAATCATTATTTCTCATTAAAGTGATTGAAAAAATGAAAATTTCAAAACAAACTATTCCCAAAATACTGGATCCTGTCAGAACAAAATAATACCTGATGCAGAAGTCATAATAATCAGCACATCAGAGGTAATTTTAAAACACCTCTGTGCACCCCTAAATACATACAGAAATAGCATGAAACCTTTTGTTCAGAGGAAGCAGCAATGTTGCTCTGAAAATCTGATTATGTGTGAACAGCAGATGTCTTGGGAGTCTAACGAGACCAAAATGGTGTTACTGCAGCAGGATTCTGCCTGTTATCGTGAGGTGAACCTGATCTTTATTATTCAGTGCTACTTTTGTAATATCACTTGTTGTGAGGAGCCAAATGAGGCTGGAAGCTCAGCTGGCAGATGCTCCGTCTAGAGCAGTGATTTTCAACCTATGGGCTGCGGCCCACTAGAGGCCCACGGAGGTATTGCAGGTGGGCCGCGAAATCCTTTTCTAAAAATCTAAATATCATAGATGTGTGCCCAAAAATAAAACAAAGTTCTATCCTGAAACGTATGTATTGCTGAGCATGTCTTTTAGAGTGTAATTTTCAAAGTAAAAGGTGAACTGAGTTGTTATTGGCTGTTGATAGAACGGCAAATTTGGGATAACAACGCTGTTGACGCAAAGCAGACCTTGTTCATTCTTAGTTCTGCATAGAAGGAACGTGTTGGTCTGATGAATCAATGCTTCCTCTTCACAGTGGAAACCAAACACCAGGCAAAAATACAAAAGAAAGTCTGACACAAAACATGAAAACAGGCAAAAACACATAAATAACGTGTGTGTGTATCGGAGCGTATCAATATCAAAGAGCAAATGCTTTTATTGCAAATGTTGAAGCGCAGGTGAGAGAGAAAAAAAAATCAGCCAACACAAATTTCCCCTTATATAACACATATTCTGGACTCTTTGTACCAGACGTTTTTCTTCTTTCGCCTGTTTTTCTTTTGGTTTTGTACCAGATTTTTTTTTTCTTTTACCAGACTTTTTTTTTCTGGTCCTAATACTCCTATAGACAACCGGAATGTAGCGTATGTGTTTTTAGCTCATTGGTATCAAAGAAAAAATGATTTTACTACAAATCTGTGAAGTAGAAGCAACAAAGAGACCGTTTACTGAGCCGACTGTAGACCACCATGGCTGGACTGCCCTTGTCCTTGTGGTCTGCATCTATGCCACGCTTAGTCAGGACTTTTTGGAGATGACGTCAGCCTACAGAGTAGGGGTCTGCGTCGACACTACTTACAAACTAAGTATAAACTAAGTTCTACGTGTCAAAGTTTTCACATTAAAATAATAAAAATGGCAGATATTTAAAATTTCTTCTTACAAATTCTAGTGCTAAGAAGTTTAGAAAAAAATAGGAATTTGAATGAAAAAGGCCAATTGCTTCAGCAAGAGCAGAATCTAAGAAGCACATTCTAATAAAAGTCTAATAAAGACTTTTTGATAACTTCTATGTATTGGTGTATTGACAGAAAAACACATACCTACATATAGTATATAGAGTATATTGTAGCAGCTTTCGTTTTTTATTTTATGATCTACATAACTGGAACAAACAGAACTGCAGGGCTACTACAACTTTTTTTTTAAAAAAAAATCAAGGCTGCAAATAAATATGACAAATAAATATATATTATATATATTTTGCATTAACATTTCATTGCCCAACCTGCAATAAGATCATATAGTAATAATTGGGGACAATATCACAATTCTACATTCACCGGCCCTAAGCCTAGTATCTAGTCATGAAATAACAAAGATCACATCATCAAGAGTTTACATAGGGAATTCTTCTCTAAGAAGTAAACAGTTCATAATGAGGTCAGTGCCATTCAAAGTAGGTAAAAGGTAAAAAAAAGTCAGGTGTCTTACCTGTAGTTCACAGGCCAGCGAACCATCCACATGCGGTGATAAGAAAGCGATGTGACGGAGAAGCAGGTGACCAACGTGAGAGTGTAGAAGGTGGAAACAAACACTTTGCACAAACCCTCGTTCCACTCGTAGTTGGAGTGCTGGCGGCGCAGCGTTATGACACAGTACATGGTGATGGGGATGGCCATGTTGAGGATGTGTGTGCCCGCCAGCGTGCAGATGAGGAATTCCAGAGGCTTCCACTTTTTCTGTTTGGCACTAACGCTGAGGATGCTCCAGGTGTTGGCCAGGATGGACACGCCCGAGCAGACCAGCCAAGCCAGCGTGTTGGCATTGATGACGTCATCCTTCATGGTGGTCACCTCATCCACCATGTTGGCGCGGGGCAAGGCAGAGCCTGGGAGGCCGCAAGGAACTGTTGGCAAGAGCAGGTACACGCAAGGAGAAGGAGGAGGTGGTGGTGATGGACAGGAGGGGATGCAGGGTGTCGGACAAGGCAGGCATCCTATCTGGGTGGGCGTTCACTCTCCATGGGATGGGCCCAGCAGGGAAAGGACATTGTTGTGGTGCAACACAAGGAGACGTTATTGGGAGGGGATGGCAGATCTGGGCCTGTTGCCTGAAGACAAAAGTGGGAGACGCAGAAATCAGAATCAAACAGGGAGAGGAGGATCCAATTTAAAATAATCCTTCATTATACATACTGTAATTCTCATCCCAGTGAACAAATAGTGTAATGTTATCACAGCACTTCAACTATTACTGTTAATACTAAACGTCATCCATTTCATGTGGTTAAGGACCATATGAGAGAGACAGTGATCAGGCTTATTTTTGAAGCAACATGATTGAACAAAGCATAAAGCCACAGCCGTAAAGATGGGAAAAACACATGAAAAGATGCAATGCAAAAGGATCATCCTGAAATAAATACCATTTTTGTAAAGGTGAACTGACCAATGGAAAACTGATGACTGATTTTCATTCTTAGATGTGAGGATTTGCCACTTTTCTGTTTCATGATGTCTGTTCTATAACTTTAAATTGTATATATTTTTGGTTGGTTAGACAAAACAAGAAATTCAAAGATGTGACCTTGAGGTCTCTAGATAGGAAAGGAAAATGAAAGGCGGGTGGCATAACATAACTGAATCTTATGCAATTTTGTCTAGGAAGCTAGAGGAAAGAACACTGAAAAAAAGGATTGTGCTGTTTTTTGCAGTGCCTTTCCATACATAACATTGCTCCAGTCAGAGAATTATCAGAGGAGAAAAGACTTTTGTTCCCCCACTGTGGAGTGAAAAATGCTTGGCACAGCTGGAGCATGTTGTCACATCTATTTCCTGTCTTTTTGCTTGTCCAAACACTGATGTGCTGCGGGCGAGACCCCTGAGAGGGGACGCTGGAAATGACAAGACTCGCATCATCATCACCCTGCTTCACTTTAAACAATTTAATCCTCTCTTTCTTTCCTGCTCTGATGGTACCTGATACAGCCAATCAGGTTCAGCTGTGCTAATGTTCTGCTGGTTCAAGAAGCTGCATATTCCCACCAAAACATCCAACTCCAATGATATGGAATGTTTCCTTTATTATATTTTGATCTTTCAATTTGAGAGCAGGATTTATTGATTTTTAGGACTAACCCAAAAAATCTAAGCTTTGAAGCTTCAATCGTTGCCATGGTAATCAATCATGATGTCCATAAGTTCTAGTCTCAGAAGATGTTGCAAAGTGTGTTACTAGTAATGTAAAGTCACAACAACAATACATCTACTGTTCAAAATTACATTATAAATGTAAAAATTACGTGAAAAGCAGAAGTGTGTCTTATTAAGAAAGCTGTGACTGAGGCAAAGTATTAACAAGTCCAGCATGACCTCACCATTTACCAACTCTAACAAGTTAATCAAGGTGTGTAAACCTAAACATCCTAAATACATAGATGATATTTTAAAAAAAGATAGTAACAAAGCAGCTGGTCCACTAACATTTCCCTATGGAGATGAGAGATCACACCATCAAAAAGCACAAAAAGAACACAAGATATAAAAAGATTCTTCCTTTGATGCAGGATTCCCCAGATGTTTGGGATGGACTGAACCTCTCGATCTAAACAGTGAAGCCAATGTGGGAGTGCCTCAATGAAATAAACTGATAGCTGTTTTTTTTCTAACAGCAAGCAGGTGGCTTCAAAAAGAAGTTACATTTTATGAAGTCAATAGCCTATGTGCACAGCTGGTATTAACATGCATCCTGAGTGATCTGATTGCAAGTGGACAGCTCAATGTCCATCTGTTTAAACTTGGCATTAGACTGCATCTTCACATCTCGAGTGACTACTTGTGATTGAATCACACTTCCGTGCACCATATGCAAATTAACACATCATTTCTGTTTGAACTCGCCAAGCTTTTATTGCGTTTAAAGTGTTGCTGTCACTGTCTGTCTCACTTCTGCTCTATATGTGTTTCTGTCTGGGCGGGCTGAGCCTTATTAGAGAGCAAAGAGAAGAGATATTAGTGCATTTCAACTAAGTGTGCATCTTCATCAGAGCAGAGGAGAGACAGACAAACTACACCAATGCAAGTTTCAAGTATTCTCCAATACTGCATAGGCTTAGGAGATTGGATGTAAATCATTCATATCTGCAATCAGTGAGAAAGAGAGGGGAGAAATAGAGAAAGAAAGAAGGAGGAAGCATATGCATCAGTGATGCATGCAACGGAAACAAAGTTACTACTAAAGTTTTAGCTGTATGTGCAGCAGAAGTACAGTTACAGGCTATTTGGCAGTGAATACAACTCCTTAAGACCAAACCAAGTCCCAAGTGTTGCTTTCCGCCTGTTAATTAAAGTGAAAGATGTAATGCTGCATTTCATTTGTAGGGAGGTAGGGATTCCAAGTGGGAAACTTCATGCGGAATGCCCCCCTGAAGTTGCATCCTCACCTCCAAGTTGACAACCCACGATGGCATCCCCATCTGTAAACAGTTTGTCCGACATGTATATGTGAAAATGCTGCTTTGGTGCTATAGACTTTTTTCATGTCATATGTGTGAACTCTAAAGCAGAGCCTGCTAACAATGTCTAACAATAGCCCATGGCCATGGTCACATTGATATGACTATTTTTTCACACTTTATAACTGTAAGCTAACTCAGAATGAAGTCAGCTGTGACGTCATTCCCAGCTCCGATATTTGTCTTCAGAGGTTAATGAAAAGCCCCATTAGCCCTGAAGTGACAAACAATGCTCAGCACCTTGCTTAAGGTGGGCTGACCTTTAAGGTGGACCGGCTATTCTTGTTTTAGTGGCAAACTCAAATTATACAACTAAACAGAGAAAGAATTTTTTAAGCCTGCTTTTGTGCTAGTCAAAATTAGCATCCCATATAATAATATTACAGTAAACGTGAATTACATATGCGTGTACTAACCAAGCTGGGTTGCTAACAGTACAGCTATAGGGTCAGCTCCACCCTCTCGCCCACACACTCCAAAAGGAGCCCCAACTAAGTATTGAGTGCTGTACATGCTTATATTTTTCATGTTCATACTTTTCAGTTGGTCAACAGTTCTAGAACGCTTTTTTTTTTACCTGATTAAGAACCTGAATTGTAGCTTTGTTTGTAGCTTTATGAGTCAACCATTGCTTGTGTCTGATAGATAGGAATTACATTTTGTGAGTTGCTGTAATTCAAAACTAAATCATTACTACTATTCCACCTATTTTGGGGACTTGATTTGATATCTATTTATTTATTAATTGCCATATTTGGTGTCAAACAAATGAATAATTCATTTTGAGATGGCAATATTGTTTTACTATGATATGCACAGTTTGTGATAGTTAGAAATAACTTGCGGAATAGCGGAATAAAATTTCAGCTGAACAAGCGGTTAATATGATCTACAATTGTGCATTGAGCCCCCTTTTTCATGTCAGAATGAAACCTTATCCCTCATCTACCTCACTGACCTTATTAATGATAGACAGAAACCCTGATCAAAGAATACATTTCATGTTCACCTGACTACAGCAGGCCAGCCTCCTACATTCCTTCCCTAGTTTTTGTAGAATAATGTATCTACCCCAGTCTCTAGAGGAACAAATTGACAGTTTATATTTCTCTAAACCATGGACACATTGAATGTCTAGTTTCAGACCTGGTGATGTAATTCAGACATTCCTATTAAGTTTAACTTTTCTTAGCAGGAGGAGGGTTGGGTGCTGGGCTTAATGCTTTGTTTCATGGACTGATAAGTATTTGTGATTTAAACATTTTTCAATATAGTGCAACTTGTCTCTAAAGCTTCTCTCAGAAATCTCTAGAAAAAACAGGTGATTTATGTCTGTCTCATTAATATTAATAAGTCTCTCCTCTGATTGTTCAAATGTCTATGAGTGGGGGTGGGTGGTAACTGCACTTTCGATATCAGAGCTTCATGGAAGTCCTTGCGGCTCATTTTTAATTTTCCGAATACGGGCTATGTGCATATCTCTGTGGATTGATCGTTCTGTAACAGGGGACAGAACTTATTTAACAGCTAGCCCTTCTTATAATAAAAAAGCAATTAGAGTCTCACTTTCTATGATGTGGGGTTTTATCCAGAAATTAGAAAATATTTTAGTCATACTAAAAGAACTGGTCCCTCTGCTTATACATTATGTATGTATTTATTTATGTTGTTTACAGCAAATTCCATGTTTTTTTGCCTGAGGGCCCCCTTGAATACAAGATGGTGCATCTAATGGGGTTCATCCTCTAATTAAAAATATGAAATATCCTTGTGAACCTGCATGGTTCAATAAAAAGTCACATCCGCTACTGTGGGAATTGCTCATAAAAAGGAGGCATAATACCAAGAAGGCACTGCAAAAGACCGCTTAACCAACAGTATGCTCCATAATCAATTCATCTTAGGCACAATACACCAGAGCAATTTCCCTTTCTATCAACCCAGCTGCATTTGTAATTTACCAAGTAGGCAGAGAGTGGAGAAAAATAAACTCCAGGCGCTTCTGCTTGGGTGACTCATAGGCCTCCGAAGGGACAATGGCTGCATTGTACTAAATGCAAGAAATGGCAGTTAAATTATTCCAGGATGTTAACAAGCAACTGCAGTTTTACTACTTCTGGGAACAGCTTGAAGTACTGCAGCGATTTAAAACCAACAACAAATGGAGAATATATATTTGTATTCTACGACTCTACTTTGCATGAATCACAGTCCCAAAAAGTCCATATTTATCTTTTACTGTCCCTTTAAGCAGCCCCTCAGTTCAGCCTCTGTGTGAAACAGGCCATTTTAGGGTCTGTCTTTTTAAGGCCCCTACCCCCTGAGACGACTCTGTTTTGCTTGGTTAACTCCCAGAAGCTGCGTCACAGCTGATGTAAAGAAACCATAGTAGCAGGTTTCTCTTCTTTTGCTCTATTTTTTTTACTCCAACTTCTCAAATATATTCCACCAATGTTCAAGCTCAAATCAGAGTGTAGACAGCACGCACATCCATAGCAACAATGATTACAGCGGGACGTCTGTGTTTAGTAAATATTATGCTCATTACTGGTTTATTATGTACCACAATGGTGCAAGTAAAGTGTGGGAAATACGCTAAAATGCAAACTGAAGTGGAAAACATCTGCTGTCACCATAAAACAATGTACCTAGTAAAATGGAAATGACTGTATAGTTGGCCTATCTCCCTGCACTGTGCATGCTGTGCCTGGAGCAGATGACCATATAAAGAAATCTGTCACAGGTTAACGTCAGCTCATCTTGAACATAGAAAAAAAACATGGAGAACCTAGTATTCAGAGCAATCTGAAGGCTCAAGTGCATAAAGGGATTATTAAACATACATTTACATCATTATTTGAAACTAGAAATATTTAATATGAACATCCAACATGAATGTGTACCTAAATACATAAATAAATATAAACATATAACATTAACTATATGGCGTACAATATGTATGTCAATTATGGTCCAATATATAGTCAAAGAATATTTGAGTTGAGAACCTTTGAAACGAATCCAATGAGAATCCACAGCTGACTGCTAGATGTCTGAAGGAATAATAATGACAATGTCGATGCAGGGCATGAGCACTGGTATCTAACCAGTACTGTTTGTGTGCTTTTATGCTTGGTGAAATTGTTTGTGATGCTAATGATACTCAGTTGAGCCAGCAACAGATACAAGAGAAGTGCACCTGCATGCTACAGTCTGCTACACTGCCTCCAAAATATTTGTCTCACAGTGCATATCCAGAAATCATAAATGGAAGCTGCAGACACTGTTAATTGTATCTAAATGGGGGTAAACTCTGTAACATAACCTGAAATACAACAGCAGACAACACATTAGATCCAGTAAAGTCATTCAGAGAAATATTTTATGCCATAACCATCCAATGAATATCAAGTTTTAAACTTCACTGCATTTTTGCCTATATTGAATGGAAAGATAAAATAAAGCAGGCTAGTAAGTAAAATAAGTGACACATACAAATGAACATACTAACACCAATTAGACCAACTCTATCACCTGAAAAGAACAACAATATAATTGGATGAAGCTAATACTGCATAATCTGTCTCGCTATATTAAGGACAGATGGGACATACTAGCCTTGGATGTTGAAATTGGACATGAATCATGATGTGTGGAATCACCTGATATGAAAGCATAAGTCTTAGGATACTGGGATGAACATGGTCAGTGGACTGGATTATGTTTAATTAAGTTTGATTTATTTCCAGCCCCATTAGAGCTGTGATGATTAGTCAAAAAATCAATTAGCTGTAGACTATTACATTAATCACCTATGATGCTATTTTGATAATCAATGAATCAGTTTGCATCATCTTTAAGAAGAAAAGGTCCAAATTCTCTGGTTTCAGCTTCTCATATCATATTTCCTGGTTTCTTTAGTCTTCTGAAATAGTAAACTGATTATCTTTGTGTTGTGGACCCTTTGTCTGGACAAAAAATATAAAATTTTAGGTTGCATTTTCAGCTTTGGGAAGCAGTGATTGACATTTTACACAATTTTATGAAAACACCAATAATTGCTTCAACAATTGATAAATTAATCAGCTATCAAAACTGCCATTAGTTACAGCCCTAATCCCTGTTACTTTATAGTATTGGTAACAGCTACATTACCTGTCAGAGGAGAAAAATAACAGATGATAGTGGACGGTGAGTTAAATATGGACAAACAGGATGAGTTGTATATTGTGATGCAACAGTTGTAGCAGATTTTAATGTGAGTACAGCATGTCAGCAGTAGTTGGTCAATAGGGGACAGAAGGGAGCTGCCCCACCTGCTCTAACTAAGCATTTAAAATGAATACAACACTGAAATTCAAAGTACTTATTTTTAAAAGGTCAGTAGTATAGGTCCATAATATGATTTCAATATATAATCTGCAATAAAATGCAAAAACATTTTATGCTGTCTTACTTAGACATTTAATGTCAACTAATTCTTCCCAGGGAACATAAATCTCTGCCATTTACTAGGCTTTCAGTTCACACATGCGCAGCCAATGTGGGAGTACCTGGTTGTCATTGAGGTCACAGAGCGGATTTTGATAGAAACATGGATAGCAAACATTTTTTCTATCTTAATGGATTCATGGTATAAAGTTTCTGAAAAGACACTGCACTTCAAGGCTGGATTACAAACCTTTGAAAGGATCTAAAGAACGAAAGACCATGTTGAAACAGTGGGATTTTTTTAACAATTAAGTATTGTCCATCAGACACATTAAAGACACATTAAAATACATATTTATTTGTTTATATATTTTTTATTTATATATTTATGTCTTAAGCATGTACATGCAAAAGAATTTGGTGGCAAATTAGTAATAAATGTGAGATGCTCAGCTAAAGAGATTTATATCATTATTTCTGTGTAACCCTTCAAAGAACAAGTACAGCAAAACCTCTGTTATTTGCAGTAGAGGTATAGTGGTTGTCATGGCATTAGTGTTAGTAACAGGAATAGCAGTAGTAGTAGCAGCAGCGGTTTTATTTAAACACTTGACTGACGGGCTTCCTAACAGCTTGATCACCCACGATCCCCTGGGCCTCCGAGCCAAATCTGTCCTTTACACAGGGGAAATCAGCACTGACAATTACAAACACGATGTGGTCTTTTTAACATCACGATACTAAGCATTAAGACATCAGAATACAGACATTTGTCATTGGGACTATTAAAATGCACGTTGCTCTTTCCCTTGCCTACATGTACCATTTACATCCAAACATGAGCTTTAGAATGAAAATAGTCTAGGGTAAAAAATATTTTTCTGTGATGAATTTGGTTCGAACAAATTGCTTTGTACGAGTCCGCCATCAAAAATTGTTTTTCTATACCTATAATAACCATGATGACCAATAGAGATAAATACATTGTTCCAAGTGTTATGCTTGCTAGGTCAGGAAAATCCATTTAGCTCAAAATCTAGATGAAAGGAATGATGCCTTTGGGAGGTGGCAGAAAT
Source organism: Lepturacanthus savala (assembly GCA_030544235.1). Taxonomy (NCBI): domain Eukaryota; kingdom Metazoa; phylum Chordata; class Actinopteri; order Scombriformes; family Trichiuridae; genus Lepturacanthus; species Lepturacanthus savala. The sequence continues at coordinate 18,527,197 of CM060480.1, forward strand.
ACAAGTTATTGTAGGTTTCCAGTATTTTTGTCCTTCAGCAGGCTGTAGAAAATATTAGAAAAGAGCTAAATGACTTTTGCACAATGCTTTCTACCCTATTTATATATTTTATTTTGTGTACTTCAACATAGATAACTGAGCATTGTTTTTTTTTATGCTAAGGCACTGTTGGTTCTTTATGTCTAGACACAATAGCTCCTAGACATAGAAAGGTAATTCAATACCATAATGTATCTGTTGATGATAGCATAAAGGCCTATAAGGTGTTTTACAAAAACTGCATCAGTGTTATGGAGGCCTGGTGAAACTGCTGCATAGAGATTCTTGTCTCCTTATCACTTTACATGTTACATTTTGGACCAAAGAGGGAAAACCAGTAATTTTGTATTCTTCATCTCAAGCATAATCAATTGTGATGTGGCTATAAAGAGATTTTGGCTGGTCAGGGCAATAAAACATAGATCAATATCAATATATATCATCAATATCCACATCATCAATACAATAATAAAATAATGCAAAAATAACATTGATAGTTTCACTTAATGTTTGCATTAAAAATATATTGAATTGAATCAATCAGTCTGTCATTTACAGGACATACGCCAAATCAAGTGTACTATGAAGTGATTACATTCATCCATTTTTTTTCTCCTGGTTGTTATTTAAATGGATTAAACATGTTCAATAATCATCATTATCTGCTGATATGAAATATTTGATATCAATATATATTCTAGCTATATTTGATATCAATATATATTCTAGCTATATAGCCTGCTTCTACATTTATGTATTAAAATAGGTCATTAAGCATAAAGTGGTCCCCAAATATTTAAAAGAAAATCATTTTTATATTGATCAGTGTAAACACATTTTTATCTATTTTAAAAATAATAAATAATAAATATTGTCCAGCCCTAGTATCAAGACAAATTTCACTTAAAAAAAGATAAAGCCAGGAATTACATTGAAACTTGTTTCAAGGAACATGATGATTTTTAAGGCATTTCTTACCAAACTCTTCAGACAATGTCGGTCAGTGTGTTGCCAGAACACAGGTGTGGTGCTGACCTACATTTGTCATCTTTAACTTGACAGGGGCTCATGTAGACTGGGGGGACTGGACTCTTTCATAAAGCTCCCTGCTGACGGGTGTGATGCATAGGGTCTTATTACCTGATCAGCCAGTCATCCCTGAAGCTGTCAGAGAGGAAAATACTCTGCCCCGGGAGGCAGCGCAGCTTTCCCCAGAGCACAGCCTCGCTGATTAATATAACATCTCTGATGCTTATGCATGACAGGTGCATTACTTTAAAAGTCGAGTCAGCAGCTATACCCTTTTTTGCAGCTGCACCTTGCGTCACATTTACAAGTACAGTCTCCTACAGCTCGGAGGGTTATTTGCCTTTCATAGGTGCAGCCACTCATTTCCCTCTCCTGCTTAAAAAAGCAATTACAAATATAATGAGAAATGCATTGCTGTCTGTTTTTTTAATTCATTTAAATTGTACTTCTTGTGTGTGAACTAGCTAAGCTATTTGTTTTTCCCGGCAGTAATCTGTTCCCTTTGTTTAGTTTTGCTGAATATTCTCCAATATTACTGTCTGTTTACATTCCTGAAACCTGGATGTTTGTACGAAGCAGCTGAAGGGAAATAATGAAATGAGCACACCTGATCCTCGGATTTTTCACAAGCAGCTTTCTTTTTTCCACATGCCTGTATCACTGTCATCAGGTAAAAGTTATTGATCCCTATGATCAGAAGATGGAGCCTGGAATAGCATCTAAGTCTTTGCTTGTTATAGACTTGAAGTTAGGTTCTTAACAGTTTATTGCATCAATTCTCTTTGTAAAACAGAGGTTTGGTTTAGATATGAATATTATTAAATCCTACTATTGGTAACCTTAATGAATGTTTGAGTTGTAAACCATTTTGCCATCAGCTTGGATATATTGCATATACATTATCTATACTTTATCCTATACTTTGAAGTTATACTCCTCTCCACATGTTATCTTATCAATATAGCTGATCTTTAACTAATATAACAATAATAATCAATAAATTAATCATATAACTAATGATATATCTGACAAACAATATGATTTTTTTTGTTAATTGCAGCCAGTTTCCATATTATGCACAGTGTCGCCCACACAGTGCACCTAAGAGCTCTCCTTCACCCCATGAGGGATTAGATTGGCCCTCAGAAGCCAAAACATTATCAATCCTACTCACCTCTAGTGAGCACTCATTATCTAGTTATCAAAGAGAGGTTCCTCCATGCGTGGCAAATGATCAGCAGGACCAGATTTAACCCGCTGTTTTGCAGAATGACTGGCTTCTGACAACATAGATGATAAACCCTCTTGAGGAGAAGTGATATTTATGACATTTCTTGAACTGTCGGTTCAACATTTTGCAAATTAGGAACCCTGAATGAAAGGAAGAATGTACACAGGAGTGGTCAGGTGTTTGAATTGTTCCTAATTACCCTGAATGGTGTTTTACAGGGCAATGTTACTCAGGTAAACAGGCGAACATGACTGGGAGTTATTTCTGGGACTGCCTTCCTACTCTGACCTCATAGTAATATTTTGACTTATTTTACTAGGTGGCTTTATTCAAAATTCCTTGTATTGCATCCAAGCCCAAAATGGGCTAATCCTTAATCAGGATCTATCAAGGTTCCTATTACCTCTACCACCTCATTGAGTTGTATATACCAAAAAAAGGCAGCACGGCAGAGTTTTGGAAAGTTCATAAGCAGCCAGTGGTGATAAACTTGCCAACTCACATTCCAGGAAAATATAAAACTGTCATAAAACCATCATCAAAATCCCTTTAACCCAAACTCCCAACTATTTACATGTACATGACAGCCAGAGGACTAATTGTGTCACAAATTGTTGAAACACCCTTATCATCCCTTCATCAGATAAAGCATGTAAGTCATTGGTAAACTGCTCTCACATTATGCATGCTGCTCCACTGCACTGGAACCAGACTGGATGTCTAATTGTGTAGGTTGCTTAGCAACTGAATAAGTCCTCTAGAAAACAGGACTGATTCAGGGAAAATACATACGCTAAATGTTTCCCTTAAGGATATTAAAATAAAACTCATATTCAAACTTATTTCTTTTTTATATGCACTGAAACCATTCAAGCAGTACTTGTTAAATATTTTCTTAAACAACTCTTGCTGAGCAGTTCCAATGTGTCTGCAAGGGGTAATTAGAGGATTATAGCACACTGAGTTTGCCTACATTTCCCAAAATTCCCGAGTCAGCTGCATTGTATCGATGACATCGACTTTAGGCAAGCTAATTCAGAGCTAATAGCTCATTCATGTTATATCCGTGCTATTGTAATTGTGAGTGACTTGAGTTTGATAATACTGGACACATAAGTTGAGCCACTCTTTCATTCACTAATCTCTATATAATATATTGTCCTAAAGAGCAATGTTAAATTCATTAGAAGAAACTAGACAAAATATAGTCGACAATATTTTTTTCGTTATTACAATATTAGTTGAAATCAATGCCCTTAAACACTGATTGTGATGAAATTAACACACTTTTGTTGATGAAAAATAGAAGAAAGAAGAAATCTACTTTATTAAATAAAAAACTTTTAAAAAAATGTAATTTATCATCTGACTTTCTAAATTACAGTTAAACAAAGTTCCTCCAGTGTGCGTCTGAGTGAGGAGCATCCACTGGTGCTGCCGGCACTAAATGCAGTGATACTTCATCACAAGAAGCTTACTGGCTGCTACTGATTTAACCTGCTGGGCAACACATTTTATTAAACTTTTAGCATGTAAGGAACATTTAGCTCTGTCCAGTAACTCCATGGTGTCACTTCAAAACATGTCTGTATTTCACACTGGACTAAACAAAGATTCTTAACAAAAATTCCTAGATACCTGCCTAGATTCATTTTGATTATTGTTACTATCAATCAAAGACTAAAGTAGACTAAAACACTTGGAATTTTCTTTGACTAAAACTTGACTAAAATGCCAGGACTTTTCATCGACTATAATGTGCCTAAACAAAAAATAATACAAGTTGACTAATTATAACTAAAACTAATAAGGGCATTTGACACAAGACTAAGACTAAAACCAGATTGAAAAATAGCTGACAAAATAACTCTGCGATAGAGAAGAGTAAACTTCTTTTCTGTATAGGACTCTAGAGTTATGATTCATCCTGCATTACATCTGACTGATTGAGTGTCACAAAAGTCTAATCTTTATATATATCATTGTTAGGGCTCTACAGGCATATATTTTACACTGAAAAATCAGACTCTCAAACAAAATGACAGCAATACAAAGTGATTTTGACAATCCGGACCAAACTGGACCAGCTGAAAACAACAAATTTCTCTTCTACTGAGGTACAGCTAATTCATTTCTGGTTTGATTCTTGTGACAACTTGACATGGACGTGGCCTAATTATAGTTTACTCTGTATGGCTGTCACTCCATAAATGATATTGGTCATTGTTTTCCATTCATGGTTGATTCTAGACCATCTGTAGAGCTGCAATGATAAATCAGTTAGAATTAACTTGTAACTATTTTACTAATCAAATACAGAGCTGCAAAGAATAGTCGATTAATTGTGAATTATAACATTAACCACCATCTATTTTGATAATCAATTCATCAATCTGTCCAAATTATCTGGTTCCAGCTTCTCAAATGTGATTATTTTCTGTTTTTTCTTGTCTTCTATAATAGTTGCAGCCCCTTTCACCTGATTTATAATATAACATAATGTAGACTATATTTCATAAGAAACCATAATTTTACCATTTGCTGCTTTCTGAGTTGATGAAATTCCTACTTCCCCACGAGTAGAATTGCAGCAGCCAAGCTGGTTTTATTTGGGTACTAAATGCAGGCCAAACCAAGCTCTTTGAAAGAATGATAGTTCTGCTACATCTCCAACAACAGTGTCTATATCTATTAATGTCCTGTCTGAAACATAAAAAAGCTACTTACATCTAATTTCCTGGGGCACTGTGTCCACATCAATGTCGTGTTCCAGACTATCCTGGTTAGCACAATGCCAAAGTTCATCGTGCAGTAGCTGGCGTATTGATCAACTATGAATGAAGTATTGTCTTGGAAACACATTTTATTGTATTTGGAATAGGATGACAGCTTACATTTCATATACTGTATAATGATCTTCCCACAGTGAGTAATTCCCCTTGGCTGCTGTCAAGGTAAAGTATCCATTTACAGCAGATGACACCAGACAGCAGATATATGCACAATCACTCATACTCGGTGACTGAAACAACAACAACATGATGTGAGCAAATGCCCCTTCCATTTAATCACAGCATTTTACTAATGCACAGCAGGGAGGCAGAGGGAGGGAGCTGGCAGCCTGCTCTGCCACCAGAGCACCGAGACTCAAGCCCCCGTGTCAGCCCTGCTCCACTGGAGTCTGCTAAACTGAGCCAGTGAAACTCTATCAGCTCCAGGAAACAGTACAGGAGCTTTAGAGACGCTCTGTGACCTTGACTCACTTTTTGACCTTTCAGTCAAGAGAGGTAAGCTAAGACAATTTATCTACTGAATCAATATTCCGTTAAACTATTGACTGCCAGGTAGCTTCCGTAGTCAATGTGTCAAAAGGTCATTGGGGTCATGCTGTTTGAGTCTGAGACAAATTGTCTCCTTGTACTTAGTAGAAAATATATGGCACTAAAGGGAACCAATGTTTCTTAGAATGAAACAAACAAATTGCTAAAAGTATTTTTATCAACTGCAACTATAACTTACATTTATTTTCAATATTAGTTGATGCTGATATTGCCTCAAAAAATCATTCTTCTGTCTATAAAATATCAGAAAATAGTGGGAGAAGGATCCATATTAACAGCCCAAAATCCAGAGATATATAGTTTTCTATTATGACAGAATAAAAGCATCAAATCCTCACACCAGATAAGTTGCAACCAGTATGCCAATATTTTGGCATTGTTCATGATCAAAATTACTGAAATTATATCAATAACGACGCCTTTTTGTCAATCTATTTAAATGACTAATTGTTGCAGCTCTAATTGTTAGCTCTTTTGAAACTCATACTTTCAATTGGCACAAGTATCAAAGCATTTTAAACCATAAAATACCCTTTGTCTCAATTAGCCCATTATTTTACAGCAAGGCATTAAAAGCACCAGCCGTTAATCAATTTGGTATTATAAGAGCTACTGTAAGAGTGTAAACACAGTTCAGTCAAGCTCACATCATTGGTGCAGCATGAATCTCAATATGAAATACCATTAGATGAAGTGATTAAATAAGTCTCAATTAATATCAAGAACATTATGCTCAGAGGTAATTTAACAAGGTGAAGGAGCTATGACCGATAATAAGAAATCCAATTTTGCAGTGCCATTAAATTGAGATTTTATTATATATATTATATCTTCTTTTTACAGTTAACATACCATATCAAAATTCCATGACCAGGGCTGGCCAATATTAAAAAAAACCTATTTGTTTATATTGATCAATACTGATGATTATTAACGATTTTCTTTAAATATTTGTGGGGCATTTTATCCTTAATGATCTACTTCTAATATGTAAATGTAGAGGCAGGCAGGATCTCTTAAAGTAAAATATTTCATATCAGTGGATAATGATTAATTATCATTTTAAATTATGTATTTTTAATAAGGACCAGGAGAATGGCTGAATGTAACCACTTCATATTAAACTTGATTTGGCGTTTGTCTGTTAAATGACTGGCTGTTTGATTCAATGATTTGCTCCATTATCAATGGAAATACGTTTATGAGCCAAGGAGGGAGCAGCATTGTTTTTTTATTATTATTCCTTATTGAATTGATGATGTGGATATTGATGATATATATTGATATTTATTTATTGCCCAGGCCTATTCAAGACATTTCAGTGTATTAAAGTATCTACAGCAGCTGATGGGTGAAACTTCTAAAAGAGTGCTAATTTGCTGCTCTGTTAAGAAGCTAAGTAAGTTTAGATTACTTCACTTGTTTTCGACTTGAAAATCATTGCATAGTTTGTTGTTTTTACTCTAAATATAGTGTTCAGTCATTAGAAAACCAAAAGCTTCCAGCACTGATTCGAAATATAATTTGCGATTTTTAGAAATCTTTTCCTGCACTTGACTTTCCAGCAACACAAAGCTGTAGTAAATAACAAGGTTACCAGCCACACCGGTGCAATCAGTGTCAATAGGACGCCTCACCGTGAAGTTACTAATAAGGTAAAACCTATTAAAAAAAGGTCACAATGAAGCATATTGTTTGGAGTTCCTGGGGCACATCGTGAGCATGTTTCTTAGCTGAGCGATGAGCTTGTCAGAGTAAGCAGTTGAATTTTCCATCACAAATGTAACCCTAGAGGCTCTCTTCCTGTTTGTGTTAAGCCACCTCCAGCTATGACTGTAGCTGCATCACTGGGCACCATATGGCAGAGGGTTTAGACTTTGTCTCAAAAAACAAAAACAAAAAAACAAAAAAACAGACACATACTCAGGTGGTAGAATATTGTCACACATTAGAAGAGGATTAAAATGACAACATTTAAAAATGAACTGTGAATCGTGGTGCGAGGAACTTAAATCATCCTGAAACAATTATTATTTTTTTCAAATCTTCAAATCAACCATTATTACAACATTATCAGTTCAGAAGGTAATGGGACTCTAATCGATCTGTTGTGGGTGAGATGAAAAAATAAAACAGTATAAAAATAGTCACAAAAGGACAGAGCCAAACATAGGACAAACAAAATGTCTCATAAGCCCTGTGAAACACTGAGATGTGTGCTGAGGCTTTGTGGTATAGCAGCGACTGTCACATGGAGGCTACAACACTTTCCTCTGAGCGGTGGATGTAGTCACTTCCTGACCTGTGTCTGCATGTCACTCACTCTCTCCTTCTATTTCCACCGTGACTTCTCTAATAGGAAGTCTATTCAAATACTTTTTGAAAGAGCACAAAGAAGAAAGTCATAGGCTACGGTAAAAAAAGAACAAAATGCAGATGACAGTGCTGCACATACAACACATAAAGGAATGCTCTTGCATATTTAAAGCTCTCAAACACCGGTTCACTTCGCTTCTCTTCATTATTTAGTTTCTTTCTCAATAAGTCATAACCATTTTGTACAGGGTGAATGATCAGAAGTGAATGTGTGAATCGTTTGGTCTGCTGTGGGAGTTGCAAATGTCTAATCAGCCTGTCTGACTGTGTGTTACTGTAGTGGCAGGGGTCAATATGTCTAAAGAAAAACATTGGAGTGAATTGTGAACTCTTGTGTGTCGTGACAGAAGCAAAGTAGTTTCACTCTTTTAGCTTCATTTCTGGATGTACTGAACGCGATTATCTGTTAGATCTAGATAGATGGGGCTGTAATAAACAGTGCGTGATTCAATATTGTTCTCATACTCAATATCCCTTTGTCAAAACAATCGCCTATATTTGATAATCTGGGTTATTTGTTGGTGTGTTCCTCTCTCTCACCAACACAGCCTTAACACACGCCGTGTCTAATCTTTTTTTTCCCCCACAACGTAGCAGCGCTGTGTAATTACCCGTCTTATAATTTAATATAAAGACGCTCCTCACTCAGTGGCGGGTATCGTAGCAACAGTATGAGATATTTGTAACTCAACCTTTCAATTAGTCCAATTCGTCAACCCTCCCTCACTTGTCTTGCATGGGAATCGATTATAACACAATGCATTACAAAAAAATAGGTCAGATTTGCTCAGGAATGTTGCGTTTATATTCACATTTACGTACTTGTCACCGTTGAGGTATTCGTGTCCCGCAGCAGGACACCACCTGTTTGGACGAAGCCTTACGCTGCTTCAGTTCAAACTAGCTAATCTAATTATTAGCATCTATTAAAACTAGCTTATCACCGCTGAATGGCATTATCGCGACCGGCTGTGTGGGCAGTGTTTTATTTCATTTTATCATATTTTCTTTTACCTTTCACGAGACGTTTGGTCTCCTATCCGCTCATTGTGCCCGGGAACGTGGTCGCGGTGTCACGTCGGTGCAGAAGTGGGTTTTCCCAGCGTTTTACATCCCCACGGTGAACGGCGTCAGGAGCGTGGACGGCGTGACCCGCGAGACGAAGGATGAGCTCCGCATCATCACCATCACCACCGCCGCCGCCGCCACAGCTGTAGCCTACTATTGTATCGTGTTGCCCTCTTTGTCTCATTGACGTGTAGGTGGTGGAGGGAAGGGGGAGGAAGGATTTAAAGATTTAAAAAAATGACGGGTTATCGAAGAGTTGGGATGAAAATTCTCAGCTTCTTCACCGTTAGGCCAAAAAAAAGAGCGCTGTAATTTCACGCGAAAGATGGATTTCTTCTCCCGTTTCTCGACACCGCTCGCGAGGCGAGCCGAGGCATGACTGAGTGACTGCTGCTGCTGCTGCTGCGCGCTCGCGACAACACAGGCTCGTGCGCGAGACAGACGCTCCGTAGCCGTGGGAGTGAGCCGCAATAAGAAATAATTCATGGAAAGAAGCGGAAAAGGCTTTTTTTTCTTTTTTTCGGACAGAGCGAGAGCTGCTCCGCGTGTTGCATATTTGTTAAACTAAAAAAACTCAACTCTGAATGTGAATAAATGAACACTTGAAATCTATACAGCAAGATAAAGAAGGCTACTCTAATAGCTATAAATTCCACATGGCTAACATGGATAGCATCCATTTTTATTTAAGATACTGTGCTGCAACTCCTACTTATGCATCAATCACATTAATGCATGTTACTATTGCTCCTTTAAATGGGTCCTTTTCATTGACGTTATAGGACTTGTTATGTAAGACCTCCCTGATGATGCTGTAAGAGCTGCTTCCTTCCCTGGGGGCTTAAATTGTACCCAGTGAAAAAAACTAATATGCCCTACATGAGTGGAGAGACTCAGAGAAGTCCCTGGTGCCTGCCTTGGTTGTTCACCTCTATTATTAGGATTATTTTTTCATTTATTTGGCAGCTGTGTCTAATGAGACCTCCTCATTCATGACAAGAGATATCACAACTACATCTGAGAGCTGCCGGTGTATTATGCAGAGCACAGCCGGGCAGGTTCAGTATGAGACACATGGGTAGGCAATTTCCCACCTGAGCTTCCCAGCTGATTCAGTAAGCTGAAGTGTTTTAAATTGTAATTTAAAATCATGCACGTAATTGGACTGCATGCAACAACGCACTGTGTCAGTTTAATTTATGGGCCATATGTTCTTTTAAAAAAAAAAAAAAAAAAAAAGTTGACAGACTTTCTAAAAGAATTCAGCTTCTCAGAGGAAAACATGTAAGATTACTGGGTCGCTTGCCGACTACAGTATGTTAAGGCAAGGGTAAAAGCAAGTCCATTTTTTTCACAGCCCTCTTCCAAAAATTGGAGAAAAGTTACAAATTCGTCTTTAAAACTATAAGCCAGGGTGCATAAAACTCAATTTATTTCATAAGAATCTGTATTCTGTAACACTTCCTGGTTCAACTTTGACCTGTTACACTTACCACGGCTGCACATGCACACAGTTTTGTGTGCAATGGTTTCACTTTATAAGTGAAATATTTCTTCCTTTGTTGGACTCCACTCCATAGATAAAGATATATATATATATATAGATATATATATATATATCCCCTGATATATATTCCATGAAATTCAGGATTGTGGCCATGTTAACATGAACCAGGTTCTAAAAAAAATGTTCCTATAACAACCTAATCCAAATGTTCCATTATGTCATTGTTTAGGCTACATAGTCCAAAATTATAAATCATTGAAGCATGAACACTTATATTCCTAGTATTATTTTAATGTTTACTTCTCTCTGGACCAGGAAGAAATGAAGCACCAACACTTTTGATTTCAAAAAGGTTTGTGAAAAGATTTGACACTGTTACACAGCCTTACATCATTGTTTTGGATAACTTATAGTATCAAAGATTCTACAGAGAAGATAAAGGTAAATGTGTGTGTCAATGAGTCAGAGAGAGAAATGGACACGTAGTAAAGGGGAAAAAAAACAATGACGCTTGATTTTATGTAGCAGTGGCTGATGCAATTTGATTCTCTGATGGGTGGAAAACATCATTTTAGAGTATTATATTTGAGTGAATATGATGCTGCAGGAGGTGGCCCCGATCTACTATTATCTGAGAGACTTTTTAAGAAGTTCATTATTAGACTAAGTGGACAGGATGGATTCAGCCAGGACCCCTTAAGCAGATCAGCCCTTGGGTGCATGAATTAGGAATCCATTATATCAATTAATTATGGCCTCCTTCACTTTAATGGATGGGTTGCAACAAACAAAATCAAACATATTTCCAATAAAGCTTGTGTAACAGAATGGAGTCTTTCTTGGGCATGATGATGCACAGAGATGAAGACTAACAAAGCACAAATATTTTTGTTATTTTACTTAGGTAGAGGTTTTTAATTATTTTCAGCCGACATTTTACTTCTACTCCTTTCATTTTCACACAATTATCTGTACTTTCCACACCTTACACTTTATAAAATATCCTCATTACTCCAATTTCATTCTGGCATGTTTAATTTAGGGCACATGTCTGAGCCCTACATTATAACCAATTCAGTCCCATTTGCCATTGTTAAAATACTGTTAAAAGGACAATATAAAATATAAAACACGTTTTCTCTCTTCAAAAGGAGTAGACAGCTCATATATTAGGATATAAAGGTTGTTCTTCCCTTAAATCACTTGTTCTCATTCTTGACTGTTAGATTTGCTCAAATACTTTTAAAGGGACATAACAGGAACCACAATCTGCCAAAATTCCAGCTCATATATTTTGACTGAGAGCTGCTGATTTTTTCATTACTTTTACTTTCATACTTTATGCATTTTTGAAATTTGAAACCAGGACTTTTACACTTTTACTTGAGCAAAAAGCTAGAATTGATACTTTGACTTCTACAGAAGTGTCTTATACCTCAGTAATGAATGTAAATACTATTGACACCCCTGACAGAATGGGTGATGACAGGTGTAGAGCTTGTTATATATGTACCTTTGGCATAAGTTAATTCATAAAAGGGGAGAGAGCTTGAAATATTGAGTTAAGTCTATCTCTTGCCTCTCCTGTGGGATGCTAGGTGACCTGGAAGTAAAAAGTAACAGAAGGCGTTCCCGCCCACTGGCTCCACAATCACACGAGCAGCCCCGACACAGCAGCTCTTCAATACTCACCACCGTTTGAAGATCCCGCTTTTTTGTGCTTTTGTAATACAATGTCTACTCTTTCAAGTCTTCTCAGGATATTGCCACCTCTCTGTGTGGAGGAGTTTGTGTGCCTCACAGTCAGAGGTAGCCTAATTCAGTAGTACTCCCAGTAAGGTCCCCTGCGGCTAAAAAAAAAAGGGAAAAAAAAGAAGGGAGGTTCCAGGCCAGACAACGTACAGCCCATCATCACCTACTCCTCTGCAAGGAAAGCCCTGCTTGGCTCCGAGCCCAGGTAACAGAGGAGGGATGAATGTAGGACTTGTAAGTCGGGCTCTGTGAAGGTGTTCCAGGGAGCACAAACAAACAACTCACAAAAAAAAAAATAGAGAAAACAATGAGCTGTTTAACCGTTTTGCGTGTGAGGCTGACATATGTGCAACTCCTGCCAAGAAACTTAACAAGAGCATCGATCCGCGGGCCAACAAATATTGACAGACTTATTTTCACGAGTGACCTTGAAACGTAAAAGTCGACGCGGTTCAGGTTCCCGTGTCGTGTTTCATGTGCGGAAGTAAAGCTGTCAGGAAATGACTGACGACGGAGAGTTCCCGAGAAAATGGAACGCGTCGCCCCGCGTTGAAAGCCGAGTTTTCGCAACACCGCCCCGGCTTTATCGTTGCTTCAGAGTCCTTAATGGTTTTTCTCCTGAACCAGGGGATCATTCATCTTCTAAGTAGCCTTGTCAGTCTCATAGAGCAGTGAGAGGGCTGCTAGTCCCAGAAATTAGGTGCAATAACGAGTGGAAATATAAGATCAGCTTTTTTTGCCTTGGCTTCATTGTTCCCTGATGGGAACTGATGTGTTTGGTGCATTGAATATAATGCTATATGTCATATTGAGGAGGCACAGCTATGATTTACATGCAGGACTATTATGATGCTATTTAAAGTGCATTTCAACATGTTTGCTGCAAACTGAAGGACAAACATCTATTTCTGATAATGTCATCCATTTCAAGTCTGTTCTTCCACATAAGTAACCATGGTTACCATATTGTGTCTCTATGTATAAAAGCCAGCTGCTACCAGCTGAAATGGACGAAGAGAGTAATGGACATTGTTGTGAATGATGAATTTTTTTGTTTTTGTTTTTTTTTAATGTTGAAAGAACAGGGACAGCTTTTCAATAAGCTCAATGAGAGATGTCATATATTGCCATCTGAGACGGAAACTGTGTCCCTGTATTGTGCCCTCCCTCCCTCTTTCCTTCCTTCCCTCCCTCCCTCCTTCCTTTTTCCCACAAGATGCCTCGACTTCACCGGGGTTAAAAATAGATGTATCCCCCCAGTGCAGCTTGAGCCTAACTTTATTTTTATGTGGGGAAATCAGCACACATACTGTGCTGGAGGGACTGAGGGTAAAACAACGATAACCTTCAAGATCCAATGACAAATCTGATTCTGCCTCTGTTAAGAAAACAGCACGAGGAGAAATAAAAGTCTAAACAGTAATTTGCTGATGTTCCTCTATTTTTCATACACCTCTCCCGAAGGCTTCTTCTCTTTTAATCTCCTACGTACACCTCATGACAATAAGGTTCAAGTCTATATAGTCTATAATACAAGAATGAAAAAAATGAATCTAGCTAAATATGTGAACAGGAGTTGTTACGGCAGTTTTAATAATAACTGCCTTTTCACCCAGCAACGGCCATATGGATATTAATTCCTCGCTGTGGCTGCCTCTGTTTCATTTGGAGACAAAGGGCATGAAGCGGCGAGGAAACTGAAGTCGGCGGGACAAATAAGAGTGAATGAGAGGAGCGAGAAACTGACATTGCGAGAGAACGGAGAACGGCGAGGACACGACGGTGAGCGGGAGAGAGGGGGGGGAAAGGAGAGAGAACACGGCGAGGCAGAGCAAACGCTGTGACAGGCAGGCAGAGGAGGAGGAGGAGAGCAAGGGAGGAAGGAGGGGGAAGGGCGGGCGTGGGAGAGATGCGAGTTGAGTCAACCCCCCCCCCGAGCTCCCCTGATTACTCTGTGAAAGACACAGCGCTGAAAAAGATGGATAGCGTGTGCCCTCTCCGCCAAGGCATGCCCAAGACAATGACATCATCACCATCATCATCATCATCATCATCAAACTAGCAAGGACACGAGGCAAGAGGCCTAGACTCACGCTTGGATCTTTTATTCATCTTTATTCACTCACTTATTCATCATTTCCCTTTTTGCGTTCAGACTATCGCTTTGCACTGACGCCGATCATGAAGTCTTCATATTTAAAAAATCTCATCGTAGCAAAACAGAACTTTAGCTTCTGGACACAGTCAGACTGTCACTTTTCAACTGAGAGCGATCATAAATAGTCTTCATACATCAATAAAAATATGTACCCTTACTTTTACATACATATACAGCTATATGCTGACACTTTGGTGCATAGCACAGAAAAAAAATGCACAGATTTAAGGATTAACAGGAGGCCTCTGATTACAGAGAAACAAGAGGAGAGATGGTTATTACTTCCTTCACGCTCTATGTGTTGAGACGGGTTGATACGCCACCACCGCATTTCAGCTCTGGATGAGCTGCGGAGTCACTGCTGCCGCTCCTTATCTGCGAGTCTCTTCGCTTTATTCTGGAGGTAACGTGCTTTGCCCTCCTCGAAACGTCTCTGCTCCTCCTCTCCGTCAACCTGACGGGGAAAAGAAGACAAAAGATTTGTTTTCAGATACATACGTCATTTACCCGTGTTGTGCACTGGAACACTTCGTCTGCTGTTATTATATTGACCATGAGCATGAAGCCCTGATCTAATCTGCCCGTCTGTGCTATTGTAGCGTCTTCTTTGTGGATTCGGTGGGAGGACAGTGAATTATTGGAATGTTACGCATGAATTAACATGAGGGAGAGTAATAAATGATAACATTATAACCACAGTATTTTCTTTACGCTGCAAAAAAGAGAAATCTTGATGTGAAAATGTCCCGTGTTTGGTAGTCCAATAGGCAGATAAATGAATTTATTTCAAGTTTTCTTCTTGATTTTAGTCAGTGTACTCTTTCTTTTTTTTAAAGAAAACGTTACTTTGGTTTTCTTAAAACAAGACCAAATTAACCGAAATCAGAAATAATTCCACCAAATCCACAATTTCACTTGTTAAGAATAATTTTTTGCAGTGTAGTCATCACATTACCATGACAACTACTCACCAGACTACAAATACTTTGATAAGAATATATCAAGGTACCTGAAAGGTATTTGCCATGACCTTTAGTGACTGCTGAACAAAAGCCTCCATCGGGTCAAATCTTTCTTTAGGTAGTTTTGGTCGCTCAAAGAATCATTTTCAGATTTCCAGTGTAGAATATACATAAGGAATTGTATCACAGCACCATGGTACTGAGGAATTTGGGGAAGCTCCCTGTAATAGAGATTTTTGCACTTCTTTTTCAAGTTTCAAGTCTGTGAAGAACAACACTTCTCCTTCTCCTTCACAGCTCAGATTGGCTCCTGCGGATGTTTCTGTAATTTGTTTTCATGTAAATGATACTGTGCGTTAATAAGGTAAAGGAGGCTCCTCACTGTGCATACATAAAACTGTTGGCAGATTCACGATCACCTACCACTCAGCCGTACTCTGACAGATGGCGGTCACGACACCTTAACTTTATGAGAGAGAGACAGGGTGGTAGCAGACAAGCCCAGTGGTCACGACTCAAATGTGATGAGAATAATAAAATAGTGACGTGGAACTATGAGCAGAGTACCGATGGGAATATCTTTCTGCATGTGGAAAGCAGGTTCCGGAGCATACAGCTGTAGTACTGGTGTTTGCAATATGCCGGTTATATAACAGTCAACATACTGCTCAGTCAATTTTGCTCGTGCCATCCAACTGGAAATTAATGGATAATTCCAGTTCATTGACACTAAAGCTAAAAAAAAAAAAATTCCATCACCACAGTTCCAGTAATTTCGAAACCTTTACATAAACAGACCTGCTGCTCAGAAAATTTGATTTAAAATGTCTTTTCTTCTTTCAAGTCATTCATCGTGTACAAACAGGAACAGGTTACAGTTAAACAACAAATGGATCATTGATATGAGATTTTAAAGGATGTCATTTTTTGTGTGGAAATATAGTACAAAATAAATATTGCTCTGTTTATATTTTATGAATATACAAGCAAACATAATATATTAATTGTCTTGGTTATATATTCTTTATGAAATCATAGTGAAACAGTTATTTTGTGCTTTTCCTACTTCATGGCTGAACAGAAAACAGACATTTTTTTAACTGGTTACCATTAGTTACCTGCAGTTATGTTGGAAGGCTGAAAACCAAACAAACAAGATCAATAATATATTTTTTTCTGATTTGAGTTGTTGGAATCTCTGGATAATGGTCTCCATATATATATATATATATATATATATATATATATATATATATATATCCATGGAGAATAGGGATGAGAAATGAGGCAATTTAAAGTTGATGGGTAACATTCCCAGCTGGACTGCAACCAGCAAAATGTACAGTGGCCTATTTATATTTTACTTCTGTCTGTGTGTGTGAGTGTGTGTGTGTGTGTGTGCATCAATGATAAAGCCCTTCAGAGATGCAAAACAATGCATCAAGAGTGGCCACATAAAAGTCACAGGAACTTTAATAGTATTTTCTGACAGTTATCAAGGTACATCAGATGGTTTAATGACAAAGCCAATTAAAAGAAACTACTGCTGACGAAAAATGACAGTTAATGGTGATATGAGATGTGGTCCTCCCAAAGTTTCAGTCTAAGGCAAAGGAACCAGATAATTCTATCGAGAATAAATGTGACTCTGTGACTGCAGGACAGGTTCATATAAAGCACTGAGTACTGGGGGTGGTTTGGCTGCTGTAAATTTAACTTTATTGTTGTGTGATCACTTCTTCACTCCCAGGTTTGGCTTTGCTCCTGATTGGCCCGAAATGTGTTTTCACTCCTAATGAAAAGGTTTCCAAGGAGGATAGGATATTTCCAGGTGCTGTTTTGTTCTACTGTCATTTGAGCTAAAAATGGTATAAATCTTCTCTCACATAACCAAAAAAAGATTAAATAAGTGCCCAAATTCTCCAGTACTTCTTTATTCCAAGAAACTGTTTTCAGGGCTATCAGCGGAAAATCGTCACCATCAAACAGTCCAGAATTTGAGCTTAAAGTCTTCTAAATGCTTGTGTAATAATACAAATGCTTCCTTAAATGACAGTGCTCAGGTGTAAAATTCTTTTGCTCAATGACTGTATCCTCAAGGAGTTAGGTGAATCCTAACATCAGAGGTAACATGCCTACAAAGCAGTAATACTCGTTATGGTTCTACTTTTTTGCCCAAGTGTACTGTGTACACACATTATTTCCCCCTGCTTATTATGCTTGTGTGTGTGTGCAATACTGGCAGCGTGCACATGCACATGCATATGTTTACGCTCGTGCGGCTCACATTTACATAACTCAATGAGACAACTCAATGCTGGGCGCAAAACGTCCTTTTGGTGTCCCTGTGTAATTGGTATTCCCACACACGGCTCCAGTCTAATAACTATGATTACGCCGGATCATCAACTACTACTGATGACTCTGACGCGGAACCTATCAACCTTGTAAAAAGCAGTCATGCTCGTTTTTATAGTGTCTTGAATTTCAATGTCTCCGCCACTATTGCTTTTAACATTTCAGGCAACAAGAAGCATCTGTGATTTGCCTTAATGTGTAAAAAGTGACACGGTTTCAGAATAGCCCATATTAAGGCTTTGTGCATTAACCATACCTCAGAAGTATTATGTCTGTGCACCATTTAACTCATTAATATTGTCATTATTATGATGTCATTATTTTATTGTTTTTTGCAATATATTGTAACAGCTTAGAATGAACTAAACAATGTTTAGGATGCTGTAGTATGTATTATTATTATGTGATAATGACATATAATGCATAGAAGTTTCTTGTGTTTCAATGTGAAACTCTATCGTATCGTATAATGCATGTATTGTCCAGTGTTTCCTTACAATCAATGTGATTGTAGGTGAGTTTTCAGTTTTGTTTGAATAAGAGTGTGCTGCCATGCTAAGCAGAGGCTACACTTATAGGCCGTGTCATTGCTAATCAGCAATTAACACAAACTACAGATGAGGCTGATAGGAATATAATTAGTATTACACATATTAAAATAATCATAAATTTTACCTCTTGGTGGCACTAAAGTAATCACCAGCGAAAAACCAAAATCATTGGGATTCATTCTTAAGTGTTCCATGACATTTTATGCAATAGCTGTTGAGATACTTCAATCTAAACCAAAGCAATGGACCGATCGATCAATATTGCCAGAGCAAAAAAAACGAACAAAAAAACATACGTTGCTACAAACCAGGTTTATAGCAAAGCAGGACAAATAATGTAATTTGCAGGTCAGCAGCAACAGACTTCACAGTCAACATGAGAGAGATCAATCTGAATGTCATCTACTGGGAACCGTGACAAAGTTGGGCCTCAGAGGCTTGGCCAGTCGGGTCAAACCACAGAGAAGAACAGCTGTTTCACCTGCTGCCCTGATCTTCTATTAGATGCACAGCCAAACCAACCAAATGGTGTAAAGTTGGAACAGGGACAACAAGACTTGTAGAAGGGACTGACTTTCGACAATGCCAGAGGGATTCCTGTGTGTTGGCACGGGCCGTTATTAGAGTGGGCATCGGGTATTTGTGGCACAGCCAAATGCCAGTTTCTCAAAAGTAGCACTAAGCTGTAAGCAAACAGCACATGAAAAATATAAGCCATCTGGACTGGCATGAGTTTAGATACTAACCTATTATGTGGCAGAGAGAGAGAGAACCAGAGAGAGAGAACCACACATACACAAAGGATGACATTTTGAACAATGTTGAAAGGTGTTTGGTGCTGACAGCATCAGTGTATAATTAAGTGATAACATGTGGTACAATTCTACAGTGGATGTTTTTGTTTTTTTTTTGAAAAGATTGAATTCACCTTAAAACAGCTGCTAAAAATAAACATCTATTTTATGTACACCACATTCCCGTATCCAATATTTGGTTTTTCATTCTTGTAATCTGCTGATTAATGTTGTTAAGGTTTGTTCCTCTGATAACATACGGAATCTCATGAATGCAAAGCAGTAGATAAATGCACAATTAGCTGGCGGGTGGATTTTTCAAACTGAGTCGGAGCTTTCAGCTCTGATACCAGAGAACAATCAGGTAACCTTGAACAAAATAAATATACTCAATCTCTGAGCGAAATTGTGGTTCTGTAAAATCTCATCCAACAATGTACACAGCAGTTACAAATAATACTTAAGAAATTCTGAAGTACTTATACTTATAAATCTATATATTTCTATAATACTACATGAATCAAATCAAATCAAACAAGTGTATATATATTATGCTGTCAATCTATTAAAAAGAACCACCAAATTAATTGCCAAATTTCCTGAGTTTAATCATGATTAATCCTGAATTAATACTGAAGCCTGTAATAAAGGATATTTAAATCTAAAACCATGGAAGAAACACAAAGGACTTAAAGGATTTAAATTCAAATAGTATTTAGTAGCATGTTTTTTCTTTGCACACAGTCTCTTCTGTGAATTACTGATTTCCAACAAAACCATCAAGGCAGATTTCTTATCTGCACTGACAGAAATTACAACAAAATCTTTAAAGCCTTTAAAGTGCAGCTGAATTTCAAAACAGATTAGAAGGCAATCATTTCTAATACGCACTAAAGTAAAAGGTAACGCCACTTGAAATATGAAATACTGACATTTAAAAGGCACAGAGAGTTCAAAGCCACATGTCAAAATGTAGCCTAACTTTGGAGCATTAGTCTACGTCTACCAATGGATGCACCACGTCATCTAGTTTAGAATGATAACACCTTTTTAACACATTTTTTAACATGTTAATGATTATAAATCAATAGCATCTATATATATATATATAAACACACAATCTGTCTCTCTTCATGTAACCCTAAGCCGACTTTTATTTATTAAGATTAATTCTTATTTTCTCTGTATCACTGTCGTGTCTCGGATAGCCACGGTCACGAATATCTTCAACTCTGGCACCTGATTGTCTTTGAATGGGAGGCATCTAAAAATAAACATGCATCGCTTCATGTGGCCTATAGGGGGTTGCCATGACAACTGGGCTTGTTTTCGTGTCAGGGGAGGCCAGCTGAGTCTCCGCCAACCAAGAAAGCAGGGAGGAGGGCAAAGAGATGGAGGAGGAAGGATGCAGATGAAGAACGGGGGGGGGGGATAATAAACGGGATGACGGGGAGAGCAGGGAGGGTCAGGATAGAAGGCGAGGAGGGTAGTAAGGATGAATCGAGGCAAGACGGAGATAGTGGGGGAAAAAAGCTTGGATAAGAAATATGAAATAAAAGAGAAAGAAAGGGAGAGGAGTAGCAATAATGTTAGATTCATAGGATGCATGATGCAAACCCACTTATTTTAACCTTTGTTGTCCTGCGGAACTGAACGTGTCAACAGATTTGAGCAAAGACCAGCTTTTCGTTCATGCCGCTGCTCACTCGATTTCTGGCCAGTGTAAGTACAGCACAACCACATCCATCCACCACCAGCTGGTATTCAGTGTGCATTGGCGACTGCCGAGGATTCAAAGTGCTGCTGACCTTCTAGTAACAAGCGTGCTTTTCTAACCTTGAGGCAACCGCTACCCCATTCAAATACATCTGAAACACAACAAAGACATACATTGGGCGATGGTCCTTCCAGGCCGTGTACATATTATTATTTTAGTGCTTTTCAAGGGTACTCCTGCAGAGAGGTATAGGGCATTCCCCTGTTATCCTACATTCTCCTTGTGCCGTCCTCTTTCCCCACTTAAACATTACCCATAGTACACTAACGTTAGTGACAGCCCATCTACAACACCCCCGCTGCACAGTCCCTAACCCCCCTGCTGAGCTAAAATAGGAAACTCTATGAATAGAACCGTGGCAGGCTCACTCGGGAGAAAGTGAGGCTGAGAGAACGAATGGGGAAAGCACCTGCAGTCAAAAATAGCCGGAGCTGTCCTTTAAACTGTGCTATTTATAGAACAACGCAGCCATAATCTGCCACAATACCATGAAAATTTCATTAGAGAAGGTTTCACATTTGTTCATCTTTGGGGAATTTCTATTTAAGTTCAATTGAGTGGGATTCAGAAGATAATTGTAAGAATATATTTTTATTGTGTGCTTTGCTGTCCAGATACAGATAAAGAATGTACAAAAAAGGTTTCAGCTCTAGTTTTAGCTTTGAGAGAATTAGCCTAAGCTTCTATACAACTGGTGAAGGTGGGGAGAGTTTTGGTAGAGATGGCTATGTAGGAGTTGGGTGTCAGTGATATGCTATTTTAGCCATCTACAGTAGTAGCTTCTGTTTTGCAAAGTGGCTTGCATTGAGTTAATTTCCAACAGAATATGTGGTTGATATTAAAATATCAGATGTTGAATTGATAATAATACAATCCTCCTCACTACAGTAATATCTTCTGTTCTCTGGAGGTTGATCTTTTTTGTCGCCAAACCGAATGAAGGAACAGTATTTATTCAGGGGGTTTACAGGGGAGCAAAATGACAGAGCTGATCATCTTTACAAGTAAAATATCTGTATTGTTAAAGTTGTGTGCTCCCTTATCCAATCGACTTAATTAGATTTCATTCTATAATTAATTCTTCACAACTTTCTCAATTTGGAACGAAAGTACTTTGTCACAACAAGCCCAGCATAAATGCTTTTTGTTAGAACTGTCTGGAATGATAAATGGTGGCCGTGGCCGCAGTTAAATTTAACATGGAAGGACAATGAGGCCAAACATTTATCTGCTGATCTACTCAGTTTACAAGGCTAGTTAATGTCACTTATCGCATTTCCATCCATCACAGTCACAGCTGTTAATTACACTGACATTATAAAGGAGCCCTATTTTGCCATTGTCCCAGTTCAATATTTGATTTTTTGTGATCTATTTATAAAAAGTTGCATGTTTTTTCTGGTCCAAAAGCAGGTAGGTAGACTACATGCAATATAATTTGCCTTCTTGTGATTGGCCTAGCACTCCAATGTCCCACCCCTCAGAGAGCTGGGGTCAGTCAGAGAAAGAGAAGTCAAGTACAAGCACGCTGGAAGGAGGGGGCGGCTACATGGATCCAGGGCCATTTTCTGTTAACATCCACTCCTGTTGTGACATCACATTTCTAAACAATTTGTCTTCAGTCAGGTTTCAGCAACACTATAGCGAGACCAGACCACAACAGAAGGAGTGGGAGGTTTTATTTCACAGTTAGCGTGTTCACAGGAACACCAGAGAACTAAAAATTCACACAAAAGCACTGAAAACTATTTTTCACAATATGGCCCATTTAAGTCTTACATCCAGCATGTCTTTCTTTAATATGGATGAATAATGTTACCTCCATCAATAGAGTTTAGATGGCCACTGCTTCATTTTGAATCAATATCATCTTGCGTTTAAGTTCTCAGTAGTTAAAGCCATGAATATCCCCGATTCAGCCTCGTCCTCCTTCTCTCATATAAATAAACACACACGCATTTGTGCCCAGTGATGTGTTCAAGCACGTGTGCATCTACATGCAAAGGAGCACACGGGAGCCCTATTCGTCCTTGTTTCTCTACAAACAAACACATTCAATCTACCTTTACAATTTAACATTTCTGTCTTACACACGCACGCTCACACACACGCTTTTCTCTTTTCTTGCCCTTGTTTATCTGACATCTTACATCAGAGCCCTGGCAGCCCAGGCTCCATTTAGATTTCCATTTATAGTGTTGAGAATGAATTATTAAAATCACCAGGAGATTTTTTTTTTTTTTAGTCTTCTTTTCATAAAACTGAGGTGAACAGAGAAATTACAATGACTCTAATCATTGCCACAATTACTTGTCATAAAAAAAAATGCAGCTTATGCAATACGGGAAAAAAAACAGGTTATGAATTCAGTGAGGGTGGCGTACAATGGCTGAACCAAACGCAGGTTTTTTTTGTGAAATGGAAATGGGGAAACTGACAGTCGCTTTTGAAAAATGCCGACTGACAGGGATGCATGTCTGATTCGCATTTCTATCAGGCAGGAGGCAAATAAGTCTGTTTCCAAGTAGACATGTCACGGTGGTAAAGACTGAACTAAGCTTAATATGCGGCTTAAGTAATGTAAAAAAGTGCAAAGTTTAACAGTCACTGCGGAGACATGACAACACATCTGTCTCCATGCTTAATTCTCTTCCTGCATTTTTTATTACAGTAATTTGTTTTGAGACACAGCAGCACATGGTCTTATGCACCACTTTTCTTATAAGATCTTTAGGTGAGTTAAGACCTCTACTTTAATATATACTGTAGTATTTTTTGCAGCAGGTAAGAAAACAGATTTGTTTTGGGCTTGTGTTATGTTATATATTCCTGCTTGGCCTTCACTTCTCATGCAGTTATCTGGCTTACTCAGTTCACATACTGCACATACTTAACATTTAATGATTAACCCAGGTGCAAACTCTGAATTATGTACAAGTGTGCACTTGAGAGAACCTTCTGTGCTGTAATATAAAGCAAATTTATCATCTATCATTACCAAATTTATACAAAAAAACAGGTTGTTGTACAATAGATCAGTAGATCAGTAGATCAAACACCTCTGAAACAAACAAAAATGCCAAGACAACAAACTGAATATAAAAATTTGAGTCAAAAAATATGGTGCAATAATTCCTACCATTAACATGTTACGTGTTAATTGAAATTGACTAAATCCTTTATTTTGTGCTTGGAATGTGATTTTAATGGCTTCTGTCTTAGCTGATTTCATTTCACAAAAAAAGGTTGGAATGAATTTGAAAAGGATCATCACAGAGACTATCAGGGTGCACAAATAGTGCCAGGAAATAATATAAATTTTCTGAGTTAGACAGATGGTCAGTGCATACAGTGTTTGCATATAAACAGGCTCTGGATCATCGTGTACCACAGAGCCAGACTGAACAGCAGGCACCCCTCTCCTGTCAGCAGGCATGCACACTTTATATCCTGACAATAAGTGTGAAGTCAGGTAAATATCAACATCCAGGGACCTTGTAGGAATATTAGCATTCAGCCTCCAGTTCTTGAAGATAATATGCAGACCCAGCAAAGAAAATAATGAACTGAAAAGACTCTGATGTGCAAAACTGCCAAATCAGGGACAGTGTTTCTCATGATATTCGCCAAAAGAATGTTACTATCAGGCAAAAGAAAAACAACAAAAATGAAGAGTATGTGGACATTAAATTGAGATGTGGTGTGAAATCCAGCACTTGACATTAAAATATCAATATATGATGATTCTATAGCTATTTATATTGATTTCTTCTTCTATTTTCCTGCTGTGTTGAATATGTTATAGCTATTTTCAAGTTTGAAAATTTCAGAGATGGATTAGCATCCTCAATAACCCCCAAAGCACTCCAATGTTGTCCAAATTGATCAAGCATTTGCTGAAATATTGTCCAAGTATGTTATTATGCTAATTTATTCAAATGAGGAAATTTGCCCAACATATGCAAGTAGGTATCCGACTAAATATTGGGGCACTGTCTTCGTATTTGGGCAATAGTAGTAGTATATATTCCATTAATAGTCTAACAGTCATTTAGTTTATTTATTGGTCATGTACACGTAGTGTGTAATGTAATAACGTAAACATTTGACATGAAATATGTAATTTTTTCTCAATCTATTGTTCTTATGAAACTAATTTGTAATCCATCTCCTGAAATTTAAAGATGACTAACATTCCTTGTGCAGATAACCAGTCCTGACTAACAATAAGTCCTGATTACTATGTAGACAATTCTAAATTGTCATTTTTTTTTATAACAAATCGCTGTCATTTTGAATTGTATGATGTGTGAATTTTATATAATAAGGAACTTCTTAGTTATTACCTATGCATCTGATGCACCAGGCTTGTTCTCTCCAGATTGCACTAATTACACCTCATACAGCCTATTTAAAACACCTGTGGATTGTTTAGAGCAAAGCTGAAAAGGCCAGATGGCAAAACAGGTGGTTTATGTGTACCTTTAAATAAAGCGCTAGAAGTATTTCATCCTTTAAAAATTTGTTTTCACCTATGGTTTTCTTTAACTTTCATTCTTACATTCATTATATTCATTATATTCATTATATATGACTTGATCACAATCACCAAAGAAAACACCTTCAAAGTTTGTGTGACATGTTTGTGGCGAAATATATTCATCACTTAAAAGCAAACATGATCCTTTATCAGGGCATTGATGATCTATCAAGGAGTACTACACATTTGTTTTGGAGGAGATTAACTTTCTGCATCATGTCATAGGTGATATCTAATGGGGGAACAACTACTCAAAACATGGAGGTCTATGAAGATTGATTCAATCCTGCAGCAAAGTGAGGAACCATTTGAGGAACTGCAGTTTAGGGAATTCCACGTTAGACATCTTGCCTACCATGTGTTTCACTGTAATTCCAAAGTTCTGTTATAGATTGGTACATTCTTCATACATTAAAACGTCACCTGATGCTAGTGTAGTCGTTGGAGGGTGTGTGAATATGACAGCTGAGGTTTGGTCTCCAGTGCTATGTGCTTAAATCCTTCCAATCTGTCATCTGCCTGCTTGTGAAATCACAACATCTCATTTTCTATTTCAACAAGTTAAATACTAGAGAGGGTTGTGTGTGTGTGTGTGTGTGTGTGTGTGTGTGTGTGTGTGTGTGTGTGTGTGTGTGTGTGTGTGTGTGTGTGTGTGTGTGTGTGTGTGGCACTGGGATATGTTAAAAGCAGGTTAAAAATGCAACTTTGACAGAGCTGAGTAACAGAAGTAACAAATAATAACACAATACTTTTGCTGCTAAGTAATATGGATTGATTCAATTCTTAACTGAACATTTGGTTCACTCTTCCTCAGCTTCTGATTGTGTCTTTTTTCAATAAAGTGCAAGTTTCCAATTCAATCATTATCAGCATCCACACTCAATAAATATAAATAAAGAGTGCACAATCATTAAAGGTAATGCTTCATCTTAAAGACATAATGAAAATCCATGTCATAATTTTTCAACCATACAAGAGCATTGTGAGCAAGATTATAAATAAACTGTTCTGCAAGGTACACATCAATCAATCAATGTTTGAATCTCAATCTCTATAAGACCTGTACATGTATGCAAATTAATTCTATATTCAGGTTTATTAAAAAAAATGGATGGTACCAACCTTAAGAGTAGGGACAGGCAGAGCCTTATGTTGCTTATCCAGGGAGATGTAGGTGAAGAAGGCGGAGACAGCACGATATGTCCCTTTATCTGCCTCCACCAGGGAGGCAGCATCGACCATAACTTCAATTTCCATCGATTTGTTACTGACGAATGTGAGTCGCCCCGTCACCGTCACCACACAGCCTTGGGGTGGAGAGGAAAAAGAAAATCAAAAATATGTTTGGTGTTAATGCAGTGCACTGGTATTTAATGCTTTCAAACATCCATAAGTAGGCTGCCATAATAGCTAAAAGTGACTCTTTATATAAATGAACCTCTCCTACAGAGTAAAATCCCCAGTGTTAATATAACAATTAAAGAGTTAATTTGAACACCACTAATGTTAACTAGCAACTAAATTAACTCTTTAAATGTTATATTAACGCAGGTGGTTTTACTGTGTAGAGCTGCCATTTTATTGTAATGGAGAGTTTTGTGTGTCCTAATGATCCCATGAGCTTTGTTGGTGGGGGTTTTATGCCCCTGGTAGGGTCTCCTATGGCAATCAGGTCCTAGGTGAGAAACCAGACAAAGTGCAGCTCAAAACCCCCTTATGATGGAAAAGAACAACCCAGAAATTGTGAATACAAGCGGTCAATCTCCTTAGTGATAAGGATAGAGGCTCAGTCATCCAGAAAGGAGCTCAGAGTAAAGCTGCTCCTCCTCCACTTTAAGAGGAGCAAGATGAGCTAGCCTGGGCATCCAATGAGGATGCCTCCCTGGTGAGGAGTTCTCCATCAAGGCACAAGGAAGTCTGAGTCTGCTGCCCCCACAGCCTGAGCTAGATAAGTGGTAGAAGATGAATGGATGGATGGATGAAATGTTTGAACCAATTCTGTCCTTCAGCCAGCCAGAGGAATATAATTTTGCATTCCAATTTTTAAAAGTTAATCAGAGCAAACAAAAAAAAGAGAGTGGCTGTTATAGGATTTCCAAGACTGAAAGATTGCCTTGCATCTATTTCACATCAAAATGATGAAAGTTCTGAACCTTGAAGTTGTTAGCAGACAAAACAATCTTCACGTAGAGTCAGTTTAATACAATGTAGGCTCTTTAAAACTAACGTTTTTTTGTATGATTAAAAATAAGAAAACAAAAATAAAATGTATTTATTTGAGTTCAAGCCTTAAGAAAGATGTCAATATGTATTACTGTATATTCAGGGTAGACATTTTCATTGCTGCTGAGCATTTGCTCCCTTTGCTTTTGACTTCAACCTGAGATCCATCTAATCCACCTAATGTGTTGGCCCCATCAAAAATTAATGCTTTTCCACTTTTGTCAGTGCAGACAGGTAGGAAAAGGAGTCAACTAACAGTACCAAGGATTGTTGTTGTGTTTCATTATCCTGTTTGATGTGTCTGGTCGTATTATTACTGCTAGTAGCTGTAGAAATAAGGAGAGAAAGCAGAAGACAGTTTTATTTGATTTAGATCTTAAATAATACAAGATTTATTGTACTGTACAATGAAAATGCATAGTACAGAATTCCCTCATCCCCCATGTAATACAGCCTGCATGCTGCCTTTATTAGCACTGGTTTTGCTTGTTGTATCCTGGAAAAGAGTCATGTGAAATTGGTGTGAAGAATCAGCGAATGACACATAAGACCCAATCACCAAGCAAACATAGGTGTTGCATCACCTTTTTCAAGAAATTTCCGTTCACTCGACCACACAACCTGCAATTTTCAAACTGGAAATGGTCAGCAGCCTTTACATAGGTCCCTGTTTGAGGGGCTTGGAAATACTGGAGAAGTATAGGTATAAATGTAGAGAAGCAAAAGACATGATTGTACACAAAAATCGTTATATACACTCATGCAGACTGAACATATCATTGCCATGTATGAAGGTAGATTCCACTCTCAAGCCTGCCATCAAAGAGTGCATCTTCAGGATCCTGCAATGCCATTGGCGTGTACAAGAAAGACTAGAAAGGCTAACAAACTCAATAAAAGCTAAATATAAAAAATCGTTGCCATATAATGGAGGCCTGAGGTTCAGGCAATTTTATACAAATGAAATTGGGAGCTTTCTTATTTTATACGACACCTCAAAATTAGTTTTTGTGGGGATGTGTGAATGGGAAAAGCAATTATTGTGCTTATTTTCACACCTCTATCAGGGAGTTGTTATGTTATTATATCACCATTGTGAGATGCCAAGAGATTTGAGACATGACATTAAGATAATGAAACTCCCAATGAGTGACTGGAGAGGTGATTTAGTGCAATAACTGTATATAAATTCAGGATGACTCATTTCAATTCAGCCTGAGTGCATACACTCAAAGAATGAATTGTCTCTCTTGTTCTAGTTCCTGGTTGTCTGGCTCATTTATTTATTTATTTTTACATGTTGCCACCAGGAGTGACCCCAGTCTCATCCAGGTACGCTATCTTTGACACAGATGTATTAGGCTCAGTGGACCATGCTCTACTCAATGAAAAATATGAGCCTTGATGAGACTAGGTGATATTCTTTTTACAGTCCTTCAATATTAATAATTGATTTATCCAGAAAGTAGATGCAGCAGTGAAGGTCAGATGCTATGAAAGACTGCTAGCAAGACTAAGCCTCTGAGGGGCTGTTTGATTCAGCTAATATTTGGAGAGTACAGTTCATGCCAGGGCATTCTGTTGTATGTACTAGCACTGGGATTTTAATACCTTTAAGCAACAGAGTTGCTATTTTAACTACAGCCTGCATGAGTTTGTCTATAACACAGTCTCTCTACTACCTTTGGACAAAGTGGAAAAACATGTCTCTATACAAAAGGTGATATCATAGATTTTGCTCTATTCATTGTGCCTCCCCCAAACTGCCTTTTTGCATTAGTGAGAGAGACTACAAAAAGGGGAACCAAACCTCACACAGGTAAAATGAACACTCTCATTCGGACAACAGAAACACATTAGGCATGTGAGATTGTTTCTTTTGTTATATGGGAATAAAAGGAAAGTATGTCATGTTCAGACTTAAACGCAAAATCCTCTTGTCAAAGTACTGATGTGTCTCTAGCACGTGAGTTAAACAACGTTTTTGCTCGTTTTGAGACCATCAGCAGCCAACAAGCAAGAGCAGAGGTTGATGGATGGATGGGTGCACCTTTAGCACCTATCAGCCATTCTGAGCATGACATCAGGAGAGCTTTCCAAAGTGTGAACACCAAGAAAGCAGCAGGACCAGATGGTATCAATCTGTCATACCTACACTTCAAGAAAACTAGACCAGCCTGTCTGATAAATGAGTAACGCCCAGTGGCACTCGCCTCTGTAGAAGTGTTTTGAACAGCTGGTCAAGGATTATGTCTCCTCCTTGCTACCCAGCATTCTGGACCCACTACAGTTTGCCTACCATCCCAACCGATCAACAGATAATGATATAGCACATCTTCTACATGACCCAAGAC
Source organism: Lepturacanthus savala (assembly GCA_030544235.1). Classification (NCBI taxonomy): domain Eukaryota; kingdom Metazoa; phylum Chordata; class Actinopteri; order Scombriformes; family Trichiuridae; genus Lepturacanthus; species Lepturacanthus savala. The sequence continues at coordinate 18,557,257 of CM060480.1, forward strand.
TCAACTCATATCTCAAGGATATGAAATTAACCGTGCATCTGGATCCGTAACTTCCTGATTGGCAGACCCAATGCAAGGTAGAGACTGTTTCACCTGAGTTGGTTAAGGAAATATCAGATATCCTCTCAAATACTGAGGAATTTCTTCTCCTGCACCATCAACAGCATCCTGACAAGGAACATCACTGCCTGATATGGAAATGACCGCCTTTTCCCTTTCACCTTTGGCACTCCCTTCTTTCTCCTTCCTTTCATCCATCATTCACCCTTTGAAGTTTGGTGCCTTTCTTCTCATTCTTTGTACCTCTGGGCATTTATGCTGTAATGGATAATAGAGAGGCACACTGACTGAACACTCGTACATCAATGGCCAGCACCTCACTAGTGTATATTCCCATCGTAGCAGTAGTAAATAACAAATTAAATCCACTATAGACTCAGTAAGTGCAGTGGGGCAAATACCAACAGCCAGGTCAAACACAGACATATGTTTTGTTAGACTGTTCCTCATCTCACTCACCATGTTTCAAGTATACTCCACTATACTAGTTTTCTTTACATAAAGCCTGTAGGAAATGTAACATTATAGGGCCACATAGGAGGAAATTCTTTGGTATAAAACAGTCTACCTCAATTGAAAACTTAACTACATTTTTATTTTATTTTTTTTCACAGCCGTGTATTTTGCTAAAGAGGAGAGGGAATCCTAATATCCTAAATCCTCGGTATATACCTGACTTCTCTCTGTGTATTCTTACAGTTCCAAAACAGTAATCTTACCTTACTAAAGACACTACTAAGTATTGGATGAAAATCCATGATTTTACTAACAGCCATTTTCTAAATGTAGCAGCATGCTGCCTGAGGCAGTCGGTGAAGGAAGGGTGACCAGACTGTGATTCAGGAGTCAAACAGTTTGTGGATTATAACTACTATGATGGTTTGAAGTCACTTCTTACGGTTGAGGCTGTGAGTCTCTGTTCAATAGAGCATAGGACACTCTTGCCAACTCAAGCCTGCGGTTGAACAAAATCACCTCTAACAAGAAAGAGCTTAAGGCTGCTTTTCCATCTCAGATCAAGATCAAATGATCTCAAATACTTGGATCTGGGAAAAAGATTTACTGCCAACGCAACATAGCCTGAGTCTCAACTGGGACCTTAAGACATACACTTGCCTTTAAGGTAACTGAAGAACAGAGGCCTTTTACACAGTTGTCTTATCAACCATCTACAGCCACTATGCCTTTGGGATTTGTCACTCCAGTCACTTTCCAGGGCAAATCTATCCTTAACCCACGGTGGAGACTAGAGTCTGGGATTCCCACTTGCAATAACAAATGATTTCCAAAGAAAAACTTCTTAAAAGCATTAGACAATCTCTGAACCAAAGGGACCAATGGTGAAATATCACCTTTAGAAGCTTTACATGTTATGACATACATATTGATGCATCTACAGATATGAAAGCTGTTGCTGACGTTGCCTACCTCAAGATTTCCAACAGTGATGGAAATAGCCATGCGGGCTTCATCAGGGAAAAAAGCTAAATTGACTCCATTACACACTAATTCTTTGTTGGAGCTTTGTTTCTGCAGTCCTGGCAGTAGAGTTGGCTGAGATAATCTCCTCAAAAACTGACATGTAGATCGACACAGTGACCTTCTACAGTGCAGGCTATATCTGCAATAAGGCATGTTTAAATCTATGTGAGCAACCAAGTCCTGTGAATAAGGAGATCATTTTACCCAGAGTACTGGTGATATGTGACTACTGATAAAAAAAAAAAACCTGCAGACTGCGCCACAAGATCGGTCTCTTGGGTAATTGGTGGCAAGAGGTGTGTGAGCAGAACCATTCATCACTGTGTTATATGCAGTGGTGATTCCTGTAAATCTATACTCAAGTAAAACTAAAAGATTCAGTTCAAGAAACCTATTACTATTACCTTGGAGACCAGCAGAAAAACAAACAAAATAACCCCACCCCCAGCAAAAAACAAATCACAACTACAAAAGTAACAGAAAATGTGTGTGTGTGTTCTTCTTCTTTGCAAAGTAAAATCAATACTCAGACATGATATCTCAGTGTGAAATTGGTACTTTAGCTCTCATATAGCCTGGGATCTCAGATATGCAAGTTTTACTTCATTATACAATTACATTCTATATTTCTTTGGTATTTTATAATTTCTAAACAATGCATGAGCCTGCAGTCCATTTCAAAACATGCTAAAGAAATATCCAACATAATCATATATACTGCAGTCACAATCGAGACATAACCTTCATGGTTTTTAACAGAAATTCAGAATTGGTTTGCACATCAGACCATACCAAATTATTTGCATAGCACATTGTCTGAATGTTTTTCCTCAGAAAGTAGTATAACAGGTCTTTTGACATCTTCATGAACAGTAAATTAGGCGGCAAATGAGGTGTGAGATGGAAAATGACAAGAAGGCACATAACAAAATGTACAATTACAAAATATTAATTCATAATTGCACACTGTCTCATGATTTGTCTGTCTGCTTTTGTGTTTAAAGTGCCTAAAACTTAACCATTTAACACCACCCTGTAAAATCTCTCTGCATTTAACTGAATAAAGTTTCTAAGTTATATACCATTATTATAGCCATGAGGGTATATTTCAGCTCTGTGATGCAGCATAACAAATGTGTTGTGGTTGCAAGTTAACATGTGGGATCACTGACTGAATTTTGAGTCTCACTGCAGCCATTATTATAAATTATTACACAGAATCAGTGCAAAACATGGTTTTAGTAACATCATTATATAGAGACATTTTAACTTGCTTTACTCATTTTTTTTTAAATCGTTCAATAGTTTGGAATCAGGTCTTCTGTGTTTTTTCTCTCTGATGACTTTTGTTTTATTTACACTGCGCAGTGTTTGTTGTAACATGGCCAAAAAAGTCTGTTTTCTAAACCTGCTCTGCTCTACAGTGATTTTTCTTCTGCTGAACTCGTGAACTGTTTGCCATCAGTGGATGATTCAGGCTGGATACAGCAGGACTTCCAAAAACTCATAAACAAATCATCATAACGGTCTGTGCACACACAGTGCTCCGCCTGTTTAATGTTTCCCATCTCACTGTATTTAGAGAGATACCGCAGTTTAAATTTCTACTATGAAAAGAACTTTGCTTATTGCATCTATCTATGAATCACCTAATATCTTTTTTCTTTTCTTTATTTTTTCTCCAATAAAATAAATATCAGAATGGTAGAGGTTATGGCAATGGCAACTTCCCTGTTCAGGAAAAAAAATCTGTGTCTATAGGAAGACTACATTTTATAGTCCTTTTTTGACATTATATAAGTCCTTTTTTGTCATTACACCTAGGAGGTACAACTAAATTAGGGGTACTCCCACAGCAGCAACAAGTACAATGGAAAAAAATTAACAAGTTAAAAAGTTTAGATAACAGTACAAAAATATTTACGATAACAATATTTATAATACAAATATACAAGTGAATAAGAAAATATAAATATAAAATATAAAAGAAGAGATTAAAAGTGTCCGGTGTGCAAGATAAGGTGCAGTGGAGGTAGGAGGAGGTAGATTGGTTGAGGTAGTTCGGGTGTATGGGGTGTGTGGGGTGTGTTCATGTGTGTCTGTGTGTGTGTCTGTGGGCATTTGCAGTCCTTGTGGCCCAGGGGAAGAAGCTGTTTGACAGTCTGCTGGTGTGGGATCTGATCTGACTTGTACCGTCTTCCAGACGGCAGCAGGTCAAACAGGGGGTGGGTGGGGTGTGTGGGGTCTGCTGTGATGGCCCTGGTCCTCCTCAGGCAGCAGGATAGGGACATTTGTTCCAGGGTGGGCAGAGGGCAGCCGTTGATCTTCTGGGATGTGTTGATGACCCTCTGCACTGCCTTCCTGTCCTCCGCTGTGGAGGGTCTATTGAAGTGGTTGGTTTTTTTCAATCTAGAAAAATAATCTCCTAAAGCAACAAACTCTCACATTTATTATTGATAGTTTGGAGCCTTCATATGTTTGACTTCAACCTCTTCTGTAGCTGTACTAAAAATATTTGTAGATTGTGTAATATCTTTATTTATATGGATGGAAAATGTAATGGTGAGTAATAAACACTATAAAACAACAAAATTCTAAGTTTCAAAGGTGCCAGTAGCTGTTTTAAGGTGTACTTTCTTACTTATTTACTTACTTAGGCATTTAAATTCCCATAGGAACATAGGCCATTGACACAGCTCTTCCATCCTCTCCTGTCTTGGGCCCTCCGCTCCTATTGTTGCCATGACAGCCCTTCTTTCTTTATCTCCTGTCCTATGGTTCTTTTCCAGGTGGTTCTCAGTCTGCCTTTCTTCCTTCTGCCCTATGGGTTCCAGGTCAGAGCTATTTAGTTATTGCTTCCTTTCTCCTGAGTGTATGACCTATCCACTTCCATTTCCTCCACCTGAGTCTCATTTCTATTGGGTTTTGTATGGTGAGTTCCCACAGGTTGGCATTAAAGATGTCGTTTGGCCAGAATATTCCCAGGAGTCATCCGAGTCACCGGTTGATAAAGGTCTGCAGCTTATTGAGTATGGTGGTGGTAATTCTCCAGGTTTCTGAACCATAAAGTCACATGGTCTTTACATTTCTGCTGAAGATTTGTAGTTTGGTCTTGAGTGACAGATTCTTTGCCTTCCAGATATTACTTTAGCGTTTTTTATGTTGTCCTTGACTTTCCAGTCCGGTCTTGGACATTTTCCTCTTTGCCTTCCACTGAAACAATGCTACCAATTTTTCTTTGAGAAATATGGTAAATCTACTAGTGGCATAACGCCTACGTGTCTGTGGAAACCAGAGAAATGTCACCACCACCGAAATTCAGAGGACAGACAGAGGCAGCAAATTGAACGTCTGGCAGCAGCAGGAAGCGGTGGACATGGAATGAACAGTATATGTGATTGCATGTACTGTAAATGCAGCGCAGCAGTAAGAGCTGACCTGGGGTAGCTTGTGCTGAGCTGCGAGTATAAAAATGTTCCTACCACCTCATAATAAAACATTAGTGACAGATGTAGCTCCATTGTTAACACCACATCCTGTCCTAATCATAACATCAGAATGTTAGTACTGGATGTCTGGATCGCATCACTTCCAACACATGAACCTATAATAACCCTCGAGTGTGATCCACTGTTCCACGTTATTTTGAAATCTCAGTCATTTAAGAAATATTTAGATTCCATGAAAAAGATGAATGGCCAAACTGTAGCAATGTTTTATCTACAATCTCTTTCCATATACTCTTTACAAATGTATAGAATATATATTTGTGGCATTTAGTGCTACAGTTTGCATCTCTCTAAGTATGTCGGTGCCCTCATCGATTTATGTGCTTTATCCATAGAATGTATAAATAAGGCTTTATCCTTTCCCCTAACTGTCCTCATCAGTTGTGTTTAAACCTTTAATCCAACACTCAATATTCAGAATGAAAAAGCAGTATAAATGGTATCCCATCGTCACTCACTTGTTTTTCTTATTTAGATGTCAAAGGCTAAGTGGATAGCAGCAAAATATGTATTAACTTCAAAACAAGAGGCTTAGCATTTGTCCACATGGTAATCTCAACCTCACAGATCGAAGGAGTTGTGGTAAACACAGCGTGTATGATTTCTCACTTTAATAGTAAGGAAACAATAAGCTCAGAGACAAAGCTTGGTAATGGGAAATAGTTCAATCATAACAATGATGTGTTTTTCCAAATGTAGCAGCAGCACCGCTACAAAACATATCTGGCCTCCATTAGCAACGGTCTGGAGGCTGTTAGCATTGGCCAGCCCAATTTAAAAAACTCATGGTCTGAGGCCAAACTTTTAGACTGATAGGTTTTTCCACATTATCATGTAATTAGGCGTTTAAACAGTGCCGTTCTTTTGTCTGGCCAAGAGGCAAAAGTAAAAGCAAAGCAGCTCCACGGAAGGTTAGAGAGACACCGTCCTGTATATCCTTCAAACCTGTGGATATTTTGAATCATCAGTGACTTAAATCTCATAAGGCCTCATCAAGTAAAGGTATGCATGTCTAAAATATGTGTAAATTCATAGCACATTCAAATAAATGTACTGCATCTTGCAAATGTGCCAAATAACACACCTTATCCAGTTAGTCTTTCTGCCTCAGCAAATTATGTAAGATGTGTGTGCAGTGTGCAAAATAGGGGGAAAAGGGAGAAAATGTGTTAATTTTAGTGATTTCAGATAATTTTATTGTTATAATTCTTCTTATTATTTTATATGGCTTGAAGTGACCTTACAGAAAGAATTTCCAAAGCAGTTTATTAATACTGTTCTTGAAGTAAAGACTCTCATGACCATATGGGTGTCTGTGACAGATGTGCCATCAGGGCGGGTTTTAGACCACTTCTATAAGGATAATTCTTTTTTTACATTATTTTCCTACATGTCATTGGATTTTCCCTCCTTCTTAAATGGATCTTTTTTTACTAAATGTCTTTTTTAGGTTTTTCCCAATTTGTTTAATGTTTATTTTCATATCTATTGTAAAGCACTTTCACTTACACAAACAATATTATAATCATTATTATTATCATTATTAAATCAATAAATGTTGTACACACACTATGGTGGACCAAGCCTACACACAATTTCTGTGAGGATGACTGCATTTGGATTTAATTTAATTTTCAAGGGTCCTGCATAATTCACAAATGTCTTCTGTTATTGTAGCGAGGAGGAGACATAGGCACAATGAAAGAAGACACAAAAAATGTTTTTTTTTCCCTCTTTTGTGTTTTTGGAATAACCAAGACAAAAATAATTCACACATCTCATCTATCCGGCAATGCTATTGTGGAACTCTAAAGGCTAATTTGGAGCCAGTCACAAGAAGGAGTCACACAATATCTGTCAGTGTTTTCTAATTGACAGCGGCAGCTTTTTTTTGACAGAGGTGAGGAAAAGAGAAGAAAGGAAGAGAGTAAAATCTTATCTATTAAAAGGTCCTGTATCATACACTTACCCGTGTTTTATTTTAGGTTTTGATACCCCTTAACATGATATATTTTTGGTTAAAAGTACAAAAAATTGAACCAAATGTAGTTTTACAGCACGCTCTCAAGCCCTTCACTGCCACTCCAGAAACACAGGTCATATTTGGCCTGTCTCATAATATAATATTTATGAGCCTGCCTTCTGATTATCCTATAATTCCTTATAATTATGGATAATTCTGTTATCCAATTTAATGCTGTATTCACTAATGTCTTCCCTGTTCAGTTGTATTGTTTTCTATCCATCGTGAAAGAGGAATCCCTCTGTTGCTGTTCCTGAGGTTTCTTCCTTTTTTTGGTTCCCAATAAAGGGATTTTCTTTGGATTCTTTCTTTGTCTGAGGTCTAAGAAGAGGGGTTGTTGTATTCTCTCTCTCTCCTTTGGTGAGAAATTTACCTCACCCAAATGAAAGTCAGGATTTTTGCTTAGAAGACCTAAAAAATGTGGTTATGGCAGTGGGTGCAGGGGGCATAGCCTGATGAAGAGACTAAAATTTTAGAAAGCAACTTCTGGTAAGCAAGAACTTTTGGGACCTTTTGGTTGTCTTGTCTTTTCAGGAGAATGTGATATGAAGTAGCTACACCCTGCCCAATTTTATTCAAGACCTTTTTCAAATCTTTTAAAAGGTATTATTTTCAATTCATATATTCTGCTTGCTTTATGATTTTACGACTTTTTAAGACCCTGCAGCAACCCTGCAGTCCTCTACAGCCAGCTGTTCATCATGCTCTCGACTGTCTATGTATTGTGGTTGTGTGTCTGCGAGTCACAAAACCACAATACAGCACTTCCTGTGTGTTTTTTATTTATATCAAGTTAATGTGAAATGTTAACGTTCAGTCTTTCCAAAACTAAAAAATACATTGCTAATTCTATTGGCTTACATTTCATTTTGTGCATGCAAAGTTACAACTGTTTCCTGTCAAAACTCCATGAAAACCATTGCAGTACCCAAGTCGATCAAGCCCATAGTACATTCTCCATGTCACCCTCACCTTTCTTGATCTTGCGATGGAAGTTGATGGCATCCACAGAGGCAGTCACAATGTTGGTCTTGCAGTGTCGAACTGCCACAATCCCAGCAACCTCATCCATCAGCTTCATGGTCACACCTGTGACAGACACACACACAGTTTTAGTTTTTAATCCATTGCACTAATGTTCTCAGCAGTGTAAAAAAAAAGCTATAACTAGTAACTGTAAAATTATATTTCCTTAACACAAAATCAATCATATACATCAAAAGCATATGGTCACAAAATATGGCATCTTCTGTTTTCTGTTTCTCAGTGTCTTTTTTTCTGCCTCTCTCCTGATCAAGAATTATCATTATAATCAAGTGTAGCTGTAGAGCAGCTGCTCCACACTAAATTAATATGATAGTCACATATTAACCTACAAGATGCTGTTGTGATGCTCTACTTTCTGTTGTTCATCGTTTGTGAAATTAAAAAAAAAGAGTTATTAGTTCAGTTATAAAAAAAATCCAAACTGTCATGCTGTCCTTCGCTTCCATCAGTTATGTATTTAGGTCATTTATAGACAAGAGTGTAGGCTAAACGTTTGCAGCCTGTCACGTTTTCCCTCAGGTAATACTAGTGTTAATTTGATTGATAAGTTATGCTCTATTTATATCCATGTTGAGGGCTATAATTTAGGCCAAATTCACCTTGTAAAATTACTATGAAAAATTGTTGATAACCTTTAAACAACATGGCAAAATAGTTGACTTCTCCAGTGTATTTGTTGAAAATTTAAAAACCTACTACTTTGTACTTAATTTTTATAAAAGTAACAGACAGCATGTCACCTATACATTTATACAGACATTATTCTGATGGATATATAGGTCAGTTCATACAGTACTGGCTCAATTAGCATCTCATGTGGACACAAACACAATCCCCTTTCCCCAGTATAGCAGATACTTGTCAATCCATAGACATAGAGAAAAGTTCATCCTTTCCACATTTTGCTAATTGGTTATAATATCAATCTAGCTCGTCTCTGTGGGAAGTGTGGCCTGCCATCATCTTCGGGTTAGAGCTTTCATGCTGGCTGCTAATCCTATTTTTAAAAGATAATTGTCTCACCCCAGTTAATGTGGTGCAATATTGACCAGGCAGATCATGGAAAGAGGGCAGTAAATTCCATCACCAAAAATAGTTTGTATTACTTGGATAATCTCTTGCTAGTGTAGCTAAATAGCTGGACAATTCCAGAATATATGAAAATGTATCTGCTAGTTGTTCACTGCAGTTCCTCCAACATAGACTCCTGGCTGTCTCCCCTGTCCACGCACAGTTTAACTTCAGAGTTACGAAGTATCCAACTAGATTCAGCCAGCAGAAATCTCTCCAGAGACCAACTAGTGGAAGTTGACTGCACAAATCAGATATTCCACCACCTCACCTTATCTGTTGAGTTTTTCTTATTAGATTTAACATGGGAGTACAGTTTTTACACAAGCTTGTTATTGTCTTTTTTATACATGATAATAAATATGTCAATTAAGTTGGTCTCAATGTCTTCAACTGGTTTCATCTCATCATTATTGTTAAATCTTACTTCTGCTTACATATTCCTGAAAAGTGTCTTCCTGAAAAAGTCTTAAGTTTGTGTGAAGAGGACTTATCTCCATTGTTGTTCTAGACCTCAGTGCTTCATTTGACACCATTGACCATCAGCTCCTTTATCTTTCATCTGCATAAAAATCTGATTCTTCCTGCTTCAGGAAGGATCTGAAAATGGGGATTTCATTGCATCAGTCATCTTGTAGCATAGAACCTCTACCGTGTGTTCTACATCTATTGGATGTTTGATCCTTTATACTCTGCCATGAGAACGTATCAAAATGGAAATACACTGTGATTGAAATGAATCCATGCAGTTCTCAGTGAGAGGAGAAACTGCAAAAAGGGGGAGAGGATTTGGTACTAAAAAGAGAGATTTTGGGTGATGTATCAGTTTTAGGATGTGAGAACACATCAAATAATTAATCATCAAAATGTTTACATAGCACTTTACCAATTCCCATGCTTCACGCTTACAAGTTAGTTGAAGAGCAAGGATACACTTTGATGGGAAATTCAAGATTACAGCAGAGAAAGTGGACACAGAGGAATCCACAAATACACATCAGCATTTTCCAGATCGTGCCACACATACACCACTGGCAGCTTCCCAATTCCTTTAACCCACTACACAGGTAAAGGAAACAGTTGTTTGTGGGTTTCTAACAGAAAGTGGGGCATGTTGTCAGGAGTGGGTGGGTTGAAGATGAGAAAAGTGAGGAAGAGGGAAGTGTCTATTTCTCATCCTGAAGAGGCAATGTATGCATGAGTAATGTGTGTGTGTGTGTATATGTGAAAGTATCATTTAAAATATTCAGAACCCTCATTAGACACTCCAGTTGCCCCAGTCGTTCCCTAATGGATTTTGGTTTCTCTCATGCTACAGAAAATCAATAAGTCTGCTAAGTGATGGCTGCTTTGGCTCCTTCCTTCTGCACTGTGTGGCTTTATTTATGACAGCTAAATGTGTGGGAGTATAAACAGAATGTGCTGCTTGCTCCCAAATACAGCATTCACTGTAAAAGTGGGCCTGCCAAATTGATTCAGAATTAAACATGCTATTACTTCTGACATCCTGTTATCACAAATGGACAAAGCATCACTTCCATTTTGTTCTGATAATACTGACATTTAAAATAGCTGCTGGAAAGCTAACTTCTTCTGCCTTAGCTAAACTTTTAATGAATTGTACTGAAATTTCCAACTAGACATGGCTTGATGCTAGAGAAAACCGAATCGGGTGCTGACTTTGATGTGTGATTATGTGGTTACAGTCGGGTCAGACAGCGTCAATGTGACAGATCTTTTGCTCCATCACATGAAAGGCTCCATCATCCTTTAAATTGGACCGTCACCCAGTTGATCTGGGAACTCTGACCATTAAAAACACACAGGCTGATGATGTAGTGATAGTTCAGAAAGGTGAAAACAGCATGTCAAGCTAAAAGTGTATGTGGGCGAGGAAATGTATCACTTCTTTCTCAAACTTGTTGCAACGTATTTTCCAAATCCATCTTGTTTTTTCCCCCCAATCTCCACTATGATGCAAAAATTGATGAGGGGAGGCCCAGTCCCCAAGTATTGCTGGTCAGGTAAGAAAAAGGAAATCTGAGTTTGAGTCAAAATATCTAAATTTAAGAACAAAAGTACATCTTTATGGTCTGAAATAACTATATTGGGTTATTTTACATTATTAGCTAGTGGAAATCGTGTAATATCCACTCTGAAGTAGTCAATTTCTGTCTATATATTATGAACTTGAGTGAAATGAACAGGCTCTTTCTTGTGTGTTAAGAATAATCCCGACATAAAAAAGAGGTGAATGAATGGTCCAAATTTAAATAAGGGAAATGTCAGGAATCTGAACTAGAACATTTTGTAAACAGATAAAATAAGGTTAATGTGAGACAACACTGCATCAACGACATTAACTGCTAACTCTTCAGACATCAGGCTCTGTTCCCGATTGCTTCTGACGCGTAACATTTTACATATATTTGTTGTATTGTAAATGCTTGCTTGAAGGTTTTTGCATATTAAACCCTGTTTTAAGGATTTTCTCCAATGAACTAGTGAACATAGGATAAAAATCAGACATTAGCCCACTGTTCGTGTGCCTGGGATCTTTACAACTTCTGTACACTTTGTGATTCTTTTGACGCTAAATGCGTTTCACTCTGTCTGGAACACATCACATTTACGCTGTTTTTGAAGCGATTACTGGACCGATCACAAAAATTCCAAAACGTGTGGACTCTTTACTCTTTGGTTAATCTGTTAAGAAGAACCGGAATGGTCTCTACTCCAGTTTGACCAAACGGAATGCTGTTTTAGAAGTCAATACTGGACAGATCTTTAAAAAAATATTCCAAAATTCCAAGGCCCCATTCTCTGAACAGACATTGCGAATCACAACTTTTCACTTTAACACTTTAAGGCATTTAATTTCAGTCCAACAAAATAATTATTAGGTGAATGACACATGGATTTTCTCCAGAAACCGTTTAAGTAGTTAGTAGGAATAATAGATGGGTTAATGGAAATGTACAGGGTGCTTGGTTGGGTGGTTTGGGCTGTGAATTTTGTGTTAGGGTAAGGGGAGCAGTGAGAGTGGGCTCCTGTGGTCTTTTTCTCTGGCTCCCCATTGACAGCAGCTGACCAGATGCCATGAGAAAACGAAGCTGGTGGGTGTAGAGTGAGGAATGATTAACCCAGTTTGCTTGTGCTCTTCATTTTAACACACTCCCTAAGAGACTTTGCATGTAGGAGTCACTATGAGGAGTTAAAAGCTGTGAGTATGGATGTTTGTACTGTTTTTTAGTTGTGATGACTGAGGCAGTTCTGCACAGTAACTGATATTATCTTAATTGATGTCACTTATTTTTCTTCACTACACGTGTCACATTGTGGGAAAAGTTTTCAGCAGGTCCTACTGAGTTTATTATCATTCCTTATTGTCGGAAGCACAGTGACTGGGGTAGAAATTCTACACTGCAGTGTAAACAAAGATGTCTCTTCACTCTTAAGGGATTTTAAAATTTAACTGAGCCGCTAGAGGGGAAGATGACAGACAAATGTTGATGATGTGTTTTGAAGTGATTTTGGATTAATCATGTGAAGCAAACTGGTCCAAATAGCATTTCCCTATACATAATCATTGGAAAAGGAGTGTCTGTAAAATAGTAAAAACATTTTTTGAAGCTTCACAAACTCTATATTGAATTATAGTGTCATAATGTGATCCATTTGGTCCAAAAACATCTGGAAAGTCAGGAAGAACCATATGATTTTAGTATTTCTTCTTGTTTAACAGCGTGCAAATCATCCAGTTAATTGTAATGGCTGGAACCTAGAACCATGAAGCAGGGAAGCACCTTCATCAGGAACTTTCCGGATTACAGTGCCATATTGTAACATGATATCTATTCTCCACAATACACAAGGTGAGACACGTATTCTAGCCCTGACATTCATGTGTTACAGTATACTGCATTTTGCAGACAGAATTTCTGAAGATGCACTCAACTGTGTTCATCTTGGGAATTATGTGACTGTGTTGGATCTATAATTCATCTAGAGCAGCATGGTTATCACCTTTTTCCAAACCATAACCTGCTTGAAAATCTCAAAAGTTGACAGCCCACATCCAAACTCATAAACAATATGAAAGCCAAATAATATGTTCTCAGGGCACTTAATGCAGAGAATCGAAAATTCAGGACTGAAAATTTAGCATTTGTCAAATTTAGCAAAATATCAGCATTTCTTTGCTTTTCAACTTCCTAACATATTTTAATGTAACTTGTTGTTTTTTTATTATTTTTTATCATATTTTTTTAACAAAATATCCACTTGCAATATCCTTCTGCAGCCCACAGGTTGGAAAGCACTGCGCTAGAGAACTGTGACTAAAATGCTAAACCAAAGGATTGCACTATCCTTGAGTACCAATGATGGTTGTCTTTATTAATGACTGCCATTAGTGGAGCTGCAGCAACAACAAAAAAAACCCTCTCTATGTGCAGTTGATGTAAAAGGTTGAAGTGAGGCTCAATGAGAGACTGCAAATGAGGAAAAGTGAGGCCAAGACAGCCCCAGGCCTGCCGTTACACATTCACAGGGTGACATGGCACACTATGACTCTCCCTTTGCCGTAGGGTGGGAACACGAAAGGCAGAGTGGGGTGGATGGGGTGGGGGGTACAGATGGTGTGTAAAGAGGAAAAGACAGCTAACTCCAAATGGGGGAAAAAAAGGATAATTAGTAACCAAGTCCCTAGTGCAGCCCAGTTTGCCACAGGGCAGAATACCTCTGTGATTAAATTCCTTGTAACCATTTCCCCCAAAATGTTGACGTACAATGTTGCCTATCAACAACAGACATGAGAACAATGAAGGGAGTCTTCCAGGCAGCTCATCCATCAACAACGTCTATTTGCCCTTTTTATTAGAACCAGCTCAGAATCATCTCACTACACAAGGCACCCACTGATGAAAGGTGTGAATAAATAGTGAGACTTTAAGATATCGACAGGAAACCTGCGTGAACTCTGACCTCCTTCAACCGCTTGATCTTTTTTTTTTTTCCTTTTCTTCCCCTCGAACTACCCTCATCCAACAAAGACAACTCCCTTTCTCTTTCTGTCTTTCTCATTCTCTCTCCAACAAGTGCTTTATTCATGGACAGTATCAAAAGGCTCAAACTGCCTCCTAATGAGCTGTTACTATAGAAACAGCTCCTGTTAACATACGCCCACGCATCAACCTACCCACATCTTCTCTGGAAGTCCAATAAGCTGCATATTTTTAGTATGTTTTACCATTCCAGCCGTGGTGAGCTTTATTTAAACATAGACCACCACTTTAAAAAATTTGCGTGTGGCTCAAAGTTCTAAAAATTGCAAGCAGGTACTGTCATGCTTAGTAAACTGTACACTCCATGCATAACACTGGCCTGGGAAAATCACTGAGACACCATTTCTGTGATGGAAATTCTGTCCGATAAAAGGCTTTCAGCTAAAATGCACCTCTGGCTGTGATGGTAAAGGTCATCGGCTCCTGCAGATTGTTTTTCTAAATGTACTACTTGGCCATTCAGTTTGCAATAAACATGGTTCATTTCTGTTCTGAATTTAACTGGGTTATGCTCATTTCACTGCTGAAAATGCATTCCTCCACTTTGTGATTGGATAATATTAGCTTCTTAGCTAGGTAATATTATTACCTGGCAAGGATGTAGGGTCGCTGCCTGTACCATATCTTATGCAAAGGTCTGACATGCACTACCTTAGAAATATAACTACAGGACATGGCGACACAGACAGCAACAACTGTGAGAACCATGAATTAGCCATGAATTAGATTTGTAGTGAAGACCACCTAAACCGAGACCAAGGCACGACCAAGACCAGACAGTATAAAGACCCAAGACCAAGACTAACCACCTCAAGACTAAAACCAGTTGAATGCAAGACCAAGACCGAGAAAAAAAAAACGATTTTTCCATTTTGTTGCATGTGGCAAATTAATTCTTTCTGTTCAGTAAAGCCAAACCTAACTGCTGCTGAATTTGCCGACATGTTGCATCTTCTCTGACTCTGTGACTCTGATGCAGAGGGAGAGGTCAGGGATGTGGGTGTGTGACAGGACCACTGCACCAACGCATCAGGAAGTGCAGGTGATTGGGTGATTGATACCAATTAAAGCTGGCATGTAATAATGATTTCCAAGGGGGAAAAAAAGAAAGCGTGCCTGCCTGCCAAGTCCCTCTAAGACCACTCTGCCAGTCGCAGACAAAGACCAAGACCATCAAGGCCGTGACAATAAAGACCAAGACCAGTCTCAAGAACCACAAGTCTTATAAATGACCTTGCCAAATAAGTTCACACTATGCTTATTAACCAAATATAACCACCTGGTTATCTAACTACCAGGTTATATTTGTTTTTTCAACAGAATCTCTCTATAATACATAAATACAGGACATATTTTACTTTTTTTTGTGTAGTTATTTTTTTTTTACCTCGAGCAGAAGGAGACAAAATGCCTGCACTACAGCTTTAAGATGTGGATTGTGTTCGGCTGCTTGATATGAATGTCTGTCTCCCACTTTGTCAAGGGCACGCAGAGATTATGCCGGAACTCAGTGTACAGGTCAAGATGCACTGATGGCATGTGCATAGACAGTATGACTTAGGGTAGTAATCATTGTTGCTTTTTTTGGATTCCAGTACCTCACACAAGAGTAGATACATAAGAATATCCTTTTTTGGACATGTAGTATACTGCTGTGTCTAGAGTTGGGTCAAATACTCCATGACAGGATGTGAACTTTCTGAATTGATTGACATTGAACTGTGCAACGCATGTAGGGTTTTCATTGGTTCTTCTCGATTGAGCTACAATAAATGTTCATGTTTAAGCCATCCTGGTGTGCTGAATATTTCTTCTATTAGGGGTTATAGTGGTCCCTGAGTTCTGCATGATTGTGCAGATTGTCGAAGCAGAGGAAAACCCAGACAGGGTCATTAGCATCTTTAATGGCCTCTATTTGTGGGGCTCGGAAATTCTAGGGTAGTGTGGAACGTAGATGTAAATATAGCAGTATATATGAATGTACATGAAAATGTAGCAGTGTGGATGTAGTCTTTGAATATTGACACTGAGGCAGAACGGTTGTATTTTACTGGAAATTTCCTTTCACCTCTAGTTGAGGGACATTAGTGTTTTGGACAAAAAATTGGTCATTGTCTGTTTTCCCTGTTCTGGTAAGAGACTCCGTCAAGAGTTCTTGTTGATAGCTTATGTCAACATAGGCGCCAGCCTGTGTGTGTTCGTCATAGTGCTACTTCTTATCAATTCTCATGTATAATGGGGGATTCTGACTCTCACATGGGAAGACCTGATTCTGTCTTTTCCTCACTGTTAGATTTCCTCTTTTGCAATAAATATGTAAAATACAACTGATTGCTAAAGGTTCATTATATTCATCCTCTCAGATTGACGGGACCGGTTGATTTCTTCCAATCCTTCCTACAATTGTCCTTGGATTGGAAACTGGGTTGGAAAACATGCTAATCTCAAGAAGCATGAGTGAATGAATATTGAAATTAGTTTAGAAATTAGTTAGAGAGGTATTTCTCAAGGCAGTAAAATAAAATAAACCCAAGGCAAGTTTATTTTAAATACCCCAAAGCATTATTAATTAGTAAGTAATTAGTAAGTAAGTAAATAGTAAGTAATTCATTACTCAAAGTTAAGTAAATTACCAGCATTAAAATCACAGTGTAGCCTAGTGGGAAAAACAAATAATTGTTTTCTAGCTGAAGCGAACAGGAAAGTATTCAGCTTTGATTTGAGATAACAGCGTTTAAAAAAGGGCCTTCATTGTCTGATTATGGAAGACTGAAAACACAACCCAATACACTTATGAAATTTAAATTATACTTTAAAAAATTCAGCTGCTCCCCCCGACATCTGACTCCCTTTTTATCACATCATCTGACCAGACAGGCCAGCTGTGGAAGGCTCCACAGCTGGCTCCACACCACAACACACCATGAAAAGGTGGAGCGTTGGTACCGTTGGCACCAAGAACATGGATTCAGAATTCAGAAGTAAGAGCCAGACATCTCATCAGTTCCCTGCCCAAGGACGACCAGATAACGAAGACCAAAACAACGGAGGAGGACACGGCTACTTGGAGGAAACTTTTGAAAAGACATTCGACCAAAATAAATGAGGGTGGTGAGCCAGTTCCAGTGGACATTCCTGGAGTCTGAGATATGCCTGAGGCGAGGGAAGGAGGGGGTGCTGCCAGGGCCGGCCAGCTTTAGTAAAGAAAAGGTTGAGTAAAAAAAACGAAATCAAAATTGCTTAAAAAAAATTACAAACATTATCGCAGAAACAGTAGTTGCACTAATGTGTTTGTGTGTGCCGACCCACAACATTACACCAATTACACTTAGATTTGAAAGATATTTTCCCTAACAAGGAAAATACTGCCACTTTTTCCTTTCTGATTTCTCTGTCCCTCAAGCAAAGCAGAGTGAATGACATGGCTTCAGAATCAGCTAGCTGATTTTAACTGATTCTAGAATCCAGAAAGTGCTTTACAGCAAGAGAGGTGACATATTGTTCATCTCACCTATCTAACTGTACAATAAGAGGTTGTAATAAAAGTTATTAACCAGTTTTTATTGAGATAGGACTTAAAAACTGTGTTCATGAGCTCTGAACTCCGCACTTTTAGTATGAACATTACAACTGACTGGCCGACAAGTGATGTAATGTAACATTCAGTGGAGTGAAGGACAGACCCATGGCTGAATGAAAACAAGTGACTCACAAGAGTGTTGAGATGAAAGACTGCACAGGCATTATTCTGTGCAGTGAAGCTCAAATCAAACCCTGGGAAGAAATATTACTTAATTAAAAATAAATTGAAATTGATTGTTGAATATTTCACTTGAAATACACCTTTTGTCAGGTTTGTTTCCTTCTACCTCACATAAACCCAACTGGTGTTTTTTGCTATTTGATCTAACTGTACACTAGCGTTAACCCTTGGAAATGTCAGGATGTTTTTGTCAAGATGTTCTACTTTCAAGAACGAGATAATTCAGGTTAACTCATTACTTTGTGTTCTGTTACAGTCTGTAAGCAGTTCAAATAAAGGTAATACAACATTTTCTGTAATCCTGATTTTCTTGGTTTCCGGAATGTTTAGAGGCTCAGCTGCTCATGTTCCAGATGAACAAAAGGTGGATAAGTGCTGAGGCCTTTTAAGTATTTTAAATAAATTTTCCTTCCATTAACAGAATTTATTTTCTTTCCTAGCAAGGGCGTATGGAGCAGACCCAGAATTAACCTCAGTCCTTTTAGAGATTTTCTTTTGAATGTACTGAGTTTGACCTCACTTGACTGGACACTACCATTTTTATGGCTGTGACTCTGAAACAGAGGTATAGGTCATGTCATTGTTTGTTATTCTGTGTGCTAAAAAAAACAGGTCGGAAGGCCACAAAACAAATGTCTTGCTTTGTTTAGAGAACAGGTCATGACCAACAGTGGAGATTGAAATGTTTTGACTGTTTTTGATTTCATATGTAATCTCTTCACAGTGTCACGTCAAGGCCACTGCACTCATTATGAGCCCAAACCAAACATGTTAGTAGGTGAGAAGCATTTCTGTGATCTGTGGTTGTGCCAATTTCTAAAATATATGTATGGGAATAATCTCCCTCTTCTCTCACTTGTATTGATTTTATGTCAGCATTTAGCAGAAGTAATCACACTCTCCAGTCATTTATTTGTTGGACTGAAGGTGATGAGATTGCTTTGCCGAGTTTTTGGTTCAGACCATTAAAGCTCCTCTGGCTTGGCCATACAGTATAACTGAGATTTGTTGCATGCTATGTTAATGTGTCAAAAGTTTCCTTAATTTAATTCATGTACATATAATCACAAAAGTCAGAGTGAAATAAGATATTTTAAATTTTTTAACCATTTATTTGTTATAGATCCAATACCACAAAAAATACTGAACTTATTACTCAGGAAATTCTAATTCATAATTAGAATACATAGAGACAATTAATACATTCACGTGAATCAAAAAGATGATGAATTAAATAAGACAAATCAATTTAAAATTAGTACAAACTCCCCTCCTACTGTTTTTTGTGTTGTGGTTAATCAGATAATTTTCACACCCACTCTGGGTTTTTAAATACCAGGGTGCTCTTGCATTAAATTTCAGAAATGATGAAGCCTCTTGGATGAGAGGCAAAACATCTCCAAACCCACTAAGAAGTCCAGTTGCTTTGCTCTACAACTCCACAAGAAAAAGATGACCTGGATGACTGAGAACCTGCATGGACAGGTTAATCAGATATTAATTAATATAAAGCTTTGCAGTTATAAACACGATTATATTCACTGCACATTTCTCTTCAGAGCCACTTGTAAATCTACAAGTCGAGAATTTTACCTACAAAAGTAACACATGACGTGGATGAATCCAGCAATAAATTATGAACCTTTGTTAAAATGTCTCCTCCTGTTATTTGCATGATCTTTTCCTAAATGTAACACAGCATATGTGTTTGGAGTAGAACGCATCACATTTACCCAAAAAACAGGTGCAAAAGCTGCAATCAATCTTGGCCGCAGTGGATTATTTATGAATCAGTGTTGGATTTGGAGATGAAGAAGGCTGCCAAGGTAGAGGAAGCAACACACACACACACAACACAGGTTGATCACACAAGCTCCAGTGGACATATCCCTGTCTCCCTGAATTCCTCTGTCTCTGGCAGTGACATGTTTATAAACCCAACAAACATAGATCAGAGGAGGGGACAGATAATATAGAGCCACAGTGATGGATGTGTTCCTGTGCTTAGGCAATCCTTGGCTCAACTCTGTCACACACACATACATCCTGTATTAAATCTCTGTTGTGTGGGCACACAGACTGCAAACATACAAATGCCAACATAAATCAGTGGCATGAGCACATGCTAACACAGATAACCAACAGCCAGTGATTTTGGCTGCGTACTGTAGAGAAGGTATTTTAACGTCTCAGATCACAACGTGTGTGCCGTTTTTTTTATTCTTTTTTTTTCCGGTCTACTTATTTTAATCAGATTGCAGCGGTGTCCACCTGTGACAATCAACTGCTGTTTCCATGGAAACAGGTGGTAGCTTCCTTATAACATGAAGGAAGGAGGAGAGCGAGTGGGGAGAGAGGGAGATAACGAGGAGAAGTGGGCAGATGCAAAAAATAAGCAACAAAGAAAAGGAGGGTAAATGAGAGAAATAGGAAAAATGTTGAATTGATGGCCTTTGCAATTTGTCTCTAATGTTTTCCCACATTTAGAAATTTCAGAGTACATTGGACACTTACATCAAAAATCAAGGTCCACGTTTTTCACCATTGCAGATGGGAACTGAGTACTGTTGTTGACTGATTCAAATCTTGACACTTCACTCCAAAGTGTTTGAATTCTACATATTTTGTTAGAAATATGTATTTCTACTGCCTTCTATGGGTTGAAACTTGGCTATTGCAATTACATTTTGCTATTGGCTATGGAGTACTGGTAGTGGTGACATCACCAACGAACTGTGTGCATGTCTGTGTGTGTGTGTGTGTGTGTGTGTGTGTGGGAGCGGGCTGTAGTGGAGTGGCTTAGCAGAATAAGCCACGCCTCCCAACCTTCCAGTCAAAAGTTGATGACAGTGGAGGTAAGTTTGTTTCAGCCACTTCACCTGTTCTCATTCTTAGGTGATATATAATACTTAATGGATTTTAGCTCACTCACTACATGTTACCTGTCCAAAGGCTTTTAAATAGGACAATAGAACACATAAATTGCAATATCTCTCCCAAAAAGTGATTCATGAAACAGATGATAATGCTCAGTAGTTAACATAAATGGTTCTTTAATGTATTTTCATTGTACTTAAATGTGTCATATTTAATGGGCGTATATGTGGCTGAAACATTTGCATCCCAAATGTTTCAACATTAACATTATAGTCATTATAGCCTATAGAAACATTTTTGGAGAGAGGTGACTACAAACCCCTATGGCCTAAGCTTTTGCCTTTAATGGCATTTCCCCATACACTACTGGTTTCAAATCTACTTAGGTGATACTTTGCCTTCTAAATAAATATTTTTAAACCCTAGTATCCTAGTAGTAAAAAACTATATTTTTACATTAATGTTAATGAATAAAACAAACTAGCACTGATACAAATAAATGAGTTGTTTCTGTGATATACAGGATGCTTTTTTGCTTTAACATATGCCTCTTCACCGATCAGTGTCAATTTTTCATTATTATCAAATCTGTGGCTGGGCTAAAATTGCATTTACAATAAGAATGTGTGTATTCCCTGAATGTTCATGTGTTTGTGCGTGTGCTTTAGGTTTCCTAAAGCTCAAGCTAAGTAGGCCACATTTCCACACCACGGAGCATGTGAATAGCCTTTAATTGTCATGTAAAACTCAATTTTACTTTCTCCAACAAGAGTGTACATGGGGTGAGTCACAGAAAGAGTAAAGGCTACACAGTAAGAGAGAAAGAGGGAGACAGAGAACCCTGGCTGCCTAACCTGACTCGGTTATGTAAAAAAATAAGTGTAGTGAAAGCAGCAGCGAACAGGGAACATTGCCTAATGAGCAATGGCATGTACAGCGAGCGGCACTCTGTGTGTGTGTGTGTGTGTGTGTGTGTGTGTGTGTGTGTGTGTGTGTGTGTGTGTGTGTGTGTGTGTGTGTGTGTGTGTGCATGTGCATGCGTTTTCTAAATGACCTGCATGCTTGTTCCACATTTGATTTTAATTGGACAGATTTCTCAGCAAGCCCTCCAAATTGAAAAAGCAACCATGACACGTGCGACACTTCTCTGTCCTACCCCGCTCCGTCCTGCTCTGTCTTCCCTTTATTCCCGTCTAATTCTCAGTCAACATCTCTCCTCTGTTTATCTTCACTCACTATCTGGCGTCTCTCTGATGGCCTCTTTTACATAGCTGACCCCAATAGAAATGGCAGCAAGAGGTAAGGATATCCTGCCAGAAACAATATACCTTGACTGATTAAAAAAGGAAAAAAAGCATCTGTTTTGTGCTGATAGTGTTGGATTTGTTACAGATGCACTGAGGGTTTTTCTTTTTTTTATGTTGTTTGGGAGACATCAGATAACTGTGTTTTTTGGGTTAGGAGTGGCTCCAGCCACAAATCTGTGCACATTTTTATCAATTGTTAATCTGTCTTTTAATCTTTGCTGGTGTTCTGTATTGTTTGCTCTGTGCTTTTTTGAGAACTTTGAAAACATTTCTTTCAGGAATCTGGACCAAATCCAGGGAAGAAAAGGATTCAGGGAGAAACGACCAAAAGAGAATTGGAAGTTCTTTGCTAATTATGCTTCTGATAATTGTACTGTACAGTGCTTAAACCAACAAGCTTTTATTTATGTATATTGTAAAAACTAAATTTTTACAATTTGCATGACTTGCCAAATGTCTTTTTTGCTGTCAAAAAAATGTCACAGTGCATCCAGAAAGTATTCACAGTGCTTCACTTTTTCCACATTTTGTTATGTTACAGCCTTATTCCAAAATGGATTCAAACAATTTTTTTCCTCAAAATTCTACACACAACACCCCATAATGACAACATGAAAATAGTTTTTTTGAGATTTTTGCAAATTTATTAAAAAATAAAAAACTAAGAAACCACATGTACATATGTATTCACAGCCTTTGCCATGAAGGTCAAAATTGAGCTCAGGTGTGTCCTGTTTCCACATCAGCGTTGAGATGTTTGTACAGCTTAATTGGTCCATACAGTCCACCTGTGGTAAATTCAGTTGATTGAACATGATTTGGAAAAGCACAGACCTGTCTATATAAGGTCCCACAGTTGACAGTGCATGTCAGAGCATAAACTAAGCATGAAGTCAAATGAATTGTCTGTAGACCTCAGAGACAGGATTGTCTCGAGGCACAAATCTGGGGAAGGGTACAGAAAAATGTCTGCTGCTTTGAAGATCCCAATGACAAAATGGCCTCCATCATCTGTAAATGGAAGAACTTTGGAACCACCAGGACTCTTCCTAGAGCTTGCCAGCCATCTAAATTGAGCGATCGGGGGAGAAGGGCCTTAATCAGGGAGGTGACTAAGAACCTGATGGCTCCAGCATTCCTCTGTGGAGAGAGGAGAACCTTCCAGAAGGACAACCACCTCTGCAGCAATCCACCAATCAGGCCTTTATGGTAGAGTGGCCAGACGGAAGACACTCCTTAGTAAAAGGCACATGGCAGCCCAACTGGAGTTTGCCAAAAGGCACCTGAAGGACTCTCAGACCATGAGTAACAAAATTCTCTGGTCTGATGAGACAAAGATTGAATTCTTTGGTGTGAATGCCAGGCATCATGTTTGGAAGCAACCAGGTACCACTCATCACCAGACCAATACCATCCCTACAGTGAAGCATGGTGGTGGCAGCATGAAGCTATGGGGATGTTTTTCAGCACCAGGAACTGGGAAACTAGTCAGGATAGAGGGAAAGATGAATGCAGCAATGTACAGAAACATCCTGGATGAAAACCTGCTCCAGAGCGTTCTTGACCTCAGACTGGGGTGACGGTTCATCTTTCAGCAGAACAACAACTCTAAGCACAAAGCCAAGATATCAAAGGAGGCTTCAGGACAACTCTGTGAATGTCCTTGATTGACCCAGCCAGAGCCCAGACTTGAATCCGATTGAACATCTCTGGAGAGATTTGAAAATGTCTGTGCACCAACGCTTCCCATCGAACTTGATGGAGCTTGAGAGGTGCTGCAAAGAGGAAAACTGCCCAAAGATAGGTGTGGCAAGCTGGTGACATCATATTCAAGACTTGAGGCTGTAATTGCTGCCAAGGTGCATCAAAAAGGTATTGAGCAAAGGCTGTGAATACTTATGTACATGTGGTTTCTTAGTTGTTTTATTTTTAATAAATTTGTAAAAAAACCCCAAAATATTTTTTCTTCTCTTCATAGGGTGTTTTGTGTAGAATTCTGAGGACAAAAATTAATTGAATCCATTTTGGAATAAGGCTGTAACATAACAAAATGTGGAAAAAGTGAAGCGCTGTGAATACTTTCCGGATGCACTGTGTCTGTGTGTATATATATATATATATATATATATATATATATATATATATATATATATATATATATATATATATATATATATATATATATATATATATATATATATATATATATATATATATATATATATATATATATATATATATATATATGATTGAATAGGCCTGGTCCGACATTTTAACAAGCTGAAAAAATGAGTCATAGAGGGACAATTTATGCTTCTGAGTTGAATAGCTTGTCTGCAAAGCACAAAATGGGAAACAGGGTCAGCACCATAAATTTCCCGTTTCAAAGAACTAAAACAACACAAGCACTTATTTATACAGCGCCTACATAAAAACAAACAGAACAATCACTCACAACCCGGTGTATTCACATTCACAGCTGCCTTACAACATTTTTCTTTTTATTCTTACAAGCCCTCATCCGTTCACTTAGGAGAACATGAGTACTAAAAGCTGAAACATTCTTTCCCAAGGATATTTCACTTTGGAAATATTTCTTCTTCTGTTCCTCGTCACCACAGTGCACACTGTGCCAAATTGCTCTCTGGGGGTTAAAAGCCAAAGGCTGTTTAAAAAAAAAAAGAATGGAACTGATTCATAAGCTCCTTCATTAGGTTAAAGAGAATAAACTGAAAATGCATGTGAATAAGAACTGTATTCATACAGGTACATGTTTGTGTGTGTTTATGACATGTTTATGATTAGTTAAGTTCAGGCAGGTGTTGTTTTTTACTCATCTCCTTCCGTCATTATCATGTCTATACATTTCCTTTACCTCCGTAAATCTCTCTCCCTCTGCTCAACCCTCTCCTTCTTTCTGTATGTGTCTCTGTTTCATCCTCTCCACTGCAGCATCTCCATATCCTTCTAAGGGCTAAGTGTCTGATTCCTATCTTTCATACCAAACAGTGAAATACCGGTCATATGCTCTTTTTTTCCATGTGTGGTGAGGATAAGATCAGAGATACCTCAGTAGCAGAGGAGGACTTGGAAACACTGGGCTCTGAAATGGCCTGTGAGCAGCTGTTACCGCTGGATAAATCACATTGTGTGCTTGCACATTTGAACTTTAAACAAAACTCAAAGCGGTTATAAAATGTCACTTTATGTTGATTTGAATGCCACAGAAATATATATATTTTTTTAAGTTATGTTCACTGCTCTATATTTAAATGAAGATTTAAATGTGAACATATTTCTTTCTTTGCCTATTCCACCTTTGACTCATGAAAATGCATGTCTAACACTTACATTTACATATTCAGGAGATTAAAGCAGGATCAGGCACTATGTATATATAAGGAACAAACATATGTACAAAGCCATCATAAGAGACTCAAAGTATATATTACTGCAAGCTGGATGTAGAGAAAGTATGTACAATTCATTATCAGGTCATAAGTCTGTATTTTTGTCTGTACCATGGAAAGATAACTGTAGACAGACTGCTAGGATTTACTGAAAAGAGAAATGTTGTATATAGGTTTTCATGCACCCCTCACTGCATTTTAGAAAATTATTCACGTAAATAACATCATCCACATTGAAAGTTAATTGTATTCATTCGTCTACTTCATGACCAAATCAACCTACAAGCTGCAGATGAAAAAGAAGCTGCTGGACTCACCTCCATGAACATTGTCATTTAGTGAGCAGTCCGACGGACCCACCAAATAGATCAGACTGGACTGGCTGAAGCCAACTGAGTGCTGCTCTACAATGCACAAACAGACACACACACATACACGTATGAAAAGAAAAGAAAAAACAGAAAATACTGTAACCTTTGCATTGAAAATCCTGTATACATGACATGTTTCTGTATTCTGTCTAGCTAAGGACATTGGGATGTACTGACATGCAACTTAAAATTTTGTTTTTCTTTCCACTGTCTCTGTGGTTGAGGGAAAAGGGGAAAATGAGAGAATCCCTTATTTTACCATTGTGATAGTTGAATATGTTTACAGACCAAATGAGCTCCTCAATCTACAAATATTCAATAAAATTGGACGTTTTCTTCTTGTATGTCCAGTATATAGACATTTTTACTCAATGCACCAATTAATTCCTGAAAGTAGGAGGGATACTTCACTTGCTCTGTGGACAGTTGCCATTATTTTATCTCAGTAATTAGGAGTGCTGTCAGTAAAAAAGTGATGTGTTCAACAGTTAAGTCTAATTTATTTGACTGTCAGTCAGTCATTTTCTATACCTGCTTATTCCTCATTAGGGTCGCAGGGGTCTGCTGGAGCCTATCCCAGCGCGTTACGGCGAGAGGCAGGGATACACCCCAGATGGTCGCCAGCCAATCGTGGGGCACACACACCATTCACTCACACCTACGGGCAATTTAGAGTCTCCAATTAACCTCAGCATGTTTTTGGACTGTGGGAGGAAGCCGGAGTACCCGGTGAAAACCCACACAGACACAGGGAGAACATGCAAACTCTACACAGAAAGGTCCAGGACCAAGGAGGTCTTGAACCTGCGACCTTCTTGCTGTGAGGCAACAGCGCTAACCCCTGCGCCACCATGTCGCCCTATTTGACTGTCTCAACCAAACATCAGATGCAAATGAAGTAAAAATGAAAATATTTTCCTTTGACTTTGTAGTGCATTAGTTTTTATTCAGAACCAAATTGTAATGGTCGCAGGGGAACAAAAAAATATGTTACTATGCCACCCAAGAAATAGAAAAAAATGGATCAGTATCACACTATAACATGAAGCATTTATTGTTATAATAAATAATAATATAATTATACTAATCATATCATATTAAAACATCATAACATATTGATATAACGTGAAAAGTTTTGTTATCACACAATAATTTAAAGAAGAGAAATACTGCACATTCACTCTGCCACAAAATGAAGGGATTAGAAACATTACCTATTACCTGTTTATTGCATATTTGATTTGATTTGTGGCTCTGAGGTTCGTCTGTTACCTGGACTGGGTGGAGGTGGCACCACCTCATCAATCCTCGCTTTGGTCTCCAGTCTCTCCATCTTCTGAGCCTCGTAGCGCTTCCTTCCCTTCTCCTCTAGCTCTGCACTGGCATACTACGGACAGAATTTAATAATAATTAACAGATCCACGCATCCTCACTCCCAAAGTTTACACTGCAAAGCTGCATGTACTATAAAACAATGTTTTATCAAACTGGCATTCAAGACAAGTGAGGCAAGTGAAATTGAATTTTTCAAATTTGTGTAAATATTTTGCTAAATCTTTTCCTGGGACAACACTGATGATATGACACTTACAATGTAAAGTAGTCTGTGTACAGCTTGCATAACTACGAACTAAAATTTAAACTAAAATTTGCTTTCCCCTCAAAAATGGGTGGGTGGGGTGGACCATGTCCTGTGGGTTGATGAGACCAAAGGCAAAACTTTTTGGTTGCTTACAGTCAAGCATGATGGTGGGGGTGTCATATCATCAGTGTTGTCCCATAAAAAGATATCTCACACACACACACACACACACACACACACACACACACACACACACACACACACACACACACACACACACACACACACACACACACACACACACACACACACACACACACACACACACACACACACACACACTGTACTGTTTAGAGGGAGAGAATCAGAGAGAGACTGAGAATAATCTACAAAATGGTCAGAGGCCAAATTTTGGTCCATTAAGGTCAAAGCAACAAAGGTTCCATGTACCGTAATCGGTGGCACCTCCATGATTTTTTCAACGTTCTGCAGGGAACAGGAGACGTACCACAACACTGCCTTGTTGGCCAGCTTTTTGGCACCTGCAATCACAGAAAAACAGGTTGGATACTTGTACCAAAAGAAAATTAGGATTTTTTTTGTCACTTAGCTAGCAGCTGCAGCTTCCAGTGATCAAGGAATATATAATATAATATAATATTTTTGAAATTGCACTCATTTTCTGAAGACATCACAGGCTGTTCATTACCAGTTTTGGAAATGGTTGGTTCATGTGAATGTATTCAGATTGTAGTTTTATTTCTTTACATAAATGGAAAAGCAGAAATTTGAGGTGTAGGTATTTATACAGGAGGGTTTATTGGATCAGTTTTACTGGTCCAGTCCTAATCAATTCAAACTACTCTGTATGTGGCCCATGAACAGAAATGAGTTTGACACCTCAGATTTAGTCTTGTATAGGGTCAATTTCTTGCCATTTTCTATCAAGCTGTGCTTCCTGTACTCCTCATAATGTGTATTTTTTTCCATCAGAAAAATATCTCCAACAATTGCCGTCCACTGATCTTTCATTGGTGCCGTTTCTTTTCTCCAGTTCCTAGTGATCGCCTCGTTACATACCACGAAATTAATTTTTGGTATTGGCAAAAGACAATTTTCTCTGAATAAATGACCGTAAATCAAGCAAAAAGGTTTGACACATTTTCAAATCACATAACAATAGAGCAAATGATTTTGAAGCTGTTGCCAAAACCACAGCTACTATAACCAACACCCCAATAAAAAGCCAATCCAGTCATGCACTGCATGAAGATTAGTATTTCTTCTGTAAACAAAGGAACAGCTCAGGACTTTTTTTTTCCCAAAGACAATCATTCATGTCTTTTACAGAACACAAACTCACATGTACTTAAGTGTTCCCCTTGGTTAGTGCTCATATTTAGCATAATCCCAAAATCTGGAACTTTCTGCATTTCATGTTGTGATTATGAAATGGCTAAAAACAATAGTTCACTCATTAAATTTTCTATATAAATATTAATGTTTTTACATTTTTTGGAGTTACTTAGTTATCTATTATTTATCTGTAATGCTTTTCATAAAAAGCTTGTTTTAATATGTAAAACCCTAAACATTATTATTTATTTTATTTATTATTATTTCATTATTATTATTAAATATATTGCGGAATGTTTAGAGATCTGGTCTAGGCAAGACTTTGGGGTTAACTGGGGTTAAATGTTGGAAACAATGTTCTTCTCCTGTCTTGTAAATCCATGACTAAAACCTTCACCATCGACATGTATACATGCTTTCACCTGTGATTAAACCTATTGGCCTGATATTTCTGTTCAGTTCCGTACATGAAATGTTTATGTGGTTGGAGGCTGGAGCTTCAGCTCTGCCTTTCTACAGGAAGTTAAGAACCACGAGATGAGAAGACAAAACTGGTGGAACTCACATCTCATAGAAATCAGGCTGAGAGGTTGTCATAGTGATATCCGTTCTATTCTGCCTACACATTTTCACTTAATTCTCTTACAGAGAGCGATAAGGGCTATTTTGAGGTTGTGTTGAAATGAAACACAAGGGAGGCAGACAGACAAGAGACAGCACAGGCCAGCAGGTTGAAATGAAATCACTGTCTTGAGGTGTTAAATGCAATTTACTTATGGCTGCACTATCTGATGAACTGCGTGGATGTTTCTTCTTAAGACAGATGAGGCATTTATTCGGATAAATTAGAAATTAGACTAATGTTTAGTTAACCAAACAACAAAAATGGTTTTCTTATTCATTTCTTTATACTATTCTTACTTACGGTATGTCAAATATATAGACACTTAAAGCTACATTAATGTGCCTTTTTAAAACAAGAGTCTTAATAAAATTGAGAACTGTGACATTATCAAGAATAAAGTAGCCACACACTTTGTGCACAAGTCGAAAGGAAGTATCAGGGAAGCATGCTTCCTCCTGCAACCAGGGAATGGGCTTTAAATTTGAAATCCCTCTGCCTCAAATGGAGGTGTTTGACCTTGTGACCTCTTGGTCTGCAACCTTGTTACCAACACAGTATGCCAGCAAATATAACTCTTCACAATGCTTGCCTCTCTCAAACTCAATTGTAGGCAACTGGACTTGTATTTGTAGAGGAAGACGTTTGGCCTCTTATCCAAACGGCTTCTTCAGTTCTGTTCAGTCTTAAGTCAGATCAGACAGTGGAGTGAGTTCACCAAGGTACCTGTAAGTAGTGCTGGTTACACTTGACCACTGTTGGTGTCTCATGTGAATAACAAGTCATTGGGGTCTTGTGACCCCTGGAGAACAACATTCGTTAGGGTCAAGTGTACCCCTGGTGTCAAGGGTACTCCCTTGATCATTGAGAGTCATCTGAGGTTAGGATGTGGATTCTCCTGGGTACAGATGAAAGGGCGACATTATAAATGGGACAGACTCCTGTTAAGGGATGGGTTTCCACTTTTACATAGTTGGCTTCTTTCACTCCTCTTTAAAACCATTTGTCCTCTGTGTCTAGAATCTTGACACCACTGTCTTCATAGGAATGTTGAGCCTTTTTCTTTAGGCCCCAACTACACAAATCTAGATTTTTTTTTTTTAATTCACATACTTTCTATCTAATTCGACCACGGAACAACACCCACATGGCACTTGCATGCTCAGAGATGGCAGAAGTGTCTCAGGTTATGTCTGTCCTCTTGATACTTTTGGTATCATTTGCAGCTTTACAGCTGAATTTAAGATTACTGCATGAAGTGCAAGACAAGATCTCTTCCAGCAGACAAAAGTGTAGCCTGCGCCCTGGATTTGGCTGCTCGATGGTTCACAGCATCCACTTTCCAGTCCGCGTAGATCAGAGATGCGTGGATGGCAGTTGCAACCACGAATTCTAGATAATATCTTACTGGAAATTAAATTCAGTAGTGTGTAATATACCTAAACAAAAATCATAGACAGCAGGTGGGTGGGGTTTTGAAAATTGGTTAAAAACACTGGTGCAAATGGATGGCAGGCGGATAATGCAGGTCCGGATGAAATAATAGGCCAGACACACATCTCTACGTAGATGCGTCCATGACGCATGGTAACTATGACAACCACAAGCAATACTAACACTGTGCATGCTCAAAATGTTCTTTCACACAGGTATAATTTTTTCTTATTGGCCACTACTGGCCTGGCATGGTATAGCAGGCTTTTAGGAATTCTGAGATGTTTCAATCAGATTGTTCTGTGGAAGGAGTTGTTTTTTTTTAAGTGGGAGGTGAAAAAAATTCTAGAGTAGTGTAGTAGGGGCTTCACAAGGGAATAGACACCTGAGACTGGATCTGAGGAGTTTGCCCTTCTGTGTTGGGCCACTTGTTTAAAGCTTGTTTCCCCAATGTATAAGTCCTTGCATTTCTCACTGCATGGGATAGCATATACCGGGTCGCTTTTTTGATTGTGGTGTACCGGTTTACTGGGTTTAAAACAAACAGGGATCTGAGGTTTGTTAAAAAATCCTCTGGAGTTTCTTTGAGACCCCAGACCCCAATGGAATGACAATATTTTTGCATTTGTCTTTCATTTCCTCTGAATCCTAGTGTTGGTATTCTTTCTGGAGGCTGTTGATGTCCTTCACTATGCTTGGAGTATCATGCACTGTCATCATTTTGCAAGACCACAATCTTTAGGTAGAACACAAACACAGCATTCAGCATAATATATCACTCAGTCTGAAACATTGTTTTACATAACTGTAGAAAAATGTCATATTCACAGAGAAATCATTTTGTTAGCTTGTTTTTATTGTGAGTAAAAACAATGTATCTACAAATGAGTGTTCTAAACTATCACAATTACTTACTTATATAATAACTTATTTATTTAACATTAATAAATTAGGGAATAGAAAGATTTTGGCTTTCTCAACCCTCAACACAAGCCTCAAAAATATGCTCACACTTGTACTGTCCTAACTTTATGACACAATACTGTAAAAACTACTATTATACTTTCATTTATTATCGTGTTCCTTCCCTCCTTGTTCTTCTCCATTCTCCAAAATCTATTTCCTATCTCTACTCCCATCTCTGCAATTTCCCCATGGGGATCAATTAAGCATTTTTTAATGATTTACTGATTTAATATGATCTTGTCCACTTTCCTTTATATCCTTCTTTTTTATCACTTTTCACTCATCCACTTCTCTGTTCTCTGCCTTGTCACCTACCCGCTACCCTACATCTCCTATGAGCAGAAAGAAAATTCTTTTTTTTTCTTTTCCCCTTCCTGAACAGCATGTTCCAGGCTGAGAGACAGTGCAGCAAGGCTTGTTCTTAGTGCTTGATTATCAAAACCACAGGTTTTCCATTGTGCTGAGCCAACACTCCATTAGTTTTAACTACATTACAGTCCTGCTGTGGTACATTACAGCCTTATGAGAATAGATGAAACATAGTATATGTAATTTTGGAACAAACATAATGACTTAAATCTAACATGTTCCCATGTCATTCACATTTGAGACAAAAAGCTGCCCCACAGTTTATGTGTTATTCCATGCAAATATTTTCTGTTGTACCCAAATGACCTTTTCCTGCAGTATTTGTCCTGATACTGACATCAGTCAAGGCATTCTCACACTTTAGGTATTACAGTATATACATATTTTTTATATAGTTGATTTAGTATATTTTATCTAGTGTTTAAATTAAGATTTGTTAGATTTTACATCAGAAAAATCACACTCCTGCTCTGGATGTTAATGACTTTACAAATGAATAATAAAGAATGGCATGAATAATTTAATTGCAGCACAATGTGCTGTACAGCTTAAAATAAGACTGAAACAACATTTTTTAATTATATCTGTGTAGGTTCACAAAGCTTCTTTCAGTGCATGCAGTAGTGTGATCAACCAGGATCATGGCAAGAACTGTTATGCTTATTTTAAGCACTACCCACAATGCATTGCTTTCAGCTGTGTCTATGCATGTGTGCGTGCGCATGCACGTGTGTATGTTAAGGGGGCATGATCTGTGTATGCTGTGTTTATGCAAATGCATGTCTGCGTGTCTGCGTGTCTGCGTGTGAGCATTATTACCTCTGTGTGAATTTTTCATGTGTGTTTGTTCAAAGTGTGGCCGTGCACAAATGTGTGTGTATTCATACATGCATGTTTGTTGCTTTTTATCTGTGGCAATTCAACATCTGCAGATCTTTGTGTCTATGTGTACACAGGCCTGGTTTATGTGTTCGTGCGTGTGTGTGTGTACACACAACTCTCTAAAATAATCAATCTATGGATGTGCATGTAACTGTGAACGTGTGTGTATTTTCATGCAGGTTTGTAGATATATGGATATATCTAAATCTGTGTGTGTGTACGCGTGTGCGTGTTTATTTATGTGTGTGAGAGAGAGAGAGTGTGTATGTGTGTCTGTGTTAGTGCACTTGTGCAGTCTGCCCAGCGGGGACAATCATCACGGCTCGTGCCCACAGTAGGCAGCCCTTCCCCTGGGGGCCGTGAGTGAGGCCTGCCTGACGAGATGCTGCCTGACTGACTGTGGAACCTGGATGTTTTCCTCCTCCCCCAACACACACACATGCACGAAATACACATGAATGCATAAATATAAAGATGCATGCACACACAACATAAATATATGTATACTCACATTAAACGAGAAGAAGTTTACATATTAAAAAAAAGCCGCCAAAACATGCATGGCTGCACAAAACCAGAAACACAAACAACATATGCAAGTCTACAAGCAAACAGTAAAACTAATTCTCCTGTAATCTCAATGAATCTATCAATTTTCCAGGAATGTGAGTATGGGACTTTTTTTTTGTAGAAAGAGGGTGTGTGTGTGTTCCTCAGTGTGCATCCGTGTAGGTGTGAGAATGCGTAGGTGTGTGACTTTTTCAGGAAGTGTCAGCACGTGCTTATCAATCTGCATATGGGTTGTTCCCTATACATTGCATGTGTGTGTCTGGTATACGTGCGTGCGTGGCGTCAGAGCACGTGCGCAGGTACATCCACTTGGCATCCGCGTCTGGCTGGGCCACAGTGTGTGAGGCCTGACACTAAGCCGACATGACAGAAGCAAATAATGTCTGCTCCCGTTATCTTCTCTTCCCCCTCGGCCCCGCAGGAACCTTTTAAAGGGCCAAACACTGATGAGAGCGTGTGCGTGTGCCTGTATACAGTACATGTGCGTGCATACATGCACACAATACATATATATATATATATATACACAAACACACATTCACAAAATCTGCAAATGTGTGTTTCTGCAAACAGTACATGTGCGTGCATACATGCACACAATACATATATATATATATATATATATATATATATATATATATATATATATATACACACAAACACACATTCACAAAATCTGCAAATGTGTGTTTCTGCAAACAGAGGTCTCTGTTAGTGACCTCCATGCACAAATCTACATATTTAAAAGCTAAACATCTACACAGATCAAAACTTGAGTTCAATATTTGAATCTGAATAGCAATGAACAATTTTGACAAATAATCTATTAGTTAAACCCCTGAAAAATGCATAGGTTTATATGGATAAGAGCAGTGTCCCCTTAACTACACATGGCTATGCATATTCTCTGGTATACACACTGTATGATATGACCTACATCCCAGAATAGACCACCGAGCTGCAACCTGTTCTCTGCTTTTTTTTCCTTTTCCATTCAACATTGAGGCTGCCTATATTTCTAATTAGAGGATCTAAACAGATCTGCTCACAGAAAAGCAGCATTTACATACTGGTATTCTGATACATAATCCTAGATTGAGATTAATGGTTAAAATTATTATTTTTTGTGTGAATGAAACATTGTGCTGTAAAAACATATCAGCGTTTATATGATTGGAGAAGGCGAATCCCATCACAGATGTTAAATTTGGCCAATGCAGTGTCCAGAGAGTTCAACAGTCAAGTCTGATCTCACACTTAAGACTTCAACACACTTTTTTCTTGTTTATAATATCTTAACATACACAGCTGTGCCTTTGTTGACATAAAAAGGCTAATATGGCAAGTACATGAGCAAAACTTTTTTATAAAAGTGTAATGTTCCCTATATGCTTCTCAAAGGGCAATTGTGGATTCCATGTCTTTAAAAAGCCATCTTAGATTAAAAATGTTTCAATTGCACTGAATAATAAAGCCTGTTAATGTAGGTTACAGGCAAAAAAAAAAAAAAAGAAATGAACTCTCTTCCTGATCTTGCCTCTTTGGGGTCCTTCCTGAGAGGGCTGCCCGTGCCGATGCCTGTATGTACAGTACAAATGCTGCTCCCCACCTGTCCTCCCATATCTCTGCCTCCGCCTCCATCAACCTGCTTCCAGCCCAGCAACCAACCAACCAACCAGTACAAGCCTGTTGCTAGGGCAACGGCTGTCTAGGGGAAACTTCTTTTGTTTCTCACACATCTTTTCCTTCTTCCTTCTTTCTGTATCTTTTCTAATCTCACTCTTTCCTTATCTGCTATCATTCAGCTCGTCAATACACCTGTCTGCCTCTCTCTCCCCACCTTTATGTCTCAACCCTTTCTCTCTCTCTCTCTCTCTCTGTCGCTTTCTGTGATTCTCACTGTGTGATCTTATCAAAAAGAAGGCAGACGGGTTTCTTTAATGTCACAGTACTTTTTAAATACAAATTCATCAAAAAACGTATATAAAAACATCCTCACACACTCTGAGATGAATCTAAGCAGTTACAGACAGTCTGTCCGTTGCCTTTGCCGCTGGCATTTAAGGGTTCAGAGATAACGCCAGGTCAGCCAAATGTGATCTTTCCTCATCTTTACTCAAGGGACTCTAGTCTGTATGTGTGTGTGTGTGTGTGTGTGTGTGTGTTCGTGTGTGTGTGTTCGTGTGTGTGTGTGTTTGTGCGTGTGTGTTTGTCTATACAGCAGACTTGAAATGAACATAAATCTTAATAATAAAAAAGAGTTATAGACTGCTTCTAAAACCAACATGGCTTTTAGCTTCCATTCCCCAGTCACAGCATGTAATACAGCACCACATTAAAAAGACTAGCAGTGTTTCATCTTTCATGCTTCTGAGGGCATGTTGCTTGTTGTTTGCTGCTCCCTGCTGATCAAACAGCAGAACTTCACAGAGGAACCTAATCAGTGTGACTCAAACTCAATTCTGAATATATATATATATATATATATATATATATATATATATATATATATATATATATATATATATATATATATATATATATATATATTCAGAATTGAGTTTGAGTCATTTTCCACCTTATGTATATTCAATTGTCAAAAAAGGTACACACTTAATGACAAATAACTGGTGCAAAATGGGTCATATTTTCATCTGGGAGCTGTGTAATGCAGGAACTGATTCAAGATCAGGGTAAATAAACGAGTCTTCTCTCTGAGGCTCAACATCACCCAGTTTTGCTTTGTCTGACGTTTTTGCAGTTTTCAATACCCACACACATCATCCTGACACTTGCTTACACTAATCGCAGGGTATGACCTTCATAGCCTGTGATTATCTTTTTGTTAATAGTCGTGTCTGTTCATTTAAATTATACCTATTAACTGGCACTTGTACAGTACTTGCTCAGTGGTTTGTGACATGCAAAGAGTGACATTAAAAGAACTGTATAAATATAAGAGAGACGTGTGGAGAAAATAAGACAACTTAACTGAAAGAACTAGTTGAGTTATCAATTAGTCACTTTATTTTTAAGTATGTAAATCTATATAATTTCATCGTCCTATTTGTTTGTGCTGTATTTTTTAATTTTATGTTCATGGTCTATTCTGTAGACACAAATCCTGCCTCTGTGACTCTTATGTTACACTGTAAAACTGTTACCTTAAAATTTACGGTAACAAACTGGCAGCAATTATCCAGACAGTTACTGGAATTATTTTTTAGAGTAGAAGTACTGTACTGTATAAATAAATACTGTGATTTCAGTTGTTTTTACGGTATTGGGTGATTTATGTACAGTAAAAATCAATTAAATACTGTTATCTTAGTTGTTTTTACAGTATTGGGTGATTAACTGTATTAAAATAAAGCAACCCCTTAAATATTGTGATTTTCTACAGTAATTCTTCACTACTGGGATTTACTACGGTCATACTTTGAATATTGTGATTTTTGTAAAATATACAGCAATCTACTGTAGTAATCAATGACAGTAATGTTACTGAGCTGTGCTCCTGAATGTCCATCATTCCTTATTTTCCTCTGCAGTGATGCGGGTGAGAATGAGGCTAAAGGTGAACACTGCTGAACTAGGTGAGGCAGCATAATAAATATAACTAAGACACAGGCGGAATCCTAATTATCCAGAGCTTTAAAAGGAGACATATTTTGCAAATATTCCTAGTTTAATATTTACATGTTTTGTTTTATTTATACAAATTATTGTGTTTTTATGGCCCAAATGTTTTTGTTTTTTTATAATAGCTTTTTTATAATCTTGATTGATCTCCTTTTAAAACTTATCTTATACTTATAGGGACACCTTATGGAATGTGACCATAAATGTTTCAAAGGCCGGTGTCAAAATGAGTTACCTGTGAGGATGTTCTCAGCCATGACTTTGACCTGCACTTCCAGCGAGTGCTTGGAGGTGTAGGTGATGTCAGCGGTGACATGGACGACCTCGCCGATGAACACGGGGAACAGGAACTCTGTCTTCTCCACCCGAACCAGAGCTGCCAAACAGCGGTCCTGGCGAGGACGAACAGGAAGTCGGAAATAAATATCAAATATACTCAGCACAGTGGTTCAACGACTAGCACTGTTGTCTCGCGGCAAGAAGGACCTGTGTTCCAGGTTCCAGTTTCCTCCCAACAAGACTAAAGCACTGACAGACAGAACTAGAGTAGGCACCGTACGGCCTACTGCTCCTAGTGTGTGTGTCGAATCCAGAGCATTTGACACACATCACGTGTGCAAGTATTCAGAAATCACAATGAAGAAACCTTTAAAAACTCAGAACCTGACAAATCAGGCAAGTGTAAAAGGTGCCATGATGTCTGTATGAGATAAAATTGTTGTGTACTTGAAAAAAATATGTACAACTTATGTAATCAGTGTAATCAGAAGAGTAAGGACAGACAGAATTCAGATCACTGACGGACAGAACTTGTAAAGGAACACAATGCAGCGGATTTTGATTAGCTATGGAACAGCTTCATTTTCTTGGTTCACAAATGGACTTGTAACTCCATGGAACAACTGATGAAAACTGGAGAGTGTGCCTACACACTATAGTATAAGTGAAAACATGCAACTGACTAGGAATGTCTATCTACATAGCCCCTACATTACCACTAAAAATGAACAATAGAAATGTAATTTAATATGAAACAATAGAGAATGGTTTAGATTAGTTAAATAATAATCTCCTTGTATGTGTATTCATTCATCGTAGTTTAATAGTTTAATGTGTCTTTATGAGGCGGACGTAACTGTAGTAAATAATAAAGGCCCATTGTGTACATAAATGTTTTGTTGCCTTACGTAACTTGACAGTGGCAGACAGGTGGAATGTCGGACATTAGAGCAGAATATGATCAGAATGATCAGAATGATGATCTGATACTGGTGAGATGACAATCAGCTTATTCAGGAAAATAGGTTAAAAGTCACCATGTGAAAGGTAAAACCAAGAAAATGAGAAGGAAAACAAATCTTGCTGAGGCAACAACAATATTTAAGCAACCATCCAATTTGTGAATACACAAGGCAAGTTCTGCAATCTTTATTTAGTTATAGTTCAATTAAAAAAGTTTAATGTGGGCCCTAATGTAGATCATACTCTCTCACCCCGTTCTGTGTGTTGCAGTGTCGTGTGCAGACAATGCAGCCGGCTTCCTCGATCATCCGGAGGATGTTGCCTCCGTGGACGTTGCCCGCGATGTTGGCATCATCTGGGCGCATGATCCTGCAGGGAGAGGAGGAGGATTAGTTTAGTTTGATTACACCATTAGCATCTTATTTTATAACCACATCTTATATCACATCGTATACATCCTTGTGTAAAAAAAAATAAAAATACAATCAGCGAAACCTGGCATCAGCACTGACTAAAAGCAATTTAAGTAGATCTTTCACATATCAATATCTATATTTTATTTCTTTAAATATCATATATATATATATATATAAAACATATATTTATTGAAATGGATAATACGATTAGTCACAGATGCACAGATGAGATGACTAAGGTACCCTGTATCATCACATAGGCTACAATTAAGAAAGAAAAAAAAACATTTAGTTAAAATCACAAAAAACAAACAAGCAAAAAAAGAAATTAATGTTGCACATGCCAGTACACATATCTACTTCACACATTCCATACATGTACATACACATACACCCAACAGCATCCACTGCCCTACCTCTAGTTAAAAAAGACATGAGTCCTTAACTAGCAACAATTATTAGTTTACTTGAATCATTCAATTTTATGTGGCTCATATCTCATTAAAAAAGGCTATATGCTGTAACATATTAATGTAAAACGATTGCATGACAAAATGATTGTAACAACTAATGAGGATATCAGCTTCACTCCATTTAGGACTACATCTGCTGTAATGTCATGATCTGTCACTGTCTCGTCTGGTTTTCTGGTGTTTTAGTTGTTATTCTCCGTTTCCTTCAATATCTAGTTTATGTTTTCCACGCATGTCTCTTATCAGAAAATAGTTTTCTGTGTTCCTACCCGCTCACGTATACATAGTTTTGTATCTACATAATCATCAATGACTAATAAGTAATAAGCCGTTATCGATTCTTTGTGTGGGTTAAACTAGCCGTACCAGTTACACCCCAAACTACTTACATCAGAGCTCACAAATGTCAAAACACATTAATATGCACCATTGCAGTAAGAACTGGTATATGAGTATGACTCAGATGATAAACCTTTACAGAAGTGTGTTCACACAGTAAAAAGCAAGTAAATCCACATCAGTCTGAGTCCCAGTTGCTATACAATACAATGCAGTCCAAGTATTATCTGTTAAATGTTAATAAAAGGTAGTGTCATGGTGAATTCCTGGTCTAGGCCAGATGAGCCTCAGCTTCCACAACTTTCGCAGTTTTAAAACACACTTCCAAACTAACAGTCAAAATCAAAAATTAGCTAAGTCAGAAAAATTAACAGTGTCAGAGTGTCAATTCAATGACACCTTTATTTGATGCCTCAGCTTTTATAGCTGACAAAATCCCACCTATTCTGACACCTATTTCCAGACCAAAAATTGGTTTATTTTAAAATTTCATGTTTAAAATGTGTGTGTGTGTGTGTGTGTGTGTGTGTGTGTGTGTGTGTGTGTATGCAACACAGAATATTTTTGATTCTACACATACTTTGAGTTTCCTTACAATTATATCATTTTAGGCATCATTTTTACAAAAATTTAAATTTTCAAAATGTGTAATTGTATGTGAAGGAGAGTGAACTAGAACATACTGTATATTCAGCATCACCTGTGTGTGTGTGTGTGTGTGTGTGTGTGTGTGTGTGTGTGTGTGTGTGTGTGTGTGTGTGTGTGTGTGTGTGTGTGTGTGTGTGTGTGTGTGTACCTGCTGAGTTGATATTTGTAGCTGTGCTGAGCTCCAGCCTCCCCACCTTGCCTGACATCTCTTCTAACTTGCTGACTTGCTGCCGTTGTCACATCCACTTCATTTGCAGCTTTGCTGCTCCAAGGCCTGAAGCATCGCATCTTTACGCTCCGACTCTTACTCTCTACACACACTCTGTGTGTTCTCTATATTCACCTCCTGATGTAGACTCCGCTTTGGTTTTACACACTGGAGGGCGTGGCGAATAAGTGACACGGAAGTCATCTTTCCATAAATGTGAGTCCAAGAGACTAAGTCTGACGTAGGCTCTGCCTTGGCTTTACATCATCACACACAAAAAAAACACTCTGGGTGTGTAAAAGCACTGGGATGACTTGTCTGACTGGATTTCAACATGACACTTGATACTCTGATAGGCAGCAGCCAACCAATTAGAGTGAGGTAAGTCCCAAAAACCAGAGCTACAGATAAAGCAGGATGTGCATTCAGAAATCTATTGTTCACAATAGACAGAGGTGTCAGAAGAATTCAGTCATTACTCAGGTACAAGGATAAACACCATGGTTTAAAAATACATCTGTAGAAGTTGAAGTACCAACTCAAGCTATTTACTCAAGTAAAGCTTTTTATCTCATATTTTTGTCTTTTTATCTAATAATTTAAATGTTTGGGTTTTTTTTGAAATAATAACTATAATACAAGATTACATTGACTGAAATCAATAAATACAATTTATTAATAAGCAAAACTATCTGCCAATGGAATTAGAAAATTCAACATAATTTTAATCAACATTGGATTAATTGTACCAAAAACAAGATATTATTAAATGATCAGGCTGTTTTTTTCAGTCTGATCATCTAATGTATTTTTCACAGTTTATCTGAGGAGGTTTGGGGGCATTTTTTTAAATGTAAGGAGTAATAAGTACAGAATAATTACTCCAGTAAAGTACAGATTACCTTCATTTGTTATTTAAGTAAGGTAACAAAGTATTTTGTTACTTGACGCCTCTGACAATAGTGAGCATGCAGACCAGGATCTGTTTGGTCCACTTGTAGCAAACCTGTAGCTTTAAATATTCCACTGGCAGACAAAGAAACTTATAGGCTAAAGTACAGCTATAATCAAAGCCACCAACAGTGCCTGTGAAGAAGGGAAATTGTGTAATCATGATATTGCAGTGATGTTTCCGGAATTGATTGAGACTTGAATGCCTACTTTGGCTTTTTAAGTCCTCTTCACTTTCTGTATATCTTCCAATGTGTGAATAATGGACTGGTTGGATAAAAACAGTGTAGCACAAAAGCCTTTTTTAACTGTAAAGTTGTACCATTAAATGCTACTTCTGTAAAAGAAAGAGTTAAAATTGTGACAAGTCTTAA
The DNA here is from genome assembly GCA_030544235.1 of Lepturacanthus savala. Taxonomy (NCBI): domain Eukaryota; kingdom Metazoa; phylum Chordata; class Actinopteri; order Scombriformes; family Trichiuridae; genus Lepturacanthus; species Lepturacanthus savala. The sequence continues at coordinate 18,599,317 of CM060480.1, forward strand.
TTTCTTTAATTTACATGTTACATTCCATCAAATAAGACATGTAACTGAGGCGCTTATCCAAGGCCACTTGTAACACAGTACAATAAAGAAGAAGTTCCTAAACTGCTGCTTTTGAAAGCAAAAGCATGTGACAAAGTATCAGGGACACAACTCCAACAATGTTCCAGAGAATCAATGATCTACTTAATAAGACAAACAGAAAACTGAAGTTAGAGGATAATTCTGACTTATTTCCAATTAGAGAAAACGAGGAATGTTTGAATCGTGTTGATTCAAAATTACATTGAAAGCACATCTGAGATTCTAGGATCAGAGTTTTTGAGCTGGTCCCAGAGCAGACCATTCTTACATTTTAATGCAATTTAATTTCCACAGTTGAGAAAAAGAAAATCTGAATCTGAATTCATTTTGATGCAGCAGCTCCTCAAGGGACACATAGACAATGTCAAATCTTGGTGAGGTTGTCTCATTTTGAGCTATTGTCTCGTCACTTCCTGTTTTATTTTGAAGAATTAACTGTCCTCTGGTTTCAGGCCACTTGCCCTTCCTCCTGTGCCAGTCTGACTGTCTGCTCTGCCCTGATTGTTTCCACCTGTTCCCCATTACCCTCACGTGTCTCCTGGTCCTGTGCTGAAGTGTTTTATCTCTCTCTGATCACCAAAGCTATTCCCATAGCCACTGTTTTCTGAGTGTGATTTTGTAGTATAACCTTTAACCTTTTATAAGTTTTGTAGTAGAACCTTTGGTTTAGCCTTTTCCTGTCTGCCTCCTTGTGAGTGATTTTTTTGTTTCTTTTTTCCCCCATAGTTTAGAGTCCTTATTGTTTCCTCTTAGCCCTATATCCTAGATATTAGGTTTTTCTCCTTTAAATTTCCTCCTTTTAAAGTGATTTTTTTCGTTCCTTCTAATAGATTAGAGCCTTTTGTTTTCTTTCTATTACGAAGTAGTTGGGTGTTCCTCCTGTCAGAGTGTTTTCAGTTAATCCTCCTTGGAATGATTTTATTTTCTTTGTAATTTTTATAGTTATCTATATTAGATTCCTTTTTCCCTCCTCTGGAGTGGTTTTAGTTTTTCTTCTGTCTAGCCTAGGCCTCTTTAGCTAAGGTTTTATAGCCTGTTTAATTTCCATTCTGTTGAGAGGTTTCTCAATAAAAAGACTTACTGACAGCTCTGTGCCTGAGTCCTGGTCTAACAAACACCATGTATGATTCTGGACTAAACCAGCCCCCAGCCCCCTTACAGCGAGAATCACAAATACAAAAAAAAAAAAAATGGACCATGGACCTATTTTTTTGGAATACAATGTTCAAAATGTAAAACCTGTTAATGGAAAATTAGTTTTTCTAAATTAAATATACTTTATCCATCCCACAATAGGGAAATTTAGTTGTTACTGCAAAATAATAAAAGAAAGAAATAAAGAGAAATATAGCAACACAACAATATCAACCGTTCAACCAAGCATGTTTCTTTCAACCAATTCAATGTTTGTCTCTGTTCCTTCTTGTCTTCATTATAGAATACAAAAATATCAAAAACATTTGAATGCTAGAAATCTACAAGCTGGAGGCCATAGAGTACAATTCAAAATTTCGGGGTCACCCGACAATTTAGTGTTTTCCATGAGAAGTCACACTTATATATACATTATAGAAAATGTTATTACATTAGCCTTCTGACACAATGAGCAAACACACTATAGCTAGAAGACTGGAGTGATGGTTGCTGGAAATGGGCTTCTATGTAGATATTGCACCAAAAACCAGACATTTGCAGCTAGAATAGTCATTTACCACATTAGCAATGGAGTGCATTCCTGATTAGTTTAAAGTTATCTTCATTAAAACACCTAGACACACACATGTCTAGGTGACCCCAAACTTTTGAATGGTAGTGTACAGCAAATTACAAAAAAATAATAAATAATATATATAATATATAATATAATAAATCTCTAAATTTTGAGTGCTGGGATTAGGTTAGGTGGTGCTTTAGAAATTGGAAAAATATGCTCCAAACGCCTCTGTGTGGGCACCTGGTTGTTGTTTTAGGCAGAAAAGTTGTAAAGCTATGCTAGCTATGAGGGTTGTTGCAGCAGAGCTGTGAATGGCGCCATCTATCGACACAAGCAGCCTGCAACAAGCCAGGCCTGAAGTCTATAGGTATTTATACAGGTACCAATAAAGGTAGCGGCGGCGGCAGCCTATCAGCCTTCAGGGAAACTCATCTTATTCTCTTAACTACGAGCAATGTAAACGTTACAGGCCATACAAGCTGTACACAGAACTATACACTACGACTAAAAATTAAACTTAGTTTTTTTAGAGTTTCGGTAAAATGATGGCGACCTTAGAAGTGTCCTTGGCAGCGTTAACTCGTTTCCTGCCGGCGCTTCGCTGCATTGAAGGCAGGCGAAAGCTGCGCCTCCGCCGCGCGGTTCACACGCCAGATAACCCGAAAACATCCCGTTAGCTTTGTCGGTAAACGAGTCAAAACGACTCTACGCGGCTGGACGAACGTGCGGGCGAATGTGTGCGTTAAAAAACTGACCAGGAAGCGGATTATCCGGGTTATCATCCCCGTTGAGGAAAAACGCTCACGCGGCGACACCGGTAGCCGCGCCGCGTTCGTCATTTGTCGCCCCGGCGGCACGTTATTAGCACGCGAAGGTTCGCTCGCACACGTGTTAAATGTCTCGCTAAATAAAATAAATAAAGAAAGAAACGTCCTACCTGCACAACTGGACGGACGATGCCGCCTCTCGAGCCTGCGTGACCGACATAGTGATGATGATGATGATAAGCTCCCCGGTCTCGTGTGGCGGCGAGATTCCTGCGCGGCGGCGTCAAGGGGAAACTGAACCTCCGGTGTCCGCCGGTCGCTCTGCTGGTCACAGAAGGTTTTCCAAGCAAAATGAGTCATCTGTGTGAAACATGTTCAGACACATGCAATAAAAGGATGCAGAGGAGCTCATTTCCTTTTAAAACTAATACGACGATTTAAAAAAAAGAGGCTTAAAACGCCTGAGTGTATATTATAGTATGAAATGGTAAATCAGGAAATATCTACTTGGCTCACATGTAGTAGCCGGTGACTCAAAGGAAGAGATACATGTGAAAGTCATTGTGTAGCAGAAATAGAGGAACCGCGTCGGTACCTGTAACCGCCGCAGGGGGGCAGCAGAGACCGTGTTAGTTCCAATACAAATAGAGACGGTTATTCGAGTTTCCTTTCATGTGTTTGACCGCAATATCCTTTCTGAGTCACGCTTTTTTTTAATCTTCGACAGATGTGTCAAAAAAGAGGCGTTTCCAGTCGGCTGCAATAAGGAAATGCTCAGCAGAGGTACTGAAAGTATTCACATTCTTACTTAAGGTAGAGGTGCAGATACTGTGGTTTAAAAAACACATCTGTGGAAGTTGAAGTATCAACTTAATTGTAAAAGTGCTGGTTTCAAAACTACTTCAAGTGTTGTAGTGTATTTTTCACCTCTTAATTTGCTTAAATCTAAATGAATCTATAGAACTTGTTTGGAGGAATAGTATACATTTGGATAGAATAAGTAACTTACAGAGTAGTGCATTGCCTGTCCCTGTCTTGTAAAATGAGATGTTTTGTGATTTTAAAACTTTGAAAGAACTGCACATGCAATGGGTACAACTGGTGAGAGGGTTCAAAAGCCCTACAGCCAAGGTTAGAGGTTGAGACGCCTCCATTGTCCTTTAAATTGCCCCAATATAGATGACTGTTAGATTAAAGGACAACAGGTGAGCTGTTTTAACCAGGAGGTGAGAGGTTTCTCCTGTAGAAGTATTCACACTCTTACTAAAGATAGAGGTGCAGATACTGTGGTTTAAAAATATTTCTACGAAAGTTGAAGTATCAACTCAAGCTTTATACTAAAGTAAAACTGTAAATGTGCTGGTTTCAAAACTACTTAAATTGCCTGTAAAATATATGAGCTGTAAACACTTTTTGCTACAGACATTGCAGTGTATGTGCTGTATTGTCTCTTATTATTTGAACATGTAATTTTGGGTGAGCAAGCTAAATCTATGACCTACACTCAAGAATGAGAACAAGTGAATTTTAGGCAAAAAAAACCAAAAACAAACTCACAATATATGAGCTCTCAATGTAATAATGTACTTCACCTAAATACACGTTTCTAAGGCTATAATAACTATAATGTGATATTAAAATGTTAATGTTGAAACATTCGAGATGCACCTAATTCAGCCACAAAAACTAACACATGGATAAGATAAGACCAATATATGATGAGTAGTATACATATCGTAATGGTGCAAAAAGTCAATAGGGTGTCTAGAATAGAGTTTGTAGTTTGTACTCCATCCAACCACAATCAAAATCACTCTATCCAGGAAAAAAAGTCTCAAATTATCCCATGTTCAGTCAGTCTACTGTTACATTTCCATTCAAAACATAAGAAATAAGAACTGGTCCATTTGTTGTCTGGCTTTGTACAGTCATCCAATGAGCTGCACGTCTTAAAAATGCGTATTTACGCATTAATTAAAATGAATGTTGCACACAAAAAAGACAATACGAGGGCTTACCACCACATGGTAGCTTTATTTTTTATATATCACATATATACATCATATTGCTGTAAACAGCAAAAATAAAACACATCCCAACAGAGATACTTACAGTGACACATTGTGTCTACGCAGTTCATCTGCACAGACTCTGGACACGGAAGTCTTAAAGTGCAAATTCATACATATAATAATGACCCTTTGGGTCTTACAGGGCTGTTTCAATGGCCCTTAATCACTTAGTCCCCCAAAGAGAACTAAATATCGAACGTATACATACATGCAGATTTTGAAAAGAAAATAATACGACTGTCTAAACTTGTCAACTTATACAGGACAAAAGACTCGTGCGCAAAATGAAAGTATATAATACTCAACTGATACGATTTAACGGTTAAATCTGGCTTTCCATCGAAGCGGCGAATCGCTGTGAATATATACAAGTTTTACATGTTGCCTACATATGATACACGTTGTAGTCTTTTCACAGGTTTTACGTTAGACCCGATGTCTACCATGGTCTCCACATGGCGGCGCTGGCGGCCTGCGGGCCTGGCTGCGCTTGGCTGGGGGCCACTGCGCCGCCGCCGCTGCTGCTGCGGGACTGGATGTCCTGTCTGGAGTTGAAGCAGGATTTAAGACTCAGAAGAGTCCTGGAGGTCTGAGCGCAGCAGTTCAGGCAGGATGGCGTGACTGTCGCGGACATGGACCTCTGGATGAAGTCGTTCACCCGCTGGCGCGCGTCTTGGTTCAGGTTCGTTTTGGGAAGAAGAACGGAGACGCGCTGGAGGCAGGCTTTGTAGCCTTCTTTGTAACTGTCTGTCGAATCTAAAAGGAGAAACAATGGGATATTAGTTTCGAAATTATCAAAAAGTATTTTTTTATACATTTATGAAGTAAATGTGTTAATTTAAGCGGAAGCAGAACTCACCTTTGTTGTTAACGGCGGGAATGTCGCTGAGGAACCTCACAGTCATTTCTAGGATGTCGGCTTTCTCAAGCTTGGAGTAGCGAGTTTTCTGGGGAAAGCGAAATTAAAAGCAAACGTTAAAACACACGAGCCTGAATATTGCCTTACTTATTATTGCCTTGTGCATCCATCTGAAGAGCGTTCTGTATGCACTGAAATGCATATAATAAACTTACATCTCTGCCCGTGAGGGGAAGAATGAGGTTTTTCAAGTGGTTAAGGCTGTCGTTGATGCGGGCGCGCCTTCTTTTTTCCATTAACGGTTTCATCGTCTGAAAAGAACACATCACATTTAATATTTGCTCATTACATCAAAAGTAAGATATCAGAGAAAATGCCTGAGAAAATGAATAAAAAATTGTGACTTGACTCACCTTTCTCAGCTCAAGAGCCTCTTTTCGTTTGGCCACGGTTAGTCTTGGAGAAAAAGACGGAAGAGCTTCACAAGTCATGTTTGGAGACATTTCGAGTGTCGTCTTTGTACCAGAGATGTATCCAAAAAGAGACGTCGGTGAAAATGTGTCCCTAACTGCCACGGGCCACGGTATTTATCCACGTCCACGGCATCAGTCTCGTGCGTCACGGATACGCCCCCAAGCCAACGCAGAAACCATTTGACTGGCCATCATTCGACTAGTCGCTGAAAACAACAAAAAAAGATCACGTTTAGCACGATAACCATCTGTCTTCTGCTTTAATCCAAGCGTGACAATCCCACTGCGTGTCTGCGTAACGATCCATAGACCAAATGAAACAAAGTCGGCATCAAGAAGCCAAAGAAATGCGTGCGTAAAGCAGACGAGTTTGTGCACAAACTACGTTCATTCGCTAAATACCAATTCGGAAAACTCTTCTTTGTACATTTTATCAAATATTATGAAATACAGATGAATTACATCCATTATGTCATCTATAGTAAATGACATTGTAGCTTTGTTTGTAAAATATACGCTATAACGTATTTGTATTGATGCGTAATTACGCAGTACCCAGAGGTGTCTGGGAACAAAGCTATGCCCCCAAATCCAACATTTATACTTTGACCAAGTTATTTATTTATTTGTTAAATATAACTTTCCTAAAGCTGTATATTACATCAAAAACACCCTTTGAATATAACAGGGTGCAATACGTCCATTACTGGCATAGGGGTCAGGCTTGCGTGCATGACGACCACAGAGATACAGACTCTTACTCCAATCACATACCCAAGCCACGCTACTTTCAAATAACATCTGCTCTTAGATTTTGACAACAATAGTTTTGCATATGACGTTTTTATGCCTTTTCTGCCCAGGGGGGCTTTTACCTGTAGGGTGTATCCCGCTGCTGCCGACGCTTTGCACAGGGCGGTGGGGGCTAATTTAAAAAACAAAGGTGGGGGGGACACTATCACAATAGCCAACGCAAGATATAAAATGTGCAGAGGTGCCAAGTAAATAAGTACAAATACTTCCTTAGCTTACTTTGGTATATATATATTTTATTGTAATTATTTTAGCTGACTTTTTACTTCTGGTGTCCTTCTGGATCCCCATTACTCCTATTTTATTCCTTCTTGCTTTCATGACAACTGCCAGAAAATTATTTTTCACCCATAAAGTGCATTATCTGACGTATAGAGACCTATATAACCAATCCATCCATTTTCCCCTGCCAAAATACCTACAACGCATAAACACATTGTTTCTTTTTCCAAAAAGTGATGCCAGCTTATATAATGAGTTAAAGGTTCTCATTGTGTTATATTTTATAGATTGTAGCTCACTCACCCACTATTCCCTTTTCTAATACTTTTAAATGGACGATACAACACATAAGAATTATTACAAAGATTTTAAAAAAGGATACGACGCATCAAATACCACTGCACTCCATGCGTACAGCACGCGCCACGGAGACCAGATGGCTGTCTGTTAGCCATCCCAGTATTCGACCCCCCTCCCCAATTGACACCACCCCCACACAGTCCTCCAGCTCTACACCGGCACCTTGAACAGCCAACATCCCTGTCCGATCAGGTCTATCCATCTCTCATCAATACGAACACACACACGCACGCACACACACACACACACACACACACACACACACACACACACACACACACACACCACACACACACATGCATCTTTTTCTTTATACTTTACACGCATGACACATGATCTTCACGCAGTTTTGGCGTGGCTGCCCCATCTGCATGCTTCTAAATCCATGTTGTTAGGGTCCAACTGAACACCCCCCCCCCAAACACACACACACACACACACACACACACACACACACACAAGCTCCGTGTTGCGTTTGTCTTATTTAGCTTACACACTATTGGATATTTCAGCGTCCAAGCTATCAGAAAATGCTTGTTTACGAATATTATAGGGCGATGACGACACAAAACAACGCAATCTGTTCACGTGGAGATGAAAGATATTAGTCTGGAGGAGCAGGTTTCGGACAGAATTCGGACAAGACGTTCAACTTGAGTAAAGTCCATATAGTCCACTATGAAAAACGCACATATTATCTGGGGATATGTGAAATCATACAGCAGGAGTTATATTCTACGAGAAATAATACCAAATTGTATTGAAGTCAATCGCGTAAAGACAAACTGTTGCGCAAAGGAGTTTTGTTTCTACGGACGCTGATCAAAAGGTCTGCAGTCTTTGCGTTTTTGAGTTTTATTGTTCACCCTGTTACAGTATTATGATTCATACAGTATAAACGGGTCTGACTCTTTAAATGAATGAGTTCATTTGCAAAAACAGAGGTAGCATCTTAAAAAAATGAAACTGCTGAAAATTACACGCCTCAGCTCTTTCTTTTCCAAAATGGTGTTTATCTGTTTCCAATGAAATCTTCAAATGCAATTTCTGTGTTTTTCCTTTGTGTTTCTAGAATTTGAATCATCACACAGACTTTTTTTTTTTGCTGCCCTGAAATTGAGCGGCACACTTGCTGCACGCGCCCCTCACCGCCCTGCTGGGATGGACGGAGGGAGGAGGGAGTGATGATGGAGGGGGATGGAGTGATGATGGGTTTAGGGGGAGGTCACTTCTCCTCCGTTTTCGGTCTTTCGGTTAGAGTCCTCTTTTGTCTTTTCAAGTAAATTCGGCGTCGGTAACCCATCTGTGCAGGCCCAGATAACAGGGAGCCTTTGTCTGGAAATGTTCGTCACTTCATAGGAATTAAGAGTCACACGCCGCACCCGATTGGATGGGGGAGAAACAGCGAGCGGGACAAACACCTGACTTTTGCCAGAGCGTCGATCTGGGCTGTTTTGAGTCTCAAACAATAGCGAACACGTTCAAGGTTTGACTAGGGGCGATTCTCAGATCAGAGGTTTAGGGGGTGCTGAGCACCCAGAGCTGCCTAGTCAGGCAAGATGAGATGAATTTCGCAGTTTTGTACGTTTTATAACAATTTCATTGTCCACATTTGGCAAAGAAAAGCATTTTTTGGGGAGGAAAGTATGTGCAAAAACATCAAATCCGATTTAAATGCTGAGCCACAGCAAAAGAGGAACATATTGGAACATACCTAATTTCTTGGAAGAGACAACTCATTTGAATGTACATACATATAAACAGCATGAATGATTTTGCCAGCCCCCTATAACGAGGAGCAAAAATACCAAAAATCGACTTTGGACGTAATTTTTGGAAAACGAGTTAACAAAATGTGAAACAAGTTAACAGTAATTGACTTTTTCATTGTTGTTTCTGCCATTTTCCCTTTTGTTTGTCTTATATAATGCAAATACAAACATAAAAATACACTTCAAAAAAGAAAATAGCTTTAAACCTACTTAATAATAAATAATAACAATAAAATAGAGTCTATTCTGCTTATGGTACTATGTATATGCAATGTAATATTCCTTCTGTCCTCTATTTTTTTCTGTATATTTCATCTACTGTAAGTACATTTTCTAGCTTGGTAAAAAAGCACAAAATTTTAAAAAGTCTCTCAAATTTAAGCGGTGCCGCAATTCAATTGTAGGTGTGCTTCAGCACAGTTTTCATTCTGTTGCATTTTAACACCTTGTCATTACCAGATAATCCAAACCGTTTCTGTGAGATGCAGTTTTGGTTCAAAAGCTATGGAGCTAGTAATAGTGTTTTATAGCATTTCTCGGTCCCAGTGGAATCTATGTGTTTTCACCATCAAAGAGGGCACTTTACCGCACAATTAGACATTGAAAAGGGCACTTTAGTGTGTGTTTAGACATTTAAAAATGACAGTTAAGTACATGTTTAGAGGGGCATTACTACATGGTTGGACATTTTAGTTTAGGTTTATCATTAAGTTCAGTTTCAACTAAATTAAATTAAAATGTCATTTTGTAATTTCAGTGTGAAACTGGGAAATGTTGCTCCTGATACTTATCAGAGAATTAGTATTGTCTATTATTTTGTATAATGTATGTACAGAGCAGTGTCACTAAAAGAGATGCACAATGACTTACCAGTATACACTATACTATGAATGATGCATCAATGCAAGAGGGGGGTGTAATGTGCAGGCAGAAACATTGTCTCATTATCCACCCATGACTGCTTCAGTGGAGTTTTTACTGCAAACGGACCACCAAAAAAGGTGCTAAGCATCTAATTTTCAAATAATTATTGTTTTAAATGTACATAATGAGTGATTGCAAATGGAGATGTATGGTATCTGAATTGTTAGATTTGATCAACAAAGCAGCAGGAACTTTTCAGTTCAGTATCAATAGCATACTTTATATGACTGGTATAAAAAATTAAAAAATTATGAATTGCCGTTCATTTAAAAAGTACTTCTTTTTGAGGCAAAGAAAAGGCTTTTTTGCCACATTTCTCTCTGTTTTGGATTGTTAAATGTCTTTACAAATGTGTCTAAACTGCTACTTGCTTGAAATGTTCTAATTTGGTCAACAGCTGCATTTGTTTTAGCATTTTATTCATCCCGTTGTGTATTTTTGTGGCATTTTTATATTTGTGGCATTTCTCTTTTAATGTTATCATAGTCATTTATTTATCTTTTGTGTTTTCAGACATACAGTGCATTCATAAAGTATTCACAGCACTTCACCATTTCCACATTTTGTTATGTTACAGCCTTATTCCAAAACAGATTCAATTCATTTTTTTCCTCAAAATTCTACACAAAACAGCCCATAATGACAACACGAAAAAATGTTTTTTTGAGATTTTTGCAAATTTATTACAAATAAAAAACTAAGAAACCACATGTACACATATTCACAGCCTTTGCCATGAAGCTCAAAATTGAGCGCAGGTGTGTCCTGTTTCCACTGATCATCCTTGAGATGTTTCTACAGAATAATTGTAGTCCACCTGTGGTAAATTCAGTTGATTGGACATGATTTGGAAAGGCACACGCCTGTCTATACAAGATCCCATAGTTGACAGTGCATGTCAGAGCATAAACTAAGCATGAAGTCAAAGGAATTGTCTGTAGACCTCAAAGAGAGGATTGTCTCGAGGCACAAATCTGGGGAAGGGTACAGAAAAATTTCTGCTGCTTTGAAGGTCCCAATGACAAAATGGCCTCCATCATCCATAAATGGAAGAAGAGTTGGCCAGCCATCTAAACTGAGAGATCAGGGGAGAAGGGCCTTAGTCAGGGAGGTGAGTAAGAACCCGATGGTCACTCTGTCAGAGCTCCAGCGTTCCTCTGTGAAGAGAGAAGAACCTTCCAGAAGGACAACCATCTCTGCAGCAATCCACCCAATCAGGCCTGTATGGTAGAGTGGCCAGACAGAATCCAGTCAGTCAGTCAGTCATCTTCTATACCCGCTTATTCCTCATTAGGGTCGCAGGGGTCTGCTGGAGCCAATCCCAGCGCATTACGGCGAGAGGCAGGGATACACCCCAGATGGTCGCCAGCCTATCATGGGGCACACACACCATTCACTCACACACTCACACCTACGGGCAATTTAGAGTCTCCAATTAACCTCAGCATGTTTTTGGACTGTGGGAGGAAGACCACACAGACACCAGGAGAACATGCAAACTCCACAGTGAAAGTTCCAAAACCCAGGACCAAGGAGGTCTTGAACCTGCAACCTTCTTGCTATGAGGCAACAGCGTTAACCCCTGTGTCACCCCTTGGTAAAAGCAACTGGCAGACCACCTGGAGTTTGCCAAAAGGCACCTGAAGGACTCTCAGACCATGAGTAACAAAATTCTCTGGTCTGATGAGACAAAGATTGAACTTTTTGGTGTGAATGCCAGGCATCATGTTTGGAAGCAACCAGGTACCACTCATCACCAGGCCAATACCATCCCTACAGTGAAGCATGGTGGTGGCAGCATCAAGCTGTGGGGATGTTTTTCAGCAGCAGGAACTGGGAAACTAGTCAGGATAGAGGGAAAGATTAATGCAGCATTGTACAGAGATCCTGGATGAAAACCTGCTCCAGAGCGTTCTTGACCTCAGACTGAGGAGACAGTTCATCTTTCAGCAGGACAACGACTCTAAACACAAAGCCAAGATATCAAAGGAGTGGCTTCAGGACAACTCTGTGAATGTCCTTGATTGACCCAGCCAGAGTCCAGACTTGAATCTGATTGAACATCTCTGAAGAGATCTGAAAATGGTTGTGCACCAACGCTTCCCATCGAACTTGATGGAGCTTGAGAGGTGATACAAAGAGGAATGGCCCAAAACTGCCCAAAGATAGGTGTGGCAAGCTGGTGACATCATATTCAAAAAGACTTGAGGCTGTAATTGCTGCCAAAGGTGCATCAACAAAGTATTGAGCAAAGGCTGTGAATACTTATGTACATGTGGTTTCTTAGTTAGTTTGTTTTTTTTATAAATTTGAAAAAAATCTCAATTTTTTTCATGTCATTATGGGGTGTTCTGTGTAGAATTTTGAGGAAAAAATGAATTGAACCCATTTTGGAATAAGGCTGTAACATAACAAAATGTGGGAAAAGTGAAGCGCTGTGAATACTTTCCAGATGCACTGTATCATTATTCTCTTTATATGGTTTTGAACAGCAGGTGAACCCCTATCTGTAAGGATTTTTCTTCTCTTTTCTTCTCTCAAAATGACAGCCTTTTGCCTCAACGTGCCCAAAAATCATAAAATTTGGCACAAAGTCCCATCTGGAGAAAAATGTGATATTTAATGGCTTGCATTAATGGGCGCGGCAAAATGGTTCCTTTGCACCCCCTTTGAAAATGAATAAAATCAGGTGTTTCATCCTGGATTTTCTTAGACAAACAAAATCTCATGGACCGATACCATGACACCAATGGGAAGGTGGCCATCTTGTGATCTTGATCAGATATCATATTACCAAGTATCTCTGGGGATCTTTTCACACCAACTTTAAATTTATTCAGAATCATCTTCAGTCATTGGAGCTGAAAAGTTATCAAAAGCTTTTTCCTATGTTATTCCTGGTTGCTGTGACGATGCTGTGAATTTTCATTCCTCACCATAAAATAGGAACTTGCTACAACTTGAGCATCCAGTCTGCACCAGATGTCTAATGCTATATATAAGTGTCCCACCCTGAACACAACAGCAAAATCCTATTGACTGAGAGTCATTGTGCCCCCGATTAGTAACAGAAAACAACTTTCCAAGTCAATGCTTCTTTAACTTTGATGTAGTAGATGAACAAAATTTGCTACACACATATCAGGTCTAAACGGAAAAAAATTCTCTTGAAGACTTTAAGTCCAACCTTCATGGAACTCACCTGGTGTGTTCTACATGTGATATACACCAACATGACATAACAGTATTAAGTCATAATGCCTACTGGGAACAGGGAGTTAGGCCCTGTTTACACATAAACCTTGCAGGTTAAAACTACAACATATTTTAGCCTTTTGTTTTTGTTAAAATAAACTTAAAGAGTGGGTTCACATGTCAAGTCCCTACACATGCTTATAATTACTGATTTCTCCTGTTCATTTGCTACTGGCCACAGAAAGATCTAATTTTAAACCAACATGAAAATAAGCAACGCAAACTTAAAGTACATAAATTGTATTCTAAGGTTCAGCAAAAGTCAATGTGCTTCAGCTTTAACAATGCTTAAACCAACTTTGGAAAATGTTGAGTTGATTTTTTTTTTGACAAAGTTTTTTTTTTTTTTTTTTTTTAACTCTCTTTGTGTTACTATACTTCCATCATTGGAACCACAAAGAGATAAACAGCATGTGAACAGGAGGTGTCAACCTAAAGATTGGTGAATCTTCATATTAGTTTCATCTAAAATCTCAAAGGGAACAGGGTATTGTTTTAAGACAGACTTATAAATCTCACATATATTTGTAATGGAGAATCACTGTGGTTTTGCAGTTGAAGTTACTTTATTACTGATCATTTTCCATATAAAACCATATGTTTTATATGAATCTAAATTATCTTAATAGAGTTTAACAATCACATTGTGGAGGCATAAAATGTTGTTCATTTAACACTGCTCCCTGTTATATGTCTACAGCAAATTAATATCACATTGTATTGGAAAAATGTATAAGATGCCTTTTTGAAGTGGGTTTCAGGTCTCTACAAGTCCATTTTCATTCAGTGAATAATAAACAATGGTGTTGGCAAAGTGTACACACACTAATTCTTGAGGTGTGCTCTGTATGAAATAAAAAATCTGAATTAAAAGAGAGCATTCTATAAGCATGTGTATTTTAAGCCTTTGTTAAATTGTTCATTATAATTCACAACCCTTATCGTTCCAGTGTGTGTCCCATCACACAAGGAGACCAACTTCTTCCCACCAATTTGGCGGCAACTAGAGAGGCGCCTCTCATCCATCAACAATAGAGCAGCTGCTCATCAGCATCAATGGGCTCAGGATGACCTGTGGCTTTATGCGATTGCGCGCCTTTTTCCCCTTCTTTTACTTCTTTCATATCCCTGACATTCCTCTCATTGTGACCTCTGGGATTAATGACACATCTGAGATCCTTAGACCACCACACAAAAAAACGAGATCAAACAACAAATATTCATCGGTAGATTTTTTTATTGAAAAAAGCCAAGTGTCACAAACATATTTTCCCGTATAATCCTATTTAACACATAGTGTTTACAGGCTATTCTTTTGCACAGACCAAAATACTTTTAAGTCCATCGTGCAAACCTCAAACAAAATAACCCTTGGGGTTTTACAAAAAGTGTTGTCTACAACCCATATCTTTGAAACCCCAAAGAGGATTGCATTTTTAAAAAAGTTCAATGACTTTACAGTGTCTTTAAGATCTGCGCTCGTGTGCCCCTTGAGGCGTTTACAAAGCCAAATGAACCAAATGCTTATTAAAATCATTAAAAGCTACAGAAACTCCATCATGTCTTCTTCTCAATCGCCATGGTTACAGATATATGAATATAAAGAACATAAATAATATATATAAGATAAATGTCCATCTAAACTACCACGGTCTCCACATGGCGACGCTGAGAGCCTGTGGGACTGGCTGCGCTCGGCTGGGAGCCGCTGCGCTGCCGCTGCTGCTGCTGCGGGACTGGTTCTCTGGTCTGGGGCTGAAGCTGGATTTGAGGCTCAGGAGTCTCTGCTGGATCTGAGGGAAGCTTTTTGAGCTCTGGGCGCAGCAGTTGAGACACGTCGGGGTGACTGTCGCGGACATGGACCGCTGGACGAAGTCGTTTACGCGCTGGCACGCGTCCTGGTCCAGGCTGGTTTTGGGAAGCAGGGAGGAGACGCGCTGGAGGCAGGCTTTGTAGCCTTCTCTGTAACTGTCTGCGGAATCTGAAATCAGAACAGGGTAGATTTCGGTCAGAGGCTTGCATTTCATAGCGTCAAAACCATATTTGAACATAGTTTTGTGGAGATCGTTTCGCGGTGCGAGAGGCGACGCTCACCTTTGACTGGGGTGGATGGAAGGTCTCTGAGGAAGCGGACGGTCATTTCGAGAATGTCAGCTTTCTCCAGCTTGGAGTAGCGCGCGTTGTCTTTGCCAACCAGAGGCAGAATCAGGCTCTTCAGGTGGCCGAGGCTGTCGTTAATACGCGCACGTCTTTTCTTCTCCAGCAAGGGTTTCAGAGTCTGGAAGGAATTGTGAAAAGGGAAAAAACATTATTTGGCTGAATATAATAAAGCAAATCAGATTACATTCACAGTAACTTAAACAAATGTGTGTAAGTTTCTCTTGTTCTTACCTTTCTTAGCTCGTTGGCTTGTTTTCTCTGGGCCACGGTGGACCTGGCAGAGAGAGGCTGGTTGGCCTCAGTCGTGATGCTGGGACTCATTTTTTTCTGCTTGTGTTTTTTTGGAGTGGAGATACTTGTTCTTGGAGCGGTTGAGCTGAAGTGTGCTGCAGAGCCGGAGAGTCTCTTATTTATACGGATCCGGCGCGTCAGAGGGGAGGGAACACAAGCCATCGCGCTGGGGGTTTGAAACAGGGGGGGAATGCCTTTGGGAAATGAGTGTCGCCTCTGTCCGGGCCATCTGCTCCAGTTTGGCCCCTCCATGTACCTCTGGTATGCGGAGTTTCGTGACGATGTCGCGCTGTATTGCGCGTAAAAGTTAACGCTTCAACGTTCACCCAATATCCGATTACACGCGCAAACAATCAAACAGTGTTGATTTTCATCAGGAGTCGGGCTATAACAGACTGCAACTTGGTCATATTCTACAGCAAGTATCGTTACTTGCAGTTTACACATGTATGCATCTAATTCCCTGATAAAGAAAAGCGAAAAATAATTAGAAGAGATCACTTGTTTGTTGAGACAACTAAGGCACGTTAGAGTCACTGTTATGTTAATGGGGTGACAAAAACACAATAGATGCTGTTACCGTAACATTGTGTGTTTGTGTTTATTTTCCTTTGATAGGCTAGATAACAACAATTTAGTAATATAATAGTAAAACAACACCAGAAGTGGAGAAGTCTTATTTGGAAAAACTGAATGTGGAGTAAACTTAACTATGTGTAAGTGTAATCATATTACTATATTAATACACTGGACAGTGTGAATAAGCCAAAGTTAAATATTTTTTACACATTTCATTATTAATCTTGACACTATTGAGCAGAATTAACTCTAAAAACGTGAAAGTAGCCATAGATTGATCATCAATCAATTTGAATCTGTTTTTACTGTGTAAGTTGCAGTTATATGAATAAACAAGTAGAATTTTATTTCGAAATAATGTAAAATATTTAAATAAACGAGTAGATTCCATGCAGCCGGTTGTCTAACGCCACAACAAAAGAAACAGACACGGAGGAGTGTTTTCTGAGGCCACAGGACTAATCTATTGCTGAAATTAATAAACCAGATACCCAAGCCACGCTATGTATATGCATTAACATCTGCTTGTGGGCAGCTTGTTTCCAATACCAACAACACGGTGTTTACCTGGAGCATTGGTTGGGGGGGAGGAGACTGACTTGACAACCTGAAACTCACCCTGTGCCGCGCAGAGAGCTGCTCGCATCCATTCAGCCAGTAAAGCCGGGCGAGACACTAGGGAGGGTGATATAGGTCTTTTACAAAGCACTAAGTTTGCGCAGTTCTAGTCCCACACGCATATAAACACTTGGATGTAACCATATACATCTAGTGAACATGTTTTATGAACAGTTTTCATATCAGTATCACCACCAAAGTGTAGATCTCTGCTGTTTTGAACATTAAGCCAAACTGCGCTGCCAGTAGGATTCACGCGTTCGGCACGCGCCACAACCGCTCAACAGATGGGAAGCTCCCTCCCCCTCTCCCCTTATCCTCTGTCTCCACATAAACCCCCCAACCCCCTCTGTCTCCCACTGCTGCTCCCATCAGCATCCCGGCTCCCCATCAGTCCTTCACCATCGATGTGTTTCAGCAACGTTTTTTTTTGTCAGTTTTGGAGGAAGGGACGCAGCGCGCAATGACGCAGTTATAGCAATGTTATCATATGTGCGAGATGGCATTGGAGAAAATCAAGTAAACAGGGAAAAACATTACTTCAATTACAGGTCGATTTTTATGTAGAATGCCATGTTGCATTTATGTTTCAGATAAGGCAAACAGATTTACGCACGAGACTTACGCGCCGAATTGTTTATCGAAACATTCAATAACTATTGAATAAGTTCATCCATTCAACTTAAATCTATCGTTGAAACAGATACTTTCTTCAACAAGTTCGTATCGTACGCAGTCGTAAGAGGACGCTGCTCTTCGACTGCAAGCTGTCACGTTGCTTAAGGGTTTTCAACCTCTGTTTTTTTCCGAAGCGTTATAGATGCTCGGTTTTGCACGCGTCCTGTCCCGAGGGGCCCCGAATAACTGCCAATCAAGTCCAGTATGGGAACTGGCCCTTCGAGATAAGACAAAAAAAAAGTCAGAGCTTCGGTTAGGAGCCTTTTTGTCCCAGTTTCAGCGTGGGTATCCATCTGTGCAAGCTGAGAGCACGGTGATCTTTTGTTGGAGGAGAAACAGAAAAGTGGAATTACGAAGAGTTTTTCGGCCACTGTGTGGGAAAGGGATATGATTAGCATCTCTTTTTTTCTTCCAGTTAAACAGAAGGCAATTGAAAACAGTGCGTGCTAAATAATTATTAAGGAAAATAGAGGACGCCTAGGATATCGCGATTTTATTTCATATACACAGCAGGGTACAGTTTTATTCTCCAAATAAAACAATGTGAACCAGGCTTATAACCAGAGTTGTATTTCCTAAACCAAATAATATACTTAAAGTAATATTTAGATATATAAATAAGGGCTAAATTCTTCACTACACATTATTTATTCTTAAAACGATATTACAAGGGCTGAAAACAGCACCAACACTTAGTTTTTGGAGTGTAATTTAAATAAAAGGGCGATTTAGTGCCTTGTGTTTTCCCGGGAAATATTGTCTAACAACGCATTGGGTTTGAGATTTAAAATCTGTTGATTATTTGGGTTATAAACGGCGTGTGACTGACACGAGCCAAAGTGTCCAGACAGATGGGGCCGTGGGTGAATTGAGGCGTAAAACCAAACGAGACGGACGCTGCAGCGCAGCGCTGGAGGTGATATTCCGTCTCCATCGAGGCTACGTGGAACCTTCTAGACTTCTTGCGTTTCCAGCCTTCGTGTGAAAGAGAGTTTGGCATCCCAAGCCGAAATCTACGCTCACATTATCTGCATAATGCTGCAACGCATGTCTAGAGGGGGGAAACTTTAAGACGAGCATGTCCAACTATGACCTATTGTTCCCCACTTTAAAAAAAAAACCCAAAAAACGATAAAACCCTCATGTTTTAATTCAAATCTAACATTTGGACGCCAAATCAACATTTGCTCAAACGCTGTAAAAATTCTCCAGAAAAAAAGATTCATCAGAGAAAGTCTGTAACCAGGTTTTACATCGACTTTATTAGTTTCTAATAAGACACTATGGCACGTTCATGTGTACATCTGTTTTTCTGGTTAGTGTATTTTAAGCTCTGACATAAAACATAAAGAAAAGACAAAGGTACCCTTGTGCTTTAAGCACAAAACTGAAAATATTATGATAGCCATCACAAGAGCATAAATAATACTTTCTATGATCCTTTTAAGAAAAGGTTTGGGATTTTTGTAAAGCCTGGTATGTAGATTCAGTTATTAATTTATTATTAATTATTTTTTTCCAGTGGCAGAACTCTGCAGCATCTGATCAAATCTACATCCAAAATGATGGGTAATGATTCAGAGATTAGCCAGGGGAGTAGAATCATAATGAGAAGGATGCTTGGAAGTCAGTTTTATATTATAATGCCAAAACACGTTGGGATACTGGGTAGAGCAGACAGCCTGATATTTTAATGTTCCCCTCTACTCCAAAATGTGTTTCTCTTCCTGTTCCTATAGTTGAGTGTTTGAGCTTCTCTGTGCAAAATCATGTTCATGTACAGAGTTTAACACTAGAAGCCCCACACCCAAAGTTTATCTGTGTTCCATGAAAATCTGATTTTATGAGTGCAATTTGTGACGTCACAAATAGTTTGGAAGACAATCACCTGTTGCCTCCATTGCGCATTAAAAGACATGTGTCCAGCATTTACTCTTCTGACATTTCTCATTCACAGACTCAGCCACTGAAGGAGCCTTCTGTCAATATATTTCTGTTATTCTAATTAATGTCATACACAACTCGTTCCCTCTTCTAAATGTAATGTATTCCATCCCTGTGAACAACATCTATTGCAGCCTGGAATAGGGATCCTTCTCTGTTACTCTTCCTAAGGTTTCTCCCCCTTTTTCCCTGTTGAAGTTGTTTTTTGGGAGTTGTTCCTTGTAGGATGTGAGGGTCTAAGGACAGGGGATGTTGTGTTGCTGTTGTAAAAACTGAAAAGCCCATTAAAGTGAATCTGTGGTTTGTAGTTTTAAGCTACACAAATACAATTTACTTAAATTGACTTGACATTGCCAAGTTTGTGATGAGATAGAAGAAGTAAATGTAATTTCTAGGATTTTAAAAAGATAACCATCTTTTTAAGATGATCCTAAAACATATATGTCTTTAAAGTTATTCAGGTTGTACAGGGGAGAGGGGAAACCTGTTTAAAAAGTGGCCCCTACACTCACTGTTCAGTTCTCGAAGGCTCACCAGACTCAACAGATTTCTCTTTGTTCTACACCCAGGACTTCATGTGCTTGCAGCTCAATACACAACTGTAGGAGCTATTCACTATATTCACACATAACACACATCGGAAAAGAAAGCCACAATGTTCATGTTTATTTACCAAAATCTGCTGGAATAAGAAAACAATACAACTACACCATGATGGACTGGGAAATGTCATTTCTTTCTACACCAGACTACACAGTGTGGTAATGAAAAGTACATTACAACAATACAAAGCGATTTAAAACCATTTCCAACATGGCAGAGTTGCAGTTATATTCGGTTTTGACTCAAAGAGACTTCAGCTAAATAATTAGTCATTCCAGCCCACTTTTATTTTATTTCTATCCATTCTGATGAGTAAATGAGCTATAAGAAGTATGAAATGTAACCATGCAAATATAGGCTTGGGTTGAGCCTGGGTTCTTTGTGTGTGTGTGTTCATCATGAAATGGAGTTTGCTCAGTATGATGAAGACCATGGTTGAAAGCTTATGAAAAGGCCAATAAGCAGACCTTAAAGGTTAAAATGTATGAATTATTAATATAATAATAATCTTCCAAACCTAACAGTCTTTTTATGCTGATTAATAACATTAACATTAATAGCAAAAGTCAGAAAATAATATTCACTGCTATGTCTATTTTTATCTGAAAAGTTACCCTGGTAGGAAACTGATCAAAAAGGGAACCTTCAGGAATATCTTTTGTTTTCTCAGAGATCAACAGGACACCATTACCTGAGTCCTCATCTGGTCAGGAGGAGTCATGTTTTGCTGCTTTGTAAGGTGATCACTCTCCATGGTGCTGAAGACTCAGTCTACAGTCTGGCTCTGACACTTCATAGTTTTTACTCCTAGTTGTAGTTATCTATATGTTCTCTTTGACTAAACGATGCTGTAGAGTAAAGACAGCAGGTGTCATGAAATGGAAAAGGGGTTTCCCAGTACTTCATCCTGCTGCAATGAATGAAAACAGATATAGAATTTCTATTACCCGTCTCTATCATGTAGAAGGATATTGATCAAATGGGTTTCAGTGTCATTTATTTGCTTGACTGCAAAAAAGAAGCTTAGAGCCATCGAGTGCTAATAACTAACATTAGTTAAAGCAAAAATACAGATGTATGTGTATGTGTAATATATAACATCAGTATCCTCCTGTTTTATCAGTCCACTGAGTAGCTGTTATCATGTTAAAGATCAGATCATAATGCTATCCTGATTGTATAAGTTTGTGATTTCAGATACCTTAGACATGTATATGTTTTACGTTATAAACAGAAGTGTCTACGTGACTAAGTACAAATACTCTGTTTTGCTTAAGTAGAAATTCTGGGTATCAATACTTGACCAGAGTAATTATTTTTCAGTCGACTTTTTACTTTACTCCTTACATTCTTCCATAACTATCTGTACTTTCTACTCCTTTTCAATAATATCCTTGTTACCCTAGTTTAATTCCGGCTTGTTTTCATGACAACTGTTGTGCCAAAAAGATTTTCTGCTAGAAAGTACATTATTTGACCTACTCTGTGCCATAAATTATACCAGTCCAGTCATTTGCCCCTGTTAAAATACCTTTAAAAGGTACATTTCTTTCCAAAAAGTAATGGAAGTTCATATAGTGGGAGTCAAGGGTTGTTTTTGCCTAAAAAATCACTCATTCTCATTCTTGAGTGTTATATTTAATAGATTTTAACACATTCACTCACTATTACCTGCTCAAATAGCTTTAAAGGGACAACACAAAACATACTGTAAACTGCAAAAAGTGATTACAGCTCATATATTTTATCTGACTGGCGAAGGATTTTTTCACTACTTTAATTTTTATACTTTAAGTATAGTACTTGAATAAAAAGCTTGAGTTGATACTTTAACATCCTAGTATCTATACTTCTACCGGATGGAGACTTTTCACACATCTGATTATAAAAGATGTTAAAATGTACCCTTTGAATTAAAAAAAAAAGTCACATACGAGTGCATAGATGCACTTGGCGTGATTGTTGTTTGCTCGTTTTGTGACATGATGCGAGTTTGCATCACTTCCCCCTCTAGGGAAGCAAAAGAAAAACCTATCACAATTTGCCAAGAAGCTTCCCACGCCTAAAGCAACGCCATGCTGATATAGCATCTGCTGCACCAGTGACAAAACCTAAACTTTTTCTCTCTTCTTGGACGATCCATTTGGTGTCGCTGATTGTGTCTCGACGCCTCAGCGTCACGTGCAAAAGGACGCGACCATCAAGCAACCAGACTCCTTGTCTATTATGTAGAATAGACTTTTCTATCTCGTTTATTTGGATATATTTATTTATTTTACTGTAAGTCCGTTTTTAACAAGCTACAAAAGTGTCAAAAACATAGTATAGTGTAGACTAATTGGTTGGAACGTACTATTTTACCAACAAAAATGCAACATTCCTGTTGATTTCAACAACTTTTCTTATTTTTATGTGTATTTTTTCATTCATGTATAGGGGAAGTATGCGTTTTATATTTTGTGCATTGCATTTCAAAATAAAAGTCCAAAAAATACTTCCAAGGTCCATTGTTTGGTATTGTTGGTTCTCACTATAAGGAAATATATATTTCCCCAAAAATATTATGCTCTTCTCTCATAAACGTGAGAATGAAATTGTACAAAACCGTGAAATTTATCTTTCCCGTGGTCTCGTCTACTTTCTGGGTGCTCTGCACCCCAAAAACTAGAATCACCATTCATTGTCGATTGTCGATTTGAGTTATTTAAAGAGCTGGATATAAACCCAGTAGTCTCCAAAGGACTTATAATGATGACTCCTTGTTTCATCTATTGTTTCATATCTCATCTATTCTGTATTGGTTATCTCTTGTGTTTTAGTGACATAAAAAGACTGTAAAACAAACTCTGAAGTATTGTAGTTAATGAAAAAGCAAAGTATATGGGGATTGAAAGGCATAAAATACTACATATACTATATAAAATACTTTTAAATTAAGACTTGTAATGTCCTAAGCCCTCACGCCTGGCGTCTTACGTCTGGTCAAATGCGTAACAGCATCATAGGGGTCGCTCAGTCTGGATTTGAATACCCAGCAGAAGCCAAACCCAATAGAATACCCAACAGAAGCCTCACCAAGCCGAAAGCCAAGCTGGGCACATCTGGTGGCGGACATTTGTTGTGCTCTTCAAAGTTGAAAAAGGTAAAGTTGTAGCGTCGCATCGGTCCCTCCACCAATAGCTGTTACTTTATGCTCTGATGGACTCCGAGTTTATGTAACTGCGTCACAACGTGAGAGAGAGAAGCCAACAAGCTAACCTGCTAACATGCACAAATGCTAAAAAAAATAAACACACTTCGTTGATATTTTAGAATAATTTCTATTTGTTTCCATATCTGTTTTGTGAATGGAATATGTAGGGTTAAAGCAGCCTCAGCTGTGTATTGGACGCACTGGACATGCGGCTGCTTGGCGGGTTTTTTGAATATCGGATAGAAACGCAGCATCGACTCCATTGTGCTGCTATATCAGGGGCACGAGAACAGCACGAGCCGAGCGAACAAAGGCAGCAGATGGCTTTCCTGCTCGAATGAATCATTTTGAAGTTACAGAGACACGGGGACCATTAAATGTTGTCCGGGGGGAAATTAAAGAGAGTGGGGGGTTCTCACTAAAATATATGTATATTAAGCTATTGTAAAGTGAATAGGCAAAAGCCTAGAAGAAGAAAAAAAATAGAATTTGTCCAATGGATAATAGAACACAACCACTGAGTGGTGACTGTAGTTATGTTGCTTTGTGGTGTCTATTTGACAATATTTGACGAGTACTAGATAAAAAATGCTTTTTTCAATTTTTCGATTGAATTTGCTGGGAATTATATATCACATTACACTTAATAATAATACTATAATATAAAGATAACTTTGAAATAATCAGAAATACACTATATACATTGCTAAGGTGGTAAATGGCTATTCTAGCTCTTGTTTTGTGATGTCTATTTCACAATATTTGACGAGGAATTTTCTATTCATTTTACAACTCATGGTGGTAAATAAATGTGTGACTTTTCATGGAAAACACTAAATTACCTGAGTGACCCCAAACTTTTGAACAGTAGAGATAGATAGATAGATAGATAGATAGATAGATAGATAGATAGATTTTGATAGTTGAAATTATACATGAATAAAATGTAGGATATAATATATCATATAGGATTACAGATATGTAGCCTTACATTTTGATAGCAATACAGTATTTTTTGTCTAGCTATTGCATTAGAAACTCAATTCTACACTTAATGAATTAAAAATCGTAAATATTGTGTATAATTGTATTTTTTGTGCTACTGCATGGTCCTACATAGTCCTGGGGGGCGTGGCTTGTAGCAGGTCTCCGCCCACAAACAGAGCGCGTCTCTGCCATTCGAGGCTCGGACCTCGTGTTGTAAAAAGGCGCTCAACACAACTGCAGTCTGCAACAGCCTGGAAGCGATGCTGCATGGGCTTTAAACTGGTGAGCAGTAGGAGAAATGAAGACACACACTGGTATGTGATTGTTTTGCTTTATGAAAATGTAATTGCTATTCGGCCTATATGTAGCCTATGCCTGTTTGTATTTTGAACACGCTATGTTACTTAAGTATGTGTAGGCTCGTTTAGAACTTTGATTAATGTCAAGACACGTGAGATGCATTTACATCCTCTTAACTTCAATACCAGATTGCTGTTTTAATACCAACTGTTTATGGTTTTAAAAATGAAAGAAGCTAATTCAAGTCAATGTGTCAGTCTTTGATATGATATGATATTTTGACTGTAACTGTAACACGTGACTTATTTCTGTAATGAGCCATGCATATTATTAATATAGGATAATAATAACCTGTTTTTTTCTATGTATTTAATGTGGGTTATACTGACTCTATTGTTTGATGTTAATGATATAGCCTCAAGACTTCATGAAATAATCAATATCGATAGAGAAAACAATCCAAAATCACCTGCCCAATTAAACATTTAGCACCGACCCGGTTTTAAACTTTTCACCGTCGACGACGCGTTGTTAACATGCCTGTCTTATCAAATTAGTTGTCCTGTTTCTGTCTGCCGCTCATGACCCTGACTATGAGAAAGTCTGACCAGAGAAATTCTCACTGCAGCTCACGGATGACCGGATCGCTGTGGAACGCGCCTGCGTAGTAACGTGGAGGGGGCCAGAGGACATGTGACGTCTCAATGCTGTGACAAGATCAGAGAAGGTGAACTAATGATAGACCTGCTAGAATAAATAATTACCTGTCGCTTGTTCTTGCGTTAAAATGCGTTTACCTCTAAACAGATTTATATGAATCTGGTGTCTGTTGTTGAAAAGATGGTATCTATATGATAAATGATGTATGACATTCCATGTAGGCAAATTTCTACATATTATGTGCATGCTTGTGCAAAGTTTTTAATTATAAATATATCCACGTATAATGAAGGCTACCAATATTCCATATTTATGCAGAAAATCTCAGCCTGAACCTGTTGCTTTATTGTAAAAAGATATAGCCAGTCTCAAACAAAAAAAATCCACATTTAATTACTATGTTTCCATAACATCCATGTTTTGTGACGGTAATGATAGAAACATTTGGTTAATATCCTGAAGCAACATAAAAGGTGCAGGCTTTGGTGTTTATATAAATGAATCAGTTCTTTTTAGGGTCAAGAGTCTAGGAGGATCCACTCCAAGTTCAGCAAACACAAAGTAAAAAAACAAACAAAACAAAAACGTGCCTTTCAATTGTGTTCTGCTTTGAATTCCCCCAATTCAGACCGTCAGCAAAATCAGAACATCAGTATGTTGTATTGCAGGCTACCCTAAGACAGATCTATAAAGGTATAGGCCACAGCTTTTTACTCTATAAAACCACTGTTCATAATGAGTTTGACTTAAGGGATACGCTTTTTGAATCTTAAAGTTTAAAGGCAATGTGAGAAATGTATAAATAATCTTTACAAATTTTAGTAATAAAATCATTTTTTTAACTAGATTGATGCTTCATGGGGACACATTTAATATGTTTTCCTGATGGTTTAATTTGTGTAAATAAATAAATAAATGAAGGAAGAAAGAAAGAAAGAATAAAAATAAAGACACAGAAAAAAAGAAAGAATATATTGGGAATGTGAAAGAATGGATAACTATAAATAAAGACATTTCCTCTTGTGTGTGTTTCTTCTCCATTCAACTCCTTAATAAAGATCTATTTTGTTTGGTCTCTTTTTTCTCTTAACAGTTATAATCAATTGTGGTGAATAACATTTGTGATTTTTAATCTTTTTTGCATGATTATAATATTAGTAGGAATTTTAGATCATACATTAAAAAATAGCCACGTTCCCTGCACGCGCCCGGGCTTCTCACGCGGAAGCAATTACTCATATGGCACGCGCCAACCAGCTGGGCGCGAGGACAGCGGCTCTGAAGACAGAACAACTCGGTTACAGGCTATAGCTTTGTTTTAAATACAAGACTTTAACGTTGCTGGCATGATAAAGGGACGTTTGAGGGAAGACGTTATGATTATGAGTTATTATTTGTATTAATTTATTTTGTATAATTATAATTTATGAACCAACTCTGCATGAAGAATTGTTGGATTGTTGAGGCTACAAGTCGTTACAGGGGGACATATGTATATAAAGGCGGGTCTGTTTCGGCCATAAAAGAGTTAAAATGAACAATATCCGCGAGGCCTGCTATAAACAGTGTAAACGCTCAGATTTCAAGTGTTGCACTGCTTAATCGTTCACTTATATATAACCAAAGCGAATTCGGGACTTTTTTTTGGATTGTAGCCTACAATTCTAAGACTTTTCTCTCTATCTTTATAAAGAATAAAATAGCCAACAAGAATAAACGGGCAGTGGCAGCATGAATTTGAGCCAAAAAAAAAAAGTCCTAATTTGAATGTTCCCGCGCAGCAGCAGATGTGACCACACAAAAGAGGGGGCCCACGCCTTGAATAATTGAGTCCAATTTGAATAACTGTCGCACGTCTGACGCGTGCAAGAAATATCCCAGCGTTCCCAGGCTCCGCAGCAAAAAAAAGAAAAAAAAACCGTTGGCAGCCCCCTTCCCCATTCAATAGAGATTTAAGCTTCTCGTTGCTTAAAGTCGTGGGAGCGTCGAGTATAACGAACCCTGGGAAAAGACTCCGGATCACATACACATGATTAAACCCAGTGTTAGACCCTTCATTATAAAGCTGCTAAGCTGCAGCTGCACCAGGGGCTTGTCTTGCTCCTTAGGCTACGTCTGGAGCTCATGAACGAACGAGGAAATAAACACAACGATTTTATATTTATTTAGATTTAAATTCTGCCGTAAGTTTAGTTATCAAAAAGCCAACTTGAATTTTATATAAATGTTCTATAATGTGTCTATAAAGTATAGATCTTAGTTGAATCTGTGCCATTTGTTACACTGAAGTGTTTTTATACAGCTATTTTTATTATTATAGCGAAAAATCTGAAATTCTACTCAATTATTTATAATCCATTTAGTCATTAAATAATAACAAACAATAGTGTAATAACACCTGTAAAGGCGAGAAATATATATTGGTATAAACAAATAATATATAAAATAATATATATTGCCTTCCAGTAGGCCTATGCAAAAAATGATGGCTCTATGTTTTATAGTGGTATTGATGAGGTGCTGGAGTTGTTGCTATTGTCCATTTCCTCCAGGGAATTGTACCAACAAATTTGTCAGACCGCTTGTGGGATTTTCCTCCCTCTCCCCGCGCGGTGTCAGTGACAGTTATCCAGTTATCAGTTGGGCCGGTGCAACAGATGGGCCGGAGAGGCACGCGCCGAGCACGAGACTCGCCCATTAACGCCCCCCCTCCCTTCCCCCTCCCACTCCACACCCCACAAAATCCTTCCGCAGCGCGCACTCCACGTCCTGCAGAGGCTCGAATAGAAATCAATCAACCGAATCTGAGAATGTGAACATGCAGAGAGCGAGGTTGTATTTTCACATTATGCTAAGCTTCCATCTTACTCTCAAAATATAGAAAAGGACCAATACTGGCTCTCTAGCTACCTAAACATTAGCCTAAATAAGACTGGGATGCTGGCAGTATATAAATACAGCGTAGGAATACAAGCCTTGAAAGTAGTGAAATTATTTTGATGAAAAGGTGCGTATGTAACTTCAAAATGTGTTTAATCAGTAGTTACTCGGTTGTGCTTCATGTGTGGCAGCGTATACGGTGATTTGGAGAAGCCAACAGGCTCCAAACTGATGGTTTGACACCTGAACATAACTGCAGGAGGTACAGGCTACCTTGATAAATATCAAGCTTTCCTGCCACCGTTTGGTGGTGTAAAGGATTACAATTCATCACAACATCAGGCTCATGAACTGTAAAAAAATGTATGTCGGTATCTAAAGTCTATCGAAACTATAATCTACATCTTTAAAACTGTCTTTAATGCATTTAAAGCAGCGCCAAAACAAGCCAAGATCATTGTGGTGCATGGTTTTAGCAACAGGCTCATTTAGTAAAATCTTCCTAGAGAGGAAGATTCACCCTTACATGTGGAAGACACAAGACAAGTAGTATATATAATATATATATAAGACACGTGTATATATATATATATGACACGTGTGTATATATATATATATATATATATATATATATATATATATATATATATATATATATATATATATATATATATATATATATATTCAATTCTGTTTTATCTACAGAAGGAGCTATTAGGCTATGCAACGGACAGTTATAACACATTTATTACTACTTTTGGGTTTTATCAACAAGAGATTCCATTGCCTTGCTGCTACCTTAGAGAAGGGATTAACATTCATAATCCCCATAATTCACAATACCTCACGCAACAGACAGATAATTAAACACAAGAGATATCTTTTTTTTTTTTTCAGAAGTTCAGTTTTACAAAAGGCCACCAGATGGACCTCGCCAGTGTGTAACCTGCGTCTGTCCGGCGAAGGTGTTTTCACCGGCTCGGCTATGTAAAATTCATTGCGAGGCTATATGCAAACAAGCCTTGGGCGTGTGTTCAAAAGCTCCATCTCTGGATTAGTTTAATAAGTCTCTACTTGACTGACAACCCACCGCCACGGTTGTATAACTTTCTTTCTTGGATCATACTCATAGTTTTAAGTAGCCCGTCCGCACTGCCCCTTTAACTTCTGAGCCGATTTCCAGAAAGCAGCAACCTGTAACAGGCTCAGCGATCCTCCCCCTGATGGATTATTTAGCAGCCACCGAGTCCCATGTCGCCATCTGCTATAGGGAGAAAAACACTGCGGAATATCCTCCGGAGCACATGACGGGCGTTTTAGTTATTCGGGAACAATTGGCGTGAGCAAACGAGTCAGCTGAAGAAAAAGAAAACTGTTAAACTGCAGCTTAGTCGAAACGACGGAACGAGTAGGCTCGCGCGGCGCTCGTGCAACAGGTGTTCAGCATCCTCAAAAGAGAGAAAAGAAGCGGAGAAGTGGGCCACGACATAGAGAAAGAGGTTAGTTTATCGGCCAGAAAAAAAGAAAAAAAAACATGGAGTGAGTTTAATTTTCAAAATGTAAAAGAAAAAAAAACAGTCGAAAAAATGCGCAGCGTCTGAAGGAAACTCAGAACTCGCTTTTGACCGGTTTTGAATCTTGAAAATATGCGGCTCCGTATATAACTGAGCTTTTCCTCTATCAAATTAACCGGGTTGACTGAGACGATCTGAAGCTTCGAGCAGGGACGATGATGCTGACCGAAGACGCGCGGGCGATCTGACCGGGTTCACCTCAGGCCACCGAGAGAAGGAGTCGTCCGATCCCCGGGGTGGGGGGCAGCATCATGGTGGTGGAGGGGGACCGGACGCTGCTCGCCGCGAGGCAAGGGGACGTGCAGACGCTGAAAGCGCAATTGGCGGCGAAGGCGCTGAGCGGCGACGTGAAGGACCTGCTGGGAGCCTCGTCCGTCCACCACGCGGCCCGGGCGGGGAAGCTGACCTGCCTGCGCTTCCTGGTGGAAGAGGCAGGGCTGCCGGGCAACTCCCTGGCCAACAACGGCGCGAGCCCGGCGCACGACGCGGCGGCCACCGGCAACCTGGCCTGCTTACAGTGGCTGCTGAGCCAGGGGGGGTGTCGGCCAGAGGTGAGTGGTTGGAGCAGCAGCGGACTGGGGTAGACGGTTGGCTTCATTGGAATTTACTGTGTCCTGGATGCCATCTCTTAGCTCTACTGGACCCCCTCTCCCCCCCTCCTCCCATCACCTCTAAACTGGGCTGCATGATGTCAGTGTTTTCTCAATATTTCATACTTCATCACCACATCTCGGTTGTTCGTGTGTTATAGCTGTTGGGTTATAGGTGGCACATCTTGTAGAGCAGGGGTGTCAAATTTAGTTGAAGTTTATTTCAAGTGGAGCAATTAACAATAGCTACATATGTTTCCTCTCCTTTTTATATAAAGGAATATAGTATGCATATTTACAAGATTATTATAATAACAAAGTCTGAATTATTCCATATTCAGCAAGTCTATTGTTACATTTCTGTTCAAAAGAAAGAAGAAACAGGAACTGGTCCATTATTTTGTTGCACTTCGAAAACACTCACCCACTGGGCTGGATTGGACCCTTTAGTGGGCCCTGGGTCACATGTTTGACACCCTTGTTGTAGAGAAAACCCACAGATACATTCATTATGGGAAACCTTTATTTGTTTGGTAATAGACAAAAGGTGGATACTTTCATTCAAAAATGAATGGTGATAAGACTGGCTGACAAACTATACTGCTAAATGCATTAACCTTAAAATCTGTAGGAATAAAAACATCAGAATAAACCCACACATCTCCAATACTGTCACCAGAAAATGTTTGACTTAGATTAATAACTTTAATTTAAAACACACTGTGCCCTGCCTTATGTTCCCATGGTTATGAAATATGTAAATATGGAATTTCAAATTGAATATCTATTATAGAGTACATATAATAACACATTAAGGGAACAAACACATTATGGCTGATGTGATGGTGGGAACATGTTTGACAAGAAGTATGTTAAACTTTCACATGATGGATTAAACCCTTAAGAACCTTTATGGCTCAATTACCTAATTTCCATGCTCCTGCTGGAAAAATGCAAAGTATTCACACCAGGGACAGAATGCAGCAGGCATTTTGACTGACTCTTATTAAAAGCTGCAATACAATAGTTTTCCATTTGTGTTCTCTATACCCTAGTGTTAAGGTTTAATACAGTATTTACCATCACCCAGTTGCACCAGCACCCATCAGCCCAGTTGCTATAAGGAAATGTTGACAGTTTATGTTTCTGTAAACCATGGATTTTTTGATACTTATCATATTAATGCTCCTTCAGGCTTCTCCTGCAACTTTCCTAACTCCAGTCCATGAAACAATATATTGAGCCATCCACCTAACCCTCCTCCTGCTAAGAAAAGTGAAACTTAAGAGGAGCATCATCTGAACTACATCACTGCTTCTTAAATGTTGTAATTCAATGTGGCCGTGGTTTGCGGGAGAATAAATTGTCAATGTTTTCCTTTCATAGAACACCACACATAGCCATTTATTTACAGGCAACTTAGATATTCCTATTCCTCTAGTCTGCATGTCTTTGTGCCTGGAGGAGTAAACCCATACACACGGAGACTTCAGAAATCACTAGTTCCTGCTAGACCCATGCCCAAGATCTTGTTGGTATGGGCGACAATGCTAATGATAATAAATGACAATACTGACCCATTTTCACTCTGACTTCAAAAATAATTTAGACAGCACAAACTGGAAGTATCAAAAAAAGAGTTAATCAGGTACTCGATCTGACCTCATGTAATCTGTGATTCTAAATTTGAAACAGAGTAATAAGAGCTCTTCCATCTGTTTACTGTCTCCATTACTTTCAGGGCTTGTCTGACTGACCACAGAAGAGTGACAACGAGCTGATAAGATACTTGGCTGACATTTAGTAAAACTTATCAATTACTAGCACTGCCAATCTACTTGATAGGCAGCTCTTTGCTCTTTGCCCTCTGATCTTGATCTTGATTTTATCTGATGTCAATGATAGCAATTTAGGGCATTCTTCTGCCTCAGACTAGAGTTTCTTTGTTGATGAGATTTGTGCATTAACAAACATATAGAATGTCTATGTGTTATTTAAACAATCTATAACATTTGTAACGAATAAACACTTTAGTCATGACAGGTATGGCTTTAATATCCAGGACCTTTCAGATTCTTTTTGACTTGTAGCTTTGCTGGTTATATACTGTAGGTGATGTGGGTTTAGTCATCAGTCTATGTTGCTTAGAAATTAAGAAGATTAGAAGCTCAAGGATAGATACAATTCTATCATGAACAATGTTGTGTGATGGTTTATTATACATTTTAGAAAATCACAGAGCTTTGACCATTGAACAGAGTTAACCATTTAATAATTTTAAACCTACTGTATATGAACAAAACATTATATTACATAAACATGAACAAGGTAGACAAACCATTCATCTTTTTTTAGTTTACCTGCTAAAGTGCTAAAGACTATGCTGGTTGTAAATAACAAGAACCTGCTGAAGTCCTCAGTTTAAGATACTTATTTGCAACACCACAACCACAATCAACATAGAGCTTCCTGATGCTCAGCGGTTTCGCCCTATAGACGCACTTGACCCAGTTAGTCGGATAGAAAAAGAGTCCTTATCCCATAGAGCATCTGACCTGTGGTGGACTATGGCAACTGTAAACTGTGCACAGCATGCGCAAACCTAAGTTTGCTAAGATTAGTAGTTCAGGTAGGAGAGTGACCATGGTGAGGATATCATGAAAGCAAGGATCTTTTTGATAATAACATTTTTGCTTCCCAAAATAAAGACATCATATCTGATTATGAAACTGCATTAGGGACACCAGACTACTTGCAGGACTTGGAATGTGCTGGATACTGATTTTTTTTATTTGTAATTTCATAATGTCGAATCAAAGCTTGGCTTCCACAGGAGGAACCAGCATACCAGTAATATAGCATTTAATTCTTCTTCTATATACAATGAAAGTATTTTAGATAATCCATTTCTGAGAAATAATTCTGATGCAGAGCCTCACATTTCAGCTCTGTTCCTGTTTGTTTTCTAGGACAGGGACAGCTCCGGTGCCACCATTCTCCACCTCGCATCCCGCTTCAGTCACCATGAGATCACAGACTGGTTACTGAAGAGTGGGGAGGTGGATCCCGGGGCCACCACTGATACTGGCGCCCTACCCCTTCACTATGCAGCTGCCAAGGGAGACCTGCCCTCTCTCCGACTGTTACTGGGGCACAGCCCAAAGTAAGAGCAGCGTGGTGATTTTCTCTTTGCAGTGATCTATTTTACTGTTTTCAAATTGCTAACTGTTATTTCTAAATTGTCAAGTTCTTCTTTCATCATCTAACTGACTAACTATGGGAAAGTTAATTATGTTAAGTTCAATCTGACTATAGTCGTCGTTGATTTTGTGCGTAAAACAGTGTTTTCAACACATACTCTATTCTGCAAGGTTTTATCCAAATGTCTCTGTCCAACAAGGTGTTATATTAGTAATTCACAAGGTAAAATGGTATTATCATGGATCCTGTGGTGATAAGCATCCGTCTGATCAGTGCTAATACCTGCTGGCCTCCAGAAATTACTTTCTGTCATCACCTTTGTGTCATTCCAGTCCTCTTCAGCTTGTAATTGTTCTATTAATTTAAGAATATCTTAATATATGTTACTGAAATTGTGAGGACCCTCAATCCTGGAGGCCATCAGCTATCACCTGACAATGGATGAGCCTTTGTGGCCGACCTTCAATATTTCTGTGCTTTTGGTGGAGCCAGCAGATATCTGGACTTCCATTTCTGTTTGTCAGCCATTGTTTACTTGTCATCCAAACTCACATAAGTCCAGAGATAACTATTGAGATAACCATTGGCCAAATGGCCAAAATACCATTTGGCCAATGGTTCTGCCTATCCACATGGACTTGTTGCCTAGAGGCAAACACAGCGACCACAGCTAGCTCACATGTGATTAGTCAAAACTATGTGGTCTGCAAATGGCTCTAGAACTATTTCTGGTCACACAATAACTGTTTATAGAGTAAGGACACCGAGTTAAGGCCGGTACAGACTATACAACTTTCACAGTCATCACATCACCAGGCTATTCACACTACACAACTCTGTCTTGTGATCAGAAGTCTGCTCATACTACATGATTGATCAATGACAGAGAAGTACACACTACATTACTCTTCACTCTCCCCTAGATTTGGTGAAGAATTGTCTACGATCTTCAAAATAAGTCAGCGAGGGGCAGATCAGACCAAAAATCGTGTAGCGTGAACAACCATTATGTCATTATTATATTATAAGGCATTATGTAAAGCTTTTAAATTAAACAGACTAAATTAACCTGCAAACATCACATAATTAAATGAGTGAAAAAGTCAAGCTGCAATTAGTCATAATTATACAGTGTTTGTTTGTATATATACACATATATGTATATATACGTATGTATGGTCGATGTTGTGGTGCAGTTGGTAGCGTTGTTGCCTAACAGCAAGAACGTTGCAGGTTCAAGGCCCTAAGTTGGGACCTTTCTGTGTGGAGTTTGCGTCTTCTCGCCTGTGTCTACATAGGTTTCCTCCAGCTTGCAACATGCTTAGGTTAAGTGGATATTCTAAATTGCCTGTAGGTGTGAATGGTGAATGGTTCGTGTCCCACGATAGGCTGATAGTCCCACCTGTCTGGGGGTGTATCCCTGCCTCTTGCCTGCAGTATGCTGAGATTGACTCCAGCAGACCTCTATGACCCTAGTGAGGAATAAGTGGGTATAGAAAGTGACTGACTGTATGTGTATATTTATGATATATGTATACAGTGGGCTATAAATCTAAATTATTAAACTCAGTTACTCCACTTTTTCTTCTCCTGTTTCTCGAACCTACTGTCCTTCAAAACTCCCATCATCCATAAAGCCTTTAAAAGAGCCTTTAGGTTAGCCTATTGTAACCTTCATTTTTATACATGTCAGTTTGCTCCTACTGTTAATAATTGATTGGATTCAATGTTCTGGTTCAGATTGAACTTGTTAGTTGTAAATGTTGTCAGTTTAAGTTTTACATTGTTTTGACCTACTTTAAGTCACCTCTTTTCTTATGAGGTGCTGCTTAACCAACAATACAGAAACACCACTGCCAGAAATTGTTGGTAGATAAACTTTGGACATATATTTTAGGGAGTATTTACTTTATCCATTGGAACTGGTGGAAATCAATCTCAACTTTGCTTTTAAATGTCAGTTTAAATCCCATTAAGGAGACAGACCAATATGTTGATTAGTTTTCTCAAAATACATCACACTAGATTTCAATGGGTGCTGTGACCTTATATTTGTGTTGTCAGATTGTACTGTGTATTACTAAATTAGACAGGTGTGTGTTTATGTGATTAGTCCTTGATGGACATCATCCCTAATCAGCGTTGTGTCAGACCCACCTGTGCCCTGTGGAGATAACTCCTGCTCATAAGGCCGCCATGGACACACGCAAGGCATTAGGAAGACTGGTTGTCTTTTCTAAGACACAACACTGATCACACACAGAAACCAGGTCATTTGCAGGACAGGTATCATGTAGTGAAACAGGAAGGCAGAGTTAGGGCCACTGCACTTCCATTTCAGTCAGTTTTGCATTTGAATGGCAAACACAAGAGAGACTGGGTAAGGCTGATATGCAATTATGATGCAGCACCAATGCCTCGCTATTCAACAGTTCATATAAATGTCTGAAAGTAGAGAGAAGAGGTGAACTGAAAAAAAAGGTCAAAAGGAAGGTCAAAATAAACACAACAAAAGGGGAAATGCTTTAAAATCATGAATTCCAGTTTATATATTCCAGTGTATATTTTAAATCTCAAGTGTACTGTCATCAAACGTATGTGAATGTCTTTATAAATATTATTCACAGGGATTTTGTGTATGACGTTGCCAAGTAGGCGAATGTGCTGCATTTCTGTTAATTAGTCAGTTGTTGCGATCTACAGCGTCTCAGCACCATTTATATTCTGTAATATGTAACTTTGTTCTAATTCATGAGCAGTAACCTGTGTCTCAGCTAATAAATACTGTTTTAAATGCATAATTTTAAGTTATAGTGACTGGAATAAACACTATGAGAGAATGGTCTAGCTACTTCTCCTTACATGTGAGTGTATTTCACTACATCCGCATGCATTTAGCTACTCATACAGTGTAGGATTTTGCTACTTTCATGTTTTTTTTTCCTATTTAGCATTATTGATATGAACACCTGTCTGGTTATGAAAGAATGAAAAAGGAAAATATGGAGATAACTCTTGAGCGGGTGGTGATCTTCTCTGTGTTGGTGACAAAGTCCACCATCAGTCAACCATCAGCAACAGCAGCAACCATTCACTGCTGACGTGAAGAAATAGAAAAGAAAATAATTCATAATTATAGTCTTATTTGACTCGACAGCATCGTCTGTTGATTTACTTTGACTTTGATGATGCACGACGAGCAGCTCGTCCGTCCAAGCATTAACTTTGTGCTCCGATATTGTCTAGTTGCAGCCCAGACAGGTGCACGGCTGCTGAAAATTTAATGAGACACGGCAGCTCCCTGATAGCTGGGCCCCATTCACTCTTCTCCTCCTCCCCTCCCACTGCTGCTGTTTACCACCATCTCCACAGCGACGAACAGTAGCGCCAACTGGTGATAAGATAATGAGGAAAACAAATCCGTTTGAATAGACGGGCTCCTTTCTGGTCAATAGCCTCAGGTATTGTTTAGAATGGAACTTTGCAGCAGGGAGATAGCATTCTTGTTTCAGGGTTTATTACAAGCCACACATGTATATCATTGGGTTTTAAGAGGTAATTGGATGGTTCAGAGTTTGTTTCCAGGTGAGAAATCACAAGGATAACATGACGCCTGATGTTACATCATCACTTTCGTAAGTGGCAACCTAACATGAGGCAGCACAGTGGTAATAGTAGATACATTAACAGGTATTAAACATCAAAAAAGCAACATCAGCCACGTTTGAAGCCCTTTGTTGCATTTTCTAGTTGCAGCATTACCCTCTTAGTCATTTGAAAACCTCTAGATTGTGACAAGTAGTACAATCAGTTTTTATGTAGCATTTAACATGGTTGCAGTATTTTTTTTTTCATTGCATTATTATTGTAATTGGACAGAGTTGTTTCAAATGCAAAATAGCAAATGAGTTTCTCAATAGTCCTCTGTTGAAGTGAGAGCAAACATTCAGAGGGGACGTGTAAGCAAATTGCAGCAGTATTCAAATGACTCTGATGCTCTTCTAGCGATCTGTCTTTTCCTGGGATGACTGGCACAGCACAGACGTGGCTCTGTACAGACATCGTCGTAATGTTGGTCGAATTTATAAACCACATCTGAATTGTTCGCTTACTCTCCCGTCCATCACTGTGAAGCAAAAGCCAACAGGCTCATGTGCTGTGCCTCCACTGATAGCCTCGGTACACAAAAGACGGAATGAATGAGAGAGAGTGAAAGGGGGAGAAAGGCTACAGACAGGTTACGCAATCAATTAGCACAGATTAAGATCTTTGGCCAAACCATAATTCCAACATGTGGTTGAGAAGGTTAGACCTCTGTATTAGAATATTCTAGAAAGTTGGTTGACTGGAGGTGGACTCACTTCTCATTTCTTCCATTTTCCTTTTTTTTCATTTTCTCTTGACTCAAATTGTTCACACGATCTGGTTTCCTCCTAAATTTCCACACCTGTCTCTGAAATAGCAGCAGTTATAGCTAAGAAAAGTAAATGGGTGATTAAGAAGGCTGCTGAACTCTACAAGTATGTTCTCAGGATATTTTCCTTTTTTTCTCTGAAGGTCATTTGGGTTCTTATTGTAATTAACAAACAAGTTTAATCAGTTTTCTCTTTAGTTTTGAGGTGTTGTGAAAGGACTTATATTGTACCCTTTTCCTGGGGTTTATTTAAAGTTTTGATATCCACAACAAGATGCATATGTAGTTTTAAGTATCAGATATGATCCCAATATAGTTCTGTTTCACCTCTCTCAAGTTTTAGAAAGAGCAGAACATTGAGTGTGTTTCATTCAAGCCTCTTCTCTCATTTGTTCCTGACAGCTCACTTTAAGGCACAGTTTCTGAACAAAGGCCATGTGAATTCTTTCACGGATTTAGCATTTTTCGAAATATGGGATTGTATTCATATAGCACTTAGACCTTCCTCATAATCAAAAGGTAATTAAAATCACACTTTCTACGATATGGGAACTTTACCTGAGGTTTTTCAGATTTAATTAAAGACACAGAAAGTAAGGGGTAAATAGGCGAGTTTATCACCTTGCCAGGAGCTGAGCTGCAGGTATTTTCATCGGCGCAAATCTTCTTAATAAGTTCTCGCTACAAGTTGAATAAAATCCCTTTCTGTTCCCTTTCACAACACAAGGTTTAAACTCATAAAACACAAACCGACTTGCCTTAATGAGATGTTTTTGTGCAAAGGGCCCACAGTGCTACAACCGAACACTGGACACAAGCGTGTTGTTGTCATGTGAAATCCTTTGACGTGCGATTTTTAAAGCAAAAGATTATATGTATCTCAGCATTGAGAAACCATATTAAAGCTCATCCAATGAAAATGCAATATACTTGAGTATTAAATGCAAGGCTGTTTAATCTACTTTTATTAATATATAGCTAAACAACTATAGCCTTTTAACAGATCTAGATAGGTGCTGCACATCATGCAACCTGCATATTTCCATGTTGAAATACGTCAGCACTTTTCAGTGCAAACATTTCAGTCACATTGCTAAATAATGTGTGCACATTTTCCCACAGGACTATTCATTATTTACACAGGAAACGCTATTGAGGCCTTATCAGGCAATTAGACCATTAGTGTGACATGACATCAATTACTTTGCTTGTAATGAAGATAACTTAACCATGTACATCAGAAACGGAGGTGGATGGTGTACGGACAACTACTGAGACTTTTACTCATCTGAACTGAATTAGAAATATGCCTGCTACTTTATAGTGTCTTTTTCCCTTTTGAGCTGAAGTGGGCTACTTGCTAGCTGTATCGTCACACCAGGCTAAGCTCTTTCTCAGCGATAGAACATCTACACCTGTTCTCCAATAGCACCTTTTTAGCCTCCTCACTGAGAGATGCAGTGTGTGAATCACATCTGTCTTACATTCGAGGTTGTCACTCTCCAGATTATGATCGATGACAAAAGGTCCTCTCCTACACAGTTCCCAGTGCACAGGTGAACATAATCCCACTTTGGTTACACTCGTGAATAATTAAACATGTCTGTCCACTTCATGATGATAGAACTGCAGATTACTTCCCCTTCTTATTGTGAAATATTTAGGATGTGCTTGTTTTTTTTTTTTTGCTTTGAACTTCTCCTTCGATCATCCAAACAGGCCT
Organism: Lepturacanthus savala; assembly: GCA_030544235.1. Classification (NCBI taxonomy): domain Eukaryota; kingdom Metazoa; phylum Chordata; class Actinopteri; order Scombriformes; family Trichiuridae; genus Lepturacanthus; species Lepturacanthus savala. Next base: position 18,639,024 of record CM060480.1, read on the forward strand.
CCATTATTTACTCTGCCTCCAAGACAAACCTATGGCCTCAGACTTGTCTGGCTGAATTCATTCTGGATGCCTACATTTTCCACAAACAATGTTATTTTAATAATGTGTATCTCTTCTCTGAGAGCTCAGACCTGCAATGGTGCGTTTAACGTGGGGTCTTTAGTCAGTAGATTTATGGCCTTGAGCCACAGCCTTTCGAGGGAAAGCTTGGCAGGGTCATGTTTGTGTCTACATGATCCCTCCCTCCACTTAAGCCCTGCCTCTCATTTTCCTCACCTTATCTACTCCTCCTCTTCACCTACTCAGTCCGTCTTGGCCATATTGGTTAACCACGGAGCAAGGGGAGCAAAGCCAGTGGAGTAATAATCCTCTTAGGAGACTCACTGCCTATTTGTCAGCATCCAAATAAAGCACGACCTTATGGGATTTGGAGGGGAAGCGTACACTCACTCAATGACCTCCCGCTGTGACTGAAAAGATCTGTGACACTAAGAGATACAAGGCATTGGATGGGCTTTTGCATGGGAGGTGTGGTGTGCACAAGGATATGGCTGATCATCACAACTGTCTGTTTAATAAATGGCTGTACGTTGACATTTACAAAGCCATGTTCTCCCGTCGCAGTTACCTGTTGCCTTCAGACTACATCCGCACTCAGAGAAATCTGAAAATATTGCACTGAAACCTCATGGGGAAGCACTTCATGTTTAGGATTTTCTATCTAAGAATAAAATGGCCAACTTTCATTGTAAGAAATAACTGTAATTATGACTTGAAAAATATTATAATTAAGAATTATTATAATTAAGAATAAGCCTCACAGCAAGAAGGTCACAGGTTCAAGACCTCCTTGGTCCTGGGTCTGGGACCTTTCTGTGTGGAGTTTGCATGTTCTACCCATGTCTGCGTGGATTTTCACCGGGTACTCCGGCTTCCTCCCACAGTCCAAAAACATGCTGAGGTTAATTGGTGACTCTAAATTGCCCCTAGGTGTGAGTGTGTGAGTGAATGGTGTGTGTGCCCCACGATTGGCTGGCGACCATCTGGGATGTATCCCTGCCTCTCGCCGTAATGCACTGGGATAGGCTCCAGCAGACCCCTGCAACCCTAATGAGGAATAAGTGGGTATAGAAGATGAGATGAGATAATTAAGAATAATATAAAAAATATATATATAAAAAATATAAGAGAAATAATAAATAATCTAAGTAAAGTGACCTATCCTAGGCGAAAACAACATGAGTAAAATGTTTTGTTCCTTTTGGCGAGCTCTGTGGAATAGTTTTGCATGAAACCCAAGCTCTCCTCATTTATTTTGTCCTTATTAAGCCTCAGCAGAAGAATGAACATAGATGCAAGTACACACAAAAAAGGATTTCTAGTGCTTCATTTGTTTGATAACCACAGTATCTATATGCCCATGCAACTGTTATTCTGGGTGTGGTATTAAACAAACCCATACTCAGTCAGTCCTGTTTGTACCCTGACACTGTAAATCCATCACATCACTGAAACCCCAGTGTGTATGTATGTATCAAGTGTGCATCAACCATCTATTTTATAGATTCTAGCAGAATTGTATATTGTATGTTAATAATCAACACTGATATTGATTTAGTTTCTTTCTAACCATTTGGGTTTAAATGACAAAATAGCTTTCAATTAAACCTTCAATTTACCTTACCTTAACCTTAAAATGTAAGTGACTTAACACCTCCATCTTCGAGATCTGGATTCCATCGTCTCTCCTATTTATTGTATTTAATTTCCCTACAGTGTTGTCAACACCCAAACTAAGAATGGTGCCACACCGCTCTACCTGGCCTGCCAGGAGGGTCATCTGGAGGTCGTCCAATTACTGGCCAAGGATTATGGGGCAGATCCGACCATCAGAGCCAATGACGGGATGACACCTCTGCATGCCGCAGCCCAGATGGGCCATAACACTGTCATCGTCTGGCTGGTATGACGACAGGCAGAATCCATATCAGAATCCATGCAAACAGCACAGAGTACATTGATTTATTTCTAGATCAAAAGCCCATATTTATTGATTGCATTGTTGAATATCTGACTGCATGTAAGGCCATCAGATAAATGTTGTATCTACTCCAAGTTCTAGTCTGAGTCTATCTAATACATTTATCTGTCTAACAGCGAATGTGACTGAAATCTTCCACAAAACTAATCAACTAGGACTGTAACTTTTGTTGCTGTCCTCCCTCCCGTAGATGAGTTTCACAGAAATCAGCCTGATGGACAGAGACGGTGACGGGGCCACGGCCATGCACTTCGCAGCCAGTCGTGGCCACGCAAAGGTGCTCAGCTGGCTGCTGCTGCACGGTGGCGAGATTGTCACCGACAACTGGGGAGGGACGCCCCTTCATGACTCAGCCGAGAACGGTGAACTAGAGGTGTGTTTTGTCTTACTTTTTCTAATGTAATGCAGTCAAACTAGAATTAACAGTAAAATACAACACAAGGTAAACAATGCTCTTATTTCTGGTATTGTACTAGTAAAGAGAGGGAAAAGAGTAGCTCTTTGGTTAGCAGTTAAAATGACAAGATGCAACAATCTCCATCTATAACAATTCATATTAAACACTGCTTAGTTGAGCTTGCTGATTATCATTCAAGTCAAATAATACAGTAAATGTATGTTGACAAAGTATGTTGACATTATAATAGAGATTTCTTTGGTGCTTGAAGGGTGAATTTTAATAAGATGATGAAGTGACTGTGTGCCAAAAATGTTGGCTTTTCTGATCGTATTATGTGTTATATGTACAATAGTGGAGATAACTTTTCCTTACCACTTGTGTTTCTCCAAGTAAACATTATTCATAACTGTTAAATGGGAGCCCTCCTGATATGGATACATCCATATATGTATCCAAACTGTTTTTCACACCGAACCATCTATTTTGAATATATGGTTTTATGGTTTTGACACCACGTTCAACCCACTACTTTGTATAATGTGTTGTTTCAACTAAAGCTGGTCAGCCGACTGTTAACACAAGCTTGATGTATTGGAGATGGAGACATTTAATATTTTTCAGATATTTGCACTGCAGAAGAAGAGTTTAAATTGACCCAAGCACTTCACGGTGCTTACCAAACTTTTTGAACTGGAGGGAACATTTTTCAGAAGCTAATACAAACACGAGTCAATATGGTAACACAAAGCTCAATGTGAAAAACAACAAGCTTAGTCTGGCTTCCACCTGGCACTTGACACAGGGTTTCATAATAGATGTTTGAAACTTCTATTGATTACCAGACAACGACGCATTGTGCTAGAGAATTTTTCCACCATAATTAATTAATTAAAGCATTACAATCGTGCAGAAAGTAATCCGCTGTTAGAAGGATATCTCGTTTTCTGTCTTCATTATTAGTGATTTCTAAACAGTGAGATGGTCAGTGAAAAATCAGATCAAATAAAATTTCACTTAGTTCTTAACATTACGCGTCTAATTTTTCATCCAATGCTTTAAACTTTTTATAAGGTTTCCACAGAACTAATTGTGTGTCTCTCTCATGCCGCCTCAGTGCTGTCAGATCCTTGTGGTCAATGGGGTGGATCTGGGCATCAGGGACCAGGACGGCTTCACAGCAGCAGACCTGGCTGAATACAACGGCCACTCCCAGTGTGCCAAGTACCTGCGGACTGTGGAGAACATGGTAAGAGACACAGCTGGGGCTGGATTCACAAACTGTCTAATCTTACTTAGCTAAGCGCCTCCTCTTAAGAGCTATTCACAAAGCTTTTACTAAAGAAGTGAGGTAAGTTCAGAGAGGTTCTGGGGTTGACCCTGTTTCTACGAATGACATCATGTGTACTCATTTTCTCTGCAGCGATTTGTTGACAGGTGAGCTGTCTGTGTCTGTGAGTGACAAATAAAATATTCATTGGTACACGGGAGCACAAATAACAAGATAAATAGATCTTATTAAAAATGTTTCAGATATCTTCTATTTTGGATATTTTGTAAAGTATTTTTTAATTTTTGTCTACTTGAGCAAACAAATCTTTATTCTTTGGTGTAGTGATACCCTGGCTACTTTACTGTTCGTGACATCTGCTTTGTTTGTTGAATTCGGTTTGTGTTATGTAATGAATTATCAAAGTGCAGAAAAATGAATTTGGTTTGATGAATTAATTCTGACAGATGCCTGAGATTTTCTATGTTAATCAGCACCACAAACTTCATTTTTCCACAGTCGCAGCTTTGCAGATGCATTATTAAATTGCTGGATATGTCAGGGAGCTGATTGGATTCTTATTAACCTCATGCAATCATATATATTGTTAAAAGTTCACAATAACTGTAGTTTTCTATCATGATAATGCAATAAGTATTCCTTACAGCACTTGGCTGAGTGTGAGCATTAAAAAAACATCTTAAAATTCAGAGCATTTTAAGGAGTTTCTTCTAACTTTGACAATTGGAAGCTAATTTTTAGAATATGTTTTTAATCCAGACACTGACCTGTAATCTCCCTGTGATTCCCATGTTTTTACTTGTGAGGACCAAAACATGACAGTATATAATTTTACACAAATGGATCATGTTATAAGAACAAGAACATTAAGCCTTTATGTACCATTTGTTACAGCAATCTGTAATTTCAGTTGGATTCAGTGAAGAGATTTATATCTAATAATAGCAACATTAAAATCCAACATTAGAATTCCACCTGCTGCTTTAGCTGCTTTAATGGTTGTTTGTTGAATGATTACACAATGATTCTACTGGTCAGATTCTCATTGAACCTGGGGGCAAACCATGTTTTTTTCTACATTTTCAGACACTAATTGGACCATTGGGAGCTTCACTCTTATGAGGCAAAACATGGAAACATACACTATTTGTTTCTGACTGTTCCTGACAAATCAGAGAACACTTACAAAGGACAGTGTGTGTATTCTTGTTTTTTTTTTTGTCCTTTCAATAGCACGGATGGTCAACTTCCAAATTATCAAACTCTGAAATTAATTTAGTTATAAATGTCTCATTTAGTGACAACATGTTCCCTCTCCAAACTGTCAAATTTACTAGACCACAATATTTAAATAATCTAATAATCTAAATGTCATTACTTATTTTGCCAAAATGCAGCCTTAAAAACCCAAGGATATGTACACTGCAGCAACAAAATAGTCATCTCTGAGTCTTTGTCACCTAATTGCTCGCACTATTAACACTATAAAATGAGCTTTCATGGCTCAACCCACTGAAACCCCCAATGGCTGGCAGAATAATAACTCCCCTGCACTGCAGGGTGTTGGGAACCTTTCTCCCTCTTGTACTCATTCCCATGTGTGACATTCAACCAATTGAGTCCAGCATTGTGGGAAAAGCAGAGGGCCCCAGAGTCTTTTTGATCAGCTGTGAGATGTTTCATTAGTGTGGAGCAATTAAACTCATAATGTTGTTCTCCTCATGTAAATCATCAGGGACTGAGCAGTTATGGAATTTAAGAAATAATGAATGGAATGATGAACCTGTGTAATTGTAGGTCTAAATGAAATTTCATATTTCAATCATAATGAATTAATTCAGAATGAACCAATAGATTGTTTTTTTTATTACAATTGTGAGAATGATATCCACAGATTGAATGGTTCAACCAAACAGTGACAGCATAATGACGCTTGTATTGATGAGCTGCATTCCTCTGACAGAGCGTGGAGCATCGTGTTTTGTCTCGGGACCCCTCAACGGAGCTGGAGTACAAGCAGCCCGACTCAGGCCTCTCGTCCCCCAACACCACCATGCCCCCTGCCAACCAGCCAACGCACTTTGACATCGGTTCACCATCCAGCTCGCTGTCCAACTACGACTCAGCCAACTCCAGCCAGTCGAGCACCGGGGAGAAGAGGAGCAGCTTAACAATGTCACGAGGCCCACCTACTCAGCTGAACACTGTTGCACACACAGGTCTGCAATGCAAGCAGTAGAAAATCATAAAATAAACCTTAAATTTTAGTTTTTATGTTGACTTTTTGAAAAGAGAAATTGGCCAAATTTTCTACTTTTTAAATAGCAATTTTTCAGATTTTGTCTGTAAGACTGGCCGGTTTAAGTAAAGTAACATGAAATCCTAATATTGACTGAGGGATACTCCTTTAAGACGCTTAATAATCATCATCTTATATTTACCTTATATTTACCTTAAGAAAAATACAACACAGTCCTTTTAGGTGACTTTAGATTTAAAGCCAAACTACGCGTAATCCTATTTCTTGTGAATACATCACCTCAGCAAAGGTAGAACCTTCATCTGACAACATGGCACAGGTGCTTGCTATACTGGTGCTGCGCCCTAGTGGTCTGTGTGCAGTTGTTGTGTGGATGGAAGTGCTGATCATCGATAGAGTAACTGTGATGCATTAAGAAAGAGATCTGAAGTAAATGTTGAAAGTTTCCTGGATGCTTTGTTTTGTTCATTAGTGAAACTGCAGGTCGGTCGGCATTAAACACGCCTACTTCCGCCGTGTCTTTGTCACAGGTGCATCAGAGTCGGCCATATCAGACATGCAGGCTTACATGGACATGCTGAACCCAGACATCGGCTCTGATGTGCCCAAGAAGAACAAGACACCCGCTGATGCCGCCCTGAAGCCGCCAACCCCGCCGCCGCCCCCGCCATCCCATCCGCCGCCACCTGTCCCACCGTCTCCCCCGGTGCCTCCTCCACCCCCGAGCTACCCAGCACCGCAGCCCCCTCAGGAGCCGTCGTCAGCCGAGTTTTTGAAGGTGAAAAGCAACTTGCGGCACGTCGACTGCAACACCGCCAATAACGAGGTAAGGAGAGTGGAGGTGAGCTCCTGCTTTAGCTCCTAGATGAAGCTATTTGCAATACGAGCCTCAGAGCTGTGCAAATGTTTTCTAATTTGGAGAGAAATCCCCAAAAACATTTTTTTTCAGGATTATTTGTACATGTCCATTAGAAAGTAAGATTTCACCGTCTGGATTATTTGTAGTATAGTGACAAGCATTCCTACTTTTTCTCACATGGGGTGATGCACAATGCAGTTTACGGCAAGTTACTGTTGTTTAAATATACCTCCTTATATTATATTAAAACCATAGATATACCAAGTTTTACTGAGCCACAGCCTGTTGAGTTACTGTCCATGGATTGGAACAATCCTAAAGAAGTAGAAGGGTTAGGGTGTTTTGGTCATTAGCTGCCATCTCCCCATGTGCCTCATCAGTTGCGCTATTGCTCTCGTGTAACAATGTGTCTCAGTGCACACAATGATGTTATTGTGTTAGCATGGCTAACGAGACTAACGAAGATGCTCATTACCGAGCCAGGCCTCCGGGTTGTCATGCTACAGTTGTTGTGATGGGTTTGATCTTAATTCCAATAATTAATCTGGCCACAGATCACTCAAATGTGAGTTTAAAGAGCTGACAAGCAGCAACATTTAAAATTGTATCAACATGAGTCTCAGCGTTGCTTCTGGTGGTTTTGTGCTTATGTAGAAGGGCTTTAATACTAAATGTGAAGTTTTAATTCTAATGCTTTTGCAGTTGAATTACTCAGGGAATCACTTTCACCTCATGAAGCATTTATTTTTTTGGTTGCCACTACGTATTCCGGTGTGACAATAGGAAGACAAGTTTCAAAATATACCAAACCAATATTAGGAAATCTTTCTTATGAATAATGCTTTAGTTTTTTTTTCATACATTTTCTACCAGCACATAAATGCCTGAAATAAAGTCTGCTGAGTTGCTGTTTTTCCAACAGATGTTAGTTGTTTTAAAGTCTACAGTTAACGATTGTGTCCTGTTGCTATAGACTGTCTCCAGGGTGTTATCTGTATGTGTGTGTGTTTGTGTCTGTGGGTGTGTGTGTGCGTGTGTGTGCACGCACATGCTCAATAAGGTATCTGGGGGAGAGTTTTTAATTAGTGTCACTGCCACCAGTTCTCCCCTGTGCTCCCAGGTGATCAGCCCACAGGCACGCCCTCATTAACAATTTAACATTAGCCATCTTTCTAGAATACATGCATGCGCACGCATGCTTGCACATCCACACACAATTAAGATCAATGTGCACCATATTGTATAAATTGTAAAAAAAAAAAAAAAAAAAACAATCTATCCTGGTTGCCATAGTAACAGGAAACATTGACCTCATCTAGTGAGTTGATCAGACTGATCAATCTTGCAACCTGTGGACATATTAGAGCTTAGTCTAGTTCATACTATCATTATAGGTGACTCATTGATGACTCATTGTTAGACAGCGTAGGAAACCTGAATCCTGAAAGAAGTTGTGAGTGGGGGAAGTTGCTGGTGTTTTCTTTGTTCATGACTTTGTATAAGTTTTGTCTGTGTTGGTTGCCTTATTTGTGTGTATCTGCTTTGCCTCAAAGTCAAATGCATCATGTAAGGCAGCCAAACAAATAACTTGCTTTGCCCCTCCCCTTTTTTAACTCTTTAGACCTACTGTAGTCACTTTAAGAAAACTCAAGATCACTTTTCAGACAGTTTTTTCATATTATTAATTTCAATGAAGGCTTCATTATTCTGATAATCCTTAAGCCTGAGAGACGTGAGCACGGCCAGCCACCCACGGTGAGGGCAGCACCTGTGTTTTTGTGTTTTGCATAATGAGCGCTGGGCAGGGTTGGGCAGCGGTTGGTCTGTGCGCTGGCGGTGACATCATTGCTACCGCTGAGGTCGGTTATTGATAGGTTATTGATGCGGCCTGTGGGTAAAGTGAGAGGGCAGGTAGAGTGACAGGCGTAGCTCTGAGCAAAAGGAGGTGACGGTCTGGATCTGGTGACAGCTTTTCTCTGAGCCGTGCTGGGCTTTGTGGCTGAGGCTCTCTCAAGACCGGAGGAGAGCTCCAGGAGACAATTCTTACCACAAAGGTAAGGTTTGAAGAGTAGAAGAAAGCTTTGTTTTCAACGGTTTGAGGAGTGGCATGCCATGTAGAAGCTTTTGCTAAAGATATAAATGTCTTTTTTTACACATAGGTTCAGAACCTGTTCGAGCTGCTAAATGACTTGCTAGTAACTTTTTAACTCAGTTATATAATCCGTGGCTGAATCATATCAAACCACAGCCAGACAAAAAAAACTGACAAGGCAAACAAAAACATGAGACTGTAATTACAAAGAATAAAATACTCACCTAATGTTGACAGATAGATGAGGTATGTGTGTGTATGTGTGTGTGTGTGTGTGTGTGTGTGTACTTTTGTGTGAGGGATAGGAGGGTGAATGCTTTTGTAAATTTGCTAGTGCTCCCCTGCTCACATTACCCTCCCACCTGACGAGTGCTCAGGGACCATTTCTTTAACAGCAGGCGTGAGTCAATAAAACTAAATAGGCTTATAAGAACCGAGAACACGACACCACAAAGGAGGGGAGGTCAGGGGTCAGCTGTCAATTATTTCCACTTACGTTAACATTGGACATCTGCTTGTCGTCTGAGGCTCTTCATGAGAATTCATAATGTCGGCATTAGGATATAAATGAATGCAGGTCCAAGGTTAGTCCATTGATTTGAAAGGTACAGAAACTGAACATTTTGCTGTGATATTGACTAAGCAGGTGTGTAGTTCTCAGCTTTGAAATTAGTTTTGTTTGTATATTAAATCTACAGTAAAATGGTTCTTTTTCCACCTTTGCACACGTCTATGTGGAAAAAATGGAATGACTGGTAAAGGAGGATTTTTGCATGTATATAAATAGGAAGAAGCTCGTTAGCTACTCTAAAATGAAGGTGATTTTCGTAAAATGTATTCATTTTTATTTAAAAGACTGAAATCCTAACAGGTAAAAATATCTTGTTTTTGGTACAATTATGCCAATATTAAGTACAATTATCTTATTCCACTGGTAATTTTTTTCCTAAATTGGGATAAATTTAGCTAAAAAAAACATTTTCTTAAAAAAAAGATACATTTTACTAAAATCAAGGGAAAATGTCTTGAAATCTGCCAATGGAATAAGGTAATTCTACTCAATATTGTACCAAAAACAAAATATTTTCAATAAAGATTTCAGTTTTTGCGGTGTCTATACAATTGGATCCACTTGTTTTCTATCAGCAGCATACTGTGAAGACACTCCCAGGACTTTAATATCCTGCCTTCACAGCTCCAGATGTATAGTATTCCAGTTTGGAAAGTGAGAGTGAGCTCTGACCCTGCTCTGCGGATTGAAGGGTCTCTCTTACATTGGATCAAAAGCTGCATGTAAACTCGTGCCCGATCATCTTTACATGAAACATAAATGCCAATGCTTTACTTGAAGTGAATAAAAGCCTTGTTCCATTATTCACATTAAGCCACTTTGGTCACACAAGAGCTAATCTGGTAAGAAAAGCTGCTAAGTATTGTTGTACACATGAAAACTAATGTAATAGACAAGTCATTTAGTATTTCTAAAACAATGATTCAGCTGTTTTAACAATCAAATACAGGGGTTGTCAAACATATTGAATACAAAATGACTGTATATTACTATAAAAAAATAATATATTTATATATAAATATATCCATGTTCTGTATTTGAAATAAATGTCTGACCTAATTTTAGGTTTTTTAAAATCTTTTAAATCTAATTTCCTGTGTCAAAACATGATTTCAAGTTCAATTTAGCAGTTAATTCATGTTTGGATTATGAAAACTACATTTAGAAAAACCTAAAAATAGAAGGTAATTAGTAGGTTAAACTCTTATTATCCATTAGTCATTTTCGGTTGTTCTCGGCTATAACATCCCTCTTTGTTTGCTTGTATGTTTGCTTGAGCAGTCAACTCCTCGAGAGAACCACACCAAATTGCGGCGGGTGGATTCAAACAGGAAGTCAAGGAGCTTCAGCAAGCAGCCGAGCACTGGGGACTACTACAAGACTCTAGGCGGCAACACGACTGAGCCCCGCGGGAGCAAAGGCATGGCGCCCAAGGAGGAGGTCAGCCAAATCTCTGCTGTTGATGACCGCACAAAGTTGTTGAGTGGGCGTCTCGGCTCCTTATAACGTCCTGTTCTGGGATTGAGGTTTAGTTGGATGACGGTGTGTTGTCACTCTGGAAACAGCATTTTCCTGTGCTTTATGCTGCTCATTATGTAATGTGCAGAGTGGCACAATAAATAGGCAAATACTCATCATGTTATATAATGGTGTGTCCTCTTGAGCTTTGTGTTTGTCTCCTGATGCAAACAGTCCCTCATTTCCATTGCGCCTTTGAGTCTCCATCCTGTTGTGTAAACTGTCAAAGATCATACCATAGAACAAACTCAGGATACAATTTGAGTAGGAAGTCACCAATGACCACACATCCCATTAATAAAAGGAGAATAGCGTTGATTCCATTTTAACCAAAAAAAAGCAAAGTAAAAAAAAAAAAAGTAAAAAGAGGAAAAAAGAGAGGAGTAAGTCTTACAAATACATGAGATGTTAAAGGTTAAATCAAACTTTCAGATAGCATCTAGAAAGAAAATTCACAATATCCCATTTTTTATCAAAACAAAAACTGTGATGAACTATCTTTATTTATCTAACTTTCTTCTGATTAGAATTCGAGAATAATGATCAAATATAAATTTAGGTCACCATATGTGGGAAATTTCTAAGACTTAAACCTTTTAATCTAATAAAGCTTCTATAAACCAGGGAATTACTGATTACTTATTGACGTTTTAGCTCAGAGACAACCAGAAAATAATCAGATTTGCGAAGCTTGAACCAGAGAATTTGGAAAATCAAATCTATTATCACTTTCAAAATAGTTGGTTGTTGATTCGATTGGTTGTTATTGATTTAATGTGTAACAAAATAGTATCCGTTTTCTCATTAAAGGAAGTTTGTATGACAATAAAATTAATAATTATTAAAAAAAAATTTCAATTAAAGTTAAACTGCATTTGTTTGCATACATTTCCTTGATTGATCTTTTTTAGGGTGCATATCCATTTGCTAACATGCCTCAAAAAGATGCATCACGGAAAATTTGTTTCCCAAAGATGATTTGATAAAGCGCTTCTTCATTGCTGCCGCATACCAACACAGGCAGCCTGAATGAAGTCTATTAGACTCTCATCATTGTCCCTGGAGACGTGTTCTTATAATCTCGTGGGTATCAGGAGTGGGTGATATGGGATATAATCCACTATGAGCCAATTAAGGCCTCAGTGGGGCCCCTCCTGGTCTCAGAGGTGCCCCAGCAGATGGACAGGCTAATCGACAGCAGCAACGGCACGTGCTGCCAGGACCCATCTGGACACGGCCCTTCCCCCCAACTCTCTGGGGGGTGGGGGCTTGAGGAGTAAAGGGGTCTACAATCATGAGCATGCGTCTAAAGAATAAAGGAGGGGAGGGGCGAGTTAAATGTCAAGGCCCATTAACTTGCTTCCAGCAGCGATGCGGCATGCTTTCAGAGCGTGTCAGACGCGTGCATGGGGGGGTGGGGGGGGCATGAGGGTTAAAGCCCTATCACTTCAGTGACAGATGGTGTCTTCCCACTGTTTGCTGTCACAGTTTCTCCCTAGAGATTAGGTCAAATTAGCCGTGTTATTAGCAATAGGGTATTATGTCTTTATGAGTTGATTAAAGGTGGCAGGAAGCAGAGGGATACCTCCAAAGGGGGCTGCCTGCATCTGTCACTGTCGACGGGCCTCCGTGCAAGAAGTGAATGCTGACTCGGCCTAGCAGGAGTTTCAGCTGCCATGCCTATGCAAGCAGGGAGGGCAGATTCCTGTCAGTTTGGTGTTAATGAATTATTTTTAAGAAAATACATAAAATGTTTGTTTTTTAAAAGAAAAAATATCGAGGTAGCAGATGTGTGACTTTTAGTTTGGTTCTTAATAGAATTGGAGAGAATGCAAAAATTACACTTACTAACTGTAGGCAAAAAAAAAAAAAGTTTTCAATCATCACTAATGTGGTTTGAATTAAAGTCATTGCACCTAAACCTGTCACAACCTTGTTATCAGTGACGAAGCATTGGCCAGCAGAGAAAAACAACAGTATGGTTGCTAGGTGGAACCTTTTAGTGGTGACTACAGGTTAATGGGTATTAAATACATTTCATTCTTCCTCTCCGTCCCTCCCTGTTCTTCGACCAGGGCTCCGTGTTATTGGAGGAGTCTAACAGCAGCCCGGCCCCCGGCTCTGAGAACGGAACTACAGAAGGAACGGTCCAGCACCCACCTCCTCCGCCGCCACCCCCTCTTCCTCCAAGCGACCCAATGCCAACACCCCCTCCGCCTCCTCCATTGCCCCCGGAGACGCCAACCACCCATAATCACTACACTAGTAGCACCTCCACCAACCATCGACGCCCGTCTTCCTCATCAGGAAGTGAGTGTCCCCCCTTTTTTTATTCTCTTTCTCCTTTCTTTGTTTTTTGTTCATCTTCCTTTCCGAAGACAAACTTCTTCTTACTATTTTAAAAAAGGTATGCACATTTTCCTGGTTTTTGCACAATTATTCCTAGAAGACAGCTCCCCGTATTAAAGGGCACGATCTAATCTCACTGGGTTGAGATGAGTTGAGTCTGACCCTGGCATCCTAAATAACAGAATATAAATTAATGATGCAGGGCTACCGTTACCCTGAGAACTGGTTTAGTGTTCAGCCATTTCCTTAAGTGCCCCGCTGCCCTAGATGCTGCTGTCTGACAACACACTGACTGCTCTTGTTGCAGGAAGATTTTTCACTGCTGTGTTGTAAGTTAAAACTGCTTGAAGAAACATTCAGAAACATAAATTCATATTATAGGATAAGATGTGGCGGTATAACCAGTAGCTTTATCGAGAATACACAGATTAAGTCCTAGTGTTCAGTATTGCCAAGTTATTAAAATTGATGATGACTACAAATATGTGATTACTGGGGTGGCTCTCATTTGGATATTGGTATTTTTTATTATATAAGGTCAATTACACCCGAACATGGAAACAAACATGACATTATTTTCTCTGTTGGTAATAATTAACAGTATTAGACTGATGCTGTTGTTTTTAGTGATTGTAAAGCCAACACTGTTTTTTTCCATTCATCCTTTCATATGTACATTTCTGTTTGCATGTTTCTTTTTTTACTCGTCCCATTTCCACCTGTTTCTCTCTGTTTTGTGTTTGTTTTTGTCTTTTTTTTTTTGCCCGCATGGTCTGTCCTCACTGCTGCTCTGTCCAGACCGAGGTCTCTCTGACTCTCAGAAGAAGAGTAAGTACAGACTGCTGTCACTTTCCTTACAACCTTTTTAAAACCATAATCTATAGCTATATAATGACCCTGGTATCTCTGTTGCTGACTATCATAAGACAACAATCATTTAATCTGTGAATCCACTGAGTTTAAACACCGGAGCAAAATGAATAAAGGCAGAGTCCGAATGATAGAAGAAATCACCTGATTCCTCATTCTAAAACATTGAATCTGTTTTCTTGTAAAAGCCTCAATGCCGCTTAGATTCTTTTTACAATATTAAATCACAATCACATTAGAAAGTCCCCCAGCAGACTACAGACTACCATGGCTTCATAAGGAACTTCAAAATAAGGAATGATTAATCTTTTTATTATCATAAAACATTTTTTTTCCTCATTAACGAAGTTTATTATCTTATACAATTGTTCCTCCTGAATGAAAAATGTATTTTTAATCATTTATGTCATATCCCTGGTCATATTGTTTACCTATTTAACTATATTTGGCAAAAAAAAACAAATACAAAAAGCATAGATAGTCTCCAAATGACATTTTTGCTGGATTTTAAATGAAGAATAAATTCCAGTATAAGTGACAAGCGCGTTATAGGGTGATATACATTACAGTTACTTGATAAACCAGTAATATACAGCAACATCAGGCTGTTTAATGTTAGCATCTTTTTACTAAGTATCATTAAGCTTTGTCCACCATATATCCATAACAGGCAGTTATGTGGTCATAATATTAAAAGCTACCAACCCATCTGAGCACTCAAGATGAGTTTACAGCTCTGTCGATCATTGAGACAACAGTAACAAACCAGTGGGCTAGTTGAAAATGCTGCTGCAACATTGTAAGTCATTAGAAGTTCCCCTTCGTTTATTATTGATCAACGGGATAGTCATGAGCATGGTACAAGACACTGTATCTGAATCTGAATTGCAGCTGTTAAGAGATGAAGCAGATTGGCGCTGATTTCTAACTCAAAGCAGAAGAAATGTTTGTGGTGCGATTTACAGTATGAGAGGCTATTTGTCAAATGTTCTCTACCTGTCACGGCTTCACCCTCCATTAGTCTCACTCTGGCGGACCAGCAGAGTCTACACCCTTAGCCTAAACAGAACCTAACACACACACACACACACACACACACACACAATGATCGACAAAAAAAACACATAAATTACAAAAGTGCAACAAGTTCTTTCTAGCACTAGTTTTATTTTAGTACTAAAACATATTTGATTGTGCATAATCCAGTGGCACTCAACCGAATGACGATTTGAAGATAGGCTGCATGGCGTATTTCATGCCAATTACAAATTATATCCTTTTTTTGTGACAGATCCAGTTCTTTTAAAACGCATAACTTTTAAAGATAAATCAATATTTTTCATTGCCAAATGAGTTCCCAATTGAATTGCTCGTCTGTCATCACCCAGGGATCTCTCTCTGCATTTGTCAGCATACCAGTATATTCTAAATGTTGCCAGACTGAATGCATCATATTCTTCTAATGAAATGAGCAATTTCTCGGGGGTCGGATGATGAATTAAACAGTTTTATTCACACACAACATAGCAGCCTCTTTTCAAAATAAAATTTTCTCAGTGGCGGTGTAATACAATCTTACCACCAGCAGATGGAGACAGAACTCCCACACTATATATTTAAACAAGAATTTGATTTTTGGTGCCACTTAATATAAAACTGCAGATTTATTGAACATCCATTGAATTTAAAGAGCTCTCTCTCTCTCTCTCTCTCTCTCTCTCTCTGTCTCTGTCTCTGTCTCTCTCTCTCTGAGCTGTATGCCTGTCATTAATGTGTGTATAAAGTGAATTGTGTGTCAAGGTTGCTGTGATTGGTCCATTAGAGCGGGATAACAAGCTGGGGATTGAAAAGTGATGGTGTGCGTGTGTGTCTGTGTGTGTGTGTGTGTGTGTGTGTGTGTGTGTGTGTGTGTGTGTGTGTGTGTGTTAATTCCATGCCAGCTTGCCAATGGCTTGTAGTCACTTTCAATTACTGGTGATTCCTTTAGATTTCCCCCAACTGTGATGATGGGTCTGATAGAAAGAACGCTGCTCTCTCCGCTCTTGACAGAGAGAGAGACAGAGAGAGTGAGAGCAAAGGGAGAGTGAGGAGGGGTGGCAGGCCAGCGAGGCTTTGTGTCGAGCTAGACCACTGTGGCCGCCTCAACAGGGAACATTTTTACAGGACTCCTTTTTTCATTCACCCAAGTAGAAAATGCGTAATGAATGAGGGACTGAGGATATACAATTCATTTGAAGTTAACATTCACTAAAACAGGTGAGGTAGCTGTTGTTTTTTGTCTCTGTGTAAATAAAAAATGTGTAGATGCTGTTATAGCAGATAGTAAAATATGTTATGTTTGATTTAAGCATTTGAGGTAGAGCTGTAGCTAAATTGTCATGGTTTCCTATTTATATTTGAGTATATTTGTGTAATTAATTTGTTAATGTCTGTATGTATAAGCGATTTCAAATTTTTGTCATTGTCAAACACAGTTTCTTTGTAGTGGCATGACCGATAGAGCTTGTAGTTGAAGTCTCTCTGAATTTGTTGCATTGTTCATGATCAGCAGATTAGGTTCAGCAGAAGGTAAATGTGAACATTTTATCACACACCTACTTTTTCTTACTTTCTTTTTTTAATCTGAAAGTTTAGCAGCAGTCTAGATATATACATTACCATCATGTGACTTTAAAAAGACCCGGTGCCTCCTCTCTTTGAGTTCACTGTAGTAAAATAATGTTAAACTGTTTCTCCCATCTCATCCCAATTCACTGCAGCTGTTAATTAATACAATCTATTTGTCTCTGACATGTATTCATTGCAACTTGCTAGCTGCTGATGAACGTCAAACTGTTTTAGAGAGATAAAATAAAACCGTAAACTATGAAGTCAAATGCCAATCAAGGCAAACAAATCTAAAAAGAAACATATCCATGAGAGATCAGTACACCGTAATGACCTCCCATCACTATACAACATGCTCCAGGTCAGTACTGTTACCTGCCTGATCAGATGAAATATTTAACACTGAAATGCCACCCAACCCCTCTCTCGCTGCCTCTTCTTCAATGTATCTCTCTCACTCTTTCTCTCTCTCCCTCTATTTCGTCTCCGTTCCTACACGGTTTCACTTTTCTGCTCTGTCCTTTTGTCCGCAGGCACAAAATCTTTCAACATGATGTCTCCCACTGGTGACAACTCAGAGCTGCTGGCAGAGATCAAAGCGGGGAAGAGCCTCAAGCCCACACCTCACAGTAAAGGCTACACCACTGTCTATTCCAACAGCGGGCCAACAGGAAACAATGTAGGTCCACAGCCCTTCCACGTTACTGATTATACATTGATTTTAGAGTAATCACAAATAGAGAATTCATTGATGAAAATTCAGTCACAGCTTTTGCAGTTTAAATCAAGGGTAGATGCAGAGACAAGCTGAGTTAGAAATTAATCAAAATTATTTTGGGGAATGCAAACAGTAACAAAGGGGACCCAGTGCTCTGACTTCGATAGACCTGAGAATTATAATGGTTCAATTTAAAAAAAAAAAAAAAGGGTAACCCTAACCCTTATATTTCAGGCTCTAGTTTCAGTATAAATACACTTTAATTTCTTTGTCACTTTGTGTCTTATTCTTTTCCAGATACACAATTCCATACTGAATAGCTCCTTCTAAAGAGTGTGTAGCTCTGCAGTGTCATCATTGGTCCTTTAAAGGCCCAATGTGTAACTTTTCAGAATTAAAAAAGAAGAAAAAAGACTAGACCTATGTTATATTATGTTGTGTTTTTACATGATCCCAAATGTTTCCAACAATTTTCAAACCTAGAAAAATGTGTAATTTTACTCAAGGCAACATGGCAGTGTTGGCAGTCCTGAACTGCATCAGAGAAACCCAGACATTAAGTGCTTAATTAATTTTCTTACTGATTTTAATCACCAGGTCTGTTTGTTTTGGAGAGGCGAAGACCTCCTGTTGATAATTTGTCTCCTGGTTAAAAAAAACTCCTGGCACTGCAGGAATCTTAACTAGGAAAAGTTGACTTTCTAACAATAAAGAAAACAAGTCCCTAGATCCCATGCAACTTCACAATGTTATCAAACTCTTGTTCTTGTATTGTTTTGTTTTAAAGGTGGCAGAAAATTACACATTGTGAGTTTGAGGCCATCAATGACCTCAACCACTTTACTCACATTACATATTATCAGTTATATTGAATAAGTTAAGTGAATTATGAATTAAAGTAAAGGCCAACTAGAAGAAAGATAACATTTGTTGGAAAGCTAGTTAATGTCTCCAAATCTGAAAGAAATCTTCTCATTGTGTGACATTAAATTTCAACAAGATTGCATTTTATTTGCATGGCTGCAGTATGTCTAAGGATTTAGTCAGGAGGTGACTGGTTAAATAAAATCAGTTTCCTTACACCCCATGATGTCCTGTCTACCTGTGTCTTGATATTCCTCCAGGGAAGCACCTCACCTCCGTCAGAGACTCGTACTTGTAGCCCACCAGCCAAGCCGTCATCCCCTCCACCGTCCAATAATTCCGTCACCTCCCCGCCCCCAACACCCAACTCCAGCTCCAACCCAACTGGCCCCGGATCTGCCAGGACCATGTCGAACTCTGTGAGCAACGAGCAGCTGTCCTCCATCTCTATGATCAATGGGAACGGTGGCGGCGGCACAGCAGGAGCTGAGTCAGGACGAAAGACGAGCCTCACAGACGTGGAGGCACTCGTGCCCACTCACGACGAGCAGGGCAAAGCCATCCCTGAATGGAAGAGGCAGGTGATGGTGCGAAAACTTCAGGTCAAGATGCAAGAGGAGGACGAGCATAAGCGCAAGGTAAGGCTGTTGTCCCAGGTTTTGTCATGTGCTGGCTATCCTATTTGTGGTCCTCTAAATTTGAAACGCTTTGAAACTTGATTACATGGCTTCACTTTCAAATAATTAAAGACACAAAAGGGGATAGCTGCATGGATTTGCATTTGAGTGTGGATTTTTGTGATTTTGAACAATGAGAAGTGTTGCTCTTACTTTTAGACTAGTCACTCAAACAGGAGTAAAGACTACACATTTACATGTTCATTGTAGCAGCTTCTATGCTTTCTTCTTGGCATGATGATGTCTTTATTATTATTATTTACCATCACCTGGTGTATACTTATCTTCAGAACAAAGTTGGCCAGAGTTATTCACAAGGGCTTCAACCAGGAAACTGGGCTTTCCTAAACAAGCTGCACCTTCCAGTATAGTCACTGCAGTGTGTGTGTGGTAATATTATGTGTATTTAGACATGGTATTAGTAAGTAATCTGAACCCTTGTTAGTCCTGTGTAATAGAAGGAGGACTGTGCTGCACAATACTATGTGATATGTAATTTGATTGATTCAATTTGACTGATTAATAATGTATCACTATCAGGGATTGCATTACTTTACTCTTAAATCAACATTCTATTTAATATTGTACAGTAATGCAGACATAGATTTTTTTTCATCTTCATATGCTGGATCATTAAAACATCTAACCCCATGTCAGGCTTAAAGTAGATGAACCTTTGACTAGATATCAGTGTGTTCAATATTTGTGTTTCTTTGGGCATGTTTTTTCTTATTTATAACAAGAGTCTTTGGAGTGCAGTGAAGTGAATACTTGGCTACAATGTCCATCACAGCATTAACACACTTGATAAATGGTTCACAGTGTGAGCTGGTGTTTGATGATGGAGTTTTGCGGTTTCAAGGTGGTACATGCTGATTCAGTGGTGTGATGCCGAGCCTATTCACACTACAGGTCATCCAGTAATAATATTAAAAACATTGTTAACAAAATACTAATACCTACTAAAGCACTTGTTGACATTTATTAAATGCTCTAAAAGCTACAAAATACTGCAAACATAATGCACAAAAACCTTAATGCCCTCATTCAAATGCTTCATTTTTGTTTTTGCGTGGAAACGATAACCTATTAAAAAGTAATTCCACATCACCACTTTTACATTTACAGTTTCAACTCTGTAGCACCTCTAACCACACCCAGAGTGTGGTTTTGTATCACTGTTGGGTGTGGACTGAAGTGTGGTCTGTTGCACTGGTGACATCCATGGTGATGTAACATTGCACTACTACAGTGCAGTATTCCATCATATTTGGGTTGCAGTCAGAACTTGCAGCAAGATTAAAAGCAGGATTCTCAGCCTTTGTGCAGTTACTCTTTAAAATAACCTAGAAAATAAAAAAAAGATCAATAAAAATGGGAGTGAGAAAGTGAGATTGATATAGCTTATAAAATATCTCCAGTGTCAAGTGCCAAAAAATACACATGTAGACATGGAAATCTTAAATCAGTATTCCATTTATCCATATAGTTTGAAATTTAATTCAAAAAGGACCAATCCTTTTGTTTTCTTTGTCTCAAAACAAAAGTCTGCCCCTTGTAATGAGGCAGTGCCATTGCACCACTAAATCCATGTAAAAACCTGTGTGTCAAGAAGGATTTGCACTGAAGCGTGTGTTCACACAAGGAACTCCGAGCTGAAGGATCCCCCCACCCCCCTTTCTTTTTTCTTGTCTTGTGGTCTCCTTTGACTTCTTATATAGTTTACGGCAAGTGGGCACTACCAGCCTCAGGAATGGCACTACTCCCACGTCCACAATGCCATTTTGGGCCCGTTTGGGGAACTGATGACAGAGAACGACCTCAACCGCATTGAAAAGCAAATCGAGAACCTGCAGGTGATGCACAAGGTATCCGAAGTGGAGAAGGAGCTGGAAGAACTGGAACGGGAGCTTCACCAGCTTCTACCAGTATCTGCTGCCCTCCATCAAGGGCATTTCTCAGTCAATCCAAAGCAGGTGCATGGTCAGGCTGAAGATCTTCCAGCCTGGTGCAGCAAGATTTCTACCCTACTCAAGAGTATGGCCATTCTTCTTGCCACCCTAGGGGGCAAAGAGATAGACATTTTGGATCTTATATATCCTGGATATTCTCAAGAGACAAGAAATGCAACTGTAGGTCAGTCTGATCCTGCAGGATCAGTTGGAGTTATTGGACGCTCTCAGTCCTTCTCAACAAGAGAGGATGTGGAGAAGGAGATAAAGCAGTTTGGAGTTTCAGTGAAGAACCTCAAGGCCAATTATGAAATTCAGAATCAACCGCAGTCTGCAGATAAAGCAAATAAAGTGTACAAACGCAAGAGGTCACTTCCTGTAGTAAGTGAGTCTAGTTATTGTCCAGAGACTATTCAAGAGGACGATGTCCCTTGTTCCTCTTCTCAAGTCCATCAGCCCCAGACCAATGGTGATTTATATTCAGTGGAGGAATCAGTCTTACCACTTATTGAAGAGCCAGTTATCATTGCATCTCATGCTCCTCAGACGTATGCGCCTACTGAAATAATGGCTCCAACCAACATTGAACAGTTCAACCAGGTTCTTTCTGCAGACCCCATTCTGAAAAATGATCAACTAACAAGAAGTTTGGAGGTGCAGACAGATGTAAGCTTTGTCCAGGAATGCATTGAAATGAGGAAAGAAAGAATTGTCTTCCTGTTCCTTGAACACTGGCGGAAGTACACCATCTCTGAGTCTTACCGGACTAAATATGCTGGCAGGAGAGGAAATCATTTAGGTGTTGGCTGGGAGGATTACAACCAGTTTAGCGAACAGATTGGTGAGGAGATGCAGAGTGAAGATGACAAACTTCTCCTTTTCATGAAATCAAAGCAGGTAGTAGGGAATCTGATTGGCCACTGGAGGACAATCATGAGCCAAGTGCCCACACGCCAGATTCGTAGACTGAGCCGCGCCCAGATGATCTACTGGCCAGAGCACTTCCTGCCACACATCAGTGGGGCACCTGTGAGCTACGAAAGCCTAACCCTTGACCTCTTCATGCTTGGATACTTCCAGCTGCTGGAAATGAGCATGTCTCGCAAGGAGCGCAAATTCCGCCACCTCTTATGCTATGAGATGTTTGATCGTCTTGGTAGCCATAAATGGGAGGACATAAGGCAGTTTCATAAGGAGGTCATGGAGGAAATTGAAAGAGGAAAGCGAGACTGGGCTGATGGTTTTGAAGATGTAAAACTCAAGTATTTTGGAGACTCAAATGATGGTGAAGGTGTGCTGACAGCTTCTCTACGTTCGGTGTCTCCTGCCCTGGCAGTGCAGGAGTCACTCCCTCCCCCACCTTCTCATCCTCCACCTCCTCCACCACCTACCCATCCTGCTTCCACACCTCGAAATGCACAGTCTACTCCACTAACCCCACAAGATGATGTTCCTCTAACGTCACCATATGCTGAAACTCTGAACGGTGTAGCTGACAATAGTCAGTGTGTGGAGCAGAGAACCCCACAGGACTCACTGGACAATTCTCAGGGTGATGTAAAAACCACTGAGAAGGTGTCAGCAAATGAGAATGGGGTTTGTAATGGGGCATGTTCAGCGCAGGACATGCAGAACTTGACAACCAAACCTGTACCACACACTGATGCGACAGCAACGGCTGAGACACTGCCGGAAACAACAGAAAGAGCAGGACCAGATCCAGTTAAGAATGTTCCACCTGCTACTGTTAAAATTATAGAGGAACCTCACGTTGATAAACCTCCACCTAGAGAGGAACCTAATGAAGACTCCATTAAAGTGATCTATGAGCTCAAAGAGTTCAGCAATGAGGAGATCATCAGATACATTGACCGAAGCTTTGCTTTCTGGAAAGAAAAGGAAGCAGAGCTTTTTGATATCTAACAACTCTGTGGATTATCAGTCCATTTAACGGCTGATCTACCTGCACAAGCAGAGAAAAATCCATGAGGACTATGATCAGGGGAAGTAACCAGCACAGTAGAGAGGAACCTAATCTGGTGTGTTAGCTTTTAGGCCATGTCACATAAGGGACTTAACTGCAGCAAGGCAAAGAGCATCCGCTTAGCTGTACTGACTGTTCACTTGCATATACCTAAGTGGATGAAAAGGAAGTATGTGGTGTTAAAAGACACATGCAATTGCTACAACCCTTGAATTTGTGTTCAACCAAGTGCTTTGTGAAACTATGATTGACTGCCATGGTGCAAACAAGTTTTTAACGGATAAGATTTGCCATAAAAAATGTGTAATGTATTGTTTTTGATCGTCATTTTGAAGGAGATAATTGGTAAAACTCTGCATACCTGACTTATAGTGAATATTTCAGATTGCATTACATGTTTGGGTAGGGTCATTGATTCACTATCTCAAGAAGGCAAGATTCACTTCATTAATAAACTGCAAAGAGTACAAAGAATAGCAGGTGTAGTAAAGGTCTTGAAAAACAGCTTGTCATTAGCAATTCAAAAAACATAAATATCAGTTGGCAATTTAAGTATTCACCGTACAATTCATCTAATCTTTCATCTAAGTGAAATATCAAATTAAGGATTTGTATTTGTTTCATGGAGTCTTACACATTTTTGTAACTCTATTTATAATTTGAGTGTTTTTGAGAGATTTGCTCAAGCTTTCTATAATTTAAGTCTGTGTTCCTTTATTATTTGGTTTCTACATTGCTGTTAGAAATAAAGTTTGACATTTTTGTGATTATATGATTTCAGCAGCTGTTTTCTACATAAGTTAACATTATGTGCTTAGCCGAAACACATGGAAATGGAGGAGTTATCTAAATTGAGAGATTAATATATTTCATAAAACATAATTTGCTTCCATCATGGTAGAGAAAGTAAATAATCCCATGAATATACTTTCCAATGAAAGAGCCACTGTCAAACACTGAGCTCTTAAATGTGTAATCCTCTGCTTATTAAGTTCAAATAACCCTCTTAGCACCACCCGCTGTCATTCTATCTTTGGCTTACAGGAGCTATAAGGAGGATACTATAAATCTTTATCAACTCACAGCCCAAAAGGAAAAATAATCTGCTGACGCTGTTAATAGCAAAAATTATGTTCTACAGTTCTGCTAAACCCTATACTGCACAAGGGCAGATATTTGTATTCACAGTATTGGTTGAACATATTCAATTGGCTCTGAAGTTAAGGCTAAATCCTGTCAATTAACATAACATAAACATACGACACAGCAAAAAACTAAGAATGTCAGGTTCAGACTTTCCAATAAAGTTAAATTGATTGTAGCTCTAAACACATTTTAACAAAATGTGAACAGACTATACGAAGGTTTATGTATTCCTTGTCTCTGTTAGTTAATATATGGAAATATTTTATTGCGAGATACCATACACACTTAATTTATATATCTGTAGTTAGAGGTCTGCTAAGGTTTGAGTTGCCACATCTTGAAGATTTATCTTAAAGCAAATTCACCAGCAAAACATACAAATGGCCTATATATGCCAGTTACCAAATTTCCATCACATTTAATGGCAATAATACTATACAAATTACCCTCAACTGCCAAACAAGACATCACATAATATTCTATTAATAAAGAATCAACTTTGCTTGCTTGTTAATATCAATGTCAACTTGATATTTTTAACTTGATTCATCTAACATTGGTTAGATGAACATGGCTGAAAAACTCAGAACTTCAAACTCAATTGAAATGATTTATAATCCAGAAAGGTGTAGGGGTATCATCATATGTCATACAGATTTTGCCTGAATTCACTGCGTATTTTAAAACGCTTACCTTACGCATTCATTATTGATTGTAACGGTTGCTTGGAAGCGTAATACATTGTATTGGCTAAATTCTCTCTCACAACAATGGAATCAGCCATGTTCCTAAAAATGTATGCAACAAAATGACACAAACCTGATATAACCCCAAAACAGATATATTTTGGGACAAAGGTTGTATTATAATACTGTCCTTTGATTTCGTGACATTGGTCTCTGCATCGTCACTGCATACTGTAAATATTCATGCACGTCCCTTTCCTAGTGTTCATTCTACAAAGAATAGGCCGATTAAATGCTCCACTTAATAATGCACAACATGTAAAACCAGTTATAATTCAACTATAACACCAGGGGAGAAACACATTTACCCAGTATAGAAATAATTTAAGATTTATTGTAAAACCATCACAAACGTAAAATGAAAGAAATATGGAATGGATTGAATAAATGGATTTTTATAAGCTTAGAATCAGAAACCTGTGTGAAAAGTGGTGTAAGTACACTTTTCATGCATACACATGTAAAAATAAGTCTTTACATAATTAGCAGTAATGTTGATGAGATACTTATAGACTGTCGATTAGTTGGTTGGTATATTGGTCTATTGGTATAATCGAAACAGGCTGTACTTGGGAAAAAGCCAGAGTTCAATAAGTCCGTTTTCACAAAATGTGATAAAAAGTATAATGAGGAAGGAAAGGCCCAAATAAATCTGTTAAAATGTGAGCATGTGTAGTTCTTTAATTTTATATCCCTAAAATTTACAGGGTCATATAGGTCTTAGGCAAATGCAAGTAATTCTGTGACTTATGGATGAACAGTAAATGGTAATACAATCCATGTATAAACATGTGAATTAATAACTAGTGTAACATGTGCACTAAAGATAACTTCTCATAGTAAATCTATTAGGTATTTTTTTTTCTTGCCATGTAATTCCCAGGGGAATCATTAAAAATGCATTATGAAGATAATCTTACCTGGATTCATGTTTGTCAGGGCAAGTGAAACGCTTGCTTTAGTAAGAGGAATGCAAAAAGGTAATGTATCTTGTCAGGTAAAGATGAGAAATCCAAGATGGCTGCCCTCTTTCTTGCTCCCCGCTCCACCTCCAATTACAGCCTGAAAGAGAAAAGGATCCAGTTACCGTATGTGTGCACTGTCTGAGAAAATGTCCTGTAAAACAGTTCTGTCCATTTAAAAGGATTTACTTTATGTACTTTGCTTCAAACGGGGGTAGAGCACATATAGTAAAATCTGTTTGCTAGTACATACGTCAGTTTATACAACAATACAACATACAATAAAGGCTTTGTTTAGTTTCATAAATCTGCCATAAGTGCCATTTGTCTAAAATTTGACATCTGAGAATGTGTTCTGAAGAACAGGTTGGGCTTATGTTTCATTGCATTTTATTCTTCTCTGTGCAGGTGCTTTTCTGTCACATTGTCTGTCATTATCTGTATGTAGAAGTGTGGCACTGCAGGCATGAAATGCTTCATTGTACCCTTTAAATGACTGTGGCTTTCAAAGTTGTTTTGACACAACCATAGACCACAGTTTATATGATTTATCTGGATAATTTTGACACTTGAGACGCCCAAAAATTAGGAACAGAAATGTACATTTTTGAAAACTAAAATGAGTGGTGCATAACACGTGTTTCTGGTATAATTTATAACAATGGGACACAATTGACATTTCAACATGGTTTTCAGATGTTAAAAAACAATAAAATCATAAAATCCAAAATGACATTAGTACAGTTTAGATAATAAATACCCGCATCAAAACATCTCATATAATGGCTGCATTCAAAATTGTAGTAGAAATTTCTGACCCCATTCTATTATACTAGTGTAACATCTGACTACATAATTTACTCGAGGCAATGTACATGAATACACAGTGGCACTGGTATTGCAGACAAACCCAGTATGGATGCCTGTTATCTGTGAATATACTGTATGCACAGATAACATAACCACTGATAATATTTTACATATGATGCAGCTGCTGTTATTCCATCCTCGGCTGTGCTGGAAACAGGATTAGTAAACCACACAGTCTTTGCATAGAGCATCAGCTAGACCATGTTTCATGTGATTTTGCATACATATCTTGATGTTTATAACATGTGTAACTGGGCTGGAATGTTTCCCCCTAAAAATATACAGATGTGAGTCTTGATGAGGATTAAACCTGTGGCATTACAGGCTGGTTATGATGGTGCGTTGCAACTATAAAGACTGGGTTATATGTTCTGTATTTCAATAGGTTATAGGGTCTACACGGGTTTTCCATTCCCTGTCGAAAAGTGCATTGTATATTGAAAGACAACTTCAATTTCTCTCGAAATCTATTGGAGGATGATCTGACAGGGAGCTGGTGTTACAATTTTCAATCCTATGCTGATGGGCGTGGGCCCCCTATCTCTGTCTCTCTCTCCCGACCCCTCTGCCCCTCTGCAGGCTGAGGAGGAGGCAGCACGCCTGGCATCAATGCCGGCCTGGAGGAGAGACATCATGAAGAAAAAAATAGATGAAGAGAGGTGAGTAACAAAGCTGTGTTCCTTAACTAATCTTGTACCATTATTATATCCTTGTTGTGTTTGTGCATGTTACGCGCTTGTGAGTGTCTCTTCTCCAAGATATTCATTCATCATTCATGTACTCTGGGAGAACTTTATTACGTAGGTTAAATCTTTTTGCCCACAGATGAGGATATTATTTTAACAACAGGCTGAAAATAACCCAGAGATTTTAATCTGCGGTGACCCAGACACGGTTCCTGCAGATATTTTTGGTGGCAGCATCATAGTACAGACAAAAGGAGAGATATGGAAGCTGTAAATGACACAAAAAGTGAATGTTTGGAACAATGTGGAGATGCACATTGAAATATTAACATTTTATTTAATAGATTTAATAGATACACATTTAATAGATAACATATTTTGCAAGTGCAGTCTATAGATATTCCATAGAATGGATCCAAGGACACAACAGGAGCTGTATATAGTTGGAGGAGGTTTTTTGTTTAACTCTACAACCATTCAGTTGTGGATTGTCTTGTTTATTTATCATTATATGTATGCTTAAAGAATTCATGCAGATCGACTGAAATGTCTTCTGGGTGTGGAGCAGTTGCACTTCCTCCATTGGCTTTGTGGGTGCTCAGCTACAGTCAGTACAGTAGAGTACGGTTATAGATTCACACGTGTGAGTTAGGAGCAGCCTGATGTTTTGTGAACAGAAATTCTAACCAGTAAAGTGGGCACTGTCATTGTATTACACAGTAATACAGTGCAGTGCTTAAGGTTAATAGAAGACAAAATTCTGAGATGCAAAGTTGGTTGGCAGACTGGAGGTTTCATCCTCGTTTTTAATGTTTACCTTAAAGATGAAATGATTCCAATCTGTTGTGACAACCTACAAAATGTTGTGCTAAAGTCTTTGTCTTCTGTTATCTGTCTACTTTGTTTTTTCATTATTTATGTTACAACAAAGTTGATTAATCCAATCAATTAATCTAATAGATTACTCTGTATTTTGTGCTTTGGAGTTTGTAATGTTTGGAGTTGGAAAGATTTATAATTAACAATATGCATTTGATTTAATTGTTGTTTCTGTTTGATATTTACCTTTTTACCTATGCTTATGCCCTCCTGATGTGACAGGGACCAAAAACGGTAAGAAAAAAAAATACTTTTCTATAATATATTGCTTACATAACCTTATATTGTTGACCTTTTATTATAAAATGTGATGTGTCAAGAAGAGAAAGCAAATACTTTATAATTCAGAGATGGATGCTTCCATCTAGTGGCCACAAATGATCATATTATGTCTATGGCAGCACTTGAGGGAAAAAATGTTACAAGGTTACGAAGAAACAGAAACATCTCAGTTTAAAAAGTTCACATATACTTTCTAATGTCTCTGTACTTAATGTAAAGTTGTTCCTCTCAGACTTTATATGGAATTTATATGGTAAAATTGTATTTATATTCAAGTGAGTGTTCTGCAATTTGGACAACCCTTGCATTTCCATTAAAAAAGACAACTAATGCTATGACCAGTAAGCAAACAGTCATTCTTCCTATCAAAGTGTTGTTTTCTTATAATTATTATGCACTGCATATAGGCCAATGTTTATTTTTCATGTTATTGCAATTCATCCACTTTAATCGAATAGAATAATGTTTTTCTAAAGAACAAATGATTGTGAAACATTCATAACAATATTATATAGACAAATAAATACAGAAAATGAATTTGTTATGTACTAAAAAAAGAATGAAAGAAAAATATAGCCTCTCAATTAAGCCTCTCAATATAAAGTAGAATAATAAAACATTTCAAAACTGAATACAAAATTAGATGAATTTGTATGTTAGTGACCAGTAAACAAAACAAGTATATGCAGTACATAATAATAATAATCATCATCCTCACAACAACCTACTTTGGTCATAGTCCATAAGACCTGTAAAATGTCAGCTTACTTATCGGTCCAAAATAACACCAACCCTGAAGAATGCAGTGCTGTTTCCATGCCATTTTGCAATTTGAAAAGACAAAAATAACCAAATATCAAAATAAAACCAATTTCACTCTGGTCCTTTGAAGTCAGTAAAGTAACAGAAATTGTACAATAAGACTACAAGATGAACCTCATGTAAGCTTCCCACGCAATTCTAACTTATTTTTTGGTTTTTTAATCTTTGTCCCGCATTCTTTATGGATACATCTAGAAAAGCAGAGGAGCAGATCAAAAAGGCTAAGGAGAAGGAGGAGAAGACGGAGCTGGAGCGACTACGGACCATGGGCTATGACGAGACAAAGCTGGCTCCCTGGCAGCGACAGATCCTCCTGAAGAAAGGGGACATAGCCAAACAGTGACCTGGGTTGTCTCACCCTTCCTCTGCCGCACAGCCCTCCCCGCCCTCACATCTCCACTCCAAAGGCCTTCACTGAAAGCATCCCTCCCTCCCTCCATCTGATCCTCCACTCTGCTCTGCATGCAGCAGGGAAGAGATCTCCTCTAAACCCCGTATCACTCCTTGGTCTCCAGAAACACAGAACCATACGGTCTTTGAGGCTCAGGATGACGGCTGAAAAGCAGCAGTTTGACCTTCCACCTCCACTGAAAGTTTCATTGACTTTTTTTGCATGTCACAAATATATTTACTATAACTATGTGTCCTTAGCTACATTAAGATGACTAGTGCAGTGCCCAACTCTTTCAAAATGGGCCCGGTCGCATCGGGCCGCTTGCTTGGCCTCTGGTATCGCAGCTTGCAGCTTTCTCAGGAACTGCTCATCCAAACACGTTCACACTCGACACTGCCCTTCTTTGGATCCTCGGTAATACACCTGCCAAGTGTGAAGATGATCAGATGAACAGTTGCTGAGAAAATCAGAGGACAGGCAAACAGACAGGCAGAGACTCAGGCGTAGTTAGATTTATAGTAGTCCTGCAAATCAACAGAGTCTGTGTCACATAGACAATTCATTCAAACAGGTTTATGACAAATGGAAAGGGGCCACTCATGAGCTTTATTGCCATGGATGAAGAAGCCTGTCATTGCATTTCTATTCCCCACTCATAATGAATGGAAGAGTAGCTCCACAACAGTGGTGTCATCGCACCTCAGCAACCGCTTATTACACCTGCAGCAGGTGTAATGCATTCTGTATGTAGGCAGTATCATATCTTTATCATGTTATATACTTAGTCATGAGATTTTTGTATCAAACTCATAGAAAAACACTTCCTAAATGTCTTCAGTTTACTGACAGAGTTGTAATTCTTGCAAGAAAAAAATCTTGACCCCACTTTTCAAACAAATTTGTTTAGAAAAACTTATCATTTCCCTGTGAATTTGGAATACTGATATATATATATAATGAAAAGATTATATAGCTGTGCAAATTGAACTTGATTGATTATTACTGTGGGGGGAAAAAGCTACAATATCCATAGTTCATTTTTCTATATGTGACCTCTGTGTTGTGATCATGAATGTGAATTTGTGTGTGCATGTGTTGCATAATATATATCAAGCAAAATTGATGTATTATTAAGCATAGGGCTGCAACTAACAACTATTTTGATAGTTGATTACTCTATCTGTTATCGAAATTTATTAGTTATTTGGTTCATAAAATGGTATCAAATGTCGATCACTTTTTCCCAAGGCTGAAGCAGAAGCTGAATGCAACCTAAAATATCATTTTTTTCATCCAGACCAACATTTC
The DNA here is from genome assembly GCA_030544235.1 of Lepturacanthus savala. Lineage (NCBI taxonomy): Eukaryota > Metazoa > Chordata > Actinopteri > Scombriformes > Trichiuridae > Lepturacanthus > Lepturacanthus savala. The sequence goes on from CM060480.1 coordinate 18,670,169, forward strand.
ACAACGCAACGATCATCAGTTTACTTTTATAGAAAGACTAAGAAAACACAGATATAAGCTGGAACCAGAGATTTTGACATTTTCTTCTTAGAAATGTCTCAAATCAACAAATCAATGATTTGTTGATGATTAATGTAATAGTTGGCAACTAATTGTTGCAGCTCTAATTCAGCACATTTGACTTTGGGCCCTGAGTTTTCACAAAAGCAAAGCAGGCACGATGTGAGTACAATCCTGCAAGGTTTCTATTTGAATATGGACTTTTAAAAAAAGCAAAAATGCACATGTGAAGAGCAGCATCTTACACCAGACATCTCAACTGCACACAATGAATATTGCACAAGTAAAGAAAATACATCAGTTTTTTACCACTAACTTGAAGGATAAATGGGCAGATGGGCACATCTGCCTACAGAATTCTCTCAGAAAAAAAAGTAACATCAAAAATGTACAAATATGATCAGTACATATTGCCAGCCGTATTTCATCATAAGCCACTAGTATGAAGAGATTAGTTCATATCTACCACAACAAAACGTGTACTTGTACACAATGTACTGCATATGAACTGATGAAGCCCCTTGGAGAAGAGGTGAAACGTCTTCCTAGACAAATGCCAGTCCAGATGCCTATGATTCAATTTGAGAAAGAGAGAATGTACAGTATAATTTACTCCAGACTTTCAGACGTCATTTTTAAAAGGATAGAATATGACACCAATGCCAGATTTGTTACTTTACAGCTAATTTCTCTGTGCTAAAGAGCTCTTCACATCTCCAGGTTTCCAAGCATTCCTATGACCCTCATTTGTTGAGGGTTTAATCAGTTTCAGGCTAAATATGAAAATCTGTGTTGAACGTTTTGGATTATGAATCTGTGCACTGACATTCATCAAGTAGCTGGATCTCACAATCAGACTGGAGGTCTAAAATCTGAATGTGACACTTAGGCATTCCCACATTATTGAAAATATTCTATATGTTTACTATGTTCATGTTGGAGCTACATTTTTACAAATCAAACATACACGTCATGTCATCAAAGACATGGTAATTCACCTTCATTGGATGCCATATGATGTTGAAATTGAAAATGATGTAAATGTCATTGCCATTTGATTATATATATATATACACATATAAATAGGAACTCTGTATATAGTGACCCTCTCAGAATTGTCATTTCTTTGTTTCCATATTGCATTATATTATATGTCTCAGCCTTGCTTGAATAGAATGTTGGCTAATTCATGTATAATAATATTTTCAGACTGTTAAAAATGAAGAAAATAAATCTTTAATCACCAAAAATGTTAAGTGTGCTTGTGTCAACTCCATCAGCAACACAAGTACAATAAAATCCACAAGTATACAAGACAGTGGACAGCGCTTAAAGGGGTCTCATTATAGGAAAAACAACATTTAACTGTTAGTACATTCAAACCTTATGTTCAGGTTTCATTCATTCGGTTCACACATGCACTTTGTACATGTGCTGTGCTACAAAAAAAAAAAAAAGCACAAAATAACGTTGATTTCTGGGTTAAATCTGCAGGATAAGATCTTTTTTCTTCCTCTTTTTGCCCTTTTTGACATGACTTTTTGACTAAAATGTCAATAACATCAACATGTAAAAAACATGCATAAAATGTATAATCAAATATAACAATAGGGTTTGGGGTGAAACAAAACATTGGTAGTTCAGTGGTGACATCATCGCTCAGAATGTACGAAAAAAAATTTGACTGGTTCCACTCTTCTGGCCACAATTTACATTGTACACATGATTTTTTCCAACTTTGCAGATAAACTTGTTCTGATTCTCAAAATGTGAATTTTGCCAAACTTGCATTCAAAATATTTGCGGTAGAAACACTAAATCAAAACTTTATTTAAGTTCTTATGGTGATGATCCATGGTATTTTCTGATAGGAGCTTTTGTTAGTCAAAGCTCATATGGGAGACCAGTGCAGAGGGAAAAAAATGCTGTTTTTCTCCATATAACTGTCTGCCTCTACCTGCAGTGCAGCTGTCGTCATTGGCAACCATACCAAGTAACCTTTGAGGCTCAGGCCACAGCTCGTTTAGGATGCTTATAAACACCTGGCTCTCATTAACATGTTCAAACACTGCCCCACCCACACACATATGATGAATCATACTGACAGAATGCAGGTCAGCATAATATCTGTCTCCTTACACACACACATCTCAGTGAAAACAAGCAAAACATTACAATTTACATGACACACGTGTATACTAATCCTGTTTGAAGGGGGGTAAGTTACTGAAGAAGCTCATCATACTGTACACAATCTGCCAGCAGCCTTGTCAAAATGTCCTCATAGGAGATGTTCTGGTTTCTCTTAAAAGTGGCTTCTAGTACACTGAAGTTTAGTTTCTTCCCTTTAAAGTTTTGCTGGAGTGAATATTAACATCCTGAAATCAAAAGCAGGTTTACAGTTGTATCCAGTGTGTTTGAAATATTCATGTCCTTGTTCATTAAAAAATCAAATCATGCTTCTTCTTCTTCATCACGTCCACCAGAATTGAGTGAAAACAGTTGACTCTAAGCCCTGATGTCTCTATGCAGCGGTCACCAGAGTGTGCCCAAGAGCTGACTGCTGCTGCTGCTGCCTCGGTTCCAGAACGTCTATAACACGTTCTTGTGGAAATTAGAGCACTTTATATTGTATATTTGCAACATTATTAGAACTACAAGGACATTATTAGAACTCTATTACTCTTAGACGTTTTAAAACCATTTAAGTGAAGGCTTGGCTGAATTGATTTCTCACCACAGACGCTGCCGTGAAATATTAATAGTAACCTTTTCTGCAGAGAAAAGCTGCCGCGAGCCTCCTCCGACCTGACACCTACCGATGATTGACGGACGCTCACCTGTAGTGACGTAGGCAGCCGCGAACAGAAGAGGAAGTGGGTGAGAAAGAAGAAATGTGTGACTTTAGAGGAGCGGAGGACTACGACTACTGCTACAGCTGCTGCTGTTCTTCTGTAAAGCGCCGGGACAGCAGCTCTCTCCTCACTCACCTCTCATACTGTCTCATAGAGGAAGTCGCCGCTTTGTCCGCTCACCTCTCACAGGTAAGACCTGCCTCGCTGTTTAAATGGAACTGTGAGCGTGTTATGAACCATGGGAATGTGAGGCAGACATTTTTTTTTCCTTCTCCTTCCACCCTAATCCTCTTTCGAAGTAAATTGGAGATTCAGACTTCGACGGGGAGTGGGAAAAAAAATGGTCAAACAAGCTAATGTTTATTCACTTGAAATGTAACATCTGTAAAAACGCCAATTAGGCTGAATATATATATTGTTTTATTTATCTCTTAATACCGTCGCCTCATAAACGTGCACGTGTAACAAATAACAGGCCGGTTAAGGGTATTTAATGCGTGTGAGTTGGTTAACTTGTCGTTTCTGTGGCGCACGGATTTGCTGGAGCAGGGTTCCCTGTGTGCGCGCTTTTGTGTGGGCAAGTGCAGTGTAGGAGTGAGCAGTGAGTCACGGGTTGGGAGCCTTGATAATAGTTTGAGGAATGACACAAGGCTGCTCTCCATGGGAATTGGATCACGGGTAAGGCTCGGTTTTCTGATGGAAGAGATCTTGGACACAGGCCAGAGGTGTCAAAATTATTCATATTTATTAAGTATGCATAGGCTACTGGTGTTTGAAAATGACTTCTGTAGAAGTTAAACTATCAACTCGAATTTTTTCTTTCTGTTAATACTAGTTTCAAAACTTAAAGTGGAAGTAATGGGGGGGAAATTTGCCTATCAGTCAAAATATTTGAGCTGTATTCAGTTTAGCAAGAAAAGTTGCAGTTTATGTGTTGTATTGTTCCTTTAAATTAATATTTGAACAGGTAATAGTGAGTGAGTGACCTAAAATTTATTATCTATAACACCCAAGAATGGGAACATGTGATTTTTTTAGGCAAAAACAATCTTTAACTCCCAATATGTATTTTATGTGGTGTATTGTCCTTTTGAAGGTATTTTAACATGGAGGGAAATAGGCTGGATTGTTTGAGTCAATGCACTTTAATGGGAGAAGAATAAGAAGCTGGAAGGAAATGGGACCAATAAGGATATTTAACTGTATTGGTAACATAGTAGTTAGTCATATTCTTCACAGAATATAATAATATAATAATTGCAGGCTACCAATTCAATTCCTCTGTTATGGATTTTATACGGGTTATAATGAGCTAAAACATATTCATTTTCCACTCAAGAATGAGAACAAATGATTTTTCTTTTAGGCAAAAACAACCTTTAACTCCTGGTATGTGAGCTGTCATCACTTTTTGGTGAGAGAAGAAAAATGTGCTTTATGCATTGTATTGTCCTTTTAAAGGTATGTTAACAAGGAAAATGGACTGGATTAGTTATATACGTCAAATAATATATTTATATATAAATATAATATTTATTATATTGATATTATTCCAAAATAATATTTCTGGGCGACAATCACTTTTTGACATTTGTCATGAGAACAAGCTGGACTGAAAGAGGACTAATAAGGATATTTTTAATATGTAAGGAGTCGAAAGGCGCCGAAAATTGTGTGAAAAGTAGCTGAAATATAATTACTCCAGTAAATATAGATACCCAAAATGTTTACTCAAGTAAGATAATGAAATATTTGTACTTGGTTACTTGACACCTCTGATCACAGCCCAATGTAGGTCACCGGTGTTGTTTGAGGGTCATCCAGAATAGACGCTTGCTGTTCTCCATTTAAGGTGCAGGTACTTGTTTTCTGGCTGTAGTTTAGCTTCTCTGGGTTATGTGTGAACCTGTTATAACTTTGTCCGCTCTTGTTCAGACTCTGATGTTGTAGGTTCTGAAGGTGGTCAGTGGACCGACATGTCTGGCACCCAGGCAGACGGCTCTATGGGTGACCAGGCCCCTCAAGTTCTGGAGAGCTGCTTCTCCACAGAACTCCATATATCCGAGCCAGGCGATGATGGCTACAAGCCACAGAGCACCCCCTCACCCCTGCCTGAAACATCTGAGCCCCTGGAAGACTCAGCGGAGAAGCCGGAGGTGCCTCATCAGGTGCTTTTGAGCACCCACAGCCCAGCAGCAATGAAGGTCGGCACCCATCAGCTTATCCCCAAGAATCTGGCCAACCGGCCTAAAAACCGTCACCACACCACGGTGGTGACGTTCCCCGTGGGACTGGAGAACTCCAGCGGCGGGACTAGGACCCGTCACTCAGCTCAGGGGCCGGATGTGACCTGGGAGGACTACGACAGCGACGGCGAGGGCTTCTCTTTGAGGAGCAACCGCAGGAACAAGTCGTACAGAGCGGCTGTGACCAGCCTAGACATTGAAGCCATGGCGATGGGACGAGGGGCTGCGGCCACGCTCAAACCTCTCAAAGCGGGCAGAGCATCCAGTCCTGCTCGTAGTCCTGGACGCAAGGTACCTGTCCCGAGGTCAAGGTGGAGGTCAAACGGCAGTGTTAGGTGTCTATTTATTGTGAACTCAAGAATTTAATGGGCAGTTAACTAATTGAAAATACTGTAAAATGTAGAGGTAAGTTATTTTCTTTCAGATGAAAACAGAGCTGGCTGATACGTTTTTATTCCTCTTGTAGTTAATAGTCTGTAATCAATGGTATTGGTCGTGACATTTGTCAAATTCTCCTTTAGTCATAGGGATGATGCTTTACTCCCACAACTGTTTCCTGTCTTCCAGACAAGTGCCTGGGTTGAGGAAGTCCTCATAGGGGTCTTACTGGACTATACTTAACTAATTCATCATTGTAAAGATTGAAACAAAGCAGTGTTAAAAAGAGAATAAATTCATCAAGAGAAAAAAAAGCTTATAATAAAAATAAAGGCTTCTAGTTAAATGTCTTGTCTAATGATAAACCCAGGCTGCCATGCTATGTCCCTTCTAGAGAACCCTGGGCAGAAAGAGGAACAAACACCGTGGCTCCTTCAAAGATGGTACGTCAACTCATGTGTCACTCTGTCCACTTCTCTAAATATGACCACAAGACTATACGAATGACTGGAAAATCACAATTACCCTTTTTTTTTTCTTTGTGAAGGAATTATACAGTGTAGAATAATGTTCACAGAAAACTGGAATTGATTTGGATGTTATATTCCCCCATTTCTCCTATCTTTGACATGATCCCTTGAGGCAACAGCAGAGGGAATAAACAGGAAATTACTCAATCCTGCATGTTGAATGTCACATTTTTGAGTACTGAATATTGAATGTTGGTGTCCTGTACCCTCCAACATGACCAGTTTACAAAAGGGGGGGGGGGCATTTTCCAGTTATAGTTATGTGGACTTAAGTTTGTTTTCTCTATTTTAACCTGTTTTATATACTGTCTGTTTTGTTCTGTATGGTGTCCTTGAGTCCCAGAAAGCCACCTTTAAATTCAATTTATTATGATTATTATGATTATTATTATTATTATTATTATTATTGAGAAAGGTTGATGGAAGAGACGGTGACTGGGGCAGCTGCTCAGAAAATGTCCAGTATAAAGGTGTTTAATTACATATTGTTGAAATTGAAATTACCCCTGACTGAACTCTGATTTAATTTAACTCAGATTTTTCACCTGTGCAGTTAAGACCAGGAAAACTACTGCAAGCTTTACAGCATTTGTTCCATAGAGCTGCATCGATTAGTCGAATAATCAATTATTACATTATAGAGGTTGCATCTTTGGCTTTGGGAAACGGTGGTCGACATTTTACACCATTTTATGAACCAAAAAAAACCCAATTGATTAATCCTTTAAATAATCAGTAGATTAATTGACTATCAAAATATTTGAAAGATGCAGCCCTACATTCCAGTAATAAAATGCTTCAGAGATATTCTCAGATTTAGTCCAAACAGGTTTTCGACTCTTTGTCAAAGTGCCATGTTGATCTCATATCTGCTACCGCATCATACCTATAATTTGCAGTGCGCTTGTAGCGGTTTTCCTTCGCTCTGAGGTCATGAAAATTGTTCACTGTGGTGTAAAAATTTCTGAATCCAAAGCGTAAAACTATGTCACACGGAATTGACACCATCTTGGGATGTTTCATCTTTGTGGATTGGACCCTCAGCTACGCCATGCCTCTACCAGGAGATCCGTGAGCGAGGGCTGCACTCCACCAACCAGGACGAGCTGCTGGATGGTTTTGTGGTAGTGGAGCCTCCCGTGGAGGACCAGGGAATCGTGGTGAAGAGCTACAGGCCAGCACAGCTCACCTGGAGCCAGCTGCCACAGGTAAACCTTGAACTGCTCTGCCATATGATGTCAGAGCAAAATCAAGTGGAGTATGGTGTGTATGGTGCAATACAAAAACTTACTGTTGTCGCTGCTCCACAAAGTCTATGACCCTTAAAAATGCTGGTTAAGTTTCCTCTTGATCTCATCTGTGACCGACTGACAGGCCTTATATGTTGAAATTTCACTTTTAAAACATACATTATGTTAAATAGGCAGAAGCATATAAGAGAATGCATCAATCGCATTGTTTTTGTATCCTCTTACAAAGGTGAAGGACACTGATATCTTGACCCGGATCTCACCTCAAGAGAGAAAAAGACAAGAGGTAAGTGTTTGTGCGTGCGGGTGCATGCATATTTGTATCTCCAAGTATGCATGAGGAAATATCTTTGAGATGGTTGATATTTATTTTTAATGTATAACTGAAAGTGAGAGAATGTGAGGTTAAAGGTCAAATTCAACCTCAAACACGTAAAACTGCGAAATAACAGAGTTTAGAATTTTACAGCAATTTTTTTTTTTTTTGCTTCATTACAGCTCAGTAGCAGAACGGATAAGACGTGTTGTATTTTGACTTGAGTTGAGGGGCACTGACGAGATCAAGAGATTTTAAACAAAGAATGGGGCACGTTCAGAAAACTGAGCTTTTCCACAATTTAAAATAGCATTTCCCCTTCATGATGAAAACATGTTCAGCAGTGTTGAGTTTCTTTTCACATCATCAGGTGACAACATATCCTAAATTGAGCATATATTAGTATATATAGCTTCGTGCAGATTTTAGCATCTTTCATAGTTTTTTTTTTTTTCCCCCCCCAAAAGCTGCACTTTCAATTTTGTAATGCAGGTGCAATTAAGCTGAGACGTGACTACTTTGAACTTTGGACAGCTTCCCCAGAGCCATAGAATACATGCAACGCTATCGCTAGTGCTCCTAGTGACAAGAAAACTCAACTTTGTGTGAAATGGTGGAGTCTCGCTTTAAATATATATTTGACAGCGTCTGGCGGGTAAAGCAGCAAAGCCCATTATGGTTTAATTACAAAATGACTACTGAAAAGCACCTAAGCACCCCAGATTGATTACATCTCTAGTGTACTGTAAGACTATCTGATGGTAGCATTTCCGTTATGTCTCCTTGTGACAGTAAATGGTGTGTCAATACCAAAGGTCCACCCAGTGTGCATTACCGCCCCTAAATAAAGCCGCACCTTGCCTGAGTAATCAAACTGTCCGTCTGCTGCACAAGTGTTTCTCACTCTTTTGTACCTTTAGTCCCCTCGTGTGTCTAAAAGTGCTCTAGTTTTAGTGCTTAAGCAGCTTGATCAAGATTTGTAGCTATCCATGGCAGCTTTTATGCTACTTTTTTGCATTTTGTTAGCTCGTTAGCTCTTTCTACCAGGTTAATTAGGCAGATTATTTATTACTATCTAGGGCAAATGTGGGCTTTTAATCTGAAATATCAATGTTGGTTTGAGATTTTAAAGCAGTGTTCTTGATTTTATTCAGCTAATGCCCTTTGGTCCTACTCTGAGGTATTTCATACTCACAGGAAGTCAGGGGGTGGAAGGTGTGTCATCACCAGCTGATAGCTCACCTACTGAAAGATCAGCAGCAGTGGTTAACTCAGCCCTGTGATATGATAAAAACTACCTTGAACGCTGCTACAAATCAGCCCCTTTTAATGTGCTGCTGCTTGGACTTGTTTTATTTTCTCCTGGTATTCTCATACTCATGGCTATAATTGGCACTCCTTTGCACCTCAGTCTTTTGAATTTCTATTGAGTTTCAGCTGAATCTGAAAATCGGTAAACATCAGATGTTGCTCTTAATTTAAACTATGATATTCATGATTCTGAATTAATGTGGAGCATGTAGGGAGATGTTTGTTATACAGAACAAAGCCAAATTTCTCCTCAATACAGTAGAATGCATTGCAGACATAGCAGATGTATTATTTTGTGTAAGGGAGGTGATTTTAAAGAACCCAGCTACTGCTTTGCTTTGTTCACTTACACAAATGTTGTTTTATTAAAATTAAATTCTGAGAAATGTCGGAAATCACAAAAATGCATAGAACAGGGCAGGAAAAAGCACGTTAAAGGAAAGCCATTCAGGACAAATACTTATTAAGTATTTATAATAATAATCATTTTAATTAATCAGAAAATAACTCTTTAACCTCTTAATTAGACATCACATACATTTTTTTTAGAAGTTAAAGCTGAAATTCAAGTACATGTTGCAAATGCATATTTATTTTGGCATGTGTCATCACTTGACAGGCCATCTTCGAGATCATCACCTCGGAACATTCGTACCTGCACAGTCTGGGCATCCTGGTGCGTCACTTCAAGAACAGTGAAGCTCTGAGGAAAACGATGACAGCCACTGAGCACCATCACCTCTTCTCCAACATCTCTGTCATTCACCAAGTCAGCAAACGGTGGGCTTAAACTCTCATAGTCTTGCTTGTGTGTAAAAGGGCGATGGGTGGAAAAAAAAAATAGCTCAGGTTTCAGTTTCACCACCTTGTTGGAAAAAGGCTCTGATTATTCTAATCAGTGTGTGAAGCAGTGTATTATACTTTATCTGCACATCTACTTTTAGATGTAGATGTGCATCTAAAAGTAGAATCTAAAATACTTTTAAATTTAAATGGGGTTGCATATTTTATGTTCATGTCATACATTTATTCCCACTAAGGTTTAAGTGGATAATAGGTTGTTTTCAAAGCTTGGAGCGTATTTGTTCCCAGCATATCTGTAGTATCCTGTAGGCACCATCAACATGTTAAAACATGCTAACCAAACTGGTTCTGCTGCCTAACTACCACGAGTGGTATTCCAGGGCTTTAGGATGATAATGTACTTGAGAGCAGTCTGCCTTGCTCTCTGCATTACTGGCTACTTCAGTAGATACTTATAGGAAAACAGATTTGGCAAGAAAAGATCCACTTTTCTCATTGAGCCTCTTGTTTGCAAGTAAAACCAGAATCTCTAACCTGGAAGGCAGAGTTTTTCTTAGAAGCTACTGTATGACATATTGTTTGTGATCTGCCATTGCTTCCTGGGTTGGACTGTTGGTGTCGTTTTACACATTTTTGTTAAAAGGCACTCTACAAGGGTGTGGCTGAAACTCCTTTATTGTTTGTGCCACTAATGTAAAGCATTTAGAAAAAACTTGTTCAGAGGGATTATCTGGATCTTTTAGTAAATTGTGATCGTCATTTAATATTTTAGATAAACAAGCTGAAAACTTGCCCTTTAAACACTGGTTCTTGAAACAATGTGTAAATTAGGGCTGCAACTAAAAACTATTTTGTTAGTCGATTAATCTATCAGTTATTGAAACGATTAATCGATTAGTTGTTTGCTCCATAAAATGGTGTTAAATGTCAATCTCTGTTTCCCAAAACCAAAGATGCAACCTAAAACGTCAGTCCACAACCCAAATATCACCAGTTTATAGAAGATTAAAGAAACCAGAAAATAATCAGATTTGAGACGTTCTCTTCTTAAAAATGACTCATTGATTAATCGATTATCAAAATAGTTGCTGATTAATAGATCTAAACAATTGATTGACTAATTGTTTCTTAACTTAAAATTCCTTGGCAAGTGCATTGTAAATGTAAAACAAACTTTCTTGTTCATATTAGATTGACATAACAGAGTCAGGTTTATTAATTACATAAAAAGGCTGAAAATGTATCTATACATCCTGTTGTTATCACATACTAATATTCTGTAAAAACAAAAAAAATGTTATTAAAAAAAAAAAAGAATAGATAACCACATTCAGTGATTATCATGTCCCCAAACAGATGTATGTGTATCCTGCTCAGATAATTGGTCTGTAGGAGAAAATACCTCCCGTCATTATTAACCCACACTCTCCATTTTCAGTTTTTTCGAGGACCTTGAACGGCGGCACTCTGACCATCCAGTGATTCGGGACATTAGCGACATTGTTCAGAACCACGCTGCCCACCACTTCGAGCCCTACATCGTCTACTGCTCGAATGAGACCTTCCAGCAGAGGACGCTGCAGAAGTTGCTGTGAGTAGCAGAACGAACCACAACATGTTGCCGTCTTTCTGCAGTAAAACGGGGAACAAGCTAAACGTCCCGCTTTCTTTTCGCCTAATAGGACTACGAATACCGCGTTCAAAGAGACTCTGAAGCAAATTGAAGGTGGCAGCGAATGCGGAGGCCTCCCGATGATCTCTTTTCTCATCCTTCCAATGCAGCGAGTCACCAGACTGCCACTGCTACTGGATGTCAGTTCAAGCTTTACTTTCACAATCAGAATGCCTTTTATTTTCATTTTACAATTTACATTGTAGAACAAAATTGAGAGCTTCTCCCTTTCTAGTGCAAAAATACAAAATATTGCAAAATCAGAATAGTATACAAAATATTTATAAAAAACTAGAATAGAATGACTGTGTACAATATGTAATGTCTTAAACTCAAATACAGTGTACATGTTCTGCTATGTAACAGGTGTTCTGCCATGTACAGGTATAAATTGCAGGATTCATATTGAACAGGATGATAATGGGAACAGATCTCAAACCCAAAACCTTTCTAAATATCTAAATTTCCTTGTGTGAAGTATTTTATGATTTATATAATTGAATTTCTTACCACATTATTAGTTTGCGAACTATAGATTCAGAAATTTGCCTTACCTACAGATTTAAAAACAAACATTCTTTTCTCTTCACAGACGATTTGCCAGAAAACTCCAGACAAGACAGCAGAATATTTTGCTGCAGTTTGGTCACTACACGCCATTAGCAAGGTAAAGATGCATGCAACATTTCCTCCATACATTTTAAGGTTTTGATTATAACATTTTTTTCTTGTTTATTCAAACAGTTGGTCACTAGCTGTAATGATGGAGCAAGGCGGATGGAGAGGACAGAGCAGATGTACACCATCCAGAAACAGATGGATTTTGGTAAAATCAAGGTACGGACTGACCTGCACAATCACCTTGATGCCACTCATAATGGTAAAGTCTGGTGTGGATAAATTCAGTGAGGAATGTAAAGCAATTGGACTGATTTCTTTCATTTAGTAAAGTCAAGTTTGCAAACCTGGAGTAATGAATCTCATGTCCTCACAGCCATTTCCACTGGTGTCATCATCACGTTGGCTGAAGAAGCGTGGTGAACTGGCCATCAACACTGAAGAACTCAGCATTTGGAGGGCGTTTAGCCACAGGAGCTACTACCTGTTTCTCTTTAATGATGTACTGATCGTCACCAAGAAGAAGAGGTCAGTGGAAGCTTGTTTCAATTATTATTAGCTGAGTGTAAAATAATACTGCAGAAAAGATACTAAAAGTGGTTATTTATTTAGGAAATGTGCAAAGATGAGTTTAAAAATGTTTTACTCTAATTAATTTGAGTAGCTACACAACGCCAAATGTGTCTAAATGCTGGTGATATTTAACGGGTCCAAGAAGGATCACAAACTTGACATCAGATTACAAAGATGCAGGACACATCAAAACTAAGAGTGCTAACATATAGGTACGTTTTCTTTTTTTTAATAACATTGATCACCCCAGAATTGCACAGCATGAGTCAATCCTTATTTACAAGGCAATGAAACAGCTGCCATTTATGTATATACATTGTAGAGCAGACAAACACTGATTGCTGGTTACTGTTACAATCACAAAACCTCTTGGTTTCTGTATTGTGTAATGTGATGTGGTGTCTGTAACTTTGTACTGCTTTTCTTAGCCAGGGGCCTGTTGCACAAAACCTAGATAGAGGATTAAACCAGGATTTTCCAGTTCTCTTGTCTGAATTTAGCTGTGATTCTGTTGCACAAAGGCACATACATCACTATGGAGATTTATTCTGTGCAGCTAGTCTGCTCCAGACCAGGCTAACAGCCAGACTACATTAATCCCGGTGTCTCATTTGTGAGTCAGTGGTCACTCCAATCGGAAATAAATGTAGTTTTACACTTAATCCACGGTCCTCTGTATGCATCTTGGCTAGCCGCATTAAAACACCACACATAGCCTACATTTGCATTCATCTAAGTATGCCTAATGTTGTTTTAATTGTAACCTGTATCATTTTTATAATCATTCATGTGATGGTCATCTTTAGCCTCCCTCTTATGTGGTATGTGGTAATTTGTTCACGTTACAGGCAAAGGTTTAATGAATATGAATATTATCGCAGTTGTTGAAATGATTAGAAATGCCTGAAGAAGTTTATACACGTCATTTGTACATTAACAACAATCAAACCAGCCTGTAAAATGTTTGTCTTATGCTTAATCTTACATATTACATTACTTTTTATAGTAAAAATGAATCTAGCCACAAAAGACAAACATCTGAATCAGTTTATTGAGCATTTTATGAGCTGTGTGGCTATTTCCTGGAGTCTCCCATAGACACTGGCCACTGCTCGCAGTGACCATGTGGAGAGGCATCGAGGAGGGAGAGAGCATGGATGTGGTGGATGCATACTTGGGATTCTTCAAGCTTGTATTCAGCATGTCAGCTCTACAGAATACAGCTTTCTGTTTTGAATTAGGGAGAAACCAAACAATGTCAGCTCTGAGGAACGAGTTGACCACAACACTGGAGCCATTTTCAGGGTTGTAAAGTTGACACTGACTCGGGTGATAATATCAAGAAATCCTATTAGGAGATACTCAAGGAATGTGTTGTGTGTGTTAACAGTACACTGTCAAATTGTTGTAGATGATACAATGATGCTGCATGTTGGGAACAGAGTAGACAATATGTTAAATATACTGCTCAATGAAAGCATGAGTGAAAATGTGTTTGTTTGACCAGTGAGGAAAGCTTTGTGGTGATGGACTACGCCACTCCGGAGAATGTGGAAGTGGAGGTTGGTGAGGATGCAGAGGGACGGACGTCTCCACCTGCCAGGAGCAGCTCCAGCTGTCTGTCCTTCAGACTGCTGATGAGCAGGAACAGTGAGGGGAGACAGGAGCAGATCTCCCTGGTGGCAGAGTCCAGGTACTGCTGCTGTACTTCACTCATTAAGATATCATGGAAAGTCAGAATTTGCATATGAAAACTCTGTCCCATATCATACTTCTCCTGAATTTTGGATATATTGGAGTATCTGTACAGCACCTAGACCTTCCTTATGCTTACAAAAAGCAATTTAAATTTAATTTTCTATGATATGAAACGTTTATTAGGCCTATTATGGTGACTAAGGATGAACATTTGTAGCAGTTATTGTAGCTAAAAATGTCAGTTAATGTTATAGTTTGACAAGAAAAGGATATTTTCACATTCAAAGTGTATCTGCTAATTGAAAATCCAATTTGAAGGTGTAGGCCTGCAAGTATAATTAACATGACATGATAATTAACTTGGAAGCAAATCCTGGTTCCAATAAACCTGAATTCTCCAGTGCACATACATTGAGAATGGACTTTGTAATGAAGTAGGAGACATTCTTGGTCTATCAGTTAAAGTTCTGAGAGGAAATATTTATTCTGGAATTTAATGATGGAATGATGCAATTTTAAGAATTATAATATGGCAATACTTTTTACCACACAAACAAACATGAGACAGACATTTTTGTTGTGATGGAGTATTTTTGCATGTTGTAATTCAAGTCTGGAGGGAATCTTTAATCAAAACCACGGGATGGACTGGAAACCAGATGTTTTGTGTCTGGCTCCCTCTGCTGACAGAAGTCTGAACATAAATCTGAAACGCTCCTTTGCAGTTCATTCATGAGAGACGGCCTTGTTCATGTTATCACATGTAGAGGACATGACACTGTGGCTTTGGAGTTTATGCTTTTTTGTCTTAATTTCCCAGGGTGGACCGGGCTCGATGGATGGTCGCTCTCACAGAGCACAAGCAGGCGGGAGTCATTACTTGTAACAATGGTAAGGAGTAGAGCTTTATTTACCAAGGGTGCAAGCATTCTCTGAAATGCACTTTGTGTTAACCCCTGAGTTTGAATGTTCAGCGTGTACATGTATTCTTTAGAAGAAATGACAAATTATTTCTGTTACCTTTATGTGGCAAGTTATTTGCACTTGTTTGCTGAGGGTCTGCACTCATTTTCCATTTCAGTCTGCAGCTTAATAAAATACAATCTCTCACACATTTCATAGCTACATAGATTTTTTACCTTCTTTATAGACTTGAAGTATTTCCTAATTTAACAACGTTTTACAATTAGATGAAGATTCATGAGTTAATATGACTGAATCTGATCCTTTTAAAAAATGATACTTGCATATGTCCTGTATATAAAGCAGACATGGGCCTATATGATCCTACAGAATGTGTCAAACCTGCTTTGGACACGGGTGAAAATCTGAATATGAAGAAATCATGCACATCCCAGATTATAATGGGCACAAAGTCCAAAACCCAAACTTTAAAAAAGCAAAAAAAGTTCATACAAATAAACGCCCTTGTGATACCTTCTGTTAATAGCTTACTGTATTTACAACAAATCCATTCCACATACAGCACTCACACAGGCTGTTTGTGCTGCTGTTTTAATAGTGAGTGTATCCATGTTTAATATTTGATATTGTTATCAAAGTGTGTGCCTTTCTAGGGAAAATGACACATCCCCATTGCAGCCAACATTAAAATTGCTGTAGTTAACCGCATTGCATTATGGGAATGTGTCTCAGGTCTGCCACAGTATGAGGCCACCAAAGCCTACATGCCAAAGGAACCAGATGAGCTGGGCTTGCAACAGGCTGAGCTGGTCATCGTCCTGCGTCAGGAAGAGGGTGAGGCCCTGTTACGTGTGATAAATAAAATCCAGAGCCTCATGTCTGTGGCCTGGCAGCTAACCCCTTCTGTTCCCTCTAGCCTGGTGCTTTGGGGAGAGGATGCGAGACGGGGAGAGGGGCTGGTTTCCCGCCAGCTGTGCCACAGAGATCACCAACCCAACTGCCATGGAGAACAACGTGCAGCGCATGAAGCGCCTACGTAAAGAGACAAACGTATGAGTGATTCTCAACGGACATGCCGTCAAGGTGTACAAAATAGTGTTCTGTGTCTGCTGTGCTGAAGAATCATTATAGTGACACAGAAACCGCGGTAATTAGTCTCCCTGAAGTCCATTACAGGCCGAAAGAGACTTAACAGGATATTAAAAACCTCAAGAATGGCCATTAAGATTTCCTGGTGGTCTGAGATGTAGACCATGTAACCTGAAGGCCCTAGATTGAATATGGAGGGTCTGTTTTGTGTTGGTCTGTCCAAAGTCTTTAAAAAAAAGGCAATAAGCTTTAATTACTACTCCAGATATTTTTACTCAACATGTACAGCACGTCTGTAGTTTTCTTGTTAGTGTGAATGTAAATTTGAATTTACTTGCTGTAGTGAACATGACCAGTTTTTATTTAAAATCTAGAAGCTACAAAATGCATTTCTATTGCCTACATTTACAATTGAATAGTTATGTAAAGGACTAAATGTATTTCCTAGTTTTGAGTGTATCCATTTTTTTCCTTGTAAGATGAGAAACTTTAATCTGTCAGTTTACATATCTCTATCATGTTAGACAATTACAGATATTGTGTAAGGTTTCTCTAATTATGCCAGTGTATTAAATAGACTACAGAATGATCAGGTTCTGGTTAAACATTTGATATTTTAAATATAGTGACATTTTTGGATTATTACCTTGTTTTCTCTGGTGTCTGTTAAAGACATCTCAAAAAGTTTCACTGGATTTTCAGCAACTGTTGGGAATGGAACCATGAACAGATTCTATTCAGTAATGATCCACAGGTCCTGGTTACTGAATCATTTTGTTTGCTAACATTGTGCTAAATGGTCCTTCAAACAGGCATCATCATTTGGGTCACCTGATGGTGATGTCTTCCACCTGCCTTCACACATCCAACTTCTGAATTTGATGTATTCAATAAATAGAGGACAACACGATGCTTGACTGAGGTCTGTGCTCTCAAAGTGCTTTTCTTGTGTTTAATAATTTAGCTTCATGCAATATGAATATCTGCAATAAAAACACTCCAGTCTTCTCTCTCTCTCACTGAGAAGTTAACTTCCCTGTCTGGACATTTTGTAGAACCCATTCAAATGGAAAATAACGCCACCACAACTTTCCTGGTTTCTGGACTTTTATTTGAGCTTGCATTTTGTTAAAATGTTTGAATACATAAAAAGTTATTTAAAAATGTCAAACTGACCAGATATCAAATTCCATTTTTTCTTTAAAAACCATTTGGTGTAAAAACTTAGGACAGATTTAGAAAAACATTTGCAGTTTCCCCAAAACTTTTTGTAGCTGTCACATAAAAATAAGGAGAAAAAAAAACAGGTCTGCATAGATTCTGCAGGCAATCGGTGGTAATCTGGTCAAATGCATGGTGCAAGCTTGTGACGATCGTCAAGTCAAATCTTTATTGCTCAGATCTTGTTTGATGTTTCTTCTTGTTGACAAAAAAACTGTGGAGGAGAAAAGTAGCAAATTAGTCTATTGTTGAAGAGATTTCCACCACTGGTTGGTTCAGTCATGTAGGGCACTGCTAGATAAAGAGTTGGCTAAAAATGTGCATCATCACCAGACAGCAGAAACATAATCCAAACCCCAAAGCTGCAGTTGATATGGGAGTGAGACAATAGCCAGAGGGCTCTATGCTACCAGACAGTTTGCTTTATCAAATCCACTGCATTACCTCATGCTTTGAATTACTATGAGGCTATACACTCACCCGGACGATGGTAAAAGATGGTAGGTGCCGGTGGGCAGGTTGTTTCCTACTCAGCCCCACCCTGCTGGGCCTCGGGAGCGGACGTTTTCTCTGCAGATGGGTCACCTCCTGTCTTGGCCTCCTTGTTTTCCGGGCCGGGTTTGCCACCAGTCTGTGGGCGTCTGCGGCGGTAGTTGAAGTTGCGGCGGTAGCGCCGCTGGCGGGGCTGTTGGTTCTGGCCACCTTCGCCACCCTGATTCTCCTTGTCCTCCTCACCGTCCCGCACCGGTCTGGGACGGGGTGGACCCCTGCTGTTACCAAGCAAATGGCTATAAGGAAATGAAGTGTACAGGAACTAAGAACTGGAGATCTCGTGCCAATAAACGCATCATCATCCATTAATGCAGGATGCAGTTAAAAAAAAGGTCACAAGACAATTGCTACTAAAAAAGGAGAACAAACAATTTGGATGCACAGCTACAATTTGAGTTTAGGCTGCAATAAAAGAAGAGTTTCTCTAGCCAAAACGGGTGGCATTCATTACTGTTCAAAGGTTCATTTCAAGAGGAAAACTGGAATTTGAGCTAGGACAGCCCCAACGTTTACTCTCCTATTGTTGCAGCCCTGCGTCAATGAAGCCAACATGCAAACCTTGGTCTGAACCTTGGTCGGAAGCCTCTGTAGTAGTTCTGCCTCACTGGTTTGTTGCCCTGGTCTGGACCTCCCTGGCCCTCGTCGCCCTCACCTCCCTAAAAGCAAACAGATCAAACAACTACTGACAACTTTATTTCCCCAAAGATGACAGACAGCCAAACTTCAGAACATTTGCCATGTAGTGTAGAGCTTAATGTTGAGGCCATGTGTGAATCAGGTAGCTCTTCACACATGAGATTAAGGGCCTATTTGGGTCAATTTGAAAGATATCATGGCAAGACCCCCGATACACCAAGAATTATTGTTCACAACCACGTGTATGTCTAAAAGGAGAGTTTTTTTTCCCAGTTGCGTATGACATTAACGTTCACAACTTTGCTGTTGGTCGCCTGGGTGCCTGCATCAGGATTGAAGCCCTGTGACGGCGTACCTCAGTCATCTCTCCGCGTGGTGCGTTGGTGTAAGGGGGCCGGCGCCCGTATCGTCTACGTACAAAGTATGGCGGGTAGCGCCGTCTGCCGGGGTAAGTGGGCCTGCGCTGCTGTGGCTGCGAGTCTCCTTCAGGGGCGCTCTCTCCCCCGTCTCGGCTGCTTTTGTCACGACCTCCGTTGCCGGGCTCGCCCTCTCCGTCACTCTGGTAGTTCTCTGGGTAGTCTCCACCACGGGGAGGGCCCCTCCTTCGGGGGTAGCGCCGATAACGGTTTCTGTCGGCGGCGTACTTACTTCCCTGGACTGCAACACCTCCTGGGCCAGTGACATTCGCTGCCTCAGCTCCCTGTGAATATTTTTGTAAAAATGTAAGTCATTATATTCATTTTTTTTTTTTACTGCAAACTACACAGAGAACATGTGTTGGTTCCAAAACTGACTGCATTACCTTCTCCCCCTCAACTACATCAAACTCCACAGTTTCTCCATCTCCAACACTGCGAAGGTATTTCCTCGGGTTGTTCTTTTTGATGGCTGTCTGAAATAATGAATAGTCCAAATGTGAGAATCAACATTTAATACTTAAATTAAAACAAATTCAATAAATAAGAAAATCTACAGCGAGAATGTCTTACCTGGTGTACAAAAACGTCCTCTTTTGTATCATTCCTACACAAAGAAAGAAAAATAGTTACATCTACTTAGCAGCATCCTGTTGAGCAATGACAGATTGCTACTGAACCAGCAAATGTAAGGATTAATCAAGCATTGCATGGAGACCAGTAGACAAATCGTCTAGTTAGCGTTGTAAGCAAATTGTAGCCATAATAGGATTGGTAATGTTCCTGCACACACATGAATTTAGGGTCTTGGGGGGGGGTCCTACTTACCTATTGATGAAACCATATCCGTTCCTGACGTTGAACCATTTGACTGTACCCAAGACTTTTGTTGCTGCAATGAGACACCATATGAAATTAAAGTTTAAGCTTGAGTCATTACACAATACACTGTTATTATAACACATTATAAACTTACAAGACTAACTTTTCTATGCTACACAAACCCTCAAAAGCTGTGAAAGGATTTATTAATGACATCAAATAAACATACCATGGCCACAGATAATGTGAAAGTTATATTTAACTGCCAACTGTCATTCTTTTTATAGATGCTGATGCTTAGGAGTGCCCCATGCCAGCTGCACTTGATATGAGGCATGAACCCACAGCATTCTGAGTCAGTCATGACTTCTCTTGTAGCTCTACGCTTCTTGGTAGCCACATTACTCATGTTTATGCCGTATGGCTCCACTGTGATGATAAACAGGCTGTGCTCCCCGTTCACATTTCAGAGTACCAACATCTACAGACATAACGCCACTGTCCCGGTTAAAGCCGCACTGCTCAGCAATCCCCACGTGGTGGTATCGCGCCCGGATGCGTTAGCAGGCAACGAGCCCAGCTGGCATGTTAGCATAGCTAACTGGCTAACTGGGTCTCTACCATGTGGTTGGATTGGAGCCAGCAAGCTGAAACTACCGTAGGAGATCACATAGCGTCCGCTGTGACTAAACTTTATGTAAGACTGGAGAGAAAGAAGTCAACGTTGCACTTGCTGTTCGGCGAACGAACAACTAAATGGCGAATGAAGCCAATGGAATTACACGGCGGACATTTTGGGTGGCCCCTTCAGCCATGTAAATAGCTAACGCTAGCTGGCTAGGCTAGCGGCCATGCTAACGACACGCTCAGTTAATACAGGCCACGGCGATAGCTCATAAATTAGAGCTAAATCTGACACGCGTTGAGGGTTGAGTTTGGTGAATTTCTACAGCAGCCTCAGCCTGATAGATACACCCGCCGTGTTTGGTGAGAGGTTGTCCGTGTTCGTACTCTTTGGGACCAGAACCGGGCTCTTTGGTGTGAACAAAGGGACGGCCGGTAACGTTAGTTAGCCCGTTACCGACGGCAGCCGTCGTGGTCGGTTAAGTGAACTGTGTAAAACAGCGTTAAGTGTTAACTGGTGGAAATAAATAACGAAATAAATGTAATGTAATGTTGTAACGTCTCGAGCATTTTTTTAAAGTACCGGCCCGGTTCCTGGTAACAGCTTTAATTTAACTTAACGGTCGCGCATGTGACGGACGGTCGGCCGGCAACATGGACGCTAGGAGGCCGAGGAACAGGACAGATTAGCCGGCTAACGCTGGAGGATTACCTCCCTCCCGTATACCATATTCTCACTTAAAATCAATGTCATTCCTCGGGATATATACTGCCAGCAATACAGCTCCCGTGTTAAATAGAATACAAAACGGTTAAAAAGCCAAAGTCAACGTTGATGACACCATCCATCCAATATTAACGGTTAACGTTACCAACTGACAATTTTGAATTTGTGTCCCTGGCTAACGAAAAACAACGTTTATTTTATTTATTTTTTTAATCTCAACGTCATTAAGTTACTAGTTTTCTACCAGGTCTATCAGACGCTCGCAACAGATTTTCTCAAAATAATGTTATTTTATGAGATCGGTAAAATAAATCTTTTTTGGCCTATATTGGTTTCAAACACATGTGTTTTAAACAGTGGTGTCAGACGGTAAACGCGATGATCGTCTTGTTAACGGTTCTCAACGGCCGCTTTTGGTGCATTGCCTCTACCGTGTAGGCTAACTAGCTCACTTCCAGCAGACTTACCGATGACCTTCTTATCCCCCGCGGAAGCTGCGGCTGCCGGGCTGGATGGACTCTCCTCGTCGGCAGCAGGCTGCGGTGGTTGTTGCGTCTCGGCCTCGCTGCTCATGGTTACTACTGGTTGGTAATGGCTTCTGCCGGCGGCGGCTCTCTGCTGTGTTTCCCGGTGCTAGATGGTAACCTGGGCCGGCGGTGGTGGGGGCTACTGCCTTCGGGATCTCTGCTTTCCTCTTTCCGCTCCCGTTGCCGATCGAACTGGGCAGAATGTGAAACTGTACCGGGGAATGTTGCTGCCCGGGGTCCCGCCCCACTCGTCCGCCGGTTGGCTGGAATCTGTAACAGAAAACAAGACGCGCTCCTATTGGTCAATGCGACTGTCAGTTTTCTCTGAGGGGAGCGTTCGTTGGAAATGATTGGCTAGAGGAGAACGTACCTGTCCACGGCGTCCGCCCACAGTGACGTCAAACCCAGACAGAGCTAGATTTGCTATAAAACCACCCAAATCCGTCGGTTTGTTAGATTCAGTAGCTGGAGGGGATTCTCTAATCCTCGAGAACGAAGCTGGTGTTTCTGTTGCGCTATATTTTGTTTTGTCTGTCGTGAATTGTAGTCTGTTGAGTACAAGCATTGATGTATTACAACATGTATTTGTCAAGCATTCCTCACGTTTTCAATGCGTTGTGAAATGTCTGTGTCCAGTAGCCGCGTTTAGGACCACGGGAACTTTTCCCAAGGACTAATAGAATGTTTTGAGGAACTCTACTGCTTCTCTACCCGGACAGAGATCGAATTCTGTATTCGAAATCGCATACTAACAAGTCGCATTCTAACTGCTAATACATGCTCAATCGGTATGCACTGTATAGTGCCTACTAAGTATGTCATCACCTCAGTATATTATTAGACTGAGTTCACACTTAGCGACCGGCAGGTGATTGTTTCACATTACCCAAGTCAATGAAAATTATATATCTATTACACTGTTCTGGTGATTTTCTCGGTACATATTACTCGGTTAATATCGATGTTGCTTTAGCTACAGTACTTTTCACATTGCATTGCTGAATACATTCTGTTTATAATCTTTCTCTATATACATTTAAAACACCACAAAACGACATAGTAGTGAATGATTTTGGACACAGCCAATGTATTTTGTGGCAGTTAAGTATTAATGTGTCTAGTAAGGTCAATGAATAATACTTACCATAGTAAACTCACAGCACAAATTTAGATGATATGTCTTGAATGGCATACCTCTGTACTGCCTACTACATACTACTGCAGTATATACTGCATACTGACTATTAAATGAATGGCTAAGTTTCCCATTATCAGCAGACTGTTCACATGGAAGTATACAGATGTGTATACCAGAATGATTTTTTAGCCAATCAAGATGCAAATCACTATTAAACCCTGTTTTCATCTTTATGATATACATCCACATTTACAAAACTCATACTATGCAAGTGGAACACAGTACATAGTCAATTTGACTATATGTAGTATGAATAGTATGTGGCTATGTGAATCCAAACACAGCATTATTCCAGGGGAAATCTATGGATATTAACTGTATACATTTCCAAAAGTACAGGTCCTTTGAGAGGTGGGATTTTCAGGAATGAATGTCAACGACTCTACAAACTAAACAGTGTGGCTACTTCAACTTGTGTACCACTCAGGTATTATTTCATTCATAAAACAATAGTGTTCTATTATCAATTGAGGACAAGGAGAGAACATTTCAGCGAAACAGAGGACAGGTAGGGTTTGTTTGTTCAATATATTATCAATATATACCTCCTGTTTAGGTATATTAATTTATAATAAGTTAATGATTGCATTTTGAATTTGATTATTTCTGGCTTATATACACATGAAATTACATATAAATACATACAACGGAACACAACAATATAACAAATACACAGAGCAAGATTAACTGTAACTACTTCTGCTATACTCTTTGCTTCCTTTAATTTATGAAATGTATTTATGTATTTTGGTTTCACTGATTTGATATGTTTTGGAAATACATTCATGCAAATTAGGCAAATTTTAATATGAAATAAAGCTTTATTTATTTATTGTTCGGTTACATTCTAAAGCACAAATAAATAAGCATTAAACATACACCAGACGATATACTGTGTGATATACAATGCTCTTAGTTTAATTTTCCTCAGCATTTCTCCTTTTTATTCATTTATTACAACCAAGTCACCTAGCAGTAAATATAAACAATAATAACTAGACAATTCTGTGTTGTTTTTTAATGTTTTAATTCTTTCTGTGTGATCATTCTAGTTCCTCAGATGTGATGGAAACACAAACAGGACTGAACAACAGGTTTAAGTTCCTAAATTTATTTCCTCTGGGTTGGAAGTGGAACTTTGGGTTGAAATAGTACTAGACCAATAGCTATGACCCTACATACTTACTTACTGACCCATACTTACACAAAATGTCATTAAATGGTCTGAATAGACCTGGCATGATTGAGATTATTAATCACTCTATCTTTATTTCTTGGTAAAATGTAATCCCGTCAGTTCCTTCAATTGTGCAATACAACAACTGATAATTAGTAAAAGAAAAAAAATAGTAATAATATATGTGTGTGACTGGAGGTGGAAAAGGTGGTTATCCAGGTGATTAGGATCCCCAATGATTGTCTTAGCATCTGATGTAAATGTCCTTTAGAGATGTTAGAGCACCACCGTTTGTGATGTTCTGCATAAGGCGTTGTTGATGGTGCAGAAAAAGTCGTAGTGCATTCCCTGTTTCTTCCACAATCAGCCCCTTTGTCTTGCTGACATTCAGAAGTAGGTCCTGAAACCTGGACAGGCCCACTGCTTCCTTCAAGTAGGCCTTTTTCATTGTTATCTCTGATCAGGCCCACTACGTTGTGTTGACAGCAAACTGAACAATGGTGTTGGAGTCAAAGTGGCGACACAGTAATGTGCGTATAGGGAGTACAGTAGGGGACCTAAAACACAGCCTTGAGGTTTTCCGGGGTTAAGGATGCACATATAAGAGAGGTGTCCACTCACCCTCACCGCTTGGTCTGCCCATCAGTCGAGGATCCACATGCACAGTGAGGTGTTTAATCCCAGATCCTTGAACTTTATGATGAGCCTGGAGGGAACTATGGCATTGAACGCTGAAATGTAGTAAATTTGCAGCAATTTCATATAACCCCTGTTTTATCCAGGTGAGATAGGGGTGGGTATAAATCCTAGTAGTATAATTAAAAAATCTAAAATGCCTTGGAAGTTACCAATACACAGTAAAATGTGCCAATGGTACCTTGGAAGATTCATAATGGGAGCTCATTTTAGTGCGTAGTATGAAATAGTCGTCTCCAAGGTATACAATACACATCCATATCGGCTGCTGTACACAGCTGTATTACTTCATACCAGAGGGAATTTTGAATTGAAATTTGACCATATTTCTAAGGGATTATGGCTAATTATCGGTTTACTGTTCTGGATATGTTAAGACATATCACACTCAAATGATGAATAACCATAATGTTGCCTCCCAATTTCATTGTCTCCTGTAATAACTAGGGATTCCCTGGATTCATATTTTAAGTCCTGTCTCTCTACTGCTCTGTCAATTACAGATGATTACACTTTCTTAAATTTGAAGGGTACGGGTAAGTGACACTGACCCGTTTTTATAATAACATACAATCTGCGTATCCACTCAAATTGCCCTGCACAATAAACTGGTTAAAGGCAGCCATTATCCACAGCGAATTCAGAAACTCCACTTCCAGTAGCACAGAGCAGACAGACCCAGACAACCCCACCACAGCCCCCAACCTATTGTCATGTTAATGCTCCACTGGCACTGTTTATGAGCACTGGCTGATGTGTGAAGAGCTCGCTGTTAATGGCCTAGCCCCGTTCTCCCACACAAAGATGGGCTTTAGCATTGAACCCAGAGAGCTTCCCCACGAAGAGACCCCCTCCTCAAAAAAAAAAAAGAAAAAGAAGAAAAACAAAAAACCTTCTTCCTGCCTCCATAAGAACACAGTCTCCATTTGAAAGGATTCTTTTGTGCTACAGGAACAAGGTCCAAGGCAGAAGAGGGAGAGCGTGGATGGGGGAGGGGGTCTGGTGGCTTGGATTTGTATGGATGGCTGGGATAAGAAGAGGTAGCCATAAGTTCAGCAGAGGATTGCTTGGCAATAGAGTGTGTGCCTGGAGGACTCTGGCCGCTTTTCACTGTAAAGCCTTTCCCTACTTTGCACCCTAGCGAATAGATTGAGATTATTACCCGCCATAACTTCACTGGCAAACTGGGAAAAATAGCAGACCAAAAAACAAATAAATAAATAAAAGGGCTGCAATGTCACATTAAGAACAGTTTCAAACCATAGATATGTAATTTGTTTCTTAAATATAAATTGATTAAAAAGTAAAATAAAAAAATAATGATAAAACTAAATGGGCCCAATGAGGCACCAAACTTTGTGATTTTTAATATGCATTAATAAAAACAGTTTGTAAAACTGTGATGATAGCAATTAAAATTACTTATTAGTGGTTCAGTGGAGCAAAACTGTAAAATCCAAAGTATGACGTCATGCTCAGACATGAACTTATGCAAAGTTTAGAAAAATGTAAAACAATTTATTGATCATAAATGATACACAGTAACTGAATAAGCATCCCAAATTTTGTCTCATTTTTTCAGGCTAAGAAAAAGTCACAATTTATTATTTATTTTTTTTTCCATTGCAGAATAAACAAATTGTTTCTGTTTGGAATTCCCCTAAATATTATTGACAGCATTGAACATGAGATTCAGCAAACAGAACATCAAACCCAATTATATTTTTTTGGTACTAAAATCCCCCTAAGATGTAAATCATCTTATTTGTGTGTTGATGCAGTAGTTAAACTGGAGTCAGTTACACCAAGCTCAAATATGGTTATAATAACATACTGCTGAACTTACTATAATGTCTTTCAATGTGTATTTTGCAAGAAGGCATCCATACAGGGAAACAAACATGTAGATGGATTGAGGAGTATCAAATAATAATGAGATGCCATTTCCTGTTTAGAGAGCTTGCATTGTTTTCCCATTTTCAAACATGGTGTTTTGAGCAGGAGGGTTCACATCTCTCCACACTGTGCAATCAGGATCGGCAGCTTGGGCTTATTGTTGGGTCCTGTAGGAACATTCTGTTGGCAAGAAGAAGATCACATTTAGAACTTAAACATGTTAAACACCTAACTTCGTTTACTGTGAGTGTCAGTGTTTCAGTTACAGGTAGGATGCCTACTCTGAAATATCTTTGACTTCAGTAACTAAGTAACATAACTAGGGAAATGAAGATGATCAGGACAGTGAAGCTATTACAACAATTAAGCAACATTTAACAAACATTCTGACCACATATGTTATGCCTACACAATTCTCTACATATATATGATTTGCTAAGTGAAATAATTCAGGGACATGTACCAAGTATTCTATATAAAAAAGAAAAGTTACACAACTGTTCATCACTCATTGATGATTATTGAGTTGCTTCCAAATCATGTTGTATGTGTGTGAAAAGCAGACAGACATTTAGCCATATGAGCATTTTAGTTGATCATATTTATATTAATATTCATATATATTTACCTCAATTTTTCTCATGATGAGCAACCCATCAACGACCTTTCCTGTAATAACCATGAATAAGACAATTAAACTCTGATACATAAAGAAATTAAAATGCATCTCTAAATAAATAGAAATACAGGCATTAATAGTGTAAACTCACTTACCAAAAACAACATGCTTTCCATCTAACCAGTCACATTTAGTGCAGGTAATGAAAAACTGACAACCGTTTGTTCCTGGACCACTGTTTGCCTGAGAAGCAATATTGAGAAATAGTGGCAGTGTCAAAAAAAAGTTGGGGTTCAAATCACTTTAAATTGTTTAAATTAAATTGATTAATACAGTATATCCAAACATTTTGGAGAATAAATTCTGCAGTAACCTACATCTTGATGTGGATAGAGGGATTGTAGGAACAACCAGTAACAAAAAATCCTGCTGTTACTACATTGACGGACACAAACATACCATGGACAGAAGACCGGGTGCAGAATGTTTCATTCGAAAGTTTTCATCTGCAAATGGACCTCTATAGATGCTGCAGATACCAGTTCCATCACCCTTCATGAAAGACAAACGGAGAAAGAGGAACCATACATTCAAAATGTTGATTTTCCATACTGCACATGTCCACCAGAGGGCTGAAGACTTAAGGATTTGTCCTGCAGCTCATGGAGCCCAGGAGGTGCACTAATCCATTCCCACAGTTTAGTGCTTTAATTTAATAATTAAAAAAAAATATGAATAATTTATTGATTGAATTATTATTATTTAACTAAGTATTATTTAAGCATTTGATTTGAGTCGCCTTCAAAAGTCAAAACCTTCGGCCTCTGTCCCCAAAACAAGTCTCATGCCAAATATTTGAAAGCCACTCCTTAATGAAAAATATGCAGCTGCTGCGCTGGTTAACTAGACGGCATGTACTACTACTTCCTAAACAGCTGTTGTATAATGTTGCATGGAGGGAGCTTTCCGAAGTGGCCACACCTTAATTCAATATACCCTTGGTGTGGTCACTTTGGAAAGCTCCATTCACATTATCCAACACAAACATGGAAAGGATTTATTGCACTATACTATATCAATATGTTATTGAACGTGGTTTATTGCACATAAATATTGCATTAAATATGTATTATAGCACAGATGGTAATCATTTTACATTTGTGTCATATAAACAAGCGGTAAGACACATTATTAACCAGACAGCAGTGGAGATGTGCATGTACTTACGTTTACAAAGTCTCCTCCTTGTATCATAAAGTCTTTGATCACCCTATCAATGAACAATAAAATATATTAATAAAGTCAGATTTGCTAAGGTAAAAGCTAACTTTTTCTAAGAAACAAAAATGTATATAATGTGTTGATAGTCCATATAAAACACTGCAAGTTCAAATGATAATTTATTGTTTTCAACATACAGTATATTTCATTATGATGTATCTATTTGGATGGTGCATATTCATTATTAAACCAATGAAAAAGCTCAATTTTGTGTTTTAGAAACAAACTCAATTAATTGCCATTAATCCATTCCTTTTGTACTGCAACACTAAATACTGAATGAAACAGGAGGAACATGTATGGAAACCAGGGACAGCGGCAGCCTGATTAACAGCACTGACAGTAGATCCAACGACTATATTAAATAACTTTAACCTTGTATGTACATACATTGCAGAATAACGACTTTTTTTCCCCACAAGCTGCAAAGTGTTGTTGGCTGAACAAGAACACGGTTTCATTGAACTGGATTTATCAGATAAAGGAAGTAAGTAATGATATAAGTAAGTAAAATGCTTTTAATTTTAGTTTTGGTGATCATTACACTTAGAGTATGTACATATGTGGTTAATGTGCAACACATACCTCACATGTAAATTAAAGCATATTCTATATTTGTTGTCACTGTAAAACACTGAGAAAGTGTGGTAGCCGTGCTGTAAGTTTACAACATGTCTGGCTAATTGTAGTCGAAAGACATTTTAACAGTGACCTTCTATTTTTCTACAATGTAGTTTAACAATACACACATTTTCTACACATTCCAGGCCCTATTATATAGGCTGTATATTTATTTATACTACAATTTCCAATCCAATACTATTAGGAAGCCATTGTCCTTAAAACTGAATTACAACAATATATTGCAGTAGCATATAACGTTCTACTGCGTATAGTGTTATCAGAATTACCTTTAACAGTTGAGTTTCTCATTCTATTTTTACATATATGCCCAACATTTTGGCTCAATTCACAGTCAAAGCAGTTAGTTTTGGGGGGTGCTGGGGGATACCTGCTGCATTGTTAGGAAACACGCAGGAATGTTCAGGATTACGAAATTATCATCCTAAAAGGAAGGCTGCCTGCATTTCTTTTCAGAGGACAATACGTTGGCAGACAGTATTGCGTGACTAGTGAAACATGTAAACAGGTTAGTTTGGTGGAAAGTGGAAACACTTTGGTATACCGCCCATGTACTTAAGATATCTCCATTTCATTTTTTTTTTTCATTTCAGAATGTCAGCAATGAGGAGAAAGCCTTACTAACAGCGTATGGGATGCAAGTGATGCTCTCCAGAATGGAGAGTGCAATGTAGACACCAACATACAGTGTCGCAAGTGTGAACTTTTTTTTTTTTTTTTGTGCAAATTATAGTTTTCATCTTTAAAGGCTAAACGCCTCCTGCAATACCATCTAAAACGTTGCATTTTTATATGTGACTATGTCTGGGTTTTACATGGTTAAAAGCTAAAATCCTTAGTAAAATGCATTGAAAACAGATCATTCTATCATCCAAATACAATGTGAACTACACATATCAAATAGCCATATCGGTACCTGTGGAATGTGCAACCCTTGTAACCAATAGGGACTCCATCCTTCCTATAAAACAGAAGTATGAGAGAAGACAAAATAAAGTCAAATATTTTGTATTGTTTAACATGCTGCCAAATAGTTTCACTTCCCTTAAAGCGGGCTCATCTCTGTATGTGAAGTAAGTGTTGAAATTAAGCCATGCCAGAAGTATGTATGTGTTGATCATAAAGAAACAAGGTTAACTAGTGCTGCAAGCAGCATTAACGGGCCCTCGCCATGCTATGCCACCGCCCTGCCATGCCACCGCCCTGCCATGCCACCGCCCTGCTATGCCACCGCCCTGCCATGCCACCGCCCTGTACCACCGCCATCCTGCGCCCCCGCCCTGCTATGCCACTGCCCCCCGCGCCATTGACCCCTCTCCGTGCCACTGCCGGAGTAGCGCGTGCATTGTGCTCAGACTGAGGAGGGTGAAAAAAAATGGCTGGCTGAAACAGAAAACTGCCATGCCACACTCATCCAGCAGGTGGCGCTGTCGGCGTAACCATACTTGGGTGTCTACGTTCAGCGGCAGTGTCTCATCACACATGTAAAGTTTGGAGCAGATAAAGCATTGCAACACAGAGTTATTTCATGTTAATGGTGTGACCACTAGGGGGCAGCAGCACAGTACCCTAACTTGGGGTGGAGCGCAGAGGGACCCATCCTGATCACATGTGTGAAGTTTGAGGCAGATCGGTTTATGTGGGACAGAGTTATGACAAGTTAAATGTGTCCACCAGGGGGCAGCAGACTTCCTGTTTGACATAGACCATTGGTGCCAAACACTTTTATGTTTGTCTGGACAAGATACACGTGTGTACCGAATTTCATGTTTCTACGCTAAAAGAAACCCTATGGAGAGGGGCTATTGAATATTTAAAGGGGGCGCTACAGAGGTATTTAGCCCCACCCATGGAAGTCACCATCATCAGGTCAAATTCTTTGGCACCCTTGACCTGTGAATCCGTTTTCATGATGATATAATGTTGGTGAAGCCATCAAAAAGCCAAACGTATTTACATGGCGAGTGACCCAAAATGGCGGGGCCGCTACGTCCAGACCGTGTGACTTCACACGGTCTGGACGTGCTTGGGTGTCTACGTTCAGCGGCAGTCTCTCATCACACATGTAAAGTTTGGAGCAGATAAAGCATTGCAATGCAGAGTTATTTGATGTTAACGGTGTGACCACCAGGGGGCAGCACCACAGTACCCTAACTTTGGGTGGAGCGCAGAGGGACCCATCCTGATCACATGTGTGAAGTTTGAGGCAGATCGGTTTATGTGGGACAGAGTTATGACAAGTTAAATGTGTCCACCAGGGGGCAGCAGACTTCCTGTTTGACATAGACCGTTGGTGCCGGAGACTTTTATGTTTGTCTGGTCAAGATACACGTGTGTACCGAATTTCATGTTTCTACGATAAAAGAAACCCTATGGAGAGGGGCTATTGAATATTTAAAGGGGGCGCTATAGAGGTATTTAGCCCCACCCATGGAAGTCGCCATCATCAGGTCAAAGTCTTTGCACCATTAACCTGTGAATCCATTTTCATGATGATATAATGTTGGTGAAGCCATCAAAAAGCCAAACGTATTTACATGGCGAGTGACCCAAAATGGCGGGGCCGCCACGTCCAGACCGTGTGAGTTCACAAAAGGCTTTGAATGATTGTTTTATCACACATCCATTGAGAACATCCTGGCAAAGTTTGAGTTGCATACTGTAAAAGCTGTAGGAGGAGATCGATCAGAGGCGAGGTGAGGAAATCGCCAAAAATCGCCCATTCAATTCAAGATGGCCGACTTCCTGTGGGGATTTCACCATGACGTCATGAGGCTTTTTTGTGCGTCTTAGCACGATTAAGGTGTGTGCCGAATTTCGTGACGATTGGGAAAGCTAAGCCCAATGTGGAGGGGTTTTTGAAAGTTTCCAGGGGGCGCTACAGAGGCATTTGGCCCCACCCATGTGGGTTGCCCCTATCAAATCATAGAGGATGCCACCTTTGACCTGTGTTTCCATTTTCATGATGATAAGTCATCGTTAAAGCCATCAAAAAGCCAAACGTATTTTCATGGCGAGGGATCGATCGTCACTGCCTCACCACACGGACGCCATAGGGCGTGGCCTTACAGCGTTCATCATATAGCTTCACCAATGTGTTCTACATGTTTTAGAGGTGGAATGAAGTTTCTAAGTTGAACGATGTGTCTTTAGTACATGTAAAAGAAAAAAAAGGTCACTTCCTGTTACCACTAGGGGGCGCCACATACTAAGTGGGTAATCATGATGTCAAAACACTGGGGGCGGAGCCATGGTCACGTCCAGTCAGTTTGAAGCTGATAGAGTAAAGTATGTGGGCGTGACAGCCATTCAAAGTCAGATGGCGAGCTCTGAAGCGATGACCAGAAAAGGCGTGGCCACTACGGCCAGACCGTAAGACTTAGGAAAACGCTTTTTATTACTTGGAATCACACATGCCTTGAGAGCATCCTGGCCGACTTTGAGTTCCATACCTTGTAATCTCTGGGAGAAGATCGCACAGATGCGAGGTGTGGAAATCGCCAAAAATCGACCATTCAATTCAAGATGGCCGACTTCCTGTGGGGATTTCACCATGACGTCATGAGGCTTTTGTGTGCGTCTCGGAATGATTAAGGAGTGTGCCGAATTTCATGACTGTAGGATGTACTAACCCCTATGTGGAGGGGTTTTTGAAAGTTTCCAGGGGGCGCTAGAGAGGCATTTGGCCCCACCCATGTGGATTGCCCCTATCAAATCATAGAGGATCTCACCTTTGACCTGTGTATCCATTTTCATGACGATAAGTGATCGTTAAAGCCACCAAAAAGCCAAACGTATTTTCATGGCGAGGGATCGATCGTCGCCGCCTCGCCACACGGACGCCATAGGGCGTGGCCTTACAGTGTTCATCATATAGCTTCACCAATGTGTTCTACATGTTGTAGAGGTGGAATGAAGTTTCTAAGTTCAACGATGTGTCTTTAGTACATGCAAAAGTAAAAAAAGGTCACTTCCTGTTACCACTAGGGGGCGCCACATATTAAGTGGGTAATCATGATGTCAAAACACTGGGGGCGGAGCCATGGTCACGTCCAGTCAGTTTGAAGCTGATAGAGTAAAGTATGTGGGCGTGACAGCCATTCAAAGTTAGATGGCGAGCTCTGAAGCGATGACCAAAAAAGGCGGGGCCACCACGGCCAGACCGTAAGACTTATGAAAACGGTTTTGATAACTTTGAATCACACATGCCTTGAGAGCATCCTGGCCGAGTTTGAGGTCGTGACCTTGTAATCTCTAGGAGGAGTTCGCACAGATGCGAGGTGTGGAAATGGCCAAAATCGCCCTTTTGGCGAAACTTCAATTCAAGATGGCCGACTTCCTGTTGTGATTTCACCATGGTGTCAAATGGCTTTTTGGTGTGTCTTGGCATGATGAAGGTGTGTGCCGAATTTCGTGACGATTGGTAAAGGTAAACCCGATGCAAAAGGGTTTTGAAAATTTCCAGGGGGCGCTGTAGAGCCATTTTTGTGCGTCCATGCTGGAGACCTATAGAATACGTAAATTTTCGCGACTCCTGATGTGCACAGCAATTTTGGTGAGTTTTGAGGTATGGGAAAGTCCCCAAAAAGGCAATTCATTTCGGATAAGAACGAGAATAATAATAACTAGTGCTGCAAGCAGCATTGAAGGGCCCTCGCGGGGTATGGGCAGTCGGGGTACGGGCGAGTCGGGGTATGGGCGAGTCAGAGCATATGTGTTTGCTTTGTGTCGGGGGCGATCGTTGATTTTGAGGCAATATGTTGAAACTATCTCAACTCCCTGTCTGAGGGAGAGGCAGCGTAATTCGCTGTCTGGCAACGCTAACACCCATTACTGAATTGTCACCGTTTGTAAACTTTCTCATAACAAAGTTCTTGAGATGTTAGAGACACGATTTGAAGCGGTTGTGGGTTATTCTCTAGGAGAAATTCATTAAAGCGTGACAACAGTGACTTCCTGCTGCCAGCAGGGGGCGGTCTGACGTGGCGTGTATATAAACACGTACACGTGTTCAGAGCATGACCAGCATCATACACCATCAATTTCATGCAGTTAGGATGTTCCTTTCCTGGAGAAATCACAACTTCCTTTTTCATGGCGAAACATCAGGATTTGAGGCCTCACCGAGGCCACGCCCTAACCTTTAGAGCCACCATTTCAATGTTTTTTCATCATTGACGTCTTTAGACGCCACAGCCAAAATTTGAAGTCACTGCTGATAAATCCCTAGGACTAGTTCGGCAAAGTACGACGCCTGCAAACGGCGATTTCGCTGACGTTCAATTCAAGATGGCCGACTTCCTGTTAAACTTAGGATATGGATCCAAGAGGCTTTTTTGTCTGTCCTGAAGTACTCCATGTGTCTGCCGAATTTTGTAAGTCTAGGTTAAAGATAAAGCATGGGGCTTTACATTTGAAAGTGATTTCCTGCTACCAATAGGGGGCGCTATGAGTGTGAGTGAATATGAGTGTATAAATACGTTCAGGGCGGGACCCTTATGAAGCATCAGAGATTTGGTGCAGATAGAATATAGCATGTGGAAGTTATGATGAGTTGATGTCACATGGCGAGGGATGGAAACTCGCCGCCTCGCTGAGGCCACGCCCTCCAAAGAAAACTCATGGTATTAAAGACATTTCATCACAAAGGTCTTGACATGCCATAAACACAATTTGAAGTGGTTATCCATAATTTCCTCTGAGAAATTTATTAAAGCGTGACGACAGTGACTTCCTGCTGCCAGCAGGGGGCGGTTTGACGTGGCGTGAATATAAACATATACACGTGTTCAGGGCATGACCAGCATCATGCACCATCAATTTCATGCATTTAGGATGTTCCTTTCATGGAGAAAACACAACTTCCTTTTTCATGGCGAAACATCAGAATTTGAGGCCTCGCTGAGGCCACGCCCTCCCATGAAAACTCACCATTTCGACGAGTTTTCATGATCAAGCCTTTTAGAAGCTACATCCAAAATTTTACGCCGCTGCAGGCTATAGTCTCTGACTAGTAGGTGAATTTACGTTGCCTGCAAACGGCGTCTTCGGCGATGTTTGATTCAAAATGGCCGACTTCCTGTTTGACTTTCACCATGACGTCAAGAGGATTTTTTGTGCGCCTTGGCATGACAAACGCGTGTGCCGAGTTTCGTGAAGATACGATGAATTAACCCCTATGGGGGGGGGTGTTTTGAAAGTGACAAGGGGGCGCTACTGAGCCATTTTGCCCCGCCCATTTTCAAAACCGATGAAATACGTAATTTTTCGCCGGGTCTGATGCGTCCAGAAAAAATGGGGACTTTTTAGGTATGTTCAGGCCCCCAAAAGGGCAATCAAAGACGCGGAAGACAAAGAAAAAAAAGAACTAGTGCTGCAAGCAGCATTGAAGGGCCCTCGCGGGGTATGGGCAGTCGGGGTATGGGCGAGTCGGGGTATGGGCGAGTCAGAGCATATGTGTTTGCTTTGTGTCGGGGGCGATCGTTGATTTTGAGGCAATATGTTGAAACTATCTCAAGTCCCTGTCTGAGGGAGAGGCAGCGTAATTCGCTGTCTGCCAACGCTAACACCCATTACTGAATTGTCACCGTTTGTAAAGTTTCTCATAACAAAGTTCTTGAGATGTTAGAGACACGATTTGAAGCGGTTGTGGGTTATTCTCTAGGAGAAATTCATTAAAGCGTGACAACAGTGACTTCCTGCTGCCAGCAGGGGGCGGTCTGATGTGGCGTGAATATAAACACGTACACGTGTTCAGAGCATGACCAGCATCATACACCATCAATTTCATGCAGTTAGGATGTTTCTTTCCTCTAGAAATCACAACTTCCTTTTTCATGGCGAAACATCAGGATTTGAGGCCTCACCGAGGCCACGCCCTAACCTTTAGAGCCACCATTTCAATGTTTTTTCATCATTGACGTCTTTAGATGCCACAGCCAAAATTTGAAGTCACTGCTGATAAATCCCTAGGACTAGTTCGTCAAAGTACGACGCCTGCAAACGGCGATATCACTGACGTTCAATTCAAGATGGCCGACTTCCTGTCGGACTTAGGATATGGATCCAAGAGGCTTTTTTGTCCGTCCTGAAGTACTCCATGTGTCTGCCGAATTTCGTAAGTCTAGGTTAAAGATAAAGCATGGGGCTTTACATTTGAAAGTTATTTCCTGCTACCAATAGGGGGCGCTATGAGTGTAAGTGAATATGAGTGTATAAATATGTTCAGGACAGGACCCTTATGAAGCATCAGAGATTTGGTGCAGATAGAATATAGCATGTGGAAGTTATGATGAGTTGATGTCACATGGCGAGGGATGGAAACTCGCCGCCTCGCCGAGGCCACGCCCTCCAATGAAAACTCATGGTATTAAAGACATTTCATCACAAAGGTCTTGACATGCCAGAAACACAATTTGAAGTGGTTATCCATAATTTCCTCTGAGAAATTCATTAAAGCGTGACGACAGTGACTTCCTGCTGCCAGCAGGGGGCGGTTTGACGTGGCGTGAATATAAACATATACACGTGTTCAGAGCATGACCAGCATCATACACCATCAATTTCATGCAGTTAGGATGTTCCTTTCATGGAGAAAACACAACTTCCTTTTTCATGGCGAAACATCAGAATTTGAGGCCTCGCCGAGGCCACGCCCTCCAATGAAAACTCACCATTTCGACGAGTTTTCATGATCAAGCCTTTTAGATGCTACAACCAAAATTTTACGCCGCTGCAGGCTATAGTCTCTGACTAGTAGGTGATTTTCGTTGCCTGCAAACGGCGTCTTCGGCGATGTTTGATTCAAAATGGCCGACTTCCTGTTTGACTTTCACCATGACGTCAAGAGGATTTTTTGTGCGCCTTGGCATGATAAACGCGTGTGCCGAGTTTCGTGAAGATACGATAAACTAACCCCTATGGGGGGGGTGTTTTGAAAGTGACAAGGGGGCGCTACTGAGCCATTTTGCCCCGCCCATTTTCAAAACCGATGAAATATGTAATTTTTCGCCGGGCCTGATGCGTCCAGAAAAAATGGGGACTTTTTAGGTATGTTCAGGCCTCCAAAAGGGCAATCAAAGACGCGGAAGACAAAGAAAAAAAAGAATAATAAGAATAATAATAATCTTTTGGAGAACAATAGGGCCTCGCGTACCGCGACTGCTATGCAGTCGCCGCTCGGGCCCTAATAAGAATAATAATAATAATCTTTTGGAGAACAATAGGGCCTCGCGTACCGCGACTGCTATGCAGTCGCCGCTCGGGCCCTAATAATAATAATAATAATAATAATAATAATAATCTTTTGGAGAACAATAGGGCCTCGCGGTACCGCGACTGCTATGCAGTCGCCGCTCGGGCCCTAATAAGAATAATAATAATAATCTTTTGGAGAACAATAGGGCCTCGCGGTACGCGACTGCTATGCAGTCGCCGCTCGGGCCCTAATAATAATCTTTTGGAGAACAATAGGGCCTCGCGGTACCGCGACTGCTATGCAGTCGCCGCTCGGGCCCTAACTAGTGCTGCAAGCAGCATTGAAGGGCCCTCGCGGGGTATGGGCAGTCGGGGTATGGGCGAGTCGGGGTATGGGCGAGTCAGAGCATGTGTGTTTGCTTTGTGTCGGGGGCGATCGTTGATTTTGAGGCAATATGTTGAAACTATCTCAAGTCCCTGTCTGAGGGAGAGGCAGCGTAATTCGCTGTCTGCCAACGCTAACACCCATTACTGAATTGTCACCGTTTGTAAACTTTCTCATAACAAAGTTCTTGAGATGTTAGAGACATGATTTGAAGCGGTTGCGGGTTATTCTCTAGGAGAAATTCATTAAAGCGTGACAACAGTGACTTCCTGCTGCCAGCAGGGGGCGGTCTGACGTGGCGTGTATATAAACATGTACACGTGTTCAGAGCATGACCAGCATCATACACCATCAATTTCATGCAGTTAGGATGTTCCTTTCCTGGAGAAATCACAACTTCCTTTTTCATGGCGAAACATCAGGATTTGAGGCCTCACCGAGGCCACGCCCTAACCTTTAGAGCCACCATTTCAATGTTTTTTCATCATTGACGTCTTTAGATGCCACAGCCAAAATTTGAAGTCACTGCTGATAAATCCCTAGGACTAGTTCGTCAAAGTATGATGCCTGCAAACGGCGATATCGCTGACGTTCAATTCAAGATGGCTGACTTCCTGTCGGACTTAGGATATGGATCCAAGAGGCTTTTTTGTCCGTCCTGAAGTACTCCATGTGTCTGCCGAATTTTGTAAGTCTAGGTTAAAGATAAAGCATGGGGCTTTACATTTGAAAGTTATTTCCTGCTACCAATAGGGGGCGCTGTGAGTGTGAGTGAATATGAGTGTATAAATATGTTCAGGGCGTAACCCTTATGAAGCATCAGAGATTTGGTGCAGATAGAATATAGCATGTGGAAGTTATGATGAGTTGATGTCACATGGCGAGGGATGGAAACTCGCCGCCTCGCCGAGGCCACGCCCTCCAATGAAAACTCATGGTATTAAAGACATTTCATCACAACGGTCTTGACATGCCAGAAACACAATTTGAAGTGGTTATCCATAATTTCCTCTGAGAAATTCATTAAAGCGTGACGACAGTGACTTCCTGCTGCCAGCAGGGGGCGGTTTGACGTGGCGTGAATATAAACATATACACGTGTTCAGGGCGGGACCAGCATCATACACCATCAATTTCATGCAGTTAGGATGTTCCTTTCATGGAGAAAACACAACTTCCTTTTTCATGGCGAAACATCAGAATTTGAGGCCTCGCTGAGGCCACGCCCTCCCATGAAAACTCACCATTTCGACGAGTTTTCATGATCAAGCCTTTTAGAAGCTACATCCAAAATTTTACGCCGCTGCAGGCTATAGTGTCTGACTAGTAGGTGAATTTACGTTGCCTGCAAACGGCGTCTTCGGCGATGTTTGATTCAAAATGGCCGACTTCCTGTTTGACTTTCACCATGACGTCAAGAGGATTTTTTGTGCGCCTTGGCATGACAAACGCGTGTGCCGAGTTTCGTGAAGATACGATGAACTAACCCCTATGGGGGGGGTGTTTTGAAAGTGACAAGGGGGCGCTACTGAGCCATTTTGCCCCGCCCATTTTCAAAACCGATGAAATACGTAATTTTTCGCCGGGTCTGATGCGTCCAGAAAAAATGGGGACTTTTTAGGTATGTTCAGGCCTCCAAAAGGGCAATCAAAGACGCGGAAGACAAAGAAAAAAAAGAACTAGTGCTGCAAGCAGCATTGAAGGGCCCTCGCGGGGTATGGGCAGTCGGGGTATGGGCGAGTCGGGGTATGGGCGAGTCAGAGCATGTGTGTTTGCTTTGTGTCGGGGGCGATCGTTGATTTTGAGGCAATATGTTGAAACTATCTCAAGTCCCTGTCTGAGGGAGAGGCAGCGTAATTCGCTGTCTGCCAACGCTAACACCCATTACTGAATTGTCACCGTTTGTAAACTTTCTCATAACAAAGTTCTTGAGATGTTAGAGACACGATTTGAAGCGGTTGTGGGTTATTCTCTAGGAGAAATTCATTAAAGCGTGACAACAGTGACTTCCTGCTGCCAGCAGGGGGCGGTCTGACGTGGCGTGTATATAAACACGTACACGTGTTCAGAGCATGACCAGCATCATACACCATCAATTTCATGCAGTTAGGATGTTCCTTTCCTGGAGAAATCACAACTTCCTTTTTCATGGCGAAACATCAGGATTTGAGGCCTCACCGAGGCCACGCCCTAACCTTTAGAGCCACCATTTCAATGTTTTTTCATCATTGACGTCTTTAGATGCCACAGCCAAAATTTGAAGTCACTGCTGATAAATCCCTAGGACTAGTTCGTCAAAGTATGATGCCTGCAAACGGCGATATCGCTGACGTTCAATTCAAGATGGCTGACTTCCTGTCGGACTTAGGATATGGATCCAAGAGGCTTTTTTGTCCGTCCTGAAGTACTCCATGTGTCTGCCGAATTTTGTAAGTCTAGGTTAAAGATAAAGCATGGGGCTTTACATTTTAAAGTTATTTCCTGCTACCAATAGGGGGCGCTATGAGTGTAAGTGAATATGAGTGTATAAATATGTTCAGGACGGGACCCTTATGAAGCATCAGAGATTTGGTGCAGATAGAATATAGCATGTGGAAGTTATGATGAGTTGATGTCACATGGCGAGGGATGGAAACTCGCCGCCTTGCCGAGGCCACGCCCTCCAATGAAAACTCATGGTATTAAAGACATTTCATCACAAAGGTCTTGACATGCCAGAAACACAATTTGAAGTGGTTATCCATAATTTCCTCTGAGAAATTCATTAAAGCGTGACGACAGTGACTTCCTGCTGCCAGCAGGGGGCGGTTTGACGTGGCGTGAATATAAACATATACACGTGTTCAGGGCGGGACCAGCATCATACACCATCAATTTCATGCAGTTTGAATGTTCCTTTCATGGAGAAAACACAACTTTTTTTTTCATGGCGAAACATCAGAATTTGAGGCCTCGCCGAGGCCACGCCCTCCCATGAAAACTCACCATTTCAATGATTTTTCATGATCAAGCCTTTTAGAAGCTACAACCAAAATTTTAGGCCGCTGCAGGCTATAGTCTCTGACTAGTACGTGAATTTACGTTGCCTGCAAACGGCGTCTTCGCCGATGTTTGATTCAAAATGGCCGACTTCCTGTTTGACTTTCACCATGACGTCAAGAGGATTTTTTGTGCGCCTTGGCATGATAAACGCGTGTGCCGAGTTTCGTGAAGATACGATAAACTAACCCCTATGGGGGGGGTGTTTTGAAAGTGAAAAGGGGGCGCTACTGAGCCATTTTGCCCCGCCCATTTTCAAAACCTACGAAATACGTAATTTTTCGCCGGGCCTGATGCGTCCAGAAAAAATGGGGACTTTTTAGGTATGTTCAGGCCCCCAAAAGGGCAGTCAAAGACGCGGGAAAGAATAATAATAATCTTTTGGAGAACAATAGGGCCTCGCGTACCGCGACTGCTATGCAGTCGCCGCTCGGGCCCTAACTAGTGCTGCAAGCAGCAATGAAGGGCCCTCGCGGGTGCACCGCGGGGTATGGGCGGTCGGGGTACGGGCGAGTCGGGGTATGGGCGAGTCGGGGTATGGGCGAGTCAGAGCATGTGTGTTTGCTTTGTGTCGGGGGCGATCATTGATTTTGAGGCAATATGTTGAAACTATCTCAACTCCCTGTCTGAGGGAGAGGCAGCGTAATTTGCTGTCTGGCAATGCTAACACTCATTACTGAATTGTCACCGT
The DNA here is from genome assembly GCA_030544235.1 of Lepturacanthus savala. Classification (NCBI taxonomy): domain Eukaryota; kingdom Metazoa; phylum Chordata; class Actinopteri; order Scombriformes; family Trichiuridae; genus Lepturacanthus; species Lepturacanthus savala. Next base: position 18,711,838 of record CM060480.1, read on the forward strand.
TTGTAAACTTTCTCATAACAAAGTTCTTGAAATGTTAGAGACACGATTTGAAGCGGTTGTGGATTATTCTCTAGGAGAAATTCATTAAAGTGGACAACAGTGACTTCCTGCTGCCAGCAGGGGGCGGTCTGACGTGGCGTGAATATAAACACGTACACGTGTTCAGAGCATGACCAGCATCATACACCATCAATTTAATGCAGTTTGAATGTTCCTTTCATGGAGAAAACACAACTTCCTTTTTCATGGCGAAACATCAGAATTTGAGGCCTCGCTGAGGCCACGCCCTCCCATGAAAACTCACCATTTCAATGATTTTTCATGATCAAGCCCTTTAGAAGCTACAACCAAAATTTTACGCCGCTGCAGGCTATAGTCTCTGACTAGTACGTGAATTTACGTTGCCTGCAAACGGCGTCTTCGCCGATGTTTGATTCAAAATGGCCGACTTCCTGTTTGACTTTCACCATGAGGTCAAGAGGATTTTTTGTGCGCCTTGGCATGATAAACGCGTGTGCCGAGTTTCGTGAAGATACGATGAACTAACCCCTATGGGGGGGGTGTTTTGAAAGTGACAAGGGGGCGCTACTGAGCCATTTTGCCCCGCCCATTTTCAAAACCTACGAAATACGTAATTTTTCGCCGGGTCTGATGCGTCCAGAAAAAATGGGGACTTTTTAAGTATGTTCAGGCCCCCAAAAGGGCAATCAAAGACGCGGAAGACAAAGAAAAAAAAGAACAAGCAGCATTGAAGGGCCCTCGCGGGGTATGGGCAGTCGGGGTATGGGCGAGTCGGGGTATGGGCGAGTCAGAGCATGTGTGTTTGCTTTGTGTCGGGGGCGATCGTTGATTTTGAGGCAATATGTTGAAACTATCTCAAGTCCCTGTCTGAGGGAGAGGCAGCGTAATTCGCTGTCTGCCAACGCTAACACCCATTACTGAATTGTCACCGTTTGTAAACTTTCTCATAACAAAGTTCTTGAGATGTTAGAGACATGATTTGAAGCGGTTGCGGGTTATTCTCTAGGAGAAATTCATTAAAGCGTGACAACAGTGACTTCCTGCTGCCAGCAGGGGGCGGTCTGACGTGGCGTGTATATAAACACGTACACGTGTTCAGAGCATGACCAGCATCATACACCATCAATTTCATGCAGTTAGGATGTTCCTTTCCTGGAGAAATCACAACTTCCTTTTTCATGGCGAAACATCAGGATTTGAGGCCTCACCGAGGCCACGCCCTAACCTTTAGAGCCACCATTTCAATGTTTTTTCATCATTGACGTCTTTAGATGCCACAGCCAAAATTTGAAGTCACTGCTGATAAATCCCTAGGACTAGTTCGTCAAAGTATGATGCCTGCAAACGGCGATATCACTGACGTTCAATTCAAGATGGCCGACTTCCTGTCGGACTTAGGATATGGATCCAAGAGGCTTTTTTGTCCGTCCTGAAGTACTCCATGTGTCTGTTGAATTTTGTAAGTCTAGGTTAAAGATAAAGCATGGGGCTTTACATTTGAAAGTTATTTCCTGCTACCAATAGGGGGCGCTGTGAGTGTGAGTGAATATGAGTGTATAAATATGTTCAGGGCGGGACCCTTATGAAGCATCAGAGATTTGGTGCAGATAGAATATAGCATGTGGAAGTTATGATGAGTTGATGTCACATGGCGAGGGATGGAAACTCGCCGCCTCGCCGAGGCCACGCCCTCCAATGAAAACTCATGGTATTAAACACATTTCATCACAAAGGTCTTGACATGCCAGAAACACAATTTGAAGTGGTTATCCATAATTTCCTCTGAGAAATTCATTAAAGCGTGACGACAGTGACTTCCTGCTGCCAGCAGGGGGCGGTTGGACATGGCGTGATTATAACCATATACACGTGTTCAGAGCATGACCAGCATCATACACCATCAATTTCATGCAGTTAGGATGTTCCTTTCATGGAGAAAACACAACTTCCTTTTTCATGGCGAAACATCAGAATTTGAGGCCTCGCCGAGGCCACGCCCTCCAATGAAAACTCACCATTTCGACGAGTTTTCATGATCAAGCCTTTTAGATGCTACAACCAAAATTTTACGCCGCTGCAGGCTATAGTCTCTGACTAGTAGGTGATTTTCGTTGCCTGCAAACGGCGTCTTCGGCGATGTTTGATTCAAAATGGCCGACTTCCTGTTTGACTTTCACCATGACGTCAAGAGGATTTTTTGTGCGCCTTGGCATGATAAACGCGTGTGCCGAGTTTCGTGAAGATACGATAAACTAACCCCTATGGGGGGGGGGTTTTGAAAGTGAAAAGGGGGCGCTACTGAGCCATTTTGCCCCGCCCATTTTCAAAACCGATGAAATATGTAATTTTTCGCCGGGCCTGATGCGTCCAGAAAAAATGGGGACTTTTTAGGTATGTTCAGGCCTCCAAAAGGGCATTCAAAGACGCGGAAGACAAAGAAAAAAAAGAATAATAAGAATAATAATAATAATAATAATAATAATAATAATCTTTTGGAGAACAATAGGGCCTCGCGGTACCGCGACTGCTATGCAGTCGCCGCTCGGGCCCTAATAATAAAAAGAATCAGAGCAGTTCCAAGAGGGCCTTCGCTGACTGCTTGCGCAGTCGCCGCTCGGGCCCTAATAAAGTGAACCTGGTCCTGTTAATGGTGTCATAACCTTTCCATGTTAGACGCTGCAGGAAATTTATCTCCCTCAGAGACTCATATTAGTTGCCAGTAATAACGCCGATCCACTACCACAGCCACTCAGACCATATACTTGGTTATCTAGTCTTACTTTCAGTAATCCAACAGGTTATGTCGCTTTGTGTAGAGGTATTATAATATTTTATAATATTTTTTTCACTGCCTTACCTGAACTCTCCGGTGCAGAACTGCCTGTAAGAGATGATGAAACTGTCAGTAACAACCCGGAAAACTTAGAAATAGTCAAATCCGTGTTAGTACACTATTGATACGAAATGAAATGTGTGACTCAAAAAAAAAAAAAGAAAAGAAAATGCTAACCAATAACCTGAGGAGCCTTACCGGAAATTCTCTGCGGTCTTTGGAACCACATCAGCAAACAGCTCCACCTTCATCCGTCCCACGTCCTGAGAAGCAGTTGAGAGAGCTTTTGTAAACGGATGAAACGTTAAACGGCAAGTGGCGATTATTTTCATTTTTGATTAATCTCTTGATTATTTTCTCGATTAGTCCAGAAAAATATCAGTAAATACTGAAAAATGTCAGTCACGGTCTTCAAAAGCTCAAGGTATTTAATTCTCAGCAAACAGTCCACAACCCAAAGAACATATTATTGTCAAAAGACGGAAGAAATCCCAAAATATTTATTTGAGAAGCTGGAAACATTTTGTCCCGAAGCAGGCATTTTTTCCAAGTTTTATTTGAAATTGATAATTTGTAGCCCCTGAACGATATTCAGATGTTTGCGGTCGATGTGGACAAAAATCTGATATCTATATATTGGTTGATATTTTTCATAGACACACACACCTAGATTTACCAACCAGATAACCAGATAATAGCCTTCTATTGGATAATTACTCCATGGCTGATGCAATGAGTTAACTAGACAGCATGTACTATCTTCCCATTTCTTAAAAAAAAACATGTTGAAAGACACATCCTGCGGTTGTGAAAAACAAGCTAGTGTTTTTGTGAAGGGTCAAATCCTTGGCATCAAGCAGAAAACAATATCTGCAGAGACTAAAATTGGGTTAAGAACTTTCCAATGTATTAATAAAAACTGGAAGGACAGTGGGTAGCCAGAGTGATGGGTGCTTCAGGGTAAGAAGAGAAGCAGAACAAGTGATGCAACCATCATGCTGAGTTCCTACTGTACCAACTGCCTGAATATACTAAAAGACCAGGTGATTCCATCAGTAGATTTTTTCTTCCCTGATGGTTCTGGCATATTCCAAGATCATTAAGCCAGGATTCCTAGGGCTCAAATTATGATATAGTGGTTCAGGGAGCATGAGGATTGGCAACATACTGCAAAAGGCAGAACAACCAGTTCTAGTATCGCTCTACTACTCAACTAACCTGTTACAATCAAACGATTTGGAAACAGCCCGAGCACGAGTCGTACTAATAATGGTCATAATGGTCTATTGAAGAGCAGCTGAATGATTCCTTTTTATCTGATGACACTGGTATATTATACTGGTATATCCCACTGAGAATCGCTGGTGTGACTGGAGAAGGCTTTGCACAGGTCCGACTCTCCCATTATGAAAATTGCATTAATTTTTCTACAAAATCTTTGGAGATTTTGGAGAAAAACTAATGCAACTCAAAACGGAAATAAATCTTTTTGACATTGCAGAATCTTATCGAAACAATGCCACAGCATGTGTGCCGTAATCAAAATTAAAGGTGGTCGAACATATATTAGCGTGGCCTATTATTTAAGTGGGGACTTTTTTTTTGGCCAGACATATGTGTATATAGATTTGTTTTTCATCTCATCTCATCTCCTATACCTGCTTATTCCTCATTAGGGTGGCAGGGGTCTGCTGGAGCCTATCCCAGCACATTACGGCGAGAGGCAGGGATACACCCCAGATGGTCGCCAGCCAATCATGGGGCACACACACCATTCACTCACACACTCACACCTACGGGCAATTTAGAGTCTCCAATTAACCTCAGCATGTTTTTGGACTGTGGGAGGAAGCCGGAGTACCCGGTGAAAACCCACACAGACACTGGAAACAGCCCGAGCACAAGTTGTCCTGATAACATCACATCTATTGAGTAACAGCTGAATGATCCTTTTATCCAACTTCCTTATTGTTTAGTTCTGTTGCATCGTTTTAGCCTAAGTTAAAACCCGCTTGAAATGTCAAATGGACTCTTTAATCTAAAACATAAAAGCCATTTTGTCCCAGCTCTGATAGCATACATAATGCAACGAGAAGAATACGCAATCTTAAGGCAACACATTACTGAACACAAATGCCCCCTTGAGCTTTACATAATGTCCATGTGAGGGAGGGAGAGAGGGATCAGCAGCATGGGTGTCCGTCTACTTAAATTTTCCTACAAGCCACAGAGGCATACCAGTATACATTTTGCCCACTCCGAGAACAACGTTGTGTGTGTGTGTGTGTGTGCCTGCGTGAAGACAAACAATTGCTGGTGTCAAAACAGCGGTTTGTCCCGAGACGTCACTGCACGCAACCATCAGATCCCCAGGGCTTTGCCCTTTTAGACAATACGATTCCAGTTTCCAGGCCATCAAATGAAAAGCAGTATCAAAATGTTGACACAGAACAAACATCAACCAGGGAACATTTAATCTGCGTTTTTTTCCTCCAGCCAGGATGCAACACCCACTGAAGTCCATTGCCTGACAACAGGTAAGAGAGCACGGGGGAAAAAAGATATTTGATCATCCAGACAGTTTAGATTTTACATTTTGAAGAATTTGCGTCGTTGTGTTATTGTTATTATTTCGCTGTGAATGTTCAAAGGGTCACTGTGTGTTAAACTGACTTAGACACAAGCCTAAGGGTTTAATTTAACAGGCATGTTAACCGGTCAAAACTCCAGGACTACAACATGTGCCACTAGTTAACTGTCCTGCAGCTTCCTGAACGTTAATATTTACACACAGACCAAACAAACCAAGCTTTGACCTGTGTCGAAGTGAGATGCAGTTAATGAAACAGAACTATATTTGGAATTTTAAATCAAAAACCTTTCCAAGCTATAACATGAGGCTAATTTATTTATTTATTGTGGGGGGAAAAAAAACAACAACCACCAGCCAATTCCATTATAACGTAACATGAATCCTTTTACGTGCTTTATCATTTTCACTCCAAAGCTTCCACATTAGGAATAGCCACAGGCTAATTACAAACATAAAGAACCGAGTAAAATTTTACCAATTGATTTTATTAAAAGCATGATGACTATTCCTGTAAAATAGGAACACTGTTTCCTGGTGTAATCATATAGGGACATGGAGCAGGTGAACAAAACCAGTGGCAGGGTGCAGTTTTAAAAAAAACAAAACAGGTACTGGTAATTGAAACTGGATCACCGTCTGAGTTACCGGTTATAGAACATGTTAATTGACATAACAAGAGAGCCGCCTGGGGCGTGTGAGAGTCAAAACAAGCAGGCTTCCTTAAAGACACACGGCAGGTGCACCAACAGGTTTTTTTGCGTTCACAGTGGAAGGTGGAGCCATAACGAGACGGGTAACTGGCTCCACCTGACAACAGCCATATACCTCGCAGGCACACTGTGATAAAAGCATGCAGGCCTTCCAATTTGCACTGCTGGGTAAGAGAGAAGTAGGTGGAACTCTGCCGGACTAAACACAGGACTACATCTACCCTGGACGGAGGTATAAGCTACTTCTATCCGTATTGTTTTTTTTACTTGTTGTGGTAGTTAATATTAGATGCCTCAAAAACAAAGCAAACCTTCTTTTTAATTCTCATAACTATAATCAAGCAAATATGCAATGCAGGAGATGCAGGGCGGTGTTTGGGATGATGGAATGAATATTACTGCTATGAGAAAGAAAAAAAACAAAAATGGGTATATGGGTGTATGGTTTTGGGTGTGGGTATGTCCCTACCAATATCAAGTTGTTGCTGGATTGTTCATATCAATATTTTTACCAAGTACAAACAATCCAGCCAATATTTGATGCTATGTAAGATTGCCAGATTGGTGTTTTCTGCAAAAACAGTGGGTTATTATGATGAAGAGTTAAAGAGAAGGATACGATCTGGCAAATTTCAAGTTCAAGCTGAAGTATGTGTTTTTGATTTGAGTTGTTCTTTCACTTTAAGGCAAATCAGCCAGCGCAATGTCAGTAAACATTTGCAATCAGCTATGGTAAAGGAGGGGGAAAAAAAAGATACGAGAACAAGGATGCATACATGATTATTTGGTCCTTTTGATGTGTTCGGAAGTTAAAGATCAAACATTTACCCATGGATGCAAAAGATGATGCAAATGCGTCAACACAACAGAGCTGATTTAGTCTCTAAAGTTTAATCCTGTGAAACATCTTTTGCTCAAACAGCTATGAATTCTATGTAAAAAAAAAAAAAAAAAAGTCCTGGAACTTGTTACCTCATTTGTTAATGCTGATTAGCTTTACGTGCTGTCTTTTGACAGAGTAATAAGGAGGCGACACAATAATTTCCGTAGCTACACTGATGATTCACTGCTTTATATTGATGTGTCTCATGGTGACCCAAAGTCAATTCATGCACTTTTTTTTTTTTAAATTGTATTTTAGATATTACGTCCTGGATGAAAAAAAAAAACATCTCTACAACTCAACCAGGGCAAAACTGAAGTTGTATTTGGCCAGTTTTTAATATCAAACAGAAATTTAACGCAAAATTATAAACACAAGCTCTATCAACAAGTTAAAAGCCTATGTGTAATATTTGATGCTGATCTCAGTTTAGAGCCCCGTATTAAAAATCCAAGACGGCATTTTATCAGCTATGAATATTTTCAGAGTCAGGCTATTTGTATCTCATGACCTTTATAAATAGTACTGTTTGTAAATGTTTGATGCTCTTGTAATGAATTACTTTGGGGTTTAGTGGTTGCTAACCAATACTATCTTTTCTTTGACAAGATTTCCTGGAGCACTTTGGTACCGAACACAGCATTAACACAGACTCTTGTCTTTCCAGACTATCCACCCCCTCAAAATGCTGGCCATTATAGAGCAATGGGAGTCCGGCTCGCACACAAACAACCTTGGGCAGTATCTGTTACTTGTATTTATTAAGCTAGGACTGGACACGGCTGTATTGTACTTATGCGGCCGGAACCTGTATGCTTGCTTTTTAAGGATGTGCGGCCTCTCCATTGTCCTGGCTGACACAGTGATGGCGATTTTTATGGCATCTGTGTGGTGTCTCGGGGCTGAAAGGTCTCTCGTTTCACCCTGCTTCTTTTTGGCAATCGCCTCAGCAGCATACGCAGCTCTGCCGCTGCCCATGATGTGCCTGGGATTATTGGACTACTATCTGGATGACACCTGCATCGGCAAAAAGAGCGATTTATTCAAATCACTAAGGAACGTGGTCTTGACGTTGCTAGTGTGGATGCTAGCTGTTGTTTACTCCTTGTTTTATGCCAATGGCGAGCTGATGGAGCTGGATTACACGAGAGGGGTAAAGGCTTTGGTGTGTAAAGTAGATGAGGCTACACTCATTACCTACTTCGTTTTGGTGATTTTTGCTGCAGTAATGTGCACATTGGTCCCTTTTTGGTCAAGCATTCCCCAGTGGCTGAAAGAGGCGGACAAGTTGTCCGAAACAAGGGAAAAACAGGAGAATTACCAGAGGAGCGACTTGGTTTTCACTTCAACCCCCTGCGCAGAGACGAAAAATGGTGAAGAGAGTTTTCAAGAGGGGACCATCCAGCCGGGACCACCTCTGTGGCTCAGCTTAACACTGGGCTTCGGTGTATTTTGGATGCCTTATCTTGCCGTGTCTGTGGCCTGTCTAATCATGGGCTTTGGAGTACCTGCCTACATCGCCGTCAACCTCCTGTGGTTGGAGTGCACAAACAGCTTAATGCTGGGTGTGAATTTCTGGGTGAAGAGCAGGGTGGTGGGGCCATACAGCCATCTACCAGAAAACGTATGCTCATGGCACATTTACTGGCATCTCAGCAAAAGAAACGTGATAGCAGGCACTCCCTTTCACTGTGTTTAAGCATTACAAGGGTGGAGAAATACTTTCCTCCATGTCTAACCGAAACTACTTATGTTACAGACCACAGTGCCTACAGCAAGGGAAAACAATGCTATGAGGAAGTGAATAAAGACTATACTACGTTTCCCCTCCATCAGCCCATTCATCTCTCATTTTCTAGATTTATTTGTATGTCTGTCATACATTAGACTTGACAGAAACACTCAGGTAACTGATGATCTATGTGACTTTATGGCTGAAGCAAGTATTCTCAAACATCTTAAAATGTTTTCCTAGAAACTATTTAATGGACCTTCAGGTAAGGTTGTTTGCCGTTTCCAAGCTCAGGATTACATCAAACACTGAGGTTTAACTTAAAAGTACAAGGAAACACAAACAGCTACGATTCAGTTTAATGATGAAGATTAAGCAACAGGACTGAAAGCTCCAGTAGAGCTTGTACTTAGTCTTTCTCAACCTTTTTATAGAAGTAGCACTGTTTCTCTATTATTTTACAGACATGAATCGTTATAAGCATGTGAATTAAAAACATGAATGTATTTCTTGTCTGGTAAATGGACTGCATTTGTATAGCACTTTTCTAGTCTATTTAATTACCACCACCCCCCCACTCCGTTCACCCAGTCACACGGATTCATACCGTGATGGCGGCAGCTGTTGTGCAAGGTGCTGACCACACATTCATACACATCGTACACTCCTATTCACACAGCCACTGGGAGGAATGTATCTTGCCCAAGGACACATCGACGTGCAGCTTGGAGGAGCCGTGAATCGAGCCACCGATGCTCCAACCTGTGGAGGTCTGCTGTATCTCGGAGTCACGGCAGCCCCGCTTAAGAAGAACTATCAATACCTACGTCAACCCCCTGCTAACAAAGCTTCATATTAGCTTCAGATAAAATACATTTTCGCACAGGAGGAGTATTGTGGACTTTGACTGGCTTACATATGAATATACAAATAAAATTGACTTGACATGATATATTGCAAATACATTCTTTAAGTATTTTTTTGTATTTACTCTACTTGGTTTACTGGTGGCTCTGATTCTAAACGGTTCATGTTTGACTTTTTGCAAAGTTTTACTCCACCATTTTTCTTTTTAAATAAGTCTGTCATCATACCTGCTCTTCACCTGTAGCAAACTCCATTTTTCTACTGTCAATCATATGTTTGGGATGTTTTGTATCTGAAAATCTAAAAAAAATGTTTATCAAAAATAATAAAGACAGAATTATCAACATTCCTGTCAGTCTCTTTGATCATTTAAATTTTGCTTTTATTTTACTAGATGGAACTCCAGGGTATTGATTGATATTGATATTGGTAACGATTGTTTTGATTAATAGCTTAATCATTTGGGCTAAAAATGGCAGAAAAATGGTAAAAATATTTCTCAATGACCAAGATGCAACCTGAAATGTCTTCTTTTAGCAACAATCCAAAGATAATTAATTCACTATGAGAGAAAACTAAAGAAAGCAGTTTTTACACACACACACACACACACACACACACACACACACACACACACACACACACACACACATAGACTATAAAATAGTAGGAAACAACTGAATGAGTTTTGAACCAACATAAATAAATATGAATATAACATCACATTTGGATTTTGCACTCCACTCCTGTTTAAGGTGTAATTCACCTAATACTAATACTACTAACAATAATACAAAATAATAATGAATTAAAAAAAAAACATTTGAAGATGGAATTCTGCTGGCTTATTTCACTACTTTACATATTCAAATATGTAACACAAATATAGACAGCCAAATAAAATATAGAAAAATCAACAGAAATGATGCATGTAAGCAGGCTTTTCAAAGGTGATGTTACAAACTGCTACAATGGATTATTTTGCAGATTCTTAAAAATTGTGTTTCGAGTCACCATAGTGGGTTCCTGGTGGCCAAGAGGACATTGCTTCATTTTTCAAAGGTAAATGTATCACTTTGGTTCAGTCAAGTAAAGGCCATAATGTTTCATAATGGTGAGCTGGTCCATATTTCAGTCACAGTCACTCCATCCAGTCCAATGTCTACTTAAATATAAAAAGCTGCACATATAACCCGAGACACAGCAGATCAGACGGTATCCTCACATACACCAAGACTTTAACAGCTTCTTTCCTGACTGATGGCAAAACAAAAGCCCTGATCACATACGAACATATACACACGTCACCCGCCATGTGCAACTTGTAAAAAGTGCAACGTGCAATATAAAATCATCATCCTGTGTAATAGAGATGCTATGTGCAATACTACTCTAATACAAGGTTATGCATGTATGTGTGTTTATTATAATCGCTCTGTATTTAGTATTTATACTTGGGGTGTTTTATTTATTATACTGCATTTTTATTCTTTTTTATTGACTGACTCGGAGAGCCCTGCAATAATTCAAGTGTAATTGCTGGTCGCACAAATGGTAAATAAAGAAACGTTGAATTACATTACAAGAAGCTCACTATATTAAACCCCGGAATAGAGAAATATAGTCTCCATGATTTTGTGTATCAAATATGTCCATTAAAGGGCGTGCGTCGATGACAGACTATTGCAAAGTAGTTAATTTGGTCTCAACTTTCGAACCAGTGTTAAATTATAAGGTTGGTGGGACGCTAACTTAACGTTAGCTGTAAACTAAAGTCGCTGTTAGCTAAGCTCCACTCCAGCTTACCTGCCCTCCGATGGTAATGTCGAAGAAAACAATCGGGTTGTTGGGGTTTGTTGCTTGGACAGACATTTGTGACAATTTACTTGCTTTTTAAGACCAGTTGAATATACCGTTCCTTGATAACACGCGAATTTGAACATGCAACCGCATCTGCGCAGTAAGTACCTACGGTGGCTCAAGAGGGATGTTACGGCTCGCAGTGGGGGGACAAAATACAACGGTCGCGAAATAAGCGCAACCGTAAAGGCGTTTGATATCTTAAAAGTAGAGTTACAAACTATATTTCTCTGCAACAAGAGAGCTTCACATGTGCTTGTGCTCGTACATTGACTTGGTAAAGTTAAATTTGACCTGCGTTTTAGTTCCAACAGTTTTCCATGATCCATATAGAGAAACATACCCAGGTATTTACAGAATGATTAGCAAAGTTAACATTTAGCTTTACATTATGCTCCTTTTATAGCAATTTTCTTCTTAGAATCCATGGTCAGTGTCCTTTCTAATAAGTAGCCAAACTTTACCCTGAGTATTTTAATTTGAAGATTAAAAAAATAGCTGCAGAATATTAGTAAAATTATAGCATTTCAACCCGAGTTGGATATTGTATGACTCTTTCCACCATTGCACCCACAGTCTTAGACTCAAACACCCTCCATCTAACAAACACCATGGTTTTGTTAAGGGTTTTATTTCCACAATAAAACATAATTTTACAATTTAACAAAATGCAAATGTGGCTCCACAAAAAAAAAATGGCAAAGTGACTACAAAGATTTTTCAAAGCTGTACTAAAGCACCATGATAAAAAAACAAAAACAAAAAAAACACTAATGGGTCAGCAGGGATGTAAAACTAGCTAAAGCAAAAGGCCTTGATAACAGTTTTATGTGAAGTAATATGGTTTCTTAACATTGACACCATATTCTGAGAGGGCAGGAGTCAGGTCTTCCATAGTCAGTGTGTACTTCTTATCCTATATGTGGAGAAGGAGAAAACATTTGAACTGCATCAATGATCACAAATACATAAATACATGAACAACTACCTCTATCAACATCTTTCAGCAACACACCTCTTACAGCATGTCAACATATTGTATGGTTGTCTTTTAATTTAAAGCATATGTTAAAAACGAGAGAAACACAGACCTTTGTCTTGCTCCTTGAGCTTCCCGAGGTGGTGCCCTTCATTTTACAGTACTGCAGCGCGTCATTAGCGATGTCTGAGATGAACTTCTGAGACGCAAGGGAGATCAGTCGGATTCTAAAGACATTAACAGAATATTTGTTTTTACCGTCTGTACACACCCTGCTTAAAATGACCACATTTTACATATTTGTAACTTCTAACAAATAATTTCAAAAAGGTAAATGGAAGTTCCTTTACACAGTGCTTTTATCAAAAGTTATTTACAATGTTCCTGTCATTTACTCATTCAAAACCTTTGTGACCACTCTGTAAGGCTGGATTCACACAACATCCGCACAGTATGGGGAAAACTGAGGTCTTCCCCATTCATTTGAATAGGGTTAGACCACTTTGCCTGGGCTCTGGGAAATATAAAAGCAGTGTTCCAGCAAGTAGTTGAGCCAGAATCAACTTCTGAGATTTCGTGTTCAATTGGCCCCAATCATATAAATCTGATCAGAGCAGTACAACCCTGACATGAGGGAGTATAAAGAGGGTAGGGCATTTATCTTTGTTGAAGGTTTATAGTTATATTATTCGGATTTGCTTTCAGCTTCCTCCTTCTAAGAGATGAGTGAAAAGAGAGAGTGGGACAAAATAAAAGGAGAGAGAACATCAGCATTTAAACAAACAGAATAACTGAAGAGAGAGAGCAGTGGTAAGAAAGAAAGAAAGATGGTGAATTTCCCTGCACTGCAGGATCCTGTGTGAATCCAGCCTTAGAAGACATATATAAAACTAACAACAACTATGAACAGCACTGTTTACAGCTGGATCATGTTTCCTTGAGTATTAAACAGACCAAATCGCACTGTCACTTGAACAGATCCTGGTACAGTACACCATAGATTCAGGCTACGTAATACGTACATTCTTGGATCAGAAGCCTCAAAGCCAGCTCGGTTGAGGTAGTAACCTGTCACTGCATCAGGAATCTGAAAAAAAAAAAAAAAAAGAAAGAAAAGAGCAGATATGACAAACCGGATATGACAAAATAGGAATCCATTGTCATAGTCTATTGATAAATATTGCCTTGCCTGAATTTGCATGATGATTTAATATTAGTGACAAGCGAGGCATTTCCAACATTAACCTCTCAGCTTTTTATGAGCTTGTTTCAGATAAACCAGACCTGCACAGAGCAGGTTCTTTCTGACAAGTTGTGTAACATACCAGAATTACAGATAGCTTACAATCTGAACATTACTTATAATTGTTATTAGCAGATAAAGGTCGACCCCCTTAATAAAAGTATATTAAAGAATAAATGTAGTTATGATTATCACATTTTAAAGAACTATATTATACATAATACATCTCTAAAATGATTGGCTTTCAGTCTAATAACTTAAATACATTTTGGTCTTTCTCACAGCAGATTTCTCTCTGTGAATGTAGCATTGTAAGTTGCCTGGCAACACTTACTGTGGGAGTGTACTCTTCCAGCTGCAGGAGGAAATCAGCCAGCGGCGTGGTGGAGACTGCAGGCTTCACATCTCCATTGGTGATGCCACCAGGAACATAGACGCCATTGGAGACAGATACGTCTGGTGATGGTGTCACCATGGCCACTGAGGCTGAAGCTGTAACAGAAGTTGTAAAGAAAAGCCCTTATGTTAAATGTGTATACTCATCTACTGCAGTTAACAAGTAAAGAGGTTATAGTTTTCACTCCTAAAATGTGGGTATAAAAGGGCGGTATTGTGCTGTATGTCAAAGTACTTTTTAAACTCTGTTTTTATGGTGCATACATAAAGTTTGTATTAATTTTTACTAATATACACGTGATGATGCATAATATGATTACCTTATTGCATACATGACGTGACAAGCATCCCCTGAGCTAACCTGTTAATGTTACCCCAACTCGGTAAAATTAACTAGAAAGAAGCCTACCATGAACTAACAACATGGACAATAACATTAGCCGAAGTCGCATGAACGTTACCGTTACCGGTGACCGGAGGGATGCTGCTGACGTTCGTCGTTGTATTATCATTTGCGATACAATTGCTGGAAGTTGAAGACGTCGTAGATGACACCCCAGTGGTGACAGACTGATTCACGTTGTCAATATTCATGTTGTTTTCGCTCTTCGCAGCGTCAGCTAACGCGCTAACCGTGGCTAGTTTTTGCAGAGAAAATGTCTAAGAATGAGCGAAAACACGACTCCGTCCTGTTTAGCTCTTACAACTCTCGTTTACAAAAGCGTAAGTTGTGGTTTATACAACTTTTGTAACTCGGAGGATGTGAAAATCGCAGAATCATATGCGAGCTAGCATCAGGAATGTTTGTAGCTACAGCGGAAAGCTCACGCTGCAGAGCTAATCGCGTCATGTGACCTCAGCTTTGGACTTTCCGAGGTTAGCCGAAGATTTACGAATACTATACGTCGTCTTTTTTCTACTTTATTATTATTTTAAACTTTGCTACTTCACATATTTTATTACACAGGAATATTCTCACAAACAACATAATAGAAATACAAATAATATAAATTAAAAACAATGTATTAAAAATAAATACAACATAAAAATATGAATACAAAAGCAGTTATTACAGCATTTTGTTTCTCTCTCGTTCTGCTGAATCTTAAAAACAGTTTATACAACAAAAATCAACAATTGTAACATGAATAAACTTAGAAACTTAATAGTAACAATGATAACTGTGTGTGTGTGTGTGTGTGTGTGTGTGTGTGTGTGTGTGTGTGTGTGTGTTCTGCATGAAAGTGCTGCTGCAGGATATGTGCTTGTCTTATCATTTCTTATCATGTACGACTGCTATTTTTTATCTTTAACCTCTAAAGATGTTCTGATTTTCATACATTTTCTGGGGATCAGTGAATGCAGCAGACGGGGCTAGTGCAGCAGAGGGCGGTAGGCGGCTGTCTGGCTGCTTTAAGACAGATTTTTAATATTTCGAGGAAGTGAAGCCCTTCACCAGCCAACCACAGTTGTAGTGACAGTCATTCGTTACGAGGACTCCAATGTTTCTTGAGTCGTGTCTGGACAGACTTGAACCTGCTCGAAATACAGTTCTATGCGACAAAACCATGGATGCATTATAAGACCAGGACAAAGCAGGTATCCATATCCGTATTATTAAACTGAGAGATCTTAATTTTAGACATTTTATCATGATGAACTGCGTCTGTTAAGGTCTTTAACCAGCTCATTCATGAGGTAAAGGTGTTAACATGTTAAATCTTTCACATGATAACCAATATGTGCAGATGGTGTAGTTAATCCCTGATAATTCAGATTATAGAGGTATGAAGTGTCTGACAGGGACTGTAGAAGTGATGACACCTTGTTTTCTTGTCCGAAGTCCACAGGACAACACAATGACTTCCTGCGTCCGTGTCATCGTGGTGGGAGCTGGCAGTCGAGGGGAGATCTACTCCCAGTTTGCATCCATCCACCCTGAACGCATGAAGGTCAGTGCAGTCTGCAATCATGAATATTTATTTGGTGTTCATCATTTTATAATTTAGATTCAAAATGTGTATTTTTTTGCAATTTGTGCAATTTCCAGACACATTGAAATTCTTGTGCAGGGCTCTTTCAGAGTCATCATTTAATTTAAAAAAAAGAATAATTCTAAGAAAACATAGACATAGTAAAGCAGAAATAATAAATAATAAAAAATTTTTATTAGCAAGAACACATTTTTAATAAAGGAAAGAATATGGGAATATGAGGCCAATAGGAATAATAATATTTCCTGAGTGTGGACACTATAGAAATAAATAAGTAAAATATAGATACATATTGGAGTATTGGATATAAATGTACACATACAGTGTTTTAAGTATTGCACTTAACAGTGAATTGAGGTAGTATTTCATTATAGGTATACAAATATAGATAGATAAATATTTACTTACTAAATTACTACATCAATAAAAAATATGTCAGCCAAGTGAGATAGACTTGACTAGACTTTTTAATAGTCCCTTAACAATTTAAATTGTCCTAACATCTTGTTTTTTTTCCACCACGGCCTGTGTGGAGTTACCTCCCAGGTATTAAGGGGTAATGTTTCACAGGTGACTCGTTGAAACATTTACTCAGCTTCACTCTTTCAGGTTGTCGGAGTCGCTGATCCGAGGAAATTTGCCCGCACTAAACTTCAAAAGCAACACAAAATTGTTGATGAGAACACGTTTGAAGGTCTGCGTTGCAAGAAACAAAAAAACATTTTATATAGTTAACAATTATCTTCCGCATACTAAGCTATGTAATGCTCTTTTTTTAAATCAGACTGGCAGAGTATAGTTGAAAAAGAGAAGTTTGCAGATGCTGTGCTCATTTGCACTCCAGACCGTCTCCATAAGGTAAATATAATATTCTGTATGCACCTGATCTTTTGTGTTCCCACATATTAGGTGTTCTGTCAATAATAATTATACAAGTAAACTAGTTTGTGTTCCCCAGGAACCTGCAGTGGCCTTTGCAAATAAGGGCTACCATGTCCTGCTGGAGAAACCAATGGCGGTGAGTGCAATTATTAATTAAAATCAAGCACATTGATTAATTATTATTATTATTATTTGTACAGATTGATTCTGGCAATATTCCGTTTTGCTTAAATGATCCTAAAAAGCAGGTGCTATTGTACTTTTCATCATATTTTAATGTGATTAAATCCATTAGGGCAGTAGTAAAACTATATTTATCATTCTTAAGTGTATGGTAAAGCTCGTGCTACATTTTAATTTTCGTGACATTCATGCATATTCTGCACCTTCATGTTTCACCATGACTTTAGACCACTGCCAAAGACTGTACAGAGATTGTGGAGGCGTGCATTCAGAGCGGCGTGATGCTGTCGGTGGGTCACGTTCTCCGCTACGATCCTGTCATCCACAAAATAAAGGTGAACATTTTATCTAACGCTTTCTCTGTGATTTCTTCTCCAGGCGTAGATCAGGACTTTGGGATTAAACAACTCAATTCAAACCTTAAATTGATTAAGATTATTGATTTTTAATTCAAATGAGAAAGACAATCACAGCATTCACAGTATCAAGATCAGCTTATTAAATAGAACTTCCTGATTTGATTTACTTGAGTTTTGGATAGTTGAGCTCTTTTCATATGAGAACATGCTTAATTGTCTTGACATGTGATGAATCATAACCCCCAATAGAGTTAATAAAGTGCTTAGTACTGTAGACGCTGCTTCCTAAACTAATAAATGTAAACCTGTGACTGAATTTTAAGAAACAAAAGCTATTTATATTTTTGGTTGATTCAATCCCAGACACTTTAAAAATGTTTACAATATTTATTTTCTAGGAGTTGATAGATGCTGGAGTCATTGGTGATGTGATCCATATTCAGCACCTTGAGCCGGTAAGAACAGAAATAAAGTATTGTTATAAATCCTTAAATCTCCCCATCAAACTCATTCATTTAACAACAGAATATTGTTGTTTCTTGTTCAGGAATTCCCTTAAATCAAGTCTCAACTGTTATGCCTACAAACTTCTTGTCATATTATTTTTCTTTTTTTTTTTTAAAACGGAATTCAAACCGATATACATATACTTTTGCAGAGAATCTGGATTTGAATATTTGATCTGGGTCGTCACTGTCACTTAAAAACCTAAATTAACACAAAGTAACATACACAGCGTCTTTAAAAGTGGATTCAACTTCCTGTTCCAGGTCGGGTTCTATCACTTTGCTCATTCATTTGTTCGAGGGAACTGGAGGAATGAAGCAGAGAGCTCTTTTGCACTTTTGGCCAAATCATGTCACGACATCGACCTCATTCATCACTGGGCTGGAGGACGTAGGTAAACAATCAAACGGCTCATCTGATGCACAGTAGGCTGGAGGTAACGCCTAAATACTGAAATCAGCTGCGTAAAATCATGTGTATTTATTTGTTGGATGCTTCTATCTAAATGGTGCGTACAGAAACTAGACCCCACTGGGTTGTTCGCAGTGTATCCTTTCTGCTTTTCCAAATCTGAATCATTAACAACGCACTTTGTATTTGTCAGGTGTGTGAAGGTGTCATCATTTGGATCTGTCAGCCACTTCAACAAAGAAAACAAGGTATGTCGTCTGTTCCGTTTTATGCGTCTAATGCACAGAAATCACAAGGAAATGAGTAGCTACTCCACATGAAATGTTGTCCTATTAGAAATAATAATAATTTTTTTTTTTAAATAATTCATCATTAATCATTTTTAAATCATTTTCTCTGTACTATTGATAAAATACACTACCATTCAAAAGTTTGGGGTCACCCAGACAGTTTTGTGTTTTTCATGAAAAGTCACACTTTTAGTTACCACCATGAGTTAAAATGAATAGAAATACAGTCAAGACATTGACACGGTTAGAAATAATGATTTGTATTTGAAATAATAATTTCTTTCCTTCAAACTTTGCTTTCGTCAAAGGAAGGTCAGTTTTATAGCTTCTCTGACCAGCTAAAATGTTTTTCAGCTGTGCTAACATGATTGCACAATGGTTTTCTAATTATCCATTAGCCTTATGATGCTGGAGTAGTAGTTGCTGGAAATGGGCCTCTATACACCTATGTAGATATTGCACCAAAAACCAGACATTTGCAGCTAGTCATTTACCACATTAGCAATGTATAGAGTGTATTTCTGATTAGTTTAAAGTTATCTTCATTGAAAAAAACAGTGTTTTTCTATCAAAAATAAGGAAATGTCTAGTGTAAATCTATATACATACAGAGCATGAATACCGAATGTAACATTTTGTCCTGATCAGCCAGCAGGCGCTGCAAATCGCTGTCTGGATTGTTCAATAGAAGCAACGTGTCCTTACTCTGCGAGCAAAATATACCTGGACCGTGTGAAAAAGGTTAACATTTTAACACGTTATTTATACCCCTTGTCTTTTGAACTTGATCATAAGTTGGACAATGTGCTTCGCTTGCTGTACAAGCTGTGTGTGTGTTTATATGTGTGCCAGGGACACACCGGCTGGCCTGTATCAGTCATATGTCCGAGCTCCTTCCCGGATATAGAGTCAGTCACTGAGGCCCTGAGGACTGGACCGTATGGCCGCTGTGTCTACATGTGTGACAACGACGTGTGCACTAACCAGGTTAGAAGATGTTTTGATGTTGAACAACACAAGTTTGAGGAGGGTGGCTGTAGCAAGTTTAGGAGGGTGGTCAGCGTACTACCACCTGATATATATCAAGGATTAAAGGCCTTATGCCTCAGCAAGACTTGGAAAAGCTTGTCCATGCTTTTATTCTCAGTAGACTTTACTACTATAACAGGGTCTTTACAGGCGTCTCTAAAAAAATTAAACACCTGCAGATAATTCAAAATGCTGCTGCTCATTCCTTATTAAGTCCTTATTAAGACTAAAAAAGTAGGTCATATCACTCCAGTTCTGAGGTCTGCCGAAAAATTAACTTTCAAGTACTATTACTAGTTTATAAATCACTGAATGGTCTAGGGCCTGAGTATATCTCTGATCCCTTATGAACCACCCAGACCTCTTAGATGGTCTGGGACAGGTCTGCTCTCTGTTTCTAGAGTCAGGACTAAACATGGAGAAGCAGTGTTCAGCTTCTATGTCCCACACATCTGAATAAAACTCTGAGAGAACTGCAGCTCTGCTGCAACTATGCACTGTAACTTTTATTTTTTGTTTTTAATTTCTTGATTTTTAGTCTTATTTATTTTAATTAATTTTAAATGTTTCCCCTTTTAATCAACTGTTAAAATGTATCTTGATGCTTTTAATATTTTATGTAAAGCACTTTGAAACAACTTGTTGAAATGTGTGAGACAGATAAATTTGCCTTGCCTTTAGATCTCCACAGCACAGCATACTATCACATCACTTTGGGTGATGATTTTTCAGTTTGGGGCGGATCCCACTTTAAAAAGTCTACACAATTTTCCACTTATATTGTTTTAGTGGCTATCCATGGCCTCAGCTGGTCAATGAAATATTAACAGTTGAATGAGCAGTTAACAGAACTCTGCCCTGTTACCTTGGTGAAGCTATGCACTTTCCCGAGTTCTAGTTTACATTAAAACTCTCTTTATGGTGCCTAAGCTAACATTATTTAAGGTTATTATTAATTATGTTATTATAATCCTTATGCTTCTCCATTTTTTGTTGTCTGGTCCTGTTTACCTGCTCATTCAGGTTGTTAACTTGGAGTTTGAAGGGGGTTTGACGGCAGCCTTTTCCATGGTGGCGTTCACAGAGGAGATCTGCAAGCGAAAAACAACCATCTGTGGCAACAAGGTAGGACTGGAAGAAATGTAGGTTGAAAAAAATGAAAAGAAGGACTAATACCTGAGTTAAAATATCTTGTTTTTAGTACACTTAGCCAATACTGAGTAGAATAATGTTCTTCCACTGGCTGATAATTTAGCTTATATCATTTTCCCCCTGATTTGGGTTGATTTGGTCTTCCTTTAGGAAAATAAGACATTTTCTAACACTGAAATAAGATATAACTTCTAAGATGGATGCATCTGCTAATTGTTGCTTTCTTTACAGGGGGAGCTGTCATATGATGGCCATGAGGTGTGTGTGTTTGACTTTCTGACCCAGAAATCCATAAAACACACTGCATCTAATAATGCTCCTGGGCACTTTGGCATGAGTGGACATGGTGGAGCAGACTACCACCTTATAGACGCCTTTATCTCTGCTGTGGCGGTGAGAGCTTATAAATGACTATTAGTTTTCTCAATGTATAGTTTCCTGTAGACCTCCTTGGGTTGTTTCAATATAAAAGTATGTGTGTGTGTATGTGTGTGTGTGTGTGTGTGTGTGTGTAGAACAACGATCCATCTCTGATCCGCTCGGGTCCTGAGGAGACGCTGCTGAGCCATCTGCTGGTGTTTGAAGCGGAGCGTTCGCGACTGGAGAACAGGGTGGTGTACTGTTCTGATACAAGCCATAGATGATTGAAAAAGCATTTTAAACATTAAACTATCTTATCTTAATGTAGCAATTAGACTGATGAATGAAGGGCCAAATCTAGAAGTTTTATCAGCCTAATTTAAATCACATTGCTCAGGGACTTTGTTTATACACTGCATGTGCAGATGATAATCTGCTCAGTTTTTTAATTTCAAATATATATCAGTGTGAATTGTTTGTCCATTTGTGTAATTTCTACTAAAAAGTTGTGAATCTGTTAAAAACCTGTCTTGTAATTATTGGTTGCTCTTAGATTAGGAATGAGAACATTTTGCAGGCTGTTAAGTGCCTTGATCATTGACAACACTGTACAAATTAGATACTTAAATTTATTAGAAAGTGCATACACTTATGTTTTTTTGGATATACTTATTTTTTAGTTAAGAGAAAAGTTCATGAGACGACTCAATAGCCAAGATCCAGATCCTTACTGCATGTCACTCCCCTGCTCTCTTTCTCCCTTTCCGTTCTGTCTACTTTCATAAATAGAATAAAAAAAAAAAGAGAAAACCTTGTTTCACGTACAAAGAAACACAGCGCAACGTAGCATCTGTGGGACAGTGAGGAGGAAGAAACACGTGAATAAGACGTGTCCTTATCACTGAATTCTTTGAAACCGCCTTTGCAACTTCTTCATCTCAATGACTTCAATAATGTACATATTCATTGAACAGCTAACAGCAATGTGAACAAATATGAGTAAACCCCATATAACAGTGGGTCTAAAGATGACTATCACATGAACAGTAGGCATAACTGGCAGGGTAGATGTGGTATTTTACACATTTTTAAAAAATGAGTCAATATTCATACAGAATGCCATGGAATAACTGTGAAAAAAACATTTCTTTCCGATCGAAGTGACCGCTGACTAACAGATGAGTCACCGGGATTAATGGAGCCTGGCTGTTAGCCTGGTTCAGAGAAGGCTGATTAATGTGCCCCTGCCTTTGTGCAACAGAATCATGGCTAAATTCAGCCAGGATAACGGGAAAATCCCAGCTTAATCTTCTATCTCGGTTTCCGCAAAAGTCCTCAGGACTGCTGACTAGTTTGATGTCACTTTGCTTCGCCTCTTAAAATGTTCAGAGTGGTAAAAGAATAAACTGCCCTTTTACCTTTTATTTAAGATCCAGTTCATTAGGACTTTTTATTATAAAAGAGATGCATGTGAGGATACAATATATATATCTATTATAGTCTATCTTTTAACCATTTTACACTTCTATTCATTTTATATGTGACATAAAAATGGTTGTCCCCTGTTGAATAGAAGCCTTGTGTCTATCTAAATATTGTTACAGTATCTTCAGATAGATGTTTGATGTGTTTTTCTCATAGCATACAGTATAAAATAGCTTTTAGAGATTTAAAAACGCAGTTCAGACTCTCCAGTGCCTCAAACCCCTGTGTTTTGTTACTCTGGGATGGGTGCAGTAGTTTATGGACGTTCCAAGGAGCAGCCCCAGCTGTAGCCATCGGGTCAGTCTGTCTTCTCTCTCTGAAGGGGAGAAAACCCAAATTTCCTCATACCCTCAGCCAAAGAATTAAAATCTACAATATTGCATGATATATACAAACAGGAATATTGTTGGAAAGAGCAGGCTTTGTAATCACAAAATTTTCTTTTGCATATTATGTACAGAGACATAGGAGTTACATTTTACAATCTGCATGCAGGTTACCACAGATCCATAGCTTCTGGACTAAAAGTATGTGTACATACGAATAATGTTTCAGTTCTACTTACCCTCTGACTGACCAGTGTAAGAAGAGCCTCTCTGCTCATTGGCACTTTTATCTTCAGCAGCCCTGACTCCAGCGAGTCTGTGTCATTGCTGTGATATCAATATTCTAAATTTATATGGGCAGTTTTTTTTCATTTTGCATACGTAAAATAAGGAAAGCTAACAACAAGCTCAGTCTGAATCTGCCACTAACAGACTAAAAATCTGTCTAAGACAGATTTTTTTTTTAAATAAAAAAACAAAAGACCTACTCGGGTGCAGGGGTTCCAGCTGCTGCTGTTAGGTTGACAACTGGGGGCTTTATTCCCAGGAGCTGCCCAGCAATGGCACTGTCATCATCATCCTGAATGTGAGAAAGTACATCAATATGCACAAGCAATGCATTGTCTCATCATTTTCTAGCCACCCAGGATACATTTTTATATTTCGAACAATATGTGTTTGCTATAACACCACACTATGGTCCAGAATAAATGAGGCGGGATGGTAAAGAGGTAGCAGCTGGCAGAAAGGTATAAATGAAATACTACAGTATGTCTTTATCTGGTTTGTACTAGCTGTTGTGACATGATCTTATCTCTGCTGATGAGGTGTTTTACATTTGCATACCCAGTAGCTTGGGTTTTCCTGGAAGAGAAGATAGGACTGCATAGTGAGAAGCTCATTGGTTCTGTCCTGCACCATTCTCAGGTACTCTGTGATATTTTCATCCCGGACTCCATCAGAGGGGATCATCTGGTCATAGATCTCCGAACTGTCATAGCTGATCCGAAGCATTGATTTAACACCTAGAAAAGAAGTGAGAGTGAGCAAATGAAGACCTGCGACTAATTATTTTCTAGATATTTTCACCATCTATTGATCAATTAGTTACTTGTTTGATCTATAAAATGTGCCAATTTCCTTAACAACAAGGTGATGTCTTCACAGGGTTTGTTTTGTCCAAAAGCCAAATATTCCATAGATCATTACATAACACAAACCCAGTCAGCAAAATGACACAAACAGCAAATCCTGCTTTCGACCTGCAGATGGAGCTAAGCCAAACTAAAACAGTTGCTATCCAACTTAGAATATATTTATATCAATTAATAACAAAAGCCTTTTGATTCTGGGCATATTTTCCTAAATCTATTTGTGTAATTCTACTATTTTTCCTGTATTTAAAATACATCCTCATTTACTGAAAGGCTCAACTATAAAGACGACTGTGTTGAGCTGAATAGCGCCAACTGTGTTATAAGATACGTCCAATTCAAAAGCAACCGTTATCGCAGCATTGTATGTTGTTTTTTAGTACAAGTAATTCTGGAATGGAATAAGATGATATACATTTTTTCAAAAGAGATAAAATTGTTCAATTTCATCGTCCAGTTTACCATGTGTCTGGTGCATCCATCACCCATTCAAAGGGATAATGTCATGCAGGGGTCATGCACCTATTCTGTACCTTTTTTGAGCTGATCTAGGAGGTTTTCCATGAAGCCAACATGTTGTCGATAAACTGCGTGTTGTTGCTCAACAGCCTCCTGCTTGATGAAAGCTGTCTTCAGCAGAGCTTGATGCTGCACAAGCTGCTGTTGGTTTTTAGCTGCAAAGAGCTCAATCTCATTGCAGAGCTTCAGTCCAAAACATAATGGAAGACAGGATACAAGATGGCATTTTATTTTCTTCTTTAGCTCACATCTCTCTCTTGAATACACACACACACACACACTCACACACATACACCAACCTGAGAGATGTGCCTTTGAACGGCCTGCGCTTCATTGTGCTGATGGTTGACAAAGTTTAGCAAAGTATAGTTCTGCTCCTCCACTGATGGAAATACATCACAAGATATTTTGATCAGTGACAGAAAAATCACAATTTGCAGAGCAACAGAAATGTTTAATAGAGACTTACTGTGTATGAAGTTCCTGATCAGTTTGTCAAGGTCGCTTTCCCCTGTCTCTCTGATGATTTTTTTAATTGCGTCCTCAAAATCTTCAGGTCCCCATTCCTTAAATTCCAACTGCTTGGGCTGCTCCACTATGGCGACACGCGGACATCAAAATCATACACAATCTGGTGCTTACTTAATTTATCATACTCCATGGAGGAATCTTGCAATAAAGTTGCTGAATGTAAGTCAAGATGTACAGGAAACTTTTTTTTCAGTGTTCAAAGGTTTTGTGCTCTCAGAGTAAAGGGGCATTATAGCAAAGCAACTCGTTCGCTTGCAACGCAGTAACACCTTTCAAACACAAGGTGTCACTATATTGTTTCATTAGAAGTAAAACCATTCAATAGAAAAAGACTGGGGGGGACGCTGGTATGTTGAGTGAAATAACAGTCTGATTTAGAACAAGTAGACCTCAAAATGCTAAAGAGTATCACAACAATAATGAGGGAGAGGTGTCATGACTACATGACCAACAACTGCCCACAACAAACAGGATGAAGAGCAGGCAATAAGGTACACACCTGAAATAATGTTTCCATCCTGTAATGAGTATTTTCCTATTTTCACTGTATAGTAGGCACTTATTTAATATGCAAACTGAAATGTATTATTTGTCACAGGTAGTTTAGGATTGAAAATATAGTGTGACAGACGCATATAGTCACCTTTTCTCTGGTCCACATCCTGGTAGACACGTGCAATTGACTTTTTGTCCAGGAAATCCTTATAGTTAGTGTGATAGGAAATTTCTTGTTCTAGCTTGTTGCTTTCTTTCATGAACTGAGTCACTTCCTTAGCACTCTGATCTCTCAGCATCCTCTGTTTTTCCTGGATCTTCACACTAGGGGTTGAACAGTTAGTTCTACATGGTGGATGTACCTATTTTTTAATAAGCTAAGAAAAAATATATATTATTAAAAAGTGAGCAGACACTTATAGCTTCGGCAAATTAAATCAACTCTCGTGCAATTTCTGTTTTTGTTGTCAAATACTCAGTACCACTAGTATGTCCTCTGTGAGACTCGTAGCTGCTGAGTGAAAATATGAACATGCACTCTAACCTGACAAATGTGTGTAGTTGGTCACCAGAGAGTGTAAAAAGGTTCACCTGGTATTGAATTCTTCAGTGCACTTAGCCCTCAGTTTACAAACATCCTTGCGAACTGCATGCAGCTTCTGGGGGAAATAACACACAGTTAACAGTCTCACAATCTTTCCCTTATCATATTCATTTAAATGAGATTACACACCAGAAAGTCAGCATTCTTTAACAGATATATTGCTGGGAACTATTGCAAAAAGTCTTTATCTTTAGAGAATGTGTTTAAAGTTTGTTGTAAACTCATTTAATTATTTTTTTTTGATTTGAAGAAGGTTTACAATCAAGAGGGATTAAAGCATTATTCTGATATTCTTCCTTGATATCCCCCTACTTTTAACCTACTTTTTGTAGAATTTAGCAGCAGTGAGATGCGAAGAACTGGATGTTGTTAACTAAACCTACGTTTTCCAGCTGCGATTTAACAAGTAGGAACTGTTTCTTCTCCTCCTGTAGTGCCTTCAGATCCTCCCTTAACTGGTCATTCCTCGCAATCAGCTGATCAAGACGTTTTCTATCCTACAATAGAAACACATATTATTACATTTTTAATATTTACAGGTGTCATGCACACACACACATAACAACAAAACCAGTCAATATGAAGGGCAAAAAAATGTTTGGTAAAACATGAAAATATAATTCACGGTGAAGTGGATATTCTCAGTAACACTAACCACATGCAGTTTGTTTTCCATCGAGCTGGTGTTTTTTAGTAAGTAGCTGTTATCAAAATTAGAAGTGTGGTGTACAGTACGCCCACTCAGTCCTGCCAGCTTCCTCTCCCATTCCAAAATCTGAAAACAAAGCCAACTATATGGTCACAACTGTAGCAAGAAAATCAGGAGAAAATCACTGAACAGCACTCCGTCAACGGTTCACAGCAAAACAGATTTCACCTGCTCTTTCAAAGACACAACTTTGCGTTTTTCCTCTTCCAGCTCCTCGTCTATTCTGTCTTTACAGGCCAACATGGCAGTAAGATCTTGAACAACACTTGCGTCGTTCCGACGGTTGAAACAACTCTCAGTGAATCTGATGCGGCGTAAAAGCTCCTCCCGTTCATCCTGGAGCCTCTGAATCTCTTGTCTGACAACACAGACACAAGCAAATGCACACACACTTTGGACAAGAGAAACTTTCAGAGGATGTAACAAATTAACCCTAATATGAAAACAGACAACAGATGCTTCTAAAAGCAATAGCAGTGGAATAGTTTCATATAAGAGAGCCTTTGACAGACATTTTAAGATGGTAGAATACATTATTTTGTCACATAATCAATAGAATGGGTGGCTAATGGCTATATAATTTCAACAAAACATATACATAATATTTAACTATATGTAGTAAGTGTGTTAAATTAATGTCATGAAATATATTGAACATGTACTTAAACATTCGTGTACACCAGTGTTGAAAAGTTTGGGGTCACTTAGAAATTTCTTTATTTTTTAAAGAAAAGCACTGTTTTTAGATAGACTATTCATTGCTAATGTGGTAAATGACTATTCTAGCTGCAATGTCTGTTTTTTGTTGCAATATCTTCATATGTATATAGAGGTCCATTTCCAGCAACTATCACTTCAGTGTTCTAATGGTACAAGGTGTTTGCTCATTGCATCACAAGGCTAATGTAATAAATATTCTATTAATTTTACAACTCATGGTGATAAATAAAAGTGTGACTTTTTTATGGAAAATGCAAAATTGTCTGGGTGACCCTGAACTTCTGAAAGGTTGTGTATCTCTGTAAAATGCATGGAACTGGCAAGTATTTGTAATTGAAGGCTTACTTGTCTCTGTAGAGGATTCTTTGGATTTTCTCAGTATATGATCGCTTGGCTTTCTCTGCACTTCGATACTGCATCTGCAGTTTCTGCAGGTCCACTTCAGCTAATTGAAACACAAAAATTGAGACGTGAATAGACAGAAAGGAGACATTTTCTATCTATTTGTTATCATATGTGACAAATAAAGATTGATTGAAGAAAGGTAGTTAATAACTTACTATGTACAACATGACCCTTTAAAAAAGTCTGTAACTCAAAACTGAAACTATCCACATTATTGGTTCAGGCTGTGAATTTACACCATTGTTCTACCTAATGCTGCTGCCTAGCCTCACATGACA
Source organism: Lepturacanthus savala (assembly GCA_030544235.1). Classification (NCBI taxonomy): domain Eukaryota; kingdom Metazoa; phylum Chordata; class Actinopteri; order Scombriformes; family Trichiuridae; genus Lepturacanthus; species Lepturacanthus savala. The sequence goes on from CM060480.1 coordinate 18,740,348, forward strand.
TTATGTAAATTGAATAAAAAAAACTTACAAAAATCTTCAAGTAATTTACTCCTGACAGCAAAGGTTCGCTGACTCATGTCGACTGATTCTGAAGAACAACATAAGGATAAAGGTGAACACTTTATCTTGTTTAGTTTAAAACACGGTTAAAAAGAACAATTTCAGCTAATATCGTGCTAATATTGTCCAGACTAATTTACCTTAGATGTTAGCCACTATGGCGTTAAAAATGTCGAATTATCGAAATACTAGATTTCGTTTTGTAACACATAGACACGATATGATCAATTAAAAAACAAATTTGCGTTAATTGGCTTATCAAAATCCGATCTAGACGTAACAACTTTAATAGGTTTACGTTACCTAGCAACCAAGCCAGTTAAGGCCAGTTGGCTTCAGTGAACTAACATAGCTAACGTTAGCTCGTTAGCTAACGTAAGCTAACGTTACCTTAAGCGTTAGCTAACGTAAGCTAAAAGGAAAAAGCTCGAAGGAAAAATGTGTGCACTTTGCCTGTATTGTGCATTTTGGAGCGCTGCTAAACTGAATAATTCAAAACTTGAACACAAAACACAAAAAGTTGTTTCAGCACTGCTGACACCAGAATAAACAGGAAAGGAGACGTATTCATACATTCATTAACTTAAAAAATAAACTGAAATTAAATAAAAAAATCACTATAAAGGACTATTAGGATATTACTAATATTTTGATTTTATTGCACTAATTGAATTTTCCTATCAGCCTCCCTATTTTAAATAGGGTTTGGTATAGCCACTTAGTGACAAGGACAAATACAGGGACAGTTAAATCCAAAGTTTAGATTCCTCTGTAATTGTCCATAGTGTCCCAGTGATATGACTTGTACAAACTATATTACATAATACTGTTAATTTCTGTTTATTTAGAGTGACTGTTATTCGGTGGCTTTAAATTGATTTTGTAGTGGACGATTTCAAATCTATATGAATGATGTAAATCCAACTCAATGTGCCACAAAGATAATTTGACCTTAATGACCTATGTTATGTGTTTAATGGGGAGTTGGGGGGTACAAACAGGAGGAAATACTGAGTGTTGGGGTCTGCCTCGTGGAGTCTCAGTTTTAGTATTACTCGTTCATACTCTTAATATCTACAATCAAATATCCTAAAGTGGCAGAATTTGAAACGACACTTACATCATGAGCTTCAATCTGGCCCAGAACCTTTAAGCATGTCTTCTCCTTCCATCAGATGCTTGACTGCTGGAACACTTAACATCTGTATGATTCCTATGACCCTAAATTATGGCACTGGACAGGCCTAAACCTATTAGAGCAAATTATGCCAGCAGGTTTCTTTCCACTAGCTGCTGCTGCTCATAGTGTTTCTGTCATTTTCAGTTTCGTCTTTCAATACAGTAATAATGTATGACAATTACAATAAAACAAGTATGGGTATATGATCTGTAATGATATGTAATAGCATTCACATCTGCGGTATGACTCACGTTACATCAAACTAATGGTTCTTCAATTCGGTCACATTCCATCATAGAGGGAGGTGTCCTTCCTAATTACGCTGTGATCACAGTTATGTCAACGCACCGCATTCCTGGTTCTTGCAACACATCGAATATGAGTAATCCTGGAGCGTGTCCCAGAGTCCATACTTCAGTTAGACCACGTTGTGTTGATGGTTGGACAGACACAGTTACACTACTGTGGCAAGAAGGGTGTGTAGAGCAAACTGAAGGAATGACGAAATAATTGAATCACAGAGAAACTTTGACCCGGTGCCAGAATGGGATTACAGTAGTGGTGTGAATAGGCACTTCTGTGGAAAAAGCTTGGTTTTTCCATTTGATGTAATCAGTGCCATAACTCTTAACAAAACGAATCATCAGCATCTATTTTCTCACAGAACGAAACCTATTTTAGTAACATCAAACTGTGTAAGTTTTCCCTATTTTTAAAGTAATAAAACTGGCAGAAATCCTTATCCTCTGACTACACACATGAAGATATTTGGTCTTCACAAGAACAGGTCAGACATACTCATGAAAACACACGGCACACACACACACACACACAAAATGCCAGATGGACTGGCAGCTTGCTCCAGGAGAAAAGTTTGCAAACTGAGTCAGCAGCTGTATTTCTGAATGACTCAACCGGTCCACCGCAGAGCTCTATCGTTTATCAGAGCCCTGCCCTCAACCCTCCCTCCCTCACACACACACACACACACACACACCCACTGCCTACGTTAGATGCGTGGCCTTACCTCACCACAGCATCACTTCCTCCCGCCTAAATCAGCGAGCATACGTCTTCAAATAGCCAGTAGCGATGTGGAAATGTAGCAGTATGTCATGTGAACATCAGCACTGGTGATGTTTTCGGTGACTGGTGTGGTGAAAATCAGCGGTACAAAGCCAGTGGTCATTGTTGTAGGAAAGTTTATGTAAAGACTTAATTTTATCCGTTGACTCATGTGGTTTCTCACGATTCGAGAGTGTTTTTGGTTTCCCTTTTGTGCTTAAGACTATTTTTTCAGTAATGATATACGGTGATGACAAAAAAGGGATTTTTTCCTTGCCACTGTCGCCAAGTGCTTGCTCACGACGGGATGTTGGCTCTCTGTAAATTATATTGTAAAGAGTGGAGTCTAGACCTTCTCTATATGAAAAGTGCCCTGAGATACCTTCTGTTATATAAATAAAAGTGACTTGACTTGACATGCTGCGGTGAGGGATGTGGTGAATTCTCTGCAGAGCTAATAGTCTATGATCCTCTGAATCATTTACTGCATGAATCAGTAACGTTGCCAGGAAAAGACTCCTACGTCTGTTTCGAGTTTTCTTGGACAGCGGACCCCGCGGTAATATCTGCTGGGGGGCTGTGTCACACTGTGCTTTTTTTCTCACTTACAAAACAGGCATCTGTGAACAAGGAAGTGGAGGAGGAAAGCATAGGAGGGGAGCAGTAAACTGTATAACATGGTGCAGTCTGGCTTTGTCGGTGAGTCAACAGGAAATGATGAAACGAACGGGAGTAAGTAAGGTGAGACAAGGAAAGGGAGGAGGGTGGGAGTGAGGGTAAGAGATAGAAAGAGTGAAATGTGAAGATTGACTTTGTCATGCTTCAGGACTCTGAGCTATGCTGTGGGGAGAGACAGGTCAGACAGGCGGAGAGATCATAGCATTATTATTGTTTAATTTTATTGAGATGTTTTATTGAGTCAGAATTTTCTTAAGAACTCCCCCCTACTTCTCTTCACAATAGAACTGTGACGTCATGAACAACCATACTTACCATAATATTACCATAATGGACTATTTTCCATTGCCGGCCCTGTGTGTATCATGTAATGATTCATGTGAACTGACCTTTAGAAGTAGTTGTGAAACAGAAAAAACAAATATTGACGGTGTCTTACTGTCCTGTCTAAAAATGAAAAATGCCAAATATGTCCATGATCTCATGAATAGCCTGAAATTGTGTCACTATGAACAAATGATATTTTTTACTCTGATGATATGGGGATTTTTCCATTGCTACTGAAGAGCAAAAATAATAATCTAAAAATCCAGTACTTGTATAGATAGCATCTCTGGATTCAAAGGCAAAGCATATTTGCCCCCTTTCCTCTCCCCTTATCCCAAATTTGTTTTTTATTTTATCTGAAACTCTTAATGAACCCGGGGATCCACTTCACAGGCTGCGGAAGGACTCCTGCTGGGTCCGCAAAACCCTCTGCCCACATTGAAGACTGAGTTTGTGGGCAGGGAATCTGTGCAACAGTGCTACATCCTGGGCAAAGAATTGCCCTTTTCAGGCCCAGGTCTCAGCCATTCATTGGAGCTGTCACCATGAAATCAGATGTCAAAGGGTTTAAATCACTTTAATCCTCGCCACTTCCTCAATCACTTCTTTCCCCACTGAGTCTTTTGTTTTTCTCTGTTGGTACCCTGGGAAAAAATCTTTTTGCTTCCTTGTCTATTGTAGGGATGCACATGTGTGTGCTTATGCGGCTTGCGGGAGCCTTTCCAAATTGGATCAATTCGTTTGCTAGTAGCAACAAGAAGTAGATACTTACATGACGCACAAGCGGCCCATAATTCATTTTTTCCTCATTCATTCAAGTCATTTGTTTAATTAAATAAACACACCTTCATTTTTCATTCAAGGTTCTCAGTAATAATTTCCTTTTTTTTTTCTGGCGGGCAGCACAAGCATAATTCCTCAGCCCCTCCTTCTCCCAATGGCTGTTGATCCTTTGATAACCGGGATGTCTCCTCTGTGGATGGGGTCAAAGGTCGTAGTCGTGCAAAGCCCACTCAGACATTTGAGGAGCCCAATTCCTTCCTGACGCCTCCAAATTGTCAGATCCAACCAAAGGTCCATTAAAATAAAAGGGATTTTTCAAATCACACGTAGCTTATCACTTTTAACATGTTCATTACTTCCGCCCCTCTATTCCGTATTCATAACGTAAATTACTTTATATATATTTATTCTCTTCTGCTCGTCTGCTTTGAAATAAAAATGTTAAACATGACTGTTTCTCCTCAGGCTGAAGGAAGTGGTGGGTGGTAACAAAGAAGTAAAAAAAAAGTTAGAATTTCTCTTGTTTTGTTTTAAGATCGCCCCCCTTGCCTCATCATTGTTGACGTACCAATGAAATAACCCACTTACTCAAAAAAAAAAAACTGATAGGAATTTTGATTTCTTACACATGTAGCAGCTGTAAATGAGGCCGTTTTAATATATATATGTTTTTTTATCATTTAGTTTGAATGTGTATATCTCATTAACATAACTGTTAATCTGGCCTGTTTTATTTGCCAGAGCCTGTAACAGTGTTTCACAGAAACAACACTATTGACAGGATTGTGAAACTAAAACATAAAACAGGTCAACTGTGACTCTGAAAGCAGCAGCAGGCCAGTGGGTCTGTAGTCTGTAGCCTGACAGTGCTCTAATTACTATTACATGTTTGTACACAGCTGGTTCCTCTATAAGAGAATTCCCTGTCTCACCATGTCAGCACATCAACCTACACAAATGTATTTACCATAGAACACGTATGTTAATAGCACCTACTTACTACATTTCCTATTCCAGCTTGGGACAGTTAAATCAGTGGTGGACAGACATTCATCATCTGAGCTATTTCTCATTTCAAGGGTTGTTCAACAATTCTAGAGAGATAATGCGAAACAAATCTGCTTTACCACTTCAGCTTAATTTCAGGAGTCATTATTTCTATTGTCAGCTTGTGCTCGCTTCATTAATTCCTGCTTGAAACTTCATGTTTCTTGGATTTAAACAAATTGAGCACATACAAAAAAAAGTGATGAACAGGAGTCTTTGATTGTGGTTGAACGATGATGGTCCATTTTTTTTAATTTCACTGCAACATGAGGGAGTTCCTCTGTCAGAGCAATCCATCACGTCTCTGAAAAAGCGTAAGAAAGAAGGGTTACAGATGTGGGAGGTGCGGGTTCCTTGAGTGCACTGACAGCTGTGAGGGACGGAGGTCTCTCAGAGCAGGAAATGACTTGACCTCCCCTGTGGGAGACTGGTCCACCCTGAAAACAACCCCCACAGCTCTGAGCATCCTGGGACGCCACAAGCCTCCACAGAGGGCTGCAGAGCAACAGCAGAGGAAATCCAGCCTGCCCAGGTGGCAAAAGTTCAAAAAATGGCAGATGGCACTGTAGATGGGGCTACACAACAAAATAGAACAGAGGATTAGTCTAAAACCTTAAAACCTGTGACCTCTGTACGAAGACTGTAAATATCAAGATGTGAGCTGCTCTGTTCAGCTGTGATCCACATGGATGTTTTGTTTTATAGGAGGGGAAGCACCTGATTGGAGGAACGCCGTCCGCTCGTGGAATTCAAAACAGACCCTACCGCCATCTTGTTTTGCTCCTTTATTTTGAGCTAGTGCAGTGCCTGTAGGATGTATGTAGTATTCGTAGGGGACACTGGACGGGACTCCGGACGGGATGTAGCAAGGACTCTACCCCTACACCACTGCAGCACACTAAGACCTAACCCTACATTGACTCCCTAGATGATGCTTTCCTATAAAAATACAGAAGTGACATGCTGACACTTGAAAGTATGCCGAGAATAGCATAATGAATTTTGAGAAATAGTACTTACTGATGAGATTACTGTAACATGAAGGAGATCCAGCATACACATCCACATCTACAGTGAGCCAGGCTACAATTTATGTCAAAAGTGCAGATCTCAATCTACATATGTTTTTTTTCTTTTATTTTGTTGATAGGCCAAGTAAAACCAGACTTATGATAAATCTCTTACTGCGTAGCTTTTCCTTTTGCTACAGGAAGAAACAGGACAACAGTGCTTTGAATTGTAATGAAAGTGCTGGGAAGTGTCATGAGGATGAGCATTGTGATACACTGTAAAGAAAGTGCTGCTGTAGGACAATGCTGTGATACATAAGTCTATGGGATTTTAACCTTTAGTGATAATAATGATGTTTGGAATATTTATCTTTTTTTGCCATGTGCAAGTGACATCCGAAAGCTGAGGTTGATCTGAAAAACAGTCGGAAATATGCTCCTTGCTTTACAGATATAACAAAACTACTTCACTAAACGTGTTTCTGAAAACATTTTACATAATTTATAAGCCATGCTGTTTCTAAATATGTCTTCCTGTTTTCTTTATGCTGGGTAATTTCTGCGAGTGGTACTGATCCACTGTGGTTTTGACGCTTCCCATTCATTGTCTCTGTGGGACGATGTGCAATGGTCGGGATATATAAAGACATACTTTGAAGCTATGCATATGAAGAAAAACATTTTTCAGAAACATTTTCAGTCAAGTGGTTTTGAAATGTAACTTAAAGGGAAAACAAGAACAAGATGGCGGTAGGGTCTGTGTGCAATCAGCAAGCAGATGGTGTTCAATCAATCAGGTGCATCCAGGAAATGTTTGCTCTGTTGAAGCAAACATCCAATACTTGGAAGCAGAGCATTCCCATCACTTAAACAAACAAACAAAAAATGAAACACCCATGTGAATCACAACCTTTACGATTGTATAGTGCTGACAGAAGTTCCAGCACTTTATCTCAAAAGCTCACTCACTGGGATCACATGTGTAACTAACTTCGTTGCACAACAGGAAGTTGATCAAACAGCTTATTTGCTATAAAGATATGAGTCTTCCTTTAAGCAAACAACTACATGGCTAAAGGAAGGACAGTCAGTGATTGCAGCAGTAGAAACACATTACATAGGGTACATTTATCTTGTAGTTTGGGGTTTTATAGGCGTATGGGTATAAGGCACTCCTCAATCCATATATGGTCCTAGGTTATATGGATTTATTTGGAGATTTACAGCAGTGGAAAATTTGAACAATCGGAAAATAGGGAATGGGTCATTCATCGTCTCTTTTATGATGTGGTTGCAATATTTGATGTGTTGCCTATTGTATTTGCCTAAGAGGATTTCTTTGGATCGTTACCCCAGATGAAAGATTATTTGGGAACACTGTAGGCTCAGTGTGGTCTAGACTCTGTGGTAAAAACAAGAATGGCCTGCACTCACTTCCCTGTTATTTTCTGGTAAATGGCGTTCCTGTATTGTGCTCCTGCCTCTCTCGGCGTGGGCGAAGACAAACACAGACAGTGAACTCCTATATGACAGGAAGGCTTCAAAACAAGTCCTTGTCCACCACGTCCGGGCCAATCTCATACTTGTTCTTCTCTATCAGCCGTAGCCTATATTGTACTCAGGCCAGAAGCCACCCACTCCCTCTCTGACTCCCACACAGGTCAGACCAAAATTGTTTACTGCTTTATGAAGGGCAATTTCCCATACGGTCATTACAATGGGAGATGAAATTATTCTAATTCTGGAGGCTTCTGAACATATTTGGCCATTGACTGCCAGAGTTCTTTTTTTGCTCAGGGTGAAACATTGTTTTTCATCCACTTGGAAACGCAGCTTTCTGATTTATAAACACAAACATATGAATCTCCATGGAAACTATGAGATACTATTTTTCGACAGTCACTGCCTTGCAATAAAGTCATAAGTCTACTTCAGTGATTTAAATAGATAGATGATAGATTGGTAGATTATTATGGCATAAGGACACTTAAAAAAGCACATGATAAGTAGGCAGGGGCAAGATGGTGGTAATAATACTGATGGCAATAGTATAATAACAATATATTAATAATAATAATGATAATATAGTATAAGAATAGTAAAATGTATATGAAAATACAGTGTAGGATTCACAGTCCAAATAGTGGCAGGTAGATTTAGTCCAGGTGTGTGATTGTGGCTCTGACAGGTAGATGAGTTGTATCCATGTGTGGGAGTGGGGGGAAAGTGGACTAGACTACCCAGGGCCCAAGTAGAGAGGGGGCCCATGAAAATCCTGATATATTTATTTGGGGGGTGAATGAATGAATTATGGTGTCAAACATTGACAACACCATGAGAGAATGAATTTGTGCAACAGTGCTACATCGGACATTCTGGGGGGTCTCCTCTTGGAAGCACAAAATGGTTTAGTCCACCCAGTCAGTGAGCCCAGATTGAATATAGGACAAATGCATCAACTCAGGTGGTGAATGGAACAACCAGCCATTAATATAATCTGATCTGAATGTATCTTAAAAGCCCATTTTGCTTGTTAATTTTTAAATATTTGCTCAGATGCTTCGATAGGGGTGCACTTACATTAAGAGTCTACAGGGCCCAGAATTTGGTGCTAGAAGAAAGTGGAAGCAATACCAAAGCATAGAAAATACTGTGTTTAAAGTACAAGAAGTATTATGAGCAAATATACCAAAATGATCAAAATAAAAAAAGAATGACAATAAAATGATATTATTCAGTATAATTATTACTGCTGTATTCATGAAAAAGCATCATTTTATTGCTGAAGCTAGTCATTTGAACTTCTCTATGTAGACTACTGTATGGTACATAAAGTACAGGCTAATAGACCATCATGCCTTTTGTATATAAAGGCAAAAACTGCCCAACTGGAATGAAAAGTACCATATTTCCCTCTGATGTGTAAGTAAGCTTGTCTTAAAATATCTGTTTTTTTCCATCAACGCTGGTTTATCCCTACTTTTCCTAACGGCGTTTAGTTTTTCCTAATGGTTTTTCTGTGTTTTGGGGATTTTTGTTCCCTTTAAGACGGCCTTGGGTGGAGTTAACGTGTTCAGGGTGCTGGGAGTATTTATAAAGAGATGAGGAAAGCCGAGTCACTCTGACAAAATGATTTCCACCTCCCGGTTTTGTTGACAGAGGAGGGATGTTGCACATGGTTCGGCTTGGACTGGGACACTGACTTTTACTATCACACATTTTCATATATTTTTTTGCTTTTTGTGTCATCGGACAGGAACAGACCGACCGACCGACCCCGCCGTAACGTAACGTTACGTTAAGGTCAGGATATACGTGATGGAGGAGTAGACTTCACGTCCGTGGTAAGACACATTTTTCATCAAACCACGAATATGATACGTCCTTTGTTATAAACCTGGACTTTAAACAATCAATATGAACCAACGGGAACAGAATATGTGATGTGAGTGGGGGAAACCGCTTCATTCAAGATATCTACTTACTTACAGTGAAACGGCAGACTCTTTAGCGTTAAATGTACAAATGAGACAGACAAAGCCGCTTAAATCACATTCCTCCAGTGAAACAGCGAGTGGACTGGATCAGCTGGTCTAGAGGATCTGGTCTCCTGATCCGCTGCAGAACTCCCTGGTGTCGACCAGGTCCCAGCGATGTGGGACAGGTTCTGCCGGCTCTGGCCGCTGGGGGGCGCTGAAGAGACAAGTTCAATTAAAGTGTGGAAATTGGTCCTATTTGGTCCTACATTAATAGTGTTAATTATCTATCTATCTATCTATCTATATCAAAAATCTCTAAGTTTAGAATTCTAAGTCTAGTTTTTTGCTGCCCTTTGTGCCTTTAATTGTAAGCAGTGTCCTGTTCCTTTTATGGGTGAATTTAAATATTTGTTTTCCCTTTTATTAGGACTATTATTATATTTAATATAATTTATATTATATTATTAGGACTTTATTATTACTGCCTATTTGTGTTTGAGATGGAAATCAGACATAAATTTGAATGTTTTCCACTATGCTGTTTATTTCCATTTTAATCTATGTTAGAAAATAACTTGTGTTTCTTGCTGGCCGTTGTACCTTAAAAAGTAATCTGTCATTCATCCGCACTCAATAAACTGTCCGGTTCTCTTTATGGTTAAATTAAAATATATGGCTTTATTAGACTGCTACCTATTTGTGTTTTAGACACCAAATCAGATGCAAATTTGTATGTTTTTTAATTCTTAGAATTGTGACAAATTCTACAAAGCAACACATGAAAGGAAAAACTTTTTCTTTGTAGTTTTCATTGGAGGGACAACTACAGTGTGATTCCCACTGACCTACAGAACACAGCTCTATATGGAACTATCTAGTTAAACCTACATTTAGCCCAGATATGTATGAAAAGGTATGAGGTTACCCAAGTAATTTATTACAACTTAATTACATTTTCACCTGTGATCAGATATTAAGCATTATTTTCAAATTTTGTTCTTATTCTTCCCCTTATGTGGGATTGCAGGGATTGTAATATTATCAAATTATTAATGCCGATGTGTGAATGAAAGGAGTGAGTGAACTTAAACAACATTATAGTGTGTTGAAGTCACTCCTGAACTCCCAACTTTTTTCTTTCTCTACCTCTAAAAATCCTACTAAATTAGCTTCAATAAACAAGTCAAATATCAGAATCAGATTCATTGGCCAGGTATGTGTGCACATACAAGGATTGTGACTCCGTTTTTACAGGACCTTCTCATACTTACATAAATAGATAACATAGCTTACATAAACATAAAATATACATAACAAATATAATATAATCTATATCCTTTATTAACCTAAACTGTGTCTAAATGATTTATATCATACACTGATCGTTGTTGCAATAATGGTAACTACAGATTTACTCATGAATAAACTCTGTTCTATCATAAATCAACTGAGCCACTCACAGTTGTGACAAATGATTCAACACTAGTGGCTTCACCCTCAATGGGATTGAAATCAGCCAAAGTGTTGGGAATCAGTGATTTTACAAACAACGAGCTAAAACTGTATTTTATTTTCTTAGTCAAATGTTTCTTTGTGTTTAATTGCATCTTATCTATGCAGTAAATGCTCTTTATTAGGTCAAGTTTAATAACCTGCATTGAACCATATCACAAGAGCCTCATGCATCTGACCCCTGACACCAGGTACATGGGCAATTTACATGTATTGTGTATTCAGTTTGGTTTCAGCTTTTATTATTATTTAGTTTCATTCACTTCAGGTATTGTGGCTTAAATGAGGCCGTGAAGCCTTTACATTAAAGGTATTTATTAAGTTTTCTATATAGGCTGCTAGGGTGTGAACATTACTTTACAGCAAGTTGTAAATACAAATAGGTGATAACACATATTTTATGCCAGATCTTTAATTAATTTATCTGTGAAAGTCCAGTCAGTGAATGGCTTATTGCCTGAAAAAAAAAGTTCTGTAAGAGCTGCCAAGGACAACTCATCAAGGCTCCCGCATGAGATAAACAAGCAGTTTTTGTTTTTTTTTTTGTTCCGTGCTTCTGACTTGTCCTTCCAACGGTGCCGGTAGAACACACAATCCTCCCGCAGTGGGATTTGCGGCACAGGCTCATACCTTGGCCGTGTCTCCTTGTCTCCATGGCGTATCTTCAGTCCTAACCTCATGGTAGAGTTCACTTGAAATTTTCAGGCTTGCCTCGCTGCGCACCAAAGTGACACAAAGGCCCATTCATGCCTGAGAGTGGCTCCATTCATGGTCACTGAGTAATTGCCGGTAGAATTCATAATTGTTCAGCGTCTTCCATCGCCGAGGCTCACTGGCGGAAATGACGCCACAGTCGGTTGTTTTAAGGATTACATAAATATTCAAATAGATGCGTTAGTCACTGTTTTGTTTGGAGTGTTTTTTTTGTCGTTGCATTATTCATGTGCTGCATTGTTTGCATCCAACATCGTTTATAGACCTATTAATGAGATTAAACAAAGTTGAAGAAGATGAAGATTGCATTGGAACGGTAAAGGATGACTTTTTGTCATCCTCTAGGTGCAGGAACATAGGACGTAGTAAGTAGCCTGCTGTAGTTAATGGTTTGAAGTTGAATTAGTGCACTATTCAATTCTATAGACAGAAAAGAAAATGCGTCAATTGGAGTTTCTGTCTATTGTTAATGGATAAACATTGTAAAAAAGCTCAAAAGCTGGATGAGGCACATTTTAAAGTAGGAACAATAACATGGATCACTTGGTATTGCATTAATATTATTATTAAATGATATTAAATTCTTAAAAAGTTATTTAAAAATTAGATGCTTTGTATAAATTGACTACTTGCTGATCAGTAACATAAATTAAGATGTCACTGGATTTGTCTCTGTAAAGACAAAGGACAGGGTTACACTGCAAAAACTGAAATCTTAACAGGTGAAAATATTGTGTTTTTGGTGCAATTAGTCCAATATTAAGTATAATTATTTAATTTCACTGGTAGATCATTTCATAAATTAAATAATAAATTCCAAGTATGTTCTTTTCTTGATTTTAGTCAATTTAATCTTTTGTCTTAAAACAAGAACAAATTTACCCAAATCACAATAAAAATAAAATAAGATAAATTATCTGCCAGTTGAATAATTTAATTCTACTAAATATTAGACTAATTGTACCAAATACGAGATAGATTAAGATTTCATTTTTTGGAGGGTAGAGGTTTGCAGTGGCTTTTAATGTACATCTTGTCTAACTAAACCATGTTACATAGAGGTCCACGGTCAAATCTGGAAATCTGGATCAAAGCGGCTTTTCCTTTAAGTGTCAGAGTGTATGCGCAGTGCTTTGGTGTGCCATCTCAGTGGTGGAGTTGGTCATTCAGCATCACAGGAATTCTGCACAATTAGCCCCTGTTGTAAGGGCAGATACTGCAGGGTTTCATGGTCACAGAGAGGAAGGAGGGTGAGGAGTGCGGCTGCCCTCCCACATCTGACCCAGAGGTTGTGCAACAGCCTGTTCATCAGACAAATGGCTTTAAGCTGGAACCATGAAGGAGGGAGGGATGGATGTACACACACACACACACACACACACACACACACACACACACACACACCCAGCTGCCAGAGCAGAGTGCCTGTAATTTCTCCTTCATATTTGATGCTTTCAATCACAATGCAGCAGCAGATACTCTATTGTATCTTTCATTTTAAGGCTTTCACTTTGGCACACAATAAAATGTTGAACAATACAGGGCTGTGGTCGTTAAATGAAAATAAGCCTTCTGATGCAACGAGCAAACATTGTACCATTGTACCAAACCATTGTACCGAGTGATAGTTGCTGGAAATGGGCCTTTATACACCTATGTAGATATTGCACCAAAAACCAGACATTGCAGCTATAATAGTCATTTACCACATTAGCAATGTATAGAGTGTATTTCTGATTAGTTTAAAATTATCTTCATTAAAAAAACTCTTAAAAAATTCTAAGTGACCACAATAGTAGTGTATATATATATATATATATATACACTACTATATATATATATATATATATATATATATATATATATATATATATATATATATATATATATATATATATATATATATATATATATATATCCAGGTTGAGCAGCTGGATAGGTATTTGCATACCCAGATGCATGCATTGAGTACATTATGTTCTAGATTGATATGCTGTTTAAATGTGTAGGTAGAGTGTTTTATTGCAAAAGCCAAAAATGGAAGATGCATTTTTTTATGTTTTAAAATCTTAATTCTGAGAGTTCCTCTAAAAACATGTGAACGTATAATATAAAGAAGATGTGAATCTCTTACCACTTTGCTCTCTGTTTCTCTCAGCTCACGTGATAGGATGAAGTCGGGATGGGTTTGATGGAGCTCACTTGCGTTGGAGCTTTGGACCGATACCAAACAGAACTTCATGCTTTCTAAGAACACAGCAGCTGCCTTTCTGCCACAACATGGCCGGGAGTCAGAATAACTACTGGGAACAGCATGACCTCAGCAGGTACACAAATAGCATTCTGACAAAAAAAAAAATGGAAGGTAAAATTGAAAAGATTTGTTCATTATAGTATAACATTAAAAGCATGACTTTACTTTCATCATAGCATCAGGAGTGTGATTTTCATAACATCTTCAAGTCTGCATTAAAAACACATTTTTAAATGCTTTAAAAGATGAACGCTTGTAATTTTTAAACAAAAAAAGTATTTCCAGAGGTCGAATTTTGTCTAATTATTTCCATGCATCTGTGATCAGGATCCATCATTTTCTTTGGTAATGACGATACGCATACAAGACATAGAACTCTGTTAAAGCATATGTCATGCCTGTCATTTCAGGTATAATGACTTACTCATGACAAGTTATGTGCAGAAATGATTTACACATGAGCACAGCTCTGGGTGGATTTCTCAACTTGTCCTGCTTTACAGGCTGTGCTTTGGCCTGAGTGCTGACATGGATCACAACCTGCCAGAACTGCAACAGCAGCAAATAGCCAAGGAACCGAACTGTGAGTCTTCCAGTAATTATTTCTGTATGTGTTTTCCAGTTTGCTTATGCAGCGATTTGACCACACAACACGCTACGTATTGAAATTTAATGTTCGTTACTAGAACCAGCTTTATTAACTGGGATGCATATAATGTTGATGTTGATGCTCATTGGAATGCTTCATGAGTTGGACACAATCAAACATCATTTTAAATCATTCAGTTTAAATAATAATACCATAATTTGTAATTATTGACTCTTATATAATTCGTTTTTCATAAGTTAGTGCACGAATGACCTGTATTAGAAATATATTTAACACGTTAAAATCAAAAATCCCCTGAGATGAGGACAGGATTGAGGTTTATGCCTATATCGCATGAGAAAAACACCAAATAAAGTACTTTTATCTGTAGTAAAACACAATGTTACTGTTACAGTATCAATATATAACGTTATATAGACTTCATCAATAGAATAAGAAAATAGTCCAATATAAATCAGTAGTAGGGCTGCAACTAACAACTATTTTGATATTTCTTACAGAATATATTCTTCATGTTCTGCAATGATGCTCTGTGATTTTAGGATTTTATGAACAAAAAAAGTTCATTGAACTTTGCATTGCAGATCATTTATCTTATTTGTTTTAGGTTTTAAAATATTTTCATCTGTAGTATAACGCAATGCAAGATTTACCTATATTTGCTCTTTCACAGCAACATAATTTGATTCACCTCATATGTTGTGGATTTCTTTTGATACCAGGTTTAAGTAGTAGGAAAACTGAAAAATAGGCCTGGGGGATTAAGTGTATAAAACATGGCACAAATAGTTGTTTAGCATAGAATATATTCGATAAACTAACCATTAATAGAACTTTTATTTGATTTTATTACAGTTCTCATTGTCTGCTTCTGACAAGTGCTGTAGAAAAGTTTATGATATGATTGAAATTTTAAAAATGTTGAGAAACTAGAGAACTACCAGAACAGTGTACAGACAGAGTTTAGGTGAGTTTGTCATCCCTGGCAGGGGGAGGAGGAGGAGGAGGAGGGGAAGCTATCGCTCCCTGGTCACCAGCTGTTCCTACAGTCTGGGGCACATCGGATGTTTCCACAGAGAAGGTTATGGGAAGCTCCGTTAAGATTATGGCCCGCCACGCAGATAATGATGATTCCTGTGTTAATCAGGGTGTTGTGGCTGATGTTTGACAAACAGGGTGATAGGTTAAGCGGTTGTTTTCAACGTGTTTTCACTCCCGTTTCCTGTACGACACCCATGACACCTTCAGCGAAAACTGCCGAGTGGGCAGCCCGCTCCCCCCTTTTGGTCTTTCGTTCTCCCTCCTACACCATCACGGCTCTCTAGTTAGGATTTTTTGTTTTTTTTGTTTTTTTAATTTTCCCCCCGTCGCAAGTTGTTTTCCACGTTTCTTCCGCTGAGAGTTGTTTTCCGCTCTGAAGGAAACAACAGTGATAGCAAAACCTTGTACGACAAACAGCGGTTTTCTTGGTCAGTGATTCTGGTTTAGAATTTCATTTAGAAAAAGCAGTTGTTTAAAATATATTTGTTTTCCTTTTTTCCCCCAGCCAACATCCCCCTCTCCCACTCTCCCTTCTACTCTGACGCGTACCGCCTGACGTCTGAAAACGCTCTCCGGTCCCATGAGGGGGACCAGGTGGTCCCTTCCTCCCAGAGGCGGACGCCGTTCTCGTGCTACCAGAGAGAAGCCAAACCCCTGCCCCCTCCGCCCGACCCCGAGGAGCTCATGGCGGACGAGGCGGCCGACAGCGAGGTGGAGTTCTTCACCAGCGACCGCCGCCGCCTTTTGCCCAAAAGCTGCCCCAAGGCCGTGTGCAGGGGCAGCAACAGAGGCCGCGGCCGGGTGAACAACGCCTATCAGGAGTGCTCGTCGCAGGCCGGCGGAGCTGGAATCGGCCCCGTGGCGTTCTCCTGGCCCGGCAGAGAGGACCGAGCGACGGGGTGCGGGTTCGGA
This sequence comes from Lepturacanthus savala, assembly GCA_030544235.1. Classification (NCBI taxonomy): domain Eukaryota; kingdom Metazoa; phylum Chordata; class Actinopteri; order Scombriformes; family Trichiuridae; genus Lepturacanthus; species Lepturacanthus savala. Next base: position 18,757,020 of record CM060480.1, read on the forward strand.
CCCGAAAATTGGACACTGGCTCCCCACAGAGAAGACCAGCAACACAAGGAGTCAGGGGTCGTGGATGCTTTCCGGTTTTCCTTCTCAGGCCCCACTCCCACCGACAAGCCGCAAGTCCCCCCGCGCATCCCCATCCCCCCGAAACCCGCCGCTCTGCCGAAGGGCGCCGACGAGGACGACAAGCCGCCCAAAATCCCCCCGAGGGTCCCCCTGGTCCCGCCGTGCCCGCCGCGCACCCTGAGCCCCAAGTGTCTTCCGATTTACATCAACGGCGTGATGCCCGCCACGCAGAGCTTCGCCGCCAACCCCAAATACGTGAGCAAGGCGCTGCAGAGACAGCGGAGCGAGAGGGCGCCGCCCGCCGCTCAGTTTTCTCCCTGCATCGTCCCCATCCTGAAGGACGGCAGACAGGCCAGCGCCACCCACTACATCCTGCTGCCGCCGGGACGGCAGGCGTACACGGACAGGCGGGAACGGCTGCTGAGCGAGCCGACCAGGACGGGAAACACCGGCGTCTGGCAGAGCAGATGAAAAAGCCTGCGCTCACACCGCGGCGTCCGACAGTTGATGAACTTTTCAGTCGACAGCGTTAATAAACATGTGATACACTACTGCAGCCAGTGTGTAACCACATCCACATGCTACATTTTCACATGTCTAACGCCATTGGTATTATTCCCAATGGCTGATTTTTTTTTTTTTAAGATTATTTATGTCACAAAGCACTGTGAGGTTTTTGTCTGTTCTTTTTTTTTCACCTTTTACCAGTGAGTATTTTAAAGAGGTCTCCTGGAAAACATTAACATTCCAGTATTTTCACTAATGTAGGAGAAATGTTTATCATAACCATTTTAAAATTTCGGTTTATTGAGATACTGAGGTTTCATTTTTACGGGGACAATATTTCATCACTCATATATTATTTAAGTCTTAGTCTGACAGCCATACAGGCTTATTATTAAACCAACTGATACTATATTTCTCACAAGTGAGCAAATAATTACTGTACATACAAGCTGGGCTTGTATAAAACTGTTCATTCCCTGTCTGTTATTATTTTTTTTAAGACGATGCTGCTTCAAATCCTGATTATAATGTATTGATAGATTTAATATTTTGCAGAATCTTTTTCACATTAAGATAATGATTTACGATAAACTTAACAGTGAACAACGTGGCCGATCTTATGACACGACACAGCGACACTTTTTGAACACTTCACCTGATAAAAAAAAACCTGAATTTGTATTTTAAGCACATACCGTTTACAGGATCGGGTGCACGAGCGCTTCGCTTTTCTTAAGCAGCTCTGATCTTATTTTAAAGTTACAGCAAGTTACATCCTTGCTGCAGAGTAATACAGATTTCCATTACACGTATTGATGCATGGTTTATATTATATGCTGAAGTGCACACAAATTGATTGACAGGTCTCTTACAATTAAGTCATTAACGCTGTCTGATGCCGTTCATTTATGTGTTCTTTGGCGCAGCCTCTATATTCAGTTATGATTCTTGACAAAAAAACATTTTAATAATTAAAGCAAATACTTCTAATTGTGTGTGATTTAGCTTAAGTACTGAATACATAGTTTAAAAAAAAATGCGGATTGGGCCTTTTTTTATGTGTGGGTATGGAAATTGTGTTACGTTTACACTGTCACAGAGGTGCAGACCTGAGTTTACGTTTGTTACATCGACAGGTTGGAAGTTCTCATGAAGGTTGTGTGTTAAATTAAAACCTAAAAAAGGCTGTGTGCAAGTTCATCATGTTCTTGTCCAAAGTAAATCATTTGTAAAATTGTGTTTGTAATCTATTTATAGAAATAAAATAACTTATTCATTCTATGAATGGGGTCAGTGCCCTCCTTTCACAACTATGACATATGGGAGACTTTTGGGAGACTATAGGATGTTTGAGCCTTTCATTAAGATGCAACCTCATTAACCCAGTGAACCCAATGAGCCTTTAGGTCTACGACTGTCATTTTATATCTAAAATAAAAAAATGAAATGTTCATACAGCTTTTTTGATAGTAGACAAATAAGAAAAAAAGGTTCAAGCAAAAAAACACATCAGCTTCCTACCCCTTCCCCCCAAATTTGTTATTTTGTTTAACATTTTCAACCCTGACATTTAAGTAACTATTTAATCATTCAAGCCTCTAGAATAACACCTCCAAGAATAATTTGCTACATGGGATAAATAGTTGATTTTTTTCTGTTTTATGGGCATATATGTGGCAACTATAATAGCCATTAAACTGCTATTTTATGCAAAGAGTACAAAATGGAAAAATAGATACATGATTATTAGTGATTTAACTGATATGATAATATGCATGAAATCTTTAGGAAAAAAAAAATCAGAGCTTAAATGGGTTAAAACTACAACCTAATTTTGAAAGAGGAAAATAGCGCATAAACCCTGTCACCATTATATTCTAGTAAACATTTACAGAGTAACTGATCAGCTAAATGTTTTTTGAGTTGCTAGGATATAAAACATACTGTAATGAGGATAAAATTACTTCAACAATCATTACAAACTTCTAATAAAAATTGACTGACCGGTTTAAGTGTTGAGCTGAACATGAGTGCATGGAAAATGTGATATTTATCACCATAATAAAGCCTTTGTTTTGATTTGAAGATTTGAATTTTCAAGATCTCTATAAAATGTTTGAAAAACAGAAAAAATAAACACTTTATTTGGAGTTCTGAGAGAAATTTTAATGGTGCATCAATGGTAGCGAAACAAAACTGCTACAAACATTTGAGCTGCGGGGCTGATGTACATAAATAAAAGGCCAATGTTTTCCTTGAAGTGTGCGATGGTGACGACATCACGACAGTTTTCGGTGGGAGCATCTTCAGGAAAAGTATCAATAGCCATTCCTTGTCAATGAGACATTACCTCCTCACATATTCACAGTTCATTTGCCTTCAAACCGAACGGCATGTGTGTATCATGGTCATTAACAGGCTAAAAGTACAAAACATACAATGGTGGTAGAGTACCAAATAATGCTCACATATGTTGCATGTCTTCCGTTTATCATTTCTCTGACCTCCATATTCATTAGAACTGATCAGAATGGCGACTCATCAGAACAGTCAAATGATGCAGGAATACCACAAAAATCATCTTAGTAGTCTTTCCAAAATCCACCATTTACTAAATTCAAGCCATTTCAGTGATTTGTAATTAGTAACGTGTTAAACATTTAATCAAAATGACATGGCAAAATAAACAATTATTCTACTATGAAATAATTCCTTGTGCTTGCAAAATAAGTTATAAAATAAAACAGATAAAACCTTTTTTTTTTTTTCTAATCCCTCTTTTTACCCCCACCCTGCCTTCCCCACACCCCTGCAGTTCCCTGTGGGTCTTATTGAATTTCGGCCTGTGGTCTTCTACAGGCACGGCCTCAGTGTTCTCATCTCCTCGGGCTGAGATCCCTTTGCGCAGCCTCGGGGGCTGTCAGAGGCGGGATTTGGACAATTACTTTACCGCCAGGCCCGGTTAAGCAGTTTAACTTCTGCCAGGCGTTTGCTGATCATGGTGGCGAAGAACAGGGCGAAGAGAACGCTGCTGATCAGCATGTAGTCGTAGTCGTCTTTCAGTACGTCAAACTGCTTTGAGGGATAGACACGTGTCTGGTAGATGTCAAGACCGTATGCCACCACCTGTGAGGAAAAAAGGAACAGTCATTTTCAAGTTTACCTGAAGGGGAAAAAACGTGTGTTGACAGGTTGACAAAACCTGTTTTGGATATAATGAAATTACTGCGGCTATTTTAGACCTTTTATTAAGGACCTTTTATTATTTACTAAGCAAATGTCAGATAATACTGTCACTAGGGATGAAGATAAATTCATACAAATTAAAATATTTAGAAGATTAAAAGCTAAAATTATTGTTCACTTGAAAATGAGGAAATCAACATTCTAATATAGGGCTACAACTAAGAACTATTTTGACAGTCAATTATTATTAACAGATAATCAATAAGTTGTTTGGTTGATAAAATAGTAATCACTGTTTTCCAAATCTAAAATGTAATTTTTTTTGTCCGGACCAACAGTCCACAACCCCAAAATCATCAGTTAATTATAGAAGACTAAAGAAACCACAAAATAATTAAGAATTTGGACATTTTCTTCTTAAAAATCACTCAAATCAACTATCTTAACTACCTCATCAATGTCTCAAACTTTTTATAAGGTGGAAAATTACTATAAAGTCTGTCAATAAGTGCTTGTCAATATGTTTAAAGGCACACTCACCAGACAAGTTGACTCCAGGCCAGAAGGAGCAGTGTAAATTCCTCGCACTCTTGATACAGTTTGATTGTAGTTGATGAACCACTCTGTTCGGATCAGCAACTCTGGTGCATATGGGATCAGGTTCTCTTCCCTGAAAATTCCAGGTAACAGGTTACATACAAAAATAAGGGAGAGACAACAAACCCCAAATGATTTTACCCAAGTCAGACTGAAGGACTTACCTGCTTTGCTCAGATACTATTTCTGGCCTACGAGGGTCAAGGAACATTTTGGGTAATGACAAAATTCCTCCTGAGGGCAAACCAACTGTGACAAAGAACATCCAAAGAAAACAAGTTAAAAATGACCATGTGCAGCGGTCAGACAATAAAAAAGTGGGTTACTCTCAACAATCTAAAGCAGAAAAGTCAAACTAGATTTGATGATGATGATCTCAATTATTCCTCATTCAATTGATTCTGGCCCCAGGGTCACATATTTGACACCACAGGTGTAAAGGTAACTGATTAAAACATAGTGATGCACAGCAACACATGGTGCCATACACAAAAGACTCTAAAAGAATCAAAAGAATCTATGAAACCTACTGAGCAGATGGCGGCTGGTGATGCCCTTCTCAGTCAGGGTGGCCTCCATGGTAGAAATGGAGGAGGGGAAAATATAAGACTGCTGCAGCACCTGGGGAGCATGTGGCCGATCCAGAGAGCTGAACACAGTGCTGTTGTACAGCTCCATGCCTTCATACAGTTCAATCACAGAGAACTCGTTCCTGCGAGACTTGGTGCTCCAGTATTCATACTGAGGAGGCAAAACACACATTCAATAGCGATTTCAATGTCCTATTACATGGTGGCTGTCAAGTCATCATGCTCTTACAGTAACTAAATAAAAAAACACATCAAAACAACAAGAGGATCGAAGAGTGACAATATATAGATGTCCGGAACACTCACCACCACCCAGTTTTCAGAGTGCACGACATGCACTGGTCCCCTGGCCTTTCTCTGAACAGCCTCGTGGATGATGCGACCGGTCACACCGTCGATCAGCAGGATTCCGACAAAGCTGCGCTCCTGATGCGTGTCTGTGCTCTCAGTCACCACTGCTAGAAGATTGGGGTTTAGGTACTATAGGAAATGAGATTAAAAAAAAAACACAATTCAGCATCTAAATCAAAGCTGGAGAGTACAGATTTTGTTAGGGGGCACCAATTTGTAGTCAAATGCACATTTTGTCATACACTCATTCAAAAAAACTAAAGTCTGGCTGAGGATTATGGGTCAGTGACAAATAAGGGTTGGCAAGATGAGAAAAAAACATTTTTAAAATACAGTTTTAAAAGTATTCGTCAGGTCTGTCAAAATGTACATTGTGTTCATGTTGGTTTGAAAGTTCATTTTTACCTTTTTTTTTTACAAAAATAATAATAATAAGTGGGACATTTATTTTGATTGTCAAATATATTGAATATAATGAATCCAAAAACACAGTTGCTGCTGTATTAAGAGCGTAAATTTGATCATTTACATCCATATTTGCATTGCAAATTTCAGTGTGACAACTTCTCCTTTTCAATGCTAATTTCAAATGCTAATTTCTTGTTCTGCATCTATAACCAAGTAAAGCTGAACACTTCCCACTTTATTTTGCTTCTACTTAAAAAAAATAATAAATTTGCATCAGTATCAGCAGAACCTAAAATATAGAAAAAATATATATATTTTACATCAACAAGAGATATGAGCAAGGATTACAGTAAGGGCTGGGAGTCCCTGCAGAAAGAAGCAGTGTTTATTGTTATTCAGAGAGAATGGTGGAGACGGTTTATGATTCACTTGGGAAATAGTGAAAAAGGATATTTATTGGAAAGTTTTCAGTCCGCACCACAAAATGGAGAGTGACTCAAAGAAGGAAAGAAAGACAGAGAAAGAAGAGCTGACCAAATCCAGCAAAACAATAACAGTTATATAATTTAGTTGATATAATGGTTAAACTTTCCCAAAGCACATCATCACAGCTTTAGGAAGGTTTCAGGCAATGTTTTTTGTACCTTATACAGGACACTCCTGTCTCCCATTACTCTGCCCTGAGAGTGGACGTGCTCATTGGGCCTTTTCCCTTTGACGGAGACAATCCTCTGTATCTCCGTTGGGATGACGACCTCCCAGATCAGCTCGGTTGACAAGTCCTGAGAACACACAAACATCCGGACTTAATCTTTTACCACTGCTCCAAATTGGTCATGTGTGAATTAAGCATCAGCATTAAGCTTTAACCCTGAAATGTTGCCAGCTTTACAAATGTGTCCTGACGTATAAAGAACCTTGAAATAATGTAGCTATAAAGTAGCTTCACTTGCCGTTCGTAGCCTGTAGCCAGACAGTTTTCCTTGGCTGGAGTCAACAAGATAAAAGAATATAGATGAGGCCATTTCCTGGAGTTGCTGTAATACATTCTTTGTAGATGGGAAGGCAGACACCTGCAGGAACATAACAGTTGGGTTAAACAAATCTAACAAACAATATCACTCACCAGAAAACACCATGACAGTTTACTTCTATATTCAGTCAAATATTTATACTGTTTTGTACTAGTGGACAGAAAATCTGAGTCTGATGGGTGTCGATTTAAAGAGAAAAAGCCTTTCTGGTACAATGTACTGAATGTGTAATAGTAATGCAGAATGTTGATCTGCTTTACACTTTTCCACTGACCTTGTACTGATCATCAACAAGTAGTAAGACCTTAGCATAATCCTGGTCCATGAGTGGCAGCATGAGTGACTGCAGTATTGGCTGTGGCAGAGCAGGTGGCGTGATGTGACTTTTCTTTCCAAAGATGGGGTTAAATACGTGAAGGGTGGCCAGACCTGTGTGCTGATGGGAAGGGGGAGAACAAAAGGAAAAAAAATAAAAAATAGCCATCCTCAGAGAAGACATGCTGACTATAAATAATTTATATTTGTGTGCAAATTCTTCTGTTAAACCCAGTTTATAAATGAATGAATTTAAGCCCAGATGCTGGGATTTCCTGAGTCTATGAACGCATCTTTTAGGAAGACTAACTTAGCGTTTTTAGCGACCAGCTAGCGTTTAGTGTGGTTTTTCTTTGTTTTCTTACAAAGTTTGTTGTTTTGCTGTTGACTATGGCCACAAAAGCCTGTGGTAGCATGAGGAATATAGTAGCAGCTAAACCAGCTAACATCTTAATGTGTGGTCTATAAGAGACATTACACTGCTATGTATGTAGGGATGCGGAATGTTTTTTGGAGGGGCGTTTGTTGTAGAGGCAGCCGCATTAACTATAAAGTGCTGCAGGAAGCCCTGAGTAGTGGTCTCTCTTTATAGACCCTCAGCAATTAGTCTGTTGGTCTCACATAATAGAGAGATCACTATCGCTGATTTTGAGCCCTTGTCATTAGATACCTTGTCTTTGATGAGCAGCGTGCACTGTGGGGGATGAGGGAAGTGTGCAGTTGTCCGTTGAACCATCAGTTTGAAGGCTGCATTAGATGGGATGTTATCCAGGTAATGCCTCCATAAAATATTGCCCGTCTTGCTGTCAATTCCAAAGAGCTTTAAAAAAAAAGGAAGAGGTTGTTTCAGTGGGGCTTAATGGAGTCTATTTATTGAGGTTTCATTTTTACTTCAGGCCTGCCTAATCAAAAAAAACAAAACAAAACACGAGGGTAAAGTTATACCTTGCCAGACGCAGTAACCATAACCATCATCTTCTGCAAATTGAACTCATCTCTGGACAGGTTCTCAATGGTCACTTCATTTTTAACTTGGCTGCGAGGTTTCCGTGCATCGTAGAACAGCTTCCAGAGGTGGGCGATCCAGGCCTGCAGCAAGATGAGCTGCGAGGAGAGCCTCTTCAGCACCATGGACATCAGGCCATCTGCACATATTATGGTGACAACCCAGATGGCCTTTAATGGTTTTCAAATCATATTTAAAAGGGCAAATGCTGTTTTGACCATTTCTCCAATGACAGACATTTACAACCACTATACAGACGGTTACTATTCTCACTGGAGTCAGGAGTTGTCTGTAACTTGAGAGCTGTAAACATGATGACATCATCACCGAGGGCCCCATGCATATACAACAACCCGTCGGCTTGAGCTTTCAAAGGCAAAGACCTGGGATACCAAGCAGACAGCAAAAGCCACAAAGCCTACAAAATGGTTCCAGCCTGTGATTATGCTATCAAATGACAAGCTGGACAAGGGTTGGTGAATGAATGTGTTTAGCCTTTGGTGATAATGTCCTCAGTTTAGGTCCATTTACAGACTGAATTTTCGGAAGTTACAGACAACTCCTGATTCAAATGAGAGTAGTAATCTTCTGTATAGTAAGAGTGAACGTCTGTCATTTGAGAAATGGTCAAGTTTACTGGTTGCATTTTGATGCCCTGTTCACTCCTGTTAAGTGGATATCATCAAATCATGATGTGTACAAAAAATGGAATAATTATTTAACAGGAGCAAATTGGTCTATGTAGAAATATCATATGGCTGATGCTAAAAGTGAAACCTAAAGCTGTGAGGGGGTTGATGAAAAGACAGGTTCAGTAGATGTTTCAAGGGATTTTCCTGACGACAGAAGACCTTAAGATTAAGGCTCAAATGAGATTTTTGGTGATTTTTGAGATTTTAATGAAGAACAGCAGTAAATCGAGTTACCTTGAATAGCTGGATCCAAGCGCAGCAAGAAAAGCACAACAAAAACAAGAGAAATGCTTGTGTTCGTTAATGCAAACACAAGCTTGTCAAAAATAATCCTTAGATTAGAAAGCGAAACAGCAGTCCGGGTTGGAGAATTTAAGAAATGACAGGCTGAAAGTTTAAAACAACTGAATGAATTAAAGCAGAGATTAGTGCAACGCAATTTGGACAAATGTAGAGAAAGCAAATGGAGAAGGGGTTCTGATTTGACATTTACCGGCCTTTTTGCCAAACTCTCCCTCCAGCTCTGCCTGCGTTCCTGTGAGGGGCAGGTCCACCATTTCCATTGTCACCACATCTGAGAGGGCCTCCTCTCTTGTCCACACTACACGCCCTGGAAAATGAGACTCATTATTTTTTTCTGTAATCATTCATTCCACCTTCCACACCCGGTTACGGTACACAGTTTGCGTTGATGTTTACAATGAATAATGACATGACAAACGCCTCGTCCCAACCTCATCTCTCCAATGCTCACGGAAAGGACTAGATTATGAGTGCACTATGAAAACAGTGCAGAGCAGTGGTCAAATGTTGGCAGGATTTATGATGATTAAATGGTGGAATATACTCAGTTGTTACCATGAGGCAAACCGTGTTTCAATAGCCTCTTTACATTTTGGAAAAAATGTACTGGATCTTAAAAGTGAACACAGGAATCATCCCATGAATGTCATTTTACCTGTTGGCTACTGGCTGTCTACTAATTCCTTGTGATTTCCTAATAAACACCACATGCGTGGTAATATAATAGTCCAAAAATTTGCTGTGGTATCTGGTCAAATCCTGAAATTGTTAATTAATTATTTTATTATTTTGAGAAGGATTTTAATATGTTCTGAATTTGGTGCCACTCAGTGGCAGAAAGGAGAACATCCAAATATCACAGATAACATGAATTGGTGGCAGTATGCAAACTGGCACATTCTTTGAACCACAACTTCCTGTTTTAGTCTTCCATACCTGGTTGTTGTATGAAAGTGAGAGTGTGATCTTCTGTCTGCACAATGACTCTGTAGCCAACAGAGTCGTCTTTCTTCAGGAAAACCTGTACATACAGCTGAGAGACAGAATAAAAATTATTTACATTGCGTTATATTCTAAAAAAAAAAAAAAAAAAGACAAGAATTCATGTATGAAAAGCATTGTTAAACACCCTGGTGCTAATAAAAAAATAAGATTTAAATTGTTAGTGAAGAAAGAAATTGAGCAGCACAACCAGTGAAAATTAGGGAGCTCAACAATCTGACTTTCACTCACCTTCTCTGGTTTCCCACCATTAGGATCCATATTAAAAATGAGGGTTGTGTCTAGAAGCCTGCGGCCAGTTTCTGCACTAAAGAGGTTAAGACTGCAAGCCTGGTGAAGAAAACAGATACTAGAATCATATCCTTCACAATGCTTCATTTCTTTCATTAGGTTTTTAATAACATTAAATGCAATTCAGGCTACGTAAAGTATAACTATAGCTTTGTTTCCAGAGGGCACAGGCACAAATACAATAAAGAATTATTAAGTATTTAGTCTTCATGAGTGTTTATCAACCTCATGTGTGGTTAAAACAAAGCACACAAGAGAGACCACAAAGACTGTATTAAACCAGTCAATACACACTTTGAGAGGACAATAGTACACACACAACACACATTAACTCACAGTTTTATTTTTGGGTGACATGACCGCAGCAACAGTCTTCTCTCCAGTGGTTGCAAATGAAGTCAGCATGGCCTATGAATCAAGACAAATGCACCATTAGCATTTCTTTTCTCTCAATCATCAAAAGCTAAAATTATTATAACTTAAGGAAATTCTGAAGTTTGCCTTTCTTCCTGTTAACATTACCCAGGATGGGCAAATACATGACTAAAAGAGCTTAGTGACATTTACATTTTTAACAATACCTGCAATACTAGAATAGGTTAACATTAAAAAAAATGGAAGAAGCAAGTAGTGCAGAAACAATTACTTACAGGCTTGAAATCCCTCAGCGTGACTACCTGACCATTGTTGAGCTGGAGAAGCAGGTGGTGTTCAGGCCCAAGCTGAAGGAAGAACTCGGACAGCGGGTGGCGTGCTGGGTTGGGCTGAGTGGAGACCAGCACTGGATGGAACCCAGGTGTGACTTCAAGTCCCAGTGACTAAGCAAAAAAACAAATAGTAAAACACTGCAAAAAAAATGGAAAAGCATTTGTGTGGAGAAAAAGCTGTACAAAAAGAGAGAACTGTTGTGTAGTAGGGGGAAAAAAAAGAGAGCTGATTTTATGAAGAAGGCAATGTTTTAATGGTAAAAATTCTTCTGATTTTATTTGGGTGGATACCTGCAGGGGGAGTTGGGTCATCTGTGACTGCGTGTGCAAATCAAGCATGTAGAGAGATACAGTTGCAGAGTCCGCGCAAGTCAGTATTCCTTGGCCGACAACTGCACAAGAGGCCTGTATGTTGGATAGCCACGGAGCTTCGATGGAGACCTGAATACAACAACACAAGCATTGAAGGCAGAAATATGACCAATCATTGCGGTTTTGTATAATATATATATATATATATATATATATATATATATATATATATATATATATATATATATATATATATATATATATATATATATATATATATATATATATATATATATATATATATATATATATATATATATATATATATTCTTTCCACCCCATTGCACTACTGTATATATCATTAATTATATCACATTAAAATCACCCATCACAATTGCACTTATACTTATATAGTCTGTACATAACCTATTTACATTCTGTATCATAATTCATGCTCATTATCATAGTCATAACTTGTTCATATTCTGTATATACTGTACCATACACTGCATTATATATATGACAATAAAGTTGAATCAAATCTAATAATTCAGGATTACCTGCTTGATTATTTCTCCATCCTCCATGCTGTAAGCAACAATCGCGATGTGGGAATGAGGAACGACTCCCAGTGCATACACTTCTCCATTTCCACCAGAATACACAGCCTGGTAATCTACTGTTTCACTATAAAGACAAAAGGACAGACAGTTGTACTACGGTATATTGTTTTAGAATACCAACCTTAATCATAAAGAACAACTATTTAAGTCATATTTCAAGCAAAAATGCCAAACATTGTAAGGATATTCATAATTTGCTGCTTTTCTTAGTCCCACATGGTAAATTTATAATTATTTTATAGTTTCAGTCCAATTCTTTGTTTTTTGCCCAGATGTCATTTGAATATATTCATAAAACATATTCTCTAATTGTTTTTTTGTATCATACATGTTACTATTGTTTGCATACCTGTACTTCAAATGCATTGCTATCACTTCCTCCAAAAAAATATACAACACCAAAGGGAACCACTAGCAGCATCTTGTGATATAGGTGCTATTTATTATGACAGCATTCAAGCTCACAAAATACTTTACTTTTTGGTAGGTATTTTTTTTATATATATACACACTTCTCAAAACAAATTAGGAATATTGTGAGAGACTCAGTGGATTTCATACGTTTCTGGGGTAATAAATATTAAACTAATGATAACTAGTGTTTCTTCTCATTCATTATTATTATACAGTAATATTAAAGGGAACTTTTACTTTACTTACTTTTACTTTATTAAAATTTAGATTGTATAGTAAAAGCACTCATGTAAATAACAATATCCCTAACTTATGAGTGAGTAGTGTTAATATAGCACTCAAGGTTGATCCAGTAACATGACCACTTACGATTCTGGAAGATTCTCAATCCATTTTTGGTGACCATTAGAAAGATAATGGAGAGAGATGGCAGTTTTCTTCAAAACAGCCACATGTTTCACTGTGTCTTGCAGTCCAACTAAAGATGCCGCCTGGAAACTAAAACATACCAAAAAGTGTTTTTTGATTACTTTCATTTTCATTTCAACATTCGATCGAAATCAGGACAATTAAGACTGTAAGCCCTGCCAGTCAATCTAATAATCACCTGCCAGAATCAAGCACAATCTCCCAGTTCAATCCACCGACATTCAACTCCCAGGAACGCAGAAGGCGGCCGTTTCCAACCACCAGCAGCGCATCTAGGACATAAAAGTGGGTTCATGAATTATCTACTTCCAGTAACTATAAAGCTCTGTAACCTCAAACGCGATGAAAAAATACCTTGCCCATGTTGCAGAAGAGCTTCAATGTTTCCATCTGGCCCGGTCTTATCCACATGTCGCCAAACTGCAACAGAAATTGTGTTGTAAGCCATAATTTTGAGAAAATAGCTTTGTCATCCACTGGAGTATTCATGTCCTTGACCCAGTTACTACCAACACTTACAAAGTTCTCCAGTCCTGGTATTTAATGCAGCAAAAACGTTCTTCTCAGTTGCCACAATAAACTTTTTGGATGATTGCAAATGTGTGTCAAAGTGGGCAAAGCGAACCTTGCCTACATATTGTTGCCTCCTGTGAAGCAAAGGGGACAGAGTGTTAGGGTGTTAACATGATATTTCACAGGTTCAGATCCTTGTAGTGTTCTATCTATAGGCTGTATTTAGTTGCAACACACACAGCTCAAATAAAAAAGGAAATATTGGTGGATGATACACTGGTTAGGATGGTGAACGTTACAATCTTTTCAAATACTTAGAAATCTCATTGAGCTTCTAAATATCAAGCCAGCAAGCTGGATGTAATTTCCCTAAATATTATAGCAATAACAGGTTTATATTTGTTCTGGTCTCCAACATAAAGACTAGGTTAACGTTAGCTCCAACACACCGGGTCGCAGCTAAGGCAATGAGCTAGGGGGCTGTGACAGGAGTTAGCATTAGCATCTCCACATTATAACATGGGTCGAAACGAGCTTTTATATTCTCTGTCGTTCGTTAACATTCGTATCCTCTTACCAGTCAAATTTCCCGACTTGATCCTCAAACACAGCCTGAACAGCGCCAAATACAACTATACATTTCAGTAACAACAAAACTAGCTTTGCCATTGCAGCAGCAGCAGCAGCAGCTTGCTCTTCAGAGGAAGGAGGAAGCCGGAAGTTGTCTGATTTCCTTTTTGCGTTGTGACGCATGAATGTCGCCCCCTATAGGCGAGGAAGAAAAACGATAAATGTCATGCAAGGAGTGGAGTGGTGGAGTTGTGAAGAACGGACTTAAAACAGACAAAAACCTGTTTGAATAACACATAAAGAGGTTGTTGATCCAAAAATGAAGATCACACCCATGTTTTCTCAAATTTATCAAAGACATGTAGTATTATACTTATATAACACAAAAGAAGAAAAATTATTTAACATGAAGACTGATCTGGTTAAAATTCTATTAGTGACGAGCAAGAAGACAATCACCAAGATAATGGTAAGAGGACCAACATACTCTGAGATACTGGTCCAAATGGATGGATGAATGAAAGGTTATTTAGAACAATATACAGAAGAAAGAATATATATATATATATATATATATATATATATATATATATATATATATATATATATATATATATATATATATATATATATATATATATATATATATATATATATAAATTATTTATTTATTTATTTATTTATTAACAATAATAGTTCAAAACTGAGTAGGAAGATTTTTTTTTAATTTATGAACTCCTACTCCTTTATATATTTATTTATTATACTATAATTGCCCAATATATCATAGTATACAATATATATCACTATGCTTTAAATTACAACTATAAATGTATAAATATGGATTGTCAGTTATATTATAATTATATTATATTAATCATATATTTATCATATATTAGTTCGTTATTAATAATTATTACTGATAATATACATTTGTATACATTTACATATGCAGTATGTATTAACTATCTCATGATGATTAGCACAATAATAAATAATATAATATCATAATGTAATAATGTCATAGTAATATGTTGTATCAACAATAATATTAAGTATTAATCAATGAATTTGAATATACAGTGGATATTAGAGTACTCCCTCTTCCTCCAAGTACCTTCTAAATATATGCCTCTTATATTTTTAATCATTTATACTTGTATGTATTGTAGTTTCAACTGAGTGTCTCTCGTCCATTCCACAATTTCTTTCCTCAGACTGAAATGCAGACACTTTTCAGTGGTGATCGAGCATATTGGATTTTAAAGACCATGGTTAGGGTCATACTCAGTGACCTCTGACCTCTGGTGAGCTCTTGAGCAGCACTTTGCTTACCAGCCAGGCATTGGGGTGGAAGACAGTATCATTCATCTACTGTGCAGATCCCTCTCACACTTTGACAACACTGAAGGGTAATTTCTTTTTCTTCACTTTTCTAGAGTATGTAACTAAATTCAACCATCACCGCTAAGGGCATGTCTCACCTCCAGAGATGACACAACCATTGTGGGATGTGTGTCAGAGGGGAATGAACTGGAACACAGATGGGTCATCAGACTTTGTTGGCCGGCATGAGTTTAACCACCTCCAACTAAACACCAGCAAAACAAAGGAGGAGACTGTGGTAACAGGGTGTAAGGGTGAACATCAAGGGTTTAAACATTGAAACAGTAACAACCTACAAATACCTGGGTGATCACCTTTGGATTTATCAACAAACACCCTGTAAAAGAAGTACCTCCAGTTACTGAGGAGAATGGGATCTTTTGGAATGAGTAGGTCGCTGCTGGAATCCTTTGATGCCACTGTGGTGGCGTCGGGTTATTTCTATGCAGCGGTCTGCTGGGGAGGTGGCAGCACTGACAGAGGCGGAAACAAACTAAATCAAGTCGTGAAGAGGGCTAGCTCTGTTCAGGGAATGCCCTCTTGACTCCATGGAGGAGGTGGGTGGGTGAGAGAAGGACGCTATCCAAGCTGAATTCAGCCATTGACATCTACTCTCACCCTCCACTTGAGGGCCTTTAAAAAGTTACTTTGGCAGCAGACGGCTAGAGCAACACTGCAATAACAAGCGTGACTGCGGGTCTTTTCTTCCAATAGTTCTACTCAACAGCTTTTTGCTCTTGTCTAAAGCTACATATCATATTTATTGTTATTTATTTTTTTTAATCCTGTATAACTTTTCCTGTATGAAGTTTCTGATGTGCAATACTTAAAAAAATATTCTTCATGTATATGTGCAATGTGTGTTTATGTTCAGTTATAATTTGGGTTTTATAACCCATTTTATACTTTTATTGTATTGATCATACACACTATATACGCAATTGTAATCATAGTATTGTAATTTTTGCTGTTTTTATGTGTGCATGTGTCTATACCTATCATCAACTGCTGCAAGGAGTGAATTTAAAATTAGTAATAATTAATAAAGAACACTCACAAAAGTAACCTATACACTGACAGTGTATTATGTAGCTTCATTTGTGATTCCTGCCCTCTAGTAGGTTATTTCCCCTCTCTCAAATACATTTTATTCATCACTACATTTGAACAGGCTGTACTGTACATTACCATCTACTATATATATATGAAATAACATGTATTTTTTTTTATATTTATCTCAGCTCTCCTTGCACTCATCACTTCTTTTGCACAGTATGGATTCTGTTACAGGTGCAGGTCACAGAAATGGTTTCATCCATATATAATCCTATATTCCTTGTGTGTGTTTCTGAATATTGCTGTGCGGTTATTTCATGTGGGAGCCACTAATTAAAAGTCTAATTCATTTGATGTATACTTGGCCAGTAAAGTTTGCTCTGAAAAATGCAGTTTTATTTTGTATGTACAAATTGTGAATTGTTTTATTTGCCCATATTAACATTGGGATGAGATGATAATAAAATAATAGTAATACATTGAATTTGTATTGCATGTTTCATTCATAGTGAAACTCAAAGTGGTAAACTGAGATAAATATTTAATGCTTTAAAAACTGACATGTTATTTTATATATGATTATGTACAGTATATACAGCGTTTAAAATACAGCCCTAAATAAAATATGATTGCACATTTGTTTTATTTACTGAATATATAATTTGTATGTGCAGTAGCGTTGTAGTGTTCCGTGGTTATTGGACAGTGGCTGTATTAACTATTTATAAGATGTAGTTACTGGATGGAGGATGTAGTGAAGGCTGCGTCGTGTCCTGGTCTCAGCCTGTATGGTCATGATGTTGTTCTGGGGGATGTTAGCGCCCCCTAGGACTCACTGGACGTTTATTCTTCCAGCAGTCAGCTAGCTTCTTTACGGGATTTGAAGATGGCGTCGAGCGGAGGAGATGGGGAGCACGAATGGACAGCGGCGGTGCGGCCGCTTTTATCGGCTTCGTACACCGCTTTTGAAACGAAAGAGCTACCTCAGCTTATCGGCTCTATAATCAACAGGTAACCGGCTACGTGTCAATTAATTGCGGGTCTCTATTTGCTCGATTAGCGGCCGTGTCTGCCCAGGAGAGAGCTAACTAACTCAGCCTGGTTAGTGAAGTTAGGACGGGAAATACTACTTAGCTTAGCTTGGCTAACGTTAGCAGCTAGCTCCTCTTAACTTAACACTGGCATCCAGTCAGCTGCTGACGCTAGCTAATATGCTAAACTTAGCTAACTTACTCAAAATCCTATAAAACGTGACCTGGCTTGCAAGGCAGTAACATTTTGAAACCATGCACTATGTTGGATTCGTAGACATTACTCCTCAGCGTAGAGCTGTGTAAACGCTAACAAACGTCGCAGTATAAGGTCCATAAAATGTGCTTCATCATTAGCCGGTGAGCTAACTAATGGGCCTTCAAGCTGGACTGCAAAACGTAACGCTGAAATCAGTCCAGCCACGGTAACATAATGCATTGTCAGCTAAATGCAGTTAAAATAATATACCGGCCCACCCTGGACATGTCTATAGACAGTTTGCCAGTGAGTATATCATTATCTGCTGTAAACATGAGTGTGGCTGGGTGAAGTAGGCGGGGACCTTCACACTCCTGCTGCTCCACATTAATGTGTTGATAATAAAACCGATAACTTGGCTGTGCTGCTGCTTCATTATTAAATGTAACATTCAGACTAAAGGTCTTGTGAGGATAATCGACATGTTGCCGCTATGATAAACAACAAATATTCTGGTGCAGCGCCTGTCACGCGGGGGGAACTTGAACAGCAAAGCCATAATCAATATCGAGGTGCTTTTTTTATGTGAATTTCTTTGGTCGTAAAACACCTCATCACCCTTAAGATCTAAAAATGGCTGAACTTGTTTCACTCAGAACTTTCCGCTTCATTTTATTGAACAGACAAAAAGAGTCGATCACCCAATGCCTGTGTTTTTAAATTTCATTGCCAGCAGCTGCACCCTGTTTTTTTTTAACATTCTTTTTTATTGTTACCATATTTTGTTTTAATTATTATATATTGAATACATTTTAAATGTTTTTATTGTAAATAACTGCACCCTTTCGTTTTAATATCCTACTTTTATTACTATTAGCATATTGCATTTTACCATCAAATTTTTTTTGCTGCGCTTTAGTTTTAATTTGGTATTTAAATTAATGCAGTTGTTTATTTTATCAAGTATTGTGTGTGCTGCTGACTTCTTGGCCAGGTCACCTTTGTAAAAGAGATCTTGATCTCAAAGGGTTTATTACCTGGTTAAATAAAGGTTAAATTAAATTTAAAAAAAAGATATTGTCAAGTCAGTACTATAGAGCAGCCAGGTTGTCACTTGACACCCTTGTTCGGTGGTGACATCAGCTGATCCCCCTGGGCTTTCATGATGTTTGTTGGTTTCATTTGCTGAAGCATCTGCCAAATTAAGCATTGCTGCTATGTAGCCTGTTAGTTTCGTTTTCAAATAAATCGTCCAACCAGGATGAGGAGAGACCATAAGTAAAACTCTTGTTTGGTTGCATTCTTCTGTGAGGAGTTTTTAAACCACAAATTTAATATCTTAGCCCATTATGACTATCATGTTAAATAACGCCTCAGTACATGGAAATATCAAATTTCCCAAAAATGAGCACCGTGAGCTAAATTCTATGTTGACTTAAGGGTAAAAAATTATGTCTAATTAGGCATTTTCTTAGAACAATACAATGTGTCAGTGAGCTGTTAACCTTGAAGAACTTGCTAGTACTTTGTCAAGTGCTTTGAAGGAATGGAATCCAACAAAAGTCAGCCCTTTTTCCATTAAAATCCTCTCTGAGTGTTTTTTGATATTTCTGAAAGAAGAAAAATGCAGAGAGAATACAGTTTAAAAGCATTTTTGACAGTATTTTATTTTTTCGATGCCCTGAGAAAGAGCTTGATTATGCTGAGTAATGCGAAAGGAGTTTGACATTTTCTACATAAGTGGTGATGTTTACAACTGGACAGTTTTATTGTCACCATCATGGTGAGTCCACAGCAACACACTTCAGTGCTGTAAGTTAGTACTATACATTATGAACAGAGAAATGAAGGAGTGTTCATTATTTACAATAGCTATAATTTTAAATTTGACAGCAGGCACTAAAACTGTTCAGAGTGAAAATGAGATAATTCAACAAACCGTAACAGTCATACCATTATAGTCACTTTTGGTGACTGTTTGGCTGTAATTTGTATGCTATTTAATTGTAGTCACTATTATGTTATTCATGGGATATTCACACAGGAACTTGAAATCAAGTCAAGGCATCGAGCAGATTTAGAAATGTTAAAATGTGTATTTCAATTACATTCATTTGGGATAAACATACGACTACAATAGGAAACCTTTTGAGCGTTTGAAATTATAGATTAGTGGCAAAATATCCTATGTTTCCTATGTTTGATGTGACATAAATAGACAAGCACTGAGCATAATACACATTGTAAAAGGTCTGTGAATTGCTCTGCCATTGACTAATGTGCATACTATTATTTTGTAGAGTACTATTTATTTATTAGTGCCGCAAAACGCCTTTAAGAAATAGTTTTATTTCCTGTAAAGCAAAGAAATAAAAAATAGTGCTGTTATGGATGTAACATATTTCTGCTTTAGATGTGATGCGTTTGAAAATAGGATAAGTAGTCTGCAGTAGTCTGAACTCTTTAAAATGTTAACAACCAAAAAGTAGTAGATACCCTGTAGAGATGTTCATTAAACCGCTCTTGCCAACATCTATGGTACATTTCCATAGAACAGCCCTCAACAAATGCCAGAAAAAGATCCAATCAGCACTACTTTACTCAGTGCATAGTTTAGGAGGAGTTGGAGAAAAAGCTGTTTGTATTTACTATCTTCAGATGTTTTCAAAGAGATTTTTTTGGTGATTACTTGGAGCTCTGTATTGTCATTGTGTGGCACGCTGAAGTGATTTTATACCGTCACTTCACGGCAGATTGTTTGAAGGCTGCAGAAAAAGTCACTGTTATATGGAGTCTAGATGAGAAAAGAGCATATTATATACATGTTAAGGACTTATGCTCACTGAAAGAATGACAACATAGATTGGTTGGTTTCTACCAACACAGCGTTTCTTCTTCTGCCTGGAAGTACGTGATCTGATCACAGATTGAATCGGTGTCATTTGCCTTGAGCAGTCTGTTCCAGTTCTGTTTGAATGGTGTAGGACACAGCTGAGATCTATCAGCAGAAACTTTACATCAGAGTTGTGAATTTCCAGGTGTTGTTCAGTCACCAACTGGCTCATCTAAATTGCTAAATTAACCACAAACTGGTTTTCCCTGGTTCCCTAAACCACCATGGCTTATGAAATATTCAGGTTTATCTGTACAGTAATATTTTGTTATGGACAACATATGTAGGGAAAATGTATTATGTTTGCATATTTTTGTGCATCAGTAAGCAACCTCAAAAATAGATATGGTTGATTTGACCTAGAAATAAAATACGTTTTCTAACAAATTTAAACGTCATAGTCACACCAGTTCTTTTACCATCATATGTATAGTGTTAATAATGCCAATTGTCAATCAAGGCGTATTATCAGTTCATGATCAAGATGTTTTTCTAGATCCGCATATTTGGTAAATACTTGTCTGGATTGAAGGATGTTAACTAAATGTGAAATTTCATTGTTTGTATTATCTTCAATGGACTATATAGTGTTTCTCAAACACCATGTCATCATTTCTTTGCTGTTCTGTCTTTCCCTACTCTTTTCTCCAGAAAGAAAATGTCATAAAAATGTGGCGTTAACGTTATGGTTGCCCTGATCGATTGGCCAGTGATCAGAATCAGCCAATACTATAAATATTCTACTCCAGTCTATGTGATCGGAAAACTACATTAATGCATTATAGCTGCTACCTGGTTATAACTCTGGTTCTATAAGTATGTGATGTAAAACAATCAGCAAACGCCTCATGAGGGTAATGAGGGTTCCCTTTCATCTACATATTATTAGCGGTTTAGTAGCTGGAATGAAACAAGCGTGCTAATTTGGGTAAATAACACAAACAGTCTATAAAGAGTCTCTACTGCATTTTGCTGTCATTTATGGTCGACACTATTTTCTCTTTTCCGCTTCTGTTTCACAGAGAGACAGAGCTCCTTCCTCAAAACCTGATCAATAACCGTCAAAGCTATAATACTGCTATAACAGCTGCTATAATAAAACAAATAAAATATGAATGATATGAAATATGAAAATATTTGACTTTATTTAATGAAATATTCCGCTTCTTATTTGCAGTGAATCCGATATTCTGCACCATGACAAACAGTATGAGCCTTTCTACTCATCATTTGTGGCACTCTCTGCACATTACATCACCACAGTGTGTGGACAAAGTAAGTGTAATAATGAATGATTTGACGTTCAGTAAAATATTTCATTGATATTGTTTATGTTTCTTCCAGCCAGTAAGTCTTTTGCTCTTTCTCTCTAGTACCGAGAAATCAGTTGCTGTCGGTTGCTGCCGCATGCAAAGTATTGATTGAATTCTCATTACTGCGCCTGGAGAACCCAGACGAAGCATGTGCAGTTTCACAGGTGAGAGGAACAAACTATAGGGGAAATTGTAATGTGGAACTGTTCAACTGAACATTTTAGGTCGGTCCAATCATTTGCGTTGTGTGTTTTTGTAATTAAAATGCTACATAGACTTCTAATTGCTTATACGGTCATTCATGCGTGTTAAATACCATTTTTAAACCCACCCAGTGAATCAAATGTCACCATTTATTTTTCTTCAGAAACACCTGATTCTTCTAATAAAAGGCCTCTGCACTGGCTGCAGCAGACTAGACCGCACAGAAATCATAACTTTCACTGCTATGATGAAGTCTGCCAAGTTGCCTCAAACTGTCAAGACCCTTTCAGATGGTAAGTGCGCCTCAGTGGACATCCCAAAGTTAAGCAGCACTTTACTGATCGTAAACGACACTCTACAGCTTGTAAAAATATATATTTTTTAAAAAGGTATAGCAGGATTTGTTGGTCAAAAAACATGGGTGTGGATGGATGGCAGGCAGATGATGTGTTTTGTGATGCAGTTGTGGATGAAATATAAGTGTGTGCACTGGTCAAACACAAACCGACAGCACACCCTGCACTGTTATTGGCTGGAGGCTACATGTACACACTGGCACACATACAGACACTGCCAAAGGTCGATGTCTAAAAGTGCCCACCAAAAGTTAAAAAAAATAAATAAATACAGGCAGATGGCAAACTCGCCACACATCTAGTGGGTCATATGTGCTAATTGACAGGAATTACATCATAAAAATACATTAGCCCATTGACTTTTATAATGGTACTTATTTTGGTGGTTTATTAGTTTCATGTATTGAGTGGTTTTGAGATTATGCAGTAATATTGCTGCCATTGTCATTTTACATGGGCTGTAAAAAATGTCCAAAAAAATATTTAAGCTTTGGTATGTGTATGTGAGATATTTTGTTTCCCTTTTTTTTAATAGTGGAAGATCAGAAGGAGGTTCCCAGTGCTGTGAACCCAGAGCTTCGGCATAAAGAAGTACAAATGAACTTCTTTAATCAACTAACTTCAGTTTTTAACCCGGACCTTACCACCATCTTGGCCTCCCCATCAGCAGCACACATGCAGGCAAGTGTCCAAACACCAGAACACCGCCAAAATTTCGCAAGAAAAACTCCCCTTTACATGATGTGTGACAGAACACTGTTGGCATCTAGTGTGACGTACTATACCATTTTCATCAGCTAAAGCAGCAGATATTTTTTTTTCTTTTGCAACCCTGCCGCTCGTCTTGTCTACCTGTGAAACACTTTATCGTCTGCCTAAGTTTTTTCATCGGCGATTGAATATCACCTGTATTTACAGCTGTCAACACATTTGGTAATACAAGTAGACAGACATACCATTTAGCCAATCAGAGAGCTAGGTTGAGCCAGTGAGCAGTTACAGAGACATACAGTAGGTTGGATGAGAGATCTGTGGGAGGCTGCTGCTAAATGCTCTGAAGTTGTTGAGAAATAAATCTGCTCATTCTGAGTTAAATAAACTGATATAGTCAGAGGCGTACACAGATGCTGTAACACCTTTGATCCACCAATATGATTACCTCTCTTCCCAGTGTAATGGCAGGACAACTCTGACTCCACATTCTGCCTTTGTACGTTATTCAGAGAATAGTGAGACAGCATAATGCCGCGTCTTTTTGAACAGGTTGTGTAAAAGGGGCGAAAAGGGGTGAACTCACTCTGCACCTGTAATTTCTGTCACAGCATTAATGATGGCCATAATTGTAATTATATTTTTCAATCCTTTTTTTTAATTATAGGCTGAGAGTGATTGCGATGACCAAACCACAGATCAAGCTGTTCAGGCCAAAATGAAAAATGCCTTTGTCTCTCAGAATGTGTCAAGCTTACAGGAACTTGGTGAGTAGTTGTTTGTTTCCGAACAATTTATTAAAGGTATGTCCTAATTTGAAAGACTTTTTCAAGATGTTTGTGCTTGAAAGATGCCATTTTTTATGTCTGATATTTTTATAAATTGGCATATAGTAGTTAAAGTATTGTTCCATCCATAAGCATTAAAACAGGGAGTCCAATTCCTTTAATTTTGCTGTAAACTAAAAAAATAGATTTTTTTTTTTTTTTTTTTAAAAGATGAATATGAGACAAGAGATCAACATTTCAGCATTTATTTCGAGGTATTGATATTTAATCTGATACTCAACTTAGAAAATAGTATTATTACTAATGGAACACCAAAGTTTTAGGTTAGCAAAAGTATTGGAAGAGATGTACTTAAAAATAAAGCTGTCAATCGATTACAATATTAAATTTGCAATCCCCCTATACCCTTAAGGCCCTTTTTAGTTCATTGGATCATAATTACAAATATTAAATATGTAAAAAGTCAGTCAGTCCAACATGTATAGCAAATGGGAATTCATTTTCATAATTTTTACCAGGTGGAAATGGACAATTCTGGCCCTGGCTTATTTTATCACTTTGATAGCAGGTGCACCTGTGTCAACAGATTGAGGCTTCTGGCTGCCTTATTTACATTCTGCTCTGCAGGAAATTCGCTGCACGCATAGGAATAAAAAGACACCATTTTCAAATGAATGAACTAGCTATAATCGTCTCTCTGTAACCATGAAAAGCACATTTTGGGCCATATAAAGTAACACTTAGGAAATTGGATGTAACGTCTCTGCAAATCGGTAATATAAGAAATGAGTGAATCAGATGAAAAACACTAAAAAGTACAACTCTGAAGGCCTAAGTCTATTATGGATGTATTCCCAACATACTCAAATTCATGTTTTTTTTTAATACCATGGCTATGGCTATGAGATAGAAAAATACAGCTTTTCTTACCCTCACACAGACACACACACACACATTTCTCAATACACACACACACACATCGGACTTGACATCCCTAGAACATACCCAAAATAGTTTTAGCTGAAATAATTTATTCC
The DNA here is from genome assembly GCA_030544235.1 of Lepturacanthus savala. NCBI lineage: Eukaryota > Metazoa > Chordata > Actinopteri > Scombriformes > Trichiuridae > Lepturacanthus > Lepturacanthus savala. The sequence goes on from CM060480.1 coordinate 18,781,904, forward strand.
ACTGGTCTAGTCACTGTTATATTCTATCAGTTCAAACAAGGTAATTATCTCCCACAATTCCTCTCTGCAGCAATGGGAAATGGCAACATTTGTGGGGTTATTTTTTGTGTTTTTTAGCCTCTGAATTAACAGGATTTCACATTTCTGTATTGCAATGGCAGTAGAATGAAAATAATTGGTTTTAATGATGGTCAGTTCAGACAAGAAGGCCTCCAGGTACACAGTGGGAAATATTGTCAATGCAGTGTTGATGCTGTAGTTTTGAATTCAAACATCTGTCAGATATTATTGTCACACTGCCAAAATGGGAACAAAATCTAGCGTGCCATCTTCATTGGTCACCTCACGTGACACTATTTTACTTCAACCTTTTCATTCCATGTGACAGTCACAGTCAAAATTGTACTCTGGAATAGGGCTGTGAGTGACAATAACTACATTTTTTTTTCACAAGTGGAAGTTACAGGAATGCTTATAGTTTATATGACCTACAATTTTAACCTAATTATCATTGACTAGGTATAATCATCTTCCAAGTTTCTTGTGGGTCTCATTATTATTATTTTTTGGCCTGAATATTGTGATCAATCAATTTAATACAGGTTAATACTCACAAACTAAAAGACTGTTGTAGTCGCATTTTAAATACAACTGATTATAGTGAACACACCTGTCGTGGTAATGGCTATACAGATGATGCCAGCTAGAGGGATAAAGATATTAAATCCAACAATAGCGACCAATAATCTTTTAAGACCCATTAAGTACCCTTTTATGTTGACATTGCAGTGTAACATGACACATTTTATTTTTCTCATGTTGTTCTTTTCCGAGCTAATATAGTTTTTTAAATATTTTTTAATATTTGGTTTTCCTAGGTGGGTCTGAGAAGTTGTTACGAGTGTGCCTCAACCTGCCCTACTTTCTACGCTACATCAACCGTTTCCAGGATGCTGTGTCAGCCAACTCATTCTTTATCATGCCTGCCACAGTAGCTGATGCTACTGCTGTCCGAAATGGGTATGTCTTCAAATATATGTACTTGGTTAAAATCATTCAATGCCACATTTTAGTACAATAGAGGGAGAGTATAACCTGTTTATGTGTGTGTGTGATAACTAATGTTTAACGTTCCATTCTTAAAACCCGTATCCAGGTTTCATTCACTGGTAATAGATGTAACCATGGCTTTAGACACACTTTCCCTGCCTGTACTGGAGCCCTTGACACCAGGGAGATTACTGGATATGACTGTGCTGGCTTTGAGCTGTCTCTATGCTGGTAGGTGACAATTTTTAGTGAGTAATCTAAAATTCTACTGTCCAATTATTTTAAATGCTATGACCTTTGAAAAACAAACAATGAGTAATTGTAGAAGCGATGGTGGTGCCAGATTTCAATAAACACCAACCTCAATGAATCATAAAGCAGTGCAATAATAGGACTATATCTGCTTGAATGTCTCTAGCTCTATTTAATCAACAATGGAACGCAACAACTTTCCTGTGTACTTTGCCCATTTGGCAAGTACGAGATTCAGGTTTTTCGTTTTGGTTATTTAAATATATCTATTTTTCTGTTTAGGCGTGAGTGTGGCCACTTGCATGGCCATTCTGCAGGTAGGTAGCGGCTTGCAGCTTCGTTCGGCCTCCACTGGGACTAAAGAGGAGGACTATGAAAATGATGCAGCCACGATTGTCCAGAAATGTGTGAGTATTATGAGTACACCATTCTTGATGCATTACTGAAAGATATACTTTGGTGGTACACTCTATTCTCTACATCATCATCTATCTACTATCAACTATCTATAAAGCAATGTGTCTGTGGCTCGCATCTCTCGTTTGTTGGATTAACCTTAGCTTTCAGATATAGCTTGCGCATGGAATATTATCATTAAAGAGTGTCGGCCAACGGTGTCTCAGTCCCCCATTAACTACAGCGTAGGACAGGGCGTTTTAGAGGAGGGTGCTAGTCATTTTAGCATGCTAAGTGCATTGGTGGAGTGGGAATACAATAGGTCTGTTGTTTCTCTATATACCAGTGTGGTGTTGACAGAATTGTGTTGGAGAAAAAAAAAAGAGGCAGAATCAATTGGTGGCACTCGGTTTTCAATTTGTGGCACTGCACCACTGATTGGTCTATATGTGGGAAACATTGTATTTGTTTGAAAATTACAATTCGTTTTTGGATATTTTAAAAGGATATTATGGCAAATCTTACACATTGCACCCCTTTTTTTAAATATTTCTGTGGAAATAGATTTGTTTACTCATTGGGACTACTGTATACAGAGTTGATTAGTTTCTCTTTATCCCAGGATATTATTATTATTTAAAATGATAACAAATACCAAATTTGTGTTTAAAACAGCTGGAGATCTATGAAATGATTGGGCAAGCCATCAGCAACTCTCGTAGAGCTGGAGGAGAGGTGAGTACCACATTTGAGTGTTATGAGTTTGGCAATACTTACTAAAAAATATTTCTTATTAAATGCTGTTTGAGCGGGTTTTGAAGTTTACTCATTTTGAGGTTTAACTCAAGAATTGTGTATAAGGTATTTTGAAATAGATTCTTGATCTACTTATGCAAATTTTTGTACACATTTGTGTTCTGCAGCATTATCAGAACTTCCAGCTGCTTGGAGCCTGGTGCCTTTTAAACAGCCTGTACCTGATTCTCAACCTGAGCCCCACTGCCCTGGCAGACAAAGGGAAAGAGAAGGACCCATTGGCTGCCTTGCGTGTTCGGGATATTGCTGCTCGCACCAAGGATGGTGCGGGATCACCTAAACTGGGTCCTGGCAAAGGGTAAATGAAAATCAGAAAATTAATATAACGTTTCTAATGTCACTGTGGAGTCAAATTGTAAAAGTCCTTCCTCATCAGTTTGGCAGTCAAATTTTTGTGCCAATCATTTAATAGATGGTGAGACATATTTCTGACTGGTGGTGGAAAAGAAAAAGTTAGAGAGTTACGGCAGCCATTGGATTCATGGTAACTTATTGAATGTGGACAAAATGCAGATTGTTCAGTCCAGACTACAGTAGTTATCTGATCAACTTTGGCATCTCCAAAAAAATAAAGAGGAAAAAAAAGAATCTTCTCCCTTTTGTGCACATGTAATACTTATTTTATGTTCAAGAAAAAAGGGCACACTTGGAAAGTTATTCATGTTCAATAACTATTTTTGTGTTTTTCCTTTTTTTCCCCGAAGACACCAAGGGTTTGGAGTTTTGTCCGTAATCCTGGCCAATCACGCCATCAAACTTTTGACATCACTTTTCCAGGATCTGCAAGTTGAGGCCCTACAGAGAGTAAGCCAACAAACAGAGACAGTTACTTTCCATTGTATCCTTACATTACAATGACTAATAAAAGGAGACCTATTGTTTGAATAACCAAAAAATATCCTGTGCGGGTCTTATGTCTTAGTAGTTTTGACCAGACCATTAAAACCCTTATTCATTACTCAGTCTGACTAGCCCATCCATCTCTGTATCTCTCCTTACTGGAGAACATTGTTTTTGTATACACACAAATATGTTAATTAAAAAATAAGAAAAAAACTAAGGAAATTAAGCATAAAACCCTGTGCATGACAAAATAAGAACCTTGTATTCCCTGACTGTGTGTGTTCATTCCCATCTCTCCTCCTACCTGCAGGGTTGGGCAAGCGATGGGCCTCCAGCTGAGCTCAACATCATGGCACAGAGCACCTCTATCCAGAGGGTCCAAAGGCTCATTGACTCTGTGCCCCTGACCAACCTACTCTTCACTCTGCTTTCCACTTCCTACAAAAAGGTGCAGTCATTTATATTCATGTACTTGCAATCAGCATAATTGGTGGTTATTGTGTTTATTAATTCCACCATGGCAAATAGCGAAGTGCTACTTTTGGAAAAAGAGGCAAAACATGGGGGCTGAAATTCATCTACAAACTATATGCAAGGGGAAAACTAATTAAATTTTGTAATTTTTTTGACATATAGAGTCAAGGTTTTGTGTCCAGTCCAAAATCACAGATTTTCCTCAGGAGGCTTAACAGTCATTATAGCAATATGACATCCTCTGTTGTTAGACCTTTATCTATTTTCATCTTCATTCATCTTCCCGGATGGACAGACTTACAATAGATGTGTGTAGATTATAGAATATAAGCAATTAAATGGGGAAGAACAGAAATTACAGAAAGGTGCATTGAAAAGAAGAACAGAATTATGATGATTCAAAGAATATATTTCATCATCATGAGGTGGCAGAGATCCAGGGCAGCTGCCAGAAGCATCAAAACATCAGAGTAAGACCTGGACCACAGCCTGAGGGCTAGTTTTTGCAAAGTGTGTAAAGCTATTCCAAAAGGCTTCACTCAAAAGTGAAGTGAAAAGACTGCCACTATAGAAAAGGATTTTATTAAAGTAGTTTTAGAAAAATCATGCTATGATATACTGTAGCCCAGAAGTTAAGCTAACAGTCAAAAATATGGACCTGAAAGATACAACGGATTCTGTTCTCTTTTGAATTGGAGACCCATTTGAAAAGAGCGTGGGAACGGTGTGACTGGAAGATGGAAAAGTTGAACACACTTTCTTTCACCAGGCTTGTGTTCTCCAACGCCAGAGAAAGGGCTCCGTCAGCAGTGATGCCAGCGCTTCCACAGACTCAAACACCTACTATGAGGATGATTTCAGCAGTACCGAAGAGGATAGCAGCCAAGGTACTTCATCATACTGGATTTAAGTAGTTACAGCAGCACTTAAGAAAGTCTCCAAAGCAATTGAAAGTTAATATGAAAAGTAAGCATTTGCATAGCAGCTTTAGGTTGGCTAAACCAGAGAAGATGATATCTTTGGCTGTTATCTGGACATCTCTTTTTTACTATTCTTTCTGTTGGAAAATAGATGAAATGGATAAACAATACACATTTGTCCCAGCATAACAATACAGGAACAACAATTTTAAGCTTGGACAATTGAATATTTTTGTTTAACTTGAACGGACTAGAGGACTTTGACTGTCATGGAGACAAAATCGCGTAATGTTAACTACACGCTATCCAGTACATCCATAGTGCTTCACTTTTTTCAAATTTTATTATGTTACAGCTTTATTCCAAAAACAATGAAATTATTTTTCCCCCTTAAAATTCACATTTATTTTTCACACAATAACCTATGACAAGTGAAAAGAGGTGGTTTGAAATTTCTGCAAATTTATTAAAAAATAAAGAACAATATATATAATATATATTCACAACCTTTGCTCAATACTTTGGTTAACACAACTCTTTTTGAGTGTGACGCTAAAAACCTTGCACGCACATTTTTGGGCAGTTTCTCCAATTCTCTGCAGCACCTCTCAAGCTCCATCAGGTTGGATGGGGACTGTCGGTGCAAAGACATTTTCAGATGTCTCCAGAGATGCTCAATTGGTTTCAAGCCTGTCTGGGCCACTCAAGGACATTGATGGAATATTCCTGTCACCACTCCTTTGTTGTATTGGCCTTTGTAAATCATGTTCAATCAACTGAATTTCCAACTGGTGGACCAATAAATTGTAGAAACATCTTAAGAATGATCAGTGAAAACAGGAAGAACTCAATGCTGAATGTCATGCCAGAGGTTGGAATTACTTATGTACATGTACATTTTCATTCTTTTTAATAATTACAAAAAAAAAATCAAAGCACCATTTTTCACTTGATCATTATGAATTTTGGAATATAAAAATGTAATGTAACAAAATGTGGAGAAAGTAAAGCTGACTAAATACTCTTTGGATTTACTGTATAAATGCAGTGCAAGAGAACACAGGTAGCCCTTAGGGTGATCAAAGAAATACTATTTTTATTATTTTTTATTATTATATATATTATTATTTATTCTTCTCTTTTTTATAATTGATAAAATGATGACTGCATTCAATAGTGCAAGGACCAGTGATTATTGATCCAAAATTGTCTCATGGTCCCAAACGATCAGTTATTTTAAGAAAAACAAATGGGAAGTAAACTAGAATCCTTATTTTTAAGTATAACACATTAATGGACTGTTAATTAAAGGTATAATTGGGGTAGGAACAATGTGTAATATTCCCCGCCTAGCTTCTAACTAGTAGGGGACAGCATTTCCTCTCCTACTACACTTATAAAAATGCATTTATAACAGTAATATTGAAATACATATTTCAGGTGGCCAAATCTTACACATTGTATCTTTTTTAATGAATAAATTACCGAATGAGTCATCACAGTGTGAAGACTCCTCAGTCTGCACCAGGCTTTTCTCCATGACAGTGTGGATGCAGGTGCTGAAGGCAGAGTCGTGTTCAGTCTGTGCTATGCTGAGCTAGTTGAACAAAGCAGTGAAGCAGGTGTGCTGCAAGTCAGTCAGTTAGGTTATAGCAGCAGTGAGAGGGGTAAACGCATACAGTTCACAAGCACAATAATGTCATTAAAATTTGTGTCCCGTTATCACACAATGACAGTGTAGTTGACAGTGTCTACTATTCCAGCAGAAAGAAGACAGGAGAGGACAAGTGCAGCTTGTGTCTCAGGTCAGCAGTTTTCTGTCCTCAGGTCAAAGACTTGGTGTCCTCCTTCACTGTCCCAGATTCATTTTGTAATTGTATGTCTCACAATCTAGGCTATGAGCAGTAGCTCCATCAACTAAGAAAATTACAGAGCCACAGATGAAGCACCTTTGGCAAAACTGCTCCTCATCTGAAAGATATTTTGTCTTAATTGTAAATCGTAACCTCATCTTATTTGAACGTTTTCTCAAAGAAGGTTCGTCTGTGGCTTAGTGTGGTTCAAAGGATAATACCAGTGGTGGAATTATGTGGGTACTACGTATTGTTTTTTAAGCATTAACATCCAGATAATGTTTACACGAATAATAACATTTATTTCAGCTTTAACCTTGGAACATTAAATAGATGTTTTAGGTCCTTTTGAAAGCTGTCTCCTAAAAACAATGTCACTCCTTTGTCATCGTCCAGTCTGTGCCCCTGCCTTGTCCCGTCTTTGCTTTGTACAGTAATTGCATGAAATGACTTCTACCCCTGATACCACTAATATTATTGCTTTTATAGATAAATGTAATCTTAATTCTTTTGCCCTTCAGTAATTTATCAATACTGAGGTGAATATTTAAAATTATTGTAATGTTTATTTTGTTGACCAGCCCTCCCTCAGATCTAAGTTCGTTGGCTTTCTTTGGCCACCATAGATTCTTCATTACATTATTGGTCCCGCAGCTCTGTAATGTTCAATTTAAATTGAAAAGAATATCACAGAACCCACATCAAAACATTGGTATTATTCTTGAATGCAATAAAATCAAATTGTGCTTGTAAATTATGGGCTTAAACACTATGCTACGTCTTGCTGTCACCTGAAAAATTATGATTTTTGTATGTTGCATGCAATGTGAATATCAACTTAAAATGATATTCTTTCAAAATGTAACAATAGTTTCTTATTTCTATTTTTTTCTTCATTTCGTATCTTAGAAACCTCAAATCTCTCTGTCTGCAATGAGAAGCTTTCCTAATCTTATCACAAGCTGTTGCTAAAATGAACTAGGTCGCCTTGTGGGCCACCATCCACAATGGATATGGGCAGTATTCATTCCTCTCCTGGAGTTGTCTGGAATGAGAGGCATTGAGTGGGTGTGGAAAAACCCAAGCACCCGGTTGAGTGCTGCTGTGTTGGAGACCCTGGAGAAAGGAATGGTTACCTCATATGCTTTTTTAGGAAGGAAGTCCAATGCCTCACTTTTTTCTGTTCCTATACAGCGAGCTTTAGAGCATATGGCCATCTTTGTTTTTCTGGGTGGCGTACTGGAGAGGGCAATGTCTGAGGTTTCTTCTAAATTGAAACTTGAATGCACTTGTGGGAAATGATGGATAAATTTAATTGGTAGGAATTGTGTACCTGTTTTTAAACCCAAACAGGGTTTGTTAGTTCTTAGCTCGCCCTGTATTTTCCATCACAAACACTGTGCATGTAAGGTAATTTATTACTTTTTTTGGTAGCAGAACATATTTGGTCAGAAATATGATTGTAGGTGGGTTTGCAGAAGCAAATCTGATTAAATGCTGGACAAACTTCAAAATCCATATCTGTCTTAAGGGTTGAGGTTTGGGATGTAGAATTGAATTGGACTTGGTTCCAATCCTCATTGCTGAGGTAGCAGACCTGAGATGTGGCCTTTCTTACACCCTGATAAGGCAGCTAACCAAGAACCTGCTGATGGACCAAGGTAAAGAAAGCGACCAAGATTTGGGCACTTGGCCTCTAAGATTGAGATGCTTGCTGTCCATAGACTCTTATGACAATGAAATAATTTAAAATGTCCAGTTCTCATAATATTGCCAAATATAACCAGGAATACTAAGTTGACAGATTAATTGGACATTTATCATATGTGTTGGTCCAGTTCTTGTTTTAATATACATTGATAAAGCAAGGAGAATCTGTATGTCTGTGGGTCACATATCTCTCTCTCTTTATTAGCTCAACCTCAGCTTTCAGATATTGCTTGCACATTGCACGATGATGTGTATCCTTTTGTGTACATTTTTTTAGATGGATATGCAAAACATCATTATTGTGGGGTGGGTTGGTACATTGTAGATAACATGGGACAAAAGTTCAAGGTAAAATATCACTTTATCATTTACAATTAGTGTAAATGAAAGTATGGTATTAATCACTTATTAATAAGTTATTGCAGCTGCTAGTTTCTACTGCTTTAGAGGGGCGTGGCCTTGTGAAAAAATCAGTCATCGTAATTATATTATTACACCATTGTTTAAAAATGAAAACATAGCTGTACTAAACCACATTATTTTACCCAAAACAATATAATAGCTTAACATTTGTTCTAGCAGATGCATCTTTCTAGCATAAAGTATCCAGTGATTGTAACACCACGTTCTCTGCTGTGTGGTAATGCAGCAGTGATGTGTTCTCTGTTCAGCAGATACAGTTTCCATTGGAGATTAACACATGTATTTGATTAAGTGTGAAGCGAACCCTAGCATTGTTTGACTATTTTATTCTATATAGCATAATTGCATGCATGAAAATGTGTATGCGTGCACACAGACTAACACAGAAAATAAATGAAGCTAAAGGCAGATATGAAACACTTTTTTAAATGTGTTCAGAGGAATTATATTCTGGTTTTGGAGCTTCATACATGATTTAACCAAACCCCAATAGGAATAATTTTTTTTATATATTTGTGTGATGTTTTTCCACTTGGCAGCAAAGCTTTCTTTAGTTAATGTCTTATCTTAGAAGGTTAGAAGCTTTGTGAAAATGGAACAATGGGGAGTTTCTTCTTCAGCCGCTAGAGTGACAGAGAAACACTCCTGTGTTCTTTCTTTATTTTCACTATTATGATGGAAAGTATATAGAATGAGCAGCCTGGTTCTAATTCTCAGCGATAGAAACTAAAAGTGGACATCTTTTGAGAAAAAAATACTCTCAGAAGACAAATTATGTAATATTCTTCTTTTAAGTGGATATTCACCAATAGAATGTCAGTATATGTTCACTATGTACTGCAGTCTTTGGCTCTTGTTCACTGCCTGACATTGTTGTAGGTGTCATGAAGTAGTTTGGAGCTTTTTACATTTTGCTGTTTGATAACACCACTACCACTCCACAAATACCTTGTAATTCCTGCAACATTTATCTCCTCCACTTGTAAGAAATTATTAAAACCAAATGTGTCTTTTGCTCAGATGACGACAGTGAACCCATCTTGGGGCTTTGGTTTGAAGAGACAATTTCACCCACCAAAGACAAAGTAGCTCCCCCACCACCTCCACCACCCCCGCCCCTGGAGACCTCTCCTCGACTGAAGAGCCCCAGCAAGCAGAACCCGAGCGAGAATGGCAACATTTTGGCTGGCCGTAAAGACCCAGAGCTGGTGAGGACATGTTTTAACAGATTTCTACATATAGAATAAAGTGCTGCTCGGAGTTATGAGAACACGGTGCAGGTAAAGATTTAGTGATAACTGAATAGTCATTGTTATGTGTTCCTGTAGTTCCTCAGTTTAGCCTCCAGCATTCTGAACTTCATCACCACCTCAATGCTCAAGTCTCGGAACAACTTCATCCGCAACTACCTGAGCGTTTCACTAACAGAGCAGCACATGGCTACGCTAGCCAGCATCATCAAAGATGTGGACAAAGATGTCAAGGGTACGTCTGAAAAAATTATTCAACCGTCAAACCCAAATTTCCTTTCATTCCGCTGGTAGATGGTAATATATGTAGACCATAACTGATGAACTCACACCACTATATTTTAATGCATTTTCTTTCTCCACAGGCTCCTCAGATGAAGTATTTTCTTTAGCTTTGTATCACTTCAATCACACCCTGGTAACGTCAGATTTACCATCTCCGGCCCTACAGGTAAGAGAAATTTCTTTGTATTTTCAGGAACTTCTTCATTTAGCGAAATTGAGACTTGGTGCTGAAAATCTCAAGTAGACTTCAGCTGTCAATGAACAGTGTTCATGTAGCCTACTACAATACTGTATAAGCTTAAGCAAAGGCTACACATAATGTAATGTGTACCTCAAAAGTGTACCTCTACAGACACAGTATATGGAGTTTTCCATTGTGCTCTTAATTCTCGACAAATTATATATAATTGCATTGCATTTTTGGTGCATGATAGTAAATTAAATAACGAGTCTATAATTTAAGAGTTTTATGATGTCTTATTTACTGTATCTCTTGTCATTCCCAGAGCACCCTTCTTCAGCAGTTGGGTGTTGCACCCTTTTCCGAGGGTCCCTGGCCGCTCTACATTCACCCTCAATCGCTGTCAGTCCTTTCCAGACTTCTCCTCATATGGCAGCACAAAGCCAGTGTGCAAGGAGAACCAGATGTGCCAGAGTGCATGAAAGTCTGGGAAAGGTATTGCAATCATTGCGTTTTCATTTGCTTACTCAGAGCACCTTACTGGTTGGTTGTTTTTCCAAGCTGCTTAAGCTCAACCCAAACGACTACATACCATATTAGCTTGTGAGTTGTGGAATGCTACTACATATGAACTATGGGAGAAGAATCCCATAGTTCCCACAGAATCTAGGGTTGCAAAATTACAGTAATTTTCCAAGTAGGAAAATTTCCATGGGAATTAACAGGAATATATGGGAATAAATCCAAAATTTAAACAGGGAAATTAAATACAACAATCAAATTTAAAGGAATAATTCATCAAATGCACAATCCAGCCTATTGAGGCTGCACCCCCTTCAGAATTATGCTGTGCATATGTTGGAGGAATGCACAGATGATTTCTAGATTCCCGAAGGAAACAGCCCAAAGTGCAAGACTATTGACTTGAATATTTCCAAAAGTCCCCATGTTAACTCCCCATGGAAAGTTTCCAGCCCTAGCTACTTACTTACATGTGTACACAGTTGATTTTTTTTGTTTACCTGTTTCTCCTTTCTTCCACATTTCCGTTCCCGCTGTCATAGATTTTTGGGAACACTGAAGCAACACACAATCCAAGGTTCTGTTCATGGAGAGGACGACCTTAATGTGGAACACCTCCAACTCCTGCTACTCCTTTTCCACAATCTGTCAGAGCGTGGGCGACGATCAATTCTCACCCTTGTCACCCAGGCCATCACTGAAGTGGCACAGAGCAGAGAGACTCAATTGAAGGCAGTGCCACTCAACCTGGCACGCCTGTTGCTGGTTTTTGACTACCTGCTGCGCCACTACTCCAAGTCTCCCTTGTACCTATTTGAACAGGTAAAGGTGTGATTGTTTTGAAATGGTTGTTGTGGTGTTCTGTTGGTGGGTTTCATACATTGAGCTTTGTTGTCTTTATTTGGCAGAAGTTATTACTTGATTTCACACTTTCAAGCAAAAATACTGCCCTAAAAACACATTAATTCAATAAATCAGCAACCTAAAAGATTCATGTAACAGGCTGAATTCTAAAAATATTGAATGACTTGGAACAGCTACTAGCCACGCATGTTTATAATTATACAGATTCACATATATCTGTTATCTCATTTGCCTGATATATTTTTTTTTTGTTTTGAGTTATTAGTAATTAGGTTGCAGTTAATTAGGTAATTCCTGTAATATGCAGCCAGATGTAGAAGTACTTAGTAGTACAAGTCATCGTTATTCTAATGCCTAGTGTTTTGAATAAATATGATTGTTTGAGTAAATGTCAGACTATGATGACAGAACAAAAGATTGAGCTTCTTTCTGTCATGAATGTTATTTCTAGGTGCAGTACAACCTCCTCACTCCACCATCTACTGGGCCAGGTTCTATTCAGGAAGGTGGAAAACGCAGCAGTGTCCCTCTTTACTATGGCTTCAAGGAGGTGGAGGAGAACTGGACTAAACACTGTTTAGCAGGTAAGATTAGGAGTTGAAATGTACTCTTAAATACAAAGGCCAGAACAGAAATTTGTCAACTATATTGATTTAGCATAAAGATGATCTGTCAAAACACTGATAGAATAGAAAAACTTAACAGACACAGCAAAGATTTATTGTTGTTCACATTGTCATGTATGTTTCATATTGTCTATGTTCTTGCTACTTATGAAGAGGATGTGGCAATAGACATTGGTACTAAATGTCTATAATTTTATGTTTTTAATTTTTCTTAGATTCAAATGTTCAGCCCAAATTCTACTGCGTTTTGTCCCCTGAGGCATCTGAAGATGATATCAGCAGGTTAGACAGCAAGGTGAGAATTTGACCGCTGTCATACCTTTTTTTTAATAAAATGTTTTTTTATTCATACAGGTATTTACCCAGTCTTGGAATTTAGTGCTGTTGAGGTGGTTAATTTTTATATCCATATTTTCCTGCTCTCCTTTTTTTCTGTTAGGTCTTTCCTAAGCTGTTCAATGGAGCAGTTAAATATGATGAGCTGTATGCATGGCTCATCTCACTCCTGGCTGCAGGCTCCCAGTTTGACACAGCAAGACGACAGGAGAGCAAGCCCATAACTCCTATGGTGAGAACAAACTACAAGAACAAACAATATAGGATATAAGTGGCATCACAAGCTTGTCCAAACTGCTGCAAATACCTGTTGCCCACATCTCTCAAAACAACCAGCTCATAATGGCAATTCTTTTAGATAAAAAATATTGTCTGGATCTAAACATAGCCATGGTAATGCAGATAACCACAAATAAAGATTTAGCCTCCCTGCCACATCTCAAAAAGCTTTATAATGCTACCAGCAGCTCTGTGAATGAGCCACAAACAGAGATTACAGTGAACCAGTGTTCTGATATTTATATTTGTCCGCAGCTGAAATTTATCCCTGTCTTGCTTAATAATTAAATGGGGTAACAAAGTTCAGAACTGAAATTTTTAGCAGGAAAAATTGTATTCGTTGTCGGAAAAACAGTGTATTAACATCATATTCCAACCAATTTGATTATGTCTACAATGTAAAAGTGTAGTTGGGTCTTCACAATGTTTAGGTCGATCTTAAAGCAGGTCGGTCTTAAAGCAGGTGTGCACGAAAACCCGCTCAGTGGCCTAGTTGTTGATTGCCTGCCCAATGATTCCCGGATGCGACACCACCACTGTCAAACTAGTAAGGAGTCCAAAAGACCGGAAGCTCACAGAATGGAATAGGCAACTTTTTGTTATCATCAGACTAATGTTCTGACACTTGGGTTTATTTTCATTAGAGTCAAATAGCAAGTCATTGCAACAAAGACAGTCTTATATTCTGACTTCCCCTTACGAGTGACTAATCCATTTTAGGCTGGAGAACTTGCAGAAGAAAAAGTCAGAATGAAAGCAACAATAAATAAAAAAAAAAGTATCAAGTATGAACATAAATATAACTGCATGTATGTCTATGTATTTTCATACTTATTTATTATTTCTCTCGTTCTGTCTTTTTCTCTTTCCAACTTCTCCAGCTTGATCTGGATTAGTGCCTAATAAGGGGAGGTCAGGCTGTAAGAGTATCTTTGTCTCTGTGACTTGTTGTTTGACTCTAATGAAGACACACCCAAGTGTCAAAACATGTTTAAAAATAAAAAAGTTACTCATTATATTCAGTGTGCTTTGCTCTTTTTTGACTTTGCCTTCAAATGTACATGGTAACAGGTTTTGTTTGCTATGATCATTCCTTCTGTTGTCTACTTTGTAAAGTAGACTAAGTCTCCAAAGTCTACACTCCCTATTCTTTACCAAGTTTATTTGAAGCAAATGTAAGACTTAAGTGGCCCAATTTGGGGGAAAAAATTAGTTAGTATCTCCCAAAGATAGTCTTTTTTTTTAAGATTATATTTTTGCTATTTTACCTTTTTATGTGATAGCTGAAGGTACAGAGAGAAAGAAAACAGATGAAGAGAGGGGAATGAAACACGGGTCCGTGGTTGGAAGTGAACTGTCTTTCAAATGGTATGTTCGTTTATCACCCTGCACAGGAGGCGTGCTCCCTTCAGTACTACTTCTTAGTGCTATGGAGGATCTTGGGGGTTTTGCCACCTTCAAAAGCCTACATGGAGCAGCTAAAGGCTGGCTGCAGCGACCCCAGTGAGAGCGACATCCTGCACACACTGCGATGGTCTTCACGTCTCCGGGTGTCTACCTACGTTAATTGGATCAAGGTGCGTTGATGCTTGACAGTACTGCTGAATGTTTTACATTTGCTTCATGGACAAATCTAATCGATTATGAAATTTGTGATTATTCTATTCATTGCAAATTGTTCTATTTGTTTGTTCTACGCATAATCACAAATGATACTCTTAGTGATATTACTCACAAAATTTGTTGAAACTGGATGCTACAGATTTACATGAAATGATTGATTGATTTCCGATACCCGATTTATGTCTACCTTCAAATTTACAGTACAGTAATCCTGTAATGTCACAATTTTTTCATTGTGATTTACTTAAATTTGTACCTATGCCAATTACCAACAGGAACACTTGGTGAAGCAGGGAATGAAAGCAGACCAAGCAGCCTCTCTGGTGGAGATGACCGCTGCTAAGTGCAGCACTGTTAAATATGATGTGGAGCTAGCAGAGGAGTACATTGCCAGACAGGTAATAATACAGTATTGTCATGGATGACCTATGTACAGATGGATGTCCAAATGATATCTTTACTCAACTTCCTCATTTCTATTGCAGATTTCCACCTTCTCCAGTGTAGACCCGAATGGTATTCTTCCACTTCATCAGTTGCCCTCTCTACAAGCCATCTATACACTGGATGCAGTCATCTCCAAAGTGCAGGTCTCTCTAGATGAGCATTTGTCTAAGGTTGCCATTGAGGCAGACACCCAGAAGTCCTCTGAGATCACGAAGAACCTGCTCTCTGCCACACTACAGCTCACCGACGTTTACACAGCCTTTACAAGGTAAGAGAGCATTGTGCTTACGTTTGAACAGGGGTGGTCTGGCTGGTCGAGGTCATTAATTATTAACTAGCAGACTGGAATACTAGGATGTAATTAAAATGTGTCTATAATTTTTATAATTTACAGGCATAAGGGATCGGAACAGAGTTAGATATTCACTAGATACAGAAACTCCAAAGGACAGGGTTCAGTAGACCTTTCAATTTGGATGTCTTTAAAAAATTAGTTCAACCGTTCCTTCACTGTAGAGCTTTAATGCTCCCAAACTGTATTTTTTTAGTTGAATCTAAGAAGTGTATTTTATTTTATTTTTTTAAATATTTTAAAGATAACTGTTCAAACCTTAACTGCAAACCTGCATTTCTTAATTAAATTAAATTTTGTCTCGATCAGGTCTTATCTACTAATGAACATCCCAGAAGAAGGGGAGAACAAGCTAACAGATGCCAAGCTCCAAGGTTATGCAGCAGTTCTGTCCATCGGTTCTACCCGCTGCAAAGCCAACACCCTGGGTATGTGGAAGAATTACTCAGGATGAAATGTTAAACAGTACATTCATTTTCACCGCATTTGTGTGTTTTAACCAGTTTAACCGCATTTGAGTTTTTTAAATTGAATTTCACAGGCCACAGTGTTATGCAGAACTTGCCATCATTTGTGCAGACAATATGTGAGACTTGGACCAGCATCCACACCAACGAATTCCCCAACATTGGCTCGTGGGTACGTGACCAACATTTTTTTTTTGTGTGTGTGTGTTGCAAATCAGATGATCACAATATACCCTATGCTCACACTATGCTAAACATGACATTGTCACTTGGAACATAACCTTGAAATGTTTAATGTGTTTTATTATATTGAAATATTTCTCATTAGTATATATTTCTACCCCAATTTAATTTATTACAAATGATCCATTTTAAATTCTGGATCTTAACAAAAATATCAACCTGCTGTTTAAGTCCTTCAATAAATATATGAATAATCAGGATATTAACTAAAGGTAGAAAAATATTTTAATAAACCAATCGGCACCAGAAATCATGAAATTAAAAGTTTGATGTGTTTTACTTTTTCAGCGAAATGCCTTTGCCAACGATACTATTCCATCAGAGAGTTACATCAGTGCCATTCAAGCAGCTCATCTGGGAACCCTGAGTTGCCAGTCCTTGCCTCTGGCCTCCTCTCTTAAACACATTCTGCTGTCTTTGGTTCGCCTCACCGGTGACCTCATTGTGTAAGCACTTGTCCTTTCCTTGTATTTTAATATTTAACTTTTAGGGAATGACAAACTAGTATCTAACCGGCAGTCAGTTGTCCATGCAATCTGATATTATGTTAAATGTGCATGTTTAAGTAGGTGGTTTAGTTTTGAAAAACCTGAAATCTCCAGTTAATTCACTGCTTGTCTGCCTCCTCAGTACGGAGGAGCTGAATCCTTCACAGGTTGTGCGGACTCTGCTGCCCCTCCTCCTAGAGAGCAGCACCGAGAGTGTGGCGGAGATCAGCAGCACCTCACTGGAGCGCATCCTCGGCCCATCAGAGTCGGACGCCTTCCTAGCCCGCATTTACGAGCGTCTGGTGACTGGCTGTTACAACATCATCGCTAATCACTCAGACCCCAACAGGTAGCATCACACCTGCACATAAATTGTTTGCTTTCATTTTATTGCTTTTATCAACCTTTGACCTCTCATCGTTTTAGTGGTTTGGATGAATCTGTTCCTGAGGAATGCCTTCAGTACCTTGAAAAACAGCTTGAGAGCAGTCAAGTCCGCAAGGCCATGGAAGAGTTCTTCTCATTCAGGTAGCTGCTTCACTGACGACAAAGACTACATTTTTTTTTACATGACTACAGGTTCCTCACTTGTTTGTCCCTGTTTTTTCCAGCGGTGAGCTTGTCCAGATTATGATGGCGACAGCTAATGAAAACCTATCAGCAAAGTTCTGCAACAGGGTGTTGAAGTTCTTCACCAAGCTTTTCCAGCTCAGTAAGTCAAAGGATCGGCCCTGCTTCATTTGAAACAAGCTTAAAAATATATTTTTAAAAACTAAATGCTGCAGGCATGGCGGATTTCTGCATTGGTTTTAAATCTTGCCGTATTACTGTCATCCTCAGCGGAGAAGAGCCCGAACCCCAGTCTGCTTTGTCTCTGTGGCTCTTTGGCCCAGCTGGCCTGCGTGGAGCCGTCTCGTCTGCAGTCCTGGTTGACGCGAATGACAGCCACCCCACCGAAGGACTCTGAGCAGCTGGAAATAGTGCAGGAAAACAGGCAACTTTTGCAGGTGCTCACCACTCACATTGTGCGTGACAACAGCCAGGTGGGCGAAGGAGTGTGCACCGTCCTCCTCAGCACACTCATCCCCATGGCAACAGACATGCTTTCCAATGGGGATGGAACAGGGTTTCCTGAGCTCATGGTCATCATGGCCACACTCGCCAGCGCTGGACAGGGGGCTGGCCACCTGCAACTGCACAGGGCCGCTATTGAGTGGCTGACCAGATGGTAAGATATGAGATTCATCATTGTATTTTTTTACATGACCTAAATTATATACACAATATAAGGTTATTAAATTGATAATATTCTTTATAAATACTTCACTTTTTATTTTTCTCTGCAGCAAAAAATATTTAACACAAAAGAATGTTGTCGAAAAAGTGAGCACAAACTTGTCCCAGGGAAAGGTACGCTTTTATATTTATCAGTATATTGCACCAGGTGAAATTCTATTTTCAGCAATAGTATAATGTGTTTCCTAGGTTACAAATCGAGTTATAAGCATCTTAAACCGCCAAGTAATTTATTCGCAACTGTTCCTTGATTTCAGCACGCCAGCATGTTGGAATGCTCTTGCCACATCATCTCTTATCTGGCTGACGTGATGAATGCTTTAAGGCAAAGCAGTGGCCAAGGCACCTCAGCCCTGCTCATGGAGGGGGAGGAGAAAGCCATGGAAGTGGACTCAGACTGGGTGGAGGAACTTGCAGTGGAGGAGGATGATTCCCAGGCAGAAGACTCTGTGAGATCATAATCCATTATGTTTCTGCCCCTGAAACAGGGCCATGTTTTGTTAATGCACAGATTACAGACCCAAATTTGCAATGAGTTTACATGACATATAATATAATCTTAGTAGGCATAGTTAAAGTTCTCTTAGTGTCTCTAAAAGATATCATCACCCGGAGGTTCCAAACAATGGCACCTGTTTGAAGGTCCATTTACTGCAATCTGTCCAAACAACAAAAAATTCAAAGTGATCCACAAATCAGGATTTCCTTCGGAAAAATACTAAAATGTAATCATCTCTTCATGGTACTATTCCCAACATTCGCTGAAAACTTGACAAAAATGTGGTGTTTTATTAACAGATGGGCAAACAAACGCTGGTTAAAACATAACCTCCATGGTGGAGGTAATAATGTTATGTAGGTATTGACAATAAGATGATGAGTTTCCTGAGGTCAACTTTTTTTATTCAGATACCTGTCTGCTTGTGATTCCTTAAAAAAATGACTACTTGATTTTCACAGAAACTTTAAATTATGCAATGAAATGCTTCATTTGCTTAATTCAGACTTTGCTTCATCAGTTGATAAATGGAAAAAATCATCTTTACATATTTGTCATTGTTTAACAGGATGAAGATTCCCTTTGCAACAAACTCTGCACCTTCACCATTACTCAGAAGGAGTTCATGAACCAGCACTGGTAAAGAGAAAAATATTGTTCTCCATGATTTGGTTTGATTCTTGATGGGAATTGCCTTATGTAGATAATAGGACTGATGCCAACAATTAGTCCTGTGATGTGTTCCTACATACCTTTTTTTTATATATAGAAATGGAGAATGGAGAATTACTAAACTAATGCCCTGTCCCTTTTCATTCTGCAGGTACCACTGTCACACCTGTAAGATGGTGGATGGGGTAGGTGTGTGCACAGTGTGCGCCAAGGTCTGTCACAAAGACCATGAGATCTCCTATGCCAAATATGGCTCTTTCTTCTGTGACTGCGGTGCCAAAGAGGATGGCAGCTGCCAGGTGAGACCGAATACCTCAGGTCATCATGGGAAGAGAACAACAGCGGTAACTTTGGCTTGCAAGTCATTCCCCCATTGACTTCCATCCAGTCATTTCATTTGGTCAGGGTTATAGCTAGCCCACACATGTGGCCAGAAAATGAGATAAATCATGTTACAAATGTCTGTTAACATTTTGTGTATTGAATAGGTCAGCTTTCCTAATTAATCCTGAAGATGGATTTTTAAGTCTGCATGCAATTAACCAACCATCAACTCCATTTTAGCTTAGGGTTTTACAAGAAGTATGATAGGCCAGTCACATTCTCTCTTTGTGTTTGTAATTTCAATGTTTTCTTCTGTGTCAGTGCGGTGACTATAATGGCTCGTATGTTTTTCACCTTTTGTAATTTTACATTGTTTCACTTTTATAATTATGGATTATGGGTTGAGTTGTATTATCCTTAAAGGGCATAAAAATGGAATTCAGGTATATAGTACTGGCATGCAGCAAAGTAATTTTATCAATACAGTTTACAATTGTTGCAGTACTTTCATCTTATCAATCAATCTCTGGAGGCAGTTTAGATAAAGAGCATCTCCATCAATCATCACAATATCTTTGACTATCTTTTTTGTTAACTATATACTCCACAAAGTGGAGGAGCTAGCAAAGTGAAACTTTATTTACATCTTTCAAGATGAAGCTCTTATGTGAAAAGCTTGTATTCCATGTGCTGCCATATTCAATATATATTCATGTGTTTATCAGCAGTTTTCTTACTGGTTTTCTATGTGTTGTGTCATCATTCACAGGCCTTGGTCAAACGCAGCCCCAGCAGTGGCATGGGCTCCACTCTCAAAGAGTCTTCTGCATTCCAAAGTGAACTACGCATGCCTGAGAGTGCTATCCGCCACCAGAATGCGTCACCCTCTGACAAGAGCAAGGCCACCATCTGTGATGGCAAACCAGGTGACGAGGACAGACCTAAGAAGAGCAGTGTCTGCAAGAGCATTGAGGGCTGCCAGGAAGAGTTGATAGCACAAGTGGTGAGAAAAAATATGGTTAACTATTCTGGATTCATCGCCAAATATGTCCTGTTTTTATGGGTTTTTTTTTGTTTGTTTGTTTTTTGGAAAAGACTGTCCAGAAGACATAATGTTATAGGTTTTGTATATGTATAATACTATAACACTGCACTGTTCATTGTGTGACTCCCGAATTTGGCTCGGTTTCTTCACAACAGATGGGATCGTCTACTGCCGCTGTCATACTGGAGATGCTCATGTTTCTCATGGAAGCCATTCAGACCAACTTCCAACAGGCATCAGCTGTAGGAAGCAGCAGCCGAGCTCAGCAAGCCCTCAATGAACTGCACACTCAAGACAAAAATGTGGAAATGACAGACCAGTTAATGGTATGATGACCGATACTGTGCAGTTGAAAATCACTTAACTACTTTCATGTTTTGTTTTTTTTTTACTCTAGATAAGGTCTAGGGGTTTTACCAAAACTTAAATAAGCATCAAGCACTCAGAAAAATGGGGAAATGCACACACTTGGCCTTTTCATGATTTATACTTCCTTGACTTCATGATGACATGTTCCACTTGCCCCCACCATTACACAATTTTCCAAGTTAAAATCAGCTGTTTTGATAAGAGACTCATGAGAACTGTTCCCAAAATCCAATAAAACCACACTATCAGAAAAGTGCATAATATCAGAACTTTAAATTACAGTTGTTTAGCTTTTATTAGAAACTAGATTATATTAGAAATTGTTTGTTACACTTTTCCACAGGTGCCCACACTCGGCTCTCAGGAGGGGGCATTTGAGAATGTGAGGATGAACTACAGCGGTGACCAGGGACAAACCATACGCCAGCTCATTAGTGCACATGTCCTGCGCCGTGTTGCCATGTGTGTCCTGTCCTCTCCCCACGGCCGCCGTCAGCACCTTGCAGTCAGCCATGAAAAGGGAAAAGTGAGTCTCACAGTAAACTGAAACTCTTGTTTGTTTGTTGCCTTTTTTGAATTACCTAAATCATTAAAAATTACTTTTTTCTTAAGGTTGGTCACCAGGTTGCCTGTCTGTCTTCACTGTTAGAACACTTCACAATCCAACATCTCTCCATGTCCTGGTTCACAGATAACAGTTCTGCAGCTGTCCACTCTCCTGAAGCAGGCTGACTCCAGCAAGAGGAAGCTGACCCTGACCCGTCTGGCCTCTGCTCCAGTCCCTTTCACTGTCCTCAGTCTCACAGGCAACCCCTGTAATGAAGATTACCTCGCTGTGTGTGGCCTAAAGGTCAGAAATCTCGTCTCTTCTGAATTTGCTCTTTTTGAATCCAAAATAGGTGGTCTTATGTGATTTTTGTGTTGATATAAAAAATCTATAATCAACATACTAAACTAGTATCACTGGAGGCAAAAATGTAGTTATTATAAGATAAGGAAGACTACTACTAAGTTGCACTAGATCATAATCATGGTATTCAGAGGAGATGTCCTCAAAACCCTGGGTTAACTAGGTTTACAATTCACATTTGAATATAAAAGGTTTGTATATAGGTATTTGACATTTGACTGTAATCGTTTTCCCCAGGACTGCCATGTACTAACTTTCAGCAGCACAGGCTCTGTGTCAGACCATCTGGTGTTGCACCCACAACTGGCTACTGGCAACTTCATTATCAAAGCCATCTGGTTACCAGGCTCCCAGACTGAACTGGCAATCATCACCGCTGACTTTGTCAAGGTATGTGTTGAGAGAATAGACTTACTGGTCGCTGAATGTATTTTGTATACCTTGGAGTATTACCATATAATTGGTTTGGTTTTTTTTGTTTTTTTTTTGCTGTAATTTGATATTGCAATACATTTGTCTCCCTTGTCAAACAGATTTATGACTTATCAGTGGATGCCCTGAGTCCCATGTACTACTTCCTGCTCCCAAGCTCCAAGATCCGCGATGCTACTTTCCTTTTCAACGAAGATGGGAAAAACATCATCGTCATCATGTCTTCGGCAGGTTACATGTACACCCAGATCATGGACGAGTCCAGCAGCGCCCAACATGGCCCTTTCTATGTCACCAACGTATTGGAAATAACCCATGAAGACTTAAAGGTAAATGGGCCACATGAACTTAGACCTTACAAAATTGTTATACAAATGTTTCCAAGTCAGCAAAATGTTGTTGGTAGTAAAGGACTACACTATTTTTACATTTCTGCTATTACTTTTTTTTGGACTCCAGGATAGCAACGGGCAGGTGGCTGGAGGCGGTGTATCGGTTTATTACTCCCATGTGCTTCAGATGCTTTTCTTCAGCTATAGCCAGGGGAAGTCCTTCGCTGCCACAGTGAGCCGGAGCACTACAGAAGTGCAGCGGCTCTTTCCCATCAATGTCAAAGGGTAAATTTTCTTCCACATTACAGTATACAGATATATGCTCTCCATGCTGCTTTATTGCTGTACTGAGTCTGAGAAATATAATGCGCAACTGGAATAGTTAATTCCAATGTTGCTGATACACAGTACTTGATTTTTTTATCATGTTCACATAGACAATGGCTTGCGTACTTTATTTAAAAAAAATAAAAAGTATAGGGTAGGAGGGCTGATAAGAGCTAAATTTCCCTGCCTGACACAATATCATTGTTAAAGTTCCATTTTTGCACAACAAACAGAAACCATGGCCCACCCAAGAAGGTTACTCTACTGCTAATTTTGAAATGACTGCAGAAAAAAGTTGCAGCAGCAACATAGTAGCAATCTCACATCAGCTATTCTGGCATTTATATTTGTCAGTGTGGAACAGCATTGGGATATCCTGTTAATACCGGTAGTTGCTCTTGATTTCTATATTTTTCCCCCATTACTGTGGCTATTCGAGTCTCCACCTGCTGACCTTACTTTCTGCCTCCCCACCGGTTATGAATTGATGAATTAAATCTTACAGACATGTAGAGTTAAGTGGCTTAGCAGTGATGCACACATAAAGATAGTTAAAACAGAGCATATCACCATCTTACTTTGTTTTTTGTCCATGTCATTTCAGATTTTTTTTTTAATGTTCATCTCTTTATTGTCCTCTTTCTCCCTTCTCAGCTCTAATGGCGGCAGCAGCAAGATGTCACCGGCTCTGTGCCAATGGTCTGAGGTCATGAACCACCCGGGGCTGGTGTGCTGTGTGCAGCAGACAACAGGCATACCGCTGGTCATTATGGTCAAGCCTGACACCTTCCTTATCCAGGAGATTAAAACTCTGCCAGCCAAAGCTAAGGTAACAGGGAAAAGGAACAAAAGGCTGTGTAAATGACAATACCAGGGTGCAATTCAGGCATGTCAGTGGCATATATAAGAGAAAACTTTTGGCTTTTTATATTCACCACATACTATCCAATAATAACAATCATGGAATAAAAATGTGCAAGTATTTGAGAATCCATGTATAAGTTTCTTAGCTGTCATTTTCTAAGGTTAACTTTTAATTCATTTTCTCTGTTCCCCAGATTCAAGACATGGTAGCTATTCGACACACTGCCAGTAATGAGCAACAACGCACCACCATGATCCTTCTCTGTGAGGATGGAAGTCTGCGAATCTACATGGCCAACGTGGACAACACCTCCTACTGGCTCCAGCCCTCATTGCAGCCCAGCTGTGGCATCAGTATCATGAAGCCTGTCCGCAAGCGCAAAGCCACCACTACCAGTGAGTTTGAGGCCAAAATGTGTGTGCGCGCGCATGCACGCGCGTGTGTGCGTGACAGTAACATTTCTTCAAATGTAGACAAACACCACTGTCATTCATTTCTCATTATGTCACAACGTCACTCCATCTACAACACATTGGTGTATGCCGTGTGACCCTGCCAAGTCCGCTGGACATCACCCTACACACTGCTGTAGGAATATGGTCGACCAAAAATGACATTTAAGTCGTTACCTTGACTAAAAAAAAATCACAATTATTGTTAAAATTGATAATACATTTAACACATTTAGCAATTTCACATGAGCATTTTTCATGCACATTGTAGCCCAATTGGTACACAAGCATTCACAAATGTCTGTGGGGAAAAAAAGTGATTGTTAGCAGGAAAATGCTTCCTATCCTAGACTTTCAGACTTGAATGTGTTGACTTTTCTTTCAGCCACCCGTACCTCCAGTCAGGTGACATTCCCCGTGGACTTCTTTGAACACAACCAGCAGCTGACAGAGGTGGAATTTGGGGGCAATGACTTGCTGCAGGTCTACAATGGACAGCAGATCAAACACAGGCTCAACTCCACTGGGATGTATGTGGCTAACACAAAGGTAGGAACCTTTCAACAGAAATGATTGTAAAACAGCCCAAGAGTCCTGTTCCCTTAAATGTGTTTACGATAAGAGGAGATTCGATGAGAGTGGAGGCTCCCAGAGCTTTATGGCAATACCCTTTGAATAAAAATGTCTTTATTGATCGGTCAGCTCATCTGACAGGGCAGCAACAGTCAAGTCTGTTGTGGAAATATCATTAACCAAGTGGCAATCAGCCAATGTCTACACGGCATGTATAGTAAAAATATTATTTTAGCAAAGCGGCAGCATCTTCCTCAATCTGTCTACACAGGATGCATTCAGGCACAATATTGAGTGTGGGTCACCTGCCTTTCGGCAGTGCTCATAACCCAAGAGAAATGCACCAAGAATGAACATAGTGTGGTTATGAGACAGCTGGATTGATTAAAAAAGTGATGGGATGATACAAAGCTAAAACTCTTTTTGTGTTTAGGCCATTCATGCTAACATTCATACACTGATAAACTGTTGCAGTACACTTAACTAAGAGTTGTTATGATTTTGCTTATGTTCCAGCCTGGGGGATTCACAGTGGAAGCCGTCAACAACAACAGTTCAATGGTGATGACGGGCATGCGGGTGCAGGTGGGGACCCAGGCCATCGAAAGAGCTCCTTCCTATGTGGAAGTCTTTGGCCGCACCATGCAGATAAACCTGACGAGAGCACGCTGGTTTGACTTCCCCTTCACCAGAGAAGAAGCCCTACAAGCTGACAAGAAACTGTCCATCTTTAGTAAGAGCAAGAATATGTCGTGATGATCATGTTTGGCTACTTGTATAACATCTCGATGAGTGATTATTTTGTTGTATTTTGTGCCACATTTTCTTTGCTTATCCATCCAACCTTTCTATATCAAGATTCCTGAACATTGCAGATGTCTGACTAGGCTTGCGCTGAAAGGCAGTAGGTGCCTTTATGTACACAAAGAGTATGAGTATATGTGCATGTTCATACCAGTCAGAAACTTGGACACATCTTCCCATGCACTTGAATTAGGAAGTGTGTCCAAACTTTTGAATTTTACAGTATATTTAATGGAATACTTAATATTTAGAGCTCCACTGAATTTCCTTGAAATACTAAGTATTTGACTTTGTTGTTCCTTCTTAGCCAAAATGCAAAATGTGGTTCCAGAAGAGCATAAACTCAAGTTTGTAAACTGTAGTTTCATCTTCCTGTTTATTTTAAAGTTGGAGCATCTGTTGACCCAGCTGGAGTCACCATGCTTGATTCAATCAAGATCTATGGTAAAACCAAGGAGCAGTTTGGCTGGCCTGAGGATCCACCAGAGGACTTCTCCTCTGCCTCGGTGAACAATGTCTGCAGTCCCAACCTCAACCAGGGCAATGGCACCTCTGATGGAGATATCGCCACCCCAACCACTACCAGCGGCAGTGTGCTGGAGAGGTATGAGCTTCCACTCATGACATCTAAGGTCAACAAAAGTGTTTGCTGTCAACATTTAGCGTGAACATTTGTTTGATTTTTCTAATGGACTTGCTTGTGTCTTTTAATAGTAAACTACTAACTTTATCCACATGAATTTTACACTTCAACATCTATACACTATAGTACCATAGTGTAAAATTCATATAGCTAAAAGTAGTCAAGTATTAAAAACACAAGTAAGGAAATAATTTATATATTCTTATTTTGATCTTCTTGATCTATCTTGATTTTCTTGGATTTTTAGATTATTTGTCTATACATTTTATCTATATACAATTTATCAAATTATCAATTGGTTTTCTAGAAAATGTGCTTTTATTTATATATATATATATATATATATATATATCAATAAAAAGATCACATACTGTGATAGAAGTATTTAATTCTATATCTTTATACCTTCTGCCTTGCCCACTTTTATCATATCTTTCATATTTTTTACCTTTGAGTCAAGCTCTGTTGCAGGAGATATTAAAGAAAAACCTGGAATTTTACAAAATGGGGATTGGGTTCTCTTTAGAGTATTTAGTGCATGGCTATCGTGATGTCATCTTTTTTTGCATGCCTCTCTTTTGTTCAACTGAATCATTTAATTTTCACTTGTTTCTTTCTGTGATCCTCACACTTTTTTGTTCTTTTTCTTTTGCTCCCAAATATACAATAAAAAGTTGTGAAACTGAGTCCTTATCAACCTTGGACCGGTTAGTAACTGCCCTTTCTCTGCTTGTTTGTATGGTTTGGTGCATGTGTTGTTTGTCCATGCCTGAGACTTTACATGCTACACAACATCTCCACACTTGTACAACAAAAAAAATATATTTTCTTTCTGACATTTATTTGTTTTATTTTTTTTTTTTGCATTCAATGTTGTTTTGGCATTTAGATTAGCACAGACTGCAACAGGTTGAGATTTGCTGTAAATATAGTTTGATTAGTTCATTTATTGCAAGAAGTAGAAGCAGAGATGATCTTTTCTCTTAATTTCAGGTTGGTCGTCAACTCACTCGAGGCTTTGGAAAGCTGCTTTGCAGTCGGGTCGTCCAGTGAAAAGGTAAACCAATACAGATTTAAGTCATAATTCCATTGCTGAAATGAAAATACCTATATTGCTTGTTTTCAGGCTTCATTACTAACTACTTTAACTCTATTTAGGAAAAAAATAAGACTGCTGCACTTGAGTTGGCCACTCTACTCCTGTCCATGCCGACCCCTGCAGGTGTACAGCAGCAGACGAAGGGACTTCTTGCCAGCCTTCACACCAGTCGAACCGCCTACCACAACCACAAGGTAAAACGATGTCGGATGAAAACTATAACACTCTATCGACGTAGTTGTAACATCTAATATAGACAAGGTGAATGCTGAATGTGGCATACATTCAGGAAAGTTGTTTTGATTCTGAGAAACTGTAGAACCACATCACAAATGTGTATGTAGTACATCGATGAGTAAGCCAACATAATTGGGGGGCACTTAAATGACAATAGTGTTTATCCACAAGTGCAGAAAAATAGCCTCTTCATCATTTGTCAACAGTTAATCAATTTAAAAAGAAACAACAACCTCAGACCAGCAAGTAAATTCAAAGCGCCCAATTGCTTCTCTCTCCTCAGGACCAGTCTTTGCTGAGTAATGCAGTGCAGTGTCTGAACAGCTGCAGCCGTGAGGGGAGGGAGCTGGACCCGGATGTCTTCCAGAGGCTTGTGATCACTGCTCGCTCCATTGCAATCATGAGACCCAACAACTTGGTGCATTTCACAGAAACAAAGTTACTACACCATGACTCTGGTAAGAGGCTGTTCTGCTGATGACGACATCACAAGTTACACTGTATGTAATCATGGCGTCAATTGCGGACGTTGTCAAATTGAATTCTTTTCAGCAACTACTGATTGAAAATGAGACCTGGAGGCAAAATTACCTAATGCTCCATGTTTTTCTTTTCTTAATCCAGAAATGACAGAAGATGGGCAGAAACATGCGGAAGGTGAAAGCTGTAATTTTGTCACCCAGCTGATGAATAACTTCTGGAAGCTCCATGCCCTGAAACCGAAGAACGCCTTTCTCGCTCCTGCTTGCCTACCTGGTATGTGCAAACAGTCAGACTTGCCTGAATTAATTTGAATATGCATAATTAATTGACAGATTTAAATATGGAGTAGATTTACCCATTTATGTTGTCTATTAGAACTATTTTGATCTCCTCCTGGAAAACAAGATTTACCTTGTGTGAATGTTTTTTTTCTTTCCCCATTCCAAGGCCTAACTCATGTGGAAGCAACAGTAAATGCTTTGGTGGACATCATTCATGCGTACTGCACATGTGAACTCGATTACATCAATGTAGCCTCCAAAATCTACATGCAAATGTTACTGTGCCCTGTAAGTACACTACCTCTCTTGCTAAATTAAATCAAAATTCACCTGAAGTTCTATGTTTCATAAAATCACTATTTCTGATGCATAATTCTGTGATTTTTAAATGTCAATGAAAAAATCCTTACCATTGCTTTTGTTTTCTTTATGCAATTGTTGCTTACAATCAGTATGTTAGGATGTATTTAAATAATGTTGGCCAGACCGAGAAAATTTTGAGAATGCTGATGTATAGAAATTGGTTCACACAAATCTAGTTTCCCAATCAGGTGTGGAATGCTTCCATGGAATACTGTAAATTACTGTGTCAAGTAACTAATGAATCTGCACATGTGCAATTTTTCAGGACACTGCTGTGAGCTTTGCTTGTAAGCAGGCACTAATCCGAGTGCTTCGACCAAGAAACAAACGGCGACATGTGACTCTTCCATCTCCCCCGAGGTCCAACACACCCATGGGTAAGTTTCGCAGGTTTAGTGTGTTATTAATAGGCATTACAACCGTTTGTACCACTCTCTATTGTAGCGTAGAACAACAAAATGTCTCAAAGTTACAACTTGAATTTGTGTTCAGCCCCTCTGTTGGTTTACTTGTGTTATCAGGTGACAAGGAGGATGATGACGATGACGATGCGGATGACAAAATGCAGTCATCAGTAATGACAGGAGAGGAGGGAAGACAGGAGAATCAGGAGCAGAGTGAAGTGGACCACGGTGACTTTGAAATGGTGGTGAGCAAAGAGGGTTCTATTCTACATGGCACATGACAAGCAAGCTCTCATACCCATCACACTGAAATAAATCATTTGAAGTATGAATGGTGGACCTGTGATATAAACTTATAAATTATATTATAAGCATAGTTTAATTTATTGAGCTGAATTTCACTAATCACAGTAATATAACAATACTATGTTAAAAAAAAAATGTAAAAATCACACCTTTGCTTTTTGGTGTTACCAGTCAGAATCTATGGTCCTGGAGACAGCAGAGAATGTCAATAATGGAAATCCATCTCCCCTGGAGGCCCTGCTGGCTGGAGCAGAGGGTTTCCCTCCCATGCTGGACATCCCTCCTGATGCAGATGATGAAACTATGGTAGAGCTGGCCATCGCCCTCAGCCTCCAGCAGGATCAACAAGGTCAGGAGCAAAAAAATAAATAAATAAAAAATAACAACCCCACCCAAAATTATGCAAAAATTCTATGCTTAACCCACCATCATGTCTGGATGTCCCACAATCCGTTTGGACAATCTGTGATGACACAAGGAAAGTGCTGAACAGTTGATATCAAATCTAGGATAACACCAACACAAGTAACATGTTAGTTACAAAGTAATCATTTACATTTTCCTATAGCTGAAACCTAACTAACATAGGTTCTCTGCAAAAACACTAGTTCACCTGAATTCTCATTAATTATATTACTAATCAATTATATGAATGTTCCACTCTGCAAAAAGTAATGTCTCTCCCTTACATGTCAATAATTTGTTTTTGCATATTTGACATTTTAGGCAGTAGCAGCAGTGCCCTTGGCCTTCAGAGCCTTGGCCTCTCTGGCCAGGCGCCAAGCTCCTCTTCACTGGATGCTGGCACCCTTTCAGACACAACTGCATCAGGTAATAGCAGCATCTCAGCAATAGAATGTGATCAGCAGAAAGCAAGGTTTTTGTATCTGCCAAATTACAGTGGCTAGTAAATTCTTATCATATGACACTTCAAAAATATTTTTCTCATATATTGAAATCTGGCTTGATAGTTAGTCAATGTTGAGTCAAACCTTAAAAACACAATAGGTTCAACGTTTAATATAACATTTGTTTAATACAAACATATTCAAGGGTTACTGCATGCATTTTATTGCATTGTTAGTGCAAAAGTATGAATACAAATCATGTATCCTGGCCAGATGACTGCGTTGTATTTACTGTTACAGCTATTGCTATTATTTCAGCCCCGGCATCAGATGATGAGGGCAGCACAGCTGCTACTGATGGCTCCACACTGCGGACCTCACCAGCTGAGCATGGAGGTAGTGTGGGCTCAGAGAGTGGAGGTTCTGCAATCGACTCTGTAGCAGGGGAGCACAGTGGTGAGTGATTTCAGAAAAACAGCAGGGTCCCTGAACAACAAAGTGAAAGATCTATACTAGTTTAAAGTTCAGAATGTTATAGAGCACTAGTTTAAATGTCCGTTTTGGTGTATGATTTATATAGATGTCTAAAATTAGTTTATATAGAGTCTGTGAAATAAATGGACTCAGTTTTTAGAAGTTAACAGACAGAAGATTTATAGTTTATTTACCATTTCAACAGAGATAATGGGGAAATCCAAAAAAAGGAGGAAAACTTATGACAAAAAACAAATGGTGTAAGAAATCCAGTTTGTTTTGGTCCCAAATTTTCCTCCTATTTAGGATATTATTCCCTTCTATAAGCACCAGTGGTTTGAGGGACACCAGTGATGCTCCACTTAACTCTTTCACAGTTAATTGGGATTAGTCATGATATTGTGATTTTCCAAGATGCATGTGTGTGTTTTACAGTGTCAGGACGCAGCAGTGCATATGGGGACACAACAGTGGAGGGCCATCCTGCAGGTCCAGGCAGTGTGAGCTCAAGCACTGGAGCCATCAGCACCACCACGGCGCAGCAGGAAGGCGAATGCTCAGAGGGAGAAGGAGAGACCGAAGGAGACATCCACACAAGCAACAGGTCGACATTTTAAATGAGGAAGCATGTTTAATTGGGATAGGATCTGCCCTTTGTAGTATCACTACATCCATTACTGTCACCATGACCATAGGGAGAAACAAAGATTTTAAAAATCAGTGATCTTTTCTGTGGAAAACGTCAGGTAAAATACAAACGTGCTTATTACATACATATTTTTTTCTCTCATCAGGCTGCACATGGTTCGTCTTATGCTGCTGGAGCGCTTGCTACAGCACCTTTCTCAGCTCCACAATGTAGGAGGAGTCCAAGCTATCCCTTACATGCAAGTTATCCTCATGTTGACCTCTGACCTGGATGGCGATGATGAAAAGGATAAGGGCGCCTTGGACGACCTGCTGGCACAGCTCATTGCTGAGCTTTGCATGCACAAGAAGGTAACCTCAGTCTCTTTGTGATAAATTAACTTTGATATTTTATTCTTTTACTTAACCACCTTTTTCTTCTGCAGGATGTTTCCAAAAAGAATGAGCGCTGCTCCATCAACGAAGTCCACCTGGTAATCATGAGACTGCTCAGCGTCTTCATGTCTCGAACAAAGTCTGGCTCCAAATCCTCTTCTGAGGTACATCATCTTTCTTCTCACTTCATAGTTTGTCCAAAGCTGTGTCCACAGCAGGTTCTTGCATCGCTCACATAATGTAGCCCCCAATTCTTTCTCTCTTCCAGTCGTCCTCGCTGATTTCCAACGCCACAGCGACAGCCTTGCTCAGCCTGGGTGCCATTGATTACTGTCTCCATGTGCTTAAGTCGCTACTCGAGTTCTGGAAAAGCCAACAGGGTGAAGAAGAGCCAGTGACCACCAGCCAGCTCCTCCGTCCCCACACAGCCTCCTCTCCCCCAGACATGAGCCCGTTCTTTCTGCGGCAATATGTCAAGGTATCACATAACCAAAAATGACTGTTTTCTGTAAGGAAAAAAAAACAACTATTTTTGTATATAAGCCGTTGATGTGAACTCACTGTGTTGCTCCTGTCCTCAGGGACATGCTGCTGATGTGTTTGAGGCCTACTCACAGCTGCTGACTGAGATGGTGCTCCGGCTGCCATATCAGATCAAGAAGATTGCTGACACCAACCCACGTATCCCACCTCCTGTCTTTGACCATTCCTGGTTCTACTATCTGTCTGAAGTAAATATTTAAGTGTATTATTTATGCCATATTCCTTTTCAATAATTGTCTTCATGAAATAATTCAATAAATCCGGTCAATCCTCTGTCCCTTTGCTCCTCAGTATCTGATGATCCAACAGACCCCGTTCGTCAGGAGGCAAGTCAGGAAACTGTTGCTCTTTATTTGTGGCTCCAAGGAAAAATACCGTCAGCTGCGGGATCTGCACACCCTTGACTCCCATGTCCGCAGCATCAAGAAGCTTCTTGAGGAGCAGGGCATCTTCCTACGAGCTGGTGTGGTCACAGCCACGTCTGGCTCAGCTCTACAGTACGACACTCTCATCAGTCTGGTGAGTGTGCTTTGAATAGACAATAAAATGTACTCCTAAATGGCTTTTTTGTATAAAATATTACATTAATACACTGTTTAAATAGTTGTTTTATATTTATAAGCCATCACCAGTATTTCAATAGTTGGATTGCCTTTTTTTATTATATTTTTCTGTTTGTGCTATATTTCTTTGCTCAGTGATACTTCTGTCACTTCTTGGATTAAGATTTTTGTCACCTACTGCATTTGAGTGTAACATGCTTCTCTTGCTACAGATGGAACACCTAAAAGCTTGTGCTGAAATCGCCACTCAGCGGACAATCAACTGGCAGAAGTTCTGCATGAAGGATGACTGTAAGTTGGGAGTTGGTCAATTTTTGTGAATGGAAAAAAATGGACATTGAAGCCAATCTTACCTGTTGTTCTCTTCTTTTTTCCAGCTGTGTTGTACTTCCTGCTCCAGGTCAGCTTCCTGGTAGATGAGGGTGTTTCCCCAGTACTTTTACAGCTGCTCTCCTGTGCCCTGTGTGGCAGCAAAGTGCTGGCCAGCTCCTCCTCCTCCTCTTCCTCATTCTCAGGAGGAGGTTCTGGTAATGCTGGGCAGACAGGAGCTTCTCAGTCCTCTCAAAGCAAATCCTCCAGTAAAAAGAGCAAAAAGGAGGACAAGGAGAAAGACAAAGAGGGTGAGGCGATGTGCTGTCACATCACAGTGAAGCTGTCCAGCATGCGTGGATGTCAAAAATGCATAGTAGATGCCACTGTCCTGACTTGTGTTTTTGTTCACTGACCACAGGTGATGGAGTGGGCAGCCAGGAGGACCAGTTGTGTATGGCTCTGGTCAGTCAGCTCAACAAGTTTGCAGACAAGGAGACGCTCATTCAATTCCTGCGCTGCTTCCTGCTGGAGTCCAACTCCTCTGCTGTGCGCTGGCAAGCTCACTGTTTGGCATTGCATATCTACAGGTAAAGTTTACTTTTATACAGTCAGGCTTCACTCACAGCCTAAAAAGTGTCCCATCTAGTGATTAGTTTTAGCTTTTGTAGCTCTAAATTACAGCCAGAGTCAGAAACTGCATGGCGTTTCCACGCCTAAAATGTTTTAAAAAGCAATTTTTACTGAAGTACCTACCAAGGGCATCTTAAATAACTTCAGTCATGCTGCCCCCCGCCTCTGGAACTCTCTCCCTCCCCACGTCCGAAACACCTCCACTGTCCCCCAGTTCAAAGCCGCACTAAAAACCCACCTTTTCACCTTGGCCTACCCCACTGCTTAGCCCAACTCCTCTGTGTATATGTGTATGTGTTTGTATATGTATGTATCTATGTATATGTGTATGTGTTTGTATATGTATGTATCTATGTATATGTATGTATGTATGTATAATGTATATACATAGCCATTTTCTCTATTTAACAATTTTTATCGCCCCTATTTATTACACTTATTTATTAGCTATTAATTCTCCCTCCCGTGTTCACTTTTTTCTTTTCTTTTTTATATTTTATCTATTCTTTTTATTATACTTGATGTAATGTTGATTTATTGCTGTTTTGTATTGCCTAAAACAACACTACTGTTTTTAATATACCTCATGTAAGGCGACCTTGAGGCTGCGAAAGGCGCCCAACAAATAAAATGTATTATTATTTAACTTTGTTTTAATCTTCCAATCAAACTCCTACCATATCGCTGTTTAGACCCTTATGACATTCTGTGCACATTGTTCCCCACTCTCCCTCCTTATTTATAATATTCAAATCCAGCTCCCATTTATTTTTGATGTCAAAAGTATTGTCTGGTGAATTCAGTAACAGATTGCTCTATATATAGGAAATATGGACTCAACCATTTTAATAGTAAAATCATAAACTAGATTGGCGGCTAACATTTGTATCTCTCTGTAGGAACTCTAGTAAATCTCAGCAGGAGCTGCTTCTGGAACTGACTTGGGCCATCTGGCCTGAGCTTCCTGCATATGGCCGCAAAGCTGCACAATTTGTTGACCTGCTTGGCTACTTCTCACTCAAGACCCCTCAGACAGAGAAAAAGGTGTGTTTGAATCCATCATCGACTCTTGTATTGATTTGTATTCATGTAATTTCCATAACAAAAGGTCACTTCTTTGACTGCTCTTTGTAGTTGAAAACACCTCTTGTCTGATAATAGGTTCATTTGAAGTTTAAAGGTCCCATATCATGTAAATATTTTCTTTGTTTTCTTTTTTGGGGGTTGTTTGTTTGTTTATATACAAACTATACCAATACCATGCATCAAACAAAGTCTGGATTTAGAAATTTGGTGTTTCATGGCTTCTTTGGCTGATTTTGTAAAGAATAACTTAAAAAAAACTACATTGAGTTGAATTTTTTTTGCGAATATATCATGTTACAGATATCATATTACATGTTTGATCAAAATAAAACCTAGAAAAGTTCATGATATGGGACCTTTTTAAATTAAAAAAGTCCTTATATTGCTCAGTCTTTATCATGTTTAAGCAATTTGATCATTAAGCAGAGAGTAGCATTTTCAGTAATATACTGACTGTAAATCTTTCCCTTAATTCCAGTTGAAGGAATATTCCCAGAAGGCTGTAGAAATCCTGAGGGCACAGAACCATATCCTGACAAATCATCCCAACTCCAACATCTACAAGTATGTCTAAATAAACATACTAACTTGTGATCAGGAGAACACAAACTTAAATAATTGTCATTATGTGAAACTGTACTTGTTTGTGTTCTTCTCTTGCAGCACTCTGTCGGGTTTGGTGGAGTTTGATGGCTTTTTCCTCGAGAGTGACCCCTGCTTGGTCTGCAACAATCCAGAAGTTCCCTTCTCTGTATGTGCAACACAACCCCGCTTAGAATTTCTAGCTCAAAAGCTATTCACATAAATACTTAATTTATATAAAAAAAGAATTGTTGTTAATATTGTCTTTTATTTGTCCTCCAGAATATCAAACTGTCATCTATCAAAGTGGACACCCGCTACACAACCACCCAACAGGTTGTAAAGCTCATTGGCAGCCACACCATCAGCAAAGTTACAGTGAAGATCGGTGACCTCAAACGCACCAAGATGGTCCGCACCATCAACCTCTACTACAACAACAGGACTGTACAAGCGATTGTGGAGCTGAAGAACAAGTATGTTTCATTTCATCTGTTAATTTAACTCTTCGCTCTCTTTATTTTTTTTTTATATCCACCTCCTTGTTTACATTTTCTTTAAAGATAGACAATCTAAAGTTAACTTTAATACTTTGTTAATTATTTTTTTATATTAAATACTACCAATAGTTCTAATTAGTAATGATGACAGCCTTTCTCACTATACCTTTTTGTCCCTAATTTCATGAGTTGAGTTAATGGTTGATAAAATAACCCTGAACTTTAAAGATTTAAAAAAAAAATTTGCATAGTGGCAGCCCATGCTATTGCCTGATCTGTTTAGAAATTTGTAGCTGGTTGGGGTTACAGTTAGATTGAGAGGTAAGGTTGGATCAGGTACTACTTGGATCAGTGACAACTTGGCATAATGGATTCAAAATGTCACTTTCCTCTTTGTCTCTTTCTGCTTTTAGGCCTGCTCGTTGGCACAAAGCAAAGAAAGTTCAGCTGACTCCGGGTCAAACAGAGGTGAAGATCGACCTTCCCTTACCCATCGTTGCATCCAACCTGATGATTGAGTTCTCTGATTTTTACGAGAACTACCAGGCGTCCACCGAGACGCTGCAGTGTCCACGCTGCAGCGCGTCCGTGCCTGCCAACCCGGGGGTGTGCGGCAACTGCGGTGAGAATGTGTATCAGTGCCACAAGTGCAGGTGAGAAGCAGGTTTCCTCTGCAGTTCTGGGAAAAGTAGGAGAAATGATTGGACACACAATTGATTTAATTTTTTTTTTTTTCTATCAGGTCTATCAACTATGATGAAAAAGACCCCTTCTTGTGCAATGCCTGTGGTTTCTGTAAATACGCCAGATTTGACTTCATGCTGTATGCAAAACCATGCTGTGCAGTAGATCCTATTGAGAATGAGGAAGACAGGAAAAAAGTAAGCAGTCATTTGTGTGCAAAGTTCTGAAAGTGAAGTTCATCAAAATATTCATGCTTGTGCATTCCAAAAAACTTTTGTGCACATTTGTGTGAGTGAAATGGCTTTTCCTGGATCACTTTCATACTCTCCAGCTCTGTCTTCAACTTAACTTTGCCTCTTTTATTTATTAATATTTTGTTTTGTTTTTCCGTGGCATTCCAGGCTGTCACCAACATCAACACCCTGCTGGACAAAGCTGACCGGGTCTACCACCAGCTGATGGGTCACCGGCCACAGTTGGAGAGTCTTCTGACTAAAGTAAATGAGGCAGCACCAGAGAAGCCACAGGTCAGTGCAATTGTTTTCAGCAACTATGCTAGATGTTTGTTAAAAAACGTGAGGATGAGTCATGTGAAGGAAATGTCTTTGACTCCCCCTGGTGACAAGAACCGAAATACATGGGATATTATGTTGACCTTTCTTTCCAACAATTTCTCTGCAATCACTAAAGGGCTGGAGTGCTGTTGACTAACACTAATACCATGGCCGTAACGTATAATTTCCTTTTCAGGAATCTCTCTAGCAGAATTTCCAGAGCTATGACACTAGGTCATTATTGTATTATTTTTGTGTTATATTAAATGTTTATTTAAGACAGTCGAATAGCAACTTTGAAACGTCTGTTTTTTGATCTACTATTTTGAGCTACTCATTTTCACCATTTTTCCTCCAGGATGAAACTGGAGCAGGTGCAGGTCTTGGTACGTCATCTGCCAATGTGAACCGATACATCCAGCAGCTGGCTCAAGAGTACAGCGGAGACTGCAAGACATCATTTGACGAACTCTCCAAGATCATACAGGTTAGAGTGGAAAAATTGATTTTTCTCGTAACGATTGGCATTTTTATTATTTGTTTCTTGTGAATACATAACTCTGGCCTTTTCTCATTGTTTACAGAAAGTTCTTGCATCTCGTAAAGAGCTCCTGGAGTATGATCTTCAGCAGCGAGAGGCTGCCACCAAGTCCTCCCGTAGCAGCAGCAGCCACCAGCCCACCTTCACCGCTAGTCAGTACCGTGCTCTCTCTGTGCTGGGCTGTGGCCACACCTCCTCCAACAAGTGCTACGGCTGCGCCTCAGCCGTCACAGGCCACTGTATCACGCTGCTCCGCGCGCTGGCTACTAACCCAGCCCTCAGACAGATTCTGGTCCTCCAGGGGCTCATCCGTGAGCTCTTTGAGTATAACTTAAGGCGAGGTACAGCAGCCATGAGGGAGGAGGTACGCCAACTGGTCTGTCTCCTCACCAGGTATGTGTCCTTCCTCACTATCTCCTCTTGTAATTGAAGAAAAGTTGATAGTTCTTAAGCTTAATTTATTTTTCCCTGTCAAAGTGGAATTTTAGGGAGTTTTTCTTTGTACAATGTGAGGGTCTAAGGACCGTAAGGATCTGTGATTTTTGAAAATAAAATTGACTTAACTTGAATGTTGTCACGCAATACTGACAGATTTGGAGACAGTCAATTCCACTAAAATATATACATTGATGCTCTTTTAAAGTGTTGAAACAGCATGTAACAGTGAAGATTAATTATAATAATAATTTTAATATTTTATTTTATTAATTGGTCTGTCACTTGAATACTTTCATATTTTCCTGGCTCAGAGATCACCCAGAGGCCACTCAACAGATGAATGACCTCATCATCGCCAAGGTGTCTGCGGCTCTCAAAGGTCATTGGGCCAATCCCGACCTGGTATGTCCTCTTCCATGTTGTACATGTTGTAGGGATTAAGCAAAAGACATTATTTCTGTATTAATTAACACTGGTTATGTATCAGAGTTTAACAATAAGGCCCTCTTGTCTGAGGCAATTAAAATGTTCACACTCAATGATATACTCTATTGGTCTGAAGACAGATTTTTTGCTATAAGCTATTTCTATAACAAGAGCTGACAGCATACAACTTGCATGGCAGTAAATAGGTCTGCCAAAAACCACACCTCCAATAACTATTAATAAATATAACGCTTTGTATAGGGGCCAGTAAAAAATGGCTTTGGCCACATTGCTTATTGAGCCAATTATTGACAAATTTGATGAATATGATGTCTTTGTTTTTCAAACAGGTCAGTAATCTGCAATATGAAATGCTGCTGCTGACAGACTCCATTTCAAAGGAGGGAGGTTGCTGGGAGTTACGGTTACGATGTGGTAAGTCTGATTTCCTGACGTTGTGTATTTACATAATTTTTTATGCATCTTTTTAAACATGTGGATGAAGAAAGCTGTAATTGTTGGTTGTAAGAAGATCTACTTTTTGATGGATTTTGATTTTGATGGCTTGCAAGTGAGGTATGTGTCTATAATTTAGTCATTTTTGTTCCTAGCCCTCAGTTTGTTCCTCATGTCGGTGAATATAAAGACACCTGTCGTGGTGGAGAACATCACTCTCATGTGCCTGAGAATCCTGCAAAAACTGATCAAACCCCCCGCTCCCACTAGCAAAAAGAACAAGGTAAATATTTAATGCTCCTGATCAGTTATTTTCATTTGCCTTTACTGAGGTGTTGTAATGTCACTTTAATAGGCAATTTGCCAATTTAATAGGAGGCATTTGTTGCACCAAACATAGGATTATCAGAGACTATTCTGCAAGATGTGCTCTAGAAGAAAACCATGTCCTTTCATTATTAAAAGAAGAAGAAGAATAACCGTGTGTGTGCACGCGAGTAAACATTTATTGAGGTATATGTTAATTTTTCAGTGTTTAAATGGCTCAAATTTGTGTGTTTTTTAAGGATGCTGCGATTGAGTCTCTGACCACAGTCAGGCCCTACAGTAATGAAATCCATGCCCAGGCCCAACTGTGGCTCAAGAAAGACCCCAAAGCATCTTATGACTCCTGGAAAAAATGCCTTCCCGCAAGATGTAAGTAATGTGTCCGAAGAAATAGATTATGCATCAATCAACATTTTCAGAATTTGTACAGTGAAATATTGAAAATCTTATCTTGATGAGCACAGGCCAGGAGACCATGTCAAAGCCTCAGAGCAAGGTAGAGTTGCGGAGGCAGTATCTGCTGGAGAAGTATGTGTGGAAGTGGAAACAATTCATGAGGTCGAGGAAAGGTGAAAGTCTTTTCCCTCGCCTTCTCAAACTGAGCCACAACAACTGGCTGCGACAGGTAAGAAAAAATCATTTTGACTTCTGTTTATTAGTCTCATAAGTGTGCTTATAGTGTTCGTTACAAATCAGATTATAAGACAGTGACCACTTTAACATTGAGAGATTATAAATGTTTCGGCTTTTTATTTCAATAACTGATCTGTCCACGTTTTCAAAATAAAGTTCTATTTTTTTAATTTGCTGCAGGTCCTTTTCACACCTGCCACTCAAGCAGCCAGACAGGCTGCTTGCACCATTGTGGAAGCCCTAACCACAATTCCCAGCCGCAAACAACAAGTCCTGGACCTGCTAACCAGGTATGAGCCTCTAACCGAAAACCAGCAAGTTGAACTAATGTCACATTATCAGAGTTCCCACTGGGTCTTAAAATCATTGAATTTAGGAATTTGATGAAATAAATGACATAATCCTATATCATGCATGACAAAATATCATATAAATTCAAAACTTAATGTATCACCCAGCCCTAATAAATATGAAAAAGCATGGGTGTGTCAATTATTATATAGTTTTAAGGCAAATTGACATGCTTTTGCATAGCTTTATTGGGGTCTATCAAAAGAAGTATGAAAATTGTTTAAATGTAGGTTTGGGCACATTAAAGTCCACCTGAACGTTTAAAAGTCAGACATAGAGTAAAATCACTCTATTAACTGTGTGTGTGTGTGTGTGTGTTAGTTATCTGGATGAGCTGAGCGTGGCTGGAGAGTGTGCGGTGGAGTACCTGGGTCTGTACCAGAAGTTGATCAAGCCAACACACTGGAAGGTTTACCTGGCTGCCCGGGGAGTCCTGCCCTATATTGGTAACCTGATTACCAAGGTAAAGAAATGCATTTTATAGTAGCACAGTGTTTTATAACTGAGTTGGCATCATGCTTACATCATACTGTCGATTTCACCAAATTAAACTAGAGCTGTTTAATTTTCTGTTTAGGAAATAGCAAACCTGCTGGCTCTGGAGGAGGCAACACTGAGCACAGACTTACAGCAAGGCTATGCCCTCAAAAGCTTGACTGGTATGCCAGTTTTCATCCTATTTTATTATATGACAATGAAATTTCATGTGAATCTGTAGTGGTTTGGTGAGACTTCTCCCAACCTCATAGAATAAATGAATCCATTTTTTATACTAGAAGTATTTTTTTTTAAATGTTGCTTTTATGTCTCCTCTCTAATGTTTGAAAAATGTGTTTGGTGTCACTGCAGGATTGCTTTCCTCTTTTGTGGAGGTAGAGTCCATTAAGCGACATTTCAAAAGCAGGCTGGTTGGCACAGTTCTCAACGGCTATCTGTGCCTGAGGAAGTTGGTGGTGCAGCGTACGAAGCTCATCGATGAGACTCAGGACATGCTGCTTGAGATGCTGGAGGACATGACAACAGGTCTGCACTGACACAAGTTCAGCCATCATGAAACCTAATTATGTTGCAAATTATAGTCGACTGCTCCTTTTTATTTTTAACCTAATCCTAAACTCTCCTACTCATACCATAATTGCATGATCCATACATATGGGAAATCATTGTAAACAGAAATAAACAAGCTTACCTGTGATATAATGCTAAATATACAGTAACAACAGAGATAACTCAAACCAAAATATAAATTTCCAAACCTTTTGTTTTTATGCAGTTTAATATACTTTAGCAATTGTTTTGTTGTGATTTTGAGTTAATTTTTTACACGCTTAAATACATTTTTCAGCATATTTAGATGTGGTAACAGGTATGTTGGTGGCTATACACAATTATAAGAACTTCTGTTGCGTCTATATTTCCCTGTGATCACTCAATTTAAATTCCAGTATATAAAATAATACAAAGTCACTATTAAATGAAAAGTATCATTAAAAATGAATTTTAGTTAGCTGTTGGTAATTATAGACATTTGCAGCCACAACAGAGCAGGCAGATGGTGCAACTAGACTCTGTGTACATTAGTCTTGCATTACTGTTTCCAATACTCAGTAAATTAAGTCAAGTAGAAATCAACTTTTTCTGTGCAAACAAAACATTCACCAAGAATTTTGTGTACTGAAGAACTCCAAAAAAATATTGCATATTGGAAACCAATCCTGTTTTGTTGTTCATAGGTACTGAGTCTGAAACCAAAGCCTTCATGGCAGTTTGCATAGAGACTGCAAAGCGGTACAACCTGGATGACTACAGGACACCCGTGTTCATTTTTGAGAGACTGTGCAGCATCATTTATCCTGTGAGTTACCTTTACCCTGGTGTATTTATATTAAAACATCCTCCAGAATGCTGTTCTAAAATACAGGTTAGTATTTAATTTTCCTTCATCCAAATCTTCTGTCATTCTTTGCATTCAGGAGGAAAATGAGGTGACGGAGTTCTTTGTGACTCTGGAAAAGGATCCTCAGCAGGAGGACTTCCTCCAGGGTCGCATGCCAGGAAACCCCTACAGCAGCAATGAGCCTGGGATCGGCCCGCTGATGAGGGACATCAAGAACAAGATCTGCCAAGACTGCGACCTGGTGGCGCTTCTTGAGGATGACAGCGGCATGGAGGTAAAATAATTGTGCATTTTAAACACTTTGTTTTATTACCTCCACCGAGGATGTTATGTTTTTGCTGTCATTTGGAAGAGAGCATAGATTCTGGATCACTTTGAATTTTTGTAACATACATAAGTTTGGTAACATTGCAGTAAATAGACCTTCAAAGAGGCACTGTTATTTGTAGCCACCTTACACCTGCATAGTATAGGACGACAGTGTTGGGTGGGAGACACAATAGGTTTGGTGAAAGTTTTTCTAGTTTGTATATTTTAATGTAATTCTTCGACTCTGTTCTCCTCAGCTTCTGGTTAACAACAAAATCATTAGCTTGGATCTGTCAGTAGCAGAAGTCTACAAGAAAGTCTGGTGCCCTACAAATGAGGTAAGTCTTAGTGAGTTTGTCATAAAAAAAAAAAATCCTCTATTACCAACGTTTAG
The DNA here is from genome assembly GCA_030544235.1 of Lepturacanthus savala. Taxonomy (NCBI): domain Eukaryota; kingdom Metazoa; phylum Chordata; class Actinopteri; order Scombriformes; family Trichiuridae; genus Lepturacanthus; species Lepturacanthus savala. The sequence continues at coordinate 18,824,891 of CM060480.1, forward strand.
AATTGTGTAAATGTTCACAGCATCTTACAATACTATTTAAAGTAGTGTTATATGACATTTATGGATAGTCATGGAACCTGTGGGTTTTCTTTTTCAAGGGTGAGCCAATGAGAATAATTTATCGAATGAGAGGTCTGCTGGGAGATGCAACTGAGGAGTTCATAGAGTCACTGGATTCAACCACAGGTAGGTTTTGCAGTTAATTTATAGTATGTTCTTAATTATGAGTGAAAGCTTCTTTACATTTCTTAGAATCTATATGTTCTTCACAATCACATGTGCCTATATGTAACAGATGTGTGGAAAATCTCTTCACAGTTAAGGGGGAAAAAAGGTTAACATTTTTTGACATTTTTACAGATGAGGAGGAGGATGATGAGGAGGTCTACAAGATGGCAGGAGTCATGGCACAGTGTGGAGGACTGGAGTGTATGCTTAACCGGCTATCTGGAATTAAAGACTTCAAACAAGGGCGACACCTGCTCACTGTAAGCCATCTTAAAAAAAAAAAAGACAAACATTGTTAGTCTCTGGTCTTCATAGTATACTGAAACACTAAAATGTAAACCTTCTTTTTGTTACTACTACTATTTCTGGCAGCAGTTTATAAAGGTTTTACACCCATGAATAAGAAAAGGAGTTTTAACATAGTCCTAAAAAATATTTTGAATTTAGGAAGATCAGAGCCTGTATATTTATCACTTTTTTTCAAGCTTTAGCCCATTAGCTCTACTGTTTTGTAACATGTTTGATACTTTGGAAAGTATTAGTAGTAATAACTTATTCAGTCAGAGCTACAGGGATGACCAGTGTCTTTTTAACTCACAGGTTTTGCTGAAGTTGTTCAGTTATTGCGTGAAGGTGAAGATCAACAGGCAGCAGCTGGTCAAACCAGAGATGAACACACTTAATGTCATGCTGGGAACTCTAAACCTGGTGAGTGTGTCGACATACAAACAAATACAACATAATGTTCCAGTGTGAGTTTTTTTTTATTTTTTTTTTATAAAGGTTACATTTAAATGTTCTCAATCTTAGGATGCTTTTAGGATTAAACTTTGTATTCTAGTCTCTTCTTTTTCTATTGTTCTTTCCCCTTTTGTCCTGCACCTGGTTTTATTTTCCTGGATGTGTGCATATTTGTTCCTCTTTAGTGCTATGCTGTGTGGTGGAGGATCATTACTGTCCAGGAAAAAAAAAAACAGTCAATCAATTTTAACATTTTTTATGTCTGTTTACTCTCAGGCATTAGTGGCAGAACAGGAAAGTAAGGACAGTGGTGGAGCCTCCATAGCAGAGCAAGTTCTGAGCATCATGGAAATCATTCTGGATGAAGCCAATGCAGAAATTTCAGAGGATAAGGTGAGCATTGAAACTACATTCACCCATCCGATTAAAGAAGGAATATTGGAACATCTGACACTAATATCATCACCATGAAAATTCATATTCTTGTAGATGTTTGATTTAAACCTGGACTTGTTTTTTTGTTCTCAGGGTAACCTGCTGCTCACTGGAGACAAAGATCAGCTGGTCATGCTGTTAGACCAGATCAACACTCCATTTGTGCGCTCCAATCCCAGTGTGCTGCAGGGTCTGTTGCGCATCATCCCCTATCTGTCATTCGGTGAACTGGAGAAGATGAGGATCCTGGTGGAGCGCTTTAAACCATATTGCAGCTTTGACAAGTGGGCATTAATCATCTTTTCCTTACAAATTAGGGAATATTTTGCATTCCTTTCAGGGATTAGATGATTTTTTTATGAAGCAAATCATGATGGAGCTGTGCCACTCCCAAGCACCATGTGTTTTGGTAACGAAGGTTGTGAATGAGTTGGTAGAATCTGACCCCCATCTTTGTTTTCAAAGGTACGACGAGGAGCATAGTGCAGATGACAAAGTCTTTTTGGATTGCTTCTGTAAAATTGCTGCCGGCATCAAAAATAACAGCAACGGCCATCAGCTGAAAGATCTTATTCTCCAGAAAGGAATCACACAGAGTGCTTTGGACTACATGAAGAAACATATCCCAAATGCCAAAAAGTATGTCTCCTTCAATTTCAAGTGCTCAAAGATAGTCCATCAAAACCTTTGATAAAGTCACATATACGTGCTTGATCGGTTGAATCATTTTCTTCTCGTCGTGAACTCTGTCCTTAGTCTTGACGCAGATGTGTGGAAGAAGTTCCTCTCTCGGCCAGCTCTACCATTCATTCTCAGATTGCTCCGTGGTTTGGCTACCCAGCATCCCCCCACACAGGTACTAAATGTTTGTAATGAAAAGCTCCACTGGAGCTGATTACGCAGCAGAATTACCATGTATTCTGATTACTGCAGGTCAGAGAAGAGGAGTTAAGAGATGGACCGTTATAACATTTGTCCCTGTCTTCTTATCCTCTGTGCAGGTGTTAATAGGAACAGATTCAATAACCAACTTGCACAAGCTGGAGCAGGTATCCAGTGATGAAGGCATCGGCACGTTGGCCGAAAACCTCCTGGAGGCGCTGAGGGAGCACAACGACGTCAACCTGAAGATTGAAGCAGCCCGCAGGGAGACCAGAGCGGAGAAGAAGCGCATGGCTATGGCCATGAGACAGAAAGCCCTGGGAACACTGGGAATGACGGTAGTCTTTCTCTCTTCCTTTTTACCTTTTCTCTTTTTTTTTGTTATATCCAATTTTCTTTTATTATTATTTGTTTTGTTTAAATGCAGTTCATTTGTATCTCTGCTACTTTGGTTCACTGACATTACCACAGCACAGGAAGTTACTGATGGTTCTGTTTGCCTTTCAGACCAATGAGAAGGGCCAGGTGGTGACTAAGACCTCACTGTTGAAGCAGATGGAGGAGCTGATAGAGGAACCAGGCTTGACATGCTGTATCTGTAGAGAAGGTTACAAATTCCAGGTACAACAATGCAGCCATAGTTTCAAGACAAAAGTTGCTCTTTTTAGTTTGGATTCAATTAATTTCAGCTGCCACTGATAGAACTAGTATGTAAGATGTTATTATATTAACTAATAATAATCTTCTTACACATGGAACCAACATGCGTTTTATATTAACATTTCAAACCATGTCTCTCTTTTATTTTTGTAGCCAACCAAAGTCCTGGGGATTTACACTTTCACAAAACGTGTGGCCTTAGAGGACTTTGAAAACAAACCTCGCAAGCAGCAGGGCTACAGCACTGTGTCGCACTTTAACATAGTCCACTACGACTGCCACCTGGCAGCTGTCAGGTAGCAACACACCTCCATCCGCCTGTTGATGTTTAGAATGCTTCTGCAGTTCTCTACTGTGGTTTAACTTGTCATTCAGTATAATCAGAGCTTTTTATTTCTCCTTTTCCCTGGGCAGATTGGCCCGTGGTCGAGAGGAGTGGGAGAGTGCCGCTCTCCAGAACGCCAACACCAAGTGCAATGGGCTGCTTCCTGTGTGGGGACCACATGTGCCAGAATCAGCTTTCGCTACATGCTTAGCAAGGTTAACACTTCTGCAAGCACGCATACAGAGAGCGAAATATCAGCTTCATTCGGGCACAGTGAATGATTACCGACTGGATTTCTCTCTGACACACAGGCACAACACATATCTACAGGAGTGCACAGGCCAACGGGAGCCCACGTACCAACTCAACATCCACGACACCAAACTGCTGTTCCTCCGCTTTGCCACTGAACAATCGTTCAGCGTGGACACAGGAGGAGGAGGCAGAGAGAGCAACATCCACCTCATCCCCTACATCATCCACACTGTGCTCTATGTGCTAAACACGTATGTACCACTTTGCTGTAAAACTTATACCCAACCTTAAAAACATCAGAATTCTGTCATTTCTCATGTCCAGTTTCTAGATGTAGGACAGTGATGACACGTGGATCATGAGACTATAAAAATGTTGCTGCTGCTTTTGTAGATTTACACAAAGCATTTGTTACCATTGACTATTTCTTACTCTTAGATATTTATGCCAGATTGGTTTTAGTTCTAGAGCTTGTTCCTGACCTTTTGACCTTGTTAGCAGTAATCAGTGCTAGTATCTACTCACTAAGAGATTTGGTCATTGCTCTTAGGTGTCCCACGAGGCTTAGTATCGGTTATTGATATTCACATTTGTACTATGCATGGATCCTTTATTGATTTTCGGTTTATAAATACCTAGGTATTTGGATCAAAGACAAACTGGCATTTAGATGTTATTTAGACAATCTTGTTATAAATCTAAAGCAAAATTGTTTTTCCTTACAGAAACAAACCTACTAGAAAAAATAATTGTCAAAGCAGTTTTTCTTTCCATCTTAAACACCTTTCCGACATACACTGCAATCTTGAAATGATCTGGACATTAACTAGGAGAGTTGTATGTAGAAAATGTAAAATTACATGTTACTGTACCCTTTAGTCTTTGTACACTTGTTTTGTTGTCTTCTTGATTTGTACTTGATATTATTGATGATGACTTGCCCTCAACTGAGTGTTAAAGTGTAAAATGAAAAAAAGCTTCTGTTTGATTCAAATGCAGCAGGTATGGTTCATATTTAAGACCTCACTTTGAAAACTCCTCTGCAGTACAAGAGCAACGTCACGGGAGGAGAAGAACCTGCAGAGTTTCCAGGAGCAACCATGTGAGAAGTGGGTGGAGAGCTCGTATGAGGTTGAAGGAACGCACTATTTCACCATCTTGGCCATGCACATCATGCCGCCTGAACGCTGGAGGACTTCACGTGTATACTTCCTACGAAGACTCCTGGTCACGGCACATGCACGCAAGGTCTCAGCAGTCGGCACCAACAAGTATGACAGCTTTTTTTGTCCCTCACAGCAACTTTGATTACCACGATAGTTATGTCCCTTCAGTTAAATGTTTATAATATTGTTGTATTTCTGCAGACTGTATAGAATGCTGTATACTTTATTAAGTAAAACCTACATCTTTTTTTTCTGTCATTCATTAGACTCACAGACAAAGCACCAAAGGAATATGCAGTCTATCGATCGCCTCTTCTCTTCTGGGGTCTGGTGGATCTAGTCTACGACATGTTCAGGGTAAATGTGTTACAAATTCTAATCTATTGTTCATTTTGATGCCACAGACTAATCGTAAGGACTAATCTCCTGTATTATGTTGGCTTAAAATGCTTTAATTGTCATAATTCATTTCAAGTGTGATCTTTGGTAAAGTTAAAGAGACATGTTTAATTGATCTTCTTCTGATCGCTAACTAATGAACACATTTGATGAACAGATAAAAGAGACTGTGCTGAACGTTTAGTAGAGACTGTTTAATGTTTGAGATATCTCAGCTATTATTTGAATTAATGATCTGATTGCCTTTTTCTTCTCTGCTCTTCGGCCATGCAGAAAGTTCCCACCAGCAACACAGAGGGGGGCTGGTCCTTCTCGCTGGCAGAATATGTCCGTCACAATGACATGCCTATCTACGAGGCCTCGGAGCGCGTGCTCAGAGCCTTCCAGGACGAACTCATGCCCGCCGAATCCTTGTCAGAGTTCTTTGATGTTGTAGGTCAGTATTCACCTGACCACCATTATACCTGCTCAGTTGATCTTTCCTATGTCCCTTAGTTACTGTTGCTAGAGCTTGAAAAAATATAGACCGTGTTTATCTCCTTTCCTCTGGGGGACCAGTAAAGTAAGTTACTCTATGATAAATTTACTTGGGTAACTTTTCCCGTTTGGTTACTATATAGTGAATAAATGACACCAAACGTTGCAGCATGTGTTGCTCAGCTTCACAGCAGATGTAGTAGTGAAATCTGTCCATGGGATCATCAAAAGATTATAGTAAAAATCTATGAATGAATTTGAGATCAGGACAAATCTACGACAAACTAATGTCTCATTAGTGTTGTAATGTCTTACCTGTTCTACTTCATCAGTGCATCAGGTTTAGGTTGATCGTTGGTCTAAGATCTAAGCTGCAACGTGGCATGAATGTTAACAAGAAACTTGACACTGCGTTTCTCTTCCAGGTCTCCTTTCTGATATCGCCGACCCAGACCTCTTCCTGCAAGATTTGTTGAACTCTTTGCCCTGATGGCCAAACTCACCCCACACCCTCCCAAAAAAAAAAATCACAACAGCCCTGGAAAAATATTGTTGGGACACCAACCAAATTTTTTCTCTCTTTTTACACACAGAGTATACACCATGCTTCCTACTCACCCCCCTCCCATACGACTTCTTCAAAATAAGCAGAAACTATGTGTAGTCTTAAAATCATCCACCTTTGGCAACATCTATGTAACATCACACGAAAACACAATGCTATTAAAGAATTGGAGAACACACTATAACAGAATTTACATGTTGCCCCTCTGGTTCAGACCACTCAGTCCAGAATTGAGTGAATCCGTTGCTTACCAAGCTTGAGACAAGAAACCCGGGACCCAGATAAACCAGAGACATTGTATTTCCTAGGTCAACTGTTACCGCTAACCGACCTGAACCCTCATCGTTGTTCTGTCTTTAAAGGACATCAGAGATTGTCTCAGAATGGCAGGTTGCTTTCTGTAGTGATGAGAGACTCACATTATTCATGCTAACAAAAATAACAGTTGTCTGGTTGAGGGAATAACTTGTGAATTCTGTTTTAGGGTGGACATTTTGGGGATTTAGAAATCCCTTCTCCTCCCTATATTGGGGTGCAATGTTTAAGGTAACTAAAATGTTTTGGGATTTGACCCACCACATATTACGAGTGAAATTTGATTTTATCTTGTTTTTCTTTTTGTTTTTTTTGGGTTTAAGTTTGTTTTTCGGTCAGGGCTTTTTAAAATGGCAGAAGTGTCACATGGTTGCAAGCTAACTTGTCCTTTTCTTCCGGGCTTTTGCTGTTTGGTCTTCATGTAGGTTCTAACTGGAATTTGAGTGATGGACAGGAAAAAAGTTTTTTTGTTTCATTTGTTTATGTTTAAGGTTTCTTTTATCAACCTCAAAAGCAACATAGGGTAAATAACAATGAATAAAGGTTTGTTTTAAATTCGTCCTGTGGCGAAGTGAACTTTGGACTTGTGAAAGATTCTATTTGTTGCAATGAAAATTCAGACCTGTCTAAATTAATAATAAAACAGACTTACATTATATCCTTAAACCCCTTTTTTCTTTGACTTTTTTTTTGTCATTCAGTTTTTTTTTTTACCACTTTCGTTATCTCTTAAATCTCCTTTTCGCTCTTTAAGGTTTGGGTATGTCTCAAAATAACCGGCAACACTCTTGTGTCAATCCCCGGAACTGATTACTGGAAAGCAAACTGACGCTGAGTTTTCTCCTCTGCGATTGATCAACTTTTCAACTTACAGTTAAAACGGAGTCCTTGTACTTGAGAGCTGAATGCATGGTGTGGAGTTCACCCGATTTATTGTTAATTCGCCTATTACCGCTGCTACAATGTTCAAATGTTGCTGAATGTCTGCTTTTTGAATTTAGCCTATGATTAATAAAGCCGTAATAATTCCAAATCTGATCCAGGATAACCTCTTCTGTTCCAGCTGCTGTTGGATGCATCAATTTCTACGTCTGAACTAAAACGGCAAAAAATATTTTAACTCTGCATATGATGGTGTAGAGAAGGGTTTCAGCCCTATGCTTTTTAGAGCTGAAACAGTCCGACTTCTTTACACTACTGTGCATTAATGAAGGGATATATACTAATATATGAGTTAGTACTCATCATACTCTGAAGAGTTGAGAATGTTAGTTCTCTTGTTGGGACTAATTGTCACTGAATTGTATTGTCCAATTACACTAGAACCAAAGAATGACCCACAGTATAATTTATTTATATATATATATATATATATATAGATATAGATATATATATATATATAGATATATATATATATATATATAGATATAGATATAGATATAGATAGATAGATAGACTGTGTTAAATGTCTTAACAGCTGAGATTATTTTTAAGCTATGTATGCATAGTATAGCATTTAAAATTCCATAGGCTACTACTGCCATAGATTATCAGGTTGCCAACAACCTGATAATGTAACATCAAAAGCTAAAATAGTGTCTGTCAATTCAATGGTGTCTTCTGCTCTTTCACATCTGTTCATGAAATCAGAGAATCAGTTTTCATGGAGATTTTCACCTTTGCCACAATCTGGTATTAATGTGTTGGTGACATTTCTGTAGGCTGGGAGTCACATTCAGCCCTCACAATTTCATGTCCCATATTTCCAGGACTTTATGATGCATATCACCACCATATTTTTATTTTAGAAAGATTCCCAAGTTCATCGGATTCAAATTAAGCCCAAAATGAATTTTCTATCTCAAAAATTACACTTGCTGTTGCCAAAATGTGTCACTATACCTGAAATCAGCGAAAAGTGACATTGCTGCTACCCTGTTAGTTAGGGATGGGCAAATTTCTAACAATAAGACAAAGACCATGAAAAGTAAATATTACATTAGTACACTGTTAAACTTTGTTTCCCTGGCATTCAAATATATCCCAACTGTTGGATAAGTAATTAACTTTAGAATTATAATTACATGAATGTTACAAATGGTCTACTTATTAACAGACATCAATTAGATTCAATTCAAGTTGCCTTTTTTGGTCTTATAGGGTATAGGGCTAGAGGTGTAGGTATTGTAAAGGTTTTGTGTTCAGTGACTGGTATTTCCAGGTCCAAACATGTAAACCTGATCCCTTCAGATCTTCTGGTTCCTCAGCTTTTATGGTAAAAAACCACTAGAGGGCAACATTCTTTAAGACATTGCAATATGTGAACATATGACAGTTGTGCCTTGCATTCTGACTTCAATCCATGGTACCAAATCTAATAATCCAATCAGTACTTTATATTTGAGGCTGGTCAAAAATGATTTGTTGAAATAATGAAATAACTATTTCTAAAACAGATTGTAATATCAATTTATTTTTACATTTCCATATGAATACAAATATTGCACATTTCACCTGTAGATTTCAGTGAGACATCCTATACATCATACAACTAAACATATATCACAATGTCTTAAAAAAAACAGTAAACCTATAGTATGCATTGGCATAAACACGTCACCTTTATACAAAGGAATATGACTCTTAGTTCAACAAAACCTCAACAACATAGTCTTTAAAGGACTAGTCTCAATGAGTAGCTACTAAGGCTTAAGGCAAATTTATCAGTGCTTTGTGGAGTAATAAGATCACAGTGAGTAAGAAAAGTATCTTTCCACTTACTGTGGAGTTAAAAACTATAATAAAATAGACTTAAAACAGGAAAAAAAGCTTTTAAAAAAAAAAATAATTTGAAAAACGATCTTCTTGGGTACAGTTCTGCTGTGTTCAGTTCACCAAAGACACACAGTCCCGCACATCCCATTTCATTGTGTGTGTCCACTCCTCATTGACAGCACAGCAGTGCCACATCCTCAGCAGGTGAAGGAAACAGCCGCATGGCCTCTCTTGAAGATCTGGTGTAGCCATTGTGGAAAATGAAGGGTTTCTTCACAGTAAAGAAGGACACTGTCTTATCCCACACATCGGAGCTGGATCTCCCGGTGTTGAGTTGGCTCAGGGCTGAGCAGGCCCTCGCTGCTTTGTCTGTGCACTTCCTCTCCAAAATCATCATCTTGCACATGCTGAGGAGAGACATGAAAAAAAGTGTTGGTTGCAGAGAAAATAAACCCAATTTAATTGTAGACAGAAACCTGAAACAGTCCTGACCCTAGAATCTCCTTAGAATAAAGTCATGTGAAAGCAGAAACCAAAAAGAGTTTTCTTCATTTGAACTTACGAATTTTGCTGATCCATCCTGATAAATACGCAGCCAGGCGGTGCCCCGTCAGTCCAGGCCTGTGCAGGGTTCAGGAGGTGTTCGGTGTTATGATTTCACCCTCGAAGACATCCCTCCTTTATATACTTATAGCAACTCTCCCATGGATTTAATGCGATGCTGGTTCTCACAGTGTTTAGCCAATCACAACTCGGTGTTATGATGTGAATAGGACGTGAATGAATTAGTTGAATTCATGAGTTACAATGGCCCCAATGCAAACAAACAGGTGGGAGGGGCCCTTTGCCGGCCGCTCGCCGCTAAGCTGATGCAGCACAACAAGGGAGAGATCCACCTTATTGTATCAACTGTGAGTGATATGTGGTGGGAACATGGAGGAAAACATCTGCCTGAATACCTCCAATATGGAGCACAAGTACCACTATTTAAAAAAAAGAGATGTTAAGTCTGAGGTTGAATATATTGAGTTGTAAACTTAGAAAATGTTGAATCATCATAGGCTTAATCCCAATTAATAATATGAGTTTATATGTTGAAAAAAGGAACCACATTTAGAACATGGATATAAAAAGACATTAACTTATATATTTTTGTGTAATTTGAATTTAAATTCTCTAAGAAATGTGTAATTTGTGAGCGTAAATGTGTATTTTTTTTCCCTCTTTTTGCAACATCAATATATGACTCAAAGTTCACTTACTCAACTTCTTCTTTTTGAAAAGTTTTAGACTTTAAAAGTTTAGTTTTAGTTCTTTTACCAACAACTACAGTTTCCCACCCTCAGCACGCAAACACACACACCCTATTCTTCTTATTTAACTTTCTGTCTCTATTTCAGCCTCTCCAATTCTCACGGTGAGTGTCTCCCATGCTTGATTGGCTGACAATAGTGTACGATCCGTCCAGATGGTTTGCCGGGAAGCCCTGTTGACAGCCGTGTGTGTGCGCGCGCGTGCGCGTGTGTGTGTGTGGGGTTGGTCACTCAATCTTTGTTTGATGGGGCACACTTCCTTTGTGCAGCCAGCCTCAGTGTCATTAACACTGAAGTGTGGGAAGCCTGGGACCACAGCGGCTCCCACGTTCCACACAGGCAGGAAGGGAGCGTGTGACTGAGACGTGGCCAGTGGCAGGCAGGTCAGCCAGCTGTGTGTGTGTGTGTGTGTGTGTGTGTGTGTGTGTGTGTGTGTGTGGGAGGGGGGGAGAAAGTGAATGAGAGTGTGTCTGCCTTTATAGGTTTGTGGGGGTTTGGCTGATGTGTGAGCATGTGCTGGAAGTGTGGAGACTTTGGGGGATGTTTATAGTTGAAGCACTTTTCTTCTCTAACAGTTCAAATCATGTTCATCCACCATCAAATTAAAGATGACAGACTGAACTTCATTGTCCTATCCACAGCAAAATGTTGATCACTAATGAGCACTGTGATTTCATTGATACATATTTGGAGTTACTAAGTCTTCCAGTGAAGAGTTTAAATGATCCATTGAATGGCTGATTAAATAAATTATATATATATAATATTATAATAAATATTAGAGTTTCTGCTTTTCTAAATGGTAGCATAGTCATTTAAAAGGTTTTCTCTTAAAGATTGAATACCCAAAGCTGAATCTTTTTTTTTTTAAATTTGGGCGGTTAGGGGTTAAATGTCAGGGAGTTATTAGTTGATAATGTAATTATGTACCAGAATTATCCTTTCATTTTTAATTGGTCCACAGAAATACCATTTACCGGTACATTCCAAATGTTAGGGACTATATTAGATAATTGTAGCTAGTGAATATAAGTGGGGAGTAAAACTGCACAATGTGACTTCAGCCTGAAAGATACTACACAGTGGGAAAGGAAAAGGCTGTTAAAATTGTCATTGTTTTAACAGATAATATGCCAGTTTATTAAGTCAAGACAATTTGTATGCATTCATTTTCGTATATGATGTCGATTTATCCAAAATAATGCCTGTTAGGCAATCAGCTTAGAAGTTTTTGGAGATCTGAGCAACCGAGATCTGGGAACAAGTTGGTGACAAGGTGACAAGTTATAAACTGATTGCTGCAAGTGACAGAGTGTGTCTTCTCATGCTTTTACTGTTCATTCTGGCCCCAGAAGCTACAAACTGCTCTGTTACCAAATCACTAGGCTTTTATTAACTGGATTTAAGCAGCAATAATGTTACCAGCAGTGTAGCCGTCATGAGATATTTAGGCAACATTGGTACATTTGAGTAATTTACTTATTGGACACAGAGTTTTGTATTGTTTAAGATAAAATGTACCAGTTTCTATATATAAATATAATATGATTTTTTTTTTGCAGTTATTTTCTGAATACAACCCTAGCTGTTAATGACCTGTTTTTTTAAACGGACAGTATTTCAGATTGTAGTTTTATCTCATGAAAAGAAAAGGTGAATTATGGATGTATTTTTATTTGGTTATTATAGGTCAGTTTTACTGATCCTGCCCACGTAAAATTAAATTGATCTGTATGTAAGAAGAGCCATGAACTAAAATGAGTTTGACATCTGTGATCTAAAGCATCCAGCGGTACGTTATTCTAGGTTTCACTTGTTTCTGAAAGGTTGCAGCCAACTCCAAGCCAAAAAACACCAATCGTTCAAGTAAAAGAACCAATGTTCTAACTTTGACAGATAACGGTGTAGGATCCCTCTGTGGTTACTGCTCCGACAAATCTGAATAGGAAAATATGTTTCCAGGATGTTTTATCAATAGCCTCTTTTAGTGTATGTGCATTCTCTTTTCTTCATCAAGTAGATTTCATCCAAGAACTTAACAAGAAGCCCTTTTGCTATGCGCCTCTGATAAGTTCCAACTGTTGCACAGCTCCATGAGGGAGAAGTCTGCCATGTCAAACCGGTGGAAATGGCTGCATGTTAGTCTTTTCTAATGGTTGGCCCTCCGTAACACCCACGTGTGCCTGGTGGCAGAGGCACTTTGTGCTCAATTACGTTGCGGTGGAGATGACATGAGAGAACGGCGTGCTTCCCTCTGGGGTCACCACTTTCCCATATCAACACAAGCACTGGGTCAGTCTCCCAGCTACACCCCCCTCCCCCCCTCCACCGCCCCCATCCCGGGCTCTTTCTCTCGCAGTCTATTCCTCCACCTGCTCCCCGGAGACACACTCATTGTCCCCACGGCTATAAACACTTCATTGAGCATGTGGCAGCCCTGCGTTCCTCAAAGCCCTTCCCAGCGCTCCCATTGGTCCGGGGACTGTGAGAAACTCCAACAAGCCCAAGACCCACACATTCATATGGAGATTTGGGCGTATAAATACAGGGCAGAGGCAGAGGAGACGGCAGCTCAGATCCAGCCGGCTCTTCCGACCAGGCAGAACACCTCAGTCTTACAGCTATGGCTCCCACTGTTTTTGGACAAGCAAACTTCTCTAAGGAACACCTGGCTCCAGCTCATAAGGTAAAACACAGTTTCTAAGAACTTTAAACCCTCGCCTTGAATCACGCTCAAATGATTTAAGTCATTTTCCAAGATTCCGGTGGACTAAATGTTTTTTTTGTCACTTTTCAGCTGAGGAAGCCAATGGTGGAGAAACTGCGGCGAGATCGCATCAACACCAGCATCGAGCAGCTGAAATCCCTGCTGTCTCCTGAGTTCCTCAGGCAGCAGCCCGACTCCAAGCAGGAGAAAGCTGACATCTTGGAGATGGCTGTGTCTTATCTGAGGAGCTGGCAGCAGCAGAAGCAGCAGCAGCAGGCCAGCATGACCTCCGGTCTGATGCCGTCTGGCGACGGCTACTCCCGCTGCGTCCAGGAGGCCGTCAGCTTCCTGTCCCACTGCGAGGTCCAGACTCAGGCCCACAGGCGGCTGCTCAGCCACTTCCAAGGCCTGCAGGCGTCCAGCAGGACCGGCCACAGCTCCTGCAGCGGATCCCCTCCCGGCTCACCGCTCCATATGGTTAGCCCCAGCAAAGGGGTGAGCCAGGCTGACAGCCATCTGTGGAGGCCCTGGTAGGATGGAAGGAAGTGTCACCTCCTCGTCCAGAGAAAGAGAAAACCACGTCTGTGAATGTCATGGACAGCAAGTTAAAAGACTCACTGAAGTCTGTTTCCTTTTGCTTTTGGCAGGATTCGATATTGTTTTATGGTGTGACGAGACAGGCACGATGTGCTGGTATTCCGTTGGAAGGACTGTAATGATTCAGATTTTACTGAATATGTAAACCATGTGATATGCATGGTGCAGTTTTATCAGTCTGTGATTGTGTTTATTTGGTCCTCTGGGGAGAAAAGAGATCCAAAAATGTTGTTTGTTTAGCAAACGTTACTTATCTGTGTTGTTTTAAGATCCACATTGGGTCGAAAGTTCTCAGTGTCTGAGACACTGTTTGATTCATGTGTTTAAACTCTTTGTGTCCTTGATACTGAGTATCAATATGTGATATATTTCATCAGCTTTTTATTGATGAATCAACAACATCCCTTTAATGGATCCTATGGATCCGCTCCTATTGTAAATCGTCTTATGATTATATATCATCATGGCTATTGGTAACCATTATTTGGCCTATGTTTGAAAGAATATTACTATTGTACCTGTTGATAACTGCTTATATGTAATGTTCAAATAGATGTTTTTTCATCTTCATATGAATACCTTTTATAAAGGGACTTTGTTGACAACATTATTCTTTACAAGAATCTGAATTGCTTCCCTGAGAAGTTTTGCCTTTGAACATTGAACAAATAAATGAAAAACTTCAGATGAAGTTTTGCAAACATGAACAATTTCTGTGTTTTCACTTATTTCGGTAATCTGCAGAATGCTGAGTCCATAGAAAATTAAACATAAAAAATAATTTGTTTCTATGTGTAACACTTGTTAATGAACTCTTAAAAGTAGTTTCACTACCTGCCATACTCAAGAAAACAGCGCACAAAGGTTATAGTCTTGTAGAAGTCTGTCTGGAAATGCTAAAAAATGGCCTAGTTTGTCATGTAATCATAATTACAATTAATGAATTAATCTTTAACCCAGAATATTAGATTTTGTGTTAATTTTTTCTTTTTAAAGTATATAAATAAACCATAATAGAGGCTACACACAGAACTATAAAAGTTGCATGCTCACGACTTAAATATTATTTCAGACTCGATATAAAAGATTCAAAATTGTTTGTCCTATTTTAATACACTTAAAAAAAAACAGTGTCAAAGTGCAGCAACATAATATTATCTACATACACAGATCTTGAGAGGACACATTTTCATTATGAGTCAATTAATCAGTTGAAAACACCTGAAAATCCATGTAATGCCATTCAGGGATTTTTTTTTTATTATTTTATATAACTGCAGCTGGTTGTGTATCTCTCCTTTTCTTATCCTGTTTTTTTCAGTGATCCACTACTTCCCACAGGGATCATTTAAGTTTCATCTGGTCTTGCTGGGGCACAGGTGTTAAAAAAAAAGGGAGGGGAAGTAAAAACTGCGGTATGGCGACACCCCTGCACATCCCACTCCTGTTGTGGTGGTCATGGCATGTTGTCTAGAGCTTGAATTATGTGTCAAGTGCCACAAAAGTTTTTTTCACAACTATTTGTGTTTTTCAGAAGTTGTGGAGAATGTGGCATGCCTGGGACTTTCTCAGGGTCTAGTTGGCCAGGCCAGATGGTCTGGCTGAAGCAGCCTCCCCTCCCCCCTTCAACAAGAGATCAAACACCGTAGCTAATGTGATGTGTAACAAGACACACTTCTATTGTCCCCATCTAGGGGCCAGTGAATAGGCACTGAGTGTGGGAAACGGGAGATACCACACTCACAGAGAGATGGCTGACGGGAAGCCGCCCTACGCCGCCACAGGTCTAAGAATGGCAGAGACTTTATGGCAGGAATTCAGAGCGCTCTTGGGCCGCTGGTGGGAGGGGAACTTCGTCTTCACACACACTTGTAGACAAAGACCCCCATCAACGGCGTGGCACACTAACCTTCAGAGGAGGCACAGATTCACACAAACATGTTGACAATTAAATCAGTAGAGAGGACAAATAATAAGCACACACACAAAAAAATGACTGGACAAATCGTCAATTGAAGTGTTTGATGTCAGAGTGGCGACAAGAGAGCTAAACACCAGAGAAAAGACAGATGTTTACCTAGATGACCTGATTTTGCAAACATAGATAGATAAACATTTAACTATATTTTCACAAAATCCCCAAATCAGAGCATTCCCATAGGCAGTGAATCAAAGTTCCATATCAGGGATCAGATATGGTCTGATTTCCATCTTACTTTAATGGAAATTGAACCAAATGTGAAACCAAAACTATCCAGGTCCCCATCTTGCTATGTGCACTTATTATTTATTATTATTATGTTTTGGAAGATTTTATACTAGATGACCTGATTTACATGGGTGGGAATGTTTCCAGTGTGTGGATATTATCTAAGTATCATTTTTAATAGGAAGATTTTGTTTCTCATTATTGACTTAATTAAAACTTCGAGTGCTCCATTATGACCTGCTGAAACCTGAAATTAAAAGAAGCCAACACAGACCAAATGCAGACCAAATGCAGACGGGCTGCACTGTGCCAGCCAGCCAGTGAAGCCAGTTGACTTGATTTTTCCCAGATGGACCAGGACACAGAGTTTCTGTTTGTCCCGCAACAAAAGATCAATTAACATTCCCAGTGGAGCATTGAGGAGCGGCATGGCTTTTGTAGCTCATTTACCCTGATGTTGGGAACTGGTGGGAAACTCGGGAGACGAGACTACTCACACTGCACCCACAAGGCCGGCTTCACATCTGGGGCCAGCCAGTGATGGAGGCCCTCAGAGGCACACTGCCAGCTCTCTCATAATGCCATTAACATGACACTAATTTGAGACAGTTCATATACAATAGAGCTTGTAGACATCAGGGAAGAAAGAACGGATCTTTTGATTAAATACTGCCTACAGTTTTCAGCAGAGTTCTGTGGCTATTATGTGACTATAAACTACATAACTGAACATGCACTTCAGTTTATGAAAAAAAAATAAAACCTCCATCAAATGAATTTTTGGCCTCCATTATGTGTACAGGAAATGGCAGCTGCTTGCATGCTATAATTTGTCAATGTAATTAATACAAAAATCAAATGATGAAATAATTACTTACTGTGTACTAAACCATCAGTGGTCTCAAAGGTGTCTGTTAATAACACTAACACCAAGTTAGTGTATTTATGATAAATCACATAATATATATAATCAGAAATATGTTTATTTTTTACTGATATCACATAACATTCTTTATTTATCATCAAAATCAATGAATTCTTCCTTTGAGATTTGGCTGAAATATCAATTGTTGACAAAATGAAAAACTTTCACAATTATCATTAAACAATTGTATGTGATATACAGGCATGGAAGAAGTACATAGATCTATCACCCAAGTAAAAATAACAATGAACAAATACTCTATTACAAGTACAAATATTCCATTCAAAATCCTACAGTAAAAATACAGATGTATGTTAAAATATCCCCTGATATAGGGGCAGCATTGAGTTTTATTCATATATCACAAAACCTCAGCTACAACACTAAATAAAGTATTTGTATGTGTGGTAAAACACAATGTTAGTATCACAGTATCAATATATATCATTAGTATCCACACTATCAAAAATAATATAATAGTAGCATGGCTGTAACTAATGACTATTTTAATATTTAATTTAGATCTGATCTGTTTGTGCAATTATTTAATTGGGTCATCTTAAATAATATATTCTTCATGTTCTGTAATGATCCTCAGCGTGATTTCTACGATTTTATGGACAAATAATTGATGTTTGAACTCTCATCTTATTACCCATTAAACTTTGCATTGTGGATAATTTATTATTATAGTAGTAAGTAGATGTGTATACATAAGCAATATTTTAATGGGTAGACTTATATTGTCGGGTCGGACACTCAAATGGAGGGAAAGAATGTATCCTATATTTTTTTAGCATCATATAATCATATCTGTATACACACACATATGCATACACATAAATACTGGAAAAGCTGTCAAACAAATACAGT
Organism: Lepturacanthus savala; assembly: GCA_030544235.1. Classification (NCBI taxonomy): domain Eukaryota; kingdom Metazoa; phylum Chordata; class Actinopteri; order Scombriformes; family Trichiuridae; genus Lepturacanthus; species Lepturacanthus savala. The sequence goes on from CM060480.1 coordinate 18,842,738, forward strand.
GACGTAAAAAGTATATTTCCCTCTGAAACGTATAAGATATATATATAAGATAAAATATAACCAAGGCTACATAAGTACACAATTTAAATGTACTTTGTTACATTCTACCATTTATATTATGTCTTTTATTATGTCTTGAGTGGAGTCAAAAAGTCACAGTGCGCACACGTCACGACGTCATCTGCTTCGCACCAGATTGTGAGATCGTGCCCGCACGAGACGCTTTCACACCTGACACGCGAGGCGGCGGCAGCCTTTGATCAGCGCCTCTCGCAGTTGTTTTTTCACATATCATTGACGCGGGAAACCCTGCATGGAAATAAAAAACCGCCGACTCCATCGTTATTGTCAGCTAGTCCATAGTTCCAAGAAGAAAAGCAACAGGTGGAAAAGATGTTTGACCTGCAGGCAGTGAGGTGACTTTTGAAGCTGTGAAATTGATGGATTTCCCTACCTGCTCCTTGTTTCTCTAATATTGTAATATAAATCCTTTACGTGTCCAGTGACCTTGTCTTGTCTGTACACCCAAATGTTTTTTGGAGGAAAGGTTTCGTTCTTATATTGTTTTACTGCACTACAAAAACTGAAATATTCTTGATTTTCTTAGCTTAATCTTATTTGTAAGAGAATATTAGTCTTGTTTTTTAAAAAAAAAAAAAAAAAAAAAAAAGACAAAATTGACACAAATCTGGAAAAAAATTGGAATAAGCTAAATTATCTGCCAGTGGAATGAGATAAATCTACTCAATATTTGGACTAATTGTGCCAAAAACAACATATCTTCACCTGTTAAGATTTCAGTTTTTGCATTTTGCAGTCCAAGCTGAAGATGTGAAGCCTATTAATTCCGCTTTAGATTTTAAAAATTACATTTTGACCTTCAGTATGCGATAAAAAACAAAAAAAATCTCCATGACTTCTCAATAAAATGTTAATTACCTGTTGCTTATCTTGGGAACCATGCCAAGCACAGATACATGCCCTGTGAGTTATTGACGTGTCTCCTATTGTTGGGCTGGGCGTCCCACTGGTCAGAGTGTGGGAACCCCAGCCCGGCCTGAGCCACATGGCTTTGTTATGCTAATGTCACCCTATAAAAAGAGGAGCAGCTCCTCCAGAGACACCAGAGCCACCCGTGCTGTTCAGAAGAAGCTTCTCCTCTCACCTGCGCAGACATGGCTCCCTGCTCCGCCAGCTACTCCTCTATCCACCACATCAGGATCTCCGAGAGAGACAACATCAAAGTAAGTATGGGAGCGGATCTCAGCGTATATTCATCAGTTCGCACAGAGCACGGATATGACTCCAGCTGAATTTGAGCAACGCGCTTACATCCTTATCTTCTCTTTCCCCATAGCTAAGAAAACCCATCGTGGAGAAAATGCGCAGAGATCGCATCAACAGCTGCATCGAGCAGCTCAAGGTCATCCTGGAGAAGGAGTTCCACAAGCAAGAGCCCAACTCCAAGCTGGAGAAAGCCGACATCCTGGAGATGACCGTGAGCTTCCTGAGGCAGCAGCTGCAGCCGAGCCTCGGCGAGAGCGACTTCAACCAAGGATACTCCCACTGCTGGAGGGACTCCCTGCACTTCCTGTCCGCCAGCTCCAAGGCGGAGGCCGCGGTCAGCCCTCTGCAGGGCCTCCAGCAGCAGAAGCAGCAGCTCCTCCAGGCCCAGAGGGTCAGCAGCTCTCCCCCGGCCTGCTCCACCTTTAGACCCACCAAGCTGCAGGAGACCAGCAGCAGCAGCAGCAGAGGCCCCGTGTGGAGGCCCTGGTAGAGACCTAGACACACAGACACTGAGAGAAACCTGAGGGGAGCTGTGCTCTCCCTCAATATGTAGGAAATATCCATTTCCAGTTCACTCATTCATGGTGGGTTCCCTTATTGTCTCATCACATTGATGGACAAGTAGTAAAAGCGAAGACGCTCTTATTTGAAGATTCTCCTGCTTGACTTTGATTCACATCTGATCTTTTTTTTGCTTTTTCTCTATTTTTAAAAGCTGGAAGTTGGTTTTAAGTGATCTATTTGTCAATTGTTTACTCCAGTGGAGTTTATGTTTGGACTTCTTAATGTACCAGTATATATCTGCCATACTGTGTTATACTGAAGCTGCTGTAGAGAATATTTCTCTTATTTACATATGCCTTTTTTTAATGTTATGGACCAAGATGATAACGACGTGTGTGTGTGTGAGCGCACAACTATTAATGTTTTATAATGTTGGGACGTTGATATTGCTGTTTCGCTATCACATTTAAGCTCTTATAATTATTTTCTTCCTTAAAATGAATTTTGTTGTATGACAATTAATAAAACAATGCAATCATTAAAAAAATGCAGACTCCATGTTTTATCTTTCATGAAACAGATCTCAAAACATATCTTCTTCCTTTTAAATAAAGGAAAGTTTGTCGTTTCGACCAATTTCCTTCATGAACATCTGTTTAAAACTGTCCTAAGTTTATCTTTAGTTTGGAGAAGGTCATGTGATGTTTAGCTCAGGAAGTAACAGCACATCTGGATTTTTTGTATATTAGAGGAAAAGGTCAAGTGCACACTTGAAAGTGCAAATAAAAACAATGATGATGAAATGATCAGCATTGATTTAAACCTTATATATATGTAGGTACATAAGGAAACAGGACGACAAATTCCACAAAAACAGAAAAATGTGCATACATTAAGAAGCAATCATGGGTTGAAGGTTGAATTCTCAGCTCCTTAAATGAATAGACAAGATGTAAAGAAACATGAATAAATATTTTGTTAAAATCAAAATGTAAGTTAGAGAAAACACTTATATTGTCTTATATAGTATCTATAATACACACATTTTATTTAGAAGCTGCTGCCTTTTCCCCTTATTAAAAGTATACAAGTTGTGCACAGGAGCAGGAGGAGAAGGAGAATCAAAAAATCAAAATCACTGTCAACCACAAGTAAATATTTAATACAACAATACAATGTTTTAGCCCTCAGACCTTCATCGATTATGTTTGCCGGGAGGAAGGAGAGAACAATTCAAATGTGTTTTAGAGCCACACGGACCGATCACACCACATGAAAATAACAAATCATCAATTAAAATCAGTGAACGAAACACAGACAGTTAACTACAAAGCCGACTGACTGCTATTTTCAAACATGTGACAAACTTCAAAATTCAGAACAATTTTAAATTCAGACAATATTTTGATGTTTTCAAGGATTCAAGTGGCAGATGGTCACAGAAAAAAAAAACTTTCAGAATTGCAACATATTGGCAGTTGCATAAAAAACAAAACACTATATAATACCCTCACTATGATATAATTTCCCTGGAAGGAGCAATTTTGCAGGAGTGGTGAATAATCTCCAGTGTTAACAGTGAGACAACAGAATATCTATTATGCATCTTCTCATCACTATGATGGAACAAAACACCCAGTAACGCTGTGAATGAGCAAGATAGAAATGTATGTTTCCTACATAGTGAGGGAGGGTACAGCTCCACTCAGCTCTGTAAGAGTTGGGCTCCTCATGATCCTGAGCTGCTTGGTGTAGCTGTTGATGTCATCTCTGCACATTGTCTTCACAGTAGGTTTTCTTAAACAGGGAAAAGAAGATAATAAAGTAAGATCATTGTTCAAAGTCAGCAATGTACATGCAAGACTGTTAAAATCCCTGCTGGAACTCACTTTCATCCTGATGTGGTGAGCAGAAGAGTGGTTGAGCCATTGCTGTGACTTTTGTGAAAGGGTCTCTCTTTATTTTATATAGATATATTAGCACAAAAAGGCATTGTGACTGGGCACGGCTGAGGTTTATAATAACGAGAAACATCAATTACTCCTGACACATGCTGGCCAGTAGAGATAAAACCAGCCCCAAGATATACATCAGAGGGAGATTGATATGCTGTCAAGTCTCTTATCAGGGGGCAGCTCTTATCTAACACTCCAGTTACACTGGGGATTACAGGCAGGAGCTCCCGATGGGGACCCAGGGAATAATTAAAGACACGAGTTGATGCATGGGTGGCATCCAGGGAAAATAGAGTAAAAGGAAGCATGTTTCTGAGACTTAGAGCTGTAAATTTACCAGTATTTCTGTCAAATGATCCACATTTTGCCAACAAAAAATACGTGTTTAGCACCTGCTATTGTCTGGGCTTTTCGTTAAAAAAATGTTCTCCCTTCCAAATTCTTAACCAAAAAACCACATGGCATTTTCTAGTGATACAGTTTCTGTGCTCACTGTGTGAGTTATCTATCATTCTTAATTAGATCACACCCATTTTACACAAAGCATTAGTGCCAAATTAAAGACATTTCACTCATGTAATTTTAATGCCATCTAGAATGTGGTTTGAATTTGTTGTCTCCTGTTTTGTGATTGTGGAATGTTTTGTGTTTTTTTTTAGATTTAGATTTTCTTTTGATTTTCAGAGCATACACCTGTGTTAAATATCATGTAATGTGATTTTCCCAAATCAAAAAGCTTGTGAGATAAAACTTTGTGCACTTTATGTGGTTCTTTAGGGCTAACAATGAAACCCCTGCTTGTTCACCCATGGCACACTTCGATTGTTGACGTAGGGTATTAAGCTGTGAGTGGACAGACAGACTGTGGGAAAGCCAGGCTCGGACTTTACTCACACTTCTACTGGTCAATAGGGCTGACCTCCCAGCCACAAAAGGCCTTTTCATCTCTTCTCTCAAACAACAGTTAACAGCAGCACTGTGACTGACTGTGTTTGTGACTATGTGTGTGAGTGTGTGTGTGTGACTGTGTGTATGTGTGTGAGTGTGTGTGACTGTGTGTATGTGTGTGTGTGTGTGTGTGTGTGTGTGGTTTCACGCAGACACAAGACAAGTCAATTGTGCATTTGTTTAAAATGCAGCAACATCAATGTGTTGCAATTCTGAAAGTGTTTTTTTTTTGTGACCATCTGCCACTTGTTGAATCCTTGAAAATATCAACCTATTACCTCTTTTTTGTAAATAAATAAACTATAAAAAAACCCTCCAGGTTACTTAATTAAAATTATAATCTTAAAATTATTTATTTTGCATTTCCAGTTGAAAAATAATCTACAAGGTTTATATTTTTGCCTTTTGGACTTATTCATGACTTACTCATTTCAGAAAGTGAAATCCATATAGATTCATGACACACATTTTAAGCCTTTATGGTTTTGTAAGTTTTAGGATTATGGCTTATTTGGGGTGCAATTTGAGATGCAATTGAAATTATCTATATTATTTTTCTCTTAAGAAATGTTTCAGGAATTATAGCAATTAGAAACTACCTTGGAAATATAAAATGTTTTCACGAGTGGAAGTTTTCTTCCCTTTTCCTTGGAAACAAAAACATGACTTCTCTAATTTTTATTCCTAGCATGATCCCATATGGTCTAGCGGTTAGGATTCCTGGTTTTCACCCAGGCGGCCCGGGTTCGACTCCCGGTATGGGAACCACCTTTCTTCAGTCCCTCTGGGAGAGCTATCAATGGCATCACTTGTAGTAAGTCTTACTCCATCAATAATTATTAATGACAGTCCCTTATGCAGCTGGCAGAGGGCGCTATGACAGAGAAAAGTACCTGTTTGATTCTCTTCAAAACTAATCTCACATTTTTTTCTATTGTGTATTGTGTACTAACCAATATCCTGCTTACTTGGCTACTTACTGAGATTGATATATGTAAAATAAATGTACATAGAAGACTGTGGTCATCCGGTCCTGGTATACAATTAAATCATTGAGGATTAAAACCAAAATCAAGCTAAAATCTTAAAAGGAAATAAAATGGTGATAGCTCATATCAGGGTCAGATGATACAGATTAAAACACATACAATAACAAAACACAAACAGATGGACATTTTGTAATAATCCTGTAATACAAACAAGCAAATCCAACCTATAAATGACTTTTCATCGGATATTTTTAGTTAAACTCCTCAGTCTGCATTTACTTCAGAGAACCTGGAGAAACGTTCAAGAGAACTGCAGGATGGTATAAAAATGGACTTTTGTTTGTTACACTCTTGAATATAGTAATAGTATATTACTAATAATATAGTACAGTAATGCATTTAAATAATAGTAGTTAAACTAATAATAAATAAACTTTCATATTTATGACAATTTGATAAGAATGAAATAGTTAACTAAGTAAGGTTAAAACTAAATAATGACCGTCACAATAACTTCTCAATAACTTCTATTCCTGTCTTCTGATCACCATCACCAATCAATCAGTAGGTGATTATCAGTTCACTCGTAGGCAGTGCATTAACATTTTCATCATATGCATGGTTATATTTTTCTGTCAAGTAATCCAAATCTGTAGGTGAGCATGACCTCTGACCTTTCAAGCAGAAGTAAAATAAAAAAGAGATTGTGTAATACAACAATATTCTTACACACACAATAAACATTCCTTTGTCAGATTAATATGAAAGTAATATGCTGTTTATTGCTACTCTTCATCTACATTTTTATTCAATTAATTCGTTACGACTTCATTATTTGGTCATGGTATACATCTGAATGCAGTTCTGGAAATGGGCAGTGGTGTTCATTTGGGGTCTCAGGACAATAATATAAATCTTAGGCAGGAAGTAGCCCCCGAGGACGGCCAGAACGCTGAAGAGTACGGCAAATACGTGTGCGGCCATGGTGAACGGGCCTCTGCTGACGAGGTAGATGGTGAAGAAGCTTATCCAGGAGATCATGTACACCATGAGGCTGAAGGTGACGCATTTGGCCTCGTTGTAGTTGGCTGGCAGGTCTTTGCCCATGTAGCTGAAGGAGAAGCAGAGGATGCTGAGTAGCGACACGTAAGCCAGCTCTAGGCCTGCGCCGGTGGAGAGTGTGTTACTGCACTCCAACACAATGCTGTCCTTGTAGAATTCAAGATCCCGGGACGGCTTTGGAGGGTCGATGGCCACACGGACCACAGAAATGAGCAAGATAACGACGGACGCCAGGAAAATGGTGAACTCCGGACCGTGTTTTTTGGCCCACTTGTCATAGGCCGGGGGCAGCTTGGATGCGAATTTAAAAATGCAGACCACCTGGAGGGAGCGCACAGTGATGCAGGCCAGGCACACGGTGAAGCTGAACATGAATAGGGGTTGCTTGAGTAGGCAGGCCAGAGGAGACGGCTGGCCAAAGTAGCACAAAGAGCTCATGGCAGCAGCGGTCAGGGCTGCCAGCATCAGGAGGCAGGTGCGGCCTCCGGCGGATTTGGCCACGGGCGTGTTCAGGTTGAGCAGGAGGATTAACGCGGTGCCGGAGGTCATTAGGAGACAGACGGACAGAAAGAAGAGCAGGGCGATGGAGAGGGGGTCGTCCCAGGCCAGCAGCAGCACGGTCCTCTCCAGACACTGCTCGCTGCTCGGAGGAGCCCACTGCTCCGGCAGACACTGCTGGCATGTGGTGGACTCTGAGGGAAAGAAGTAGCACAGAAATGAAAATAATTAGGAAAAAATTGAGATGTGAAATGTACACTAAAGTTTGGGGTCACTTAGAAATTTCCTGATTTTTGAGAGAAAAGCACTGTTTTTTTTCAATAACAATAACTTTAAGCTAATCGGAAATACAATCTATACATTGCTAATGTGGTAAATGACTATTCTATGAATTTGGTGCAATATCTACATAGGTGTATAGAGGCCCATTTCCAGCAACTATCAGTCCAGTGTTCTAATGGTACAATGTGTTTGCTCATTGCGTCAGAAGGCTAATGTAATAAAAGTTTCTATTCATTTTACAACCAATGGTGGTAAATATAAGTGTGACTTTTCATGGAAAACACTAAATTGTCTGGGTGACCCCAAACTTTTGAACGGTAGTGTATGTTGTAGTTTTGTCCAGTGCAATAGCGTTCAAAGTTAACATTTGATGCTGCATCACAAGGAAATTTGTCTTAAAGCTATTATATAACACATTTTGGGCAAGTGACACATTTCTGAGGCTGTTTGGCTCCTGCCTCAGGACATAGTGTGAGCTTGCTGCGCCACCTGCAGGTCAAACACACACAACGACTGATAATGCTGCTTTTTTGGAAAGATGCTATTTTATTCACTTTCTTCCTAAATTTTTGTTTTTCTTCCTAAATTGTAAGTAAGACTCAATAAAAATAATCATTAAAATAAAAAATACTCAATGATGCTTTGATAAAAATCTGTAGAACTAACCCTTTTGTTTGTCCAACAATAGGTTCTCTGTCCTACACTACAAAAGCTGAAATCTTAACAAGTAGAAATATCGTATTTTTAGCACAATTAGACCAATATTGAGTAGAATTATTTTATTGCACTAGTAGATAATTTTGCTTATTAGGTTTTTTTCTTAATTTAACTTATTTTTTTTATTTTTATTTTTTTTATATAGAAAATGTTAGCCTTTTTTTCTTAAAACAAGACCCAAATCAGGAAAAAAATGACATAAGCAAAATGATCTGCCAGTGTAGTATAATTCTACTCAATATTGGACTAATTATACTAAAAACAAGATATTTATTTCAGTTTTTGTGGTGTGAGTGGTGGATCTGTCTGGAAGATGAGATCATCTTTGATGCTTTCTGTTTTGCACAGATCCCCCCTTTTCATAAATGATTTACTTAGATCTATTAACTGGTAAAGTTAATACCTGGTAAAGTTAATACCTGGCCAGCCCCCAAATATTAATTTTATTATTTGTTTTTTTTCTAGCTAAAGCTTTTCTAATTTCAGCTCATATTCCCCCTGTCACCTGTCTAGCCTTTTCTTTTCTTCTCTTCTCTTTTTTTTGTTTGCATGTCTTTATGTTACCACTTATATTGAGGAATGTGGCAGCAAGACATTCCTGGCAGTCAAAGCAACATGTGTGCTGCCCTTTCAGCAGCTTCTTGTGGCCTTTAGGGCAGGGAGGTGAGCAAATGGACAGCGGCACCTACAGAGGCAGGCAACAGGGAGGAGAAAGATTGCATTTAAAATCACAGTAGTTACAGATGGGCCATTCATGACTGCATATACAGATACAGTAGGTCTGTAATAAAACTCAGTTCAATGGAATATGCTTTTTCAGTTGCATTTCTCTGAATCTTATGTACTTCTTTTTAAATATTTTCCACTTCAAAATGTGTTGAGAAGGCAGCGGACCATGCAATTCACTCCAGAAAGTAGTTCATATCTTTTTGACATCAGCACAGTTTTTTTTATATTCACAATAGGTCTTTTTTCTATTCTGTTCCATTCAGCGTAGCAGAGCCTTTCCTGTGAGCCAACATCCACAATAGTAGCACCCTGATTTGACCTGAATCGAACTAAACTTTAGTATCATTGGTAACACCTGCTATTTAATCTAAATATGACTACTATGAAAAAGGTTAATTGTTTGCAGATTTCTAACATATATTTAGGCTATATTTGCACCAAATGAGAATTGAGACACAAAACAATTTGAAGAGTAAATGTCGATGTGAAAATATTTAACTGTGACTCTATAGTACAACAGCACAACATAGTCCACATAGTCTTACTGATCCTGAAGCCTCTGTAGTGTGCCACTCAATTTGATCTGCATCAATTGTCAGTGTAATGGGATCTGGGCTGAAGGAGCCCACCACTTTGTTAGACCAGTCCTTCCCCCTCCAGACCCAGGTCACGATGTCATATCCTGTGGGCGGGTCCCCGTTCATATCAAAGTACACGGAGGTGTCATCCAGAGAGAATTTCACCTGCTTGAGCCATGACAGAAGCTGAGGAGGAGAGAATGAGGAAAGGGCGTGAGCGACAAAACAAGGGCCTCTGTGAGAGTTTCTTCTTTGGTAAAAACACATCTGCTCACCTGCCATGGATATACACTCCTCCTCTGGCACTGTCCATAATCACAGCTAAGTGCCTGGTGCAGAGCGTGAGCCACAGCGTACACTGCCTTATACACATTGAAGGAAGAGGTAATGTCATACTTCTCCAAAGAGAAATTCTTGCTCGCCAGGGTGTACAGTTCTTCACTCTGGAGGCAGCTGTCACCAGAAACCTCCTGTGTGTCGTTGCGCTTCATTGAAGTCTTGACTACCTTTTGCTCAAACTCCTCAAAACCGGATATGAAGGCGTATTTCACGGACACACCGAGTACAGTTCCGATGGTGTGGATCCCAGATATCTTCGATATGAGAGTAGCCACCGACCAGTCCTCTGTGCCGATCCACACCTTCTCTGTCACGTTACGCTCGATGACAAACGGGAAGAATTTACTGAGTTTGGACTTGCTGGAGAAGACCACGATGGTGTTGACTTTGGTCATCAGTATGCTCGACACCATGCCCTTCATGGTCTTGACTGTGTCGGCTCTGAGCGAGGGGATGACTCCTTGGTAGGCGATGCAGATGCCGTGGTGCGGCGCTTGCTGGGACAGGCTCCTCATGCCCTCCAGGCCGTAGTCGTTGTCGCTGCCTAACAGCGCGATCCAAGTCCAGTTGAAATGAACCAGCAGCTGGATCATCGCCGCCACCTGGTTCTTGTCGCTGGGAATTGTGCGGAAAAAGGACGGATAGAGCTTCTTATTGCTCAACTTTTCATTTGTTGCTTCGTAGGAGATCTACAACGGAGCAAAGAGGATGGAGGAAGTTATTCACTTTCGTATGACAGGTAATATTCAGGAGTAAAACCTACTTGTGGAATGAGATGGGCTCCCAGTAAAGCAGCAGGGGGGAAAGATTTGCTGCTGCTGTCCGGCCCAACCACAGCCACGGCCTTTCGGCTGTTGTTGTAGATGGGGTCTGTATCCTCCTCTGTCCCAGAGGTGTCGTGCTGCTGCTGCTGCTGCAGCAGGTCCAGGGTGGCCAGGATGCTGGCTGGAACAGAGCAGATGTCATACAGCTGGTAGCCCAGTCTGACTCCAGGTAACAGAGAGTGTGGTCCGGTGTGGTTATTGATTTCCTCCACAGCAAATCTCATGGCTTGCATCAGGTGAAACCCATGTTTGTTGGTTCTGCCCCTAGAAGAAGGTAACATTTGAAGGAGCTTCTTAATTTTTTAAGTTACATCCCTGATATGTTTTTCAGGTGATAACAGGCTGAAATGGTAACTATTGATGTATTGAGATTCAGGTCTGAGTACATGACTACACCAAGACTTCTATCTTCATTTTGTGTTTTTCAACATGAATGATTAAAAGTGAGTGCTGACTTTAAAACATTTTCTTTAACTCCAAAAATTAAAAAAAATCTTTTTTTTCTTTAATTTAATAGGATAAAATTCTGGCCCAATAAACAAACCAATGTTCAATGCATTTATTCAGTGTTTGAAAGGGATTCAAGTCTTTTTTCTTTTATTTTGTGTATTATCCATATGTTCCATAACATGTAGGCAGGTCTACTGAGCCTGCAGCACAGTGGAACTTCTCCTTCATCCAGACAAACTTTAACATATCCTAGTCTGGGAAATCAGTGGCAAAGAGCAACGTTTGTTAATATTTGAGCAGTCTGAATCAGGCGACTTCACATGACAAAGACGTGCTGTTTAGGTTGGAATCGTGGGAAATGCTTCATGGGGTCATGTAATTGTATAAATCAAGACATGGCAAGTTCAGTTAACAATATCCTGCATTTTATTTGGACAAGAGTTTTTATGATGGGAAGTGAAAATGTCTAGCATATATTCTCATAAAATTTTATGTTTGTCGATTACTGTTGAGAATTGAACCTCACTTGAGTCCAAGGTAGGGAAGCCCTGGATCACACTGAGATTATATGTGGCAAATAAAAATGGATTAAGCTTTCAAATAAATAATAATATTGAAGAAAAAATAAATAAAGAAATCCATTCATATTGACCTTTCAATGAAAGTGAGAGGAGGACCGTTTTCCTTTCAAGCAAAATATGTGTAAAAGCTTATTAAAAGCTATTATGTAACATAAACTGCACAAATGATTTAAATCAAGTCAATATCTTTTAAAGTTACTATCTGCTTAATGCAGCGTTTCCTGTTTTTGTTACAATCCTGTTGTTACCCTGCAGCTGAACCATTGAAGATATCCACTCTATTTTAATATCTTAGATGGCTGAAGCTTCATATTATCTTTTATACTTTTAAATATTTCTTTTCTAAACCTAACTTTGGACTTTGGATTTTATCCCCATCACTTACACTGTAAGCACATTTTGAAGTGATCTTCTTTTGGTCAGTATGAACAGGTGAAATGATTGTAGCAAGAAATATCTAAAGATATTTTTTTTATTCCAAAAAAAAGAAAAAAAGTTATAAAATTTATAAAAACAAAAACAAGACAGTCTAAGTATCTAAATAGTGAATTTGCTAGTATGTGACCTTTTGACCTATAGCATCCAGTAATGCTCGATAATTAAATGTATCTTGGTGTATAACCAGATAAAAAAGACAGTGGAACTTGCTGTCTAGTAAACTCACTTATTACAAGGACCCAAAGCAGGCAAACCACTCGGTCCATCTGTGTAGTGGAGAGGAAAGAGTCCAGCGATGAGGAAATCTCCCTGCAGCTGCATTCCATGTCCCAGAGAAACGTAATCCAGTTCCCCGTCAGCTAACTGCAGCATGAGCCAGCCGAAGGAAAGGAACACAGCACAGTTCAGACTCATCTCAGCTCAGTGTGGCCTGCAAAATGAGCCAGAGAGGCACTTTTTTTGTGTGTGCGGATTATTACGGAAGGATGGATGAGATGGTCACTTTTGCATCTTTCCGGGTGAGTGTTGGTTGACTGAAGCATATTTGCATGTCTTGTTTGTTTGTGTGACTGTAGAGTTTCACTCCCAACAAAATTAATTGTATAAGTGTAATAAACATTGAAAAGAGACCAGTTTTTTTTTTCATTAATCTTGGACAAGTGACATGCGACTGTAAACCAGAGCAGCCACAGCTTGTGGCTCAGGGCAGATCTGTTCGACCTGAGGCTGCTGCTTCGGTGCTGGTTGAAATACTTGATGACGTGGATTGAGTTAACTTATCTTTAAAAAAAAATCATTAAAAATTAAATGAACTCTGTGATTCAAGTCAGTTTTTAAAGATTTTGTACATAGCACTCTTGGTCATTGCCTGTTTTACTGATTGTCTGGATGGTCAGTCAAGGACTTAAATTGATCTGTTTTGATCCTGTCTTTTTTCATTGTCAGTCTTTCTGTCTTCATCAAGGAAAATGTTTGACAAAAAGACTTTTTGTACAAAAGAGCTTTTGTTTTTCAGAAATAGTTGTTGGCCTTACTGGCGTTTCTGGTCTGATTTTACATGCAAACATGGAGTCATTGTCTTTTCTCCTATTGTATTGTATACTGTATAGTTGTTTTTTTTATTAATAGCTTATTCTCAACTCAGGAGTTATACAACTCACAATTTCATTCACTCAATTGCACAAAATCTGAGTCAATTGTTAAATCGGTTCATAAGAAAAAATTTTGATAATCTGTCCTTTGATCAAAAACCTATATTTTTAAGCTTCACTCTTTTCTATCGAGCAGATTTGATTGAGTATGATTTGTTTGACATGATACAATTATATAATTTACCTACAGTACTGTATAATAATGAATAAAAAATGCTCAAGCAACTATTTCCCAGTTTCACTCCCACTAATCCAGCGAGTGAAACCTCAGAGTTAGAGGTAGAGGTTACATTTATGTGATTCATTTAATGGGATAGAAACTCTACAGTCACATAAACAAATAAGACATGCAAATACGCTTCAGTCAACCAACAATCTCCGGAAAGATGCAAATGTGATCATCTCATCCCTCCTTCCTTGGAGGATCGGCGGTCCCAGCTGCTTTAGGCTGCATGTCCATGTGTGAATGAACACTTGTAGTGTAAAGCGCTTTGGGTGGTCCAAAAAACTACAAAGGTGCTATACAAATGCAGCTCATTTATTATTTAATCCCTTAAGCTAAAATGTGAGTCCAGTTTTCCCACCAATAGGTTTTTTTCACATCAGATATATTCATTTGCTTAGCATGAAAATATCAATTAAGTCCAAGAATGATAATAACTGTGTGAATCCTGCAGTTGCAGTAATGAGCAACGACAACTCCCTCCTGGTTTAATTGGATTCACCTTTATTAATTAAGGTTTAAATAAATGCTTCTGCTGTATATACAGTACAAAGCATGCACTTTGTATAGTTAAAATGTTTGTCATGAAAAAGGCTTGAACAATGTGGGGATGAATTTGCATTTTGGTTGATATTTGAGGCTCATTTTGTTAAGTACACCTGTTGCACTAACAAACAATTTGCCTGACACTCACCTGCATCCAGGAAACAAACCCATTGTTTTAATATCCTGCATTTTGTTAACCGCTGCATTATGGAGGGAAATGGAGCTGTAGCCTAAATTTTCATGTCTGTACAAACACAATGACTTGAGTGACTACCTTTGCATCGTGAAAGGCTTTCCAATTTGAACAGAAAACATATATCCCGATAGCTTTTATGATCATTACTCATCAAATATAAAGTCCACCCATTACTGTACGTTCTACTTTTCCTGTTATTCGACCACAGTTTAAACAAACTTGATTGTTGAAATAGTAAATCACACTGATATAACCAAATATAAATAAAGTTAAAACATCAGCGTATACCATTTCTACACACTGCACTCTGTATTCAATGTATACAAAAGTCTTTTTTCTTTTCAATTACTCAAGGATTCGTTTGAAATGTCTTATTTTTTAGGTTTAAATATTGTTGTTTGTGTTTTATTACTTGATGAGTATTTACCATTTGATGGAATTGACTACAAACCCACATATACTCACAGATGTTTTAGAATGGAAAGGTGCTGACTCAAATAGCAGATATCACTACTGTAAGATTTGTATTGCTTATAAAGGAATTGTACTAATTTCAACATATCATGTTAATAATGCTTCTATATGACACACTGATGTGAATTTTATAGCGTTAATTAAAACATATATATCTTTTGTTTTAATGTGCTGCTAGCTGTTTTACTCTCTATAAACCAAAAATCAAACAACAAAGAAATAAAGTAAAAAAAAAAGATTTTTTTCATTCCAATTTCAATTTATATCAGAAATATAAGAAGTCCTTACAAATTTTCCTCTAGGTATAATCCGTTTTCTTGAAAAATGAATTCCTATAAGTTTATTGTATTGTAACAGTGAGTCATAATATCTATACCACTGATGAAGAGGGTGAAGTCAACTTTCTCTGTCTCCTGCTTTTTAACAGTTGTCAAATTTTACTGGAAATATTGTTTATCACCATTTGATATTATTTATAGGTACATTTTGGATCTTAGAAATTCTTCATAACTAAAAAATTCACCTTCATCATTATGTAAATCTACCAAGTAAATTATTTTACTGTCAAGACAATTTACACATTCAAACAAATCAGGAGTTTCAGGGGAAAGATTTTATATAATGACTTTTTGTTGGCTATCAAGTTTAGAGATTTAAAAAGTGGATTAAATTCAAGGACAAAAGCAGCAATTTTAGAATGAGTTTTAGCAAATTTTTGTTTGTGAATAAAACATTTAGCATACGAAATAACAAAAGTCATTAAATGTTCAATATGAATATATTTTATGAGAATGAGTACATTTAGTAGGAAAAAAATAGGAATCCACTTTATCCTTGTTTAATATCCAATATGGGGTAGAAGCCAAGCCTTCCTCCAGTCTATGTCCTCTGTTGGACTTCCAGTTAAACTTGGTTCTTGGGAACCACTTTATTCCTCTTTTACAAACAGACGACTATGAATAAAGAGGATGGACGATGCGCGGCTTTGCCTGCTTACGTCACTGCAGTGCGACGCACATGTCGAGGTGAAAGTGCAAGCTGCCATTTTTTCGAAAAAAAGTGTTCCTGGTTAGTTTAGGTAAAGCAAAGACAAACTGTGAGTTTTTCCGTCGGCAACCTTAAGCAGTTTCGTTTAACTTATCGGCGCACGGAGTTGATATTCTGTAGGAATATTAGAGAAGCTCGGCTGGTTTAAAGTCGGGTCGAAGCGCAGGTTAGCTCGCAGCTGCAGATGGCTACTTAGCTCGGCTAGCTAACGTTAGCTGCAGCTGTAAACAAACACCCGGGACAGTCAAGAAGTAGCTGCTGATAAACACAACCACGGCCCGCGGGTACCCGGAGGGGCTCGGAACACTTCGCTCAGTAACTTCGGCTTGTGAAGAACCAACGCGACGCTGGAAAGCGTCAGTTCGGTGAGCAGGAGGCAGGTTGATGCTGCATGTGTGTGTTGAGTTAGCGACACACCTTCAGTTTTGATGAGAGTGCAAGTTTCTCCTCACTAGCTCAGAGCTCAGCCGCTTTGCAGCGTGTCGGGAACACAGAAACACTCAGAAACGCACAGAAACACACGCAGACATGTCGTCTTTCTCCGAGTCCGCCCTGGAGAGGAAGCTGTCGGAGCTGAGCAGCTCGCAGCAGAGCGTCCAGACCTTGTCTCTGTGGATCATCCACCACAGAAAACACTCCGGCCTCATCGTCAAAGTGTGGCACAGGGAGCTCAAGAAAGGTACGACTGTTCCTGCGAAGTATATAATATCTGTTGTAACTTTACGTGATGATAAACAATATTAATAACTTTAAAACTGTAGATATGGGAATCAGCAGTGTGACAGCATAGCTGTTAGTGGAGCTATTACTTTGGTTCTCGTACGTTTAAGATACTGTTTTTAAACATGAATATGTGATTAGCAACTATGAATATGAACCTAATGATGCATTAGAGATACTGAGTATCTCGATGGAGGAAGAGCAAGGCATAATCTACTTACTGTTCTTTTTTTTCTCTAAATTCTGTAGCCTACAGGAACCAAAAATGGAAGAGGGAATATGTAGCTGTACATATTGCCAGAAATGTGCAATTTCAAACGTTTCTAGAGCCTAGAATAAACTCCTAAAACTTGATAATTTTGTTATACTCATAAAAAAAAGTATTCCGTTTACAATGTTAAGAAATTGAGGAAATTAAATCTCAACATTTGAGCGGCGGTAACCAGCAAATGTGTTTTTACATGATCACATAGAAAAGGAGGACACAGAAAATGTTTTATTTCTGAAACTATTCAGTACAGATATATACAGAAACATAGTCAAGACAGTTGATTTGTTTGTTGTTCTTCCTGCAGATATTTAACCATATCTAGATATCAAGTTGTAATATTGTACTATATATATATATATATATATATATATATATATATATATATATATATATATATATATATATATATATATATATATAGTTTATGAATTTATATCTATTAATGTAAACTTTATACGTTTAATAGGGCTTGTTTAATAAATAAGCAGTAAATGTTAAGATTATCACAGACATGTAAGAGATGCTTTTATCTGTCATGGTTCGATGGTAACTTCCGTCTTCTTCAGAGGGTCAAACACAAGATGTCGTAGTGTGACATGCTTTTATCAGCAGTGACCTCCTATGGCTGATTTTAGGTTTTCTTGTTGGTCCTTTATTGCTTGTTTGTCTCTGTGCTGTTTCTTTCTCACATTATTTTTCATGTTCTTTTTTTGTGTAATGAAGCTCCTTCCCATCTCCGCAATGTAAGTTTTATTGCATAATCGGCCGGTATTTTGGTATATACTGTGCCAATCATATACTGAGCAATTAACAGCCGTAACGGACCACTGCAAAAGGGAAAACCACATCATGGACTGGGACAATGCTAGAATCATAAAATGGAAAGACAATCGACACCACCACTAGATTAAAAAAGCGACTGAGATAAGGAAGCGCAGCCCAGGGAGGAAGAACAGGGATGAGGGGCTGACATGCTTTCACACACCTGGAGCGGCGTCCTGAGGAGACAGACTGACAGCGGAGTTGTGGTCGACCTGTCAAAAGTGACAGGAAGGACTTCCATAACACCATCTTATAAAAGCACGTCCCACAATGAAATCTTGTGTTTGACACTCTGAAGAAGACAGAAGTTACCTTCCAAACGTGTCAATAAAAACATCTTACATGTCGGTGATAAAAGAAAACTGCCATTAGTCAACTCTTTTGAGAGTAGTCTCATTATTTTGTCCTGATATTTAACAACCAAACAGGGTGAAATGAGTTTAATATGAAACAGGGAGATCACAGGCAGATATATAATAGACCAAATATTGTTTCAGACGGAATCCCCTTTTTTTTTTTTTTTTTTTTTTTTTTTACTATAATAGAATATTATATATTCTATTTGCATTTGTAGGGGATTTGAACCTGGATTATCCAGAATACACAACACCAGAAAACCTGTTGCTTTTTAATTAAAAAACACAAGTTCCTCTATATATAAATCCATTATTTCTGTGGCTACAAAGAGAAACTGTACTAGGTTATAAGTTACTGAATTAGAATAGACACAAGTATTTCAGTAAGTAGATGATGGGTAAGTAGAGTAAAATACCCCTCATTGTAAATGGAATTAAGAATGCATTTTGTAAGCTAACATTTGAAATATCACTTTCTTATGTCAGCTAAAAGCACCAGGAAGCTGACGTTCCTCTACCTGGCCAATGATGTCATCCAAAACAGCAAGAAGAAAGGACCAGAGTTCACCAAAGACTTTGAGTCTGTTCTCGTTGACGCCTGCTCTCACGTTGCCAGGTAGGGCTGTGTGTGTGTGTGGTTAGAAAGCTCAGTCAGTATGTTTTATATGCAGTTAATTCAAGCTATGGTCCTGGGTGGTGGGCGACTGGGAATAGTTTGATTCAAATCTCATTGTCTGGGTATTTTAGTCCAACTTTGCAAGTTTAAATTTCAGTCAAGCTAACGTGTTTACATGTACTTTCAAAGTCCAGCTTTAGTCGGACTTGCACAATATTTTTTGTCATTAGATGTTGTGTAAATGTACTGACTGCCAGAAGCCTTTTGGGAAACCGTTCAGTATCTCCCCAACTACACTAATCTAGATTTTTTTTTTTATCCACACACTTTTCTATCCAATTTGGCCTCTGAACCACACCAACACAGCGCTTATCCGGATATTTGTCAAACCGGATCAACAAGGGAGAGATTTCGAAATATCAGATTGAGTAGATTCGTTTAGCGCCCCCAATTCGGTTTGGTTTCATGACATCACGCATGCTCACAGATGGCGGACCTGGTGAGTTGTTGTTCACTGTTCTCCTACTGAACTCGTCTGTCTTCTCACTTCCCTGCAGTGATGCAGATGAGAACTGTAAAAAGCACATGGAGAGACTCCTGAATATCTGGAAGGAGAGGAGCCTCTACCGAGCCGACTTCATTCAGCAACTAAAACTGGCCATTGAAGACTCCAACAGCCCTAGACCTTCCGGTTAGATGAACTCCTAGTGACACCTACACACATTATTACTATTCACTTTGAGAATAGGTACTTAATCACATGCATATTAAAACACATGACAGATTTTAAAATATTACGTGTCATGAATGTTCTGAAATAAGGACATAATCAGTCTGCACATTGTTTAATATTTATATTTCCTCCCAAAATTAAAGGCCAATAATTGCATAAAATTGTTT
The DNA here is from genome assembly GCA_030544235.1 of Lepturacanthus savala. NCBI lineage: Eukaryota > Metazoa > Chordata > Actinopteri > Scombriformes > Trichiuridae > Lepturacanthus > Lepturacanthus savala. The sequence goes on from CM060480.1 coordinate 18,862,241, forward strand.
ATACTTACTAATATGTAGAATGAACTGCTTCATTTGGTGTCACATAAGTGTTTATTATTCTGTGTATAAACTTAACCCCAAAGAAGAGAAGAAACCTGTGAAACGAACCTATCAGAAGATCCAGGAAGATGAAGACGATGAGGACGATGACTACAGAAGCCACAACTCTCCTCACAACACAGACACCTCCGCAACTCAGCTGGTAGGATGACACTCTGCTTCACCAGCACAAAATACAGGAATGACTTCACCCACAGTTAATGTAAATATTAGGCTTGCTTCATTTTTTCCCCCTGGTTCCTGCATCTCATCCTCTACCTTTGGACTTCTTACAACTTTCAGACAGAAGAGCTGGTGAAGGCTCTGCAGGACTTGGAGAACGCTGCATCGGGTGATGCTGCTGTTCGTCAGAAGATCGCCTCGCTGCCACAGGAGGTCCAGGATGTTTCCCTGCTGGAGAAAATCACTGGTAAGACCTCACACTTCAGCTTGATACATTTTTTTGCATGAATTTGCAGTTTATTATTTTTTTCCTAACTTTTAAAGCATGTTTCTGTATTATATTAATTTGTTATAATAAAAAAATATTCAGGGCGACACAGTGGAACAGGGGTTAGCGCTGTTGCCTCCTTGGTCCTGGGTCTGGGATCTTTCTGTGTGGAGTTTGCATGTTCTCCCTGTGTCTGCGTGGGTTTTCACCGGGTACTCAGGCTTCCTCCCACAGTCCAAAAACATGCTGAGGTTAATTGTAGACTCTAAATTGCCTGGAGTGTGAGTGAATGGTGTGTGTGCCCCATGATTGGCTGGTGACCATCTGGGGTGTATCCCTGCCTCTCACCGTAACACGCTGGGATTGGCTCCAGCAGACCCCTGCGACCCTAATGAGGAATAAGCAGGTATAGAAAATGACTGACTAAAAAAAAATTCATACTTGCTTTAGATTCTGAATTATAGTGGGACTGTTTTTTCTTGTGGTGAAAATTGTAGGATTTACAATAAGATGAAAGATGCAAAGAATAATTGAAATTTAGCTGAGGAAAGAAATAAAGCAAATACACAACAATAAATAAAACAATGCATATAGTGTTGAAAGTAAAATGTTGCAATTGTAAATGGTAGCTATTAAGTTACAGTTGTTAAACCATCAGGTGTTAAAGTCAGGTGTTACTATCAATCTATTTCTAATAGTCATTTCATAGCAATATAGAGTATGGTTGGAGCTGAAGGATATTCTGGCAGATAATGCAATTTCGATTTCATTCATGATTTTCTTCAAATCAACTTTAAATGCACAATGACATTTACATGCATCACAGGAACTTACATCATACCATTAAAACAATAAATGCCAAGAATGAAAACCAAAGTCAAGAACTGATTTCAAATGTGGTTGTATTTATTAACAAGAAACATGCTTTACATTGGCTACAGTGAGTGGTTGAGCAATGGCAGTTATTATAACCGAAGAACTAAAAAAGACATTGATGTCTGAACTTAAAGTAGAGCAAAAACATAAAGTAGTACGAGGTCAGTGTGGTCACATACACATATAAAATAGTTGACAAAAACTAAATCTGGGATAGGAAAATAGCCAAAAAACAATGTAGGACAAAATATACAAAATCAAGGTAAAAAAAAACACCAGTAGTAATAATAAAAATCAAGGTACAGTTAAAAAAAAAATCTTTTAAAAAGAGATTAACCTGTCTAAGGTTTACTGCCTTTTAGAGTAATAACCTCTTCAATTAAATGTCACCCTGTAACCTTAATTACCCACTTCCATCTAGACAAGGAGGCAGCAGACAAGTTGTCGAAAACGGTGGATGAAGCGTGTTTGCTGCTGGCCGAGTACAACGGTCGACTGGCTGCAGAGTTGGAGGACCGGAGGCAGCTGGCTCGCATGCTGACTGAATACATCGGCAGCCAGAAGGAGGCGCTCACAGAGAGAGAGAAGAAACTAGAGGCAAGGCACCGCACACACAAACATTACGCAGCAGCTTATTTATAGCTAATAGGGATCTGTCAGTGTCCGTCACTGTTTTCTGTCACTAATTGATATTGTTGTTACTTTCATGTCCATAAAAAAGCACTTAAGTTTTTAATCAACTGTAATCAACTAAAATTATGGCTACTTGAGATCTGGAAAGTGCAGTCCACCTGCAGCTTATGGCTTCCACAAGATGTGTGTGAGGTGTGTTCTAGCAGCGATATGGCTGCACTCTTGCGATTTTTCCAGTTATGCTGCATCATGATTTCCAAACATCCCAGAGTGTCTCTTTGCTAAAAATATACCCCTAGTCTATTTTTGAATAAGCTGCGATGGCGCCGTGTTAAACTACACAGAGCAGATTGAACCAGAGATAAAGCAGACACAGAAAAGGCATAAACCATATGGTTGGTTTTCACACCAACGTGCAGACTTCTGCCTACCTATCTATGGTAGAAGCACAAAAATCAAGCAAAAATGATAATCAACAGTAAGTTGAGATTGGACAGTCAAGTAAAGTTTGGTCTGTTTGTTGTTGTTAAACAATTTACCTCCACTTCTGAAAACACTCCCAATGAGGATACAGCAACGCCTCTTCGGAGCCAGAACTTTCCGCAGATGATTTAATGCACAACTTAGACTTTGTTAACATTTGCCACAGCTTTTGTCTTATTGTCCCGTTTTGCCCCCCCTCAACAACATGATATGGGATGCAGTGTCAGACTCCACACGGGCAGTAATGAAGAAAAAGTCCTGCAGCGAAATTCAGTTTTAAGCAGTGCAGATTAAATATGGAACAAAAAACTATAAGCTGCCAGACTGTGATGCTCAGTCCATGTAACCTCCTTTCCTGCCCTGTCTGTGGCTCCCATCGACCTCGCTGGTGGCGGCCTGTCCTTGCGTGGTCCCAGCTGTCTTTCGGGCTGCTCTGTTAGCCACTAGCAGTTGGTTCACTTAGTTTTTCTTAGACAGGAAAAAATTAAACATAAACTGGGATTTACAGGAGTCTTTACTATCACTTCACTACTTTTCTTCCACCATGAGGGAAACTTGGGCTTTTTCCCAGCATGCCCCTGGCTTCTGCTCACTTTCAAACCCACCGTTGCGAAGCAACAAGACCTACATATCCCGCGTCCCCCAGAAAAGCGCGTGCATGACAAATTTCAATGGCAGATTTCTATCTTAACATACTACTAACATATTGGTGACTGAGTTCAGTGAAAATACCAAACACACACCAGCCAACTCACAGTATGTCACTAAAATGTCCCCTTGAGGGGAAAAAAAATTCATCTCATTCATCCCTTTTGTTATTTAAAGTTTATTATTATTACATGTTGCCTGTCTAAATTGCACCATATTCATCACTGCACTTCCACATTGCATCCAGCAAGTGTGCAGTCTATCGGATGATCGGTTGATGAGTTGAGATGTACAGTATGAATACTTGTTTCCTGCCTGTAAATATTTCCAGATTTCAGCAATTACTTTAACAATGTTTTAATATCTGAGTCAAAACTAATGTCCAAAAGGCCCACAGCGAGACACAAACGTGTTTCAAACATACCAGAAAGCTTTAGTTACATACACGTGGGAGATTTTTGTGAAAACTGTTATTCTTGAGTAATTTTCTTTTAAACTCATACCTGTGCTGTGTCTTCTTGATCGTTCTCTGCAGGAATATAAGCAGAAACTGGCGAGGGTGACCCAGGTGAGGAAAGAGCTCAAGTCGCACATCCAGAGTCTTCCTGACCTCTCGCTCCTGCCCAACGTGACCGGGGGCCTGGCCCCCCTCCCCTCAGCCGGAGACCTCTTCTCCACCGACTGAATGCTCTTTGCTCAGACAGACTAACCCAGTGTCCCTCCTACCCAAAACCCAGCCCCATGTTTGATCCAGAAAACGTTCTCCACAAGGGGGCGCACACGCTCAGACCTCTCCCAAGCAGAGTAGACGGCACCACCTGCAAAACTCTAAACCTGCAGGACAAGAGGCAGGAAGGGACATTAGAAGGAAGGTTTGGTGAAAAGCTCCACAGAGAACAGAGACTCTTGTCAGCCTGGATTTTTCCCGCTCAACCGTCAAGGATTCCACCCCACCAGCTTGGAACAAATTAGTTTCCTGTTAGTTTTATTTTATTTTATTCTTTTTTTTTGAATGCTGGAAATATCAGTGATTTAGGTGGAGGGGTAGGGTAAAAGAGGAAAAACCTTAGACAGACACAAATGTTGGTTGTCAGGATGTGTCAATCAAAGTGTCTTTCTGTGTGGTATATGTTTCGGATGCGGTGAGCAGAGGTGCGCCGTTTGCTCTCATGATTCTCAGAGATTGTGACTACACTGTGAAGAGAATGTACCATTCATTAGTTTTATTTTTTTGGCTTCAGTTGGTGGTTTGATACACGTAGGTGTTTTTGACGTGTGTGTACAGTTCAGATCGGGTTCAGTGTATGTTGCTTTGTGGTCGTTTCACGAGTTGCTCATAGTCAACAGCTGTGAAAAGAATCAGCGATTAAACAGGAACACAAGCCTTTGTTTTCACACCCAATTTAGCCATTGTTCACTTACAGGTTTTGCTAATCAAAGCGCAAAATACATTTACACTTGTTTGTTTTTCATGCTGTAATTTGGACATTGATGCTTGAAATTAGATCATTCTAATTATGTTAAGTAAAGGGTACTAGACAAGGTTTTGAGGATATACTACATACTGGTAGTTAAAAAAAGTTTGCTTTTCAAGAAAGTTATTGTATAAAAAATATAGAAAACCTCCAAATTGAAAAATATATGTTCTCGGGCAAAAAGGGGAGAAACTGAAGAAAATTGTTAAATATCTTGAGATTTTAGTGTGTTTAGATGAAGAAATAAAGACGAATAGCTCATAACGATATGAATACCATATATATATATATATATATATATATATATATATATATATATATATATATATATATATATATATATATATATATGGTATTCATTGGTGATATGAATTGAAAGTTTCTTCTTAGTTTACCAAGTTTTTAAGAAAATTGTGTATAAATGATTGACACAATAAATCCCCACAGTACGATTCAAATGATGAATAATAATCGATAGATATTGCTCAACCCTATTTGTGTGTCCATCCAATATTTTACTAAAATATAACTGCAGTCCCGTTCGCTGGTGGTGTTTAATTTTTAAATTTAGACATTAAATTCAGGAAGAGTGATTTATTCCCCAAATCATTACTGATAAAAACAGTTCTGTCAAGTTCAGAATGAAACGCATCAGTTAGTTTAGCTTTTATTTGTTCTTTTGTTTCCTGTATAAACAAAGACACCTTCATTGATTATGTTTGGTAAAAGGTCACAGATGTTTACCTAGAAAAACTGCTCATTTTATAAAGGCTTTCAGATGCCGGTCATGGCTCCTGCTGCTGCTAAGAGGAGTGGTCTGCAGTTTAAAGAGCTGATCGTTACAGTAGTTGCAACTTACCTGCTGAGACAACAGGCTCAGGCGAGAAATGCTGCTGCAAATCCTTTCAGAAAACTCATGTTTTGTGTCTCCTGGCCGACTGTAACCAAAATAATATATTAAACAACAGGTTAATATGTAACTCGCAGGCAACTTTAACAGTGTTTGTTAAACCAAAGGCTTTGGATGTTAAATTATAAATGAAAAGAGCAGTGTAGGAATTTTGATCTGTTATTTGGTTCAGTCGTAAGTGTAACGATACATAGAAAAAAATGTTCAATACAACCGTTGTACACCAGGAAGGATTTCAGCAACATTTTGACCCAGGTGTACTTCACTGTAGATATTAGTTAGATATTTTCTTACCTACTTGCTGTGGTACAGTATGTGTTTCTGCAGAATTGTACTGTACCACCAGGACTCTACCAGTAGAGTAGCGTTTTTCTGTAATGAAAGTGATTCAGTGGATACCAATAAACTGGAACCATTTGAACAAATCGGTGCTCCTGTGTTGTAATTCAAAGGTAAATAAACATAGAGAACACACACGACAATAAAACACACTGTTAAATGGGTTGCTTGAAGTAAATAAAACTGTCAGACTTACTGCCACCGTAATACCTAAAAGTAAACCAGACAGCGCCTAAGTGTTACTTCTGCTGCTTTTTTATTAGCGGGGTAACATATTACATCATATCCACACATGACAAGCAGAGGACAGACAGAACACTTTGCCCTCCTACGATAACATAAAATATGAGTCTTTTCCATAATCTCACAGCGTGCAGGACTATAGCTTCCCTCTGACAGTGAGTGCAGCATATCTTTCATAATCAGTTTCACAACTCATACCTTGTAACAGAATGTATTCATAGCGACTTCAAACAGTCTGTTCTTATGATAGAGCAAAACACACAATCAACCTTCATTTTGATCATTAACATACTGACACAATTCTTTTCACAAAAACAATTTAGGTCATGTCATAATTTTTATTCGCTTACTCATCCCTGGGATCTTGACTGAATATGTTGGAGTTCTAAGATTTATATTCTGTATTATATAGAGAATACTATAGTTCTATAGTATTAATTATCAAATGTTGATCTTGACCTTGATCTCGTTTATTTGAAACTATATGATGGGCAATTTGAAAAGGAAATTATTTTTTTGGAACTGCAATACAATACTGAATATGAAGGAAACTGGCAGACATCTGAATCATGACATACAAATACATATACTGCAGCTCACAAGCTACAAAGTTTGGTGACTACTGGTTTATCTTTAACAGTTGAGTGTCCTTTATAAGCTTATCATTATGGTATCTTATGTACATTTTTTATCTGAAATGTAGTGGAGTAAAAAGTTCAACATTTACCACTGAATCATAATAGTGTAAATATTGAGCAGCATAAAATGGAAATAAGTAAAATACAAGTACCTTAACATCTCACTTAAATATAGTAGTTGAGTAGTAACATTACCCCACAGACTCTAAAATCATTTCTAATGGTAAACAAAACTATTAGTAATATCAGATTCTCATGGGAGGAACTTTTTACCAAGCATGATGTGACGCACCCACTAGGTAGCAATATTCATCCACAGTTTATTCTGACTCTGCAGGGACACTTGGCCCAAAAGACAAAACAAAAAAGAACACACACACACACACATTAAAATGCATTCTCTAGTTTTATATTTATTTAGCATACTAGCATTATTTTTTTTTGACATCACTAACAAACAACATATATTTCCTAAAAAAGAATGAAGAAGAACAACTTCCTTCACCAATCTACTGAGACTTTGGCACTGGCACTGTACATGATGCTAGTAGATGTGGATAACTGTGTTTCTTAATAAACTTACTCAGAAAAATGTTATTCCTGTAGATAGGATATAGTATATAATAGTATGTTATATTGTAGACTATATGAGTCCAAACAATAATAGAAATCCAGGCCCCTATGCTAAGAGCAGCCCTGTACCCATTAGTACAAAGCATGACTATGTAAAAAAGCTTTCAGTGCTATTAGATTTCTCTACCAAATCATTCATTCACAATAATATTAATAAAGCTCTTGATGTTCCTCAGTTTGTCACTATCAAATTTCACTATTAGCATGCTGGAGCCAGTAACTCTGGGAGTGAACACAAGACTGGCCTTGGCCTCCTGCTTGGGCTCCACAGTTCCAATCCTGCAAGAATGAAACCCAACAGTCAGAGAGGAGGTTTCTGTTTATTCTGATCTCTATTCTTACATTTATACATATATACAAATGTGGCAATTGGCACACATGTTGGCATCATTGTATAAATGTGGAAATTGTTTACAGACATTCTTAACTGTGATGTATGGTATTTAAAGCAGTGAGTAATATATATATATTTATAGAATATATTCAATAGAATATAGGAACATTGAATGAAATGTGCACAGAAAAATGGTTATGACAGAGTTGACAGACCTCAGTGTTTTGTGTTTGTCATCAGTGAGGCCGATCCCTTCTACGGTGAAGCTGCAGTCCTGCAGAGGTTCTGGTAAAGGGTTCAATAAACTCATCTCTGCTGTCACAGACTGCTGTAATCTGACTTCTCCGACCAGCTGTAGAGAGGGGGTCAGGTAAGCAGATATTAGATAGACATTTTATAATAGATATAAATAATAAATTACAATGATTAAACAATGCAAACATTATAAAAAACTTAAATGAGCATTTTGTAATACTCCTATCATATCAGCCTTGCTCTAGCAGTTCCAGTGTCTGTCCCCTGTGTTCTGTGCACCCTGTGTTTCTCATGTGTGTGTGTGTGTCTCAGCTGAGGTGAGACGTTTCCTACAGTTTTATATGTGGGCGGCTTCCTGATCATCAGTTCATTCTATTGACACTCTCAGCACATATATCATACAAACATATTACAACATAGCCCACATTTTGCTGGAAGGCCCCCACAGACATAAAAAATTGAACAAATATATATTAACAACTACATTGACAAATATTAATATTAACAAATGTGGTATACCATTTTTGCATTATGAACCTCTCAGATCATTTTCAATTTCTTCATGTTAACAATATTTCTTTTATCCACACAAAAGTTAGACATGGAGTACCACAAGGTTCTGTGCTCGGACTAATACTTTTCACCTTTTATATTGTATCGTTCTGTTTGTCCCCCCCCACAGAAGATGATTCTAGCGATCTGATTGGCTACTGTAATCTCATGGCCATATCATTAAATCAGTGTTCCGTTAATTTAGTCAGTCTTCAGGTTAAGTTTCGTAGCTTGCAGCTCATAGCACAGATGGAGGAACAATTCCTGTTTCGTACTCAAGCAAAAGCTGACGGACCTAGGACAGTTGTTTGTACTTGTAACAAATACTATGAGTTACAGTAAAGTTCATCTAAAGGAATCATCTTGTCAAGTGAATCTTTATTTAGGAACATACAGCACAGCACTAAGCTTCCTTTAGGTAAAATCCCTAGGAAACACTAATTAATTAACTTCCACTGTTATGTGGATGATACACAATTATATCTGCCAATTAAGCCAAATTAAGCCAATCAGCTAGCAAAACTTCAAGCATGTCTTAAGGACATACAATTCTGGATGACCTACAACTTTCTGTGACTAAACTCAGACAAAGCTAAAGTTATTGTGCTCAGACCTGAACCTGAACTTGAATATCCAGAGATATAGCTATTTTGGATGGTATCTCCTTGACCTGCAGCACCAGAGAAAGTGATCAAGATATGTCATTCAGTGCCCACTTCAGATTCTAAGACTGCCTTCTTTCACTTACGCAACATAGCAAAAGTCAGATACTTCCTGTCTTTCTAAAATGCAGAAAACCTTGACCATGCATTTGTTGCTTCCAGGCTGGATTACTACAATTCTTTATCGTCAGGCTGCTCCAAAAAGGTCTGTAAACATGGAGGGAGGTGTACCCAGAACACTGGGTACACTGTTGAACCCTTTAGAAATATCATAGGCTGGCTGCCACTGGCTGCTACCTTCAAGGTGTACCTACTTACCAAAGGCATTGAAACATCTAGTCCTATTAGCTTTACTTGTAGAGTGAATGATCATGAGCGAGGAATGTATGATTCATGATTCCTGTATCACTACACACTACTTACTGTGGGAAGTAATGAAATATGAAGTGTTTAATTCACTATATTTATGGAACATATAGTGGTGTTTTTCCAAGAGTGCCCTGGAAGTCCTAAATAAATGTCTATTAAGACTATCTTGACTGTGTATTAAAGATGTGATTATACACTATGTGTCAGGCCTCCTTTCAGTATAATGTATATACAGTCCTATCTCCTTTGGGAGGGGAATCAGTTAAATACTCTGGTTCGCCGTTTTGATTTTTACTAATCTATATTCATAGTTTTTTCCTTATTTTTTCTCTCTATTTTTTATTTCAAAACATTTGGATTTTGCCCCATGATAGGTTGGTGACCTGAAGTCTGCTGGGATTGTCTCCAGCGGACCCCTGTGACCCTAGTGATGAATAAGTGGGTATAGAAAATCAATGAATAAATGAATGAAAATCTGGACTTCTTCAGTCTGTCCATACATACCTTGATTTCTATAACTGGCTCATGTAACACAAGAGTCTTTTCAGCCTTGTGGTATTCATATGTCTGCTTGACGAGGGCGATGGCTGACAGCTGGATCATCCTGTCAGAGGTGATCACTGATCCATAACTTTCATAGTTCAGTCTGAGGTGGAGATGCTTCTCTGAAAAACCATACAGATAAAGAGTGCCTAAATACTCACACCTTGTTTAATATGGGCATCTTGAGATTATATTAATTTGCAAACCGTGTGGGGCCTATTACTGTGAGACCATTAAATTCATGGCTCAGACAGTATTAGTAAACAGTGTTAGTATCTGTGATAAGATCAGAACTAACCTTCACCAGAGTTCAACTCCAGTTTGTCTGAAGCAAATCCACAGCTTTCTCCTCGTTTTCCTTTGTAGTCGACGGCTTTTGCAAAGAACATCAAGCTGCAGGTCTTTGCCTCCATGAAGTTGTTAGTGAGGAAAGCAGACACCTCAAAGTCATTGCCAATGATCATGTTATCAGCAAGCTTGATCTGAAATGACAATCATGGGGTGAGTCATTTCATTTATTTAGTGAATTCTGTGATGTATAGAACAGTATTATTAATGTCTGCACATGAGTCTGCTGATGAAAGGTGTTTAAAGATTAAGATGGTTTATTATGGTTAAGATTTTGACTAAAAGTGTATATAAAACAATAAAATATTGGTTGAGCTTCTATTCAAATATCTATGACTCTTAAAGGGATAGTTCGGTATTTTTGACATGAATCTATATGGCATCAAAACGGTCAAAACGAAAGTAGTCAGGTTTCCAAGGGACACTAAAATAAAACGTCTTTCTTCTCATACAGCATGTGTTCAAAAGAGTGATTTATATGCATCACAAAACCAATATCCATGAAAAAATCCCAGCTCATAATCACTCGGTCCTACTTTCTCTCCCTTTGTATCTCTGCGCGCTGCCGCAAGACAACCGGAGCTACGTTCGTCACAAAAAAAGATAAAATCCGTGAGGAGAATCAGGCACATCTCTGTTGCTACAGCCTGGGTAGTCACAGGTGCTACCACAAGCACGGGCTAGTTTGAGAGAATTAGACCGACACCTTTACAGACATCCCAAGTTCCAAAAAGTCCTGTTGGACTACTTTCGTTTTGACCAGAACCGGACAAGAACTCGACTCACACAACACTGTCGGTGGTGAGTCAGTGTGAGTGTACGACAATGATGATAGGGATGCTATACGGAGTCATGTCAAAAATACTGAACTATCCCTTTAAAGGTAGGGTGGAAAAAATTAAAATGTCCAGACTGTCATATCCATGATGGCTATTTTCAACTTCAAAGATATTGTTTCTCTTTCTTGCTGGTATTTGTCTATTCTGCAAATTTTGTAATTATTTAACATATTAAGTATTTGTTCTGTGTTTTGACCAGTGAACCTACATATTAGTCAGGGATGATTTCACCTCCTAGGAGCTGGGATGTTGCCTCATGTTGCTTTGACTTATAATTTTATTTTCTATCTTTAATTGACCCTACAGTAACATATTGATTGCGTTAATTCAGAGCTTCAGCCCTTTTCTATTTAGTGTTTACATTATTTGTTGTATCTTCTGTGAACCTATATATGAAAATGCAAAACCTTTATACAGAGTCCCGGCTCTTCTCCTCGCTTCTGTAGCTTGTTGTGGTGCTGGGCCTTCTCATACACCTCCCTCTCCTCCTTTGAACCTGAAAACCACCAAGATTACTCATAAGTAACACAGTATTATAAACCCTGCTGAGAGAGTAACTTCAGAAGCAAACATAGCTGAGATTACACATAGCTGTGCAGATGTGACTACAGTACCTTCAGGATACTTGTATTGGTGTGTGATGTCGTGCCTCTCATATGCACCCACAGCTTTGGTGCTGATGCAGCGTCCAACAGATGTTGTTGATTCCTCAAACTTGACAAATTCTCCATTTGACAATTGCACCAAGTCCACAACGTCTGCATTAACCTGATTCCACACATGATATGACATATCATATATATATATATACATTGGAGATCATTTTACATGAATAGCCTATAATTGTTTTATTTATTCAAAGTATGCTGTTCTTCTAAACAATGTCTTGAATGACCTATTTTTCTCTGGCTTTCAAAGAGAAATGCATGTTCAACAAGTTCTGGCTTCATCCCTAAACAGGAGCCACCTGATTCACACCAGTATTTTTTAACAAAATTAATGACCTCCATTGATTGAATGGCACACTGCCATTTTTTAACACACCCTTTAAACTAATTGCCCAATTACACAACCTTAAGAGCGTGCATATCATGAATGCTGGGTCTTGGTTGGTCTTCTGAGAATCTACTGCACCTGCTGGTAAGTAGTTTAAAATTTAGCAATAGAAAATATAATAAAAACCTGGATTAATCTAGTTAGTCACATTGGACTGCAATTATTTTGAAGACTACTGTACATACAGTACATACTCAATCACAGTATCTTGGCTCTCTTAGCTTGGCTCAGCTATTGTCAAATATAACTATAGAGCTTATGAAGTCCATCTTACATTTCTGCATTTTTTCTTTAATTTATGACACTAAAAGATCCAGCAAAAAACCTACCTCAGCAAAAATAAAAGGAGCATCATACTTCTTGGTCAGCTCTCCTTCCCTGATAGCCTTCAGTGAAGCTGGTCCGCAACAGAAAACACCTACAGCGTCACATACCCAGAAACACAGTGAATGTTAAAGAGATGAAGTCACACCTGGATTCAGGAAACATAAACATTCAAGTGATAAACCTAATTAAATGAATTAAACTGCCCTTGAAAGTTATAGAACCAAAAAAAGAGGTGTAGAATACTTTTCTGTGTCAGGTGCATTAGTGAAAAAGAGAACCGCTGCACTGTGCATTGGAGTCATGAGAGGATTCGTGTGTAATAAGGGATAAACGAGCCTTCATGAAAATCAACAGTCACCTTCACTTTTCTCTTGTGGGGTTGGGTCACTGGTTTGCCAACCATCATATTCATTTCCTAAGTCTGGACGAGTCATCCAGCTATCCACCCAAACATGGAAGTTCCTGGAAAAATGTGTGATATAAAGAACAGTTACATGCTTCTTACTCTTTTGCTTCAGTCTGTAAAATACTGTAAAAGAAACAACAATGTTCATTTGATCATGCAGCAATAATGGATGATATAGTGAGAGAGAACATAAACATGTATTATAGGCGATTGAATTTGTACATGTACTGTATCAACTGAGGACAAATTCCTGTCATATACTCACCATACTGAGTCTTCAGAAATATTTTCACCATCTTTATCATACAGGTGATCAATCACCAGGTTGGCATTAGTATCATGAGCTGATCCAAAGTTAGTAACCACTCGACATGGAATGCCGAGGGCACGGGATACTGGAGGAGGGAGGAGAGCAACTTTTCATCACATCAGCTTACTAAAACATATTCTATTCTATATTCCTGCTTCTATTAGACTGTCTTATAAACCTTATTTGATTGTTTCTGTCATGATATGCATGGAAGAATTCGTGAACCGATATTTTACATTAAATTCTAATTTTAGAGTTTTGATTAAAAAGACTGTTGGCAATGTACCACAGGGGGACATTTTTTTTTAAAGAAATTTCCTTTTCCTTTTGAAATTTAGAGAACACATTGTTATACAACAATAAACCATCTGAATAATATTTCTAGGTTTATAAGACACAACTACTCACCACACAACAGCATGTGCATCAAAAACTTCAAAATGAATGACAGATTTATCGATAATTTCACAAACTGACTGAATCAAAGCAATGCTCTCGTTCTGTGGTTCCAACCTGTGCATGCAACAGCAGCAAAGACCCAACACTGGCCATAGCGGACAGGGCCACTTTCTGCCCACTGGCACAAAATGTCCTCACTGCCGGTCCAGTCGCCTGGATGAACACCGTCTGTATAAGTGTCCCACTCTCCCACCAACACACCCCTGTCATCATTACTGTTGATCTGAGGGCACAGATGAGACAAGGAATAAAGAATGCATTAACATGTAAACTGATGGTGCCACAGTCTATATATATATATATATATATATATATATATATATATATATATATATATATATATATATATATATATATATATATATATTAATTGTAATCAGTGAGAGAGAGAATGTAAAGGAAGATACTATTCACTAATGTTTGCTATGTGTGGGTGCATTTTTAAATAATGTCAAAAAGCCCTAAACAAGGGTTCAATGCCTTGAGCATTCTATGTGGAGTTTGCATGTGCTGTGTTTTCTCTGGATTCTCTGGCTTCCTCTCACAGTCCAAAAACATGCTTAGGGTAATTGGAGACTCTAAATTGCCCATAGGTATCAGTGTGTGTGCCCCCTGTCTGGCGTGTTATCCTGCCTCCTGCCTCTCCCCTATACTGGGATTGGCTCCAGCAGACCCCCATGATGATAAAAGGATGCATGGATGACTTTTTTCTGCTGCTTTCTACAACAAAAGTTGCCAGGGGAGAAAGGGAGGTTTTATAAGAATGAGAACAGTTAGCATGCAGAACAAAAAACCTGAATATAAATGAGCAGAGTTTTCTGGTGCACCATAGTAATCTCTAAATGCGCTGCCAAAATAACGTTTTATTACAGGTTGGTGAAATGGCAGAGACCTACCATGGCACTCAGCACTCTGGTCACATAGATTGGATTTCTCCTGGCAGAGCAGTCCTGGTCAGCATCAGATACAAATTTAGGGTTGTTATCCAGGATCTTCAGACAGATATCCAGTATCCCTGGTTTAAACTTAAAAGAGATGATCAATTATTACCTGAATTAATTAAATGGATTGATAAATATAACTAACTAAATAACTATATTATTTTTAAATGTGTGTACCTGTCCAAAGATCCAAGGAATGCTGTTGATTTTTTTATATGTTCCTCGGTAGATCATCCCATATTGTGATAAAACATACTCCTTTCTTTTTTCTCCACTGCGCATGTACACAGCATCTCCTGTGAGCCAGTGCAGTACAGACAAATCAACAATGTGTTCAGACAAGTTTAATATTCACATGTGACCATATTTGGCAGAAGGTTTATAGGCTGTCCTTGATATTTTTTATTTTCTTTTTACAAATAAACACAAGGATCATATCAAAGTTCTTAAACAGGTTGAAATTTCAATTCAAGGCAAAATACAAGTTTAATATTATGAGTCATTTGGAGAAAAAAATAACAACATACTCACTCTGGCACCAAGCATTAAAAAGCAGTGCGAATTTTCCTAAAGTGGTCTGGTGCCCCTCCGTGTCCACAGTCAGAGAATAGAAACCTATTGGGGCGTCGGGTGAGGAATTGATAGTCACAGACACTGAGTTTTCAGAGGGATCAGTCGTGGCAGTGGCACTCCACTCTGTGTCCACTATGGAGTCACTTAGACCAAAGCAAACCTTAGTGCCAGATTCTTTGCGAGGTAACGGACCTGGAGAGACAGAGATTGTTATTGAATCTTAATTGAAAATAGAGAAACACAGACTTTTGTGCACACGCTGATGATTCACACAGCCCTCCAAATATTTCTGTCACTCACATACACACAAATCACTGGTTAACAAACGTACCTGTTTCAACAATGAGGGTGAAGCCTGTTTCACTTGGTTTGAACTCTTTGCTGCCAGCCTTCAGATGTAAATTTATGACGAAGGGCTGACCCCGTCTGACAATCAAATACTCATCTTCACACTGGTCTGTGTGATGGCTGCTGCTGTTGCTCTTAATGTTGAAATCACAGTGATCGATATCCAGGACTGTGCAGGGAGGGAAAGACACACGGTGCCTCTTTGCAAATACAATGATATTCCATACTCTATAGATGATATATCTAATACCTCTCAATTAGTACATAGCAGAAAACACAGAGAAACTACATCATCAGTTGTAGATAATGCAGTCCACTAATAAACACCTTTCACACAAGGGAAATAGTTTTTCTTTCTCCTTACCTTGACTCATGTCTGCAGTGTACTCCCTCAATGACTATGTGTGAAGTCACTCACACACTTGAGTTGCAGCTTGTGCTATTTGGTTTAGGACCCTTCAGTGGTACAGCTCTGGAGGTATATTTGTAGCTTGTGAAACCTGATCAGGGCACCCTACGTTTCTACCACCCTTGGGAAAACTCTAAGGGTGCCATTTCTGGCAAAGCCTGTAGTAGTATTATTAATAATGATATGTTACTTTCCTAAGATGCCCCTTTCCCTTTCCCTCCTCGTCTGACTAATCAGACTTTACCTACTACTTAATATCATTTTTTGATGCGTCAACAAGCTCAAAAACATGACAAAGAATTCCAACAGCACCGCCCCTCCTTAAACGCAGTACACGCACTGTGCATAGGGCTCTACTACCCATGAGGGGCCCCCAATGGACACAAGGGTATGTGTTTATTGCAAAAGCTCTAGGGATGGGAATTTCAGCTCTTTTTAATGAGCCAGATCATTTGGCTAAGAAGAGCCGATTGTCTTGTTTCTCCGTTTTACCACATATAACTTTTGTAATTCAGCCAAATTTAGCACTGTATTGATATGTGGTTTGTATTGGAACGCATATATAATTTAAATTTCAATAAATTGCTGTAGCCAATTGCATTTACAGTTGTAAAATCCCACTCTGTAACTTGCTACACAAGGCAGATAGGAAATGCCTATAAAAACCTAAACATAGAGATTAAAAAAAGGACATCTATTAATATTTTAATTTTTTTCATATTAAAACACACACAAACACCTAAGAAAAAACTAGGAAAGTACTAAAAACACAGAAATTAAATACATAAATCAAATAAAAATAAAACGTTTTGTTATAGAGTAAAATAATAATTGCTGCAACCCCCACCCTTCCCTGCTTTATTGGATGACCCTTGTGAACCCGTAACACCCAAAGAAAACCCCAGGTCTTTTGTTTTCAAAAGAGAAAAAAAGAACGTGAACCTGCTCCCGTCATTCAAGTTAAAGAATCGGCTCGTTCGCGACCAACACGGAGTCCAGGACTGCCGAGAAGCACGCATATAATATCAAGTCAGCAAATATCTAATGTCAGTAATCTGACATGTATGTAACATGAACACAAGACTGGAACATTTAGTCAATAACTTTATTAATGGAGTCAAGGCAAGGCAGAGTCCAGCGGAGAACCAGATAGTAGCAGCGAACCCGTAGCTGGTACAACAATGAGTTGGGTAGAAATAAGTCTGTTAATTAACGAAGTAATTGAAGGTCAGGGAAGGAAGGAAGGAAGGAAGGAAGGAAACTGCTGCTGCGCGTCGCCTCTGCCTGTGGAGGAAACACACATGCGCGGGAGAACGAGGGGGATCGCAGATAGAGCTGCAACAATGGTTGACAGCACTCAGCATCGGGCCAATCAGCGGCCAGATGCACCAACAGGTTGTTGGATGAGCATGAAGAAAAAAAAAGTAGCTACTGGCCTGCTAATTATGAGACAGAAGAGAGGTCAAGAGTAGTTAATTTACCAGTTTGTGGTCATATTTTGGCTCAGGTTTATTCTATACCATCACTAGTATGTACACTCACCGGCCACTTTATTAGGTACACCCGTCCAACTGCTCGTTAACACTTAATTTCTAATCAGCCAATCACATGGTGGCAACTCAGTGCATTTGGGCATGTAGACATGGTCAAGACAATCTCCTGCAGTTCAAACCGAGCATCAATATGGGGAAGAAAGGTGATTTGAGTGACTTTGAACGTGGCATGGTTGTTGGTGCCAGAAGGGCTGGTCTGAGTATTTCAGAAACTTTATTATGTACACCATGCTAATAACGGGTTGGACCCCTTTTGCCTTCAGAACTGCCTCAATTCTTGGTGGCATAGATTCAACAAGGTGCTGGAAGCATTCCTCAGAGAGTTTGGTCCATATTGACATGATGGCATCACACAGTTGGTGCAGATTTGTCGGCTGCACATCCATCATGCGAATCTCCTGTTCCACCACATCCCAAAGATGCTCTATTAGATTGAGATCTGGTGACTGTGGAGGCCATTTGAGTACAGTGAACTCATTGTCATGTTCAAGAAACCAGTCTGAGATGATTCCAGCTTTATGACATGGTGCATTATCCTGCTGAAAGTAGCCATCAGAAGTTGGGTACATTGTGGTCATAAAGGGATGGACATGGTCAGCAACAATACTCAGGTAGGCTGTGGCGTTACAACGATGCTCAATTGGAACCAAGGGGCCCAAAGAGTGCCAAGAAAATATTCCCCACACCATTACACCACCACCACCAGCCTGAACCTACAAGGCAGGATGGATCCATGCTTTCATGTTGTTGACGCCAAATTCTGACCATCTGAATGTCACAGCAGAAATCGAGACTCATCAGACCAGGCAACGTTTTTCCAATCTTCTATTGTCCAATTTCGATGAGCTTGTGCAAATTGTAGCCTCAGTTTCCTGTTCTTAGCTGAAAGGAGTGGCACCCGGCGTGGTCTTCTGCTGCTGTAGCCCATCTGCCTCAAAGTTGGACGTACTGTGCATTCAGAGATGCTCTTCTGCCTACCTTGGTTGTAACGGGTGGTTATTTGAGTCACTGTTGCCTTTCTATCAGCTCCAACCAGTCTGGCCATTCTCCTCTGACCTCTGGCATCAACAAGGCATTTCCGCCCACAGAACTGCCGCTCACTGGATATTTTTTCTTTTTCGGACCATTCTCTGTAAACCCTAGAGATGGTTGTGCGTGAAAATCCCAGTAGATCAGCAGTTTCTGAAATACTCAGACCAGCCCTTCTGGCACCAACAAACATGCCACGTTCAAAGTCACTCAAATCACCTTTCTTCCCCAAACTGATGCTCGGTTTGAACTGCAGGAGATTGTCTTGACCATGTCTACATGCCTAAATGCACTGAGTTGCCGCCATGTGATTGGCTGATTAGAAATTAAGTGTTAACGAGCAGTTGGACAGGTGTACCTAATAAAGTGGCCGGTGAGTGTATATATATATATATATATATATATATATATATATATATATATATATATATATATATATATAAAACAAAATCTATAAATAATCTGCTTGTATGCTGGGGTTTGTGAAGAAGGGTGGCACAGATCCAGCCCCCAGCACGTCACTGGGGCCATCAGGTATCAAATCAACACATGCAGCCTCAGTCAGGGTGTCACCAGGGCTATCAAGTATAATGTTAAAATCCAGTGCACCAAAACTTGATCTGGCTCTTCACAATTTTCTCAGGAGCCACACAGCGATGGAGCCTCTTGACCAAGCATGCCAATGTGACACTGAAGTCCTTGAGTGATGTTAGATGGGAGAGCAGTTGTCAGAGTGTTGCAGCCATCAAACATCAAGATAAAGAAATTAGGGAATTAGTATATGGATTACCTTCCTACAGGTTTTTGATTTGCTCAGTTGTGTGGTTTAACATTCTGGTGTCCATAACCAGGTAAACTAGGTGGAGTACTAAAAGGCAGTTTGCCTATGAGGCTCCAGATGAGCCCATGAATGATGCCCTGAAGAAGCTTGAAGAAGTAGAAGAAGAAGGTGACTGATTCTTCAACATCTTGTTGACTCTGCTCTCAGATCACTGCAAGAAAGACTTGAGGCATATGAGACGTCAATGATGACTTTACATTCTGCAAATGCAAATGTGTTCATGTGTAAAGAGCTTGTGACAGTAAAAATTTTGAAAGATGTTCCTCCAAATAAAAGTAAACCTAAGTTGTATTTTGTGATAGTCATTTCTTTAATGTTGGTGGTGGTCATGCCCAAGGTCAGCAGGAGGTTGTTCATTCAGGCCAGGTTGCTCCTATCAAATATAAGGTGCCAGCTGATTTCACCTCACCTCTAACACTATTCAAGTTCGCTTACTCATAAGCAACATCATTTCAGGGATCTTGAGAAAATAGAATAGGTGAGACACAAGAAAAAGCATAGTTATATAATTAAAATATTTTTACTTTATTATTTTTGTGGATTTTTGTGAAAAGTGGTCTCAGCCGGTTTATTTATTTGAAACCAAAATTTCAAAATTTGGAAAGGGAATGATTTTTTTTTTTAGAACTGAAATACAATACTGAATACAATTGACAAACTGAAACAGTGAAACCTGACAAGGAAATACAAACACATGTACTGTAGCATTCATGTAAGGGCTCACAACTACAAAGTTTGGCAACCACTTTATCTGTAACAGATCAATTTATAAGCTTATGTCCTATCTGAAATGTAGTGAAGTAAAAAGTTCAATGTTTAGCACTGAATTGTAATGTAAGCAGCATAAAATGAAAATAATCAAGTAAAGTACAAGTACCTTAAAATTGTACTTAAATATGGCAGATGAGTAGTAACAGTAGTAGTAACTATTAGTAATATCAGCTGCTCATGGGAGGAACTTTTTACCAAGCATAATGTGATGCACCCACTAGGTAGCAATATTCATCCACAAGACAAAAAATAAACACCCAGCATTAAAATGTATTCTCCATTTTTATATTCAATTAGCACAATAGCATTAGTTTTTTCTACATCATCAACAAAATGTTTCCTAAAATGAGGTGAGAGGAACTGAGAAGCTTCCTTCAGCAATCTACATGACGTTAGTAGATGTGGATAACTGTTTCTTAATAAATTGACTCAGAAAAAATGTTATTCCTGTAAATAGGATAGAGTATAGTATATAATAATATGTTATACTGTAGACTACATGACTACAAATAAGAACATTTAATATGTGCTATGCTAAGAGCAGCCCTGTACCCATTAGTCCAAAGAATGACTATGTAAAAAAGGGTTCAATGCTATTAGATTTCTGTAATAATTCATTCCTCCACAGTAACATTAAAAAAGCTCTTGATGTTCCTCAGTTTGTCACTATCAAATTTCACTATTAGCATGCTGGAGCCAGTAACTCTGGGAGTGAACACAAGACTGGCCTTGGCCTCCTGCTTGGGCTCCACAGTTCCAATCCTGAAAGAATGAAACCCAACAGTCAGAGAGGACGTTTCTGTTTATTCTGATCTCTATTCTTACATTTATACATATATACAAACATGTCAGTTAGCGAACATGCTGGCATAAATGCCATTTCTTAAAGTTATTCTTAACTGAGATTTTTGATACCACAAATCACAGTCAGTCATTTTCTATACCCACTTATTCCTTACTAGGCTCACGGGGGTCTGCTGGAGCCAATCCTAGTGTACTACAGGCGAGAGGCAGCGATACACCCCAGACATGTTGCTAGCCTATTGTGGTGCACACACACCATTCACCCACACACTCACACCTATGGACAAGTTAGAGTCTCCAATTAACCTCAGCATGTCTAAACCCACGTAGACACAGGGAAAACATGCAATCTTCACACAGAAAGGTCCCAGCTATAGGACTTGAACCTGTGATCTTCTTACTGTGAGACAACAGCGCTACCCACTGCACTACATCAACAGTATAGCATCTAACTGTATTTAAAACAGTGAGTAAGAGCTTTCAATAGAAAAATAAGACCAGTGAATGAAGTGCACACATAAAAGAGCACAGACAAAACATGGTTTTGAATATACTAAAAGACAATGATTACACCTGTCCAGTTGTATGTTCTGCATGATGCATGATGATGATGATGCATAGGACAGAGTTGACATACCTCAGTGTTATGTGCTTGCCACCAGTGAGGCCGAGCCCCACTACTGTGAATTTGCAGTCCTGCAGCGGTTCTGGTAAAGGGTTCAATAAGCTTATCTCTGCTGTCACAGACTGCTGTAATCTGACTTCTCCGACCAGCTGTAGAGAGGGGGTCAGGTAAGCAGGTTTCATCATTAATTATTTACTGTACAATTTTATAATACATTATAATGATCAAATATTTAAAACTTTAGTCCTGTCATGATATCAGCCTTGCTACAGCAGTTCGAGTGTCTGTCCCCTGTGTTCTGTGCCCCCTGTGTTTCTCATGTCTGTGTGTCCCAGCTGAGTACATAATCTATATACACATCACAACCCCCCATTATGGTTCAGTGTGCACCAAATATCTTTAACATTTATATATCAAGTTAAGTCTAAGGTTAAATGAATCAACTAGTGCATATGTTATCTCATATACAACATGCCGCCCAGAGAAGCTGAGAATTGAACCACCTGTCCTCCAACCAAAGCTGCCCCATTGCAACAAGATGATCAAGCTTAGAAATGAAAGAGGACTACATCAGAGACCCCAGGGGTCCCTGGGGTTATTTTGCTTAAAGTCTTAAATAAATAAATAAATCTTAAAATGCATTTATGACAAAATTGGTCTTCAAGGGAATGATAAGAACCTCTGTCACACTATCAGAGAGCTAGCTAAACAGGCTAAAAAAGGAGGATAGCTCTAGAGTCAATAGCTTGGGCACAAGAGAACTCACTGGCTGACCTCCCGGTAATGACCCTAGGAATGGACACAACAATGAATGAAGGAATTTGTAATACTCTTGAGAGACCAGCAGCTGGACACATTCTTCAGACCTGTGATTGCGGATTGACTAAAGTAACATCAACCCATTGTCTTAAAGTGAATCGAGGATGGGAGATTTTTTTTTTAAGAATATGCGCGATTCAAACTGGGGCTGCCTGTGGTGAGGACTGTAGCCTCGGTACATGAGGCAGCTGCTCTACCCGCTGTGCCACTTGCCACCCTGACCAAGTCCTGTTAAGAGGAGGGTAAAATGAGTGAAACTCAGCAGCAGGAAGAATCCCACAGTCTCACAGTGGCATAAACAAGTACTCAGACATCTGGCAACGATGCTGAAACAGAGGTGAACCACCACATCTAACCTTCCACAAACATAACCAGGAAATGTCCACTTCCTGTGTTTTGTACCAGCAGGTCAGCCTCAAGAGCACCAAATAAAATCAAAGGATTATGTCAGGACTCCCCTTTGACAGTTTTGGACTCTGAACCCTTTAGCCCTCTGCTGGCTGGTTTGTGTAATTCCCTTGTGTAGCTTGTTTTTATGTACCATGTGCTTGTCCTGCCCAGCTTGTTTCCCTCCAAGAAATAGTGGTTACTACACTCCAACCAGGCACAATTCTGTGGTCTCTCACAGTGTCTTATATTGTGGAACTGACGGTATCATGGGAAGATGGGGTTAAAGAGACCTATGAAATAAAGAAAAACAAATGTTCTGATCTGGCAGCTGAAACATCCCAGAACAGCTGAAACACTATCATCTAGCCATTAGAAGTAGGATGCAACATCTACGATCAACCTGTTGAGGAAAATGGGAGTGAGGGGCCACTCCCTCCAACAAGCTATCAAGACCAAGTCAGGTGCTGCTGAAAAAAGCAGCATTTGGCTCTGGATCAAACAGGGTGACAGCATTTGGGCATCAAAATAAATATGAATAGTATTCATGTAAGTGTACAGGGAAATAAATGGCGCTGCTAAGCAGAGTCTATCAGGAGAATTGAAGGGTATGGCTTGGAGGGGAGGTGTACCTGGGACACTGGGTACACCATTAAGCCCTTTGGAAACATTATTGGCTTAATCACCGAAATGTTTGTTAAAAAAATGTGCCCAGCTGATGACCCCAGAGATAGACCTACCCTTCCCTTCACTACTCCACCTTCTCCTCCAACTCCTACCTTCAAGAGTTACTTACTTACCAAAGGCATTGAAACATTTTGTCCTATTAGCTTTACTGATAGAGTGAATGATTGTGAGTGAGTAGTGTATGATTCATGATTCCTGTGTCACACACTACTTACTATGGGGTGTAATGAATTATGAACTGTTTTAATTCACTGTCTATGGAATATAATGTTGTTTTTCAAGATTGCCCTGGATGTCTGGATTAAATGTCTATTTAGGCTATATTGACTGTGTATTAAAGATGTGATTATGCACTATGTGTCATGTTATCTTTCATTGTAATGCACTGTGTATACAGTCCTATCTCCTTTAGGAGGGGAATCGTTAAGTACTCTGGTTGGCTTGGCTGGCTGGTTGGTTTGATTTTCACTTATTTATTGTTCATAGTTTTTTTTTTTTTTTTTTTTTTTTTACTTTTTTCATATTCCTCTTTTTTATTAATCTGTCCATACATACCTTGATTTCTATATCTGGCTCATCTAACGCAAAGGTCTTTTCAGCCTTGTGGTAGTCATTGGTCTGCTTGTCGACGGCGATGGCTGACAGCTGGATCATCTTGTCAGAGGTGATCACTGATCCATAAGTGTGATAGTTCAGTCTGAGGTAGAGATGCTTCTCTGAAAAACCATACAGATAAAGAGTGTTACCCCTGTTACCTCATGGGACGCTATTTTGGGAAAATGATGTATGGTGGTCAATGGTGAAAGATCTTTTGATCCAGTTAATTTTTTTGAGAGTAAGTAACTTAAAGAGTAACTTACTATAACTCTAGCATACTTCCACTGGCCAATCTGCACCAGAGCTCCCAGAAGTAATTATAGCAAGCTTCAATATGATCTAATCTTTAATTTATGGTTATTCTTTTTACTACGGGTAGCTTTTTGTAGTGATATAAGATGATAAACATCATAATCAAAAAAACATGCACAAATCAAAAAATACACAATTTTTCCAAAATCGGGTCCCATGGTGTAACTGGAAGACAGAAGTGCTTAGGCCCTCTATTATACTCATTCATTTTGAATAGGAAAATCTTTTTGGAACCCACTGTATACCGTCAAAATATTTCTGTGGTAATTTGAATGCCTTTAAATCTCTCTTTTAGGTGTAGAAAAAGCCTTGTTTCATATAGGTATCTTGAGATTACTTGAACCTGCAAACTGTGTGTGGCTTATTACTGTGAGGTCATTAAATTCACAGCTCAGACAGTATTAGTAGACATTAGTGTTAGTATTTGTGATAAGATCAGAACTAACCTTCACCACAGTTCAACTCTACATCGTCTGAAACAGATCCACAGCTTTGTCCTCGTTTTCCTTTGTAGTCGACGGCTTTCGCAGATAACATCAAGCTGCAGGTCTTTGCCTCCATGAAGTTGTTAGTGAGGATAGCAGACACCTCAAAGTCATTGCCGAGAATCATGTTATCAGTAAGCTTGATCTGAAATGACAAGCGTGAGGTGAGTCATTTCATTTAACATATGAATAATTAAAAAAAAATAATTCATGGTTCTTTCTTTCTATTCATGAGGAAGTAGTTCTTAAGGTAGCTGCTGGGTATGATTGTAACAGACTGTCATATCCATGATGGATATTTCAAAGAGGTTGTTTCTCTTTCTTGCTGGTATTTGTAGATTCTGCACATTTTGGAATTATTTAACATATTGAATGTTTGGTCTTTTTTTTTTTTTGAACAATGAACCTCCATATATAGGGATGATTTCACCTCCTAGGAGCTGGGATGTTGCCTCATGTTGCTTTGACTTATAATTTTATTTTCTATCTTTAATTGACCCTACAGTAACATATTTATTGCATTACTCCAGAGCTTCAGCCCTTTTCTATTTAGTGTTTACATTATTTGTTGTATCTCCTGTGAATGAAGATGTTAAACCTTTAAACGGAGTGAAGGCACTTCTCCTCGCTTCTGTAGCTTGTTGTGGTGCTGGGCCTTCTCATACACCTCCCTCTCCTCCTTTGAACCTGAAAACCACCAGGATTTCTGGTAAGTAACACACTATTATAAACCCTGCTGAGAGAGTAACTTCAAAACCATCACCATTCAAATTTAGCAGTCATGGAATTTGTCAAATTAATCCAAGAAAATTGTGTTAGCTGAGATTACTGTCCATCTGTGCATAATGTTTACAGTGATGTGCACATGTGACTACAGTACCTTCAGGATACTTGTACTGGTGTGTGATGTCGTGCCTCTCATATGCACCCACAGCTTTGGTGCTGATGCAGCGTCCAATAGACCTTGTTGATTCCATGAACTTGAACGATTTTCCATTTTTTAATTGCAGGAAGTCCTCAGCGTCTGCATTAACCTAAGTCCACACAAAAAATGACATAACATAGGATACCATCTATTTTCTTTATTAACTATACAAATATATATTATACAAACATTGTATATGCATACTATACATACACAAACACACTATCTGTAAAATTATGTCCGAACACAAAATTAATGGATATCATGGGTTAGCTTGGGTCAGGTATTGTCTCTATAGAGCTTATGAAGTTCAGCTTTCTGCAATTAACACTTAAAGATCTAAAAGAAAACCTACCTCAGCATAAATAAAGGGAACATCATACTTCTTGGTCAGCTCTCCTTTCCTGATAGCCTTCAGTGAAGCTGGTCCACAACAGAAAACACCTACAGCATCACATACCCAGAAACACAGTGAATGTTAAAGAGATATAGGCAAACCTGGATTCAGGAAACATAAACCATTCAACTGATAAACTTAATTTAACTAATCTAAATCACCCTTGAAAGTTGGAATGGAATCTGTGTCAGGTGTATTAGTGAAAAATAGAACCGCTGCACTGTGCATTGGAGTCATGAGAGGATAGCTCTTTGAGGTCCGCACCAAGAAAAAAGCAATGGACAAAATTTTTCTTAGCGTTTTTTACTCACTTAGGATAACAATAACAACAATCAACTGTTTTTCCAAAATAAAAATTAAAGAAATAAAATAAATAAACATACTGCTCAAAGACACAGAGCCATATAGAGGATTTTTTTAGCATAGCGCAACTAAACCAAGTGGTAGCGATGGCTCATTCAAGTTGAGTTAAGCTCAATGCATTATTCAATGAGATATAGTGGCTCAAAGTTGTGGTCCACCAAACGGTCACACAGAACCTTAAAGGGATAAACGAGTCTTCATGAAAATCAAAGGTCACCTTCACTTTTCTCTTGTGGGGTTGGGTCAGTGGTTTGCCAACCATCGTATTCATTTCCTAAGTCTGGACGAGTCATCCAGTTATCCACCCAACAATGGAAGTTCCTGGAAAAATGTGTGATATAAAGAACAGTTACATGCTTCTTACTCTTTTGCTTCAGTCTGTAAAATAACATAAAAGAAACAACAATGTTCATTTGATCATGCAGCAATAATGGATGATATAGTGAGAGTGAACATAAACATGTATATACTCACCATACTGAGTCTTCAGAAATATTTTCACCATCTTTATTATACAGGGTTTTAATCACCAAGTCAGCGTTACTATCATGAGCCGATCCAAAGTTAGTAACCACTCGACATGGAATGCCGAGGGCACGGGTTACTGGAGGAGGGAGGAGAGCAACTTTTCATCACATCAGCTTACTAAAACATATTCTATTCTATATTCCTGCTTCTATTAGACTGTCTTATAAACCTAATTTGATTGTTTCTGTTATGATATGCATGGAAGAATGTGTGAACTGATTTCATTTAGAACTACATACCAAACCTTGTTATAAAATAACAATGACAATGTGCAATGACAATATCTTATCCCATCTTATTTAAAGAATTGGTGACGTTAAATTTTAAATTTAGAGTTTTAATTAAAAGGACTGCTGGTATTGTAGAATACTGCTTTTTTTTTAAAAGAAATTCCCTTTATATAATCTAAGGAGTTGGATTATTTAATCATTTGGGATTACACATTGTTACATGACAATAAACCATCTGAATATTATCTCTAGGTCTATAAGACACAATTATTCACTGCACAATATCATGTGCATTATAACCCTCAAAATGGATTTAATATTTTAACAAAATGAAATGACTGAATGTGTGAATCAAAGCAATGCACTCGTTCTGTGGTTCCAACCTGTGCATGCAACAGCAGCAAAGACCCAACACTGGCCATAGCGGACAGGGCCACTTTCTGCCCACTGGCGCAAAATGTCCTCACTGCCGGTCCAGTCGCCTGGAGGAACACCGTCTAAACATTCTTCCCAGTTTCCCACCACCACACCCATATCATCATTACTGTTGATCTGGGGGCATAGACGTGGAATAAAAAATGCATAAACATTTTTATGCATTTTATTATTATTTTTGTCACAGTCAGGTGATAAGATGCTTATATGACAGGGACATCCTGAGACACACCAAAAAAATTAGAAAAGTATAAAATCCAAGCAGGGTCTCCACACACAATCACACTATTACTCATTTCTAGGTCATAGGTGATAATTAAGAAGGATTACATTTGTATGTCTTTAAGGAAATCCTGCATACTCTGCTTTTAAATGGCATTAATCATTAATGATAGACCACATAGATATAAACACATAGATGCCACTTCTGCTGTCCATTGGAACAATGCGTCAGCGTGGCTGCCACTACTTACTCCATTTATCAACAGAGGCAGAGCTCTATTAATGATTAAAATCACATATCTCATTGAATTTTTAACTAATTTTTCATGCCGTTTAATTATAAATGTCAGATTAACTTACAAACATAGATTTGTTAAATTAATAATATCTTTCATACAAAAATTTTAACCACATTTTCTTGAATAAAGACATGTTTTTGATTGACACAACACTGTCTGCTTTTGGGTCCGTCCTTTAAAACCTGATAAAAAGACAGTGTGAGACACTGCGCAACAACCTGCTATGTTTTTGTTTGCATATCAAAACCGAATGATATATAATGATAACAATAACATCTCATAACATATTCAACTATATATGTATTCATAATAATGAATACATATGTGTATATACATAATACATTATTATACAAGAATAAAAATAGACACACTTCACATTTGAAGGACATATATTTAAGTGCTAAATATAATAATAAAAAATAGAAGAAAACTACTGTCCTGCTGGTTTTAAGCATCTCCCCTCTCCAATACAACTGATTCTAATTATTAACAAGCCTTTGACAGCTTTAGCTATTTGATAACAAGTTGATATTTAGAATCAAGTGTATTGGAGATTCCTAAAACATTCAGGATATTAGTTCTCCAGGTGCAGGTTTGGACAGTCCTGGTCTGACCAACCCTCTGCCCAAGTTGGCAGTGTTGACACGTCTGACAAGCCTGTAGACGGCATCTACGTGTTTATATCTATGTGATAGACCAACGCACCCGAGATGTTATGACATATAATCAGTGAGAGAGAAAAAGTAAAGGAGATAATATGGACTAATGTTTGCTTTGTGTGGGCTCATTTTCAAAAAATGTCAATTAGCCCTAAACATAGTGTAAGATTTTACCATGATTATAAACAGACATATCTAGCAACATACGTGGCTTTGATTTATTGTATAGTGGCACTGAATAAGTTTAGTGTAATACGGGCCACACATTATGTTAAATACTCTTTTCTGTGACTTTCTATAACAAAAGTTGCCAGACAAACAAGAGCAGTTACCCTGCAGAACATTAGAACCTTCTGAATATAAACGAGCAGAGTTCCAAACTAACACTTTATCACGGGTTGGTGAAATGGCAGAGACCTACCATGGCACTCAGCACTCTGGTCACATAGATTGGATTTCTCCTGGCAGAGCAGTCCTGGTCAGCATCAGACACACATTTAGGGTTGTTATCCAGGATCTTCAGACAGATATCCAGTATCCCTGGTTTAAACTTAAAAGAGATGATCAATTATTACCTGAATTAATTAAATGGATTTATAAATGTAACTAGAGATTATATAAATTATACTTTTATTTTTTTCTGTGTACAGTTTACTAAACTTTGTTGTGCTGAAGTGTTTCTTTTTTAAATATGTGTACCTGTCCAAAGATCCAAGGACCCTTCACAATTTTTTTATATGTTCCTATGAAGATCATCCCATATTGTGTTAAAACATACTCCTTCCTCTTTTCTTCACTGCTCATGTACACAGCATCTCCTGTGAGCCAGTGCAGTACAGACAAAGCAATAATGTGTTCAGACAAGTGTAATATTCATATGTGGTAGTATTTGGCAGAGGGTTGACACACTGTTCTTGATATTTTTTTATTTTACAAATTAAACACAAGGATCACATAGAAGAAATGTTTACAAGCTGCAGGCAGAAGCAACAGATTAAACAGGTTGAAATTTCAATTCAAGGCAAAATACAAGTTTAATATTATGAATCATTTGGAGAAAAAAATAACAACATACTCACTCTGGCACCAAGCATTAAAAAGCAGTGCGAATTTTCCTAAAGTGGTCTGGTGCCCCTCCGTGTCTACAGTCAGAGAATAGAAACCTATTGGGGCGTCGGGGGAGGAATTGATAGTCACAGACACTGAGTTTTCAGAGGGATCAGTCGTGGCAGTGGCACTCCACTCTGTGTCCACTATGGAGTCACTTAGACCAAAGCAAACCTTAGTGCCAGATTCTTTGCGAGGTAACGGACCTGGAGAGACAGAGATTGTTATTGAATCTTAATTGAAAATAGAGAAACACCGACTTTTGTGCACACGCTGATGATTCACACAGCCCTACAAATATTTCTGTCACTCACATACACACAAATCACTGGTTAACAAACGCACCTGTTTCAACAATGAGGGTGAAGCCTGTTTCACTTGGTTTGAACTCTTTGCTGCCAGCCTTCAGATGTAAATTTATGATGAAGGGCTGACCCCGTCTGACAATCAAATACTCATCTTCACACTGGTCTGTGTGATGGCTGCTGCTGTTGCTCTTAATGTTGAAATCACAGTGATCGATATCCAGGACTGTGCAGGGAGGGAAAGACAGATCACTCCTCACCTCACTTTACCATTTCTAATCATCAGATTTGACTCACACTCAGCACAAATACAGAGAAACTACATCATCAGTTGTAGATAATGCAGTCCACTAATAACATCTGCACACCTTTCACACGAGGGAAATAGTTTTTCTTTCTCCTTACCTTGACTCATGTCTGCAGTGTACTTGTCCCTCAGTGACTATGTGTAAACTCACTCGCACGCTTGAGTTGCAGCCTGTGCTGTTTGGTCGACACAGCAGTGGAACGGCACGAAAGGGATATTTGTAGCCTGTGAAACCAGATCGGAGCGCCCTCTCTCCCTCTACTTGGCACATCGGTTACTCTGTTTTTAATCATAAAAGGGCAGAAACTTAACATGCTACTTTCTTTTTGTTCTTTAAATTGACCACGTCCTGAAAGCTATTTTAAAATGTTTCCACTAAAAACAAAAGATTTGGTTTCAAAAAGCACACGTTGCGTGTTATCAAAACTGGTCCAACACGGCCCATCTGTCCCCACCATCACACCCCCCTCGCCTGTCTCCCATATTCCCTTATTCAGTAATGTTAAGTCGCAGCTGAATATGAGTTGGAAATGATCCCTATTTGAGCTAATAAAAAGATACCAGATCATACTGGAGTAATCAGAGCTCTTTTTTTGCGTGGACATTGCCTTGGTCTCCAATTAAAAGCACAGATTGATGCTAGGGATGCTCGTTTATGGAAAAAATCATTATCAAGATTATTTTATGCACATTCTCCCCATGTCCCCATGAGTTTTCTCCAGGTTCTCAGGCTTCCTCCCACAATACCTAAGACATGTTTAGATTAGTTGGAAACTCTAAATTTCCTGTGTTCTTCTCATCTTTTTTTCATACATCTCTCCTTAGGAAGAGATTGGAAACAAGGGATTGATAGTGTGATGACAAAGCCATTGTTTTGCCAGCCTTCTATAAGAAATATATGATGGTTAAAAAGAAACAAAATAAATGGAATTACTTACAAATTTCATTTAACTTCTAGATCTCTGGTGCTTAGGCCTTATAATACCTGCAGAAAATGCAAAAATATATTAAAAAGTTAAAATAATAAAAAACGTCAGTCTATCTAAATGAGGTCAAACCAAGTCAGGTCAATGTATTTCAAAGTTATGCTCATTTTAGCAAATTCCCACATGTTTTGTTATAAAACCTCTGCGTGTGAGTGAGTCAGAATTTTACACACTAGATGTTTAATCAAGGGGGAAGCATATAATATAATATAATACAGCTGCCTTCAAAGCAAACTATACAGGAAGTCAGATATATTTACAATATTTATAGTTTTAAACTCTTCATGGATCCCCTGGTGATGTGCTGTGGACCCCACTTTAATAATCACTGCTCTAGAGAACTCTTAAGCATACATTCAGTAATAGCTGAGGAATCCAAGAAGCTTATGGACTTGTCTTGGCCTGAGTTTCATTTGAGAGCCCTCAGGACGTATCGCAGAACCTCATCATGATCTTCAAATGTCTTAGCATAACAGAGGACATTGTCTAAGTAGGAGATACAGCACCGCAAAGAGTTGAGCATCTCCTCCATGCTCCTCTGAAATGCTGCTGGTGCATTTGAAAGTCCAAAGGGGATACACACCCACTCATACAAGCCCCAGAGGGTGTTGAACGCCTTTAAAATGCAGTGACCCCTAAACACTGAACCCTTGATGGTAGGCTTTTCCCTGACCAAAAATGGTACCAGTGTAACCAGCTGTACTCATGAGACAGGAGTTGATATCTGGTACTGTCTTTTAGTTCATGAGCCTATAATCAATGCACAGCCTCAATCTCCTGTTCCTTCTTGTAAAGACAAACTACTGGGGAAGAGTATAGGGAATTTGACTTTGACTTTACTATCCAGTCCTGAATATCCTTCATTTGTAGAGGGACTTGTAGGCACTACTGCATAGGATTGCTACACCTTCAGTGTTGTATTCATTTTGGAGGCTTGGAACACATTCTATGTCATTATAAGGGTGGGAGGAGTTGCCACAGCTGGGGCAGCTGTTCTGTTTCACTTTTATCTCTTTATTTCACCACTGACCTCACTGTTGTCTGCTTGGTCTGTTCCCACTTGCACTATCTTGTCTATGGGTTGGACCTTACACAGTCCAGCCCATTTCAGCTGAAGTGAAACAATTGGCATATGACCCTCAGCCAGTGTTCTAAAAAAAAGAGCAGACAGTCAATAAAAGAGAAACCACATGGCCGCCCTAACTGCATTGCCAGGAGCCGACTGACTGCAATCACTGCTTTTCTTGTAGTAGAGAAGGGCACCCTGCTGTTGGGTGCTTAAAAAGATCCAAGCAATTGAGAAATGCATCCCGGTCATGGTGGGGGGGACACACACTGTGAGCTAAAGTAGCATTTAATCCCATCCAGAAAACCGCAAACCAGCTGTCACCGATCTTCATTTTCCAGCTGATTGTAAATCAACATTACAGCGAGTAGTTAAATGATTCAGAGAGAAAGACTTACTGACATGTAATCTGAATATGTATACTCATATGCCTCTTTACGACTTTGGCGCTCAGGTCAGTATTATAGACTGCTCATGTAAACAAAAATACCCACCTTATCAAGATGTGTGTTCTCTCAGTGAACTCTTGGGAGACAGAGAGCTCAATCTCCCTGCAGCCAATGGAAAGCCAAAACCATGTGATAAATGGGTGGAATTCATCTTTAACCTACCTGGCAATGATGATCCAAACCTCTCCATCAGTGTGCCCTATAGTCAATAGTGGGCTTCCTAGGATGGTAGAGCGGAATGGGTGTTGTCAGTGTTATTGCCAGAGTGCTACAAGGTGTCATGCAGGTTAAAAGCAACAAAGCTGAGGCAAGTGTGAACTTTATACAGACCCAGGAGCCCACTCATAGCCATGTATTGATGAGAGTGGGTCAGCACCAGGTCATTGTTCATTTGGGCCAGGTTGCCCACTTCAAATGTAGGGTGCCAGCTCATCTGTGGCACTGTTCGAGGTCACGAGGTCGAGGGCATAAAACTGGAACAGCTAGACCTCGATGACAGTTTGGTTGAGTGTTACATTAGCTAACGTGAGGCTATGGTTAGACTATTTGGTGTTTGGCCATAAACATATTTCAAGCTGCATATAATCATTTAGTTCCTGAGTATAGCTCAATATGTAGGCTAATATTTTGTACGGTGACAACAACCCAGGCAGACAGGCTTGGACAGAGAGTCTTCATTGATAAGGAGTTTTCCTGCTGGAATAATGTACAAGGCCAACTGAGAGAGCACAACAACACGCAGCATGTCTGTGCAGCTGTTGTACGGGCAGATTTCAAAGCAGTTGTTTATAAAAAAGATTTAGGCTGAGCTGTTTGACTCACAAGGAATCTTTTCTCTTCAATCTCCCCTTGGGAATATGGACTTCCAGATTGTGCTTCACGCATTTTGTAGAGCACATTTAAGTCTGCAGATCTCATCACAACTTTGGGGGAGGACTAAAAATGATTTTTTACAGGTGCTGGTTATATAATTATCATAAAAAGTTGATTTATTTCAGTTATATAATTCAAAAAGTGAAACTTGTATAATGTATATTAATTTCACACAGACTGACATATTTCAAGTGTTTATTTCTTAACTGACAAATATTGAAAACTCCAAATTGGGTATCTCAGAAAATTTGAATATTGTGGAAAGGTTCAATATTGAAGACACCTGGTGCCACATTTTAATTGGCTACTTAAGTCTAAATACCTGCAAAGGCCTATAAGTGTTCTCTCAGTCTAGTTCTGTAGACTACAACATCATGGGGATGACTGCTGACTTGACTGTTGTCCAAAAGATGACCAATGACACCTCGCACAAGGAGAGCAAGACGCAAAAGGTCGCTGCAAAAAAGCTGGCTGTTAACAGAGCTTGGTGTCCAAGCACATTAATGAAGAGGTCAGAGGGCGTCAGCTGTCGCATTCCTTGTATCAAGCCACTCTTTAACAAGAGACAGCGCCAGAAGCATCTCACCTGGGCTAAAGACAAAAAGAACTGGACTGCTGCTAAGTGGTTCAAAGTTGTGTTCTCTGATGGAAGTAAATTTTGCATGTTCTTTGGAAATCGAGATCCCAGTCTGGAGGATAAGAGGAGAGGCACAGAATCCATGTTTCTTGAAGTCGAGTGTAAAGTTTCCACAGTCAGTGATGGTTTGGGGTGCCATGTCATCTGCTGGTGTTGGTCCACTATATAATCATCACATTATGATGGATGGGGAGCGGTTTTACCCTACTTCCAGATCATAATCAACTGTGCTAACCATTCAGCCATATGTTAAACAGTGTATTTAAGATGAGTGAGTCATTACCAATCAGGGTTATTACAGTGTCACATTGATGAGAAGTTGATACCGCAAATATGTGCATGTTACAGCAGTAAGTGTTCCGTAAAGAAAGCACTTCTTTTTTTTCTCCTCATGCACTGATTCACAGCTGACCAACCAATCAGAGTAATCTCTAACACTGCTGGCAAAAAAGCAGCCAACAGAGACCCAACTAGTGCAGAGGTTTTGGACACTCCAGAAACACTAGGACAGACACTAACTGGAGGCCTGACACTGTCCATCAACCAGCTGATCACGACCTTAAGTCAGCAAATCTCATTTATCTGTTGAATTTGTATTGTGTCACAAATGTAATGCTATACATAACTCTTTATATGTACCAGATGAAAAAAAACAACACATCCTTCCTATATATAAAACACACAACAATATGGAGTTTTAATAAATTATTTATAACATTTTTTGTCGCTACAGCATAAATTACTGTATAATTCAACATAAACAAAATATTATGATTCAAGTTAATTAAAAACTGATAAATTGTTATTTTAAGGCAAGACAGCAACACTCCATGTATTTTTATGCAACTTCTCCTGCAGTATCAGATCAGTATCAAACAGTATCTAGTTTACACTCAGTTTTAACAGGTGTCCTAAGTGATCCAATCACAAGTGGACAGTGAGATACTTGCCCTTTTACACTTGTATCTATCGTGCGTTCCTAAATGTGTCCTGCTGACCACTTTTCATTAATAGTGTTTACAATTTTTCTGTCATGTCCCTGTCAGACATAGGACACATTAGCATTAGCATTTAGTTTATGTAATATGGTCAAATACCCCCCATGCCACCTCCAAATGTGGTTTGAGTAATTTGAGTGATTTCAGTGTGTCTTGAGGACACTCCCTAGTGCTGTCCACTTGTGATCACATCATTTATTAAGTGGAAACAGCATCAAAGTTGTCACACATTTTTCTTCAGGTCGGTATAATTACATGTAGACTTCCACTTTTGGTTTTTAATATTACTAAAAGAAGTTGTGAAAAGGTTATGAAGCTGTAAACTAACTGTGCAGATTTGGTTCAAGGATCAAATAAACAGAACAATTCAGTATAAGCTTAACAAGAAAATTTAAATGCGAAAATATTATGAAGCATCATAACAAGAAGAACACCCCTGAAACAAAAATAAAGAAGAAATAATTTATACTTTGGGCAATAGACTAACCATCTACTTAGATTAACAATAAAACTTTTTGCAAGTGTCTAAGATTTGCCTCATGAGGAAATAGTGTGTGTGATATAAGGAAGTAAAGGTTGGTGTCATATCTTCATATCTTCATGTAACTGGAGTCAAGCTGGTCACTTCCCAAAGGAGCAAAGAGTTCAGAGTGAGGAGAACATACTTATAACATCAGCCACCTCCCTTTAAACAACAAAACAAACATAAAGTAAGACAATAAATTAATAAAATGGCCACACTGACCTCACATTTATAAAAAAACTACTCAATCAATAAAGAAAGTGTTAAGAAAACAAAAAAGTGAATGTTCCACATGATAAAAAGTTAGTGGCTTCAAAAGAAAACAAACATCAGATATCATGGCTTCAGTTTTTCCAAGATCTACAATCTGTATACTGTACATTTTGCACATAAAATAGAAATCACTGAGCTTACAAAACACTTCTCAAAAGCTTATCAAAAATACATTAAAACATACATTAAAATCATGGTGAGATACTTCATTTTATGTAATGGCTATTTTCATGATTGAAGCTGGTACACTGAACAGTTTGGAACAAAAACTGGACCCTAAGTAAGTGTTTTCTGCCAGTTAGTATGGACTGTATATAATACTCATTAGTATGCAGTTGTAATTATATAGTCGTCTCTGAATATTTTGTTTCCCTTTAACTGCAATATATATTTACAGTATACTTCAAATCCAGATGGGACAAATCTTTTTTTTTGTCTTTTGTATTTTTAAATATGTAACTAACTTGCAGTTAGCAAGTGGCCTGTCCCTTCTGAAAGGTATTAAATACAAGATATAGAAGTAAATGTTCTCAGAGTGTAAATATATGATAAATGAAATAAACAGGAACACAATACAAGGTAAAAGACAAAAATAGGTATATGTTATGTAATATGTATATATTTGAATGACTATATATTAATCACTACATACATGTTTCCATTTATGGTCATCAACAAGTCAGGGTCTTTGGCTAGTCCTGGGCTTATGGCCAGTGGATAACTCCTGGAGAAACACTGGACATTCTGGACACTATTAATTTCCCTTGTTATCCTGTAACTAAAACAATTTAATCCGAGACTTAACTTCTGTTTCTGGACTGATGTTATCACCCACATAATACAGATGCTGGTCCTATATGTTAGTTCTATGTAAAATGCTGATTTGCAAACAATAGGAAACACAACATTGATTCCTATGAAGTAATTAGTAATTGTATTGCACAGGATTATAATATATATATATATATATATATATATATATATATATATATATATATATATATATATATATATATATCCCCAGACCACATGGTTCTATTGAGTGGCACAACTTACTTCTCATTAGCTACCAAATGTATATAGAGTTTATAAAGAGCATGTTTTTATCCAATTAACAATATAGTCATTTAGTCACACACAATATGTTTTATGCGTTTTCCATAAATGTTTCATGTATGTTTTATATATTAGTTGTTACATTTTGTATTAAAGTGTTTTTGTTGTTGTTGAAAACAAACAAAAACATTTAGCTAGAGTACATTTGTCACACCAAGATGAATCTGTCACCCACATCATCTATCCATCTCTCCAAATAGAATTGAATTAATTAGAATGTATTTATTGAAGGGATAGTGTATATTAATCAGCCAAAGACGGTAAATGTATCAAATTTTGCCTAATAACCTAGTTTCCATCTGCAGTCCATGGCCAGATGTTAAAAGCCAACCTGAAAAACCAGCAGGCTCATCTCCTTTCTTCCATATGTAAAGTCAGTCTATATGTGACCGAGTCATTTGGATGACTGAGGTGTGATACCATCATACAGAGCCAGACAAAGCTGGCTGCATTGTGACTGGCTATGCAGTCATGAAAGCAGCTTTTTCACTCCTCTGTCTGCAGGGCCACCGCCATGAGGGTCGAACAGCTTCAGTGCAACGAGGATCTGCAACAATATTTAAGACACATTTTGATGATCATGTATTTGGCGTGATGCAGTAATTGCATTGTAGTGTAGTGGTATGGCATCAACTAGGATGGTGATGGAATCATGAGTGACAGCTCCAGGAGGCTGGAGATCTTCCTCCTTCATGTCGCTTTCAGGAATCAACATTGTAAAAGTTATGTTTCAATACTTGAATTGGCAAAGGAAAGTACAAACATTGGTGGTGCAGTTTTAAAAGTTATTTTAGAGTGTACTAAAGTGAAAAATGTTTGTTTTCATCTTTTTTTCTGCTTTTCAACTTTGAATAATATTTCAAAAATATGATCTCCTAAACGTTTTGAGCAACTTTTGTCTGACAGCAGCAAGTCATTGGTCACTTGGATACAGCAACACAAATAAAAAAATAACATTACATGCTTACCTCCTGCAGGAAATCTGGGGTTAAACTTCTGTTGATTTTCCGATTATAATTTCATCACCCTGTAATTCAAGTTAGCAAAATGTTTTTATTTTACTTCAATAAAAGGATCCATCTCATAGCATAGGTTTTTATCTGATAATGCTAATTCACCTGTTAAAAATAAAAAATGTCTATAAATACAGTGCTATAAATATAAATAATAATTCTCTTTCAGGGACAAAACTTTTTTCAGCCCGCATCTATTGCATAAAACTCATACAATCATACAAAATTTATAAATCAGCAGGCTACTCAGGTGTACCTGAGCATCAGCCAGATGTGGAGGTTTGGGGGCAACACCTGGATTCTTTCTGGTAATTGCAGGTGAGTCATTCATCCTAAAGCTTGAGGTTCGACAAAGTGGTGGACAGGACTTTGAACTCTGGGATCCAAAGGGAGAGGAGACGTCCACTACCTCTCCACCAAGAGCAGAAAGGCAGCTGCAGTCTGAGTTGCCGAAGGGACTCGTACATTCTCCAGATGATTCTGTGCCGTCTGCTAAAGCACAAACACATTTATCCATTATTGTAGCAGTTGAGTAAAACACTCAAATTGCTTTAAGCGTCATGCAACACCCATGTATACAATGCGTTTCATTGTCAGCATTTGGTGAACATTTGGAGAGTCTAGAAAAGACATATGATTAATTTATTTTATCCATATTCAGTTTAGAAGAGGGTTTGAAAGATGCTAACTGGCTAGGCCAGTGTTTGTCTGTGGTTTGCTCTGCCCATAGAGCATTTGCAGTGTGTTAGTGGGAATGTTGCTTAATAGATACCAGATTTTAAAACTCTATATTGTGAAATTCAGAGAAAATGGTGAGGGTCTACAGTTACCTGTAAAGTGTTACCTGGTGGTGATAGTCTTAATGATCATTGTAGAAACTTATTTGGCAAAAGCTTTTCATTTCTATGTAAAAGTTTGACACTATAGTTCAGATATGGTGGAAATCTATCATAATGTCATTATTAATGCTACCAACAGATGGGGCCAAAGTAAAGAATTTTCCTACATATAATGGCATTAAAAATGCATTCTCATGTTTGAATGTCATTTTACTTTCTAAAATCACGTCTATTTTACTTCATCATTTCATAAATTTTGTGTTCATTTAAGATCTGAGGCGCTATTGAGGTAAGGAGTCGACTTCCGAAAACAGGTGATAAACACCAAAAAGCCACTCACTCAGAGGGTGATGGATTGTTTTCCAGTGTTCACACTCATGGTTGAGATGATGCTGATGAAGGTGACGGTTGTTGAGTTCAGTGTCAGTGACGGCCTCGGGGAAGGAACAGATAGCACGACCGGTCTCCACTCCCTGTGACTGGTTCCGGGGATAACCAGCAGGGGGCAGCGAGCCCCGGCCCGAGGAGGAAGACGATTTGCTGATTGTGGTGGAGGCGGTGCTGCCGGAGCCAATGGAGTGTGGCCTTGTATAGTCTAAGCCCCTGTGTGAACAACATGCCACAGGGACTGACGACACATAAATAGATGCCATGGATGAGAAAATTATGAGCTGGGTCAGTGAGCAATGAGGGCACGAACATGACTGTTACTTTTGTTATTACTGTGGAATAGTTTAGTTTTGTCACATTTAGTCAGTTTGTAATCTAAATTTTGTTAAAAATTACAAAATGTCAAAGTTAAAAAAAAAGGAAAACAAGTAAATGTACTTAGGCTAATGGCTTGATTCCAAAGGATGTGAAAACATTGTGCTGCACAAGTTTAATGGGGGCTCTGAACAATGCTTAATGTGGTCCGCAAAATGAAATAAACTTTTTCATTGTTTGGCGATGTGCAAATTCCCATCACCCCGGGGCATGATGGGAGGCCCCAGTGCATCATGGGGGGTGATTCCTCGGCACAGTCTCTATCGGTTGCATAACGTGGAAGTAAACCCTGCAGTCAAGAAATTTTTCAGCCTATGCGCCAGGCGAGCAACTTTCATTGAAATGATTGGTGGCCATTTTCCTGTCCAATATCCAGTTCTTATAATACATCCATGGAGAAAAGCCATGCTTTTTACATTACGCGTCACCTGTGTGCATTGTGGAATCAAGGAGTACAAACACAAAAAGTCCACAACCGCACTAGCGCCCCAGTGAGGCTGTATTTAGGCACAGCCGTGCTTTGAAATAAATGCCAATGTGAACACGCTAGCTAGGTTACAATGCTAACATGCTGATGTTTAATAGGCACATATTGTTTACTATAGTCACCATATCAGTTAAGTGTGTTAGCATGCCAATATTTGCCAATTAGCACGAAACACAAACTGCAGCTGATGGAAATTAGTTTTGCCAGAATCTTGTCAAAAACTGAGTCACTGGACAAATTAAAATCTTGACCTGATGATGTCACTAGATGAAAAGTGAGAAGATCACCAGTTTTTTTCAATTCATCCTGAGGGGAACATGAATGTGTTTACAAAAAACTGTTATGGCAATTCTAGTTGTTTACATATTCCACTAAAAATGAAAATGAACTGAAGTCATTAGGATTCATCATTTGGGGACCATGAATGAAAATTTCATGGCAATCCATTCCTCCCACGAGCCACTCTGCTAGTGTGGTTTACAGCATTTTTTCAGTAGTTACAGATTAACATCATAACCCCCCCCCCCCCCCCCCCCCCCCCCCCCCGAATAATTCAACAAGGATCTGAAGCCATGCTGGGTAATGATAAATGTGATGTGTGTAGCTCCTTACTTCTCCCAGGCAGAGCACAGCTGACGGCCCGGTCACAGATGGCAGCATCACTGGGCTGAATGTCTAAGAAAGGTTTGCAGCCCATTCCCATGAAGACCCTCTCCTGCATACGCAGCTCTGGAACAGTGTAGTCGCAATATGTATATTTAGCACTGTAGCATTGTGGGAACTCTACTCTCAAGTATTTTATAAAAGAGTTAGGTTGTCATGTGGTTGCTACCTCTACTGTGTGCAGCCTGATCCCATAGAATCCTCTCCAGGTCACTGGTCCAGGCTTTCTTCACCTCCATGCTGGAGGCCTTCAAGGTGTAGGTATCCTCACTCTTCCTCCTGCGGAACCAGATCTCAAAACACAGACCGCTCACACCAGAGTTATGGGTCATACCGATGTCACTTGTCTGGGCAAGAAAATCACAGACACCAGCAGAAATTATTAGTGCTTGGAAAAACATTGCAGTAATAACCATCACTAGGCAACTTTGCATGCTGTTAAATGTACTTCAAAACCAATCTAAAACATGTGTGAATTTGCTTGTAGAACATAGTATCAAAGGGTTGTTAAGGTTCCAACAACCATTTGAAAAGCAATGGTGTATACAGACCTTGAATGACTGCTTGTAGACATAAACATCGTTTCCAATTTCTGTCTTCTTGGTCTTGCTGAAGAGGATGAGATCTTCAAAGAAGAAGACGCGCCGGATGCATTTCTTCTTTCTAAAGAAAACTGTAAACTCATCCTGGCGAATCAGTTGGCCCTGCTCTTTCAAATTCACCTGACAGAACAGTTCAAAATAACAAGAAGGAAAAAAAGATTACAAGAAGACTTCATTGAATTATTGTGCTTTAAGTATATTATCTTAAATAGCTTACATCACAGTCCTGGATGGCATCCATGGTGAGCAAATCGTTACCGTGCCGCATCTGAAACCGAACCAGCTCTGCAGCAGCCTGGATCTCAGCCTTTTCCCGCTCCCTCTCGCTGCTTGTCAGATCAGGCACGCACACGCTGGGGCCACATACGCTTTGTCCACACACACTAGATGTGAGCAGTGTATCCTGGATCATGTCTTTTGGCTTGTATGAGCCAGCCAGAGCCAGCATGTCCTGTAGCAGCAGGCTGTACTTGCTGATCCTCTGAATGGGCCTCAGCAGATATGATGAAAGGTCCATCATGTCCCCGAGCTCCTGCTGCTTTTTCTGTGAGGGAAAAACAAAGTGTAACTGTAAAGTTTGTGGTAGGAATGGGACAACCACTGCAGCCAGAACTGAAAATGTAGGTCCTTGTACGATGCCGAGTCCAACACAGACTACAAATAGTGTGCACCTAACAGATTCAAGTTCAACCTGAGAACCTTAAACCTGAGAGCAGGTCGCGGGGGCAACAGCCTCAGCAGAGAAGCCCAGACTTCCCTCTCCCCAGCCACGTGATCCAGCTCTTCCAGAGCAACCCTGAGGCATTCCCAGGTCAGCCGAGAGACATACACTCGACTTTCCAGCGTGTTCTGGGTGTTCCCTGGGGCCACCTCTCAGAGGGACGTGACTGGGACACCTCACCAGGGAGGCGTTAAGGAGGCGTCTCGCTAGATGCCCAAGTCACCCCAGCTGGTTCCTGTTGATGCGGAGGAGGAGCGGTTCTACCCTGAGCTCCTCCTGGATGACTGAGCCTCTCACTCTATCTCTGAGTGATCTCTCTAAGGGAGAATGCAGCCACCCTGTGGCCGCTTGTGACCGTAGATTGACTGGTAAATCGAGAGTTTCACCTTTCGGCTCAGCTCCTTCTTCACTATGACGGACCAATGCGAGTCTACATCACTACTCAAAACCCCAAACATCTCAACATATTTTACAAAGCCAGAAATATGACATACAACGTGCAAAATTATGAGTTTTGTACATCCATTGATAAATGAATATAATCTCTCAATATATTCCATATTTTTTTCACATTCAGTAGTAACAAATCAACATAGAAACTGTAATACATATAATGTATGTAGACTGCATCGACCAAATATGGTGGGGATGGTTTGATGATGAGAACTGAATTTAAGATTTTTAAATTATGTCGGCAGGTGTACAGATATGATGTGCTAATGACAATCAAGCTTGTGTCACAATCACAAAATGAAAGGGACTATGACATTTACAGTGGGAAAATTACCACTGATAAGTTTCAGTTGAGAGAAAGCCAGGACGTATAAACTGACCGTGAAGATGTTATGACGACGGTGTAGGATCAGGGCATCTGACTGAGGTTTGTTCTTACTGTACAGTGCATATAGACCAAAACTCTCACTCTGTGGGAAGAACACAAAGGAAACCGTATTAGAAAATGTATGTTATTAAAATTGTTACTTCTCCATTCAACGAGAAGAGATTAAAATTACATTTATTTTCCATTATCATCAGCTTTCTCTGAATGTCTGAAAAGCAGAATACAATTTTTTTAAGTTCTGAAATTCAGATATTTTTCCAATACCGTAATTTTCGAAATAGCATTTAAATTTTTTCAATTACAATGTATTAATTCAATATAAATTCAATATAAAATTAAAATATAAGTAAACAAAAATGTAAACATATGAATTATTATATAATTAGATAGAAAATCTAAATTTTCTAAATCTAAATAATTCATCAAGTTATTGGGTTACTACTCACATGTCTGAGAAAGCAGCGGGCCACCATGGCGGGCTCCCTCTGGCAGGCCTCCAGCTCTGGTAGGAAGTAGCGGCTGTGGAAGTCGTAAAGCTTCTCCAGGTTACCAAAGATGATGCCTCGCTTGCCCCTGAGGTCCTGGGGGATGTCGGGTCTGTCTAGCAGGGGGAGGTAGTGGGT
Source organism: Lepturacanthus savala (assembly GCA_030544235.1). Taxonomy (NCBI): domain Eukaryota; kingdom Metazoa; phylum Chordata; class Actinopteri; order Scombriformes; family Trichiuridae; genus Lepturacanthus; species Lepturacanthus savala. Next base: position 18,906,502 of record CM060480.1, read on the forward strand.
CAGAATGTAGCCCAGTGAGCGGACATACTCCCTCTCTGTGAACACCAGCTCCTCCAGGACACGCTGCAGCCTCCTGGAAACAAAAACACACACAATACCTATTAGTTTCAAACAAACAGTATAACACATACAACAGAATGTATTTGATAACATATCTGTGAGTATTTGCAAGTAACTAATTTCATGTCTTCATCTTTTGAATGTCTGATGATGTTTTATCTGCATCAGTGCAATCTGCAGGATATTAGGAAGTTTTTTTGGAAGAATTTTTAAATTGTAAATAAGTTTTCACATCATCTGTTCCCTTGTTACTATGTTATTTTCCAGTACTTTTAACAATACATATTCTTTTTATTATTTTTTTCTGTACTGCAACTGAATAATTATTTTTTCTGAATACTAATTCATGTGATGAAAGGATTTTAATAACTTAACTTTAACATTTTATAATGATTGATTATTTTGCTCCTGCGACCCTAATGAGGAATAAGCGGGTATAGAAAATGAGATGAGATGATTATTTTGATGACATCTGTTCCCTAGCTAAAGCAAAATGAAAACTGTACATTGTTCATACAATACATAATACAAGTTTACCTTGATGATATTTACGTACTTTACATGATGTACCTTCAATATTCATCACCTTTCTTTTAAAGGCATATAATAGTGTATATATAGACTGGGAAGCTGTATTATGTAGCATACCATTAACTAAATAAAAATAAAAACAAAATTGTACGATCCGAAGAACTCAGGTGATTATAAGGAGCCAAAAGATGTGATTGTGACATTCCAACTTTTGACTTTAGACTTAGGGGCCATAGACCAGAAAGGATGTAAACTACTGCTCTAGTTATTGTCACTTATAAATGGGGGTTTGTGCCTGCAGGCCCTTTCAGTAATCCATCCATGACACTGAAAAAAACATGAGATCAGAAAAACAATACCTGCAGTACTTCAGTGTAAGCTTAGAGGCAGAAAAGAGTGCATGAAATCTCATGAGTCACTCAAGACTACATTAGTACAATAAAAATACATTTGATTCAGCGAATGCACTGTAACTAAAAAAAAAAATGTAGCAAAAAAAATATCTGATAATTCAGATCTTTTATCATAAGTAATATGAGTTTACCCATATTTGCTAACTTACAGGGCATTGTTGGTACTCTCCTGTGGATTTGCGAACGCCTCTTCATATCTCCCAATGGGCAGACTGGAGTGTTTGCAGCAGAAATTCCTATTACCCCCAACTGAATCCCGGTCACTCATACAGGAGTCTTCTGAGCAGAAGCTGCCATGACGAGAGATCTGAAACTTCTGAGCCTCCTGGAGGATCCGACAAGATGGCTGACCGTGGTGGGAGCAGGACGACAGGGGTTGAACACGCTGCTCTGGAGGAGTGGCTGATCCGACCACTGCAGCTCCTGTGGCAGACAAGTCCTGGCTCACTGACCTTGCTCCAAGTCCTCGTCCCCAGGGAAACCACTGGCAGCCAACAGTGTGGGACTGGGACAGAGCAGCGGCATCTCTCTCACTCCTCGCTCTGCTGGTTTGTCTCCTTCTTGTCTCTCTTTCTGTTCTCCTTGTTGCTCTATAGGAAAATGACACAAAAGCACTTATATTGACTCTGTACCCAATGCACTTTCAGCCAGCAAGGGCTGTTAGTGTGTTTCAACAAGTAGCCATAAGATAAAGAAGCTCAAGTCTGTTTCTAGGGTCCTTAACCTTTTCAACATCACTGACTCACAGGTGGGTCAGTCAGAACATCAATTGTAAGGAGCTAAATTTGTATATATGTGTGTATAAAATGATGGAAAATACATTTGATGAAGTGGTTCAACCATAAAAAGTTTTGAGAGCCAGTTGTTTGGAATCTGAAAAAGTACCTAAAAATGATACATTATTCATTCATTATTCGTTTATTCATGATTTTCCAATTGTCGGTTCAAATTGCCCCATTATGTGGGCTCTCTTCCCCTGCTTTGGCTAGTTCGGACATTTATTGGCTCATGAAGCAGTAAAGAAATAAAGCAGTGGAAGACACATCTACTCGCTGTGTATGGTCCCCCTTAAAACTACCTTTTTTACGGCTTGGTCCATAGTTGTTCTGTGTGGTGATGATTGTCAAAATGTTTTTTTTGAAGTGATGAAAAAACATGTGCAACTCAAAACAGTGGAAAATCTTTACAGATGGGTGGGGCTTCCATGAATAGATTTGTCTGCATCCAGGACAAAAATAATAATAATAAATAATAAATAAATAAAAAGTTATATCATTCAAAATGTGTTGTTTGTTGACTGCTATGCAATTTGATTTCAGGCAATACACCCGCTAATTGTAAACATGACAGTTCTCTAGATAACACAGTCAGACTTAAGGACAGAGACTCCTGGCTTTATATTTAGATGTTACTGGCTGCTTAAAATAAATATAAAGGACACCAAGTTACAACCAATATCGAAACAATTTTAGACCGTTTGTTCTAATCACAAATTCAACAACATCATCATAAAAGTCCCAGTTAGATTCAAACAAGTGCTAATATCTAACAGCAATATTTTCAGGACTCTTTGGAAATCAAAGTGAATGAACTTCTCAGTATAGATCATGGTCTAGTGAAATGAACGGACCAACAAAGCAGTTGACTTACCTCTGCGGTGACTGTGGAGTGACCTTTAACACCTGGTCGGTTCCAGCATCACAGTGATCCCCAGGTTTGACGCTGATGTTACTGTTGTTGCTCAGGATCTGCCTTCTCTTCCCTAAATCCACAGCCCCTGACACGATGCCCTCCCACTGTGGGTGCCGTGGCCCAGGAGTTGATTGTACAACCAGACTCTGACCACCTGGTGATGCTACCTGAACATTAGTGCTCACCACATCAACATAATGACGTTCACACCAGCTGCTAGAATGTGGCTGTTGGTGGTACGCTTCATCCACTTCCTGAATCCTCTCCTGAAGCTGTTGCCGGGCCTCCTGGCATCTCAGCCAGGCTACGTTCCAGACCCGCATCCCCCTGGAGCCCCGCAGGGCGTTGGCCTGGGCCTTCACCTCCTGGAATCTCTCTGGGCTGAACTGGAGGAACTTGTCTTGGAAACTCTGGAGAATAGACCTGTTATCACCTGGCAATGCAACACTGGCAGTTGTTGCGGCAGACCCAGAGGCTGTATGGATATCAGACTGGCAAAGGGAGGTGCTGCTTGGTCCTGAATCTTGGTTTTGCTGTTGTACAGGCTGACTGATTTTTTGATTGACAGGTGATGCACTTTGATCATGGTCTTGCATTGCATGAATTTTTGTTGATTGTTCCAGGTACTCGATGCATTCGTTGGCCAGAGCTGTAGCCTGTTTGGACATGAAGAAGATTTTATTTTTAATAAAAGAACAAAGTGAGTATTGTTTTAAAATAATGGTTCATCTCTCAAACAGGGGTGGCTGTTACTTAAGTAAATTGTAAATAGCACAGGTGAAATAGTTTTAATGCCATTTTAATAGAAAAATAATGAGTGTCCTATAAAGTATTACACCTGTACAGTAAATAAAATAAGCAACTAATTAAAACATAAGGTGACTCTGCATTACTGTTGATGCCTTTTTTACTAAATTAAATGAAAGAAACTCTAAAGAGACTCTAAAAACACCCAGACAGTTAGACGGTTAGTTTCTGTAAAAGAGCAAAAGTGGCATAAATCTCTCTCTAAAGTGGTGATGAAAAATAATATTAAATGCTAAATCTTTCTGATTGCTGCATAAAAACTTAACTGTGATCTACTGTTATTCTAGTCTAGTACGCAGATTTACTAATCTTAAAATGTAATCGTATAAGTATATGAAAAAGCCGCTCAGTTAGTGTGTGATTTGTAAATTACATCTCTCCAGCATTTTACATTAAAGCCACATATTTGTACATATATGTACAGTATGTACTGTAGCTATATAAGATATGTTCTAGTTAAGTTTGAATTCCTAAAATGACATTGATATTGAAATGATATTACACACAAATAAAAAAAACATTAGAATGAACAACCAAATTAAACAAGCCAGATGTCTGCTTCTACAGGGTAAAAGTACTACATGTGTACTTAACTTGAATACTTATCTGACACTGACCTGCTCACAAAAATCACACACATTGACCATGATCTGCAGCTCCCTGCCGCAGGCCTCTGCCCTGCAGAGGAAGTCCTCCAGGCTGGACTTGAAGGTGCAGACTAGAGCCCAGAATGCCTCTGTCTCAGGGTAGGAGAGCCCACTCTGCTGGAGCCGCTCCGCCTCTGACGCTAACGACATAGCATGGTGTCTACGGTCCTGGAGAAAGAAAGTGAGACAGAGAGAGAGAGTAAAACAGGTGAACAGACAGAGGTAATGACAGCCACAAGTTAAACTCACGTTTGCTTCAATAAGGAATCCAGTGAAGCTGTTGAGAATCTGCTCCATTTTGTCTCCAAAGTCTTCGACTGATTCAGCTTCCAGCAGGTGGCGCTCTCCCTCTGCATTAAACCACTGTTGCATCTGTAGGGAAGGAAGATGCAACACAATAGACTACATAAATAAGGCTATTCTTCATTACACGTGCTCATATACATTTTTCATATACAAGTTCTTTATCTAAAGAGACTTATTTTGATAAATATTTTATATAGCATCCAGTGTTTTCCCACACACCAGGTAGTGTTGTGCGGTGTAAGTGTAGCCCCATGGACATGTATGCATCTGTTGATCTGACTCTCTCTTGCTCTGTGTGTGTGTGAGTAAGATTGACAGAATTATGTTGAGAAAATAAAGAAGAATCAATTTATGCCGCTGGGTTGTCATTCTTTGGCGCTGCGAGATTGGTCTATGTGTGGGAAATACTGCAGTCTCACTACCGTTGATATTTTATAAAGGGTGTATGTGTACAGATGTTATCATAAAGGTCCCATATAATGCCAATAGCCATTTTCAAGCCATTTTCAAGGCATTTACTTTATGTTAGATAAAGTCAAGGGTTATATTAAAACCATTCAATCCATCAAAGACAAAAAAAAGAGATATGTATAAACACAGGCTGGAGATAGAAACTATGCTGTTTGGTGGCTCACTTCCTTGACATCAAGCTACATGAGCAATGTCAAGGAAGTTCTGCAAAAAAAAAATGTCAGGAACAACTAACAATGTTTATATTGTCCACAATCCCAACAACAGACCATTTTCTTTGTGATCAAATATTAATTAAACCGTGAAATTGTATTTCTCCCTATACCCCCTACACAATAAATTATTATCAATGAATCACTGGGCTTTAATATACTCAGGAACTGACTGTTTCTGGTGACTCAAGTAAATGCAGTATCAAATTCAGTGCAATTTGGCCAGATGGTGGCGCTTTAACAACAAACTTATGTTTTCTATGGGTTCAGTCAAATCTTTTATTATAAGCCAAGCCTATTTGCATCTAAATCAACTTCCTGACAAATCAAATTGTGTCTAAGACTGCATCCGGACAGGCACTGCCTACTAACCAGTAGCTACTACTCCAACACCACAGTAGTAGCTTCTGTGTAAAAAGTTAGCCAGTAGAACGCGCAATTCGAACATAGTACAACACTGCCGGGAAAAGTTCTTCTTCTACAGTTATTGACCTCCCAGTGACTCCCAGTGACAGGGTTTGCTTGCACAATGCAAAATATGACTGGATGTAGCCAACAACCATCCAGCTACCATTCAGATACTTGTTCAAAACCTACTAAGGTATTCGGATGATAATGATAACGAATTCCTCATTTTTTAACCAGTTAGTGGTTTTGGAAGCAAATGAATTTGATACAAAAGATCTTTGGATCAAGAAGGAAAAATGTTTTTTTTCGACATTTCCTACAGTTTTAATATAGCTGACTTGCTTAAAAACTGTGGGCTGGGTTTTATATTACAAAAAAAATCATATATCCTGAAAACTTTGGGCTTTTGCAACATTTTGGCTCAATAAGAAGGAAGGGGTCTCTATCAATGTGTATGTAGAAGTATTACTGTTCTTTGCATATAGAGGGAACCGCTTTAACTTGCAGGTTTATTGCTCACAACCCAAGAGAGTGCAATATTGAGTATAAAGTCGATTGAATGTCTGGTTCTGAACACTGGAAGCAGTACTTCTGGGTCCAAGCAATCGGCCCGTATGTGTTCAAATTGGCAAAACCCCAGACAATGCTGCAAGCAGCAATACCGGGAGCCAAGCAATGACCAAACCTAATTTATACTATACAGTGTATACTGTTTTGAAAGTAAGAAACATTCATTCAAAAATCAGTCAGCAGATTTGATGATGAGCTACTAAGATGTACCTGTGTAAAGTGTCCCTCAAACTCTCTGAGTTGTAGCAGATACTCCAGATGCTCCAGAGATAAGTTGGACCTCTGCACGAGGACGTGAGCCTGCTCTTCCATATGGTTGTAAAGGCTGGTCACTGAGTTTACTGCATCACTGGATGTAGAAAAAAGACAGATCACAGAAAAATAAAAAAAAACGGATAAAACAAATAACTTTGGACCTGACAGAAGATTTGATTGAAGTTTAAATTATGGCCTTTTTCATTATGTTTGTTTGTGGTGTTCTCTGCTTGCAGAAATACTGGTTTATTTCATAGAAGAAAGACTATAAAATCACAAGGGATCACAGGCCATGAAACAGTTAAATCAAAATCACAAACTGTTCTGTACATGTAAATCAAAATGGATAAGTTTACCTGAAGTCCTCACAGTGGGGGTATTTGAGGTCACTCTCCTTTCTCAGTCTCGCCAGGATGGCCCCACCCTCCCTCTGCAGGCTGACCAATCGGCTGTCCTCCAGTACATCCCTCATCAGAGTCCGCTGGTCCATCATACACTGATGCACATTCTTTAAGACAAAACAATATATTGAATCAGCAAATGATAACCTTTAAGCCTAACACATGGCCTGGATTATCCATGAGATCCAGATAAGCCCAGTTTCCATGGAAGCATTCTAATTGTATTGCGGCACAAATTATATCAGAAAGAATTAAATGACAGCGATAAATTACCTGCACAGTGTCTGTCCTCTGGGGCTCCTCCAACTTACTGATGGCTCTCAACAGCAGATTCGACGTCTCATGAAGATCAGTTACAAAAGGAAAAAGCTTCTAAAGAATAAAACACAGAGACATCAGCAATGATGAGCAGTGAAGAAGACTATTCTATCACAAAATTAGTCAGAAGCAAGGAAGAGAAAGAGGGAGCGATACAGGTCGTTGAATGAGGTGACTGAACCTGGTGTAGCTCCAGCCAGTCGCAGTAACTGTGAGACAGACTTCCATCCAGGCAGGAGCTCAGGTGACTTGGTTCTACCAACTTGAACAAGGCTTTCATCGATGCCACCACTTCAGTCTGCTTTTGAGGAAAAAAAAGTTCATGAAGGCCCGTCCTATAATTTTCTAAAGCACAAATAAAAAAAAAGACACAGCCCTGCACAAACTGACACCAACCAGGGAATTTTATTACTTGATTGTTTTTGTAAAGATAATGTCTCTGGTACTCAGGAAGAATGAAACAGAAACACAGCTTTAACCTGGCAACTACATTTTTATACAACCTCACACAACCTGCACTGTTTTTGACTCCCAGCTAGGTTTATGGTCCATTTAGAATAATTATTCTTTATAGGAAATGAACCAGCTTTGCTTTGCATTGTCTTTTACTAAATTGTAATAAAATTATAAAATGAAAACGCTGACCTGGATGCCGGGACACCTTTCTGGGCGAAGGCTGCTCTCTTTGTCCACCAGTAGCACCAAACCATTTGCTGCCTGAGGAGACTGCTCCTATAACAGTTAAACACTCAGTAAATCTTACTTAACTGCAGTCTTGCATCTTGATTTTGCATTGAACATGTTTGTTACAAGTACAAGTAAAAAAAACATATTGGCTATCAAATGGAAGCTAATTCCTCCTTCAGTTGAATAAAGTATGGAACTCATATGAAGGTTGTAATTCTGTCTGCATTTATGAATTGAATCATCATGTGTTTCACAATTGCATAAAATGTGCAGTTAATAAAAGACTTTTTTTGTTTAATAATTCATACCTAATTTAAGAAAATCTGGATTTGCTTTCTTAAACTCAGGAGCTGACACATTATTCAGCACTGACATTTCACTCAGAACTCATTGTGTGTAAACAGCACCACATCAGCCAGGCTTTAACACCCAAACAACAATTAACTGATAGAGTCAGCTGTGACACAGAGGTGTGTGTGCTTCTTACCTGAAGTGTCATCAAGGCTTTATAAAGCTGTGGTTGAGGATTTGTCTTCCTCGCATCAAAAATGAGCGTCATCCCAAGTTCTCTGACTTCTTTCCTACAGAGATAAAAATGCAAACTAATACGAAATGGAACCTATATGACTGCAGAGATGTCAAAAACCCTTTCAGTATGTCTTTAAATGTACAATTTATTTATTACAACTTTTTTAAAGATCAGTTAATTGAATTATTTATTAACTGAGTTACTGTCATAGGAATATGACACCTTACCTAGTGATATAGTAGAAGTAGAGCAGCATATGAAAGAGCTCCTGGCTTCTTACATTTGATCTCCATCCCTGGTGGTCCCCATAAAGCTCCACTATTGCTCTGCCCGTCCTGTCTCTGCCACCTAAAGACAAAAGATCATCTGAAATGCTGCCAAGAAACTACCTGATGGGAGTTTTTCAAAAGGCTCATGAAATCAAAAGTACAAAAACTGCATAGGTTTGAGTGAAAAACACAATGTGGGCACACTAACTGATAATAGCACACGAATAGCACATGGAAAAAGTTAAAAGAAATAAAAGGTCAGAACAATATTCGGTATGTAGAAGAGTTTTACTACTGTTTCAGAAAGAATTAAACCAAAATATCATCAGATATATTCGTAATGATCAAGTAAAAACCTTTATCTTGTTTTTTCTATATATAACTGACACTTTTTATGTAATCTCTTTCTAAAGGTTACATTTAATGCTGATCATTTTCATGCATTTTAAATTGTAGATGTACTGTGGATAGCTTTATAAATCTGCATTTGCAAAAAAAAAAAAAAACTAAAAATGATCTGTCAGGATTATTGTGATTGTTGCTAAAGGGAATTTATTATGCTCATTTCCAGCTCTATATTCTGGGTAGTTATGCAGAGTATTGAATAACTATCCATAAAACATTCACTGTTAAAAATATACTTGGCCTTTATGCAGCCCCGCAGTCCAGCGGCTGCAGTCCAGCCTTTGTCTCAGACAGGCCATTTTTTCTCTTTAAAGGTACAGTGTGTAAGATTTACTGGAATTCAGCAGCAGAAATGAACCCACTCTGTTCTGATAGGCCAGCTTGTGTCAAGTAAAGCATATATTGTTTTAAATTATTGGTAATTAAAAACCAACATTTCCTGCTTCTGCTAAGTAATTGTAAATGGTGCTAAAAAAAAGGTTGAGACAACAAGATGTGGAGATATTTGTTCAGTAGAAATAATGCAGACAAATAGGTACAAGCATAAACAGGCACATTGGAATGTTTGATGAGGAGCTGCAGTTGACCAGCACACATGAAACAACAACTTATTTGCTGCGCTGTGTGTTCTCAGAACAGTGGGTTGAACAGATTACCTTATTAAAAAAAATCAGTCATGAGCTCTGTCAGCTCGGGCCAAAAGTAGGAAAAACAACAGAAACCTAGTATTCAGAACAGTCGGAGGGTAGTCCTTTTTGCTAACAGGGATCACTTCTACGTACATTTATCTAATTTAAAACTCAGAGATATTTACTACGGATATCTGACAATGTAACATATAAAACAGAAAATAAGGAAAAGTATAATAGGTCTCTTTAAAGCTACTAGCCTACCTGTAAGAGATGCTACTCTTAAAAAGAGGGGGTGTGCTCTGGGGTCTGGGGAACCCAGAGGTAGGTGGTCAGGTCTGGGACGAGCAGAGGAAGGCTGGGGTTTCTTCTGTGTTGTTGCTGGTGGGGGAACAGCTGTCTGTGACGTGTTTTTCTCATTTCTGCCGGTTGTGGTCATACCGACAGACTGAGCACCATCTATAGGGTGGAAACATTGTAGTGAAGCTAATGAACACTTATTTTCATCTCTTAAAAAGAGCGCAACATCTAACAAGAGCAAAACCGTGTACCTGGAATCGCCATCTGCCTCCGGCTGATCTTGGGTGAAACCAGTCTAAAGGCTGTGCTTTTTTTACACTTGACCACATGTAGCTCGGGAATCTCTGCGGAGGGGTCAGCATTTTCTCTTCTCCTGACATTCTGACCTTCGACAATGACCAGCTCACACTTCTCTGAAGTATCCACCACTGTTGTGGAGAGAGAAGAACATCTTCCATCTGGCGTTGATTCTTGTCTGTTTAGTGGTGCTGGTAAACGCTTAGAAAAGTTTGGACTCAATCTCATGGAATCAATTCTATTTTGCAGCCTTTCACAAGGTTTGAGGTTGCTCATGTTCTCATGTTCTGATATTTTGCTAGAATTAAATGGTAACCCATGGTGTCTAGTGGAGGTCATATCAGACTCTTTAGGATCATTTGAGCTCAACAAAGCTCTATTGTTTATCCTTGTTCTGGTTGATAAATTGGTTCCATTCGTATTGGCTAAATAGCAAAGAGGTTTGGTAGAGTGAACATCCATTGGTTCCTTTAATGGCAAAGTGGCCCTTTCAGTTGTCTGCTTCAGTTGTCCACTGAATTTTAAAACATCCGTACCTCTGTAATCCATACAGGGCGCAATTTTTGTATCTCCTGGTTTCCAATATGGAACAGTGTTTTTTTCTCCTGACTCCTTACAAATGGGCCCACTGACAGAAGAAGAGGGCTGGTTTTGCATGCCAGGATCACACCACATTGCTTGAGTATTACACCATGGATCCACTTTTTCGGTCTCTGGTGGCTTCTGTCTGTCATCACAGTGAGAAAAATCCCCATCCTCCTCCACCACATCTAACATGTTCCTCCTCTTTTTCTCCTGTCCGAAGGTAACCGGGTTTTGTATCGCAGCTTGGTAGGATTCCCTGTAACGACACCTCAGCTCCTGAGCTCGGGAAACTTTTCCGCCTTGTCTCCTCCTCATGCAGGGGGTACAGGGTTTCTCTGAGAAACACAGAGTGCGAACACACTGAGAGGGTTCAAAGGAGTCAGGGTGAGGGGGATAGGGTTGGGAATGGTGGAGAGCGGATGAGGATCCTGCTTCCTCAGCCATGTTAGGCTTTACTGATATAGCAACCTCTGATTTAGAATGACTGTGTGTTTGTGGTTTTGTCTGTAACTGCACACGTGCTGGTGGTTGTGCTTGAGGTGATATCTGTGTGCTTGGATGTCTATGTGTTTGCTTGAATGACTCCATTTGTGGACGTGGTTGCATTTGTGCTTGTCTGTGTGGATATATTTGCAGTTGTGTTGCAATTTGGGTATGTGGTTGCATCTGGACTTCTGATTTCTGTTGTTCCTCTCTTGCTGACTGAGCACTACCAAAAAGCATAGTTGCTTGCACTATATCAATATATTCCCCTTCTGCAGAACATTGGCCTGCTGACCCTTGTAGATTTGTGTCTTTATATTCTCCTGCTATATTTGTAGGTACAATCACACCCTTATCTGCACTTTTGCTGTTGTAAGTGCTTGCAGGGGTGCATGTATGTGAGATAGTGCTTGTTTTTGCCACTCTATTTGAATCTGTTTCAGTAAAGCGACTATCCCACGTATTTGGGGACACCCAGCCTATAGGCTTTGGCTCTGTTTCAGTCTCGTTCACTTTGACCAGCCTGGATGAGGAGGCACTGCTAGTATCCACAAGGCGGAGTGACACAGCGATGCCGTGCTTCGCTGGACATATTCTGGTCTCCACAGACAAAGCAGAAGGGAGTGAAGGTGACGTTAAAATGGAGCTCTGAATGGTTACAGGACACTGATTCGGTGCAGATTCCTTGGAAGGAGGAAGAAGAAATGAAGTATTTGATGAAGGATTCTCAGAAAAATGAGGAAGAGGTAGCGGAAGAGGAGGTGGTAAAGGAAGATAGGAAGGAGGATAAGAGGCCATACTACTCCCAGCACACAGTGGCACGTCCACAAAATCAGGCACGGCAACCCGTTCCCATGGTAACCTCACCACGCCCCGCTCAGTGGCAAGCAGGCATTGGCTTAGAGGTGCTCCATGGCGGCCCTGGTTGATCTCCTCTAACCAGTCACAGCTGAATATACACAGGTAGGAAGCGTCAGGTACCGGAGTCTCCTCGACTAGTTCCAATCTAAGCCCCTCCTCTTCCAGGAGGCTGCAGACCACGATGCGAGCTGATTGGTTACCAAACGGCGTCACCTGGAGGTAAAAGTCGCCAGGCTGAAGAAGAAGGGGGTTGATGGGAGCAAGATGGACAACAACCTGGTCACACAAACACAGAGGCCAGCCCTCACAGAGGAAGAGTGAATCAGTGTGCTGAGCCTGAAGGAGACAGAGACACGGACTGTAAAGTTTTCAACAAATGTGATCGTACCTTTGTTTCTAAACATAACATTATGCTATGTGTCATAGAAAAGCATTTGGATAATTCTGTTCTGTGATTAACAAATGTATGGAACATATGTCTGTTCAGAAGGTCACACACGTTTAGTCCAACACCACTGTAGTCAACAAAACTTACACATGCAGCTTGCTGCACAGTTTCTAAGATGTGCTTGGCCGGGACCAGAAAGTCCAGCAGGCACCGCAGGGCGTCTCCCTGGAAATGACTGTTGATGATTTGGAAGAGCTGGTTGAGAATAGTAGGGGCGGTGGACTCGAAGGGTGGGTACAGCACAGACAGCAGGTTCTGGATGGACCCGTCTAGAGAATCAAGGTTCTGAAAATACAAAAGAGCAATAAAATAAGAGCAAAAAAAAAACAAAAAACATTGTTCTGTGTTCTACAGGTTCATGATGGATCCCCCAACATCATTTTCATGATAGACTCTGCTGTCCTCCCATATCCTCCTCTTAATTTTGAATCTCTTTTAGAGTTGCATCTAATTTTGGTTATCATTTTATAGATAATTTATAATCATATAAACACAGAAGCGAAGCAAATCTGCATATTTATGAAACTGGAAACAACATGGCGGTTCTGTCAGTTTGCTTGATGATTAAAAATGTCTTGCTTAATTATTGTACCTTAGCAGCACTATATTGTATGCTCAGCTCTTGAATGATTACTTTTATCATTTATGTTAATGACAGAAGTTAACAAAAATCGTGTATCACTAAATGCCTCTGTAATGTTCAATAATGCTAAATAACAGGAAACCTTAAGTCTTTCTGGCATCTCACATGAAATTACACAGATGTCCCTAACCTTGTGACCTTCAGGGAGAATACCTTGACAAAAATACTAACGCTCATTAAACATATAGTCAGCCAGTCTAACAGCAAACATCCAAGTAAACCGAGTGTGTGATGACTTGTCTCAAGACTAGCTCTCCCTTTGGTTTATAGTTTCACATTCCCTTTGACCTGAACTCATGGCCCACTACCCACTTTTAGGACCTGCTTTATTTAGCCCAGCAAAGGCCACGAGAGTAGATCTGGGGGTTAATGTATATACATTCATGGCTGAGGTTGTGTTGGGAGATGATGTGTGAACGTCAACGCATACTGTAGCATGAATGTCACTGCCTTTTTTCCCCTTAGGTGTTCTGTGTCATTTACAGTATGAGATTACAAGAATGTACAAGTAGGAGTAAGAAAACACAAAAAATCTTCTAAAGTTTATAAATAGTTATGTCTTCAGTTGAATTAATCATTTTAAGTTCATTTAGATAAAAAACAACACGCCAGGGAAAAAATAGTCCCCCACTGTTACCAAACCATTTTCAATATTCAATTTTCTGATTTTATTTTGAGATTATTACTATTACTATTATTTTACTGTCACTTTTAAGTAGACATCTTATTTTCCGTTTATTTTGTTTTCTTTATTACATTGCGAAATGTTTACATTATTTATGTCGAGGCTTCAAAAAAGTTTGTAATTTTTCTGCTTTTAAATAGTTTGAATAAATAAAAATATAAAACTCATGAATATTGTTCCAGTCAAATTTGTTTTGGATCATCCCAGAGAATTAATGTGTTTCCAGCTGTAGTTTTGAACAGGGGAAGATCTGAATATGCTCGGGCGATGGAAACAGATAAGGGTGTGTTCGGGTGTGATGAATTATGTTCCTTCAGATGCTCGATGCGTGTCTAACTCCAACTCCTCTACACCTTTAGGAGGAGGAAAAGCAGAACGTAAATCATGTGATCTGTTTTATATTACAAGCAGACCCTAGTCGGTCTATTACAGAACAGGCCCTATGACCCCACCCTCACTGTCTCATCCTCTTACATTATCATCGAAAAATGCTTGACTTTCAGCCAGTGTGCAGCCCCCACACCTCCAGAGAGTGCATTGTTACTGAGACTGTTCTGCCAAATTCAGTTCACAGCATTTCAAATAAAATGTTATAAATAAAATTCCCATTCAGTAGACAATGAGAACCTAACTTATCAATTCTTACATGGGCCCTATTTTCTCTTTTCCCCTATTTAATACTTTCATTTCTGTGGTACTAATATAAACAGATCTTGCAAGTCAGCCACTGAAATAAATAACTATGCTCCCATTACTGTGATGTCCCAATGCAGGAGCTGAGGACAGTCTGAAAATCTCTGTCCAGTATCACCCACAAATGGAAACTGGAAAAATATTTTATATAATATAAATAGAATAAAGCATTTGGTTTCAGGGATGTCTTTTTTTGGCTGATGCATAGAGTGATCCAAAATGTGTCAAACTGGTATTACGATCTAAAGTGAATTTCTAGTAGCTAGGAGTGAGTGGCCGTGACATTAATGTGATGCCATTTGACCAACAGCAGTTCTGTACACTACACTAACACTACAAGGGAGCCAGGCAATCAGCTCTTTCTCTACAGGCACACATTTATTTAAAAGGCAAAATGTGGAACATTTTAATTGGTTCATTAGCTAAAAACAAAATATTAACTCCTCATTAAGTCCTCATTGGTATCAAATGCCCAAACGAATTTCTTATCTGCATTTACATTGCATGGGTAAGTCCTACGGAGGCTTCCATCTCCTTACAGTTTATAAAAGTATAAGTATGCATTTTGGCTGAAAAATGGCCAGAGAACAGATTTGCTGGTCATTGCCGTGGCAAATTTGAAAGCCTGCACGGCACTTTCTTTAAAAATGTAAGCTCAAAACTTTTGCACTCCTTCTTCTCTACAGGTAGGTCAATGTTACTGTTTAATTACAAGCTTTTCTCATTGCTTGGCTGTGAAATTTATTACATAGGCAACATAACAGCAGAGGCAACTAACGTGTATAGTTAAAAGCCTAAACAGCAGTTTGCATCATGTGTAAACATGTTAGAGTGTGAATCCAGACTGTGGTGCAGCAGAGCTCCTCTCCTGGGTTCACCCTGACTTTGAACAGACCATTTTCAAAGTGATTTCTTTATGAGATACATAAGTGAGAATCTGAATCTGTATGATAAGCTGCTGCAGCCATATGGCTCATGCAGGCAGTGCCCATGATTCACTGTAGATTGTGGTTGTTTGTGGTGTTTAATATAACGTATCTCATTACCAGAAAGAAATTTCAATGAAGTGCTGGGTGACATGTTGACACAGCTTCTAGGCACTACTATACCGGGTGTCATAGAATTTGCCATTAGATGGGAGAAAAAGTGACAAAAATGATCCCTTTAACTACTGTAACCCCCCCCCCCTTCAGTTCATCAGTCCAATGACGTATCTTCTAAAATATTTAGTATGTGTAATATCATGTATACAAAATGCCTGAGAAATATGTGAAGCACAATAAACACAAGTGATGTGATTTAGCCAAACTTCAGAGTCTCGACAGACAGTGATGGAGCCTCTAAATAAGCATGAAAAGAATCCATTTCCTGTGTTTACGTCTAGGGTTTTGCATTTTTAGAAAAAGAATGAGCTGATATACACAGATTCCCAAAAGTAACTATTTAAATGTTGTTTTTTTCCTGCTGCCCATTCAAAGAAGCGCTGAGGGACCGACGTGTGAGTTCTGTGTCAGTTCTCTTTCCATCCCAGCTCATTATTACAGTGTCTGTCATCATTAGTTCCTTAAACAATCCACTTTTCAGGATTGTTTATTAAGAAACATTAGATATTTCAGTGAGATGCAGTAATTGTGTGAAATATCTCTGACATCACACTGACACAAGAGCACAGAAGTATTGTCACAGCAGGTAATTGTGTCAGCTTCTTGTAAAAGTGAAGCTGACAGGTCGCTTTTAATCACATTCATGAGCCTTACAGCTCAGTTAATCATAAATGCATTGACAGCACTTATTAACACACGACTCAAACTGTTGCTGATTTTGGTGTAGTTCCCAATCTGTAGCACTTAAAAATCATTACATATCATTAAGTCTACTCATTTTGGCAACTCAAATTTATGAATTTATGAGGCCACAGACCTTGATTAGAGCTTTTTCCAATGCACACACCTGCAGTGTCACATTAGAAGAATGAGGAAGCATAACATCTGCTAATTATGACTTATAACAACATATTAAATGATGACAGATGAGGAATCAGTGAGGAAGTCAAGATTTGGAAGAGGAAGGATGTTATTTTGCTGACTGAAATGACTCAATTGGCTCCAAATTGACTCTTTTGTTCTCTCTGACCAGAAGAGAACTATTTTTTGTCAGGACTAATAACTATTGATCAGAAGATCAGGAGACTTTATATTATCTAGCGATTATGTCTCTTCCAAATAATTTTGTAATTTGTACTCAAACTGTCAGTGGGAATGTTAGAAAATACCCTCTTCCAACCAAACAATTATAAAATATCAAAAATATATATAAAAAGGTGCCTTTATTTAAAAAAATGCCTTTGCATGCCAATGCAATTGACTCATGCATATAAAGTTCAAATGAAGGCACTTTCTTAGATAAAGATAAAGATAGATACTCCAAAAAAATAATTCTGGCCTATTTTTCAGCAGGAAGTGCTCCTCTACTCAATGTGTTTCGTCACTGTGATGAACTGGGTGTTTTTTAACGTGCTGCTCTGCTGAACCATTCACACATAATGAGAACTTTATGAATAGCAGCAGCTCTCACAAACATGTGTCCTAACTAGGGAACACCAGTAGTGACGGACTCGCTGAACTATTTAGTCATTTAGAGGAAAATTTAGAGGAAAATTCAATTGTGCAGTAAACTGATGCAGAACACACGGGACAATCAGTGTAACACAGACGTTACACATGATCTGTCATGGTGAACAATCTCTCTGTTTAAACAGGAAAAAAAAAAAAGTCAAAAAAAGTTAGGATTCTTTAAAAGTGAGGAAATTATGTGCCTGAAATATTTCTCAAAAACAAATACAAATACATCCACAAATTTAAAACTAACCCTAAATAATTATTTTTAGCAACTACAAACTAACTTAAATAACTAATGAGTACCATTATTTTGTTATAATATTTGTTTATTTTTGTTTTGCATTGAAATTATATTTTAATATTACCGCTTAGTATCAATCAAATTAAATTAGAGGTGTATAATTATGTTTTAATAACTTATTTGAACATTTTCTTTATTTTTGCCTTATAGATAAGACATTGTAACTACAGGTTTTCAAGTTAAATTCTTTTTAAGACCTTTTTAAGACCATTTATATAAAAAAATACCTATTTCACTGAGCTCCCTGCAAAGGAAAATATTTTTTTTAATTTGTTCATTTATATTTATATTAAATATAAAATATCTTTTCACCAAAACCACACCTGTAGAAAAACAGAATGGTAAAAAGTCTATTTATTGTTTTTTAGTGAATATTTTCAGGTAATAAATGTGTAATAACCCTAACCTGTCTATATTTTTTACTAAAACCTTACCTTGTAGTAGTTAGGGCATTGTGAACATGTACTACAGCAAACAGAGTAGGGAAAAGTAATTTTGTTTATTTTTAGTAAACATTTTCCACCAATCAGTTCATACTAAAACACGTAACTAGTAGTTGGTCCCGAACATAGACCACAGTGAATACCAGTAGATTGGCAATGTAGAGATATTTTTTTTTATCTAGGCTACGTTATTTATTCAAAATAATAGTGGTTGACACATGAAACTTTTGAGGAGAGAAGTTGCCTACTGCATACATTTTAAGACCCAGATATCAAAATTCAACACTTCTTCAAATCTTTTTAAGGTATTACCTCCAAATTCATAAATGCTATAAAGACTTTTTAAGACCCCCACTGGAAGCAGCTTTAGACTAAAATGTATAAAGAGAATTGAGTTTCCTTTTTCTGAGTGCAACATGTCATGTACCTCAACACACCTGGTGACACCCGCAGGTAAAGCCAAATTACACCGTGGTTGGACATAAACACAGGCTAGAGCAGAACTACTGCACATGACCGCTGGGGCGCTGAGCCGGCCAGACGGTATATTTAGTAGTTACACAGGGATCTGAAAATCTGAGCTTGCGGAAAGCAAACACTAATCATGACGCCGTTGATCAGCAGGATGGTTTAAAGGTAGCTGTAAAATAAGCAGCCATGAGGCAGCAAGGCCTGTGTTTAAGTCATTAAAAACACGTCAGGGAGTTATGAATGAGCCGAGACCTTAAGCATGTCTTTAAACTCATCACGAGTGGGTCGACATGTCTGTGCCGTGTGTGGGAGGCGTGTTATTATATCAAAGTGTAGCTTGGCTTTCACTGACATACTCATCTCATCTGTAATTAGCCCACAGCTGCGCTTAATGTAACTCACACCGGCAGATTTCATAACAAACAACCAGAAATGATCACTTAGATACAGGAAAAACAGGTGAGAACAAAGATGAAGTTCACTCAGTGCTAACAGTAAAACACGCCGAGTTAAAGCTTTTAAACGTAGTTTGAATCCTAAAATGGCACAGATCAAATCACATTAACAACACGTCAAGGCAGTTATGAATGAGTCAAGACACTAAATGGGACTTATGACACTGAATGGGACACCAAATAAAACTTAAATGGGACTACAATCATACAAGGGATTTATCTGATGCTGTGTTAATTTTGTCAGAAGAGACTGGATGAAATATATTCATCAAAGATGTTTTAAGTTAATTTGGCCAGGTGGCAACTTAGTGTTGCTAATGCGAGTAAATTAATAAATTATTTGCATGCCATTATGTAACGGCTGACTTCATTTTTAAATAAATTCATTGTAAAAGTACACTTGCTGCAGTCAAGTGTCATTTATTTACACCGCCACAGCTATTCTGAGAGGATGCAGCCACCGCTGCTGTTCTTTTTTTGTCATAGACTTTTTGAATTTTTGAATCTAAAAAGTGCCTTTACTGGATGTGCATCACTTGTATTTCTCCACCAGGACTGCTACCAAGGGTGTGTGTGTGTGTGTGTGTGTGTGTGTGTGTGTATGCACATGCATCTAGTCTTTTTCTCAATAAATCTTGAGAAAAAGACTAAAATTAATCTATTGGTTTGACTAGATTAAATTTGATTGCCATTTTTATCAACCTGCTGTCAAAGACTAAAGAAAGACTATTGACTAAAAATAGACTAAAATTCTTCGGACTAAAACTAGACTAAAATGCCTTTTCATTGACTAAAATAACTTAATTGACTAAAATAAGAATATAAGCTGACTAAATACGACTAAAACTAATATGGGCATTTGGCACAAGACTAAAACTAAATTGAAAAATAGCCAATAAAATGAAAACTGATCTGATGTTTTAATGCATTCATTTGATGTGCAGCTCTGGTAACATCTTGGTGTAAAAGACTATTAGAAAACCTTTGATGTGTTGAATCTCAAAACATGATAATCAGTGTATGTTTTGCTCACATTGTAAAAATTAACACTTTGCAGTTGTCCACACCCATCACAGTTTAACACTGAACAGCTGCCTCAGGGTCTTATCTCATCCCAGTCAACATGTCAACTCAGTTACTGTCACTGAAAAAGCTCTTTTAGTCTCATTGTAAATGTTGCCGTGTTGCCATAGCAGCGTAACGGAGTGGGCACCAGGTGAAGGTGCAGTGGTGATTTGTAGTTCGGCAAATAGAGCTGTTATTTGTTTCCGCTGAATCATGCAACGTCCATGAAAACAGCCTGAATCACTGGGACGGGACAAGACATCTTTCTGCTGAGAGAAAAAAAGATGCTCTGTGTAACCTGGTCAACACAGAAACTAATGCCCAAACATTGAGGTCATTCCCAAACAGGAATAGTCGGGTTAATGGATTCTAGTTTCAAAGACATGGCGTAAATGCAGGAAACAGGGCGGGAAAATAACAGAAAAACACACACACACGCTCTACAGTGTCCTGCCAAATCAAACGTACAGGAGAGCTGGGCGGGCTTTTTAAAATTCACGTCCTCCCAGTCAGCCGCTGCCAAACAAAATCAACATTATGTACAAGCCAGACACACCCTCTCTGCTGCCGAGATAGGTGTAACGACATAGAAAATACATTCATTCAGGAATTCCCTCGTCAGCATGTACAGTCTGACACTCTCAACAGGCCAAAATAAAAGAAAAGGAAACTGTTTGAATTCCCAAATATATCGGACAATGTTGATTTCTGACCTCAACTCAACCCGAATGCTCGGGGATGGTTTTGGACACAGAAGATCCCTTCTAGCTCCTGCATGACTCACATGCCAGTATGTGTGGATCCATGAAGGAGGCAGATACAGTGGCTGGTTTGTGAAATCTGCCTTATTGCTCTGTAACCTGAGACCTTCGCCTTTAGTCAAAAACACTCCAGCAAAGAGCAGCAGCCAGGGTGAGCGATGGGAGCGACGCAGCGATGTAGTGCACAGAACACAGCACCAGAATACAGGAATATATTTACTATATTTGTGTCAAATATTGTTGCAAAGGTTGTGTTTTAGCTCACACGTCTTATAATGAGGACATTCTACATAAAATGAACCCTTTTAAATGTTAAAAAGGGAAAAGGGTTTATAATTAGATGTCTTGGGATTCTACTAATGATTTCTGTTTTTTTTTTATTCATTGAAATGCATAAGATTTCAGAAAACAGTAAATAAAGGTCCATTAGATTTCCTAAAAATGTCAAAGCCCCAAGACACATGAGGATCATCAACTTTCAAATATTCAAATGTTGATCAAAATGTTGATCAGTCGACTAAGACTAATACTGCTAATACTAATACTGCAGGTCTGAGAAGTATAAACCTCTCCCTTGATCAATCAGCTCAGGAGGCAAGGAAAGGCAAGGAAATTAGGAAGCTGAAACTCTACAGAACATCTAATTCCCTGTCTCAGTCTTTATACAAATAATTTAGAAGCTCAGAATACAACAGAAGTATGCAAAAACATTATATTAGCAAATTAAAGCAATACAGTAAGTGCAGAACAGATCCAAGACCTGTTAGTCCAGATCCTGTTAGTTAAATCTAAATTCTGCTATTTTACTTTAGAATGTACATTTTCATAGGTAAATGGCAGGTTTGAAGGTTATTATAAGTTTAAATAGCAAGCTAATTCTAATAAGCACTAAAAACAACTGCAACGAGTATCTGTCTTCACTGCAAACAAACAGGATTGAAGTAAAACTGTCTCAGCGAATGAAGCAGATCGTCTCATTACCATCTTCCTTTCTGTGCGATCCCATAAATCACAACAGTGTCGGCTTCTGAAATAATCCAAAAGGAGGAATAAACGTCCATGGAGCTGCTTCTTCTGTGCAGTGGCTGCTGGGCTAAAATGAAATCCATTCTGCTCAGACACTTGTTCACAGAGGGCGTGAAGATGACCTTAAGCCAACTGGATGAGCATTTGTCAGGTTTTCAGCTGAGCCTCACGTCTGTAATTTCTCTCTTAAGCTTGTGTCTCTGATTTACTGAACTCTCCGTGCTTTCCGTCCTTGCTTCTCTGTCTCTGTGTTTGCTCTCCCGCTCGTAGCACATCGAGTGCCAAGCGTTCTGTTTGTCTGAAAGGAGCAGCATGACCAAACATGAGGATAGGTGAGAGGAGGAGGGAAGGAGAGAGGGAGAAAGAGAGAGAGACCACTTGCAAGAAATCCAAGTGCATTCAAATGCATGTTTTTTAAAATTAGCTTTTCCTCTTAGGTATCTTCTTATACTATGTACACACACATGTACATGTATACAGGGTCAATAACACATTTGTTCTTTACATTCTAATACCAACAAGAAACATGATGACGTGTCAGTTCTACTCAGGGTTTCAAACTTCAGTTTTGCTCAGTGTTGCAAAATTCCAGACATTTTTCAAAGTTTTAAAGTTTCAGATTTCTGAGGGAATTAACATGAATATGTGGGAATTAACAGGAATAAATCCCAAATTTAAAAATTTGAAGTTCGGTCCTTAACAGGGAACTTAAATATAGTTAGAGTAAATATATTGTAGCATAATCTTGGCTAAAACGGACATATTCAAAGGGATAGGACAACATTTTTGAAAATTTGCCCATCGTCATAGCAATAGGTGCTTTACCTTTTTACAAGCTGTTTCCAGGCCAGTGGAGCAGAGCTGTGGGCTGCTCAGCTACTGCTACTCACCTAATGGTATTTTTTGGTTTCTCTCATCAAACGTAGCAAATACACAATCCAGGAACTCTCAAACTCTGTAGTGGATGAGTTGTGACCTACACATTCGTCATCTATACTAATTCATACGTAGTATGAGATAATAACTGGAACATTACAACTCAGGACTAGTTTCAGTTCCATTATTATCTCATAAGTCGCGTTTTTTTTCATAGTTTGGCCGGGGTGCGACTTATACTCCAGAGACTTATGTGTGACATTATTAACACATTATTACTGGTATATCATTTGACATGTTAGTTTCACGACGTAGAAGAGGAAGCGCCACGTGTTTTTTATCGAGATAGACAACAACAATACATTCCTTCTAGTCCCGGGGAGAACGACAACTTGCGCATGCGCAGAAACTTCACTCTTTTTCAGTAAACCTTCTTGCCACAATGATCACACAGCGGCACCCACTGGTCAACAATCAACAATCAATTGCCCCTAATTACCTCTGCTTCACACCATAAATTTCCCCCCAAAATGCAACTTATACTCCAGTGTGGCTTATATATGTTTTTCCTTCTTTATTATGCATTTTATGGCTGGTGCGACTTGTACTCCGGAGAGACTTATAGTCTGGAAAATACGGTAAATATATTTTATCCATAATAATGGTATTAATGTTTAAGTCACAGTCGTAGCACCCAACACTTAGTCATCAAACAGGATGTTATAACTTCAGCAGACTTTGCCCAATCAGCCCAAGTTTTACATTTTGAATGACTCATTCTGCACTCAGGGGGTTTTACGAAAGTTCATCCAATCAAATTTGTTGTAATTATAAAAACAAATCTATATAAATCTATTATATGAATGCTATGCTCCACAAAATTTCTTGTTGTCCAATCAAATGTGAGGATTTAAATCCCTGTTCATAGGGAAATAAGTCACAAAACACTCTAACTTCCATTTCATGGGCCCTTTACCATGAGTTATTGAAGCTGACTGGTGCTGACATTTAATTGTTCCTTGGCTCCAAACACAATTACATTAGTTTTATCTTTGTTTAATTAAATTGGCACATCCAATCACTGATTTGTACAAGGCACTTACTCAGCACTTGTATGGGATTATAGTTCCCTAATGAAATTGTTACGTATGCGAATTGTAATTAATTATGGTGCATAAGGGAAGATCAGCTTTTTCTGTTGATTTTCTGAGAGTAGTTTGCCTCCTGCCTCGACTTCTGCAGTTGAGAAATAGCCCGAGAGTGTGTATGTGTGTGTGTGCATGTGTGTGCGCGTGTGCATGGATGTCCTAGCCAGAGGAAAGAAGCTGTTGATTTAACTGGTTGCAGCCAAGGCCTTGTCGCCCTTGTCCTCATCTCTCTCTCTCTCTCTTTTTCTATCTCTCTATCTCTCTCTGTCAAATTTCTTTAAACTGGCTCTCTCGCCTGTCCCTCGAGATCACTCATATATTTATCATAAACAGGACATTTTACTTATTCCCAAATCCCTGCCCCTCCTCTGCTGCTTCTTTTTCAGGTCAACCCTATTGCCTCTGTAAGGATTCTTTTAATTAATAATTACAAACCATAAAATAAAAAACGTCCTAATTACAATTTGAACAGAATAAGCAGAGTTAGATTTTTCTGTGACACACACTTAAAGGGTGGAACAGACAGTCTAAACTGTGCAGCTGCATCAATCAGTTGCATTTGGAAATTACAAAGAAGCTTAAAGAATAATTTATTTTAAGTTGTCAAAGCAAAAATGCAATATTTCTTCTTATATTGTGGTCTGGACTGAAATAATTAGTGTATTATGTAGAGTATTATTATCATCAAATGTGAAAATTTGCTGCCTTTCTTTGTCTTAAGTTAGACTAAATAAAAAGTTCTAAGCTTTTGATCAGACAAAACAAGCAATTTGTTTCATATATTTGACGTGAGATCATGTGGAATCTGACTTCTATAACATTTTCAACACTTGTTATTGAACGATTTATGAATTTTGAGAAATATTAGGTCATCATGATGGATTTTCAAGACTAATGGTCCTTCATTGCACACAGGGTAAAATTTAACATAAAAAGGGTTTGTAGGTAGTATTGGGTGCGTATCTGCACTCTATCCCTGTCATTTTTTTATTTATCTTAACTTTGAACATCTATGCAACTATACTGTAACTGCTCCTGACATAGCCAGCCAGTAAAACAAGCCTGCTCCTCTGAATGTAACACTGGCTTTACTGTATTTGGAAGCAGTGCCGTCAAAGTTAGAGTATGTCAGAGAGGATTCAAAAAGGCGCGTGTTCATGAGTCGGTGTACAATTGTCTTAATGGAACGAAGTGTTTATAAGCTGCTAATCCCAGCGGGTGATGGAAACATATGCACCTCGATCCCTGCCCTTCTATTTTTGTCTCCAGCATCCTCATAACTTCGAGCATGCGTTGTCCCAAAGTCTGGCTCAAGCAGCTAGCACCTCATTCCAAATCTGTAAAGCAGTTAACATAACTGGTGATGCATTTCCACCAGTAAGCGACTGGGGGTCAGAGCTGAGATGCACAAGAAGCCCATATAATTGACAGTTTTGTGATTAATTGGATGCTTTAATGTTTCTGGGACTTTTCATGGAGTCATTGGGATGCAGGCATGCCTCTGGTGGTAAACATAAACATGAATCCTGCATAAATAGACAGAAAGCTATTTTATGATCCAAGTTTATGTTTAAGACAGTGAAAGCTAGACATTATTCAAGCAACTTCATTAAAAAAAGATCTTTTTCACATGAGTCTCATCTACATTTTTCATGTCTTCTTATAATTCAGGTGAAATGAACACCCCTCTATAATGTAACATGTGGTCAACATCAGCTGGAGAGAGTCAGTACATTTACACAACCTTTGAAAAAAAAAGAATTATTGCCTTAATCTGAGTATAACTGGACAACTGAAATACAGGTAAACATGTTACTGTGATTCATATCGTTCTCCAACTCCCTTTAAGGCACCCAGATGCTATGATTGGACTTTGGTTTTCTCCTGAATGTATACATCTTAATCCAAGTTCAAATAGACAATGCATGTGTGCATGCTCCACACCCCTCACACTGGTGTGACAGTATCTCCCTGGTATAATACTGAAACACGTTACCTTAAAAAAGCAACACGTAAATTAGAGAAGCTATGGCTCCGCTCCAGCGCAGAGCATTCCCTCAGGGCCTGGAAGAAGAGTCTATTGGCTTATAAGCAGGCCCTGTGGCAAAAACTAGGTATTATTCATTGTTAATAGAAGAAAATAAGAATAATCCACAATTCCTGTTCAGCACTGTAGGCACGCTGACCAACAGTCACAGCTCAGTAGATCCATCTATTCCAGTTAGTCTCAGCTGTGATGACTTCTTAAAATTCTTTAATAATAAAATCTTCACTATTAGAGACAAAATAGATCAAATCCTTCCAAACATCAGCACTGAGGAAGCTCAGGCTGTAAGCTTAGTGATATTACTGGGTAAATTCACCCCTGCAGACTCAGCCCAGATAACTGCAATTATTATGTTGTCTAAGTCAACTATTTTAGATCCAATTCCAACTAAACTCCTTAAAGAGACGCTGCCCCTAATTATTGAAAATATCTTTGATATAATTAATATGTCAATAATAACTGGATACTTGCCGCAGGCTTTTAAACATGCAGTTATTAAACCGCTCTTGAAAAAAAATCCTCTTGAGCCAGTTATTTTAAACTACAGGCCAATTTCAAACCTACCCTTCCTTTCAAAAGTTCTTGAAAGACTGGTAGTTAAACAGCTATGTCATCACTTACAGGACAATAGTTTATTTGAAGGTTTTCAGTCCGGCTTCCGGGCCCATCACAGCACTGAAACAGTATTAGTCAAAGTCACTAATGACTTGTTGTTAGCTGCTGACGATGGACTGGGCTCGATCCTGGTCCTGCTGGATTTAAGTACTGCTTTTGAAACAATCGACCATAGCATCTTACTGCAGAGATTGGAGTGGGACATAGGCATTGCAGGGGTGTCAAAGTGCGGTCCTGGAGGGCCGGTGTGGGTGCAGGCGTTTGTTCAAACCAAGCAGTACCACACCTGATTCTACTAATGAAAGTCCTTAGCAAGAGCTGTAGTGGCTGATTAGTAGAAACAGGTGTGTAACTCCTTGGTTAGAACAAAAACCTGCACCCACACCGGCCCTCCAGGACTTTAGTTTGCCACATGTGCATTAGAGGATCCGCTCTCTCCTGGTTTAAATCCTATTTATCTAATAGGTTCCGTTTTGTTAGCGTTAACCGCAAGAGTCACTTATGGTGTCCCACAAGGGTTGGTCCTTGGGCCCATTTTGTTTACTCTATATATGCTGCCCTTGGGTAATATTATTAGAAAACATGGCATTAATTTCCACTGCTACACAGACGACACACACACTTATACTTATCGATTAAACCTGATCTGATCAGGCTAGTACATAAAGTAAGCCCCTGTGTTAGAGACATAAAGACCTGGATGTCCGTTAATTATCTGTTGCTCAACCCTGATAAAACAGAAGTTATTATATTAGGCCCTAAAAGTGTTAGAGAGTCCCTATCTGAGCAGATAATCACTCTGGAGTCCCTCTCCCCACTGTTTCAGTTCAACCACATGAGGCCCAATGATGACGACTCCTGATGCAACTCATCGAGGCCCCTGATGAACCTACTACTACTTCTTCACCTGCCTGGTTGGACCCACCCTTCTGCCCCCACCCTACGGCATCTCTACAGACTGAAACATCTTTACAGACTAATACTTCATCATCAGATGGATGTCTGTCAGTCCTGGTTCATCTATAGCCTGTCCATCCATGGGAGTGGATCTTTCCTTCACTGTGGTTCTCCCCGAGGTTTCTTCTTTCCCACTGGGTTTTGGAGTTTTTCCTTGCCGAGAAGGAGGGTTTAAGGACGGGGGATGTCTGAGTCACTTTGGACTGAATTTTGTGAAGCACCATTGAGACAACTGTGTTGTGATATTGGGTTATATAAATAAAATTGAATTGAATTGAATTGGTGTATGACCCCTGAACAAAACCATGTAGGAAAAACGAAATCACCATGACTATGAGCGTGCACCTTATTTGCACAATAAATAAGGCATACATTACATATAAAATACAAAGGCCCTGCGATTATCCACCTTGTTGTTAGAAAATGAGTTGTACTGTGCGTCAGTTGTCTCTTTATAAATTGACAACACATGAAATGACACATGCTGCCCCCTAGTGTTGAGGGGACTGACACGTTCCTGTCAGTAATTTGGTTTTCTCTCTTGCACGTGAACTAGGACAAGGACTGAAGCACAATTAAACTCCAAAAACAAATTTTGAGCATAGCTTGATTAAGCTGTGCATGTGAATGCAATGACTGGTTGAAGAGAGGGAAAGTGCGTCAATAGCAAAAACATGAAACAGATTATAGGTCCGGGGTACACGGCACACGCTGCCCAAAAGTACAGTACAGGCGTTTTGGACACACCTTCTCATTCAATGTGTTTTTTTTTTCATGACTATTTATATATTACTATATATACTACTGCTTAAAAAAGGTGAAATAACTGAAAACATGTTTTATATTCTAGAAGGCATGTCCAAACTTGTGGCCTGTACTGTAGATGTCCACGAATGGATGCATCACAACAACAACAAATCAAACAAGGGTTTCTGCAGATAAACACATCACCACATACTTCTAGTGAGTCATAAGTCATATTTGAAATTACCTTACAATTTTAAACTCTACAAAAAGCAACTGTGGTCAATTTATCTGGTCAATGGTGTTATTATTTTTTTGTAGCAGGTTTAATTTGGACATCAATTGTATAGCATCTTTCAACTACTCAAAGCGCTTTACACTAAAAGTGTTCATTCACCCATTGATGGTGACAGCTACACTAAAAGTGCTCACTGCACTTTAGGAAGCTAATCATTCATACATCAGGGGTAAATATCTTGCCCAAAGACACATTGACATGGAGCTGGGAAATGGACCACTGATCCTCCAATCCTTTACCTCTGAGCCACAGCTGCCACAATTTGCGCCTAAAATGAGGCTATGTAGTGTTTAACAAAAGCCACAGTATCCTGGTTTCTACTCTAGGTAGCATATCCAAATTTCTCATATTGGGATAAGGGCTTA
Organism: Lepturacanthus savala; assembly: GCA_030544235.1. Classification (NCBI taxonomy): domain Eukaryota; kingdom Metazoa; phylum Chordata; class Actinopteri; order Scombriformes; family Trichiuridae; genus Lepturacanthus; species Lepturacanthus savala. The sequence continues at coordinate 18,935,297 of CM060480.1, forward strand.
ACCAGATTTCTGAAGCAGGATATGGAGTGGAACACATTCTCCAAAAACCTGATCATAACCAGAACATTTGCACCATGGTAAACACACACTAGAGAAGTTGAAAGCTCACATTGTTGTCCTGATGTAGTGATTGTCAAACCATCTGGATGTGAGATAAAAGAAAGAGAAAAATGAAAAGAAGGAAGGAAAGGATATTAAAAGAATTTGACCATAACTAAAAAAAATACTGACCACAAGCGTTTCATTCCTGGCTGCTAATGTGTGTCTTGGTCTGTAATTAGTGGTCATTGGATAATCAAAAGAAACTGGAAAACACCCTGTTTTCTATGCAAAAGTGCACTTAGCTTTAGCCACATTGTTTTTTTCCCAAGCAGCAGCCACCAAAGCGGACTCTAGAATCCAAGGTACAAATGCATTAAGTTGCGTACTTGTCACAACTCCATATGCTGGCCCTAAAAAGGTCTCTGTGTGGAGGTCAAAGGTAAAATGTCCAACCTCTTTCTAGGAGTCACTATAAAATGGCAGCTCAGCAGCTAATTGTGGTGTGTTTGAACTGTCTGAGCCGTCAGCTGTGCTGATGCCTGCTGCTCATTCCACTTCAACCCAGACGCCATTTTGTAGCCATATGGTGTATTTTCTATCACCAAACAAAGAAAAGGCAGCAGTGAGATGTAAATGTAAGTGTGTTGATGGAGAACCAAAGCGAAGGTGCAGACAGCTCGGCAGTAACATGATTATAGTGATGGCTGCAAATCTATTCGATATTCCATTAGATGCAAACATTACACCACATCAATGTTGAACTGGGCAACAATCAAACTTCTAACGGAGATCTCGGCAGCGTGATTCAACATTTGCTCTGCAGCGACAGCTCTAGGCTGAGAAAGACAATTCGACCCAGTGGGGGAGTGAAGGAGACGCATCTATTTTGGCCGTCCAACTAACTTTGTGACCCCCCCCCTGCACGGCCTCCTCTGGAGCTGACCCCACCACTCATAAATCACCATGAGCTGTGTGGGTCGGTCAGAAAGAACTGTGGGGCTGAGTGAGTTTTTTTCTTAGAAAATATTGTTCTCACAGTGGTGTACGTGTGCACGCCTGAAATATGATGCCTACAGTAGCGAGATAGACAAACAAAATAGACAGGGAGGCATGTCAGGAAACTAGGACATGAACTACAGAGAATAAGCACAAGTAAAGGGAAGAAATCATCTATTCCTTATTCCTAAAGCATGTTATGGTAAATTATTAGCCTTGACCCAGTGTGTGGAGGCTGTTTTAAGGACATTGATGTTTGACTCATAGAGAAAATGTTCCTTGGGCTGGTTGTAATGCTATGACTCCTCATGTGATTAACATGGAACCCTGGCTGGATTTGAATATCAAGTCACAGTAAAGCCTGGTGAAAGATAAAAAAAACAAAAACAGGCCTGCGTGTGTGGATGAACATTTTCCTGCTTTTTCCTGCGGTTTCCTGTGATCCTTATGAACACAACTGACAATTTTATACCAATGTTTGTATTTATTTTGAATTGCTGAATTTGACTCTCTCCATATGCAGGCTATGTAAGATTCTACATCTGTGATTGAGTGATTTTATACTGACCTCTGATGGATGTAGTGTGTTCTTTCTTTTTTTAGAAGAAACCTCAAATGTGCAAAAAATTGGACCTGACAGAAAGCATTCTGGATTTCATCCAGAATGCTTTCTGGATTATGCTCATTCTGGATGAGCATAATCACCTTTATCTTTAACATAACATATACTGTATAAGATTGAGACGTGGTCCTGTTAGATACTGTAGATACCAAGCTGTCAATATTTAGATGTGTTTGTGTGACCGTCACTGCTGGTGGTCTGCCCTGAAAAAGTCAGGGCCACTTTCCCATGTTCCCTATGTCTAGACGAGAACACACACACACACACACACACAAACAAAGACACACACACGCACACACACACACACACACCTAAAGGGTGTAATGTATCTTGGAGAGCTGTTCAAAGCTCAGAAATACCATAAAAACCTCAAAATATGGCTTCTTATTCTCCTACATCTGCTATTAGAACTATAAGTTGATGTTTTTACAACTTTACAACCAGCACTCACAAAAAAGGGATTTTTTTTTTCAAAATTTCTCTCAAATAATGTGTGGTGCATCACTGATCAATGTTTCCTATCATTTCCTACCATAACTATCATTTTTAAATGACTTAAAGAAAGAATGAAGAAAGAATTGTCATACAATAGTCACACAGCAGAAAAATATTTAAATATTTGCTTTTCACTGGATCCTGATCGCTCTCTATCTCTCTCTCACACAGGAGACAGGTGAAGCCCTTGAGGTAAAAAATAAGCCGAGGGTGGTAATTGCCGACCGGGGCAAAAAAAACCTTAGCACAGGCCTGAGAAGAGCATCTAGAGGCCTGCATGTCCACCTGCACCCAGAGGAGACAAACAAACCCTCCCAGCAGCTGGTTAAACAACACACATGCAAAAACCTCCAGCCTCTTATTTATAACCTCGCCCACACAGCAGAGAAGAAGCCACAGAGCAGAGAAGACGCAGCGCCACAGACAGACAGTAACAGCTGCATCCAGGAGTGAAGCCACGGGGTTCAGGTCACACAGGAGGAACGTTATGTTTGGAATAACACAGAGAGCAGTTCAAGGCTGCAGCGGATATTTGCTGTTTTCATTACTGATCATCTACTGATCACTTTTTTGCGACTCATCATTTATCCTATAACGCCACAAATAGTAATAAATGTCCACCAGAATTTTCCAGAGCAAAAGTGATAATTTCAAATAGCAAACATACAGCAACAGTCAAGAAACAATAATACATTTAATTTGTAATATGAATGTGATTACTTTAAAAAAAAAAGAAATTACATTTTTAGCATCGTGAATTTGAAACAAACATTTATTTGCTGTCTTCAACTGAAATGTCACTGAAACAATTAACAAATGAAATATTGCACTGATAATTACCGATAAAAACTAATAATAAAAACTGGTATGTATATATATATGGTGGTTTAACTGCAGGTTACTTAAGTTTATTATTTCTAACCTCAATTACATTAAATTAAATAATTCTCTATACAAATCATAATGTCATCTCAAACTAGATCTTCATTTATATGACATGTTATGACAGGAAATAATGAGTTAATTTACAAACTCATGTATGCAAAAACTAAGTCTGAGGTTTGTGTATTTGCAGGTCAATGGCTTATTCACAAATATCTTCTTCCGTGCCAAAACTCTCCAAAAGGAATATCATGAGCTGCTACTGTGAATATCAAGTTATCAAGTATCAAATCTTCAATCATGCTAATTTTGATTCAGGCCAGGGACACTTAAGCACACTGTCTTGCATGTGTGAGAGTGTGTGTGTGTCTTCACTTCATCAGTCAAAAGTTTGAGCAAATGACAGCAGAGCGAAGACTTGGCTCCTCTACTTGGCTTCTGAGTAAAAGAGTAGCAGCATGGATTATTCAATCCAATTTTATTGGAACACGTTTCTCTTGCGGCAAATAAGTCGTAGCACTAGTAAGTTTCTAGTGTCCAGATTTGATGATGACACAGTGGCAAGTGTTGTGTGTAATTTGCAACATACTGAAACCATTTGGCTGAACAGCACATGCTCAATACGTGATCTGAATATTGATCAAATATTTAGAAATATATTGATTTGATTTTTTAATCAAAGCCTGGTCAAATGAACTCTCTGCTTGATACTGATAGACAGACCTATTCATAATCAGGATAGATCCTGCTGAGAGTTGTATTGAGTTTATATGCAACACATAAACTCTAGGTTTATAATGCATTTCATGTAGATATGAGACAAATGCAGGCGACCTTGAGGCTGCGAAAGGCGCCTAATAAATCAAATATATTATTATTAAATGCAGACTCAATGTTTAGTTACATTGGTCATTTCCAGACTAAATTGCCTGAAGTCAACATTCCATATCCATCAACTGTGACTGTTTATTAAAGTTTCAAGTTTCGTTCTACAATGAAATAAACAATTTGGGTAAACAGGGTAAACACTGTCACCGTCATGCGACAAGTCGATTAATCGCTCCTGTGCCAAATCTAATGGATTTCATTGTAACTTAGTTGTTAAGTGGTTTAACATTTCAAAAGTGAAAACAGTCAAGCAGGCCTACATACACGGTCACTCGGGCTCTTTCATCGATTAAATAGTCATCCATCACTAGCGCGTCAAGCCAACTTAATGATTATTGGTGATTTCTACCTTCCGTGTCGCTCCTCACGTCCAGGCTGCGATTATCAGCAGCGACATGCTGGAGGCTCCGGGCGATGTGTGCGTCCACATGGAGGTGCGGAGGGTCTCTCGTTCTCTTGCTGATCAGCGGGTGCAGCGATCTCCTGGTGCCGCAGAGTCTCCGGAGTCTGATCCACGGAGCGCCGGGAGCGCGCAGCGGGGAGGCGCGCACTGAGTAAGTGGAAATCAATGGACAGGGAGGAGAGCCACAGCAGGAGGGCTGAATGGAACCAAAAAAAATAGAAAAACACGTTCGATATAGCGCAATAGGATCATTCAAGACCCTAAAAGAAAGATCAATCCGAATTTAAAGCAATGTACCTAACACATATAAGTTACCAATTAAAGATAAATAAATAAATGAAACTTGTACTAACGTGTTCTTTCGTGTGGGAATAAGGCAGAAAGAAGTAGAAGTTGGAATATATCAGGAGCGTCAAACATGCGGTCATTCACAGTAGCTTGCACAAGGAATATATCATAAAAATTTATATATAATAATGTTTTTGAAATTGCACTTATTTTCCGAAGACGTCCCAGGCTGTTCATCACCTGTATTGTAGGGATGGTTCATGTGAAAGTATTCAAACTGTAGTTTTGCCTCTTTACATGAAAAGATGAGTAGAAATTCGGAGGAGTTGTTATTTCTTATATGGGAGGTTATTATGGATCAGTTTTATTGCTCCGATCAAAATGAAATCAAATTGATCTGTATCTGGCCCATGAACTGAATGAAATGAAATACAGATTTTTTTGTATAGATTTACCTTGAATTCATTAAAATCGTATATCTAAATGTTTTCTTTCTTTCTCTCTCTTTGCTTTTTACACATAAACAGTTCTATAAATTCTTTAAATCTCCAGTGAGGACATTAAATCTGTAATATCTTACAAATATATTTATTATTATTATTATTATTATAGGATATGATGCGTCACCCCCCCCCCCCCCCCCCACACACACACACACACACACCCACTGTACAGCACAATGATGCTTCTCATGCCACTTTTGTTTACATCATTGCTTCCTTTCTCGTGGGAACTATGGGGAGCAGCTTATTATAAAAGTCGAGGGCGGTGGTTTCATCACTTAAACGGAATTTGAGAAATGTGGATGACGACTATATATTCATCCAGAGAATAATTACAATTAATATAAATCTATAATAATATGAGGAGGGTTGCGACCGATTAATGTGTTTAATGTAACATACTTAGGGCTTTACATATATACAGGCCTTTACGTAATAAACCGATGAAAAGGGGAGCATCTTGTTAACGAGAGTTTCCAATATTGAAATCACAAATGTGATAACATAATTGCAAATGTTCCACCTGAAAGATCAAACTTACAAATTGTCTTTTCATTTAGATACAGTAAAAATGTCTCTGCGAGTTGTATCTATGTCCATTATCAAGTTAAGACACAGAGAGGTTGCTAATGGGTGACTACGGAATTAAACAGTTTATTCTAAGTCAAGTGATAACATTTTATCTCAGTAGGCCGAGAACAGGGGTCACCAACCCTGGTCAACTATTAGAGGCCTTATTAAAGACCTCCATCATAGAATCAGGTGTGTCACTGCTTTGTTGGAACAAAAAACTTCCACCCCCAGTGACTCCAGGACCAGGGTTGGTGACCTCTGACCCCCTATAACATGACACACAAGATGGTGTCTGTGGACAAATTGAGGTATCTGTTGGATATCAGATTTTTTTTCATTATTGATTGCATTTCTGGTTTAACTGCAGCAAACGCTAAATTCCCTTTGAGTAGCTTTCATGTCATAATTTTCTTGGCAAAGATCCCTTTCATTACATAGTTTCCGGTCTCACAGTTTCCTGTTTGGGTCAGAGGTTGAAATAACAACAGAGACCTCAACACACACAAAATCCACTATAAGCAGCCGCTGATAGCAATCAAATCATAGTTTTCAGTGGAGTTTGCAGTTGGGACAATATGAAGCTGGGAAACCAACAGCTGATGCTGTATATCGTAATATAGATTTTAGTTATAATAACATAGATTTTTAGTTTAAATTTTATTTTCCACTGTAAATTGTGTTGAAAGAGAGGGGAAAATTTACTTTCTCATTTATATAATTTAACTCTTTATTCCATCTGCAGGTTGAGTTGATGGCAACTATTTCTCCTCAGAAAAGATGTACTGAAAAGGAATAGTGTCTTTATTAACTTCGATCCATATCAATATCCATCACTAGATGGCGCCATTCACACCTGACTGTGAGAAATCCTCTTTCCTGTACACCTCTTTTTCATGACCCCATGATGCATCAAACATTATATTAAAAAAAACACAACCTCCTTTCTACAAGTTTATTGAACTTTTTACTACAGCACAATGGTTCACATACAATACAGCATAGTGATGTGTCTATATATACAGAAGTTTTGCACAATGATTCGCATAATCATGTAGACGCTACAGTATAGGCATATAGAAATAAATAAAACAAACATTTTAGATAGTTTTCTTAACAGAGTTTGCATGTACCTTTCTTTTTCGCATCTTACGATGCCATGGCACGCTCTTTTTTTCTCCTTTTTTTTTTTTTTTTACAAGATTAACAATATATAGCACATGTATTTTAGATATGTTGAAATCAGACAGTGGAATAGCAGATGACAATTTAGCACACATCCCCTCCCACACTTCAAATTTATAACACTTAAAACATGATGTCAAATATAGGGTCTGCTTGGACATGTACAGTAGGGTCTGACCAGGGTGTTGGTAAGGGAATATTTGGGATGTAGAAGAAAAATGTTGTGCATGAAGAACGTGATGTTATTTCTGTATAATACACTGATTTGATTGATTATCAGCAATCATATAGGTTTAAGCCTATGAGGAAAACAGCGGTGATGGCCCATGTTGGCTCTGGTGAATGTGAAGCCCTGAGATGTTGTTAATGCCAGTAAGAGCATGAGACCGAGAGGTGTTGTCATGGTTGAGGCTGTTAAGTCACATTTTCCTATAGTATTTAGGTTAAACGACATGTAGAATTAACTAACTTAAATGGAGGTGAAAGATATTTTACTTTCTTAGCAAAGAACTGGCCTTCAGCCCACCTGTCGCTAATGGAAAAAAGGACGTTTGGTTCTGCATGTTGCTATGACAACGAGACACTTCAGCTCTACTTTGTCCTTTACAGTAACTCAGTGAGTCAGCTCAGTCAAAACGCATTCATCCTGGGACATGCTGCTTTCTTCTTGTCCTGATTGGCTGGTCAGGATATCTAACAGAAGAATTACAGCATGACTTCAAGACAGGCCACAGGCAACAAGCTTCTGACTGAAACTGTTTGTCCACCCCAGACTGGTGGCTACTCAGCTGGGGACTGAATCACATCTGTACAATCCTAGGTGTAAAAAGTATGTCTCCAGTGTAACTTTACATATAATCCACCCCAAATCATGCTATATGATGGAGAAGGAAATTGTGTATGAAGGTATTTCCAAGAGAAAATAACTACTGCTCTAATACTAACAGCATTTGTTGTACACAACTTTCTATAGAAACTCTAAGATTAGCTCTTTATTCATCATTAGAAAGGATGATATCTTAGTATACTGTAATAAGTGTATAATATATAGGTCTAGAGGTAGAAATGACAGATGTATGCACATGACAGCGTGGTAGTTTGAGAAATCAGCTCTTTTTAAGGCTTGGTAAGAAGACTCACAAGGTGCGGGTGCGATGCAGGGAAGGGGCCACATTACTGTCAAATGGATGTGGGCGGCATTACCTGAAACGCACTTAACACAACTGCAACATCACTGTATCAAAGCTTTTACAAAAAGTTGTTCTCAATACAAATTGCAAGCCTGGACTGGGTTTCCCTGACGCATTTTGCCTCTGATGTCCTCTTTTAAAATCAAAACTGAACACACTTTTGTCAGTTTTTCTTTGTTTTGCGCCACATTAACACCACGACCCAGTCTTGGACTCAAATCTACTTTAAGATAGAAAAACTAAACCACTGATACCAGGACTAGGATTATGGGAAACCAGCTCTCTCTCTCTTTGACATCTGTCGAGGTCGATCAGATGCTTCACTCGTGGCATACCAGCTCCTGAATGGAATCACGACACATGCAAAGATTTGAAAGCTAACCCGCTAAGCGACACGCATGCAGGGTGTGGGTCTTCTGTTACAAGCTGGCATTAACACACTATACGCTTATTTACGACAGAGAAAAAGGTCATGTCTGCCTACAGTATGTCATCCACATGATGCCCTTAAGAAGATGTGTGCAGGGAGCGGTGGAGGCTGTGCATTCACACAAACAGTTGCTGGTCAAAAACCTCTACTGGAGTATACAGCACTATTATTTACAACATGTGAGTACTAAGTAATCAGAGATGGAGTCAGCCTCGTTTCAATTCAACCACCTCAGGAGGAAATCACCAGTGATATCTGGTGGCAAATAAATTGCTTGTGTAAAGTTCTATATTGGAAAAAAAACAAATCAGATTTAATTTATTTCCTGCACTGGTTGAATTGGAGGACACTGGACCCCAAACTTGAAGGTGAGAGTGGTCACCACAGGAGCAGGAGGGGCTTCATCTAGTTAGAAGACTAAAGGGCTACAGGTCTTCATTGTCATCTTCATCAGTGATGCAATGATGGAGGGATGGGGAGACAGGCTGCATGCAGATGAGAGGGGAGGGTCCTTGGACGGGTACAGTGTTTGGTCGTCTCCTGGAGAGAGACAATAAAAGGAAGTCAGAGATGTGCTTAAAGTTATATTGAATGTGTGATTTATTAATTCATTCAAATTATTGTTATCAAATGTGCATATTTGTAAATTGGCGCATCAAATGAAAACATTGATTTTGTAAAGGCAGCCATAACAGTTTCCTGAGTTCCTGTGGCTCCATATATCATCACAGCATATACGTTTTCTGTTTTAGTTGTTGTCACATTGATATGTAGCTGCAAAGAAATGTTTCCAAAACGTTCATTGGTTGGTCTGAAAACAAAGATTTCTAATACTATCTATTTTACTAATTAGATAGTATTTACTGATTAGATACTAATGCAACTAATGCACTAATGAGTTCTGTGGTTCAAAAACTAAATCTATAAAACAATGAACTAAAATGAGCTAATGTCAACCTAGTGGAACATTTTACCTCCACACATCAGACAGGCCTCCTCACTATCTGTTTTTAAAACTAATCTTAAAACCCACATTTACTCACTGGTTTTTAACCCAGCATGAGGCCTCGCTCTGTTTTACATTTTGTATGTATTTTTTTTTTCTTTTTGGTTTATGCCCTTGTATGTACAGTACTTTGCTTCAGCTATGGTTGTTTTAAAGTCCTTTACAAATGAAGGTGAGCTGAGTAGTAAAATGTATATTCTGGTTTTGGTGGATTTCTGTATTTATTGGCTTAGAAAGTTATTTGGCAGACTGAGATATCAAAATGGCCATTAATGTTAACAACCAAAGGCTTTACTATAAAGACACTTATAGTGAACTGTTTACTGTGAGGAATCATCTATCACCGTAGTTGGTGCACCAATATCAGTTAAAAGACTTAAATTGACCTTAAAAGCTCTGGTATGCTTTGCAAAAATACTGATTATTTCTAAATAATGTGAAGACAGATTTAAATTGTCACATAAATGCATAATAAGAGAGAGTGGGTTTTAATTTGTGTGTATGACAAAGTTGACTTTGCTAGTTACCATGGTATTAACTTGCAGCGGTCTCCTGCTGAATAATGTAGTGCCTGTTTGAATCATCCACCTCGCTTCCACAGTGAACATCACTCCTGTTAATGCAGATAAAACAAACACACCAATCACTACACAGCAGTAGGATACAGAATAATCATTTACCCTATGGGACTTCTACCGGATAAATTCTCAAATAAATCGTTATCATAAATATCTGAAATACTAATCTTTATTTGATCTCAATTAAAAGCGTCCAATAAACTCACTTATTCTTGTTTACCCATACATTGAAATAACCCTGTTTAATGTTTATAAAGTCCAGGCTTTCTGGTGATATCTAACTTTCTTTAACTGAAATCCTCACCTGTTGTCATTGATGTCTCTCGTTTCACTGATGCTGTTACCTGTGGGAAACAAAACAGTGGTTTTGATTTCACTGATTGATAAACACTATCTCTATTGCTTTAATTATATTACTACTAATTATTATTACCATTAACAGGTGGACAATACGATATTATAATATTATTATTATAATATAATATGATCTAACAACATATGCATTGATATGAAAAAAGCAAAGAATAGTGAGCTCCAGACAATAAATATCTTATATTGTATGTAACACAACATTTACGGATCTCATCTGTGTGCTTACCATTGTCGATGTTGAGTGGATAGCACTCTAGTATGTCTCCATTATATCTGTCTGCTCTGTAGCCCAGGGCTGTGGATACTCTGTGTGAAACATCACAGAGAAACACAATCAAACACCAGCATGCTATGTGAAGAACATTTAAAGAATCAAAAGGCAGCTACTTTATGTCATATGTGTCTCCTTAATGGATGTGTCTCCTTAATGGACCCCAATATCTGGTAGAAAAACAAGGTGTCAGAGGATTTAAACCCACGTGTTACTCTGGACAGAGTTGGGGTTGCAGTTGACGGAGCTGGTGGAGCTCTGCTGTGTCCCGTTGCTCTGGAAGAGGGCGTTGCTGTAGGTGTTGGCGTGTTCGGTGGCACGGATGTAGGTGTAGAAGGGGTTAGTGGGAGAACAGACGGTCAGTTGCTTCGGCCTCACTGGCTTAGCTGTCGGGATAATAAAATATAGATACACATGTAATGAAATGAGGCTTTCACTTCAGGCCAAAAATTATTTAATAAAAGACAAACTGTTTAAGATACAAACAACAGTAAAAGTATACCAATCTGTGCTGCATGGGGACGCCTTAGGGCGTTCTTCGCCCTCATGGCGTCCTTGATGCGGTCAACTTCCTGCTGGTAGCGGCGGCGGTCCATCATGGCGCCCTCCTTGGCGTCCCTCAGTGCAGTCTCCAGGGCCTTAACTCTCTCAGCAGTAGACCGAAGACGTTTCTCCAGCTTTGGAAGCTCACAACGCAGATCTGCATTGTCACGAACCAGCTGGAGGGGAAGAAACAGAGAGAGGCAGAAAGAGAGAGAGGAGTGAGAGAAAGAAAGGAGATAAAAACAGGGGGGGAAAATTGGAATATAAATGAAAGAGAGTCAATCTGAGGAAAGGAGAAGAAGACAGAGGACAAGTGAGGAGTTACAAATATACACATAGCTGAGTAGAACAAATACAGGTGAAGTAGCTAAGTTGAACTGAACTTAAATACTCAAAGATGTACAAAAACACAAAACAACACTTATATTATTTAGTAGGCTGATTCACACTTGCTCTTCATTTACTATAAAGCCAAGAACTGCACAATTAGCTTGAGCTGGGAGACATTTATATAGCTACTGCAAGAAGTCAAATTATCCTCTAACACTGTTTTGTGTGTGTGTGTGTTTTACCTGTTTGTGAACCTTTGTAAGTTGGTCCAGGTTATTCTCAAGAAAGGAAATCTTCTGTTTCTGGGTGCAAGACCCCCCGCTATCATCAGGCTCCATTTCGGAACTCTGCAGAGAAGACAAGAAAGGAAAAAAACATAAGGGTGAAAAATTCAGTATCTGCTGACTGTATTAACCTGACAAAAGTGTTCATAAGCACAGATGAATCACTGATTAATCTGTAATTACGACTTTTAATTAGACCTTTTGATTCATTGCGGACGAAACCTTTCACCTTATTGGAGGTTCAAAACTAAATTCGCTGATGATCAGGGCGATGAACAGCACCACAAGATATTTTCAGCCACAGTTGTAGACATTTTGAGTGACAGGGGTTAAAAAGGTCCTTTTAGGTTTACAACAACAAGAGTTATTCACCTACTATTTTACTATTTTGTACAATTTCAAGATAAAGATGAAATTCCTGTGTCATATACATTATATGATAAATCAAGCAGATTAGAAGGACAGCAGATATTGCCATTCCAACTGAGGTTGATAAGTGGATAATTTAGGTCCTTAATAGAATTGTCATTTTTCAGATCCTTACTTTTTTAACCCGCGACGTGAGGTCTTGAACGAACAGCTTGCGCAGGTTGTGGAGGGTCTGGAGTTCGCGGGCCTGAGGGGTGGAAGGATGGAGAGGAGGTTAGGGAGAAAACACTGGATACTGTGATATGAGGCAAAAGTTCTAAGAGAGAAAGGAGTGCAGAGGTGGATACAGAGCGTTGTATATTTTACTCACGACGGTCTCCTCCAGACCCTTCAAGTCCTGTTTTGTCTGCTCATGGCGCTCATGCAGGAATCTGACAGAAACAGCAAAAGCATCATTATAAACAGTATTTCTGTATGCTATTGCGCAAGGTTATATTTTATAGGTGTTGCTGGCTGGAAAGCTTTGAGTGCCCTCTGCTGGAGGATACGAGGAGGGGGGATGGACTATGTCACATAATGTGCCCAAGACTTACGAGAGCTCCTCCAGGCGCTCGCTCTTGGTGCTGTCCTGACTCTTCAGGCGTTCAAAGTCAGCGCGAACCTGAGCCAGCTCCAGCTCCAACTTAGAGTTGCGACTGGAGGTGTGAAATAACAACACACGTTCAGGACAAAGGGAAGAGCTTTGATTAAAATGTACTAGTGTAGTCCCCATAGGAGGTATGTATTCCTATAGAAAAGTGGAAGTTTAAGTAGATTTTTCATGTTTGGCCAAATGAGGGTATGTTGGACTGTTACAATATCTTAAAAGACAAATTGTACATTGGGTAAGACATGGACATACTCTGAGATAAGGAGAGATATGTTGTTATTGTATTACATTTATTGTAAGAAAAAGGCAACAATCTCAAGCTACGTATCATTTTTTAAATTCGATAGGCCAAGTAAAACCGTAAAGACTTATCATAAATCTTGTACTTTGTACTTTTTCCTGTACAGTGTAACAACCGTGGAATGTTACTGTTATATGTGTTTATGAATAAATGAGTTTAGGACCAGATAAACTGGCCAATGTGGTTTTTGATAAACGTTACAATTGGCTGCATGATCATTGCAGGAAGAAACAGGACAATGGAGCTTTGAATTGTAACAAAAGCGCTGGGAGGTAAAAAGATACGGAGCTTACACTGTAAGCAGGACAGATCTGTGATACATAAGTCTATGGGATTTTAACTTTTAATGATAATAAGTATCTATTGAATACACTATCGTGCCATGCACAGCTATATACTGAGGCTGAGCTTTTTTTGTTCATTTTAATAGTTTGTAAATGTCTGTATGGTATTGCTTTGGTATCAAAAGCAATATATTGTCAGAAATAATCATAAAAACATACAGTAATTAATGTGACGTGCGAATGTAATGTAATTAATAAGAGTTAATAGATAGTTAATAAATTACTGACTCAGTGAGTTCGTCGATGATCCTCTGCTTCTCATTGATCTCATCCCGCAGGCGGGCAAGTTGCTGGTGATAGAGACCACGGTGAGACTCCCCCTGCTGGCGAGGAACCTTCTGGAGATGAGCAAAAACATGACTTTTTGTAAAAAAGAAAAAAAGAAGTGTTGGTTCATGCAGTAACGTTATACTCGGGAGAGCGATTATTAACTCAAGATTTCAGGCGCTTACCTTGACATTTCCCTCCTCAGTCTCACCCTTTTCTCCATCTTTCTCCTCAAGCATGGAGTTGTCTGGTGAAAGACGAAGAGACAAATTAAGAGTTTGAAGCAAAATTCCCTAGAACTCAAAAACAGAGCATGTGTTAGTGTGCATTGTGCACGTTACCCTGGTCTTGCAGCTTGGCCAACTCTTCGCTCAGGGAGTCGTGGCTTTCCTCGAGCAGCCTCTTCTTCTGCTCCACGCTCTGCATGTACTCGGTCAGAGAGCGGATCTTCGCCTCATGCTGTACACGTGCAAACACATAAACACACAGGAATTTTTACAAATGCTATTAAAAACACAGCGATGAGGGGACAGTCTTTATCAGGTCCCTCTCTTTCAGTCCCACTCCTTCACCTGAGAGATGAGGAGCTGGCAGGAGGAGAGCTCCCTCCCGGTCTCCTCCATCTTGCGGTGGCACTCCAGCTGCATGTTCTCCAGCTGGCGACAGCGCTTCACCATGCTCTTCACCTCCGATTTGATCTTACTAATGTAGAGGCGAGCCACCGTGAACTCCTCCTCGATCGCACCACTGATCTCCACCGGCTGAGAATTGCAAGAGAGATTAGGATTATCTTCATGCTCAGGATTTTAATTTTAACCTATAAAATGTGCTCTCTCCTTACACTGTGAGCCGACTCACCAGCTTTATCTCCCCGTTGCCCACGATGTTGCTGAACTCGCTGAGATCCCTCATCAGCCCGTTGAGGACGTCAGCGATGCGCTTCCTCTGCTGACCGCTCACTTCCTGCATACGAGACAGCTCTGCCTCCAGCTCCATCAGACTGGCCTGTCACAAAGAAAAGTAGATGAAGAGAAAGGAATTATAAACAGAAAAGCACTGCCTTTCCCTACTAGAAACACTTTTTTTCCCTAATTTCCCTAATTAAATGGGTGTTTAGGGTTAGTTTATCCTTATTCGACTCAAGAGTCTGAGCACAGGGGATGTTGTACAGACTGTAAAACCCCCTGAGGCAAATCTGCGACTTGTGATTTTGGGCTATACAAATAAATTGGACTTGACTGGACTCCCACGACGAAATGCTTAGAAATGTACATCGAGATCCAGAACCCAGGAGATCCACTAATGTTTAATACTCAGAAGAAAAGTTAATATTAAAGAGAATAGAAGCATTGTGAGAGTTTAAGCTTTTAGCTTTGCTTCAAATTCATCATTACACTCTGTGTGCAAAGACACACAGTGATAAACAATATGCTACTTTTAATGTATAATATATACTTTTTAAACAATATTCTACTCTGTCTAGAAACATTACAGCTTTGGGCTTTATCAAGGATGAAGTTTGCAAGATTTCAAATGAATCACACTCATAGCTCACCAATGAATTATGACCATTAAATCTAGTGTTATGGCATCTTACATTAGGCCAAACTGAATTTTACAATGAAATAGAGCTTGAGCCAGAAAAAGTCACAATGATGTTTGTGTTCTCACAAACATAAGCACAGTAAAAGATCTACAACAAACAGTCATACAGCAAACAGAAAAGAACAAATGAACACATTTTCTGTAATCATTGCCATATATATATTGACATATCATTGCCACTGTTGTCTATTCCGACAAGGAAACTGCACCATTACAGCAGTTGCTTGTCTCACAGTGAAGCTAATAAGTAAGCTGTTCCACATCTATCTCAATCTGCTGTTCACAAAAAATCTTCACAAGTGAAGATTTGGCAGATAATTGTGAATATTTCAATGTTTTGTTGATATAGATTTGATGTTGTTTTTAAGGAAATGTTAGTCGTGTTGTCCTGAAACAATACCAAATTAATAAAAAAAAGAAATAAGATCATTTTTAGATACAAGGTAATTCTACTCAATATTAGACTAATTGCACTAAAAACAAGATATTTTCACTTGTTAAGATTTCATTTTTTGCAGCACTCTTTAACTTACCATTTTCTGGGCCAGCTGGTCAGCCAGCAGCTGGTTCTGCAGGCCTTTCTCCTCCACCTCCTGGCTCTTTTGGTCGTAGTTGATGGCGAGTTCCTCCAGAGCCTGCAGCACCTCCTTAACCTCAGCCTTGGCGCAGTCGCTCTCCACCTGCAGCCTGCCCAGTTCAGCCTGGACTTTGTCCCCGTCACCGCGGGATGAGGCCAGGAGCTGGAGGGAGGTACACATGGCACGTGTCAGATGGAGACCTTGAAAATCTTTGCATGAAATCTGAGATTGTGAGCACCCACCTCATCCTGGTCCAGCATTTGCTGCTTCAGTTTTTCCACCAACTGGCACTGCAGGTTGATCTCATCATCCTGCATAAAAATGACATCCAATCAAACTATTGTCTACACTTGCTCACTAATGTCCCATGGGTAAAAGGTGGCTCCATTTATTTTACCTTGTCGTCCAGCTGCTTGTACAGCTTGCGGATCTCCTCCTCATACTTCTGACGCTCCTCCTCAGAAATGCGGACCACAATGGAGGAGGTGTCGTTGTCCAAAATGGGACGTTCCTCCGTGGAGTCGAAACGGGTCACGATCTCCGCCTCGGTCTGTTCAGTCTCAGGAACCTCCTCTCCTGAAGATGTCAAAGACATGACAATAATGCACTTGTATTTACAATATCAGAGTAGAGGATTATTTTTAAGGTTGCAGTTGTGCAGTCAATTTGGTCCCAGCAGCAGAAAGCACAAAGCAGAAGAGGTTTAATGTGTCTCACCGTTTCTCCAGCGGTTGAGCTCAGCCTCCAACTTCTGGATGGTGTCCTTCAGAGTTTTGTTCTTTTCCTTCTCCTTCTCGTACTTCCTCTTCCACTGCTCCGCCGTCAGCTCCAGGTTGATAGAGGCGGTGTTCCTGATAGTCTTCGCACTGTGAAAAACAAAGACAGGAACATAGAAGGACAAATGTGAATCAGGCCCCAAAAAGCCTTTATGTTGTTTATATTGTTCTAAGGTCACCTGACATTTAAGTTTTAGAGGCACTACTAATATAAGAAGATTTTGCCACTATTATGAGGATTGCATTTAAAAAAATATGTTGAGAACAAAGGTTTGAGCCTTCTGTGTGCATTTTAGTTAAGTGGGTGGTGTCATTAAGCCTCTGCTGCCTGTAAATAATCTAAACCACTTTTTGTTTCTCAAACTTATTGTAAAAGTCTATCAAAAATCTAGTGATTTTTAATTGTAAAAATGTAAATGTTTTTCTTTTGGTGTTATTTATTTGGGTAACTTAAATTGAATAAATCTGTAATGTAGACATAAATAATTGTGCTTTTGTTATGATTCTGTCAATGTCCTGCCCTGTTCCTGCTCTCTCTGTTTGTCTTTAGCAAGATATCTCAAAAAGTTTGGCTCGAATTTTCATCAAACTTTCAGAGAATGTTGGGAATGGTACCATGAACAGATGATTCAAGTCTGCTAATGATCCAAAAGTACTCTGGTTTCTAGATGTCTTTTTCTGTTGTTTGGTAACATTGCGGCCACCTGGTGGTGATATTGCACCTGCACAGCTTGGCCGTATGCTTGGCGGAGGTCGGCACTCTCAAGGTGCTTTCCTAGTTTTGTGGGCGTGACTTCAATCAGGAGACGCACTCCTTTGCAGTAGGTGGCGATATGCACATTGACGAGATTTAATCCCTTTTTAAATCAAGAAGGTGAAGAAGAACCTTACTTGTGCTTGGAGAGAAATTCACTTGACTGTTCTGTCACTGCTGATGTATTTATATAAAAGTGGAAGTAATGGTGATAAGTTACAAACTAAGTGACTATAGCTGCCACTAACCCTAACACCTGTTCTTATATTGTTTTAGGTTGGAAAGCTGTCAATAGAAGACAGGAAAAATAGAGGTGTGGGTGTTTTTAATTGTGCAGTGGGCGTGTCTTTAGAAGTGGGCGTGTCTTTAGAAGTGGGCGTGTCTTTAGAAGTGGGTGTGTCTTTAATCTTACAGGATGCAGACAGATACTGTTGTTTGCAGCTGGTCCCCAGTTTGAAATGTACCTCATATATTTTGGTCATTAAATTCCTTCACTTCATTCTGCCTCTTCTCATCTCTGAACTTCAACATCAGCTCCCACTACACAAATGTGATCATTTCTGCCTTTGCCATTTCAGTCCTGTTGTTTTCATATTGATAGTATTTATATATTATATGTATGAGGACTGAATAAACTACTACCTTGTTTTGATTTTAGTAGGTCACACCCAAAATACCCAAAAATAGATAGCTTTTTAGAGTGTTTGAGAAGTAAAGACAATGAGTTTGTGCAGCATGTGAAAACGCTGCGAGCGTTCCAGTTTATGAAAGCTGCATTGACTGAAACCACAGATGAATATCTACCGTTGCCCAAACATCAGAGTCGACTTGGTCTCCGCATCGTTGTAGCTGGAGGGTGAGCAGCAGATAAACATGGTGGTACGACAGTTCCCGCCCAGGGAGTCCTGCAGGATCCGAGTCATTTTACTGTCACGGTATGGCACATGGGTTTTCTGTAGGGGAGAGTGGAAGATCAAAAGGAAGGAAAGGAAAGGGAATTTAGAAATGAAAATTGCTGCATTTTTGTGGTTCTTGCAAATGTGGAAATCAGCAAACACGACTGAATGTTTTGTAGTGAGTAGCATTGCTTGACCAGTGGGGTGTGTAATGTCCCCTAATGAGGAGCGGTTTATTACATAGTTGCTTTGATCTTCATGAAAGTCTGAATATTTTTTTGAAATTTTTTTAGCTGACAGGAAGTTGGCCAAGAACTCATTTTGTCCATATTTTGTTTGTTACTTTAAAACATATTTTAGTATCACACTCAGGTCTGGGTATATCATGTGGCCTCTATAGCACTCCCTATTGACTTTTCTTTTTCATATTTTGTAGTCCAGTTGTCCGAAAACTCACAAAACTGCACATGCATCGAGGAAGTGTCTGCTTCCCTGACTGATATGTCTGATATGTTGTTGTTTTTTTTAAGCTCAGGCATGGCGAAATGGATCGAGGGTGGCCTTTTTAAAAACTACACTACATGTTATTAGACCCACTTTTATCTTTGAACTAGATAAATGAAATTTGGTAGATCCATGTATTAGGTCAGGACATACAAAAAAGCCTCTTAGAGCCCCACTCTAAATCCGACAGAAGGTCTGCCATTTTAAATCATTTTTGTGATCGTATTTTACTCCCACAAATTTTGCCCCATTGACTTCAAACTTGCTCAGGGTCATCTAAAGAAACTGGTTATTATATTAAAGTTACACATTTCTGGTCATTTTTTAAAAATTTTGATAAAATTTCAATGATTTGCCATGAAAACAAGAATCAGATGTAAATGTACTCCACATGGTTGGACCAGTCCCAAAATGCACATGTAGGATAAAAGTCAGTCAGTCAGTCATTTTCTATACCTGCTTATTCCTCATTAGGGTCGCAGGGGTCTGCTGGAGCCAATCCCAGCGTGTTACGGCAAGAGGCAGGGATACACCCCAGATGGTCGCCAGCCAATCGTGGGGCACACACCATTCACTCACACACTCACACCTATGGGCAATTTAGAGTTGCCAATTAACCTGAGCATGTTTTTGGACTGTGGGAGTAAGCCGGAGTACCCGGTGAAAACCCACGCAGACACAGGGAGAACATGCAAACTCCACACAGAAAGGTCCCAGACCTCGGACCAAGGAGGTCTTGAACCTGCGACCTTCTTGCTGTGAGGCAACAGCGCTAACCCCTGCGCCACCGTGTCGCCCTAGGATAAAAGTCTTTCTCTTAATACTGACTCGCAGTCATAGCACCTCCTAGTGACAGCAGATCAGATAACTTAAATTTGAAGAAATAGATGAACCATATTACTTTATATTAACTCCTTGAATGCCACAGCAATATTCAACCATTCATATACTCATTCACACTCATAATACTTTTGTATTGGTAAAATATTTAACATCAATGTCAAAGAAGAAGACTGACGTATAAATGCAATGACTCTATTGTCTATATAAATAGAAAGAAAGTAAAATTGTCTCACCGTGCCCTCAGCCAAAGCAGATATGACGTTTCCCAGAGCAGAAAGAGACTTGTTGATGTTTTTAGCCTCATCCAGGACAGCACCTGCAGCCCCAGTCTTACTGACCTGAAATAAAGACACAGAGAGCAAAGTCGTTATGAGAGATGAATAGATGGAACAACCACGGTTTGATACACTGATGTGGTTAAATGGAAAAATTTCTCTATAACTGCACATTTCAATAAAATAATAATAAACAAAATATGATGTAAAACACACACACATTACAAAGTCAGGCATGTGATCATTCTGAATTTCAGGTTGAAAATCGTCAATTTACAAACAACCTTTCAGGGTCTCGTACCTTCTCGCTGCCGGCCAGATCCACCAGGTAGAGTTTCCCACACAGCTTCTGCTCAGTCTCCACATGCTCCTGCTTGATGTTGATCAAGAAGATGCTGTGACTGCGAGAGCTGTGCTCGTTCATGTCTGCACAAAGACAGAGGCAACACCACAGTTAGGGGAGGATAAAAAAGGGGAAGGGTATACCCTGGTAAATACAGTTAATACTTTTATAAACAAAACATGCAAAGGTCGACTGAAAGTTTCATTTTAAACTAGTTTTAAAAAACCCTCTTGGACACAAATTCAGAAAGGTGGAAGACGCACACTAAGCCATTGAAGAATAACAATGAGTGGAAAAGACAGTTTAATTTACGGTTCTTTTGTTATTTTTAATATAGAAATCATTACCGCCTATCTATAATCATGTTTTGTTTTTACTCAAGAATTCACTCTTTTATACACAACTGCTGTTGTGAATATAAATGATTTTACACAATCTAGTATCACCAGTATATAGAACCATCTATTCATGTCATGGGTGCATTTGAAATCTTCTCTTTTTTTTTAACAAACTTTATTTTAAAAGGAAACTTGTACAAATTAGATAGACTAGAGCTCAACTATTATAAACAGTAGGAAGTCTAAACCATTTACAATAATTCAAAGATCAGAAATGAAAAAAAAAATACCTACATGAAAGAAATACCACAAATAGAAAA
Source organism: Lepturacanthus savala (assembly GCA_030544235.1). Taxonomy (NCBI): domain Eukaryota; kingdom Metazoa; phylum Chordata; class Actinopteri; order Scombriformes; family Trichiuridae; genus Lepturacanthus; species Lepturacanthus savala. The sequence goes on from CM060480.1 coordinate 18,956,337, forward strand.
GGGTTATATTATTCTTCTTCAAAAAGTTTGTTATAAATATCAATATTTTTGTTACTCTTAGAGGTATTAATAAATATATAAATATTTTGTGTTTTATATAATCAACAAGTTCTATTAAAAACCTAGAGAAATTATGGATTATTTTCAAGATTCTGCATTTGTGAATATGAAATTTACCATACAGAATAAATAAAGAGCAACATTTATTTTGTCATTTCTATGTTCAAAATAAACAATGACACTTTTACAATCAATATTGACGCTAATATTTGTTTTACAGAATACGTATCTCTCAATTTTAGTTTCGATAAACATAAATGGGATATGGAATCAATTTCATTGTTACAAAAAATACAAATGATTTTAATACCTAAAATTTTGGAAGGCTACGAGTTAGTAACACATAATGTATATTGTGTAAAAGTTTGATATGCACTTGTTTAATTTGATTATTAATGCAGAATGTGTACGGTAAAAGCCAAGCTCTCTGTGGGTCAATATCAAAGTTCTTTGTGTCTTTTTTGCCAACAAGAACTGCAACAGAATGACGTCACACTCCTATAAAAGCCTCTCTCCATCAGACCTCCTCACAGACAGAAGGTGTCAGGTTCCCATGCAGATGATATCTGAGGGCAGCGGCTCAGCGACTGCAGTATCACTCCATTATTCTGCTATCAGCTCGCTGATCTGCAGCACAGTGAGTCAGCAAGCGTCCAGCAGGACAGGAAATGGAGAGGACTGGGCCATCTGGGAACTGCTTTCAGCAGATCTGATCCACTGCTGCTAGAAGTCTCTTGGCTTCTAAGACTAGACGACTGTCTAGTGTGTAGCGTTTGGTTGTTACACCCAATTCCTTTATAAAACGGAGATGAGAGCCATTTCATTTGTTCCCATGGAGAAATAAAAAACTAAAACACATCTTCCATTATAAAATCTATATAATGCGAAGCCCACACAATCATCTGGTTTACCTTCTATATGCATGGCTGTTGTACAGCATAGCTTTATTATTATAATGACAGTGTTTAATAAAAAATCATATCACATGCAGAAATGAATATTTAAAGCAAACCTGCATCAAGGGACTTTGTGTTGTCTGCCAGCTAGGAAATGCATCTTAAAATTGAGAGTATAGTGAGCTAGGTCAAATAGTGTTTTACTAGCGTGTCTAGTAGGAGGCATGAATTAGTGCAGCAACCATATTGTTGGTGGTTAGAGGAATAAAATCCCACCTTTCAATAGAGACTTGCTTGTTGTATTAGAACTGAGGTGCTGTTCCAGTTGTGTGTGTGTGTTTTTAAATAAAATAGTTTAATGAGACAGAGAGATTTTCAGTTTTTTTGTTTCATTCAGTTGAAGAGTCAGTTTTGTAATAGGGTCTTCCTTTTGTTATATTTGATTGCTTTGGACAGCATTTGACAACTTTTTTGTAGTTTGCCTCTTGTATATCTCATCATTTAAACAATATATATATAGTATATAATATATATATATATATATATATATATATAAATTAAATATATAACTTAAATTTAGCATAACATTTGGTTACGTGTTAATTCCCTTTCCCCTACTGAGCTAGGATGTAAGACTCTTTTTTTTTTTTTACATAAGATACAAAACCCTCTGAGAGTGTAGAAGAAAGTATTTCTTGAGAATTTGATCGAGATGATGATGAGTCATTCATGTACGTTTCACCTCATCATATTTAATAAATTAAGTCTGTAATACTACTGTGTTTAGAACTCTTGCTGTTCAAATTTTGAACAGCATTAGAATACTGAAAATGTTGTTGTTGGTCTTTCATCTGAAATATGTAAATTCGTTTCTAAGTGATAATGCTTTTAATTATGATGGTGGTGGTACTGTTTTTGTCATTTAGATAACAGACTGTGCATCTGATTCACTTCATTTGAATGTGCGTGTCACTCTGACTCATCTCACTCGCTCATCAGCAGCCTGCTGACATATACAGTCTATGGCTGAGAGCATGTTGGTAAAGCAATTATTGCTGTCGGGAAGGCAGACTGCAGTGACTCAGTTAATGTGATTAAGGACTTGCGTTGATGTTACATCTCAAATGTTAAGGTATATGAACCCTTGAAAACACTGTAACATAATCTACATTTTCCATTTGCCAAATAATATAGGATCAATAAACTATAGCAAATAAATGGATGTGAATCTCTTGACAAATATCATTAGATCACTTGACAGGTAAATGGTAAATGGACTGCGTTTCAAATACTCAAAGTGTTCATTGACACATTCACACACATTCATACACTGGTGGTGGTGGCTAACATACAAGGTGCCGCCTGCATATCAGGATCATTCATACACATTGACATAATGACAGTACATTGCAGCCTCTTAGAGATGTCCCCAAATCAAACAATCAAAAATCAGAACCAGGTAGTAATGGAAAATCAGTAAATTAATTAATTTAAAATAAGATTAAAGGGGGCCAGTGTGAGGGTACAGGGGTGTGTGGTTGGGTGTTGTATGTGTACATTTTTGTATGTGTGTGTGTGTGAGTGCGTACGTGCGTGCATGTGTGTGTGAGTGGCTGTCAGCAAGTCATATACATATAATATTGCAACTCAAAATGCAACATCAATCAAAACAGCTTGATGCTGTTTTCTACTATACTTCAGCCTACATACACAAATCTATACATAATTATTTTTTCAAAAGGAAGAGATATAACTAAAGAAATAAAATACAATTAAGAGATGATTACCTGGTGTGAATATGACTTTTTATATGTCATTAGATAGTGTTTTGGACGGTTGATTTAACAAATTTAAACCTCAGCAACTGAATAATCAAGACAAGGAAAATTGAATTGAATAAATTGTTAGTCGTAGCCCAATATTATTATAATATATCGTAAGCCTCGGCTTACAATATATAATTTACTTGGCAAACATTTGTTATCCTGCAGCACTGATGATGGCTTGTGATTTCTTGAAAATGTCACAGTCTGAGGTTAGTACCAGACAACACTTTGAGCGCTGAGGCACAAACTGCATCAACAAACTGTACTGGCTGAAAACAATGAAGCAATCCACGCTTTTTTATTTTTTTTGCTGAATGCTGAATCCCATAGCTCATCTGATTTCCCTCATTTTACTTCAGCCTGCAGTCAACTTCAGCACTATGAGTCAGCACAAGACTCCCAGTGCAGAAAAAAAAATAATTGAATGCGTTGGCTTGTTGCTTAGAGAGTTCTCAGAGGAGTTTCTAGTTTTTTTTTTTCCTTTAAAAAAAAATCCAGTGCAATTCAAAATCTGTCAGTGGAGTATGATTATTTTCCTTATTTCTAATCAAAATAAAAGTACTTGAAAGATATCTTTAGAATATTTAAAAATATCAGAAACTTACTCTTCTTGTTTTGTTTCCCACTGACAAACAATATGATTATTAACCATCATCTTTGGGTTTACTGTTAATTAGATCACGTTATTTTTAGCTGCGTTCTTACACTGTAATGAAATAATGGAGAATGGAGACAAAAAGCATCACTCTGAGCTGTAAAGCCGCACTATTGGAGCCATTAGTCAGATATTATTACTGGTCCACAGAGGAGCAAGTCTGCAGCATGACGCCACAACAAGATGCACTAAATACAGATCAGAGGGATTTCTAGCAACTATAGATAGACCTACTGAAAACTTCACTGTCTGAAGCTGTTTCTCTTGGATACTAGCTTTAATGAGATAATGGCTCCAGGAAGATCCTGCTTTCTCCTGCTGTCCGTTAGATTACAGTAAACTCCATGTGACAGGACCTTATTTCTTTTAGAAATAAGCTTGACCGTAGTTGGTTCTGACACAAAGATTACATAACAGAACGCAACAACAGGCTGCGTGTACTCAGCTGTCACTTCATGCGTCAGTAACGAGTCATGAGTGCAAAAGAGAAAGCAGCACAGATCTGGTACTCTGCTAGGAAACGTAGAGAAACAAGACTTTATTCTTGAGATGGAAAATATTTTACTGTAAGAATTGTTAGGATAAAGACTCACTGGTGACAGCAACATGGCGGGCAGCTTTGCCCTCATCGATCACATCCATAACCTCATCAGGGCTGGAGACAAAACGCTCGGTGCAGCCCTGAGGAGACAATAGGAGAGGAGATAGATTAAATATTATGGCTCTGATGCAACTCGGAGATTGATTTTTACCTAAAAGGATTAAGTAGAAATCACGTTTTTTACAAACCTTTACATATGGGACTCTATTCTTATCCTCATGGACAGACAGGTTGGTCTTTGTCACTAAAAATATATAAAAACAGAATTTTATAACGTAATAAAACTAAATACAAATATTAACAAATCTCCATATTGTTTAGCAGCCATCGCTAACCATCCAGAAGGTCACGGATTTTGTCCATGTAGATTTCAAAGTATGAAACCTGTTCAAAAAGAAGGAAATAAACAGAATTAATAGTAGCATTTAAATGTATCTTAACATGAAAAGAAAATGCAAGACAAACAATTTCAATTGGTATTTTACTCTCTTAAGGAGAATTACATGTTTGTAGACAAAAATGAAAAATAAAAAGCATAAAAAAGCACAACACAAGTCACAAACTCAGGTAACTTAGCAGACACCTTGATATGGAATTCAAGGTTCTCGTCCATGGCAAAGATGTGGTTGAAAATGTCCTCAGCGATGCGAGGAATGATGCCCATCTGGTGAGGGTCATGTAGCTTGCCCTAAAACAGGAAGTGAAGGATGGAAGGTATATAATCATTTATAAGATTGGAGTCAGGAATTACTAATGAATGATTTAAAAAAAATGTAAATAAAAATATTACCAGGAATGTCAAAAATACAACAAAAGTTTTATATTAGTTATGGGATAAAATAACATCTGAAACAAAAGCTGCATAAAATTGCACTCTTTTATTTTTATTGTACAGCTTTTTTTAGTATTATTATTAATTTATACCTCCATGGTGTGCGTCTTCCCGGAGGAGGTTTGTCCATATGCGAAGATAGTGCCATTGTATCCACCCAACACATCTATGATGAGGACACAGCCAGAAATTAAACAACATGCAAAAGTGTTCATTTCAATAATCTACAGTATTTTGATTCAACTATTCACTCATACCTTTAACAATCTGCTTGGCGCAAGTGTTGTACACCTGCTCCTGGGTGGTGTTGGTCGGAAACACTCGATCAAATATGTAGGACTTCCCCTGTGCCGGACACAAGAGACAGAAAACCGTTAACAAATGATACAGATCAAATGATCGGTTAACTCCAAATTGCTGGAAAGTTTTCTATTAAATCTGTGGACATTCAAATAACTCAGAAAAAGGTGCTGTGTTGGATCTTAGACACGTTTCTCCTACAGAACGTGTGCTTTGCTTATACATGAGAGGAAAAAATAGGCACAATAATGACAATCGATGAAATAACGTCAATGATGTTGTAAAGTAGGTGATTAATCTGACAGCCATTGTCCAATAGACAGCAGCAAGTCATCAATCTAAGCTTTAGAAAATGATGTCAACCCTGTGAGGTGATTTAACTGACTCATCTTCTGTTTACATTACTGGACTATTAACCTGTTACAAGCTCCCTGACATATTATGCATTTAACAGGGAGAGGCCTGCATCTAATTAGTACAGCTAAGATATAAATCATGTAAGAAAAAAAAACTCAGCTACAACACTAAATAATGTATTTACCAACTATTAAAAGTCACTGATTCTCACACTATGTAGTCACCTCACATGTTGTAGCTTTCAATTGATACCAGGTTTAAGTACATATCCGTTTGTGGTTGTTAGATTCTAGTGATAGCATATCGAGCAGGAAAACTTAAAAAAATAAGACCTGGGCCTTAAGAGGTAATCACTTAAGCCATTCTTATTTTTCAGTTTTCCTATAGAATATGGAATATAATATTTGATATCTCTACAACCACAAAGGTTATGTTCTTAAATCTGCTATCAAAAGAAATCTACATGTGAGGTGACTACAGAAGTGTCAGGATTAATTTATACTACTGTGACAGAGCAAATGTAGCTAGAATATTAAAAAAATAAAATAAAAATGTGCTTTAATACATAAAAAATACAATAAAATATATATATTTTTTTAATTTTAAAAGGTAAGAGTTCCATGACCAATTATTTGTCCATACAATTATGGAAATCACACTGAGTATCATTATAGAACATGAAGAATGTATTCTGGAAGATGTTTACAAAGGAGATTACAAAAGACCCAATTAAATAATCACACAAACAACTCAAATCCAATTATATTAAACTATTTTCCCATTGTATTGATAATGTGGATATTAACAATGCATAATGATACTGTAACAATAATGTTGTGTTTTACTACAGATCAAAAATACTTTTAGTGTTTTAGCTGAGGTTTTCTCATGCGATATATGAATAAAACTCACAGCATAACTAATCACACTAATCCTAATTATTAACAAGCCCTTAACGAGCTTCAGCTACTTGATAACCAGCTGATAATTAGAATCAGGTGTGTTGCAGGGAGATTTCTACAACATGCAGGAGCAGGGCTGGTGACCCCTGACCCTGAGATGATTTTCACATGAGAGGGATGAGGACCAACGCGGAAGTTTGCAGTTGGGTTATGTTTTTTTTCGATTTAAATTAATCAGGCAATTTTAATTGAATAACACCAATTCATTAACGGAGGTTAAAGCAACAAAATGGCAGTTGCAGTGATTTTTTTTTTTCATGACAAGATATATTGTTTGGTGGATGGTTTTATAATGCCGGCTTTATCTACCCCCACTGTAAGAAAGCAACAAAAGAAGATGACATCAGCCAAGTCTGCAGCGTTTCCTCCTCTCGGCGAGTCGCATCATAATTCATCCAGAACTTGACTTCAGATTACTGACCAAGGTTGTTAAAACACTCCTGTTTTTTTTCCTCTTTTCCCATTACTAGCTTAAAATATAACATGGGTCCAAAGTCATAGGAAAGACAACACAGGCCTTTCATTAACATCTGTTTGTAAGGAAGGTTAGGGACAAACCTGTGCTACAGGAACATCTGTGACTCATGGGAGAGGCTTTGTGTCACCCGCCTAAGGATGAAATATGTTTTCTGTGCATTTCCAGGGAGAAATGAGTATCTAAATTGAGATGATTATTTCGTTTTTGACAAGTTCAACATTTTGTAAAATCTACACATATTTACTTTATTGCCAAAACACGATTAGATCAGAAAATTGATGCTAGTCTGATATCTGTTAAACATGAGCCTGGACATCTTTGGCTTAAAGGGGCAAACATCTGCCTACACCAACGCTTCTCTGCACCTCTGAGTTGTCCACCTGGTTCAGTTCGCGGCTCCAACAGACCACATGTGGATGTGTCCTTGGGTAAAATATCTAACCCCAAACCGCACCCGATGGCTGTTCCATTGGAGTGTGAAGGTGTATGAACGATTAGATTCTTGTATCGCAAACCCCCCCCCGTCATTGTGTGACTGGGTGTGGATGGACGTCTCTAGTGTTTGAGTGGTCAAACACATATAAAGTTCATTTACCTCTAAAACTCACCTATCAATATATTGTACCTTTTTTTGTTTTTGTTTAATCTGTCCAAAACCAAAGTGAGAAATGAATTATTTTCATCCGCAGCTGTCAAACTATCTTGTTATCAACAGTGTAATCGTGTACTTCATTTGTTTAATGATCAGGAGCCTACATCACCACCTGTTATATATATATATATATATATATATATATATATATATATATATATATATATATATATATATATATATATACATACAGAAGCTTTATACAGTAAGAGGGTGGGTACGACTTAACTGTTTCTCTAAATTCTTTGAAACATTTTCAGCATTTGATATATTGCATAAAAGTTACACTATATATTATTATTATACTATATATATATATATATATCTCAACAGCTGATGTGTAGCTCTGTAACATAGCTTGTGAAAGCTGTACTTTAATTACTTAATAGGTAAATAGATTTGTTGGATATATCAAAGCAGGATGGATTCTACATCATTTATTTCAAAATGTGTCCACAAAAAAACAAGAACACACAAACAAACCATTGTGTGAGATGCTGATGAATGACTCAGCCTTGAAAAAGCCTCGCTGCAGGAACCAGGCCGTTAAAACCCTGAATGTCACCATCCCGTCTGATACACAATGCGATACAATAAGAAGAAGCTGCCAGAACATGAGCCGTATTAAATGTCATTGACAAATTGACTCATCGTCCCCCCCCCCCCCATGACAGAGATTTACCAGACGTTCGGCCCTGGGACAAGGGAGGGAGGAAAGAAGGAGACATACAGATGCAGATGGATCAGCGAGAGAGACGGAGAAACAAAAGGATGAGGCAAGAAACTGCAAACATATTTGAGACGGCCATGGAGGTAGACCAATGGAGCCAGAGAGAAGAGAAAGCAGGTCAGCGAGTGATGCAGGAGCTCGTTATCGATCCGATTATTGATCCTCTCTTTAGGCAATTAAAGGGATCAGTTTCTGACTCTCCTGTCCTGTAGCGGCGTCACGTTGGGAGGAGAGAGGAAGGTCAGGAGGAGACGTTTCCATTAGCGACCGCTGGAAGATTCAACATCATCAGCCCTTCTCCTCACTCTGAGCTAACCAGAGCTAACTACTCCTCTTCTGCTAGCATCATTCTGCATCAGCTGACATTACTCTACGACGCTTTGACATTTCATTCGGCCTCATTTACACTATTTGGAAGGAATCATTTAAAGGCATTTAGACATATAAAGACATTTAAATATATAAATATATATGTAAATATGCCAGTGCATCTGGATTAGCTATTTAAATATGTTTTTTTATTGTTTTCCGTATACAAGTCAACTTCTTTGAAGATTATTCTATAAATTAGTTTCTGAGCACAGATCAATTAGATAGCAGCTTATAAATAAAGAGACTGATCAACATGAGTGTGGAAAACACTTTAAGTTCATTTACATTCACCCTGGAAGGTTGTATCAGCTATGTGTTAATTCATTAAAATCACTCACATAGCATTATGAATGATGCCTGAAGGCCTTGAAAAAATACAGCACCTTCAATTCAAAATAACCCTTTAGATGTTTCAATATGACTGAAAAAGCTGTATGTAGCAATGAAAATGAGGCGTTCGTTAGGGTATAATGAGACATAATAATGTATAATGTATCAGCTGATGCCAGAGGCCAGCTGGCCCATTTTAACAACATCACACGTGTATTTGCTTTGTCATGTTATAGAAAGGGTGTTGGGAGGGAGGGGGGGGTGAAGGAGAGATATTCCCTCGTGCAGCACCATTCAACCACCCAAAACAGATGGGGTCCGGCTAATGATTTATTGATGGAGGGCCTGCGTGCACAACAAAGCGCCTCCCTTTACTCACCCCGACGACGACCGTGTCGTCTCCTTGGAATTTGGGGAGAAAAAGGTCCCCGCGTAAAATCTCGGCCTGGTTCAGAGGGCGGAAGCGACACAGCACTTTAATGTTGCACTGCGCTGGGACGTCGGCCATTGCGGAGCTTGAAGGAGGAGGAAGGATGCTGCGTTGTAGCTGTGAGGAGGAGGAGGAGGAGGAGGAGGGATGCTGCTGATGCTGCTGATGCTGCTCGGGGCCCTGAGCTGACCCGTCAAAATAAACCCAGAGGGACTCGGAGCGGCTTCGTCCTTCTCCCGCCGAGCAGGACCGTGAGGGTTCTGGAAGGTTCGGGTTCGGATTTATCTCGACGAGCTGAGCCGAGGTTTGGTTTGTGCGCAGCTGGGACGCTGTTTGCGTGTCGCAGTGAGGCGGACTGAGCTAAATTAGATGTCAAATGGTAAAACGATCCTCTACATCGTTTAAATAAAAAGTAAAACAAGCGTCTCCGGTGATGCCCGATTTTTTTTGTTCCCCTTCGCTGATGTATTTGACGCCGTCCGTGTCTCTTGGTGTGTTCTCCCTCCGTGTTTCGGTGCTGCCTGGCCGGCTGAAGGTGAGATGCTGTAGGAAGGAAGGGCAGTGATGAAGGCTCCAGCTGCTGCTCATCGGCCTGCTCTGGTCGCCACAGCGTCCTCTACCGGCGGCTCTGAGAAGGGCGTGGTCTGCAGCCTCTTTTTAAAGTGGTACCCCGCCGGTGATGGGAAATTCACTTCTATTTAGTGAGCAGGATCACTTGGCGCAGCTCACTAAAGAAGAGCCGGCTCTTATGGCTCCCAAACGGCTCTCCATGTCACCACTTATACCTTTTGTAATTCAACTTAAGTGGTGTTTTGACTTGTGGTTTGTATTTAAACACTAAATCCTCTGTTAGAAAATTAAAATTAATAAAAATAAAACATTAATAAAATCATTAAAACACGGATTCAAATAGATAAATAAATAAATAAACGACTAAAACCACTGATTGAAATAAAAACACTGATTCGAAATTAAAATGAAATAATAAAACTACTACAGCTCACTTCCATCCTTCACTTCAAAGAGTCGGCTCCTTGAACCGGCTCGTTCGCGACCTACACATCGCTAGTCGTCGTCAGCTCAGCAGCGTCTTCACGAGCAGGCCGCGGTCCAGGTCTCGTGCAGCAGCGGCGGATCACTCCATCAGTCAGTGAAGCAGCCTCCCAACGCAGTGACTAGTCATCGCAGCCCAACTATTTTTCCTGATGACTGAGGATATTTCTCGAAAGGCGAATGACACCATTAGGATGCTATTGAGATTCTTGATTTAATGAGTAGTATAGGCCTCACCGGGAGTAAAATGTTAACCCATTAAAGCCCATGAGCCTTTAAGTCTATGACTGTCATTTTATTCTTAAAATAGAAAAAAACGAAATGTTACTCATGACATGATAGTAGACAACGAGACAACCAAAGGTTTTAAGCAAAAAAAGTTTCCAAGCGCTTCCTCTCCTATGACGTCATCAACTTATTGCCCTTTCCTCCTGAGAACATGGCAAAGACAAACCCTCCCAGAAAGAGGTCATTTTATTTAGATTATCATGATTTTCAACCTTAGCATATATATATCTGTTTAATTATTCAATTCTTTAGAATAACCCCCCCCCCCCCCAAAAAAAAGAACTTTATACATGGGATAAATAGGTTTTTGATTACAGGTATATTTGTAGAAGCAGTGTAAGAGCCATTAAAATGCTATTTCCTGCAAAGAAAACAGTACAAAATTGAAAACTAAATAGAAGCATAACATGATTGTTAGAGACTCAACTGTTATAATTATGTACATAAAATCTTTGAAAGAAATCTGGGTTTAAATGGGTTAATGCCTGACAAGGCAGCAATGATGCAGCACAATGTCAAGAAAGAAATACCTTGTCATTATAAAAAAGTGTTATGTGATTACAAATACAATCTAAAAACAGTAGAACACATATTGGTTTATCTGCTACTCAGCAGTGTCAAGCTCAATTTAGTTCATGGAGCAATTTAATCTCAAGTGGGTTGGGTCATTTACAATTTACATATAAATAACACCTACAAATTTGTCTCCTCCTTTTTTGTAGAGAAAAAAGTTATCATTACACTATTAATTAATTTATAAAAGAGGAGAGATGGCATAAGAAAAAAAGGTGCAACTTCAACAATATGATGTCCCATATTATTATTATTATTCCATATTGAAATGGACTAAATGGATTGGATTTGGAATAATTTTGCTATTTTATCCTTTTTTTTGTTTGGTAAATTTATTCTTGTTTAAATCAAGATTAAACTTATTTTATCTTAATGTTGAATTTTTTATCTCATATCTTGGAACACATATTGGTTTAACTAATGCAAGATAATTCTACTCTACATTGAACTAATTGTATTAAATCAGTGCACTAAACAGTATTTAATATTTTATGCAGCAGGTGAAGTTACTTCCTGCTTTACAAAACAAAACTATAAATTTATCCCTTGAGCCCTGATAGTTTATCACTGACTTCATATTTCTGTGAAGAAACTGGTCATTTATTGTCACTCTTTGTGTCAGTGGGACGGATTGGAACCTTTAGCAGCCCGGTTCTGGCACCTAGGCCACGTTTGATCTATATCAAAATGTGTAGAAACAATAGTAAACTGAGGTAGACCTTTAAATTAGAAGCGATGCGTTAATACTGAAAATGTAGATAAAAAGCCCAATCCTACATGAAGAGACAACAAATTCTTAGCATTTACCAAGCTCCATGATTAAAATTACCAACGAACAACTGGGATTTGCATGTTCCTCGTGTAGTTGCACCTAGATTTTATTTCTGGCAACCAAACACCAAAATTACTGTAAATGGACTTTCCTTTGGACTTTATTATACACTTGTGCAGCTATATAAGCTAAATAAAAGTTACAAAATATTACAGGTTTCTTGATTGTTATTGTCCACAATCATATGTCCATGTTTCAGTTCTCCACATTCTCTTCAGAGCACAAATCCACACAAGGTGATTTTTCTGTAAATAGTTTAATATTAAATAAAAAAGACTCCCATATAAAAAAGAAAGCTACAGTCCACAATTTAATCGTCTTTTTAAACATAAGTATTGAAAGCAAGGGGTAGAATGAGAAAAATACTTAATTACAATTCCCAGAAAAATTCACAATTCATTTTCTCTCATCTCTTTCTCTAACAATATAAAATCAAAATAAAACACATTAACTGTACATATGTACAAAATTTCCAAGTGTAGAAATTGCATAATCTGCTTTCTTTTCACTTTTCTTTATTTCATTTATTTTTTTTAAATACAGCTAGAGATGCCAGTACTCTTGGGGCAGTGTGTGGAAGAGAGCTCAAACAGTGATATGAGGAGACAGGGAGGATATTACTCCAAATCCACAGTAACACACGGACTTCAACAGATCCACGTTAAGACATCATCGCTCTCTGCGTTTTCAGTTCTCCTGCCATTCATTTAACTAATCTTAGGACATACTGTTAACTCTGGGTTCCTATAGGTTTCATTTCAAAATTCAACATTATCTCCAGACACTCGTTTCATGGCTGACGGGTGAAGTTGGGGTGTGTGTTGAGATGGTGAACTTTGCAAATGTCACAAACTGGATGTTATCAAACTCACTCGTGATCTGTTGGGTTACCATAGTGACTACCACCATGTTTAAACGTTTTACAAACATCACAGAAATGTTATTAAGAGTGAACAGTAGTAAACTGCCTTCAGGAATTTCAGAAACCTGCTGGGATAAACCAATTATTTTATGTTGACTTTGACTATTTCATACTGTGAAAGAAAAAAACAAACGAACTCAAGTCTGATCCCTCTATTGTTCTCTTTCTGAAAACAGGAAAACATTTTTGAAATACAACCGCTGTGTTTCTCCAAAGAGCCCTTTACCTTACTAACAAATGGTGTTGTTCATTAAATTATAATAAATTCAACTAAACCACGGCTGGACAGTGAGGGGCTCAGCAATAGCACTGTTGTCCAACGCACAAACACATTAAAGACACACACATACACGCACACTTTCAACGGAGAGCATCATTCAAGTAGATGGGCTTTATCCTGACTTGCAGTAACACACTGATGAGAAGAAAACAGTACTCATTATTTTTTGTTTCCTCATTGATATATTCTAACACCGACCATAATTAACGGATCTCCGATCACGTCAAGCGACCATTATTTAGTGAACTAGACCTAAGAGGAAAAGTATCCACATTTCTCTTCAAATGTTTTAACTTTTTTTATAAATTAATTTTTCAGACTAGATCTCTCCTATTTTTCTTCTCCATAGTGGTTGCCATAACAACGGTTGACATGACAACAGCATAATATTAGTGCAGTTGAATTTTTTTTTTTTAAACAAAAAGGTCTCAACAGTGGTGACGATGGAGAAAAAGAGGAAAAGAGAGGCGTCTGGATGCTTTTGATTGGTGATCAACTCCTTCCACCAATCACTGCCTCTGAGACCTCGCGCCTCGTCTCCTCCTACCACGGACTGACCTCTCAGGCTTCAGCAGCGCTGTCTGGAATAAGAGAGAGAGCGAATTAGGTCTCGTCAGCAGTTTTTAACTCTACAGAACTGCACAATCCCTTTGATTCCCTTTAAATCGTTGCCGTTGCTTTAATCCTTGTGTAGTGAAAACTACAGTATATCACTGCCTCAGATTCAGTGTTTTGCTCTTATATTTCTGATGAATCTGAACAAAATCTTGAAAGATGGTCATTTTGGGGTCCAGAGTTTATCCTTGACACTGGACACAACAATTGGAGAAAAAAAACACCACAAAGTCCATTAGATTTTGACTTGATTTACACTGTTGTCTCAACTGCTGTTTCCAAGGTCGAGAATTAACACAGAACCTTTTAAACAAACATGGACAATTATTCAAATTGATTGATAAAAGATCCAAAACTGCAACAAAACAGATATTGTGAGAAGACGGTTTACTTAAACACTGTTTAGATTGGATTTGTTCATGACTCACTGTGATTGCTATAATGTTTCTGCACTGCACTTCCTGTAGTTCCCTTGAGCATTAGTGTGTAGCAATGAAGTCTGTAACGTACCAGACATGACACTGATAAACATGGACATTAAAACACACCGTTTATTACATATGTGAATCATATATAAAATGATATAAACACTTCACATATGATCATATTAACATGGTTCTCAAAAGATGCCAAACTGCTGGAAGCTATGCTGGAAGGAGTCTTACTTAAAACAGCTCAATGATACCAGTTTGAGTAGTCAATTAGAGCTGCTGATAGTACAGCACAATACTGTGGATGTGTGTTATTGAGTGGTGTCGGGTCTTACTGTAGCCTTGGTTTCCTCTAGTGCTGTAGCATCCATGTCTCTGAAGTCTTCTAACACATTCTGTAGCCTGACAGACGGAGGAGAAACGCAGTATTTCATGCAGCAGTTTATCACTAAATAAACCAACTAAAATCATTCATGCATTGATAAATTTCAGTACGCAGCTGATTTCCTGACCATATAAAATCTGAAAAAAGAAGCACTCACAAGTCAACTTACGTTTGTTTTCTTTTCCTTCCTCTTCTGCCTCCCCCCACTGCTCCTGCTTGATCCTTTGAAGGTACAGTCAGAAATTAAATTACAATATCATGATGAAATCCTCTATCAGTGGCTTTTACAGAATTGCAAATTGCACATATTAAAGTCAATCACAATGCTAAATCCCTTTACTCATGGCTGGATTAACCTGGGACAAAGATAAACCACTGAGCTTCCCATTCAATCAATAGCTCCTTTTAGAAATGCACTGCAACCATGGAATTATCTAGTCATCAACCAGGGGAGCTGCATGAATGAAAACAAATGTTCAAATCAGCTAGCTCTAAATCAAACAGACGTAAACCAGCCATCCTCTTAGTACAAAGTTAGCATTAATTTACATGTGTGTATGTGTGAAAATGTTCAGTGAACTGGCCGGTGCACGGCAGCATGTTAATGACTTCTATCATTCTATTGGGTGGCAAGCAAGACACACAAACCTAACTTTAGCCTTGAGGAGCTGTAGCATTTATTTGCTGAAAAGAAGCCAAAACCGTAAACACTCTGCTAGTTCCACAGCTACATGCTAACTTAGCTCTCTCAGCTCTGGTGGACAGCTTTACCCTCCATAAACAGACCGACTCCCACACTTTACCTCTTATCTTAAAGAAGCCATGCAACTTTTATAATATATATTATAAAAGTTGCATGGCTTGGTCAGGGCTGATAGAGAAATCATAAAAAAAGATTTGACAAGACACTATGATTTTACATCATGACACTATGATTTTACATCACGTCCTGCAAATTTTGAGTATTTCCTGATAGAAAATCTTGCCTTTGAGTCTGAAGGCAACAACAGATCCAGGGACTCACCCTTCGCTGTTCGGTGTGCAGCAACACCCCAGCCGTTTCCTCATTAGGCCTCCCACTGCAACCATCCCTGGGACTGAGGTACCCCGCCTGTGGAATATGACCTTGTCTGTTTACCCCTGCCTCAACATAGGGGCACAGAGCTGCAGCTGGCCCAGTACAGTCTGTCTTAGCCTCCTCAAAGTATATAGGTGGCAGAGGAGGCTCTGGATGGGTATGTCCCTCTACCATGACTGGTTTCCTTCGTAAGGGTGACGTATCCCCGTCCTCAGTGGGTTTGGGCGTCCCCTGGGCTGGCGAATGAGCTGCTGCTTCCAGGCTAAGTCGGGATAAGTCAGGGTTACGGAGGGAGCAGGCCCGACGTGGGCTGAGGGAGATTGGAGCGCTTGCCTGGGGCAGAGTTGGGACAGGGGTGGACGGGGTATGGTGCTCCACAGGGAAAGAAACCGGCGGTAAGGCACAGAAGGGTGAAGTAGGGTCAGATGGCCCCAAGTGGGCCCCATCCTCCTGCTCTTTAGCATTGACTTGAAGGAAGGAGGTATAAATCGTGTCCATGAAAGAGGTGTAAGGGTCAATAACAGACCGGCCCTCGGATCCTCGCTGTGGGGGTGGGGAAGGTTCCGGGGCAGGGGCAGGAGCTGGAACAGGACTAGCGACCACTTCGGGAGCAATCTGATTGGCTGGAATGTCTTCCTGTGGAGCGGGGCTTTGTGTTTCCTGTAACAGGACCGGCTTCTCTCCTTCTGAGGGAGGTGCAAGGTTCAGCTGGAGGGAAAAAAATTTCCAAAAGTCAAAGATCCCATGAGAATTTTAGAATTCAAACAATGTAAAAATAATCTGAATGCAAATATCCCAATTCATTATCTTTTGATATACTTCACTTACTAAGCCACACGCCAGTTACCAACCTGTATGTTGTTGAGCAAGTTGATGGCTCCATCAGGACCCTGCAGGAGAGGCATGCCCAAAGCAGAGGTCTGGACTGGGGGAAGAAGGATGGAACCTGCTCCAAGTCCCACCATGTTGTGGAGGCCTGTGATGCCAGAAAGATCTCCTAGAAAAGACATATTTCATAGAGGCACTGATATAATGGCTTACTGCTCTCAATGTTTCAGGCTTTAACAGTAAACATTTCTTTTGTTATACATTTAGCATAGGATTAAAACAGGGACATATATTTTACACTTCATGGACTTTTTAAGTGTTAGAAATGATGGGCGCTTAACTGACCTAATACAGCAGGGTTAAGCAAAGTGGGCAGTAGCTGCTGGAGGATGGGGTTGTCCTTGCCTTGGAGAGATAGGGGGATGAGGGTGTCAACACCAGCATCAGTAGGTACCTGCAGAGTTGAGTAGAGTATTTGAGTTTCACATGAACAACTTACAAAATGGTGGAGCCAATCAAGATTTGTTAACAATTTAACAATTAAAAAGTGAATTGATGAGTAACTACATTATAGAATGACTAAACTTAAACAAATCAAAATGTTGTTTGAAGGCTCTATTTAAAACTAACAGAGGAAAACTACTGAGCAGTAAAGAAAATGAGTTCATATTTTTTTCCAGGAGAAATCTAAGAAGGAGCTTCGAGGAAAGTGCTTAAGGAGTTAGGGGAGCCTACCTGAGGTTGGGTATGTTGGGTTTGCTGTGTGGGAGCTAATTGGGGTTGGGGAGAAGGGTGGAGCTCAGCTGAGCTCAGGGCAGCAGTGAGTAAGGCGGGGCTGAGGGGTAGAAAGGCTGTGTGGGGAGGAGGAAGAGCGGCGGGAAGGAGCAGAGATTGCAGAGCTTGGAGAGAGGCCTCAGCTCCTGGAGGAAGAGGGAGAAGGCCCTGGGAGACCTCCAAGAGCCCCGAACCAGGAAGGGTTGATGGATCCAGCAGGCCAGACGTCTTATCCAGGGTTAGGCCCTCCAATGTGGTGGGGATTTGCTGTGTCTGCTGGAGAGGAACTTCCAGGCTGACCTGGCTTAACTGACTCAGTCCAGATAGGGGTAACAAATGTGCCTGCTGCTGCCCGAGCAACAAGGAGGCCATGAGCAGTGCCTGAAGGCTAGGTTTTTCCGTTAGCCCCAAATCGGCTTCCTGTCCTTGGGTAGGGGTTGAGGCTGGAGGTGGAAGTGGGTTTAGCAGGCCCAAAAGGTTCAGAGGCAACTCCCCTTGGGCACCACTCAATGCGGGCAACAATGGAAAGAGGGGATTGTTGTTTATTTGTTGCTGCTTCTGCTGCTGATCCTGGTTTTGCTGATGTGTCTCTTGCTGTTGTATCAGTAACTGCTGCTGCTCTGATTGCTGCTGCTCTGCAAGGTTCTGCGGTGGTTGTGGTGTACCGTTGGCAGGAGGTATCTGTGTATGTTGGCCACCCAACCACAGCCCCCCTAGATGCAATGAAGCCAGGACTGTAGGGTCCAGGAGGGATGGTTGACCTCCTGTGGAGGACAGCAGCTGAAGCAGCTGCTCTTGGTTCATGAAGGGGAAGGCTTCTGCCAGAGGTAAGGGAGCCGTTGAGTCACCCACAGGTGACGGTGTAGGCGGACTCTGATTATCCCCGACATGAGAGGAGATGGCAAGCCCGGGGCTGGTGGCTGAAAGAGGTTTGGTGACTATGGAAACCTTCTGGTCCACACATCCAGTTTCCTCTGGCCCTGTGGAGGCAGAGATACATGAATATTTGACCTCAGTTTATTCTGACTTATTAATCAGTTACCCAATGTTTTAAATGGAGTGCATGCTGGGTGGTTTTCAGCATTTTATAGAATGGCAATTATTTATTTTGTTTCCCAATGACTAGATAAATATGAGAAAAAGGCTGTACTTTCCCCATATTGCTCTTACGGTGATTACAACATAGACCATAATGCATTGCGCATCATGTGACCTGCCTTTGCCCAATCAGCGAATGATTCTGCTGTGAATCTAATGTAGTTCCAGTAGTCACAGGATCCTCTACATTGTGTTGTATCCGATTCCATAGTATGACAATCAGCCTCATAAGTTAAAATAGTGGTGCGACCAACACTTCAAGTGGTCCTTGAAAGCACCATTATAGATAAAGAGGATTGGCGAGTTAGTCCAAGACACGTTAGTCCAACACAAAATGTTGTACCCCTTATCCTGAACCATCTTACTCAACGGCATCAGGAACTCAATCTTGATGTCTATATCACTGAATTTGAGTATACAGTCAACCTCTTCAAAGCATAGGACTTCAATATACATTTAAAAGTTTTCTTAAAGTCCTATCAAAGAAAGATATTCTCACCTGCAGTGTGATTTCCTTGGGAAGACAACACGACGTCAGCTGTACGGTCCGAGGAGCTGCCCTCCCCCTGAGGCATAGTGGAGGATGCTGCGAGAAGGGCCAGGACATGGTTGCTAAGATCAAGAGGCTTCGGGGAGGTGGATATCGCCATGGAAACACTGCCTTGAGACTGACTCGGGTCCTCGGGTGTCGACATACTGTTAATGCCAATCTCTGTTGCTACAATGCCCTGTGGTGACACTGCCCGCAAAGGTGCCTGAGAAACAGAGTAAATTTTCGGAATGTGGTTCTCAGTTGGCGGATGCTTGCCTGGCGCTGGAGTCGGGGAAATACGCTGAAAATGGCTGCTGCTGTTGTGTAAAGCTAAATTGGAGTTGGGCAGCACTGTAGGAGCAGGGGAATGTCTCTGTAGAGGACTCGATTTAGTAGACTGAGGCTGTGACTGAGACTGCGTCTGAGACTGCACTGATTTCAACAGAGAGGAGGTGGGAGGCGAAAGTGGCTGTGGCGCCGAGGGTAGAGGGTTAGTGTTACTAGTTCGGCAGGGTGACAGAGTCTGTGGGTGCCTGACATTAGAGTGAGGAGAAGTGG
This sequence comes from Lepturacanthus savala, assembly GCA_030544235.1. Taxonomy (NCBI): domain Eukaryota; kingdom Metazoa; phylum Chordata; class Actinopteri; order Scombriformes; family Trichiuridae; genus Lepturacanthus; species Lepturacanthus savala. Next base: position 18,976,065 of record CM060480.1, read on the forward strand.
GCGAGAGTCTGGGGCTCCGTTTATTAGTGTGTCCACCTCCTTCAACGGACAGAGATCCTGGCTGAGTCGAAGCGGCATTGGATGCTGAGGCCTGCGCATTCTGCACACTGAGCAGGTGGAGCAGAGCGGACAGAGGCTGGGTCGGAGGGTCCAAGCCAAGAGGCGCAGGTGTCAGGCCTGTAGTGAAATCCAGAGCCTCGCTTTGCCGAGGAGGCTTGGAAAGGTGTGCTGTCTGACGAGGAGTGGGGAGCCTGGCCGCTTGCCCGGAAAGGAGATGATGGTTTTCTAACATGACAGCGTTGTGGTTCTGAACAGCTGAGGTAGAGGAGGAGTGCAGGGAGGAAGGGAAGGAAGAGGAGGACAGGTTGATGACAGTGGCTGAAACACTGTCTCCTGGCGGGGTCTTCCATGGCCCATTAGCCAAATGCTCTGTGTCTCTAAGCATGCTGAGCACTGTGGGTGATCGCCGCTGCCTTTTCCTGTGCGACGCGTTGCGCTCTGCTGCGGGAGGCATGTGGGACATGGAGGAAGCCAGGGATTGGGCCAGAGAGTGGGATGGAGGAAAGAGGACGGAGGAGGCTGCTGCGAGGGAGAGATGGGGCTGCCTAGTGGAAGCAATGGAGGAGGGAGGGTGGCTGTTATGTAAAGTGCTGTTTGTTACCTTTGACGACTGTTGCTGCTGTGCCTCTTTTAAAACATCCAGAGAGGAGGGCAAGCTCACCTGGTTGCTGCCCGCGTTTGAGCTCTGGCCCTGGGATATCTGGTTAGCCAGTTGAGCCTTAGCAGCGGCAGAGAGCAGGCTACTTGCAGGGAAAGAGGCTGGGTGCGGCATCGTGCCCTGATGGCTGTGGTGGTTCAGGTAGGGCCCCAGAGGTAAACTAGAATGTCCGGTGGAGTTCAACCCAAAACCTGCTGGTCCTGCGCTGGGAGTCGGACTCATGGCACTCTTTGAGGGCTTCATGGAGAGAGCGTGAGGGTTGCTACTGCTTTGGTTGGTCAGTAAAGAGGGGTTAGTAGGGATCAGGATATGGTGGTTATTAGTGCTGCTGTTGCCTGAGTTCTTAAACTGCTCCAAGATGTCTTCTAGCTTGTGCTTGGGGAAGTGGGGACTGGGGTTTGGGGAACCACAGGGGAGAGGAGAGTGTGGAGAGGAAGAGCTGGATTTCCTCCTCTGAGGCATGTTACTTCCCATCAGCCCTCCTCCCTCTGCTACTGCTGAGCCTCCTCCCTGCTCAAAGAGAGGGGAAGGAGAGGCTGAAGGGTGGCGCGACCGCTGGTGAGGAGACACACAGTTCATGTTATGGACAGAGGGAGAGAGGGAAGGGGATGGGGACAAGGGGGAGCCTCCCACAATGACACCATGAGGATGATGGCCGTGAGTCTGTGCTCCTCTTCCTCCTCCACCCAGGTTCATAGGGGAAGAGGGAGGAGGTGAAGAGAGGGGCCCTAACCGAGGAGAACCAGGAGTCTCTGGGGTTTTGGGTGTTCTTTGACCTTGACTGACGTTCTGGGGTGTGGGGGTGCGGGGTGACCTCTGGGCAGTACTGTAAGATGGGAACGAGGAGCTGGAGGAAGAGGTGGAGGACGCGGGGAGGGGAGGGTGGTGAAGCCTTCTCAAAGCATCTAGGGGGTGGTGAGAGTTTGTGCCTGTGTGAAGGATGGGGGAGGAACCATTGTAAGGGTAAATAAACTGATGGGAGGATTTGGGGCTGGCGCAGGGGTTCAGGTGGAGGTTATTGTGAGGTCGAGCTGGAACTGGATGGAGTTTCGGATGGCAGATGCCACGGTCCTCTTCTTCCCGCTCCACATCAGCCCTCTTTGGATTGCGGTTCTCCACGCCACTGCTCCCCTCTGCAAACAAAAAGCATTAAATAAGCAGTTTTTACTTCAACATGACAGTGTTTAAATACAGATTCTGGCAAAGTAGTTTTCTACACATTTATAAAAGGTTTGAAGGTAACTGGTGTTCAGTTTTCAGCCTTTGCAGAGTGATATGAAATACTGACAAACATGAGCAGAAACAAGATTCTACACTTCATTTAAGACATTTTGATGTGTCCATGCAAGCAATATGGGTGTCAAAGAATGCAACACGAAAATATGACACCCTCCACGAAAGCCTAGGGGGCGAGTTGATCATGTGGCTGGAGTGAAATGCAAAGATCCATTGCTGAAGAAGAAGGGTCGTTTTTACACACAAAAGATTTTGTCTGTGAGGCAAGAGACAAGATTTTAGGTCATGTCCTGCATGCTCTAACCAGCAGCCCTTACCCAACTAAATAGAGTATCTCCAGTAAGCATGAACACATATGAGAAGGAAAATATCCTGTGCTGTGATGCACATGTTAAGTGCATTGTCCGGACATGACTCTCTGGACATTGTTCAAAGGGCACATGTGAAAGGGGCTATAAACTGGAGACAGCTAACAGAGAAACTTCCGACACATAAAAAGCAAAATGTAAATATAAACTAATATTTTATACATGTGCTGATCGGCATCTCAAATTCAGAAATAAGTATACAAAAATATTTTGACTTGTTATGTTGTTACATTATGTTTAATAGGACATACTCTAGGTACAAGAGAAGTGTGTCAAAATGTACCTGGATGATGAAGGTTTGCAAAGGGCAGCTGTGAGGCCTGCATACTCCGACACAGAGCAGCCATCGCTACCACTTTCCTGCGGTGGTTACACAGTTTGGTCATGTCCTGCTCTGCTTTGCCTAACGGCTGGCTGTGCTGTTCTACCTTCACTCCCACAGTGAAGTTGAAAACCTGCAGGTTACAAGCCAAAAATAAAAGATTAGGCAGAATTTAGAGACAGTTTAGAGACAGAGAATTTATGGCGGTTAAGAGCATCTATGGTGGTAATTTACTATGAAGGTATATTTGGTGCAAAACCGCTATGACAGTGGAATTTGTAGTTGTACAAAAATAGTTACACATGTGTATCAGTAATGTAAAGAGACAGAAAAAAGTTGCACACTTGTGGAATTCTTCCACAAACAAGACAAAAGCTACATCTAAAAATGTTCATAGCACATGCACAAACTCTAAAAATCACAAATTAAAAAACTTTTACATTCTTTTTTGCTATATTTGTTGCAATGAATATGCTGCAAAACCCATTTACACACTTTGTGTTAACCAACGTGAAGTCATGGGCAATTTGCATATCTGCAAATCAGTATGTGAATTCACTCTCCCTTTCTATATTATTCTATGTGTTCCGCTCTCACTGCATGGCTGTCTCCACTCCAGTTCTGGTTCTTTTAAAGACACATTCCAATTCACAAGCCTTCACTTAGAATTTTAGAATATGGAAGCCTAGGAATTTTTGAAATCAGTCCAGTAATGGCTTCAAAAGCAGCGTAAATGCAATGTCACATTCCCGTTTGATCAAACTAGAGTGGAGGCAGCAGTGCTTTCCCAGGCAGCTAAACAGTGGACTGATGTCTGAGTTTTTAGTCTTTGAGTTTCTAGTTCATTGTAGAAAGACCTTAAAATAGGGTTTAACCACTGAACACCTTTACTAATGCTTTAAAATATTAACAGAAGTATAAGAGATATCAGAAGACATACTGTAAACAATAGGTACTGATTTCTGGACATTATCTGGAGACGGGTGACAAAACAAACCCCTTTACTTGGTCCAAGGGGTTGTGTGATCTCTGAACATCCAGTCTTTTGGCTCTACAGGTGTACAAATCACTTTTGCTCTACATTCACTGAGATATTTTGTGTAAACGAGAGCATGCAAAACTGACATGTAATTAGTGAGTGAAATAGCAGCATTTGAGACTTGCTGTGGCAGATTCAAGCAGCTGTAATTAGTGACTTCTTTTGCTGAAGAAAAAATCCCAGAAGAAAAAATGATTTGTTAGAAAATATTCTACAGATGTGCAACTCTCATTTTGTGAATACACATACTGATTTGCAGATGTGTATATTTTGTCCATTATTATTTGATACAAGTGTGTGAATGTGTTTCGCAACATATTCACTGCAACAAATGGAGCAAAAAATTCTGATTTGTATAATAGGATTTGTGCACCTATAAAGACGCATTTGAGAAAGTGAAACTGTGTGCAACTTTTTCTCTGTGACTTCAAAATAATGATACACAACTATTTTCTACAACTATAAATTCCACTGCCACAAGTGCTCAGTTGTTTTGCACCAAGTATAGGTTACCAAAAATCCCTGCAAAATGAGCAGAGTTTTGTTTATTTGATGCTAATAAAAGATGTCTAAAGATGATAATTTTGTTCTCAAAGTACTGCACAGTGTTTTTCTCATTTATAGACAATTCAGCAGAGTGCTGAGCAGCTCCATGCATATCATACAGTGTGGAGTCTTTCCTCTTTGGAGGTCATGTGGTCTGGGTCCTTCTTTGTCCTGGTTGCATCCGAATGGATCCTCACCACCTTATCTTCCATATATACTATAAATCCTAATAACCATTTCCTTGTTCTAATGTGTCACATCGCATCCTGTACACACAGGACAGGGGATGCATTGTTCCTGTACAAATTGTAAAGCCTCCTGAGGTAAAATTGTGATATGTGATTTTGGGCTACACAAATAAAATTTACTTGACTAGTTTAAATATTAATATAAGACCTCTTGAAGAGCTTTGCCATTTTTCTGCACTTCGTTCATTTCATTTCCCCTTGTTTGCTATTCTAAGCCGATTTAACTGATTCCAATCCAACTGATTAAAAATAAAATGTAACAAATATCTACACATTTAGACTCAAACTATGTAAATGCATTCAAAAAGTTTTACCAACCTTACCAAACATACCACACATTTTAAGCTTCAATGCTGACTTTACCTTTTGGATGACGAGTGGACACTCCAAACCACATTTGCAGGTGCCATCAGTGAGCAGATAGGTCTTGACCTCGTCCAGAGAGGATAGGGCAGTGCCACTAGGACTATAGGGAAAAAGACAGTAACAAAATGTAAAAACATTCAATGCAAATTGAAAAGGACATGCACAAAATGTGTTCAAAGCACAGTGAAGTTGCAGAGCTGAAAACACACCTCACAATTTACATATTTTAAATCTTACGTTGTTAATCAATCAGTGTGTTAATATAGGAAAAGACACAGACTTGGCACAGCAGTGCAAATTCTGCTAGATAATATTCTGTTTGATTTCCCTGTGCAAGTCAACAATCGTTACTGTAATAAAATCACGGGTGCCTAAGCTCCCAAACACCCACAAAATCTGCACCTATGATCTTCTCATCCAACTGTGGGCAAGAAAATAATAAAGTTGTGGAGCTGAAATGCACAAAAACAGTTTTATCATACTGGTGGGCACAAAATAAACAATGAATCCCCCATAATTTCAGCCTATTTACATCAAAGAGCATTGTCCGGTTATTTTCACGATGGTCTAGAGTCAGCAGATTTAGCAGACAGCGCATACGAACATCTGGCGAGACTGCAGGTATTGAATAATTTAATACATGCATTTCGCGGAAGACGTTCTGCAATCAGATGATCGTATCACAGAAGATGGCTGCCTCTGACGAGATACTACTTGTTTGGATTTGCTTTACAATAGGTCAGTAATCAGTATAATCAGTAAGTTTAGTTCACCATCCCAAAAATCACCAGTCCCAGTTTGTCTTCTGCATCTCTGCGCTGAATTCACATCACCAAAACAGTAAATTATGAAGTTTCTTCTTTTCTTGTTTTACGGTTGTTGGTGTGGTACAACAGTGTCACCACATATCCTGTGATTAACGTGGTAGGGATTCACACTAGAAATGGTCTGCACCAGAGTTCATTTGCAAGCAGAGACCAGAGAGTGGTTATTTAGCCTGCACCATTAGTCTACGCCTGTGTTCACACCAACCCAAACGGACCACATCAAGGGGCGTAATTACTACACAAGGCTAGTGTATTATCATTATCATGTATTACCATGACGTCTATTGATAAAAAACATTAAAAGCATGAATTTAAAATAGATTAAAATTAGATATGAAATTACATTAAAGTACATTTCAAGCAGATGATGTACATGTGGAGCGAATTTCCTTTGTCTGTGTCAATCTGGGGCAAGGTTAATTTTTTTATTTTCCTGGGAGTTTAGGGGAGAAATAGAGAGAGAAACACAAACTTAAACATATTATTTTGGATTTTATGTGAATTGTCAAAGTAGGGCATAATTTTAAAGTGTAAGATGATTTACAAATAAAAATCTGAAAAGTGTGGCATATGTCTATTCAGCATTTTTTAGTCTGTTACCCCTAATTAAAATCCAATGCAACCGACTGCCTTCAGAAGTCACCTAATTAGTAAATAGAGTCCACCTGGGGCAGCATGGTGGAGCAGTGGGTAGCGCTGTTGCCTCACAACCAGAAGGTCGCAGGTTCAAGGACTTGAGCTGTGAAGTTTGCATGTCCTCCATGTGTCTGTGTAGGTTTTCTGCAGCTTCCTCCCACAGTCCAAAAACATGTTTAGGTTGATTAAAGACTCTAAATTGCCTTTAGAAATCAGTGTGTGAGTAAATGGTGTGTGTGTCCCATGGTAGACTGGTGACTTGTCTGGGGTGTATCCCTGCCTTTCACCTGCAGTACGCTGTGATTGGCTCCAGCAGAACCCTGTGACTCTAGTGAGGAATAAGTGGGTATGGAAAATGGATGAATGGAGTCCACCTGTGTGTACTTCAATATCGGCATAAATACAAGTGTTCTGTGAACGGCCTCAGAGGTTTCTTAGAGAACATTAGTGAAGTTAAAGGGATGAAGTTTAAAGTGGGACTATCTTATAAAAACATATCTAGTTGCAAGGTGAGCATTATTTAGAGAAGCCAAGAAGCCTACGATAACTCTGGTCATACACTCCACAAATCTGACTTTTATGGAAATGTGGAAAGAAAGCCATGTTTCAAAAAAAGAAATAAGTCCTGTTTTCTACAAGCCATGCAGGGGACAAAGCAAATCTGCATACAAGACACTGAGTAAACCTAACACTACACATCAACCTGAACACACCATCACCACTGTGTAAAAATGGTAGTGGCAGCATCATGCTGTGAGGATGTTTTTCTTCATCAGGAAATTGGTCAGACATGATGGAAAAGATGGATGGAGCTAAATACAGAGCGATCTTGGAAGAAAACTTGAGTGCAAAAGAATTGAGACTGGGGTAGAGGTTCACCTTCCAGCAGGACAACGACTCTAAACATACAGCTACATTGGAATGATTTTGATCAAAGCACATTCATGTGATAGAATAGCCCAGTCAAAGTCCAGACCTAAATCCTATTGACAATCTGTGGCAAGACTTGAAAATTGCTGTTCATAGATGTTCTTCATTCATTCTGACTGAAGTCCCTTTTGTGTTGCAAAGAAAAATGGACAAAAGTCTCGATGTGAAAAGCTGGTGGAGACATATCCTAAAAGATTTGCAGCTGTAATTGCAGCAAAAAGGTGGTTCGACAAAGTATTTATTCAGGAGGCTGAATACATACACATGGCATGCTTTTCAAATTTTATTTGTAAAAAAAAATCATTTTTCTTCCACTTCACAACTATGGCCTTCTTTGTGTGGGTCTTTTAAAAAAGAATTCCAATAAAATACTTTAATTTTGTGGTTGGTATCATGACAAAAATGTGGAAAAGTTCAAGGGGTATCCATATTTTTGCAAGGCACTGGAATGGTTGACCAGAATTTGTCCTATTTATAAGGACATTGAAATCTTCCAGGACACCTGGACCGGTGCCAATTTTTCCTAAAGAACACGCTGATATATTTATTTTTATTTATATTTTTATTTTATTTTTTCGCCAGTCAAATAGAAGCCCCTAGCAAGGGACAAGGAGACCAGAAAGAGGCTTCAGGGAAGAGCGAGTCACCGTGCAGGCGATGCCTCCTGCTCTCTGCACAGCTGGCCGCCTCGCTGTCCCTGACAAAACAGACACCACGGCAGCCAGCAGGCAAACAGGAGGAAGTGGCACCAGCAATGTGATTTCTCACTTTTACCCTTTTGTCCTCTCACCAGGTCATTGTGGTTACTATGAATTTGTTCTTAATTGACCTGGCTAGTAAAATAAAGGTTAAACTGAAAAAGAAAATAAAAAATGCCTATGTTACCCTAGTATATTAAGCAATACATACCTTTAATAATTTCCCTCAAGATTAGTGAAGTAGTTCTTATTCCTTTAACAATACCTGAACAATCTTTTGGTTTAGATCAAAAAAAGTGATTTCAGACAATATGATCTTGAGATTGTCAAAGCTGTGATTTTTTTTCCGTTTTACTTTTGGTTTTATCATCTATTTGACATGTGTATCCCACCACTCTGACCCTGCAATACTTCAAATTAAAATACCTTTTTGCTCTACTTTAAGACACAGATGGACTTTTTAGTTCTTCAGTTGTAATAACTGCCGTTGCTCAAGCACTTATTGTAGCATATGTACAGCATGTTTCTTGTTAATAAATAGGACTACATCTGAAATCAGTCCTTGACTTTAGTTTTCATTCTTGCATTAGAGTTATGGCATTAATTGTTTTAATAGTATGATGCAAGTTTCTGTGATGCTTGTAAATGTTGTGTGCTGAAACTTGATCTGAATGAAATTGTGAATGAAATCAAAATATCTGCTAGATAATAACAATTATGTTTTTTCTTAAAATCATTTAAATCATAAATCATATTTAGCAATATTAATTTTTGTGCTAGACCAGTCAACATTCAGGATAATGGGGTGGGTATTGTCAACTACATCACAGTAATGCAATAATACTTTGCCCTCAATGATGACATTATCCTGATACAGCAATAATCATATTGCAAGAATTCTCATCTATAATGTATCACGCTATCTGTGACTGAAGAAAAACCTGACAAAAGAAAAACAAAAAACAAACATTAATTACAAATGAGTTTACCACATCAAAGTGTCACTTTCACAGAGTCCACAGTTGTTTTATATTTTTTTAATATTCAATATTTGGTGTTAGTGTATCAATAACATATCATGGGAGAAACTATCACAATATATTGTTTGTTTTTGGTCCCACCCCTAATGTCCAAACCAGAAAAAACTAAGTCAGTCACCTCTTCTGCCCTGAACTGGCTAAAGAAAACAAGGCAAAATATTTTTTTCAAGGCAAAACAAAAAATTCTTTGAGGAAAAAATGTCCACAAATTGAAGCTGCAAAAGCTTCAGTTACCTTTCCTGGTAATAACCACCAAATATTTTGCAAATCATCAATAAGAACTACCTCTTCATCAGGATTAATTATGTGGCTCACACAGATACACATTAATTTATTGATTTTATATCAATCCATCTATATATATATATATATATATATAAATATAAATATAATTAAAGAAATATTACACACACACATCCAATCTGCATGCACTTTCCATCCAACTGAACTGACTCACCTGACATAGATCACCTGCCCACCCTCCACTCTCCTTTGCCAGCCGATGGGGATGTGTATTGCAGTGGTGTGGACCCCATCCTTGTCCCCACTGACAGTCTCACTGCCTCCCATCATTTTGTAACTGCGGCCTGCCAGCACCTGAAATAATTAACAGCAGAAAGGTATTAATATATTGATTCTTCAATTAAGTTTCATTAAATTAAGACGCCATAGGCTATATTGCTTTTTCCAGAAAATGACATTGTTCAGAATATGAAAAGTCCACGTCATTGTCTAAAATATATTTGTTCATGTTCAAGTTAAAAGCTATTAGTATTGAATTTTACTTGTAATAATAGTAAAGATTACATTTACTCTATATGTGCTTATAACATGCAATTCTGTTACAAAGCTTTGCAATAGTCGAGTCATGTTTATTTATATTACCCCATGCCAGCAAAGACTCCCAAATCTACTTCTTTTAAAAATGAACATACATGCTAGATTGCTGCATGTATTATTTTTTTTTCTTGTATCTCAATGCGAGTCACTAAATATGTAAATGCACACATGTATAGATGGATGATCAATTTTTCAGGATGTGAATATTCTAATTAAGCAACCTGCATGCCAAATGTGAGGCCCACGTTCATCAGATTACATAACACTGTGTCGACATCAAATACCAGATATTACAAAATCTAGCCTTGATAAAATGCTTCTGTCATAATCATGGAGTGTGCATAGAATGTTTATTATGTTTATTACATATATTGGGTTATTTCAAGTGCAATTCAATGGGACTTTATTATCCAGGTGTTCTCAGTATGTCCTAAAGGGTCTGACAAAGCAGCATTACAGCTGTGATGCTGACAAGCCAAGCCCCTACAGAAAGATGGCTTCAATTGCATTAGAAATGCAAAGGAAGATGAAGACTATTAATCACAGTCTGTGGTCATAGCAAAGGGAATATTATAAATGAATTTAAAAACATTTTGCATACCTTGTCATCTTTGGGAAGCCAGGACCTGTTATGGCTAGGGTATCCACTGTCCAATGTACATGCTGATGGGTTAGAAGCACACAGACTGCCAGTAAAACCTGACTCGATGCCCCCAAACACCTGAACTGTCCACAGTTACTCCTGCAGATGTATTTGCTCAGTTCACATCAGAGTATGAGACTTAGATGAAGAAGGCGAGCCTGCGAAGAGACGTGGAGGTGGATTATGTAACGTGACCAGGAAATATTGGGGGTAAAGCAACTCATCATATTAACCATTTCCTGTAAACATCGTTTCAAAAGGCACATCAGAAACAAGCTCGGATGCATCACTCTCAAAGAAAGAGCGCAAGTTCAGAAGAGGCTGCGGCTACTTTGAAGTGGGAGGGTGTGTTTGGATAGGCCCGTGGTTTTCTGGATGTTCTGCTACAATATTAAGAGCTGCCCTTTACAGCAGCGACCAACTTACAGGCAAACGATGCAACAACACGAAATAAGCTTGAAATAAGATGTTGAAATAAATTCCTGGTCGAGGTAAAACTCTGTCATGGAAGAAAATCTCCAACTACACGACTGATAGGAGGCAGGCTAACAGCTAGGCTAGCAGCTAAGCTACCCCTACTTTGTACTATGTTGTCGTGACAGCTGTCAGGCGCACAAAACACTCCGCTGCAAAACTCTTACGACAAAACGAGCCATGCACAATACTATGCATCAGATCACAAGCTTGCACTTACTTCTTGACAGCCGTGGACCGACGTGAGTCAGCAGCGGGACCCGTAACGCAAAAACCCGTCCTCTGCGTCAGGCTCTCTCCGTGTTGGCGAAGTTTTTTGGACTCTTCGGTTTTCTCTGCTCGCGGGAGAATCAAGAGTTAGCTAGCTAGCTAGCTGGCTGGCTAACGGACTAGCCGGATAATGTTTTGGAAACGGTTCATGCGTTCATAAATAGCCGCGAAAATAAATTTCGCCCTCGTTCAAATAGCGTATTTTAGCGCGACCGGAGCTCGGGGTTCGTGCAGCGTCCGCCAGTCCGAGTTAAAAACAAAGGGCAGTAGCGCTTCATTTTACTGCGCCTTCGGCTCTCAGAGCTACCAGCAGCCAGCTAGGCTATCGGAGCAGAGAGTCCCGGCCAGGCTGCAGGACGCCCCGCTGCCTGCGCACTTATCGAGCCGCTGCTTCGGCCTCCGCTCCGCTAAACCCGCGTTAAATTCAGATGTCTCCCGACAACCAGAACGACCCATGTAATCCTACATTCACAGTTGCCCACTGTGTGTGCGTGTGTGTTTTTTTTCTTCTTCTTACGGATTCCGAGCAAAAAAAAAAAAAAATAATGGAGTTCTGTCGCGCATGCGCACTGAGCAGCGGTCAGGGAGTAGTGTACCCGACATGCAACGGGACCTTTGTAGTGGGTTTCCAAACACACACCAGCTCAGAGCTGGAGATGGAGACTCGCTGGATATTACGGGAATCTCTATTTACTGTTATCTTTTATCAATTTCTGTACTGTTTTGATCAAACTTTATATCCTAAATATAAATTCTTATGTGGAAAGCCAATCCTTTCAGAGCTGACTGTCCATATCAAACAATATTTCTTTGATATCTGAGAGTACATAGAGACTATAAGCTGTACTTCAAACCCAATTTATTTAATCTTTTTATTACAATCTTTATTTCTCGTAAACTTGTTGTATACTTTCAATGAATCCGTTTTTTAAATGCTCAATAGAGGTCTCAATGATGACAGAATATTTAAAAAAAATATTTTAACCTTTATTTAACGAGGTAATACGAAACCCATTGAGATCAAGATCTCTTTTCCAAGGGTGACCCGACCTAGAGGTCAGCAGCACATGTCACAAAACGTGATAAAATAAACAACTATATCAAATTGAATACTATATTAAAAACTACAATAGAAACACTAATGCTAAAGTGAAGTGCAATATAAGTTAACATTCAAAACATAAATGCAGTAGTAAAAAAAAATAGGGTGTGCAATTGCATAAAGTAAAAATCTGTACAAATTTAAAAACATAGACACTGTCTGATAGACTGTTTTTGTCTGTTCCATAAAATGGAACGGAAAGTTCTAAATGAAGTATAGCCATTTTAAGTTGAGTTTGGAAAGTGTTGCATGAAGAGAAACACCTAGCTTGTCACCTAAATTCAGTCCTAACTCGAGGAAGAAGAAGAATAAAACAGATCTGCAGGTCAGATTAACGGACTCATGTTAACTCCTGTGCTGAATGTCAGCCATAGTAAAATATGTAAACCAATCACAGTTGGCAATACAGGTGGCAGAGATGATGGCCTGATTACTAAATAATGTGATAATCCTAACAGTGAAATGAAATATTGACCATACAAAGGGAATATGGATTGTGCTGTGGACAAATAAATTGTGTGAGAAATTCAATTTGACATGTAATGTGATAAATAATCAAACTGTGTAACAGTGGAGGTTGAGCAATGTCCAGTTTGATGAAATAAAAAATATGTTCAAACAAACAAGCCTATGTGTGGAATGTTAACACAGATGACACATTGATGACAGAGATAAATCATAAGTGAGAGGAGCAGCTACAGGTTTGAATTTAAAAAGAATATTGATCTGGCCTAAACAGTAAATGCACTGTGCAAATAAAGTTCGATCAAAGATGACAGATGTGTGAATATAAGGGATGTATGGGATTTGACATTACTATACCATGTAATGTCCATCAGAGAGCAATAAATAGACCTATATCATTTTGTCTGATTCAGCCTAGTAAAGCAGGAAACTGCCCTACAGCTACCTAGACCCTCAGAGAGTCAGGGTTAGGGGTTAAAGCGTTACAGGTTTACTTCATGGCAACTACTTTGTGGTAATTTGTAAAATTTAACATTTGTTGGGAAAAAACTATGTATTATCAAAGCAGTTGCAAGGGCCTTAAGAAGATAATTTAGGGATATTGTGAGTGACTCAGTGGATTTCATTACAAAATTACATTTTGGAGGTAATAAATATTACATTAATGAAAATGGTGTTTCTTTTCATTCATTATTAATAATATCAAAAGGAACTTTTGTTTTATTCAAATTCAGACCAAATAGGAAAAGCACTCATGTAAATTACAATCTCCCTAACGTATTGTGAGTTTTGTATATCTAATTTCGAGTTATATTATAAATTATATGATCAGTATGAGTTAATACAGACAACATTTACATTCATGAGATATTTCAGGTCTAAACAGTAAAATATTACATACTCCATAAACATGGCAGCAGCTATGATTGTAGATAAAAGAGAGGTCATTAATAAAAAGTCACTGTGAATTCTGTGATCAGTCACCATCATCCATAAATTCTATCTCCAGACATAATTGTGTAATTGACTTTTTGTATTTCGCTGAAAAATATCAGAAGGAGCCTTAAGAAAAACATTAAAAGTGTAATAAGCCTGAGATCGTTCAAGTCCCCAAATGACCAGATGTATTGCTAAGGACATGACCTTAATGTTTTGAATTGTAGCTGCTGTCCTGAACTAAAATGATCTGATAGGATGTTTAGGTGACACATGCAGGTTTGAGCTTTATTCTTGTTTCTCTTTGGTCTCATGGGGATAAAAGGACAAGGACAGGTGACCTGTATGGATGGATGTGTGTGTATCTCTTTTGTGTGTGTTTCTGTTGTCTGTGGAAAAAGTGGGACAAGGGGAAAGAGGTATGTATGCTGTGTGTGATGGAGAAAGTATCTGATTTCCCCCCGTCATCGGTGTCCAGTCCGACGTCTCCAGCTGTCCCGAACACTCAGCTTGACACATGAGTGCTTAGCTCGGCATGCACATAAACACATAGAAAATCATAGATAAGTAGAAATAGAGACACATGCTCACACTCCGAGCCGGAAATCACTTTGGAAATCACCTAAAGGGACTGTCGAGGAATTAAAAGAAGGGGCCCGGATTGTGCGAGGGCCTGAAGTGCAGCGGCAGGTCGGTCGGCTGGTTTGTTCGACTCAGATCCACTGACCATTCATCGCTTCAGTCATCACCAGCAAGTGAAGGACTCATTCACAGAGATTTACCCCACCGCTGGATTTCTTCTGCAATCTTTGTGAATTTTGACATCAGGTATGTCCCAGTTTAAGTTTGCATTATTCTTTTGCAAAATGTGGCATATACTATGAATATTAAAGCCAGCCACTTTATTCAGTGTACTCTTAGTGGGTTACATTAAGTTGCGTAAGATTTGGAATAGTTGAATAATCCATATTGAAAAAGTTTGTTCATAATTTTTTTTTTTTTTATTTAATTTCTTTTTTACTTCTGTTACACTTGTAGATTTTTTTTCCTCTTCTTTCCTTGACTGGCAGAGGCAGCCACATTTAGCCGTGTTGAGATTGAATTTCACAAACCTAGAATAGTTTGGGTCAAGCAGACAAGACTCACTGTGTGTATGAGTGTATGAGTGTGTATGTGTCTATAGCAACATGCAACCTTTTCACTTTGCTGTGTTCATACAGACACAAGTATACATCCATCCATCTGTTGTGCAATCACAAACGTACTGAGACAATATTAATTTGATACATATCGACTGTCTGCTCTGCTAAGACCAACCTCTTATACATGATAAATCTACAGCAAATGCAAAATATCACCTATGTTGCTATCTATTTGTATTTTAATAAAATATGTACAAATGTGGTGCTTTTTAACAGCAATGACACATTATGATAATACACATTTGTATCAAGTTTCTTAAGGAAGACGGGAGCTTAGTTCTTCTAGAGTTGCTTCATTGTTTTTCTAGGATAATGGACTAAAAACTGACTAAATCCATTTTTTGTGCAACTGTGCAGGTTCAAGCACAGGAGACAAATCCTTGAACCCTTTATTTAACCATGGCATACATTTATCTTATTAAATCTTTATTTTATCTCATTTATCTTACTAAATATATCTATCTTTGTAGGTGGGACAGCACTGATATTGTCCACTCAACACCATGGACCAGTGAGTACAATTCCACAAATTCCTCAAATCAGTTGTAGTTATTACCTGTGCAATAGAAATATATTGTTTGCTCTGGTTTGCCGGTGTATACAACACATACTTCAACATACTTCAACATCTCCACAAATCTCTTGAAGTGAATTAAATTTTGTCAATCCGATCAGACCCAATAGCACAAATAACTCAGAAAATAATTTCATTTTCTGAGCTTTTCAATCTTTGAATATGATAATACAGCAGATGTTCTTTTGAGAAATTATATCACAAGAGTTTCCCAGAATAAAGGTTCAACTATTTTGAGGTGGAAAGGCAATTTGATAGTACTGGCATAAAGTATGTCAGTCATATCATGCCCCATTAAAACCTTGTAACTCCAACTTTTACGACATTCATTTTCGAGGTGATGTTTTTTTGAATATAGTTTTAAGTGTTGACCAACAGAAAAACAAATGTTACAACTTTTTGCACAAAAGTAAAGATGTGTAGTAGCTACGTTATTTGATCTCACTTGTGGCTTTGTGTTCTTGTCTTCATATGTGTGTATGTGTGCCAGGGAGGATGATAAAAACTCTGTGGATATCCATGACAACCCTCCAGTTCCTGACAACGTAGTGAGGGAGGAGGGAGACACTGTGAGTGACAGGACCATGTCAACCCCCCACTGTTAGAGGTGCCATTCCCGGGCAGTTTAAAATAGCCACCAGCTGGGATAGGAACGCAGCGCAGTGTTGATTGGAAAAACATGAGCCTTGACTTGTGTTCCTGTCTTTTATTCCCTGTGTGGAATAAAGCAACACTGCTGGCTATTGATAAAAAGTGGAATATGAGGCTGAACAATGCAAATCTTTTCAAACAGCATATCAAATAGAAAATTGTATGGGCATGTCTTGAATAGAGTATGCTACAGTCATAATAACATTCCATAAAAATATGCTACACACAGGTACACTGTAACCCATTGAAACCCATTTTAAAGTTTTCATACATATAATTGTATAAATTTACTCACTAACAATTTTTCTTTCATTTTGTACTCTGCTTTGAAAAAATAGCATATTAATGACTGCACTTGCACAAATATGCCCATAAACAAAATCTTTTCATCCTAGGTACAACATTCTTTTGGGGGGGTTATCCTTTGGGTTAATCTACAGGCTTGAACAATTAAATAGATATGTACATGGGTCGGGGATAAAAATAATACAATTTTAAATAAAATTGCCTCCTTCTGGAAGAGTTGTTTTTGCCATATTATTGGGAGGAAGGGGCAGAATTTCAATGACTTCATATAACAAGAAGTATTTGGAAACTATTTTATTTTTGTTGTCAAAGTTGTCTACTCTAATGTCATTTAAAAACAGTATGGATACCATTTAAATTATTAAGAAGAAAAAGAAGAAGAGTAATAGACCGTGGCAACTATAGTTACTGGTGGGCTTAAATGGGTTAAATGCATGGTCTTTCTGTTGGAAGAAAAGGTGAAAATCATGCATAAATTATACAGATTCTGGAACTGTCTTTTTTTGCACAACAAATTCTATAGAAAAAAACTCCCAATGCTGAATTTACACACTGCTTTAACATGACAGACATATCATAATGGAGAAATAGTGAGTCTGAGTATCACTGTCCATTTCTGATGACTCTATGGTTCTGTTTAATAAACAATGCAACTTTGTATTGTATGTACATTATATTATTCACATGGACTTAATCCACATTATCAAATTTCTTCCCCTCTTTGTGCAATGCTTTCCAGGAAGCATCAAAGCATTGGTCATAGATTGTGTCATTTTTTAACGACTGAGGTATATATTATTGTGTCTCCAGGTCTATTTTATATATGAGGAGGAGGTGGAGGTGGAGGAGAAGGAACCAGAACCTCCTCAGGAGACTCCCCGTGTCAACGACAAACCCCACAAGTTCAAGGACCACTACTGCAAGAAACCCAAGTTCTGTGACGTCTGTGCTCGCATGATAGTCTGTATGTATCACAAACAGCAACGATGTGACTCCTCACTCTTGTAAACTCACTCTTGTACAACGGAGTCCTGGTTACTGACAGGCCCCATTGCTGTTACTTTGCTTATCTTTCAGTGAACAACAAGTTCGCACTGAGGTGCAAAAACTGCAAGACCAACATCCACCATTCATGTCAGTCCTATGTTGAGTTCCAGAGATGCTTTGGCAAAATTGTGAGTCTTATTACTTCTGTTGTCATGCTCTGGGAATGGAATTATGCCTTATAAAACAATGATAAATACACAGTGGGGGCCACTAAGTATATAAAGAGGCCAGTTATTTTACTTATATTAATGACAAAAAATCTATAGATACATTGATATAGGATGTTGTTTATTTGTTCCCTGTAGCCACCTGGCTTCAGAAGGGCCTACAGTTCCCCCCTGTACGGCAGTGACCAACCAGATCCAAGTGAGTCCACTGAAAGCCTATGTGGAAAAGCGTATGTTTGAATAATATGTACTATTATTTAATTGTCTCATTATTCTCTCCTGAACCAGACAACCCAAACCGTAATGACCCAGTCTTTGACACCCTGCGGGTTGGCGTCATCATGGCAAATAAGGAGCGCAAAAAGAATGAAAATGACAAGAAAAATGTGAGCAGACAGTACATTCTTAATCACACTATGCAAACTGGAATTCTAATAAAATGTCTCCATGTCCTTCATTTATTCATTCACTGAAGCTAGTAGTATGAATCCAGATATAATGATACTAAAGCGAGGTCTATAAAAAATTTGAAGTGATATAAAATATATATTTGTGTACGGTGCTGATTCGTACACTATTTTTCCTCAAGATAATGATGATGATGATGGAGGAGGAAGAGGAAAACCAACAGCCCAAAGAGAATGAAGAAGGAGGAGAAGGTACAAAGAAATGTGATGGTTACTCTACCAGCTGTGGTTATAATAATTGCAATTTGAAAATATTTCTATATCCAGCATGGACTTGAATCACTTCAGAAGATGCGTTATGCTGTGAAAATACTTAAAAGTGCATTAAAACTAAATTTGAATCACAAATACTAAATGTTATTGGATTTAAGTCCTTCAAAGCAAAGGACTTAACTCTGATGTCTGATGTTCATACAGGGAAGCAAGAAGCTGGGGGTTGTGCTTTATTAAAGATTTTAACTTTTATTAAAAGTTAACTTTAATTAAAAGACAGTTTTCACTCAAGGGTGGTGGACACTACCTGCCATGTGGTTTTTAGGTTTTAGCGGTTGGTCTTTTGTCATTTATTATTATCATTATTATTAGACCATTAGACTGAGTAGGTCTAATAGGAGTAGAAAGTGGTGGTTTTGATATATTTTGCAGGTACTTTTTTGTGTTTGCCCACCCACACATGACATTCTGGTCCCACCTTTGCAGGGAAGCCTGATGACAAGAAGGAGAAAGGAGGCGACAAAGCAGATGACAAAGTAAGAAAAAGTGTTCAGTTTTACTCTTAAACAGCCACAGAGGGCTAAGGCCCTGATCCACCAGCTGTAATGTGCAAATATTTGTGTTATAAATCAGTTGAATCTATAATTTGTCATCAACAGAGTAAGGGTACATTCTCACAGTCCCACTATTACCTGGCTCTCTACCGCTTCAAGGCCATAGAGAAAGACGACCTTGACTTCCAGTATGTTTACAAACCCATCCCAATATTTAGTGATTACATACAGTAAAAGTATTAATTACTTCATTTTTTCCGTTAGATTTACCTTACTAAGCCAACACCAATTGTTTTATATTGCAATGTAATCCTTAAATAAAAAGCAGTGGGAAAAGACATTTACTTTATATGTGTTTGTGGATTAGCCCAGGGGATCGGATCACAGTGCTGGATGACTCCAATGAAGAGTGGTGGAGGGTGAGTCCAAATTTTACCCTTCAATCTGAATATTTACTTATTTATTTGTTTCAGTTTGCAGTACACAAAGTTCAGTCCCATCCACCTTTGTTTTAGTTATTAGAAGTTTCTGCTGAAGATGAACTCAGAGTTTTTTTTATTTTCAGGGAAAGATGGGGGAGAAGTCGGGCTACTTCCCCACCAACTACCTCATAAAAGTGCGCGCATCGGAAAGAGTTTTCAAGGTGACACGCTCTTTTGTAGGGAACAGGGAGATGGGACAAATCACACTGAAGAAAGATCAGGTAACTACACTAATGTCTAGTTTATATTTATTAGTGTGCTCATAGCTGAATAACATGCAGCAATTCTTTGATCAGATTTTCACAAACACTGTCACTGTACAATGTTAGTTGCATGCATTCTGCAGGGGTCTTTGCGAGTGTTTCCAGATACTATTGATTCTGTTGGGTTGTGCTGTTGTAACTCTGCATTTCAGATCGTGGTGAAAAAAGGAGATGAGAAAGGTGGCTACTTGAAGGTCAGCACTGGACGCAAGCTGGGCTACTTCCCTGCTGACCTGCTGGAGGAGATCACTGTGACATAAAAAAAAACATGATATACAATAAAAGGCCTGACAAAATATTTTAAACATCAGCACAAACTGTAAATGTCAAAGTTTGAGATATACTCCTGATCAATTTTCTATATTTGTTCCCTCCCTAAATTATCTAGATTTTCTATTTTTTGTGTCCATCACAGCAGATGGAGAATTTCTTGTATTTGTGCCTTTTACATGGTGAAGCCTAAGAAAAGAGAATTCAATGGGGTGATTGAAATTGTCTCATTGAAACGTACATTTGGACGATGGTAAGTGAAAATCAGGGGATGTATTGGTTCTGTTGTGACTAGCATAGTGAGACAAATGGTCAGTTACTGCCTGCTGATTCCAGCTGGGACTAAGAAGAGGTACAGCAGAGACATACTGGGGAGCCTTGTAAAAGAGTGAAGAAGAAGAAGTAGAAGTTTATTAATTGATATGAGAGACAATTTACAGAGGCATTCAGCAAGATTTAAGAAATGCAACAGTGTATTTCTAAATCAGTTTGAGAGCCCATATTACAGCTTACAGCTGATTAGTAAACTTCCACAAATAAAAACCTTTATAAATTATTTATCAAATTGGAAACTGATGAGTGCATGAGAAATTTAAGTACAGTATACTGTACTAATGTATGAAAAAAGCATTGTAAAAAACTAAATATCAAACCCTGTGATTCTCAAAATCGTTTCAAATGTTTGCACTAATTGCTGTTGATAAAATCTGCTGAATGCTTGGAGGAGTAAAAATGTTTCTATTTTATTGTTGTCAAACTGCCTGTGAAACTTTTTTGTAGAGGAACCTCTCTTGAGAACTCTTGGCTACTATGGCTTTCTTTTTTAATTATTGCTTTGACTCCAATGTTCACTGAGGATAGCCTATTTACTTATCACTTCAGGAGAGTTTCCAATACATGGCAAGCCATTTTAACATTTAGAACGTAGTCTAGATATGTGTTGCAGATATCTGTAAATCTGGTTTTGTCTAGTGAAAAGGAACATTTAAAATGTCCACAACTATATTCTTCCTATCCACAATCGTTATTTCAGATATCACAACTAAAACCTTCCTTGGACAAATGGCATCACTTTTGCCATTCATGTGTATGGGTCACTACAGATATTTACAATTCACTTGGAGATATCGCTTTGTAAATCATGAATATAAAGTAACTAAACTGTGAATAGTAGTAATTCCAGTTTGAGATATCTACAATTTGATTCTGACTAATTATAATTCTAGTTCAAGATTTTTTAAATTCACCACAATTCAAGATATCTGCATGTCCCTTTTCAGATATAATAAATTCTGTTCTAGAGATGGGCCGATCCGATATCGACAAATCAACTGGATCGGATATTGGATAAAAGACGCCAATCCAGTGTTCCGATCCAGTCACGCACCTAGTTACTTTGATTCTATGTTTGCAAGCTGGTTACGTCATCACGCAGAGCAGCACAGCATTCAAGCAAACAGTAACATGGAGCCACCACCAGACCCACTCACAAGCCACTAATCAAGGATATGTTTATCACAGTGAGAAGTTCTGAGTAGAGGGAACGCGTTGGTCTGATCGATGCTTCCTCTTCACAGTAGCAACCATAATAAGGTACGAAACATAGGTACAAAACAAAAGAAAGTCCAGCACAAAAAAGAAAAAACAGGCAAAAAACACCCAAATACCCATATTCAGGACTGTATGTAACGGACTTTTTTTTTTTTTTTGCCTGTTTCTTTATTTAGTTCTTGTATCAGGATACAGCACATATGTTTAGAGCTTATCGATATCACGGAGCATATGCTTTTATTGCATATGTGAAAGCGCAAAATAATACATCTCCCAAACTGTATGTAGCAGACTTTTTTTTTCCTTTTGCCTATTTTTTCTTTCGGTTTTATACCGGACTTTTTGCTGTTTTTTTTCCTTGTACCAGACTTTTTTTCCTGGTCCTAATCCTGCCAGTTATGCACATGTTTAAGTGCATCGCCCTGTTTCCTGTTTATATCACTTTAATAAATACACTCCGTTTTTCTATCAAACTTTTCTTATTGTTAACAATGATTAAAGCACATAGTAAACTAATGATCACTTTGATACAGAAGGCAGAATTGTTGGTATTGTTCCAAAAAGTGGTTGTTCATTATTTTTTGATTATTCATCCCAGTATAATAAAAGAAGCAAAAGCATATCTTTAGTAGTCTAGTAGTCAACAGTTCATTCATTCAACAGTGGTATCAATGGATATCAATATGTTCAGCCCATGGATCGGTATCAGATTGGATCGGAAAAACCTGGATTGGTACATCACTAGTTTTGACTAATCAAAATGATACTGTAGATATCTCAAACTGGAATTATGACTAGCCAAAATGTTAGTCAGTCATTTTCTATACCTACTTATTCCTCATTAGGGTCACAGGGGTCTGCTGGAGCCAATCCCAGCACATTACAGATGAGAGGCAGGGATACACCCCAGACAGGTTGCCACTATCATGGAGCACACACACCATTCACTCACACACTCACACCTATGGATAATTTTAGAGTATCATCATGATACTCTGTTGTGCCTATAGTCAAAACTAAATTACAGAAATTGCTATATGTTGTTTTGA
Source organism: Lepturacanthus savala (assembly GCA_030544235.1). Taxonomy (NCBI): domain Eukaryota; kingdom Metazoa; phylum Chordata; class Actinopteri; order Scombriformes; family Trichiuridae; genus Lepturacanthus; species Lepturacanthus savala. The sequence goes on from CM060480.1 coordinate 18,998,565, forward strand.
CTAAGTCAAAATTCTGTTAGAGATATCTTGAATGAAAGATGCTACTATTCAAAATGTAATTTTGACTAGTCAGAAAGTCAGAAACGCGTCAATATCGACAATGTTATTTCCAGATATTTAGATTTAGCTCTCTTTATATTAAATGGTTTGCCATACCAATTGGCTAGCGAGCCCTCAACTCACACAGCCGTGCCAAAACAAAACAGCAGGAGACTGAGAAGTCTAGCTAACAGTTCTGGGTAGGTTAGCCAAGTTAGCTGCTACGGTAAAGTAAGAAGTAATAGTGATTTAGTGTTAAAACCGCTAAAATAAGGAGACAGCTAAGAGTGGAGCTAAAGTACATTTTAATGGACAGTTAACAATTAGCTGCAAATATCTGGGTTCAGATGTTAGAGATGCTACTTTACCCAAACAGAAGCTTCAGTAACTGGAAATTACACAACACATTCGCCGTAGAATGTCGGGTATGTAAGCTGCACTGTTTCTTGTTGGTAGGAGTGTGTGACGTCATTGATAAATCCCTTAGTCACTAGTTACCTTAGCTTAGCAGCTAACTCAGCTAACCTAGCCATAACAGTTCCCTTCTCCCTGATCTGACTGATCTGTCTTGCTTGGAGTGTCATGTTAAGCTGTTGGAACACACGGAACATGCAATATATGTAATATATTGTTAGTGTTGGATTTGAGGCTTGTACAGTTAGAAACTCTTCTCCACTTCATAGCTAAGATGACTGGATAATCAGGACCCAGTACTGGATAATCAAGACCCAGGACTGGATAATCAGGACCCAAGACTGGATAATCAGGACCCAGTCATCTTAGCTTTTACTCTCCCCCCAACCCCCAAGCAGCAGGTAACCTGCATGGTGGGGTGCCTGAACAAAGGAGTCATAAGCAGAAACCCTGTTTTTCATCTAAGAACAGACGATTTAAACGTCAGGAAACAGCATCACTAAACAGTTGTAAGTATAAAGTTGTATAGTGGTCAAATATCTGCTCTAATGTTTTTTATTTTCAGACAAATGGGGCGATTTTATTCCCCAAGTATGCTCAGTAACTATGATGATAAAAATATACTGGTGACACTGGACATGCATCTCGCTATGTCAAACATTACAAAAATAGACACATCACAAATAAAAAGAAAAAACTGCTAAAGCCCAAGAGACTATTGCAGATATTTCATAAAATATTAATACTACACTGCCCTTATGAAATCGCATTTCTAAATTTTCCAAAGTATTTAATTTAATAATGAATAACTTTCATGAATTTTAATTTATTTAAATAATCAACCTGTTCCACGCCACTCAAGTTCATGGACCGAGGCAAAAGTCGCTGCTGCAGCAGTTACCATATTTGGTGTGAATTGGTTAAATGTCAATCTAATTGTTACATTTGAAAACAAAATCTAATCTAAGCAGCTTATTTCAGCTTTTGATATTAAGTCTTTAACAATCATAATGATTAATGATTAAATAATAAGATAATCACATATCTTAATTCTACATGAACTAAGCTTGACTCTCTTGCGTTTTATATGTTCTTCACTGACTCTTATTATACTCTACTTGGTTGGAAGGTTTGTTGGTTAGAACATCCACTGACTTGTCAGTATTTTAATATTTCCCAGAGCTCCCCTGTGCCTGAAGTATGCATGAGGTCTGTCAAACTGTGCCCCCTGAAAGCTTAGCCGTCCAGGTGGTGAAAATGAGGGAGGCTTGTGTGTGTGTGTGCTTGTGTGTGTGTGTGTGCGCGCGTGTGTGTGTGTGTAAGGAATGTATGTGAGTGTGAATATTTATAAAATGCTAAAATGTGACAGTATCACAAACATTACCAACTATCTTAATTTTTGGTCAAAATGAGTCAAGCAGTGTGTGAGTGTGTGTGTGTATTGACTGGTAGAGAGAGGAGAGGAGAGGAAGGAGAGAGAGAGAGAGAGAGAGAGAGAGAGAGAGAGAGAGAGAGAGAGAAGTGGGTGGTGGGAGGAAAAGAGAAGGAGCACTCAGTCAAATATTCACTCCAGTTCTTGTGGATTTTGAAGTCTCCACCTGCATAATGTCTTCTCTACTTTTGAAGTGAGCCGAGGCTTTAACTCAGTAAATCGTTGCTTATTCAGTCAGGCAGATTTCCTCTTAGACTCTGACTCTGGATGGATAATCGTTGCTGTTGCTGCAAAATGAGGTTGCTGTGTTTGAACTTTGCCATCACGTCTCTGTGGCTTCTCCCTTCAGCGGTGAGTAAGATCAGCAAACAGCCGTGCTTTTCTTTCCTCCTGAGGGTGTGTTGAGGATTTCCTTCATAAAGGCTCTTAGGTACTGTGAAATAAACACATTATGATATAATTCATCTAAGATTACCTTCTGTTCTGTATTGCCAGTGTTCATCATAATGCTGCATTGTTGCACAACCAAGCATTGGTCAGTCGTTTTTGTTCTTATGTCAAATGGATCTTTCTTTTGCTCTTATTTTTTCTCAGCGGAAGGATTATATGATGAAAAAGACTCAGTTTCAATAATGTGTCAAATACAAGTAAGTGTAAAAAAAAAAAGAGATGAACTAATGTTGTGCATGCTCTTAGACATTATTCTCAGTTCATAATAAAACTAGTTTTATAGTAGTTATAAAAAAAGAAATTGATGACGTATTAAAGGTTACGAAATGAATTTTCCAAATTTATTTAAGAAGGTTTAAGCAGATGTGGAGTCAAGTGACTGAGGTTTGACAACCTTAAGAATTCTATTGACTGAGACCTGTATATGTCTTTGTTAGCTGATTTGAGATCCCACTTGGACTTTTCTTATTGTATTGAAAAGTTAGGATGTACATTTATTTAAAGACATTAATTTGTACCAGTATCATATTCAGATATTATTTTTTATATTTATTGGTATTCTCTATTGACATTTTAACAGTACATTCAATCAGATACCCATCATGAATTTTCTAACAAATAAAAAATTACCGATTCAAAGATAATCGGATACTTGTATCTCACAACATCTCAGGACTTGACAGCTACATTTTAAGCTTAATATTAGCCTGTCAGTTGACTCCTCTATTAGATGTTGAAGCTCAGTTCTACTCTTGTGGTCTGTAATCATCTCTCAGGCATAATTGTGATTTAATTTTCTTGCTTGTTTTTTTGCTTGCTGGGTGAGCAGCCTATTACAGCATCTCCAACTTTAACACTGAAGTTGTCAGGTGAAAACCTCAAAGCCCATCTCATTTAATGTTTTACATTGTGAACTAAACAACCGCAGCAATGAAGTGCTTAAAATAGTGTCACTTGTTTTTGTCAAATTGTTTTTGTTAAATGGTGAAAAACCGACGCATTTGAGGATCATTTCAGCCAAAGGCAAGACCATACTTAAAAATGCAATTACTGCTCTTGGGTTTGTCAGGTGTTTTTTTTGCCTCTGCAGGTGCTTTTGCACAGGTGTTGTGCTTGCATCCACTCCACCGCCGTTGCTCAGTTGCAGTCACTGTGCTGGCGTCTTGACACAGAGCAAATGACACGGCTGTCACACAGTGGGCTCCAATTAGGGAAGGTGAGAACAGCACATAGCTGGAGGTTTTAAGGCTTGTAACAATAGGCACAGCTGGAGCTCACTTGGTTACAGGAGAAGGCAAAGATTGGCACATGGGGCTGGAGTGGTTGGTGTGAGCCCACTTGTTGGTGAGAAATAATGATATCCTGTGAGCTGCTTATTCAGAAATCTAGAGGGGAATAGCCCCAAACCTGCCTAAGCTGTCCACACATTATAGAAATTAAGTCCTAAACAACATGTATGGAGAACTTTTTTTCCATAACTCAGGTAAGTTTGATCTTTCCTTCATACCACATCCACTTCTGCTTAAATAAACTTATTGTATTCAATGAGAGAAAATGATGCCTGAAGTCTAGATTCCCTTGATTAGTAGGTGGTCCAATTAGTGTGTACCCATAATGCAACGGTTTCGTTCACACTGGTGTTTTATGGTTGTTATATTCAAACATATTGCAGCCCCATATTGTATCTGTGCAATGAACACAAGAAATATGAGTTCCATAAACATCCTCATTAATGATTGGATTCATTGGGGATTTTGCATTTTTAATAGACAGAACAGCAGGGGTCTATCAGTCTGTGCTGTTTCTCAGAATATGCACTTAATTTCTCACTCCTTATATTAACTGTCAGTTAAGGGATTGTCAAGTGGTATTAGCAATGTTTCTGTAAGAGGAATGCTTTACATTATACCCTATCCCATCTAGTATGATTTTACAGAAAGACCCAGTAAAGTGAGCTCATATATCCAGTATTTTTGTGTATTTTTATTGAGTGTACTTACAAGAAAGTGAAAGACAGTAATGGTATGGAGCAGAATGTGACAATACAGGCTAATAAATAAAACATGAACTGTCCTTTTTCTGAAATAATAACCTGACAAAATGAATCCAGGTGAAAGCATAATCCCTCACTAATTTCAAGTATGCAATCAAAATCAATTTAAAAACTGGAGTAATTATGGGGATGAAGGGAGAAAGGTTAAAGAGGGATTTTGAGGGCTGTGTTTTACCCAGTTCATACATTACTATAAATGAATGATTATTTTACTGATTCTCTGCAGTATCAATGTGTTGCCCCCATTCCGCTCTCTTCCAAGCATATTGATTAATAAGATGATAGATCCAGGCATCTTCATCAAGGTCGCATTGAAAAGCCTGTGGGAAAATAAGAGTTATTACAAAGGAGTGAGATAGAGAGAGAGCGTATATGAGGGAAGACGTACAAATTGAAGAGTGTTAATAGAAATAGGAATGTGACTACAGTATGTGTGTGTGCGTGTGTGCATGTGTGTGTGTGTGTGTATGTGTGCGCTATTTATGTAGTCCTTGACTGAAGGAGATGACCTATTGATTGCAGTCAAGTCTTTTCATTCCATGGGCCCAATGCATTAAAGCATAATTATTTTAATTGATTATTTGATACCTAATTACTTTGTAACAGTCACACTAGTCCTAGTTTACCAGAGTATCATGTCAGAAAGGATATTGAAAGTAAGTGTGTGTGTGTGTGTGTGTGTGTGTGTGTGTGTGTGTGTGTGTGTGTGTGTGTGTGTGTGTGTGTGTGTGTGTGTGTGTGTGTTTGGATGAGAGGCAGAGATGTCTGTGTTTTTGTACTTTTATAATGATAATATACAAATAAAATAACATACAAGCATTATTACCATTATATACAATATGATATAATGTGACACAATATAAGATTAAATAATATATAAATACAACAATAAGATAATAAATTATGATATTGACCATTATAACAATTAGAATTCAATTTCTGCCAAGTATGTTCCACTAGATGTGTTTAAATGCCACTAAAACCTACACAATATACCTTTAATTAGTATATAATTCAATCAAAATAGAAATTGGTGTGTTTTTATTACCTTAGTTTTTATTTATAGTACATGAAAGCGTCTCCTATCCTTACAGCCTGCCACAATTCAATAGATATGAATGTCTTTAGTGTCCCTGTTACTCTGGATAATTGCCAGAGCTCACTGTCAGTCATTTTCATCTGTACTCTTTCTTTGGTCCAAATGAAAACTGACATTTGTGGCTTAGCAAGTGTGACAGGGACAATTTTGTATCACAAAATTTTATATTACATTTTGGTATTTTAATTGTAATTTTTAAATGCTGCGTGCATGACAGACTCGATTTCATTCATGTCTGTTGTATTAAGGAGGCAGAAAAAAATCACAGAGACTGAAACCTCAAAACATGGATAAATGAAACCAAAACTCTTCATGGAAGCTTACTGTAAGTGGCAAGTTGTTTGGATGCGTTGACCCTTAAAATTGGAAGAAAGGAGTTCTACAAATAGTAATCGTCCCTTCCTTTACGTTTGTTCTTCACAGGTCCAAGAAACAGCCAAACAGCCCTTTGACTTTCAGGTCCAACAATGGCAGGAGGAAGAAGGAGGAAGAGGAGATGCCGTGGGGGCTGCGTTGAAGGTTAAACATATCTCCAAGGATTTACAGATCATCTCCACCAAGCACAAAACATCTGCCTACAGCCCACTGGGACCTTATGGTTGGCCCCAGAACTTCTCCCAAGCCCTAGACCAGTATCTGTACCGTCCTCCTCCCAAATCCAAATCTACAGCAAAAACAGCTCCAAAGGCCAAGAAGATCCTGGGCTGGGGCGATTTTTACTTCAATGTGAAAACAGTGAAGTTCAGCCTCCTCGTGACTGGGAAGATCGTTGACCACATCAACGGGACATTCAGTGTCTACTTCCGACACAACTCGTCCCGTCTGGGGAACATATCCATCAGCATCGTCCCCCCTTCCAAAGCCGTTGAATGGGAAGTTCTGGATCCTGGTGTTCAGAGTCCTCATGCTAAAAACTCAGTCCTGGTTCCAGACCTGACATCCCATTTAAAGAGCCCCCCTCAGTCCACCAGCTCCACTCCTCCAGGCCAGCAGCAGGACATGATGATGATGGTCACCGAACTCAACTGCCGGATCGAGTACCAGAGAACCAACCGGTCTAAGAAGACCAAACCATGCATGTACGACCCAGGTCAGACCTGCTACTCAGAAAACACCCAGTCCCAGGCAGCCTGGACCTGTGCCAAACCCTTTAAGGTTATATGCATCTTCATCGCCTTCACTGGTACAGACTACCGGCTGGTGCAGAAGGTTTGCCCAGACCACAACTTTCAGGCAGAGCAGAACCAGCAGCACTTTGGATGATGACTTCTGAGACTCAACAGGAATATCAAACACTGACTGGTCATACATCCTTCGGATCATGTGTTCAGGTTTTGAAACAGGAGATTGACTTGTATCTGTTTTTTTAAACACGTTTCCATGTCAGTGAGTGCAGTTTGAGACAAAACTCGTGTTAATGTCTTACTTGCAGCATTCGTTCACAATGAGTTTAAAACATAAGCTACTGAAACTCGTCTACTAAAACTTTGTGCAGTATTTAGTGAATTTTGTTTTCTGATATGTATTAATAAGTGAATATCTTTATTCCAAATGTAGATATGTACTATTGGGAAATGTGGCTTCTTAGCTCATTAATAAAACAAAACAGACATATTTATGGACAGAATCATCTGTAGTTTTTGAAACACAAAGTGAGTCTATAAGTGCTGTTTTTCTAGCAAATTAATTAATTTCTCATTGATGTATAGCAGCTGTGGTTGATTAGCTATTTCTTCTTCAAAACACTGAAACAAAACAGCAATCAATGATTTACACAAATAATCCCTATTATATTATTATTATTATCCCATAGTAAACGTGTCCTTGGATCCCTTCCAGTACTGATTTCATTCATTGTACCTTGAAAAGTTTTCTGTTTTTCCAGCTATCGGCTGTCACAGACATGCTTTCTTTGCCAATGCAGTAAACACTTCTCTGATGATGTATTTTAGAGCTTTATGAAATATATGCACAGATGCCCTAATACAGTATTTATGTTACTATATCTCCCCTCTGCTTACAAAATGACTTTTTTTCTGCAAACTACCTATGTCAGCTTGTTTGAAGATGTTTTGTTGTATTATGAATTTGTCAAACCACTTGCATAAGTGCTAGTGTTTGTCTGATAACCGTGATTATCGCAGAACATCAAAAGCCATAAAAAAAGAGCTACCACTGTTTGTCCCAGAATATTTTTTGTTGTCTACAGTCTGCTCTTTATGTAGAACGTATTAAACTCAAGGCTTAGAAAACATAATAAACACAAACAGATGAAAGGATTGATTTATCTTTTTTACCTTAACATATGCTTAGGCTTCAATGGTAATCGGCCTATTTTTGTAAAAGTAACACAGTTACACAACTACCATGCAGCTACAAGCTGGCTTCAACAACCAAGACCCTGATATCTCTGTGTGTCTGCCCTGCCCACATTACACTTTTCATGTCCAAGGCTTTCCATAACCGCGTTTGGTGTTTCATTGCCTTTCATATAATGGATTGTTTAGAACATCAAAAAACACAATATTTTAACTCCCTTGTTTCCAAACCCCTGGTGCAAAGTAGCCTATTATAATTTTGAGTGATGAAAGTGTTTATGCTCAGGCTCATAATGTTTTCAATAGACAACAAAGAAATGACAAAAAAAAGAACCCCTCTGAATTTGTTTCACTCTGAACAGCTTGTTGTAAAACAGAGAATTGCGTCAGACCCTATGACTTGGTATTTGCCTGTTCATTAAGGTTTTAACTGCACATGAAATACTGAACCATCTCTCCAGAGTTACCCCAAACTATAAATTATTTATAGCGACAAAGAACTGTTTCACAACTGGCATTTTACAAGTGGAGATTAAGTTTGACTGAAATTCATCTACTACTACATGCAGCCCCCCCTGCTTGGGGATTCAGGATGTTTGGGCCAAGAGGGGCAGATCACAGCAGAGTCATGCAGGTGAGCAGGGGCTCTGCCGGAAATCTTGGGCTCCATTAAAGATAAGGTTGGGGATAACCATGCTAAAGCTAATTTAGCCTTGAAAAAATTAAGTAAATTGGCCTTAAGCCATGTGAACTATATGCCTATCTGTTAAATTTACATAAAAATTCAATTCCATTTACTTAATTTTGACCATCAAGGCCATGTGGTGGTTAGGGACAATCCCTATTGGTGTTGTTCGAATCTTGTGAAGAAAATCCTCCCAGAAGTGGCAACAATAAGTGGTGGAAGTGCCTAGAAAGCAAACAACTATGTAAAGCCCTGGCCCAGTTAAAAAAAAAAAGAAAAAGAAATACTGATACTCTTGCGGGATGAGAGAAAAACCTTAGAGGATAAAACTTTAGGGAGGCAACCTTAGGAGAGCATCCCAAAAGAGAAGGATACAAACCCTGAGGCTATTATCCCTGCAGCCTGTAATATTATAGGCAAAAAACAACAAGACAGCCATGCTTTAGATGTCTAAGGACATTTCCTCGGGTTAGTCCCACCCACTGGAAAGTGATCCCTAGACATCTGGTTGGAGCAAATGACACTCTTAGTAGATGAAGGTGAGTGCTCTGACAAAGGAAAATGCTGATGGATAATAAAGAGTCTCAAAAGGCCCGCTTTGGAGGTTATTCGGTCTGTATTTATAACTGAACCCAATGCTACGTGATTACGTAAAAACCATAGAGAGCATCTAGGGTGGTTTACCCATTAGAGCCGTTAACAAATCCTGAGTAGACCTCTGATTTCAAGTTGATTTTGAAAATTTGGGAGTAAAAAGATGATTCTCTTACATTTAGTGAAAATGCATTGAGAAGTGATTACCAAAGCCAATCATGCATCATCTGCATATACACTACTGGTCAGGCAGAAGAGCTTCTCAGCTTCTTGGAGTGAATTTCAAGCTCAGATTAAAGGAGTGAGTGCACAGATAGAGGTAAGGAAGAACTCACAGGCCCAATCGCTGTCTGATGATCCTGTCAGTGGTCCAAGAGAAAAGAAAAAGAAGAGAAAACCGAGACAGCACAAACATTAAGAAATCTTGCAAAAACAGCAGAAAATAAAATGAGGAGTAATGGGGGTAAACTACATGTAACCTGGGGGGTTGTGGCAGCTTTAGCCAGCCCATCCCATCAACCACACATGCACCACAGCCAATCCCATCCATTGCCACAGTAGCTACCATAAATTACCTTCCACCTTTATGGGAGTGAGGCCTTGCAGCTGTGTGGTCTGCAGCGCTGGTGTTCCCATCTAAAAACAGCCTGATGTTGGAGCAGCTGTGGTGTGTGTGTGGAGGCAGTTCGCCCATTCTACTTCTAATTTCCCTAAATCTCCTCAAAATCTCTGCAGAAAGCATAGTTTTCAACACCGGGATTACTAGCGCTAGTTACAGCCACGTTCAAAACATTTCAGAATAGGCTACATACACCACTACCTGTCCCTGTAACAAACTGGATACACGTTCACAAATTGTCTAAAGCCTGATGCCTGGTCTTGTTTCTAATTATATTCTGTGTCAGACATTATCTGACAGTTATTACATGATGGGTTGCTACAGCTTTTTGAAACATGTCATCAATAGTTTTGGATTTGACATTTTCCCTCATGAAAATGGATGCTTGGGACTTAACGTCAAACAGAATTAATATAAATGAGCAAATGTTAGTCACACCGTCTGGAGCTGTCGTATCAAACCACCCGCTTTGCAATTAATTTTTTACAGAACTGTGGGAAACGTAAAGGATGGCAGGGCTCAGCGGTAGAGCAGCTGTCCACCGATCAGAGGATTCTCCTCCAGGCTGCATGTCGATGTGTTCTTGAGCCAGATAGTTTAACCCCAAGTCCTCCCAATGTGTAGGAATGATTAGTCAGCACCTTTTATGGAAGCCCCTGCCATCAAGTGCATAAATAGAAAAATAAGATTTGTATAAAGCGCTTTGAGTGTTTGAAAAGACTAGAAAGGCACTATACAAATAAATGTATTTTATTTTTCTAAGCCATGTGAAGTACAGCATTATAAAAAAACACTTCTTCGATCCTTCAATACACGACACCTAGTTTCTTCAGCAGAAGTGTGACAGAGAGAAATAACTTTCACAAGCAGGCATTTTCGATGTTTTAAGACAGTGCTTCTCAAACCTTTTCACTTCAAGGACCCTTAAACTCACAAAAACTAGACTAAGATTTTCATTTTTAGATGTTTTATAAAAGAAAGCAGACAAAATTATGGAGGACTGAATGTGCCATCATCAAAAATAAATGAATGACTGATTCAGTGAATATGCCAATAAATGCCAGTATTTATGAAGTTTTCCATTTAATTGATTTTCATTTTATTTATTAATAATTAAATAATATTTAAAAGTATTTATTTATTTATTTATTTATTTATGTATTTACCCCACTCATTTATTTCCCCACATGTTTTTATCTCTCCATTTCTTTTGCATTTCCACCTCAATATATAAAATGGAAAAATTGAAATGAAATAAACTCATGTACATAGGGAAATAAATATGTCAATGGGAAATTAAATATAGTAATTTATTTACTTTTAATTTACTGTTCTTCCTATTTTTTCCCTGTTTTTTTTAGTGAGTTTTTCCTTGTACAATGTCTAAGGACACATAAAATTGACTTAACTTGACTTGAGCTTCAATCCAGTGGATAGAAAAAAAAAAACTTATATCTATTCTGTTTCATTCTAGCTTTGGAAAAGTTCACCTAACCTTCACTTGACAGTTCAATAGGTAAAAAAGACAACACATTAGGAGAAATACTTTTAAAGAAGTGACTTTCTGAGTGAAGGTTGAGTGAAGGGGAATGGAAATGAGTCTGTCACCATCTGTCAATACATTTGCCTCTGAGCTGAATTGAGCTGGATTCAGTTTTTTAAAACGGACCTCCTACATCCTCCTCGCCGGTGGCTTTGGTTGACCTTTGACCTTGCTGGATAACCGGAGCTTGTGTTGAGAGGGTCCTGCTGCTGGGGTCCATCGGCAACAAGACACAACACGACGACAAGAGCACCTTCACTCCAGACTTGGTACTCAAACGAGTGAAGCTTGTGCAGAATGTGTTAGTTCTTCTCATAAAGAGCTGCATGAATGAAGGATGCCAGCATGTGTCTCTCAAACACACCTGTCTTAACATCTTCTTCAACTTTATTGACTAATATCACTCTAATGTTGTCATATTTTGTCCTTTATATGCTTTCCCTTTATCTATGATTGCTTTGGCTCTGACCTCCCAACAGTTCAAGACTTTCAGAGTTTGTCGATGAATCAATTCAGATGATGCTGTATGTGACGAAGAAGAAGACTGGTGAGAGAAGAAGAGGTTTCTCTGTTTTTGTGTAAAATACTGATGTTGCAATTAACTGGCTCATCTGGTGAAGATGGCAGTCTCTGAGGTTTTATTCTGTTTGACCTCTTTTTTTCAGTGTACATGTTTATAAGCTGTTCCTTTTCCCAAACAGGTGACCTTTTCATCTTCAAGTCCTTCCTGCTAAAGCATATGTAGCAAAATCAAGACCCGGGGGCCGAATTGGACCGGCACCTCAATTTTTGTGGCCCCATCAAGAGCTTGCACAGACCTGTGGGATTTATTGAGAGATGGGAAAGTGAATACATGTTTGAACTGCTTAAAGACCTGCTGGTCACGTTGTCTTTGTAGGACTTTGTTAACTCTAAAATCGCTTCTCAATTGACCATGAGGGTTGTTAAAAAATTAGGAAAGTTTCAGTTTTTCCTTATTTTCTTTTCTTGAAGTACATCTGTCATTACATTCTTGTACTTTCTATTCTTTAATATTTAGCATAGATTCCAATCTTTGAAAAATCCATGAAATAAATAAAATTGTTAGTAGTGGTTATCAGCATATTCTTGTATGAGTCTCCTGATATCTGATGATTTTTCAATATTTTGCTGCAGCACTTCTAATAATTCAATGCTAACAATAACATAACATTATTTCTGCATCAGCATATTTTCAAATTCCTGTTAAAAAAATTGTAAAGCAAATTGTCACCAGCACTATTATGAGTGGAAAGGCAATTATCTAATATAATAACATATATAATAATAATATGTAGAATAATATATATGATATTTACAATTGGACCTTTGAGGGAAACCAGAACACTGATATGACCCGGGAGGAAATTGAGTTTGACATCCTGGTGCTAAAGGATCCAGAACCAGTGTCTGGCACCACATAACTCCACCAGCGGGTGGAGCTATTCTCCAGGCCCTTCCCCATACCACAGTTTACCAATCACTGTAGCACACCACAACATATCATTTTGAACTCCTTCCAAATAAGTTATTTTCTGTTTTTTTTTATCAGTAATGTGAATAATGTATTGCCGTCAGGTTCAGATCTGGTTGAAACTTGGTTATCGTGCAACATCTGTTATCACTTCTGCTCATAATTACATTTCCATCATAAAATGTCAAATTTAGAGCTCTTATCAGTGTCAATCTTATTTGTAAGGCCCTGTTCAACTCACAGAAGCTGTGTTTTGAACATTGCTTCGTTCACACCCAGGAAAACCACAAATAAAAAGTCAGTCAGTCATTTTCTATACCTGCTTATTCCTCATTAGGGTCGCAGGGGTCTGCTGGAGCCTATCCCAGCGTGTTACGGCGAGAGGCAGGGATACACCCCAGATGGTCGCCAGCCAATCGTGGGGCACACACACCATTCACTCACACCTACGGGCAATTTAGAGTTGCCAATTAACCTGAGCATGTTTTTGGACTGTGGGAGGAAGCTGGAGTACCTGGTGAAAACCCACGCAGACACGGGGAGAACATGCAAACTCCACACAGAAAGGTCAAATAAAAAGTGTGGACATGAATATAAATATTTTTTAACTATTGTTTTGAGGCTTTCTTTTTAAGAGTTTATGTATATTTACTTTGATTTGTTATTTTAAAGAAGCACAATGTATAGAGCAGATCTTCTTACAGTTTTTTTTTTTTTTTCTAATTGCCGACAAACTAAAATAACATGCATAGCACAAATTAAAAATGGCACTTCTAAAATGCGGGCGACACAGTGGAGCAGGGGTTAGCGCTGTTGCCTCACAGCAAGAAGGTCACAGGTTCAAGACCTCCTTGGTCCTGGGTCTGGGACTTTTCTGTGTGAGTGAATGGTGTGTGTGCCCCATGATTGGCTGGTGACCATCTGGGGTGTATCCCTGCCTCTCGCCGTAACGTGCTGGGATAGGCTCCAGCAGACCCCTGTGACCCTAATGAGGAATAAGCAGGTATAGAAAATGACTGACTGACTTCTAAAATACACTGAACACTGTTCTCTGCACAAGAAAAATGCAATTTTATTTTTCAATTCATTTGTTTTTTGTAAGCATATTTTCCCCTTCCCTCCAATATAAATATATCTGCTGTGCATATGTTGCACTTATTTTTTAAGAAAAAAAAATATAAATACAATTTTTAAAAAGTAAATGATTTTACAGCATGTGTGTGTATCTGCAAATATTTCTGTGCATGTGAACAATCTGAAGTGTTCTACAATTTGTAGTGTGTGACATTCAGTGCAAAAAGTTTGATTTAGATTATTCTACATGTAGTTTTGGTTGCAGTGCTTCATTTTGCAGGATATATGAGGTATTTCAGAGTTTGGCTGTGTGGTTTTGTGAAATGCCGTAAGTATTTAAAAAAAACAGTCCACTTTGCAAAATTGTGTTTTACCAATTGGAAAAAAAAAACTGTAATTGCAATAAAAAAATGATCCTGAACTTTCAGCAGTTTGTTGAATTTAGTGATATATCAGAGGCTTCCTGTTGTCAGTGGTCTTGCTGAGCTATGACATTCACTAGATAGAGAGACAGATGATTAATGTTTACATCTGGAAGGATTGAGACTCTTCAGAGTTTATAAACACTAAGTAGCGTTAAGCTGCTGGCATTTCCTCTGGTCATTTCCTCTCACCAGGGAAAAGACAGTATCATAGTCAGAGTCTCTAGACAATATCAGCGATCTGGCAGCGAGAAAGCTGAAGTCAGAGCTTCACACCATAAAACATAAATTAGATTCTAAAAAGCCTTTTTTTAAAGCAATTCACATTCCTTATTTGTTCAGTTTCGAGTCTTTTTTTCTCCCAACTGGACAGCTGACATTTTTGTCTATATGAATACATTATTTCATGAATTCAATAAAAATTAAATGCTCTTTGAATAAACTGTAACATGCATATTTTTTATAATACTGTGTTCTCTATATTATCCTAACTGAGATTACATAATGTTAATAAATATAGACAGTTCATTACATACATGAGAAATAGGAGCATTATGTAACACCAGAGCCCTTCAATGTCCTCACAACACCTTCAGATGCTGCATTTAAATTCTTCTGAAAGGGAGTTTTTTCTCTGAGATACAAAGTGTGTTATATAAATATGTTTTGCTATAAAAAGAGCTGCTGCTGCATCTTATTAGAGCGTAAAATATTTATCGGGCTGAAGAACTGAATGGACTTTTGTTTTGAACGAGACGTCTTTGTGTCCCCGCTCGGCTTTTTCTTTTTTTTTCTTTTTTTCCAATTTCCCTGTTGAGGTTCATGGCTTCGGTTTCTGTTGGAGGAATGTGTCCCCTCCGTAGAGACTGGCCAGCTGATTCACAGGTCAAAGGTCGGGGCAGCTTTCAGATCTGAAGCCAGAACACACACGCAAACAAACACGAGGACGCACGTCCACAGAGACACGGGAGCAGCGTCACAGAACAAATCACGTCCCACCAGCTCCATCTCTGTGCCTGTTTCTCATGACCTGGCAACTGCTTTGACGTGTGTGTGTGTGTGTGTGTGTGTGTGTGTGTGTGTGTGTGTGTGTGTGTGTGTGTGTGTGTGTGTGTGTGTGTGAATTTTGAGGCTTTTAAAAATCCTTCAGGGAAATCATCCACTCCCTCATGTTTTAGATCACTAGTTCTATATTGCCAACACTCCCTGCAGTGTTCAAAAGCTGGATCACTTTTTTGAAGTTCACTGCTTGCTCTTCTCTCTTCATTTCCCTCTTTGTTTTGCATCACAGGGAGGAAAACACAACCAGCACCGAGATGAGCCAAAGGAGAAGAGCTAAAGTAGAGGTCAGATATTTTTTAAAAAACATGAAACAAGAGGTTCACGTTTACTGAACAAAGCCAAAAATCCTGTGAGAATGTAAGAGTTTGCTTTTCATTTATCCTTCAGGAGTAGTGAGGGAAGTTAATAAGGAAGAAACAAAGGGAGGAATTAAAATGTATTTAATAAGGCAATATTAAGTAATGACAAAATATACCATGCAAAGAAAATCAATAGTGACAAGTTAGGTATTGACAAATGACTCAGTTCCCAGAAATGTATATTACTGCTCAGAGCATCATCTTTTAACCCATTAAAGCCTATGAGCCTCTAAGTCTATGGCTGTTTTTGGTTTTGATTTTACACATGAAATAAAACAATCTAAGGGTCACTCATACAGTTTTTAATGGCATGATAGTTGAGCTTAGACAAAGGTTTTTAGCAAAACAAAAATTAAGTTTCCAAGTGCTTCCTGTCACATGATGTCATCAACTTCCTCCTGAGAACATGGAGAATACAAACCATCCCAGAAAGATCACTTTATTTAAAATATTATGATTTTCAACCCCTGACATGTATATATCTATTAAATCATTCAAGTCTCTAGAATAATCCCACAAAAGAGAATTTTGTACATGTGATAAACAGATTTTTTTTTTATTTGTGCAAGCGACAACTACAGTATAATAGCCATTAAAATGCTATTTCCTGCATAGGAAAGACAAAAAAGGAAAAACCAATAGATGCATAACACGATTGTTAGTGACTCAACTGATATAATGAACTGATATAATGAAATCTTGGAGAAAAAAATCTGGGTTTGATTGGTTAAATATAAAATGACGGTCATAGATTTAGCGGCTCTTAGAGGCTTAAATGGGTTAAAGAAGAAAACAAGAATGGACATGGAAGCTGAATGTGAACGTCTTCCCTAAAATAGCAGGACTGTTTCATTCTGAAATCCTAATTCATAAAGAGTTCATGTTATTTCAATCTCCAAGCTTAAAAAGTAAACTGTCAACCCGGTTCCTTCTCTCTACTTCTTTTTAATGGCATACGTGGATTCAGATGTCAAGCAGAAGAAGCGTTTTCACCTGGTTTCACTCAATCTGTTTCAGTTTCATCCTGCACACGACATCTATGCATCTATGTCTGCTGTCATCCACGGCAGGCTAGGGGACTGGTGAGCATCCTGCCACCTGTGTCGCTGATCAAAGTAGCTCTCACACGCAGACACACACACACACGCACTAGATGTAGACATATAAGCACCAAATCAAATGAGGCTGCAGAGTGACAGCTGCGCTGCCACCAGATGGATCTGTTCCATCGCTGATTGCTTGTTTTATCTTAGGATGTGGAAAGAGATTCGTATCAGATTTAGTTCCATGCAGGTGTTCAAAGAAAGTCGCCTGTGCGTCACACGCACATGAAAAAAAAAAAAAGAGCTCTTATCCAAACATGTATCAGACAGTTTATTTATTGAAAGAATCAATACCAGTTAATTCATTTTTGCCCTTTTTTCATAACTTGCACAGTCTTTGCTACATTTAGTGGTTGCTAAACCGACAATCAAATCATGTGCCAGTTAAGAAGAAACACCTGCATTCCTGTGACATTTGTTTAGCCATCAGCAAAAAAAAGCCAACAATCACATTGCAGCTGCAGAAGATTTTGTGCATTGGCTCTTGGGGATTTTACATTTATGCTGATTTTCGGAATCATGGTGTACAAGCGTTCAAGTTTTGGTTGTATTTTTCCTGCTATTCCAGGCAGCAGTTAAGAATCTCTGTTAATTTTGTGTGAAGAAACAAACCAGTTATTTAGTAGCTGCTTATTTCCATCACTGGTGGTTTCTGCTGTTGGATTTTCATATTGCACAGAAGTGAATGGAAACCTACAGATGACTGAAACAATCAGAATAATGCATTCAGATTTCTGAAACACTTCAGTTAACAAATGGTTTGCTGTAATCTTAACTATGCCAAAAATAATAGTAACATCACTTGTCTGGTGCTTATGAATACAGAAAGTAAGATGTCATGAAGTTGCCTTACATGCGCCTCAGTTCATGTTATATGAGACATGTGATACATGTGTGTTACACATTCCTGTGTAAGCGTGCGCCACATAAATATTTAGCATATTCTAAATTCATGTGACCTCTGCATCCATAGATTGACAATCCCAGTCAGATCAGCTGCTTTGCAAACTTTGCATAGACACTAAAATATTACAGCTTCTGATCTCAGATCCAATTTACCTTCCACCTACAGTGAGAACTTCAGAAAGGGAGGGGGAATGAATTTGGAATCTGACATCAGGATGTTGTGGGTGAAAGGTCCAGTCGGAGTCAGAAATCCGGTCTGTCCTTCTTCAGGTTTTTGTAGTCTGTGCCGATGTCCACAAACTGGGGAAGAAGATCCAGTTCAATAGAGGATCGATGCTGTTGTGCCGTCTCAGTTTAAACATTGAATACCCACACGTGTATGTGCGCTGCATTACCTTGTACTGGTATGTGGGGTCGAGTTTATTCCAAGGCTCTGGGTTCTTGGACTTGTTCCAGCTAAACACACACACAGAAACACAGAATTGTGATACTTTGTGTCACGTTAAACTTTCTAATATGTACATAAATCTAGCTCTTGTTTTAAAACCAACAGGCCAGTATTCATTCTCAAGTGAGAGCCCGAAAGAATGTGTGT